>JAPDOI010000013.1:3050000-4353590 GCA_029168955.1 Aplectana chamaeleonis | reverse complement strand
ACTTCCGTGTGGCACCGGAACGTGCAAACCCAATGCAATTTTTCTTTGATGTTTCTTTCCCCTTTGTGTAATCCGCGTTATCTGTGTAGCCTTCCCCGTGTACCTCATGCGGATAGATGTGAATTTGCCAGAGTGCTGACGTGGAACTTTTTCTGCAGGCGCCGCCGCATGCACTTTCGGTACACGCGTTTGGCCGGGCGGAGCGGCGTCAGAGAGGCTGTCCGTCGCCTCCAGAATTTGCCCCTCTCTCGGTGCAATAACGACACACACTCTAGAGAGTTCTCCAGCATCTGCTTTCACTTTCTTTCTGCCTGATAAGTTGCGCCCTGTTCTTCCAGAAGAACTCACGTCGACAGCTCCGTCTTTCAGACTTTCCATCTTCGAAAATTGGTCTTTTCACCTTTGGTGCCTTTGATGGATAGGTCAGGGCAGTGGGTGTTCGCGTAATTGGGAAAGGGAGCTAATTTTGTCCCAGAAATCAATCACAGACCAATATTCATTTCAACGCCGAAAATATTTTTCTCTGCTCAGGTTTTCCTTTCCTGAATTGATTGATGATGCCTTCTGCAGCAAATTCCTTCTCGCTGGGTTTTTGGGAGGAGGTCCATTGCGTATATGAACCTTTCGACAGGATCTGGTTCAAGAGACCTACCGCGACATCGCAAACACGCAGCGGACCAGAAATATGCGTTTCAAACGGTAAGGACCACGATTTGCTATGGTTTTCGACTTACCGAATTCCGATTTTGCTTGCCGAAAAACGCCTCCAACTTAAGAAAACATGGGAAATACCTACAATGTCAAGTTTTCATCCAAACCCTTATCTAGCTTTTATCCGAATCCTAAAATTTACCATGTTTTTAAAAACCCTGCTCATTCCCGTTTCCATTCGGTGCTGTTGGGGAACAACGAGTGCTTGCGAGGTCACGGGAGATTTTCTAAACAAATGCCCTCTGGAAAATTCTCTGTCCCTACTTTTCGTAATTCCTACATCACGAGAGATCCTAAATTTCGCCTCCATCGGGCGTCATGACTTTCCAAAATATTGTTCCAAACTTGGTTGAAAACTTTTCGTAGTGGGGGGAGGGATTATTTTGTGTGCTGAAAATGCACGGACCTGGGGCGCGTGTTCAGCGATCAAAATTACCCACTGGCTGTATTGTATCTACCTCAGAGGAAGCATATGCATGCACACAAAAGTGGTTGAGATAGCAGCGTTAATGGAGTCTCAATAGAACGCTCACACCATTGGAAGCGTCGAAAACGAGTCAAAATCACCGCAGTTCAGCCGGATTGGACCAGCAAAACATGCAGTCTCCGCCCACTTTCTCTACAGTCCCCTTATCGACGCGAACTCGCCAAAATTAACTGCTCAATCCTTAATTTTTTTTGCATCCAAGAGCGTAAGTGTTACAGTGCAGACCGGAAGATCTTGTTGGCTTCGCCATCTCAACCGCGTGCCAGTTTCGCTATTTAAACCGAGCGCGTATGCTGTTGCGTGGCAGCCACTCCTCTACTCCCATTCCAATAATAAGGCAAATGTCAGTTTCAAATTCTAAGGCGGTTCTCGGCCACGAGTAGTGTGACTGTTTGGCCCGTCGGATTCCCGATCTGCGGGTCGGCTTCTGTTGCTGTCTAGGCCACTGCTACTGCTGTCCGAGCTCCTCCATTCGCCCACACAGCAAGAGCAGTGGTCCGGAGATTGGAGAACAGGCCGACCTGTAAGGCGGCTCCGATTCCAGTTTGAGGCAGCTGGGGGCTGAGAATCGCCCGAGTGGTGCTACCTCCGAATACTTTCGATTCATGTCACAAAATGCGTGTGTTCTGCCTCTAATGTTTTGGAAATCGACAGATAGGTCTCAAATTCGTGTTAAGTACCCTTCGTAACCCCCACAGTGGAATTTTGAGCCAAGTCTGAGACATACCAAAGTACTGTAAACCCACCGTAACCTACCGTGACCTATCTAGAATCGACGACTGGATCTTTAATCTGTGTTAAGGCTTTTCAAATAACCCCGACAGGGGGGAACTTTCGAGCTCGATATTTCTAAAACCCAAAAACTTCAAGCTCATCTCACCCAAAATTCTTATAGGAAAAACTTCCCTTTTAGACTGAATGTGTTCAACCTTCGTTGGTATACTCGAATTCCAAATCCAAGACTGCTTCAGGAAAATGACATTGCTATTAGATCATCTAAAATTTCTAGACAACTTTTCCATATTAACCGGCAGCTAGTGCAGACCTTCTGATTCGTTGATTTCTAAGGTGGTCAGTGGCTGATTCTTGAATAAAGGAAACTCACGGTTTCCAGTGAGAATTACGCATATTTCTTCTCATCCGCGAGCAAGCACATACAAGTTCGGGACAAATTACAAAGTCAAACGAACACGAAGAATGTTGATGGCTAGGCTGGAGCTCCTCTCAGTCTGAGCCGATATCATCGCAGCTAATCAGAAACAATTCCATCCTCGTGACTTTTCCTGTAGCAAACTTTGTTGTTATGTGGCAATTATCATCAGCTTAGAGACGAAGATTTTCTCAGCGTCAGCGTTAACATTCGCTCATTAATCGTGTTACACGCTTCCTACGTGAATTCTGGAGGCGTCGCGTCTAAGTGGTGCGGACGTCATCAGACGAGAGTGCCTACAAATCAGATGACGCAATGTGTTGGAATTCACCTGTTTCCGGGGTAAACCGAGGCTCTGAGAACCTCGAGAGGCTTGACTAGAGCAAGGCCTTCTTTCTAAAAATCTCTCTGAAAATTTGTTACTAGAAAACGTTGGGAAAGGAAATCATAGCAGACTCTCATTTTTGAATAAGGGGATGAAAGAGGCGCACCGTTGTTCAAGTTCAAGGATTTACTGGGTACATAATGCAGGGACAGCAATGCTTTGAGAAAAAAACGGCTCCCACCTTACTGTGTTACTGTATGTGAAATTTGACCCCCTACCGCCTGTCGACAGTCTAACCCTACTTGACCGACCATTTTTCCTGTAAACGACAAGGTGAACACTTAGCCTTCGACGACCCCCCTCCCCCTCTTCTTCCTCGTATCTTGATTACTATTCTTTGAACTTTGCACAATATTCCTTTGAAGGACGCAACGCGGTCTCGGATGACCATCCGGCTTACCAAACGAATTCTTGCTGACCTATCTCCGAGTGATGCCCTTGGGCGACCCTGACCCTTCCTACGTGTGGCGCGACCATCCACTTCAATGGGGTGACCCTGAACTTATTGTTCAACTAATATTGGATGTTCTCCTCAAGGCGGCTTGCGGCCCTTCTCTGTCATACCTGGAGCGACTGCGGATTTCCCGAACTACCCCATATGCCATGTGTATACGGAAAACCCTCCATAAGGTCACCCTGCACTATCAGGTAACTCTTATCTGGGGCGGCATGCATGAACGCAGCGAACGGTGTCAGGAGCCGCTCCGCGTGCCATGCGCGCAACGTCGAGCAACGGGGTGGCCCCGAATTTCGTGGCGTGTATTGGGGTGCCTGGTTTTCGGGCCGCCCCGTTGCTCGCCGCTGCGCGCCTGGGACGGGGGGCGGCTCCCTGGCGCCGTTCACTGCGGTCATGCATGCCGCCCCTGAACTTAGGGCGACTTCTCACCCTCCCGGACGACGCATTCTGTCAGAGGTATCTCTCAAAATTTTGGGTACTACCAAGTAATGTAGTGCGCGTCCTCCGTGGAATCTATTCTAACAGTTCTCGAAGTACTTGAAATCTCATCAAACAGGAACCCTCTTTAATCTACTGACCTCTCAGCCCAGTTCATTAATATCGTACCTCTGACTCAAAAAGCTTCATGTGACCACTAGCACAGCTAACTTCCTATCCTGTAGCTTGGAGACTTGCCCATGCTGATTATGAGGCGATTTCTAATCCCCTAGGGCGGCGCAATTTCCAGTAGAGTGGCCGTCCATCTCACCGATTAGTCTGCCGCTCGTACAACTACTAACCTCCAGAGTTCCCCTCAAACGCCTACTAGTCGAGAGCTATCCTATCTCCTTCCCAACGTAATCCCTCCGGCATAAAAGCGCATTCCGTTTTTCTCAACCTAACAACTTTATGCGATACCTTTAGCGTCCCTGGGGAAGCTCCCTACAACACAAGAGACATGCTGCCTTTGTTCACAGGGCAACCGCTCTCTCTTCTCTCTGAAGACACTTCTTTTCATGGTGACGCCTTGGGGTTAGTTCACGATCTTTTCCTTCTTGTCTGTGCCCAGAGACTCATTACAATGCTATCCTTGCGAGTTATGAATTGAGAGGACAGTTTCGAGGACAGCGAATAACACCAAAACACTTTGGAGTTCACCTGAAAAATAATTGGGTAGAAAGAAATCTCAACATCATGTCTTTGACAGTCTTGATTTACACTGGCGACAAAATTAGAATAGGCATCTCGCAAAGGTTCTACGTGCTAATAGTGTAACCTTGATTACCCATTGCCACTTGAACCCATAGTTCCTCGTCTCACTGCGGCTTGTCAAGCTTCCTAGATTTGGCTTTGGCTGGGAAAAGGATCTCTGATAACCAGTAGAGTAGTAGTTCCTTATTGTGTTGATGTTGAGGCTAGCTTCTCGATCAGCTTCGTCGTCTGTGCTGCTGTCCGGTGCTTTCTCCTCACTCCCGTGACTGGCGGGCCGCCCGCGGCAGTCTGACTCTGAAGCCATCAGCAGACACAGCCCGTGTAGCCCCGCCCCACGGTGGCGGGCCATTGCCATGACATTGCCATCATCAGCAGCAAGGAAGGCGGCGGCGTCTGGGGTTTTCCTCTTACAAAGTACAGTGTCCGAAGTCTGCTCATGTCCCAATCTCTGAATTGTTGACTTGCTTTTGTGACATTAGTCTTTCATCCTTCCCGGAGCAACAGTGTTGTTCCATGTGATTGTTCGTGAAAGTGTCTTCGGTTGTTCAATTAAAGTCATCAGACATAATAGATTTCTCATTTCAGAAAATGTTCATCATTCAATCTATCTTCATGTAGTGCCATGGACCTTTGTTCGCGTCCAGTTCTTGCCATACAGTACACGACGGCAAGGTTGGTTCAAGTGTTTATCGGTTGGCTGATGTTGCCCTCTGATCAATAGCTTCTGTTCCAGGAGGAAGCCGCTCTTCAGGCCAAGACCTCAATCGGCGGTCTGTCAAGGGGGCTTCGCCGCACTGGAAGTAATCTTTCACTGAGCTCTCAGTGACCACCATCTGTGACTCGGATGCCACACAGGTGAGCAATATATTGTTGGTGGAATTTTTTCTAATGTATATGATGCTGAAATGAATACAGTTTCGGGTTCTAAGAGCTCTGAAAATTTTTGTCAATCTCGGTTGAAACGTAAGAATAATTTTAAAATTTACCTAAATCTAAATACTTATCACACTGTGTCAGATTCAAATTCCACACAAAATCTATCCATTTGGTCCCATTGATTGAAATACGCCAGATGGCGATAGGCGTTGCGCGGACCTAAGAGCACCTCCAACTTCAGTGGCCTAGAATTTTTTCTGCGTGCAGGCGCTTCTCGGTTGTTGATTCGCCCCGCTCCGTATTTCGCAATCCTTGTTAATTTTCATCTCCTTCTTTTCTTCCTCTATCAACATGTTTTCCTTCGACATACGTCATGTTGTGCGTTTTCGATAACTGAAATTTTCTTTAAACGATTTTTTCGATATGAGTATTTTCTAGTTTTCATGACTGTTCTGGCCATTCAGAGCAAAGGACTTGAAAAGAGTATTTGAGTCTTATCTGAATAGAATTCAAATATTTAGAATGAAACCATAAAGGAGGAACTCCTTTGTATATTGTTCGACTAACTAGAAAAAAAGTTTGTTACCAGTTTCTTCATAGAAAAATAGTTTTGATAGTCGTCTTCTGTGCAAGACTACCCAGTACTCCCCATGTTCACTATTTATTAGAAATATTTGGTTCTCGTAAATATTCCATTCTGGAAGGTGTACTAGCAGTTCGAGTTGGGAAAAGGAAGTTCAGTTCTATCGATCAATTGGCTAAAAAATCTGAAGTTCTCCTGCACAAGACCTGAACGTCACATTTTTAAAATTTATGTATGATTCGAATTCAAAATTTACCGTGACAATTTTTGTTGGATAAATATGAATGAGCTTACCCTAGCTGTGATTCGGAGGCTTCTAGAATTTCTAGTGATTGTCAGCTTAATATTTTCGGCTGTACTGTGCTGTAGGTGCTCATAGAGGAAAATAGATCAATAGGAAAGTTATGATCGTTATTTTTGGACGTGAACTCATGAACAATATGGAAAAGTGCATCTTTTTTAGACACTACGAATAATAGCGATAATATATAATAACCAGAAACGAAATAATAATGGAAACCACGATGATTTCACGGGGAACATGGTCAATTGCACGTTTTGTTAAATACACACACCTTTTCGAGGCAGGGCCTGTAAGATCTATTGCGGACTTTGAAAAGAGAGATGACAAAAGACGAGAAGATATTTCATTTTCTTTCAACGTGTAAGCCTCGCTCTGGAAAGATTCGGGTTCACTTACCCAAAATTGGGTTGTAGCGTTTCAGTTTGAACTTGTTGAATCTCATGATAGGATATTCGAAATCCCTGAAAACTCCCAAACGGCCTTTTTATCTTCTCATGTAGAGAACGCTGCGTGCAAAGACATCACACGTTGCAGTAGTCAAATGGCCGTGAAAATTTAGTGGTCAGATGTCATCGCGCTGCATTTGTGGCTGCGATGAAATATTCATCGCTTGCAAAGTTTAGTCTTGCGAATGGACGGAGCGGCCATTAGGCCGTCGCGCGCGATCAAAACCTCCTTGTCCGGTGGTAAAGCGAACGCCGCATGGCCCAACGAAATGATCGCGCCTCGTTCACTCACTGGTTTAAACTTGATTAGTAGACCATACATTCTAAGATCCTGAAAATTCACGGAGATCACTAAAATTTTGCACAGGGAATATCAAGTTCTGTCAAACTTTCCTCTGAAATTATGCCGAAACAATTGGTCCAGAGTTTGTTCGGATAAAAAGAAACGTTTTCCTTCCGCGTCCGCTTCCCATTAATCGCTCGCGTTCGTTTGCGTTTCCTCGTTCTGTTGTTGTTGCTAGAATGATGTTGTCCCCGGAGCGCGCTGTTTACGCTCTAGCTGTGAGTAGTAGTATTTCTCTCCCTCTGTGGCGTATTTTTAGAAAAAAAGCCAGCTAGATGAGTTTCTCCTATTGCTGATATCTCACTGTGAAAGTGTCTGGGAATATGTAACGTTTTTGTCTGGCATATATCCAATTTTCCCATTAAAGGTGTTGAACAGACCTTCGACGTCATTTCTGGCGTCATTTGACGTGCTTAATTGTCGTTCATTCGTGAGCTCTATTTGAATGTTCTTGAATGGGACGAGAAGAAATGCCGTAATATAGGAGTGAATAGAGCGAAATACTGAGAACATTACACGTTTCCAATTAACTTCGGCTCTGAGTCTAGGTGTGGCTAATATTCAAATCAGAAACGGTTTAGGTTTATTTCTTTCCCCTTTTTCGAGGAATCTGTAAAGAAATTCAGCACGCGAAACTGACGTTTCTGTATTAAAACGTAAAATTCTTTGTAAAATAGAAGGCGAGACAGAATGCTTCGATGAATTCCGATCAACTCCAAGTTGGTTTTATGTATACCTCATCTCATCCTTACTCACTTTTCCAGATCGAGCTCGACTTCGTCGTGAAGTCCCACTCAGCAGGTTTTTCGTTCGTGTTGAGACGCCCTGCAGTGAACAGGGCACGTTGGAGTTCGGCAGGCACGTCCAAGCGCAAATATTTCGTCCAAAGCAGCACGGCTGTGCAGCAGCAGCTCTTGGAAAATCGACGTCTATCAGCTGATCGAAAACAGGTTTGTTTAGCTCTCCATCGTCTAGCGCACGTGAAGTCCTGGCTGGAACCTCATTTCATCCACATTCACCACTACTGTGACTGCCCGCCTCGACTAACTGGTTTTAGTTCGACCGGAACTATGAGAGACATAAATTTGGCTGTAAGCGGTGTGTGTGACATAGGCGGTATGGAATATTGTGCGCTCTAGCGGAGCTCACTTTTTGAGATATGGTTTTATTACTGTGATAGAGCCTGTTATTCAAACGCATCGAAGGTGATTGACCTCAGACCATAAATTTATGAAGAATTATACTACCGTATCTAGCACGGCCATCTCAGGAGTTGCCGCTGGGTTCCAAATGGAAAGAAAGGCGATCCCCGGTAGCCCGAAAACGGAAACATTCCAAACCATCTCAAGCGGGCAACGGAGTTATGCTATGTTATGTTATGTATTTAATAAGCTAGATATCTTCCAATGTCATTCCATCAGGGCGTTATTAATGGGCATAAATATCGTTTGTTTTATCGTTCGCTCGCTTATCACTGTCCCAATTTCCACCCGCGCTTTTATTTACCGCACGGCTGCGTTGCGGCGCACCGATTGAATGGCACGTACTATATTAGTTACAACTTAGGAATTACCGTGACCGGTTGACCCGGAATTGAGGAGCGGCAAAACATTTTTCCACAAGCAGAGGATTTTGGGGGTTTTAAAGGTAGGATTCTCATCATTGGCGTTCGTCTCAGGTTTATCTGATCTAAGCGGTTCTCAATCGAGTGTTTTTCTTCAGCCTGAAAGAGGTAGGGAGCGAGGTAAGGAAGTCTGCCAATCTGTGGGCTCGCGAAGAAAATGAGGCTACAGGGGTCAATAAACGGATTTATGGTCGTACGCCAGTTTTAAAAACTCAGTGAATAGACGGCTAGACAGAGGCTAGACAAAATGTTCTATTAGTGGAGGGCGTACAGACTGGTATTTCATCTTTTCCGCTCCAAACAACAGCAGGGTGGGTCAGGATTGGCGGGCAATACACGACAACAGACATCTCTCCACGGCTGGGTTGTTGTTATTGTTGCTAAAATTGCACCCTGTTGAAGGTTGAGTTGCACCGGGGTGCGGGTGATTGCTTCCTTGTTAACATTACAGTAGTGTTTTTCTCATTTGCAGGTATTGCAAGTAATTTCACTGGCACATATTCTGTCTACCATGAATGTCAAAAATTTCATTGTTTCTGGATTCCTGATATTACCTATTCGACTTTTTTGCGCTTAATTCGATAGAACCCAGTTTCTAAAAACCACTCCCCTCAAAGTAAGCACATGAATAAAAAACAGCTATTTATTGCGTAAACTTCAGGCCGGATAGTGCCCGATAAGAAACGTGGAACCAACGAGTGTGTAGATAGACAAACAGTTCAGCCCGTGTTGGTTAAAGTGTTGATCGGACAGGTTTATTTGGGGGCGAAAATTGAGATTAGAATTTTAAAAAGTGCATAAGTGAAAAGCGAAAGTTCGTAATGTAACGAGACATAACATTACATTAGGTGGCATACCATAGTTAGCTTACCATAACATAACATCTGATGACATGACATGACATGATTCAACTTAACAGTACATAGATTAACATGGCACTCTACAACCTTGTACAAAACGATGTAAGATAACCAGACGTAGCAAAATATCAGCACAGCAAAACATTTATTGACATTGCACAACATTTCGAAACATTGCACAAAATTGTGTAATTTGAACAAAACATAGCACGAGATGACAAATCATAGCATAACCTAACATTATGTTACATAATATAGCACAGCAGAATAGAAGAATAAATGATGCATCAGCTTATTGTGAGGTTCCAGTTAGGAAGAGAGCAGTGTTGTAATTAAGCACAGTATTTTTCACAATTTTATTGCTTTTTTTTTCAGCGAAACCGTGCTCTCAACCGTTTCCATGCCTATCAGTAAGGTTGGCATCTTATACTTTTCCGTTGGTGACGATCTTCATCCAGTCCTAGTCGGAAAAGAGTTCCTTCGAATGAGCGGAGTCTGTCGCAAGCATTGCTGCGCTTGATGCTGAATCCCAACAGCTAACACTTTCACCTAAAAGCTTTCACTAATAATGATACCATGTAAATTGTTTTTCGGAGTCGCTTTTTTGTTATCAGAAGGTTCATCATCTTCTTCTCCTAATAAGAGATGGGTTGCGAGAGCGTCGCTTTCCAGGCTGGGAATTTTCATATTGTTTTTATGTTTGTGAATTTTCTTACCATTGACGGGACTATATGCGCGCTTCAGAAAAGTTTTTCATTCTCATTTTATAATGTATTCTTCTCTTCTGCTATTTTCTATGGTTCCTTTATGGTCTGATTCTTCCGTGTATCAAATCTCGTCTCAGGTATATTCATGAATGAGTGCGGCGGTGCAGAAAGTAACTTGTTAATTGTAAGTACACGCGAGCGAGGACCACTATCCTATGGGGATCACACGGGTTTTTGCAGGATCTTTGGTTCTTCTTTATTGGGTTGTAGGCGGTAAGAATGGGTTATATTGTGGCTCTATGCTGTGGGCGCCTGTCCACGGCAGTGCCGTGAGCGTGCACGTTTACAGCGGGGCTCATGCTGTCTTTCGCTGATCTCACTCTCGTACACTTCTGTACACCTTTCCAGGAGTTCCGCGTTTTCTGTGTTGCGACGATTCGCCAGGGCAGAGTCCTTGCTGTAGTAGTCAACTCTCCTTCCCTCTCTCTTTGTCTGTTACCATTGAACTTTTTCTTTTAAGTTTTTGTTGTTTTCCTCATCTGTTTATTGATTGTTTTTATGCTTGAAAGAAATGTACAGTTATGTTCTTATTCATATCTCTGCCAAGCATCTAATAATAAGTGTTTATGAAACATTGTCATTGTCGTACAGAAAGATGTGCATCTGTATAGAGCATATAAATATCGTTGTCCATTATGGTGATTCGCCATAGTTGTTGATGAGTATATCTTCGCATAATAATAAATATTATTAACTATGTCATCTCCTCGAAATTCGTACAGCTGAAAAACAAGTTCTTAAAAAGAACAGCTTGAATATAGTGATCTGCTCACACAGGACGAGCGCTGTGAGAAACTCGGCGATCCGCCCGTCAGGTTTGGAGGTAGGCAGCCTTTCGTCAATCTGGAGCCGGTTCAACTGCTCAGTTCAGAACTGCACGTTTTCTTGAACTACATTTTTGCGCATACTCATCACACTTCAAATAGATCATAGGCAACGAAAGCCTTCAAATTTATGGATTTCACGAAGTTTTTGAAAGATCCAAGTTGATTGTTAGATATGACTCTTTGTCCAACGGAGACAGTGGAGAAGAATGGCTCAGCAGTTGGTTCAAGGGAAATGCTTTAACCCGTCTGAACTAGCCAACACGAAGTCCGGCCCTGAACATCATCAAATATTTTTGGGGAGCACCTGCTTGTTGTTTCTATGCAAATGACCTGCAAATTAAAGGCAGTGGTCACGATGAAAAAAGTTATCGAAAAAAACTACAAAAATCAGCTTAGATATAAAAATAGCTCAAAAACCTTGAAGGTAGCGCGGTGAAAAACGGGCTAGAATTAGAGTTATTAAGACCCTAAATTTGCAGTTCGTGCACACATTACAGAAAGATCCTGATTTCATGCCAAGCAGTCAAAAATTATCGACACTCAGAGGAAGAAAAAAATGCAAATTTACCTAATAAAACAGTAGAGCAATGAAGGCATGCACTTCAGTCAATGTTTTTGACTGGATGTGTACATAAATCCGAAAGTTCATTGATTGAAATTCAATTACAAGCCAGCTGATGTTCTTGATATTAGAGATCATCGATGCCGATGATGTGGGGTGGGCTCGTCCACCATCAAAAGACAAGAAAGTTCAGGCTTCAAATTTGGCCCAGAACAGCTATTTTTTTTTCGCGATTTTTTCTTATAGGTTTTACTACTCTATACCCAGAAAATGGTTTAGAGAGGAAAAGAAGACGAGCATATTCGAGCGCAACCACTGCCTTTAACTTCACTACGCTTTGTGAAGTTTTGGTTTCGAGCAGAAGTATTACTATGGTTTCGATGACCTACAGTTTCAGAAAGGTATTGGAGAATCCATCGGTGACCTTGTCATGACCTGAATACATGCGGGTATAGGTCTTGACTCATGCTTTTCAATAATGAGCATAGTGAACAGGTTGGAGATTCTGAGTCGATTTAGTGCACATTGATTGGGTGTTCTACCACTACGCACTGTTTCACAAAATCACTTCGATGAGGTTTCGAGTCACATCTCGTTTATTCTGGCCCCGATATTCTCCAGTGGATCGGTGATGAATGGATTATGATTCATCTGCTCTGCCCTGATCACGCCGGATAACGATAGGTTTTTTTTTA
The DNA here is from genome assembly GCA_029168955.1 of Aplectana chamaeleonis. Lineage (NCBI taxonomy): Eukaryota > Metazoa > Nematoda > Chromadorea > Rhabditida > Cosmocercidae > Aplectana > Aplectana chamaeleonis. The sequence goes on along the minus strand of JAPDOI010000013.1, from coordinate 4,341,322 downwards.
CGAAAATGGCCAGAAAACGTGTCAAAAGTTATCAGCTAACGAAAGGAAACCACAGCCTCTCGTCTGCAATGAACAAACCTCAAAAGAATTGGTAAAAACAACATGGTCTACAACTTATAAACGATGCGAACTGATGGACTTTTGCTTGGTGTGGTAATTTTAGAGTCTACGTAATCAATTTAGTCTAGTGAATGAATGGGGCTACCACGGTAGGTCGTCGCGCGCATTCGAAATCCCGTTGACCTGTGGTGCCGCCAACACCGCAGGGCCAGCCGCCGGGTCTATGCGTCAGATCAAATATAATACGTAAACCTACAGCCATGCGATTACAATAAAAACACATGAAAGGAAAAGAAACAATTATTGCTTCAACTAAAACCGCCGTGCTAGAAGAGAACGATTTAAAGATCACTTCTGAAGCATGATAGAATTTTGTGTGAATGACTGTCACTTTCCGTCATTATAAATAAATAAATAATTAAGAAACATCACTTTTTTCTACAGGATTTTTTAAGCAAACTTACGAGCACTTTTCAATGCAACATGCACATTTTGAACCAGCGCTGACAGTGCAAGAATGAGCTCTCATATTGATTTTTGGTCTCGGATACCATAATTTGAATTGAATGCCTCTTGTTCTTGAGGGAACGAGTTTATAGAACTTTGAAGTGTTGATTTTGGTTTTACCGGACAACATCCTGAAAACGAAGCACACATCTGTTACGGCCCTCCGTGAGAGCAAAGAACTAAAGCCAGGAATTTTGTTACTGATTTTGTACCCTGGTGCGCTGGTGTAAATAAACTATTGTACCGCAAAATGCGCTTCCTCGTATAATCATTCTGCACTCTTTCATCATTAGTATATATTTTCCTTGTGAGGGGGAAATACTGCTCTGCCGCTTTCTACTATTGGTGCAACATAGGCTTTGCAATCCCTAGGTAGCACATGCTTATTCTCGGTGAAAAGCTCTTTGAATATTTGGTACGTTTTCGTGATTGCTTTTCTACATATTTGTCTACAATGATTCACAAAGCCTAACTTGCCATCATAGCAAAAGCCTAAATCTGTGACCTTACTCACTTCCCAAATTAGAATCCCGTTCAACATAAATTTGTATGTTCAGAAAAGATACTCGATTTTCCAAATTTTCCAATAAATTTAGTCTTCTCGGGACCTATGGGTAGTTGCCACCTGAAGAACCAGTCACGAACGGAATTGATACCTTGTTGAATTCTTAATTCAAATTTTGTCGCTAGTTCGCAATAAATCTTGAGATTATCGGCAAACTGCTCACCACTGGTAAATTGTCGAAAATTGACGGAAGATCAGCTGTATAAAGATTAAAAAAGCGACAGAGAGAGTACACCATCTAGAGAAATACCACTTTCCCTTAATCCGACAGTGATAATAGACAGTTCATTATTCCTTCTCTACCTGAAATATTATTAGGTCTAGAAGTTAATTTCCGCGTTTTTGTTGTTATTGATATTTTGTAAAAAATAAAATTATTTTTATATAACGAATTTTATGTTATAATGCTCACTGTATTATCAGCTTTCTATTGATATATAACTTGCTTCACGTACCTTATAAAAAAAGTATTATTTTAGTTTCCAGAATATGTCAACTTTTATTGCCGGAAAAACGCCATTTGCAGGAAGCTCTCCTTTTTCCTTTTTTCATCTCCGAAAGCCACTGACGCGCACCAAATGCTTGCCCAAGCTTGCAGGATGCAACTCCATCCATAGAACCTGCCAAGAATGGTTTCAGCGTTCCAAATCGGGTGATTTTGACGTTAAGGACAAAGATCGACCAGGACGGCGTAAAAAAGTTCGAAGACGAAAGAACGCTTCGAGCTTTGTTGGATCAGATTCGCTCAAACGCAAGAACAGCTCACGGCATCTCTCGGCGTCACCAAAAAGCAATTTCTATTCGATTGAAGGCAATGGGAAGATTCAAAAAGGAAGAAAATGGATCCCTATGAGCTCTCAGAACGCAACAAAGAAACGAGAGAAAAACAACTTCACAAATCTTGTTGGACCGATTCCAAAAGAAAGTCTTTTTACACCGCATCGCAACTGGCGATGAAAAGTGGGTGTACTACGACAATCGAAGCGAAAGAAAATCGTGGGTTAGTCCTGGTGAAACAACAACTTCGACCTAAAACCAAACATCCACGGGAAGAAGGTCTTACTGTTGCATATGGTGGGATCAACGCGGTATACAATACTATGAACTTCTTCAACCTGGCGAAACAGTTACTGCGAATCGCTATCAGCATCAACTAGCGCAATTGCGGCATAGAATCGAAGCAAAGAGAGACCAGAATGGGCGAGTCGACACGAAAAAGTCATATTGCTTCATGATAACGCTCGACCTCATATTTGCTCGAACGGTAAGGGATGCGCTTAAAAAGAGTTCAAATAGGAAGTCTTACCGCACCGCCGTACTTTCTCAGACATCGCCCGTCGGATTATCACCTTTTTCCGGTCAATGGCGCATGGTCTGGCGAACAGCGCTTTCAAGATCGTCAAGATGTCAAAATGGCTCGATGAATGGGTGGAAGCCAAACTAAGAGCAATTTTATTATGATCGAATCCATAAGTTACCCAAACTCTAGAATGGTTGTTATTAATGACAGAAGTATTTTGAATAAGAAATTTTTGTTTAAAGTATGTCCAGTTTTCAATAGTGTAAAAGCGTAAACGCGGAAATTAACTTCTAGACCTAATACATTCGAGAACGTTGAAGGTCAGGAACTCTGCAAACTTGGAAAAAGACTTGATTTCTATAATTTTTGTATGTGAGTTTCTGATGAAACACCTATCAGATACTAAAAATCGAAGTAGAAGACACCGCAACCTTTCTAAGGTCATCTAAAGCTCATGTCTACTTGCAGATTTCGGGAAGTGTTTATGGCAGTAAATGCATCTGCGAAAACGACTGTATTGTTAGTATCTCTTGGGCCTCCGTAGTAAAACGCAGTCATCCGATGCAGGTTCCAGGAAGTTACAAGCTTGAACCGGCCGTTTTTGTAGCTTTTGGTACCTTCAACATACGAACATTAGCCTATGGGAAACGGACCTCATAATTGTGTTCAGCACCCATAACCACTGAAAGCAAGTGGAAAGGAGGTGTGGATAGATGTGTGTTGGTCCTTAATTGAGAAAATATCGTCAACCTTATATCATATATAATTATCGACTTCAATTCTTTGTTAGCTATTTTTTCATTTCGGTTAAAGTTTGGGTGAAGTTATATTTTCAAACTTTGCATAGACTGCTAGCGTTTTGGCTATTAGAGAGCTCTGGAGGCGTTTAAAAAATGTTGCAGATTTGAGTTGAAAGCTTTCAAGGTGGGTTATTTGGGGCGCTTGTTACGCACGAATACTGGAGTTCATCTGCTTTTCTCCTGAAATCTAGGACTAAACTTGGTGTTTCAAAGAGCTTCAATCGGGGGAAAAGTTGAGGACACAATGTGACTGACGATTCCCCGGAGACGCTACGCTAGATGGCTCAAAATGTCGAACTGGTGTCCGTTTTCGGTTTGACAGATTACGGTAGATTACGGTGGGTATATACGATAGTTTGGCCAAAGTCGCAGATTCGACTCAAAATTTCCATGCGGGTTTATTATGGATGCTGAACACGGAATTTAGCGAACGTTTGTCGATTTTGAAAATACCCAGGTGGTTTCGCCCTCTAAATGACATGGTACCTACCGTAACCACAGTAAACCTCGGGATTTCGACAAACGGGCTCCAGATTCGTGTTCACCTCCGCTGAGTTACCCCTACATACAAGTTCTGAGCAAAATCCGAGAGATGTTTCGAAACACCCAAAAAAAAACGCCTGAACCTCGCCCGACCTTTGCCTTTTCGCGAAGCTTGAGAAACGCTTATAATTCCTTGGAACCTGCAGCTCGGACCGGGATACTGCGCCGTTTACTATTGAGCAACAAGAGATATTAACAATACCAGTGGTTTCGCAGATGCGTTTACCACTAGAAACGCTTCTTTCGTTAGTCGATTTTCGAAGTATTGAGGTACGTACATCTTATCGAAACTTCCGCAACTTGTCAAATAAGCTGCTCGTAATATGTGGAAAGTTCAGTGTAAGCGTTGTCACATCGTTTCCCGACTGAGATATTTCTCTCCGCAATTTTGACAGGTTATCAGGTTAGCCGTTCTTCGAAGTTCACAGAGCTTCTGAGAGTAGCAGTACCGACACGCGTGTTCATGCCATCGGCTTTCCTGCAGCCTGGGAGAAGTAAGGGGTTCTTGGAGAGTCGGCGGTGAGCAAAACACTTGTGAAGTTCGAAGCGAGGAGTGTTTTACAAAAAAGTAAAAACGTGTTATACAACTCATTCGACAACGTTGAAGGCAGTGTTCACGATGAATATCGCACTCGTGTTCGACCCAAAAATGGGATTGTTTTGTCGTGAGGTAACTAATAGTGAAGAAACATGGAAGAAAAACGTCCAGATTAAGTCAAAATAACTGTTTCTAAGTTCAGGGCGTGAGCGAGAATCATGGGTCCTGCTGATTTCGGCAAGCGCGCGCTAATCGTAAATCTGCGCGAATCGATAATGCTAACTGCGGCAGAGTTGCTTGGCGGCAATTTGCCATCGAAACGTGTGCGGAGCATACAGGAGTTCGTCCGATTGGGGGGCGGACCGGGATGAGTAGGCGCAATTCCGGGAGAGCTTTTCAAAGCCGTTTGTATTTATTTCTGGCCAGTTTTCGTTTGCTTTCTTCGACCCTATTGTCTACAGCACCTGCCAACTTAGTGTTTCAGACCGAGACCTCGAGAACGAGATTTATCGTTTGAACACTGCCCTTTAACGACACCCGTGAAAGCATCGCTTTAATCATTATTGTTTGCCGTTATGTTCCAATATTGATGTCTCTCATCCAAATAAAAAGTGTACTCTTCTATCACACTGCATTCACGTGTTCAGCTTGTGATCGACTACATCGTTTTGATTTGATATTTTTTCTTTATACTGGAATCTATCAAATTTTTTTGTTCCTAAAAATCAAGATACCCAAGAATGCGTTCATTCATAAATTAAGCTTTGTGATCCCACTGTATAAAATATTTTTTGCTCACTTCCGTAAAACGTGAAAGCTAATAATCCGATGTTTGGTGATGCGGTTGCGTAAAATGGGGGTACCTACCAGGTATACTCTAGCCATGGCGGCACTTGGCTTCCAAGTTTTGCCATAAATCGATCGAAGAAAATCTGCTGATAATTCTTTCTGAATAAAGCGCTTTTCTGTTCACGTCAGTTTTTAGTGTTATTCTTGCGTGTGTATATAAAGTCGGCATGTGGATCAAATCCACACCGCCCCCAGGTGTGACCTAAAGGAGCAGTTCGGCTGGCACACGTGACGCGTGTGGAGGAGAAAAGCGCTGCGCGCGCGTCTCGCCTTTGGGGGCGGCGCGTTAACCGAAGGGTCCCTCGAAAAGTAGTTGTTGATCCATTTTAGCCGTTCCCTTTTTATCATTAATTGCACTCTGTTCATGTTGTTGTTGTGTCAGATGTAGAGTCGGCGTCGAAAATCAATATCGTCATCTCCCAAACAAACAAAAAACTCCAAAAAAAATTACGTAGAAAGTGAGAATTCCACAGAAACGATGGGTATGAGAAGCACTTGCGTCTAGCGAGAAAGAAGTATATTATAAACAAAAAAATACACGAATGAAATGCAGAAGAAAATGATAAAGGGGGCCAGCTAAAATGCGAACAAACAACGCTACTTTTTTGAGTGGCGCTCCGGTTGTAACGCGCCTCCCAAGGACGACGCGATTGCAGCAAGCGTTTTCCGTCGTGCGCGTCACGTGGCCCAAGGAACTCCGAACTGCTCCGATAGTCGCACCCGCGTGGCGTGGATTCGATCTTACATGCCTAGTAAAGTCTGTTCGAATAGGACTGACACGCCTATGCGGTCAGCGTGCTTTTTAGAGCGGCTGTTCGTCGTCAGAAGCATTATTTCGGATGAACCTGCAAACAGCTGATTGGAATTATATTAACCAATCGTCGAAGTATTGCTGCTAATCGATTTCCAAAATCGAAAAGTGTTTTTGCAACAGCTGTTCAATACGTGCACGCTGACGGCGTGGGCCTAGTCTCTTTTAGGGACGGACTTTACTGTCAAAAGACTTCCAGTTGTATTTATGGCGGGGCGGGCGTCCACAGAAGAACACCAAAGCGCCTGAGTCGACTGGGTAATTTCTACTTCTTTTTCTTCAATTTGGATGAAAAACAAACAGAGGAAACGATTGTGAGATGATAAGTCTACTTCACTTACCTACAATACCAATAAAATCCTGAAGTCTTCCGACAATGAATACCAGGTTTATTTCAATATGTTTTGTCGTTCGATTAAGAAAAAACCATTTTATGGTTCAAAATACACTTTATTATTCAGTATAGGTCTCACTGGAACATTAATACTTTTGCTCCAACGATCCTTTTTAATCCTGTGGATCCCATCACTAAAGTGAGAATCCGGAACGTTTGCAAGAAATACGCTTCAACAGGCGTTATGATCTCTTCATTTGATGGAAAATGCTTGCCACGCATAAATTTTGGTGGTTTGAGTTCTGGAAACGAATGGAAGTCGCTGGGGACCAAATCTAGGTATTAATACGTTGGATGCTCCATCAATTCGAACTTTATTTTATGTATTTCACCCATTGTCAAAATGCTCTTGTGATAGTCGCAGTGCATTGTCCTGATGAAAAATGTTTTTCTCCTGCAAACCAGTCTTTTTCTTAGCCACCGAATCGAATTTTTTCCTTCAACTGGTCCAAGGGTTGCATGATAATATTCAGAATTACTTGTTTCGCACTATGTTTGCAAAAGTAATCCACAAAACAAAATTCGCTTTCACATCCCAAAAAAACTGATGCCATGTAACTTTCCTCGTTTTGAAGCCGAACAACCAGGTTCACACCACTCTTTAGCCCCTCTTGTTTTGATTCACGATCATGATGATAGACCCAAGTCTCATCCCATAGTGATGAATCGACGCACAAAATCCATTTTATCCTTTGTTAAAACGCTCCAAATGTTGCTGGGAGAAAGTCGCATTCGAATGTGTTTTTGTTCCATTGTGTAGCGAATGCGGCACCGATTGTGCACACAGCTTTTCTAAAACCCAAAAATTTCATCTTAAAGTATGGCTCTACACTGCCCTAATGAGGTGCGTAGAGGCCTCTACTATAAATCTTCTCTCAGTCCATCGACGATCTTCCAAAACCATATCCTGTATTTTTGCTCTATGATTTACTGGATGTAGATGTGCTCTTTTGGACGTCCTTCACATGGATCGTCTTCAAGGCTTGTGTACGGAAACACGCTTTTAAATTCAGCAACACCTATCTTTCTTCTGTTCACTAATCGTAGGATAAACAAAATCATTATACACTTTTGACATTCTTTTGTGAATTTCTTTTGGTGCTACGCCTTCCAAAAATGATGAATTCATCATTGCACGATATTCATTTTTTCCGTTGCTGTGACACGGCGACACTTAAATGGCTTGTAAAAAACTAAAGAATGAATTGACAGATTGAAATGAAACTTCACATACGTTCATATGGAAGAGTGTACCAACAAAACAAAATATGGAAAAACAACAAAACAAAAACAAAACAAAATCCGGCTAGTAGCAACGCCCTCTCTTATCCGAACGACAAAACTTATTGAACAACCTGGCATAGATAAATGCACATACAGGAATAGCGGGAAAAATGAAAAGAGCTGCTTCTCCTATTGCTTCCATCAAATGAACTTGCAGAACGGAGTCGCTGGCCATGAGTACCATATCCGCTGTAAAACGTTACGACTCATGGCGCGAGCAGCGCGCCCGCGACTCTAGCTTACTCCGTCTGTCATGCGCTCTCTCACTGTCTCTAACCTCCGCTCCTGCAACAGCACGCGTCGCAGAAATCACGAGAACCTTTATTTCATAGCCTTTATATTGCAGATGATAAAGGCAATAGCGGGCATAAATCTATTGACAATCTGGCTTTCCCGATAGCCTATCTTTCCTCCCCTTCAGGCAATCAGTTTAATTTTTATTATGATATTCTGGGACGCAGTGGAGTGTACTGCAGGGCTCTCGTGAGATAAAACCTATACCGGCATGGTACTATAACATGCACCTCACGCGGTGATCAGAAAACGATGCATTCAATGAACTACAGGTGATGGCTCCTAAGGTATCCGTCATTAAGCGCTATTCGTACTCATAAACGCCAGCGCGTGGCGCGCATGACGCGCGGGCTAGGCGTTAATGGGTTTTAAGAGTTCCACCGCCGCGCGGCGCGATTTCGTGATTTGTATGCGAATCGATGAGCGGCGCGTCATTGATCGATGCCCACAGGAAACATCTCATCGCGCCGCGCTGCGATGGAACTCTTAAATAGACCTTAGAGCAGGAATGACCTTACGCCACGCCTGCGCGGCACGCGAGTGACGCCCGCTCCGCCATGGCGGCAAAGGCCGTAGCGGCTCTTTCCTCATTTTCATTATTAATCCATCATCAATTTCCATATTGATTACTTCCAGTGCTCTCATCAGCTACCGTGATGGTCAACGCTTGTACAGAGTTTCTCATCTGGAAAAGTTAAGACCCATTTTTCGTTCCATCATGGCGTATCGCCGCTGAGGTCAGAGGTATTCATTGTCTCCGCAAACGCGTCACTAGCTCGCCGTGCTGGCGTTGAGAAGTATGAATAGCGCCCTGCTGCAAAGCGTCAAGACACAGCAGCTGGGGTCTCATGGAGTTCAGTTGGAGCACCAGATTCAGCTGACAAAACAACTTTTCCCATTACTGTCGAGTTCCAGTAAAGATGCTCCGTCGCAGGCGCTAGTCTTGTCTTCTCTGATGCCTTTGTGCTCATCTATGGGACCACTAACGGGCGACGTCCGATTGACTTCAGAGTGACTGTGTTTAGCCGCGCTTCACTGCATTGACGGATACCTGAAGAACCTCTTAAGCCCGGTTCTCAGCTGTAGGTTGGCTGCTGCGGCAGTGCGAGGGACAACCTGATCTCTTTCTTCATCGTGCATACTTTAAAAGCACCTTCAAAAGTTTCAAAACATGAGAAGCTTGAGTACGCACCTTCAAACATCACTTTAAAACACTGCAGCAGGAAATTGCATTCGGTAAATAAACCTTCCGAAGACAACAAATTACCCGGGAAGTTGCCAAAAAGTTCCATGAAAAAGAAGTTCAGCGAAAACCTATTTTCGCAGAGTAGTTTTTACGAAAATATATATTGCCGTACAGAATTAACAAGTCCTGGCGAAAAAGGTCTACATGAGGTTTAGATTGCTCCATTAACCTCAATATTCCCAACACTACCTGTAACATATAGGAAATAAAGGATTTCATCGAACCCCATCACTTGGTGCTGCTAGGAAACTGCTAAATGTTGGGAGGGAACCATACCTAAATTGCGCTGTGCAAATTCACGAAAATCGCGTGATGTGATTTGTTTGTGATGTAGAGAGTTCAAACAGGTTTTAGTCTGAGGGAGTGGACGGGGCTGCGCGAGTAGATCACCGCCACGCTAATCGAACGCCGCCATTCTCCAGTGAGCCCTCCAGCCGCTAACTCCGGGCACGGCCAGCCGCCTGGTACATGAGTCAGACTAGAAAGAAAACGAAAACCATACATCGCACCACGAAAATCGTGCGTGATGTGATTTGCTCTGTGATGTACATCGCGCGCTCAAACAAAACCATACTTCGACGCTATTTTGCGTCCTCACCCAAACATGCACACATGTGAAAGAGCAGGGTTCTAGAAGTTTCTACGTTTGTTTTCGCGTTTTTGGCCCCAGGAAACAGGAATAATTTAGTGCAACACGATGTATGACAGTGGGTGGCAAGGATTTTCGAAGGTTTCATAAGTTTGGGGGCCTGAGATTGGAACCCTATAAAATGATGAAACGAAATGGGCGTGGCAGGGATCTGAACGCCTTTTGAAGATTTCTTTTTGTAAATATGTAGCTTTTTTTCCGATATTTAATGATTTCGTGAAGCTCCTCTTATTGACTCCTGTTCTTCGCTTGTTTACCGCCACGACAGTAACAAAAATCGAGATGGTTTTTGTTTTGTACGTTAAGTCTGTCTTCCATAAGGGAGTCTCGTCTGAGACAGGTGGAGGTGACAGCTGCGAGGCTCGTTTGAGGCAGATCAGAAGAGAACTTTTTCATGTCGCCGCGTAGTTTTTTTCATTTTTCAAATTCAGTTGTTTGATTTACACTCCAATAGGCAAATATGGTTTTAAAGAAGAAAAAGTGGTCTTTGATTATCTGAAAATTCACTTCTAACCAGCCTTGAAGGACACCTGGCGCTGCTTGGACTGGGGGACAGGCTGTACACCAGAGGTGTGCGGCTACGAAAAATAAAATTCCGGCAAACGGCGTTGGCGAACCCCAAGACGGCCAGCAAACTGCAGTCGGCATACGGCAATTACCGCACATCTCTGAAAGGTGGCTGTATATAATATGTATTTTCAGAGGTTGCCTTTTCGGATTTCCAGAAGCGAGACTTCGAAATCGTTGAACGCCTCGTAGTGACTTTATTCGGTAAAAGTATTAGTTCATTGACTGAAATCATTGGTTACTGAATGAGAGCTGCGGGCAATGAGTAGCGGCGAAGCGTGTGAATGATAAAACTCAAATACTTTTTCGCCTCTTCCGTTTCCGTTTCTGTATTTCCGCTTCCGGCGTTTTTCGGCAACTTTTCTGCCGTTTTCGTTTCCGAAAATGTCTAAAAAGTGTCCCGCACAGCCCTGGTTATTAGCTTAGGGGCGTCATGCACGAACGCGAGTGTTACCAAGGGATTGGGACAGGGGTTAGGGTTTCTGCGCCTTTCATGATTGCCTTGTGAGTGCTGGATATAGTCAATAATGGATGTTTCAGCGTGGGGTGGTGGTTATCGTGTATTCCTGAAGAGGTGGGAGAAGCGGGGAAGGAGCGTGGAAGGAGCGATGTTCTGATTGGACGCAACACAGGGCTAGCGACAGTCCACTTGCTGCGTCTCTCCCGTTTCTCTAACCTCTTCAGGGGTTGGAATACACGATGGCTACCACCCCTCAGGCCCCCACCTCCTAGGTAGGATTGGCGGGGAAATGATTTTTCAGTGCTACCCCAAATCCTCTTCAGCCCTTACACTGCTATCATTAAACGCTCCGACACCCCAAACCTGCCCTGAACCTTGCTAACCCATCATGTAACACTACTCACGTTCGTGCATACCCACCAGTGGCTGAAAAACGACCCCATTAGTCAAACAGCCCTGCGTGGTTTCGTACCCTTCTTCAGCTGCGTGTTAAGGCTTCAAAGTGCGCCCGCGGCTGTACCACCTCTACCTCTCGTAAATAACAGAACACAAAATAGCAATATGCGTTCAACTGTTTCCATAGCACAATAAATCTGACTTCAGGACAAATCTCTACACAGCTATTAGGGAAAGGAACCGAAGTGGTGCTTTCGCGTCCCCGAGCGAGAACTGCGTCATGCGGCGTGACGACGAGGTAGGGACAACAGCATCCTTCGCCGTTGATCTACCTTCTGACGTCTGCGTGATAGGGAGTACGAGATTGGCCCACCTGATGATTTCGGGCATTCCTTGAATCACTGTCTTCTGACGCATATTGCTCGAGCAGTAAACCACGACTCAGCTGCGGTGATGTTGAGACTGCATGAGCAGAAGAGTTCGGACTCCTACACTGAAAACGACGATCCAGCTGCTGAAACCACTGGTTGACGAAGACTGAGGATCGGTACGTGGTGGCTACTGGTTTGGCTTTCCTCTCCCTCTCTGGTTCAAAAATTTCCTACCGTACTCGCGGGCCGCCAGGATCCCGGCACCTTCGGAGTCACAAGAACGATAGCTAAGTGCGCCAGAAACGGGCTACCGTAGTCTTAGCCATCAAAATAATTTGTTTGGCGACGGTTTTTTCACGGACGAAACAACTCATTCGACGGCAGATAATGGATTTTGTTCTTCACTTCTTGCGTTTCCTCTCAGTACTTTACATGAGCGTCGTAGCCGTTTCTTCGCCTTCTCGCGGGGGTGGTGAAGTGGGTAACTGAACATCAGTATGCCGGAAAATGGATGTTAGACAGGAAAATCATAGGGGAAGAGTTTCTCTTAATTATTCATTCATTGTCTATGTGGATTCACATAACAAAGACAGTCGTATTGGGAGGAATAACTGCCTAAACTAGCAAAAGATTCATAGGTGTTAGATTTGGAGCAAACTGCTGATTACTTTTCGTGATACCGTAAACAAGCCTTTCTTACTAGAATAGTATATGGTAGAGCAACGAATTTGTTTCGAAAAAATATTTACGGATTGTTTCTGCTAGTAATTTGAAGAAAGTAACTTGGATGTTAGCGCGAGTTGGAGTTTGAATCACGGAAATTGTTGAGTACGCCAATAAAACTATCATCCCAACTCCTACCATTACCAGAAATCCCAGAAAACTCTCAGATGAGATAGAAATATTGAGAGAAAGTCGCGAAGCTACTCAATATATTGATTATTGCCGTCGAATGAGTCGTTTCGTTCGTGAAAAACCAGCGTCAAACAATTTATTTTACGGCTAAGATTACGATTGCCCGATTCTGGCGCACTTAGCAGCTATCGTTCTTGTTTCGGAATCTGCCGCTCTTCCAAAAGGCAAGGTTTACAATATAAATCGTTCTTCTGTTTTACCGCCTATCTGTAGAAAACAGTCTCCATGCTTATTCAATCATGTCTCTGGAACCGTGTTACAAGGCCTTTTAGGGAACGGAGGTATTGTTCCCTAAAAAAATTGAGCTAAGGAAACACAATGGTGGACAGAGTTGTCCGAAGCTTGTAACTTCTGTCTTCTGCAGCCGATGTATGCGAGCTGACCTGAGTAAAGAGAGAAGTTGAGAATGAAGGGAAGGACTGGATCATGGATTGGAAACCACCGCTCATTTAACGATTTCGGGTTTTCATTTGTTTATGCCGGAGGGCGGGCATTGCGCGTCGGGGGTTTGCGTCGCGCTAAAAGAGGCAACTTCAGGCTCTTTTGGGGCTCTTCCTGGCTCGTTTCCATGCGTTCTTTCGATGCCAACGTTACACTGTGCCCCTCCACTACCCATTTCTAGTGGAAACTGAAACACAATTTTTTTAATCGTAAACACTGCCTTTAAAGGCAGTGTTCACGATAATCTTCGATTTCGAGATTAATCGCTAAATCGATTGTTTGGCCCCCGAGTAGAACTGAAATGGCGAAGAAACCGAGAGAAACGCACCAGAAGGGCACGAAATCCTCAAGTATCAGCCCGCCTCATAAGTATCAATGGAACTGTTCAAGTTGTGACAATGAAATCTTTTGTGGACCCGCCTTTCTTGCAATTCTCCATTCTATGTTTGCTCCGTTCTCTTTCCTTTCGGGCCCTAACTAATACTGTTTTGCCCTAAACATTATTCTTCCATTTTCCCGATTAGCCCCATTTTTTACCGGTGACAACCACCGTGAACATGTTCATCTAACCAGACAACTAGTGTCCAGGCCATAGAATAACGTATCACTTTAAAATAAGACGGATTAGTGCGTTTCTCGCCGTTTCTTCGTGATTGATTTTAGGTGACAGCTTAATAACTTTCAACGCATTGGTTTTGGAGTGGAAAAAGTGGAAACGATGAATCATCGTGAACACACTGCCTTTAAAGGCTAAGTCAAGCTCAGGGGCGAAATCCGAGAGAAACCAAATACTTGTGAAGTAGACCCATCCTTTATACCATCTGGCCAAGTGCGAGCTGTCTCGATTCCCCAGAATAAGCGAGAAATAGAGGAGAGCTCAGCCGCCTGGGAGGCCACATCCGCCTATTATCCGAAGCCACTTTAGAACGCCCCTTTTACAATTGTTTCCTGAGCTCAATAGTGGCGATATGAAATGCGATGATTTTGATTAATATCCCCTGTTCTTCCCTTCATTTTTAGCTTCTCTATCCATTCACGTCCGCTCGAGATACATCGGTTGAATATGACGGAAGTTACCAAGCCTTCGGACAACTTCGTCCACCATGCTTCCGCAGCTCAAAATCAAATTTTTGAGAAGGCCATAACTCCCGTTTCCCACAGCGGTGGTCTTGCAATACGATACCGGAGACGTCGTTGGAATCAGTGTCGGACCGTTTTCATGATAGGCAGAAAAACAGAAAAACGAATCTGAGGTTGGACTGTGCCTTTAAAGATGATAAAACAGTCGGACGAATGTTACGACAACGCGCAACAACATTCCGTCACCTACCCTCCTCTTCAATACCATAGCTATCTTTTTCCGCTACACCCTACAGAATCAATAAATGAATATTCACAAAAAATTGCAAGGGGTTTGCCCCAATAATTTGGTGATCTGTGAACGCTTGTTCCACTCCTCTTTATCGGATGTGAAGCTCGAATCGCAACCCTGACCACAACGGGCTTATAAATTCCAAAAAATACGGAGGTAGCACTTCCGTTAATTTTTGCACAACTGCTTATCCGACTCCGGACAGAAACAATACAGTTTGTATCGATATAAAAACGCGCCAATTACATGCATGTTAAAATGTTTAGTCAGGACTTTTTAACGAATTCGTTGGAAGGTTAAGCCCGTCAGAGCGAGTTAAACATCTTTCAACTCGCAAATTTGCAGCTGTGCAACTTCGCTATTTGTTGGAACTCTCAATATCCTCTGCTGGCAAGACACGATGCTGGCCTGTGTAGCCAAAGCAAAGAACTCTCCTTCAGTCATCATTGGCTGCTATGATTAGAATTTTGCAAATCTTTGGACAGGTTCTTCGTTTGCCAATCGCATGTTTAATTATTTGTTTCTTGCGAATGTCGTATTATAAATAATGCTTTGTTTATTAAGCCCAAGTCCCCAGTGACTGGAGAACATGATTCTTTTTAAAAATGAATGATCACTTTTTGGGACCTCCATTTTTTATCCTCTTTAGGAGAAGCAAGCAAATGCAGGAAGCAATCTTGGAGAAGTCACGAGTGGTGTTCGTAAAGTGAAAGGCGGCGTCGAACAGGATCTGCGAAAAATGTGAAAAGCTGATGACAAAAACTCGAACTGTTCGCCCAAAATGTTGTTAAAACTAGCAGTGGTTAGATACTAATGCAGAGTGAAAAGGAGAAATACCAGATGGAGGGAGGAATGATGGGATGTATATGAAGAACAATAGTTTAGACATTGTTCTCGACCCTAATCTAGGAAAAGCGAAGTAAGATCCGCACTTTACATTTTGTTTCAGTTATAATGTGGTAGAGTTCATGTAATAAAACTAGTCTCATGAATGGACGGAGATGTGACGGTAGATCGCTGCGCCCGAATAGAATCCCCGTTGGGCCAGTGCGATGCCGCCAGCACCGCACGACCAGCCGCCTGATTCATGCGTCAGACTAAATCGAATACGAAAACCGTACTGGACAAAGTTAGTTCCGTGGCTTGCCTCCTCAAGAAAAAAAACATTTAAATCTTTCATTTGCGGCCGGCGCGGGAGGGTTTTAAATCTCACCGGCGGCTGGCGGTATGAGTAAGCTGATAAGCTGCACTTCTCTCTCGGCCTGAATCCGACTAGCGCGCCGGCCGAACGCGGTCGCCGCGCCAGTCGCGGGTGATATTTTAATATTTTTTTGTTGAGAAAGCAAGTTACGGCCCTAACTACAGTACCGTCGCAAAGTCTATTCGCGCGTGGCATTTGCACGCAAATAATGTTTTTATAGATATCTTGAAAGCTTGCCCTTAGCGAAACTTTATGAAACTTTAGTATGTTGGTAAGGGGCATCACAACCCTTGTTTTACGCATAAACAAACTGGTTTTGAGCGTGCAGTTTTGAAATATGAAATTTATTCATCATTTTGTGGCATTATCTTAAATTAGGACTATTCCTTTGAAACGTGGCTATTACAATTCCGAACCCGTTGCAGCTATTCGTCATCCGAAGGTTTTTAGAACCGTTGTATAACCTTGTGAAAAATTAATCTTCATCGAAAGTTTTTTAGAAATAAATTCGAAAGAAAATCATGCGATATCGCACCTATTAAGTATCTCTCTTTGACGTTATCGAAAAAGAGCGAAAATTATGTTCTAGTTGTAGTTTGTCAAAGTACAAACAGCACATATTTTGGAATGGTTCTGGGGTGATTAATTTTATAGGGGTCAATTTCCAAAAATTAACTCCAACCTGTTCAATTTTCGGTCTTCAGAAAACTCTGATAGAGACAATTTTCTCTCAAAGTCCGAAAACCTTGGAATGGCGAGTAACTGCTACGGCCTTGGAATTATAATAGCCATCTTTTGAAGGAATAGTCCTAATTTGAGATAATACCAGAAAATGATAAATAAAGTTCATGTTTAAAAAAACTGCGCGCTCAAAAACCAGTTTTGTGTATGTGTAAAGCAAGGGTTGTGATGATCAATACCATACTAAAATTTTATCAAGTTTCGCTAAGGGCAAGCCAAGATATATATAAAAACATTATTCATGGAAATGCCACGCGAATAAACTTTTGCACGGCACTGTATATGTATGTATATACTTTGATAAACACTTCGAGCCTCGATTGAAGGAAAAATTAATGCAATCAAAAAAAGTTCTCCAACGATAAGTAAATTAGCTCCAAATAATACAAAATCGAAATAAATAGATGAATAAACAAATTACACTCGTTTTTCATCACTTCTTTATTTACCAAAGTTAAACTTGTAGTGAGAGAGGCAAAACTTTCCCTAACATAAAGCCATCAGTTCATACAATACCCACCCTAATTCTTGTAAAAAAGACGCAGAAGACGCGGAAGCGCGTCTTTTTCGTCTTTTCGTCATAACTTCGTTGCTAGCGGACTAAAGTGTATAGAAAGTTATATCAATCGACTCAAGACGTCAGAGACGAACACAATGATCCCTGATTTTCAATGTTCGAGTGATAGAATTTGTCATCCTTCATTTGCTGGAAGTACCTGGAGGGCGAGCCATAAACGGGCGAGTCTCCGCTAATTGCGCTGAGTTATTAACGAGCAGTGTACTGTATGGCGCAGTTTACGCGCACCAAAGCCAAGCCTGATATATATCGGAGATCTTACAAGAATTCAACCGTAGAGACCATCTCTAACTCAAAAACGATTCTATAGAGAAACTCCATTCAAGAAGTACTTCAAAGCAATGGAATACTCGCCCTAATTTTTCTCAGAAGAGAGAAGTCACGAAAGTCGTATCTTTTGCGACTTCTAATTGATTACAGATTTGGAAAATCTGAATCCGTTTCAAATTCTGAAAATTCTGAATTCGATTAAAGTTTTTAATTCTGATATTGAAATTCTAGAGCATTTTCCAAATACCGAAAATTTCAAATTTATTTCAATTTTTTAAATTTCTAATTTATTAGAAAAAACCCTAACTCATTATGGAAATTCCTCTAATTTATGGAAATAACGAAAATTCTAAATCACTTCAATTAAAAAAAAAATCTGAATTTAATCCAAATTGTAAGATAATCTTGAAATCATTTCAAATTATTTCTGATATTCAACACCCGAATTTTTTTTTCAAGTTTTAGAAATCCGGAATTTATTTCACATACATTGTGAATTTTCTTTGAATTGTTGTTTCTGGAGAGTTTTTTTAATTTATTCCCAACTCTTGAATAATATGAATTTAGTTCAGGTGATGAAAAATCTGGGAATTTCACTCAAAGTTGATTTTCTGATTTTGGAATACCAAATTTTCATATAAGTTATAAAAAGAAATCCTAAGTTACTCCAAGTTTAAATTTTTTTTTATTTTATTTCAATCTTCGGAAAATCCTAAACTTAGTTCAATTTTTTTGAAACTTTTTATCTGACTCAATTTTTTCAAGTTTTTGGACTCCAATTAATATTTTGAAAGTTGAAACACATTTGCCGCGAATTTCAGGAAGTATTTACTTTTCTTATTATAATCAGGCATTTTGACGCGACACACAGCCCGATTGGACATGAACTGCGGACAGGGGAGTGTCTACAGATCCGAGAGAAGGTCAATTAGAGGTTTCCTGAGGCCTACTTCACACCTAGAAAGCCACCCCCATCAAGTGTTGAGATTTGAATGCAAGGTCAGTGTAGGAGAGGAACGCCGGAGTGCCTCATACACTAGAAGCTTGCATTTAGCTTGGTCCGAGCACTGCTCGTTCTATACTCCCCGAAGTGTTGGTTACTATCACAACAATACGCATTCTCCCCATGGAATTGCTTCTGACCAATGCTTCTCTCCCAGATGCACTGATTTGATAATTCATTAGTTTTTCATGTTTCTATGTACTTATAGAAACCTTTTTCCTGATCAGCAATACTATAATTTTATATGTTCCTTTTTTACAAAGGACAGAATCAAAATGCAGGAAGTGGAGTGTATCTTTTTCTATCTCTCTATCTAAATTTTATGAAAGCGGAGATTTATGAGTGTTGATGCTTTTTGTGAAAAAAATCCAAGAAAACTCGAGTTCGAATTTGTTTCAATTTTTTTAACAAAGCTAATTTATTTTCAATTTTTACTGTGATTTCAATTTTTGGAGAATTTGAATAAAATTCGAGTTACCTTATAATTTATTTCATTTAAGGAAAATGTTTATTTAATTCAAATTTGAAAATTATTTATTTGATTACAATTTTCGAATTTCAATGAAATTTCAAACCTAATTCAAATTTTGATAATGGAGGCTTTGTCGATAAGCCCTCAGTATTGGCTCTTCTCTTTCCGAATAGAGGATTTTAACACAGTACAGGAATTCGGGCCCACCACGCCTACCGTGAGATCCTGGGCCCCTCAAATGTGGTGGAATTGGTGGCCGCGCTACTCCTCAGCTGAGCCATCTCTGCCACCCACAGCACCAATCGATCGCCACAGAGACCAGCCAATGTCCCGAGGATCAAGTGGATCACGTCCAATATGAATTCTTCATATTGGTTACACATAGAGAAAACAGTTTGAACTGAGTATTAGAAGATTCTGAATTTTATTCAATTTTTTTCTTGATTTTGAAAATCCTTTTTTTCAATTTCAAATTGACTGAAGTAAGGTTCAATTTTTGTTTTTTTTTATTTTATTCTACTTTTATGGAAATTTTTAATTTATTTCATTTTAGAGAAAAACTTAATTCAATTTTGGGAATTATTAGTTTTGATTACAATTTTCGAATTTCAATGAAATTTTAAACCTAATTCAAATTTTGATAATGGAGGCTTTGTCGATAAGCCTCAGTATTGGCCTTCTCTCTTTCCGAATAAGAGGATTTTAACACAGTACAGGAATTCGGCACACCACGCCTAGCGTCAGATCCTGGGCCCCTTCAAATGTGGTGGGAATTGGTGGCCGCGCTACTCCTCAGTTGGGCCATCTCGCCACCCACAGCACCAGTCGATCGCCACAGGAAACCAACCTATTGCGAGGATCAGAGTGAGCACGTCTAGTTTATAACAACCCTTTATCTATGGTCCAATATGAAATCTTCCTGTTGGTTACACATAAGAAACGAAAGTTGGAACTGAGTATTAGAAGATTCTTAATTTTTTCTGATTTTTAAAAATCCATTTTTTTAAATTTTGATTCTTCATTTATTTCTTCGAATTTTTCAACATTTTTTCTCCTCCCGAAAACTCGACTTTCAGATAGGAATTCCGCGAGAATCAGCCGCTTTTTGATAAAAACTCTGAAAAATTCTGTGTCGTTCTTCAAAATCTAAAAAATGAGATGAAATTTTTGAAATTATTCACGAAGTTGCATAGAACTTCAGACGCGTCCAGTTTCGTTTAACTCGGACCAAAAACATCATCCTTCGTCATTTTTTCCGAATTCTACATTTTTGCTCCTGAGGCCGTATGCAAGAACGTGCGATGTGGCTGGGGCGGGGAGGCAGTGCAGTCGGCGCCTTTGAAGATCGCTTGTTGCTTACAAGACAGGACATGTTTCTCGTAGTAGTTGGTCACAAGTCAGAATGCATCGCGTATGTCGTGCCCCATCCGCTGTAGCCCCAGCCGCCCCAGCTAGGAGATTAGAGGCGGCTGGGGGCAGTGAGAGAAGACTGCTGGGGCACGACATACGTGTCTATGTGACTTGTGACCAACCACGACTAGACTTGAGACCTGTCGCCCATGAAACAGCAGCTTGGCGATGTCTTTCAAAGGCGCCGACTGCACTGCCCTTCACACATCCGGCACGCTCTGCATACGACCCCGAAAGCTCTAAACTCGTGATCAGATGGGAATTCCACGAGAATCGGCTCTTTCTCATAAAAACTCCTGAAAATGCGCTGTTGCAAGGGTTTTTTATTTTCTTAACTCCCGGGAAAAGTCATACATGAGTTCCCGTAAACTTAAAATAAAGAAAAAAAGTTCTAGTGGTCTCTTCAATTTTTTAAAGCAATTTCCAAGTTTGGATGGAATGATTTTTTCAGTCTCCTAGCCTTAGCATTGTAGTTAGGTTGGTCTCTGTGGCGATCGATTGGTGCTGTGGGGGTGGCTAGGTGTTTTTCTGTAGGAATGAAATAAATTGAAAATTTTTATAAAATTGGAATAAAATAAAAAAAAACTCAACAATCAAGCCACTTTAGTTTGAATTGAAATTAGAAATTGGAAAAAAAAAGGATTTTTAAAATCAGAGAAAAAATTAATAAAATTCCAGAATCTTCTAATACTCAGTTCAAAACTGTTTTCTATGTGTAACCAATATGAAGAATTCATATTGGACGTGATCACTTGATCCTCGACATTGGTTGGTCTCTGTGGCGATCCATTGGTGCCGTGGGTGGCCGAGATGGTTCAGCTGAGGAGTAGCGCGGCCACCAATTCCACCACATTTGAGGAGCCCAGGATCTCACGGTAGGCGTGGTGGGCCGAATTCACCTGTAATGTGTTCAAAATCACTCTATTCGGAAAAGAGAAGGCCAATACTGAGGCTTATCGACAAAAAGCCTCCATTATCAAAGAATTTGAATTAGGTTTTAAAATTTCACAGCCTGAAATTCGAAATTGTAATCAAACTAATAATTCCCCAAAATTGAATTAAGTTTTTCTCTAAAATAGAAATAAATTAAAAATTTCCATAAAGTAGAATAAAAATCAAAAGAAAACAAAAAATTGAACCACTTCAGTCAATTTGAAATTGGAAAAAAAGGATTTTTTCAAAATCAGAGAAAAAAATTAATAAAAATTCAGAATCTTCTAATACTCAGTTCAAAACTGTTTTCTATAACTGTGGCAACCAATATGAAGAATTCATATTGGACGCTGATCACTTGATCCTCGACATTGGTTGGTCTCTGTGGCGATCGATTGGTGCTGTGGGTGGCGAGATGGCTCAGCTGTGGAGGAGTAGCGCGGCCACCAATTCCACCACATTTGAGGGGCCCAGGATCTCACGGTAGGCGTGGTGGGCCGAATTCCTGCTACTGTGTTAAAATCCTCTATTCGGAAAGAGAAGGCCAATACTGAGGCTTATCGACAAAGCCTCCATTATCAAAGCTTGAATTAGGTTTTGGAAATTTCATTCAAATTCGAAAATTGTAATCAAATAAATAATTTTCAAATTTGAATTAAATAAACATTTTCCTTAAAATGGAATGAATTATAAGGTAACTCAAATTTTTATCAAATTTTCCAAAAATGGAAATCACAGTAAAAACTGAAATAAATTAGCTTTGTTAAAAAAATTGAAACAAATTCGAACTCAAGTTTTCTTGATTTTTTTCACAAAAAGCATCAACATCATAAATCTCCGCTTTCATAAAATTGAGATAGAGAGATAGAAAAAGATACACCCACCCTGCTGTATTTTGATTTCTGTCCTTTGCAAAAGGAACATATAAATTTATATTGCTGATCAGGAAAAGGTTTCAGGCTAAGTACATAGAAACATGAAAACTTAATGAATTATCAAATCAGTGCATCTGGGAGAAGCATTGGTCAGAAGCGATTCCATGGGGGAGGAATGCGTATTGTTGTGTATAAGTAACCAACACTTCAGGGAGTATAGAACAAAAGCAGTTCGGGACCAAGCTAAATGCAAGCTCTAGTGTGTATGAGAGCACTCCGGCGTTCCTCCTACACTGACCTGCATTCAAATTAATACTTGATGGGGTGGGTGGGTTTCTAGGTGTGAAAGTAGGCCTCAGGAAACTCTCCTAATTGACCTTATCGGATCTGTAGACACTCCCTGTCCGCCAGTTCATGTCCAATCGGGCTGTGTGTTGCGTCAAAATGCCTGATTTTAATAAGAGAAAAGTAAATACTTGAAATTCGCATGACAAAGTTTCAACTTTCAAAATATTAATTGAGTCCAAAACTTGAGTGAAAACTCAAAAATTCGAAGTCAGATAAAAAATTTCAAAAATTGAACTAAGTTTAGATTTTCCGAAGATTGGGTGAAATAAAATAAAAAAAAATTTAAACTTGGAGTAACTTAGGATTTCTTTTTATAACTTATGAAAATTTGGTATTCCAAAATCAGAAATCAACTTGAGTGAAATTCAGATTTTTTCATCACCTGAACTAAATTCATATTATTCAAGAGTTGGAATAAAAATAGAAATTCTCAAGAAATGAACAATTCGAAACTTCACAATTTGAGGAAATAAATTCCGAATTTCCAGAACTTGAAAAAAAAAAATTCGGGTTGTTGAATATCAGAAATAATTTGAAATGATTTCCAGATTATTTATTACAATTTGGATTAAATTCAGATTTTTTTACAAATTGAAGTAGTTAAATTTAGGAAACCTTTTCCCGTTATTTCATAAATTAGAGATTTCCATAATGAGTTAGGTTTTTCAATAAATTAGAAATTTTAAAAGAATTGAAATAAATTTGAAATTTTCGGTAATTGTGAAAATGCTCTAGATTTCAAAATCAGAAATAAACTTTTAATCCGAATTCAGAAATTTTAAAGAAATTTAAAAGCAATTTAAAACGGCAGTTCAGATTTTCCAAACTACAATCAATTAGAAATCGCCATAAAAAGATACGACTTTCGTGACTTCTCTGAGAAAGTGGAGACGAGTATTCCATTGCTTTGACAGTAGCCCTTTCTTGAATGAGTTTCTATAGAATCGTTTTTGAGAGATTAGAAGATGGTTCTATTTAGCAGATTCGTTGTAAGATTCCGATATATATCAGAAGCTTGGCTTCTTTTTGGTAAAGCGTAAACTGCGCCATACAGTACACTGCTAACGATTAATATAACTCAGCGCAATTAGCGGAGACTCGCCCGTTTAGGGCTCGCCTTAGGTACTCTCAGCAAATGAAAGGATGACAAATTTAGTCACTCGAACGCATTGAAAATCAGATCATATGTGTTCGTCTCGACGTCTTGAGTCGATTGATATAACTTTCTATTCGCACTAGTCCGCTAGCTTAACGAAGTTACTGACGAAAGACGAAAAGACAGCGCTTCCGCGTCTTCTGCGTCTTTTACAGAAATGAAATTTAGGCGGGTATTGGGTAGATATATGTATGTACCGTATAGTGTAGCTACTGCACTCTTTTTTACTGGGACACACACGCTCAGGAGAAGAATTAAAAGGCGGTAGCTTTTACCAGCATATACCGGTCAGTATGTAAATTACAGTTCAAATCTGCGCGATGCCCGTTCAGGTCACTTGGGCAAAAGTGAACAGCTTGTATGTGCTGCCAGCGGCGCGGTTGCGAGGATCTTCAGACAGGGATGTGAGATCACCCGGGCGGTTTTGCCTTTGGTGCCCGGGTGAGTCACGCATCCCTGTCTGAGGAATATACTCGCAACCACTTTTCTGCAGCACGCTTACATATATAATCAGCGTGCTCTTGGGTAACTGAACGCGAATGCGTACTTGAATTGCATGATACTTGCGAATTATCTCTACTCAAGTATGTTACATGCGACCTATCCACCCCGCGCTAACACGTCAAATGTCGCAAGTATCTTCTGTAAAACGTCGTAGTTCTCACGACTCGTGGCACGAGCGGCGCGGGTGATTCTGGTCCCTCCGTCTGCCATGCGCTCTCTCACTGTCTCTTACCGCCGCTGCGAACCAGCACGCGTAGACACCATTAGAATTTCGCGGTTTTATAGCCTTTAACATGCATTCCAAAGAATGCATCACATGTAACATGCTTTCAATTGCTAGAAAGATGATACTTGTGTAACATAAGATCAAGAAGACAATATACTTGTAACATAATTACATTGGTGTAAGTTACATGTGAATCATTTCTACACAAATAAGTCACATGAAGCCTAGCGTATTGACATGGTTTGAATTCTCGGAGTAATTTAGCGTTTATGTTGAGCACCTTTCTTGTAGGCAGTGGTGGCGATGAAAAAAATGAGAAAAAACCATAGAAATCTGCTTGATCCGCGATTGGCTAAAAGACCACCAAGGTTACGAGACAAGAAGCGACCTAAAAATAGAGTTATCAGGATCCTAAGTTGCCAAATCGTGCACACGTGCAGAGCTCAGCACAGAAAGGTCGCAGTCACATGCTAAGCAGTCAGAAATCATTGACGCTTACAGCCAGAAATAAATTCAAAGTTAACGGATAAAAACAGTTGAACAATGAAAGCAAGCACTTCATTCACTGTCTTGGCTAGATGAAGACAGAAGTACTCGAGCGTGTCAGTTCGGAGGCTATTGTTCATTCATTGAATTCCAATCTCAAGCCAGCTGATGTTCTTGATGTTAAAGATCATCGATGCCGATAATGTGGAGCGAGCTCGTCCACCATCAAAAGACAGGAAAGTTTATGCTAAAACTAAAACTTGGCCCAAAATGGTTTTTTTCGCTCATTTTCCTTATGGGCTCTAGTACTCTGACTCCAGAAAAGGGTCACGCTTCCATTCCCGACGGTCTCTGCAAACGTTCTTGCCTTCGATCACACTGCACCAGATGGATTTCAGATCGTCAGTAATTTGCTTGAGACGAGTTTTCTTAGTTGTTCAATCTATCTGCGACTCGATTCCTCCAAAAATGTCTGTACGGCAATCAGCTCGAATCCACCCCGCACACGTGGCCGAACTATTTCAACCTACGTGACTGGATCTGCTTCTCGATAAATGGCTTGTATCCGCAACTCTCCCGAATATCGGTGTTACGGATAGATATGCCCGAAATTTGCCATAGACGCTTCATTTGAAACACCCCCAACTTGCTGAAGCCCGACTATAAGAACGTTCATGTTTCTGACCCATATAGAAGGATTGGTAGTACTAGTGTTCGAAAAAGCCGGATCCTCGTCTTGAATAAGATGTTGCTTCTTTCCCAAACGCAACATCTCATGGTGACGAACGCTGATGAAGCCTCTCCTAACCTGATGTGGATCGCTGCCGTGCACGCCACATTGCTTGTTTATACAATGGATCCCAACTGCTTGAATTTTCCAATTGCTCAAGGGGACCCCCCTCAAAATGGATAAGGGCTCGGGATCCATCAGCCGACGCCCCAACCGACTGATCTTTGAGAACGTCTCTACCTGAATTTTTTATAGCTTTCACAAAAAATCGAGGTAAAGTGATTCCTGTTGAAGGCAGCGTTCACGATGACTATCCTCGTTGACTTTCCACAGTGAAATGATAGCCGAGAAGGATCCTAGGCTCCCAGTGTCGAAAGAGCGGTAGAAAACGAGCCAGGAGCGGCAAAATAATGGCTGCAAACAAGCGTTTTGGTGCCCTAGACACGTCTGGTGCCCCAGATCCGCCCCTCGAAAAGAACAAATGAAGACTCAGATTACAGGAATGATCAAGTCATGGAAGTGCTGATAAGTGAGCTGTTCGCTTCATTGCACTGATAGGTATCATCCTTCTAGCGGTCAATTCCTCAACGCTAAAAAATCAACGTAAACAAGAGAGGGCCTATTTTGAATCGAAAATGCGTCTTTCTTGTCCTTTTTGAGCGTGCCTTGCTATATAGGGCACCAGACTTTCCGTAAGCCGTGGAGCTATCGGAAGTTAAATTTATCGTGAACACTGCCTCTAACCAGTAAGTAGGTGCAGCATCTACCCGACTGTCGTCTCTCAGAAGTGAGAACTGAGGACATTTGGAAAGAAAACGGCCTTTTTACACTACTCTTTCCTACAAGCGATTCTTTCTGTTTCTCCCTCTAAGCGAACGGCTTTGCTTTTTTTCTGTTTCTATTGTGTGTATGATTCACAGAATCGCTGACTTACGCCCTCTCACAGCGTTGTCCCGAACACCTTTTTCCTGCTATTTACACATTTGAGGTTTTCACGAACATTCCTAACACAAAAGATTTTCAAACGAGTCTGAGTAAAGTGAAACCATGGGAAAACCAGTTCGAAGGTATCCGGAGTTCGTCTCATGCAGAATCGAGCCGACGTGAAAAAATCATTTCTTTGCCAAGGCTCCCGGCAAAAGGGGTGCACGTTGTAAGGTGGACAGTTTCGAAAACAGTTTTCAGAAAAATTAACAGGCACAGTAGTTTTTGAAAGCCGTTTAGTAGGAGCACCGCTGCTTGACTGCCGTGCGGCCTTCCAAAAGAGGAAGCTAAAGCCGTGAAGGCCATTTTAAAAAAACCGCCAGTTAACACGACTTTCTCCATCGGGCCATTTCTCCATTTCTCGTTCTATAAAGGCAATTTTTTAAATTTTCTTATTTGGGTCTTCTTTGATGAAACGCCGAGTTACCTTACAGGAGTGCCAATTACGTTGGAAAGTCCCCAAGAATCATTTTTGTTAATTAGACATTGGTAATTTTGATGAGCATGTAAGCCATAATGAAAGTCTAAATAGCCTGAATTATTTTGTTATCGGGGAACTCCCCTGGAAAGGTAGCGTTTAGTGGTAGACAGTGCAACAAATGCCAGATGCTTTAACGTTTGTGAATGGATTATAGTACGAAATCGCCTTTTTGCCCTTTCCCGATAATTCTTGTAGTGTGCCGTCTCGGTAGCCGAGATCTTAGTTTTCGTAGCCACACACCCCTTATTAGAATGCAAGTGGTGACGCTTTTTAGCTAACCTAGCGTGCATTTTTTGATAACTGCCTTTTAATTTTTTCTGGTACCTTGATTGGGAAGGCTATCTTTAGTAGGATTTATATCCAAACAAAAAAGTTCGCTCTGTGATTTCAAATCGCTGTGAACCACATGTAGCCCAGTGCGGGTGCGTAGCGATTTTTTTCGGCGCCCATTTCACCGAGTTTTAACAACATGTCCGAACACGTAGCCAGACAAAAAGGCAGGGGCCGTATGCAACAACGCGCCGGTTGGGGCAGGGGCAGTGCAGTCGGCGCCTTTGAAGATCACGTTGCTCACAAGACAGGACACGTCTATAGTGGTTGGCCACAGGTCAGGACACGTATGTCGTGCCCCATAGCTGTGCCCTAGCCGCCCCTGCTATGAGACTTGAGCGGCTGGGGGTAGCCAGAAAGACTGTTGGGGCACGACATACGTGTTTTGACTTGTGACCAACCACGATAGACGTGTCCCGTCTTGTGAGCAACGACCATCTTCAAAAGTGCCGACTGCACTACCTCCCATCCGGTGCGTTCTTGCATACGGCCCCAGGAGTAAAAGAACCAACAAGTCAGTTGACTAACTGAGAAGCAAAAAATTCAAAAGAAAAACGCTACGCAACCGCCATCGCAGTACAGTAAAGAGCAGCAACGTTTGATTGTGAAATGCTCGGCTTTCACAACTTCTACCCTCCTTTTCTGTCCTACTGCGATCACTGTTTTTTGTGCTCGGACAGTCGGGGCTTAGTACGTCGGGACAATACCGTTCGTACGCCGGCACAAAGGGATCGGCAGGACCTGGGCTGTTCGCTGCTGGTAACGCCGCAACTTCAACTCTGGGCCCCTATCGCAACCAGTAAAGAGCAGCAACGTTTGCTTGTGCTGGCTTTACTAACGCTTTGTTTATCGTGGCACGCGTGCTGTGCCAGCCCTCTCCTTGTGTCTGCTGACACTCTTCCATTGATTTGTCTAATACGACTGAACATTGCAGCATCCTCTGGTACGACGGCGGCGGGTATATAAGGCGGCCAGTCTCGTTGAGGGTAGTTGGCCGTTTGAGGCCAGTCCGAGAGGTGACCTTGTGTCACTGTTTGGAAGTTAATTTTTTGGAACGCTGAGGGATCATCCCCATCGCCCATCGCGAGGAAGCCTCCTGGTTGAGGACCGCGGCGAGGATGTTCTCCTTGCTGCTGGCCGTGACAAGAATTATATCCAACACCGGTAAGGGTGGCAGTCAAACTCTGTCGATAATGAGCGTTAGTACGCCAGCATACGTTGGCAAGATATGCTGCCGCAACGGCAGCTCCTGCACACAACGAGCGTTAGTATGCCAGGTTTGCCTGGCGTACTAACGGTATTGTGCCGACGTACTAAGCCCCGACTGTCTGAGTGTCTGCTGATCAAATCTAATTGGTTCTTGATTATTCATTCTCATCTTGTTATAGCCTGAATACGTACATTCAGCACGGACTGCACTGATACTATGCGTTCCTTGTTGTGCGTTAGCGCATTATCGGTGCACCTACTTTATGACCTATGCGCACTTGCCTTTGGCAGCGTCCATACGTCGCGAGAGCGGGCGCTCCCGCTGTTGTGCGCCTCTCGACGCTCCTCAACGCTGCCTGCAAATTAACACAGGCAAACACCCCTGCCTCGTGTTGATTCGATTGAAAACATTTGACTGGGTGATCAATCGCTCGAATCGTCGCAACGGCTGATGATTTCCCACGGTTTTCAACGTCCGTGGTGGGATTATGAAAAACAAGGGGAGTGGTTTTGATACAGGTTTAATGCCACCTGCTTTAGTGATGGAGCAGTAAGCTTGAAACTTGCTGCTTGCTTCGTGGTGCTGGCGCAAGCGCGCGAGAGCGAGCGGGCGAGGGCGCGCGAGAAGGAGCGCCTGTGAGCGGCTAGTGAATCATGTGCCCACGATGATCATCGATTTTGCGTAATCGCACGCTCTCGCCACGTATGGACGGAGCCTTTCGCGCCAACATACAATTAGGTATGCAAAGTATCAGTCCAATTCTTGTCGACTGTACATGTATCTATGTTTACGCTGGATTGCATTGTTACCATGGTGCAGTAAGCTCGCTTCAAGTGTTTTTTTTTCAGGAATGTGAAAAGAAGTCTGAATCAGCTGTATTCTGCTGCATTTTCTTCAGTACTGCAGGCCTGATGTCCTTAATCCGCTAAACATCTATCTACGGTCTAGGCCTTCTGCAATACTCATCGGAATTATCCTCGTGAGCTTGCCGTTTCCAATCCTGCTCGACCTGCTCAAATCCTGATCTCCGTTCCTTACTTATTTACCGGACAAGTATTCTTCCACTTTATTTCTTGGTACCCTGCTACCTGTCCGATCTTTTTCTGCGAATATTTTGTGATTTTTGCTGGACCTTCTCAACTTTCTGCAATTCAATGCTTACTATTACCTTGGCAACTAGTACGGAATTTCATAATCAAAGTTGTTCCATCTTACTCATTTGAATTTCAGCATCACACTGTATGTGTTCTATGTTACATAAAGGGGTCGCTATTGACTTTGGAGAATATGGATTGCTGAACCAACAATAACCTTGAGAAAAAGGCAATTGTTTTACTGAGCATGTGATGCCTTCACTTCGCATATTCATTGAATGACAACAGTTTATTGTTCATCCCTACGCTGTTTAGTTGCATCAGTCCGCATGAAAGCTTTCCTTTCGAGTGAAATTTGTTTCAAGACTATGAGCTACGTCCAAGGAAAGATCTAGACAGCTGGCGTCTACCAAACCAGAGACTTGTTGCTTGATCCGCTCAAATGAGAGATGCACGAGGCCAAGGCTAATCGATAGCGTTGAAATCTCTGTGTTTGCTGACCTTCTAACGATAATACTATTTTGTTCCACTTTTACATTGTGTTGTTGGTCTGAAGCTTGTTGTTCTGAAACGCAATGTCAAAGTAGAAGTTTTGTTCTGTGCGAATAGTCCACAGTGAAAAGTAATTTTAAGTTCCGAAATGCTAATTGGAAAAGATTCATGTGTTGCACGTGCTGCATAAACCCTGGTATATTATCTTGGGCAGTGTAAATGGCGTACTTCTAATTTGTAGAAGGTGGATGGAGCTGGTGCTAATTTTTTTCGCACGTCTCGAAGGTGGAATGATCATTAATGTTTCTTAGTACTACAATGGAAGTATTATATTACTCACACTGCTAGTATTTGCCGACTTTGAGAGAAGCTGAGTCCTCTTACTTTTGGGTTAGCCACTATCGCACACATTCCTCCTCTTTCGCAACAGGTCTGTTCTACGTATGTGGCCTGAAGGACTCGTTATTAACACTCAACAAGTACCTCACGTCCTCGGACTCGTATCCAAAATCCTAGATATCGCTTGGATGGCCAATGAGTTCTCTACGCACACAATTGTGCACTTCTGGATCCACAGAAAAATAGTTTACGGAGCGATTTGGTTTATAGATTGTTCATTCAATTGCAAGTTCATCCTTTATTCGAACGCTTTTCGAATACAGCAATTTGTGTAGGAGTGTCTCCCTCACGATTTTCACGTGAAGACAATTTCTCACGAAACTTCTGACTTCATCGGTTCAAGTGAGAGAGCGAAGCGTTGGAGGCAGATAGGTAGCATTTAAGTTACTGTGGTTAGCGAACTTTGTATTGATAATACTTTTATTATGGCACTTGCACATAGTGTTTTCATATCAAATTGAAGAATCGCCCTGAAAGACTCATCCGATATTGAAATGTAATTTTAAGTTCTGATATGATGAGTTGAATTCGAAGACTGTCTGCTTCTAAGAGTCCAAGAGCAGCGAATGGATAAAGACTGCGGTGTCATCAATAAGCTCTCAGGATTAGACGCCCACATGACTGTGAGTTTTCGTCAAAGCATTGGTACTGCAGCAGGGCAGGAAACCCATTTTTCGTTTCTAGTACCATAATTTTGTCTGCTTGATGCCTGACAATGTACATAATTCCCCTAGATAGTGAGGGACTAGCTTTAAAGAATGGTTGGGCACGCCTACATCAAGGGCCCCATATTAAAAGTCCTTTGTTGACTAGTAGGCAACGAACTGAGCATTTTGAATTTTGATATTTGGTTGAACTCAGGAGACATGCAAAGAGGGACGAGCTCCGTGTGTGCGCTACTGGCACAACTCTCTGAAGGAATGAGCCTGGTGGGATTTCAGGTCCAGCAACTTAGTGCTTCTAATATGAACGTCGGTCAGCTGCTTCAGCGCGAGTTACGGTCTTAATTTCTTTGACAAAGTAGTGTGCGTGAGAGCAAACGAAGTTTTCGTGGCTTGCAACGAGCAGGTGAGATGAATGTGAATGGCGTCTATGGGGCACTCCTATCAACAACTCAAAATCGCGAGAAAGCGTTGTCTTGCAGAGAGCATGGTCATCCTTACTCGCTCACAGAAATAGGGCTTTCCTTGGTCAATGGAAAATCGCTACTAGTAGTGCTTTACTGATTAAGCAATTTCCAAGGTGTCTACAGAAAATCTTTGCAATCGGCTCAGATTTTCTTTTGGGGATTAATCAGGGACTTGAACACGAAAGGTTGATCGAAAAGATTGAAAGATCTCGGTTGAGAATCTTCTACCGAGGACGAATTTCTGTTCCAAATTGAGACTGTTGATGATTCTCAAAACGCTGCGATGTAGTTGCCTCGAAACTCCTTGTAGAGGTTGTTTTGAATGCACAAGAGAAATCTGAGATCCCTTGAACGATTTCCGTTAGGTCACGGTGAGTTTGTTGCACCGCCTTACTGCTACTAGGTACTGTAGCCAATAGGTGTCAAAGGGGGTGGGCGTCAAATAGGTTTCTTTTCAGTTCTCGGTATTGCATTGCAGAAGGGTATAAAAACCACTCTGGACGGTGTGACTCAGATTCCGCTCCAGTCTGGCCTTGTCGACTCAACACGACACCAGACGAAGATCGCCGACTACACACAAGCGAGCACGAAGACGTGGTGGGCAAGGCTTGCGAAGGATCAAGAGCGGGTGAAGACCCAAAGTGCTTCGACAGCACGAGATATTGTGGCTGTGTTCAGCCGAGCCGAATAAACCTCTTCATTAACTGTGTTTCACCAGTACCACCTTTACCTCATTCACTACAACGTGTCTCACTGGTGGGGCACGCGTTGAATGCCACTTGGGAACAAGTGGCCCACAGGTGGGACACGCTTTTCAAAAATCGATTTCTCCGCCACAACGATGGCTTTCCAAACTTTCTGATGAATGTCTTAACGTGTCTTAGACTCGACTACGGAATTTGTGGTACAAAGGCAGCTCCACTATAGGATAATATTCGAACCTTTGTAGAGTCCTCGCATTCAATTTAGTCTGACGAATGGACCAAGTTGCGAAGGTAGATCGCCGCGCGCTATCGAAACCCCGTTGGCCGGTGATGCCACCAGCGCCGCACGGCCTGCTGCAGTCATCGCGCGTGGTCAATTCACCAGACTAAAATTGATGCGCAAGCCATATACTCTGTCCGAAACGAGTCAGCGATCGTGGAGTCCAGATAACGTCAGAGACACAGCGCGTTCTCTGTGTCTCGCCCAACGTACGCAAATGTCGTACGCGGCGCACCATCTGCCTCACCGTAATAAAAAACAGAATTCATCGATTACTTGCCACTACCTGCCAAGTAAGGAAAAGTATCTGCATCAAGAATGAGTATCACGTGCATTTTGAACGAGAATAATGCCAAAAAAATCATTCAGTATGCGAAAAAAAAAGAAATGAGACGTGAAAAATTGATGAACTCTGTTGTGAGGATTATGGTAAGACAGATGCTGTGTTGCGCACGTGATTTGCGTTCGTTGCGCGCTCGTCAAAGACGCTTCTTTGGACTCTACTTACTTTTTTGTTGCAGGGTATAAAAATAGGTCGGGCCTAATAAGAAGGAACCGGTGCAGAAATATTCTTTCGTGAACATTGCGAGTTATTTTCTTTTGCTGACGTTTCTTAGCTTCTCAGAAGGAAGTCTTAATTGGAGTCATGTTCCGTTAATCGGGAAGCGTGCCACTAGCATGACCCAAAAGCAGTGATTTTCCCATTTCGACTTTTTCACTCCTTCATAACCGAATCGAAACCATACAAAATTTGAAAACTGATATCCTTTTCGTGATTCGCACTCAAAGTAACCCTTCCAACCTGGGCGTCCTGTCACTTTGCCGAGGACTTCTAGAAAACCGTGTTTTGATAAATGTATATATGGGACACAGCATTAATGTTCCGTTTCCGAAATCTCCTAAATGTCACAGAGATTTACAGGAGGTTTCCAAAAAAGGGCATTTTCATAACTTTACGAGGAGAAAAGAGGTACACAAATGGCAGATTGAGTGTTCAAAAAATTGTCTCCGATTGAGCTTAAAATGTTTTATAGGTGTTGTTTTGGGTGCTTATTACAAATATGAGGTCCAGTTGTCAACATTTAGGAAATACCCCCTGATTTGTTAGAAGCTTGAAAATGGGGGAAATTTCGCTGGCCAAAGGCGACTTTCGACGATTCCGAGAATGCTACTATGAAAGTGCCCTAAAACTTCTACGTACATAGGGCTTATTCGGGCTGCCTGAACACGAATCTGTATTATAGGGGCTCAACAAACAGGTTCCAAATTTGCATTCAGGGGACCGAATAAACACACGGAAAATTGTCCGGTACTCTTACTCTCAACAGCACGTCATAACTGGGTTCATAGAATTCTTCAGCAGCTAGAAACAATTGAATTTTAAAGCTTCATTCAAATTATATTAACTGGTATGAGTTTTGTGGGGAACAGGTACGGACACGAGTTTTCCTGGATTCCTGATCGCATGTCGTCAATCACTCCATAGAGGGAGGCCGCGACCTTGCTGTACGGGAAAATTGGCGAGCAGGAAAACGAAGGGATGATAGCTATTGATCGAAAGTTTTTGCTCCCGGTTGTTGAGCGCGGCTTTCTACTTGATAGACTGTGATGCACTTGTTTTGAGAAGAGTTGTAGCGATAGCAACAGTGTTAAATACATGTATCCTCTGGTTCCGAGCCTGATTTACTCTGTTTCCTCGCGCGCTTGTGCGGAGCGAGGGTAGAGACAGCGAAAAATTGCGGGGAGAACGAAGCGCAGCGTTCGCACGCAGACGCATGCGACGAACGGAAATAAGTCACACTCGGAAACGGAGGATACTACTGTTCTCGAGGCGAAATTTCGGTCCGCAATCGCAGTAGGGTGATAATCGTGCTAGGACCACCTAGTCCCGCCACGATCCTCGTTTCTCTCAGCTCAACATCGTGTCGTGTGACGGATGAGCTGTAGTCCGCAATCGCGGACCGGAATTCGACTCCGAGAGCGACAGTATACGTGTCATACCGAAGAGGAACAAGTTCGTGTCGATTGTGCATCTCATGTCTTCTTCCGTGTCAAGTTTGAACAATGTGTAATTGGAACATCGAGGAACTTGTTTAGTAGTGATTTTTTTCGGGTTTCAATTAGCGGGACACTTAACTCCTCTTTTCCCATCTTGCATACGATTGCATATCGCCTTACATTCGACCCTCGCACCACCACAGAAAGGTGAATTCTTTGGTTCCCCCCTTCCGTTATTAGAGCCTGTTACTTAAATTGTAGTCGTCAGCGCGTTGTAACATACGAAACACGAATGTGGAAAATCTTGGTAAGTCTTTGTTATGTCCGCTTTTCACCGGCGTATGGCCACTTTCACCCAAAACTGCCTTGAGTCAGTCACTACGTGTTTCTCGTTGATGAATATTAGTTTTCAGTGTGCATTCATCATTCTTCATCACTGCATAGATGTCGCTGCACAGGTTGAGTGTCGAAACAATGAACGATTTATGGGATGTGGCAGATGCGAGGCGACCTGCTCTCGTCCCACGAGGGTGCGGTTCAGTGAAAGTACAACAATATCTTGAGAAGTTCATACTTTCCTTCACTTTCTATTAGACCGGGTCCCGCGCAGGTCGATGTGAAGCTTAAAGATTTCATAAGAGATCAAACTCCAGCGTGCTCTCGAAACACTAGGTTTTTCTGACGAAGTTAACTGTAGAATGGGTGAAATTTCGGCATGGATGCTTGAGTACCCATCTGAACTAGTTCCGCACCAAAAGTCCTCATATGTGACGAGATCGAGGTGTTAGGCGGCGAGCTTCCACAATCGTTCTTATTGCGGAACGGTTAACCATGCTCACATCTCAAACGAAATCTATGACTCAACACCAGCACCTCTAACAGGCGGAGTCAGCCGACAATGTGCACGAAACCTAATACTGGATTTGACATCGGGGTAGAGGCACGTGCGGAAAGCTCGTTCCTTTCAAATGTTACCGCAACTACCATGATTATTTTTGTTATCTATTGTGAGTTTTCGGATTTACGTGAATGCGATCCTTTGTGGGTAAAATTTACCACTTTCTCGCCTCCTGGGCTTAATATAAAAGTCGGGTTGGGCGCGTCTCCTTTATCCATACAGGATCTTCCGCTCGTGCTTTCCGTATCCGTCAAGGCTCAATGATAAAATTCGCTCTCCGGGAGGTTTCAAGTCGTTTCCAGATCACAGGGAAGGTGAGGAGGTGTGGACGAGTCTCCGACTTCTGAGTTTAGAGGAGAAACACCACGCACCTTTCGAAGTTGTTACTAGCTCACCGATTCCTTGGTTTCGAGGCATTCAGAGCAGCTGATAAGTTCGCGAAATTTTGTTACCGTTTAGACCGTTCGTAAAAACCACGTATCACTGAGGCGAACTTTGCATTTTCAAAACACAAAGTTGTAAAAGATAATCACAATACATTCACACAAAACCAATTGCAAAATCACTCGCAATCGGATCGTTGAGCTCCCATATATTTGCGAGAATTCTTTCGAAGGTTGTAGATGTTGGTCGCACACTATGCCACCCTAATCTTGTCGCAGCCACACATGTAAGCCATTTCAAGCTCTTTAACGGTTGCTCCTCAATCTACTGAGGTTTTTCAAGTATCTGCCAAGATGTGTGGTACATTGAATTAAGATCCAACGAGTTTGGTGAGCAAACATTCTTGCTTCGAAGTTCAGGAAGCATTTTTTTTGCATGGGATTATGGCTTCTTAGGCCAAGTGCGCGTCCGTCCAAATCTGGGACGCCCCTGAAAAACCTTCATTTGTAGAGCAAAACTAGTTTGAATACACAATGAACATGGTATTGAAGTTCGTGCCAAAATCGTTATTCAACTTTTTCCGCATTTGGAAACCTGGTCACTGCCAATTCTGAAGTTTTCTTGCATGTGGAGCTTGCACTATAATGGTTTTTCATGTTATTTGACGGTTGCACCAACATTCAAGGAAAAATGGCTAGATGATCGACCCAGAAGTGCTAGGTGACCGACCTCACAGTAGTTTTCAGGTGGCCATAACCTTGAAAGTGCGCATGTTCAGAGCCTCAAGTTTCTTGGGTGATGTTAGCTAACCGGAATGGTTTGATCGCTTGCTGCGAGATGATCGCAAGAAACTTTTGCTTCCCCAAAATCAACCGTTCTCAAGCATAAATTACAGCTCGGAAAAAAACATACACAGTTCATGCGTCGACTAGCTGAGAAATGCAGAGCGGTGTAGGTAGTGTAATGGTAACACTTTCATCCGGAAAACGTGCGATGTGGGTTCCATTCCTGCCTGACACCTGAGTTAAGTGTTCATCTCAGCTACTTTGTGATAACAAAGATGTTTTTCACTGCTGGTTTTTACTCGTAGGGCAAACAGATATTTCCAATTATAAAACCGACAGTTTCATGAACAGCACAATTTTAGGTATAGAATGTTGATCGGGTTCAACATTCCATAGCTAAATTCATACTGATTTCATGCACAACAGACTTATTCAAAAGCTCATCTATTTCAGAAGTGCTCGTGGGGCTGTCTACCGCCAAGATGTGAGTGCGTAGCAGAGCTTGGCTACGTTCGAGATCGACATGGCGCATGTGTCAGGCTGATTGATTGTCACGTTCCAGCTGTTCTTGTCAATTTCAATCATGGCGGAGTATACAGGCCAATGTTTGGAAAGCTGTACAATGAGGGCAATACGGGTGGAGATGTCAGAGTTGGTGATCCCACAATGGACGAAATCCCCTCTTATCAAGCGGCAACCCACAGCTATCCATCCGAATCGCTCGAAGAGAATGACGAGGCTGAAGTGCACAGTTACTCTCCTGGATCTTCTGTGGAATCCTCGGCCACAGAAACCAACCCACCACTTCCATTCTATTCAGATTATGGTAATATAGCATCACACCGGTCAGGAACCTTTCATCAACGAGACATTACGCAACGAAGAAATAGAGCATACGAGGAGGCGAAGATTAATAGAATCGTGGAACCATGGCAATACGAGAG
This sequence comes from Aplectana chamaeleonis, assembly GCA_029168955.1. Classification (NCBI taxonomy): domain Eukaryota; kingdom Metazoa; phylum Nematoda; class Chromadorea; order Rhabditida; family Cosmocercidae; genus Aplectana; species Aplectana chamaeleonis. The sequence continues at coordinate 4,303,916 of JAPDOI010000013.1, read as the reverse complement.
GGCAAAAGTATTGTCCAAGATGAAAGAGAGAAGCATTTTGTCCTCGGCATTACCTGAGTCCAGCATAAATCTGAGGCAAGAGAAGGGTAGATTGACCCTACGTCAGATTGCGAATGCAAAACTTCTATTTGGACCAGTCTTGAATGATGCGACGCATGAGAACAACGCAGAAGACACTACTCAGATGATATCGACTACCTCATCGCACACCGCTGGCAGTACTGCTTATGGGTGTGACCCATTAACCATTGTTTCGCCCCCTTCGCACACAACAAAGGAGGAAAGGACGGTGACTACGACCACAGGGATGACCCCAGCAATCATGGACCCGTCCGGATATGAGTCCGAATATATCAGCAGTGAGCCCACAACGAGTGCGACAGTTTCTCCGGGTTCTGTTCAAAAAACAGACAGTAGGACCACGACTTCAACAATGTTGACGCCTGCAAACACCACATCAACCTCGATAATGACGACCCCCCACACCAACGGATCGAATGATTCAGTAACAAATCACAGCTGTTTGTGCAATGAAAACCAGGCTAGTGACGTATCTACCTCGGAAAAGTCGCGGATTACTCCTATAGAGTTAACTACCGAACTACCCACAGAAAATGTAGTGGAAAATACAATTGTGGAACTTCTGAAGGTGAGGCAAGATGTGACAGCAGCTCCAGCACCAACTGCAAGGACTGTGACAAATACTATCGGCCTTATGATGAATCAATCGTCTGCCGTGGTACAAATGGAAAAGATCTCAACGATAGTGAGCAGTCACAGCAGCACTACTCCGCCAATATCTCCCAGCCAGGTTATCAAAACAGGTGCGTCGGCATTTTTGATTTTAGTTTCTGCTCAAGTATCACACTCTGTTTGCAGTGAAGATCCTAAGCATCTGGGAAGATTAAGCGCACAGTGAGGGCTAGTGTCTAAATGTTTTCGGCTGACGATGAAATGAAGAGGCATGTTTGTGCCATATGCAACCAGCATCTTTGGGAGACGCTTTCATTACTCCACCGTCTTGCCCTCACTGAAATTCTTCGTTTGAAGGCAGTGTTCACGATGAAATATGATTGTCGAGTTTTTCTTAGTTGTCTTTTTTCGGTTCGCTGCAGTACGATCTACACAAAAACCACGAAAAAAGTTCCTCTTGAAATTAAAATAGCAAGCTGAAATCGGCCGATTTTTCGCTAATATATGACCCTAGTGATCTTTTGTAGTATCAGGGGCCATCAGTCGGCTCAACACCGATGATCAGTAATTGACTTCTGGTCGTCGACTTGGCCTTTCTCAAGCTCCATTGTTCACATTTAGTTTAGACTAATACTTTTAACTGTTTACTGTAAAAAAATGTTTCTGTATACTCTTAAACTACTTTATTTGTTGCTATGCACGTCACAGAATATCGACCAGTCAGAGCAGCAAATTTCGTTTCTATGGGCATCTGTGCACGGGTTGGCGTCTTTGTGCCTTAATAACTCTAATATTAGCGCATTTGTCACCGCGGAACCTTCGCAAATCCTCAGCTGTTTCGGAACAAAATAGATTTTTGCAGTTTTCACAATTACTCTTTCCACTGTGAACACTGCCGCCTCATTGGGCCCTCCGCTGGAGAGCGCGGAACCATATACCTTATCTTTCAAAAAGTAAGCAGGGCGGGTGCCCGCGCGGGGCGGTTGAAGCAGATCACAAATGAGTTTTCCTACTCTCGCCTACGACTTTTCCTTTGATGTTTGGAATTCTTCGTCCATAATTACAGGCTATGAAACGGCGAAATTCACTTGGCTCCTACGCGTGCTGGTGCGGAGCGGTGGTTAAAGGCAGTGAGAGAGCGTAGGGCAGACGGAGGCCGGGGCGTCGCGCGCGCCGCTCGCGCTTCGAATGATGTGAATTACGACGATTTATAGAGGGCAGGTCTGATAGGCTATTCAATATTAAAAAACTGAAGAGTTGTCGGCAAAACTGGGAAAATTCACTTGTGATTTGCTTCAATCGCGCGGTGCGGTCGCCCACCCGGCCTACTTTCTGGAGGATAGGCTGTAACCATCCGTGTGATTCTGCCTATCCTGGAAACCTTTTTTCTCAGTCGTCTTCTCCACAAATTTATCTTTCTCTCTTTCTTGTACTGTCGGTCTCGGAGCCAAATCCCGGTCCGCAATTGTGGACAACGCCTGTTGCATCACGCAATAGGATGATAATCGTGCTGGGACTACTTGGTCCCATCACGATTCACCTTTCTCCCAGCACGATTATCATCGTGTCGCGTGATGCAATAGCCGTAATTTGCAATTGCGGACCGGACTTTGGCTCCGAGAACGACAGTACACCCTTTCTCACCCTATTAGTTGTTTCTTCTCTTCATATTTTTCCTTCTCGACCTCGTGCTCTCTATCTCACTCTTTGTCTTCCCTTTTCTATTCTTTGCTTGTTTTCCCCTATCTCCTCTTCTTTCCCTTCTTTTTGTTCACCCCATTTCCTTGTTCTGTTCCTCATGTTCTTCTTCTCTTACGCCTGCGTTGCTTTTTTCTCCTCGTAGACCTTTCAATCCTCACGTCCTTCCCCTTCGGTGCTCTTGCTTTCCCTCTCCCTCTAGGTTTAGCTCTTTTTTCGCTTGAACGCATTTCTCTGCTCCTCCTCTTTCTCTTCTCATTCCTCTTCCTCCTGCTATCCATCCTCCTCTTCTATTTGTTTTCATCATACTCATCAACTCCCGCTCTTTTCTCAAGCCGCTTCTTCTCTCCCTTCAGCATATTCCATGTCTTCCTCTTGAAGTTGCCTTCCTAAATCCTCTTATCTTTCCTCCGTACCTCTTCGGTTCACTCACCTCTACATTATTCCTTTTGCTCTGTGTCCTTCCTCTCTTCTTCTTATTCTTCACCTTCCTGCACTTCCTCTTTCTCTTCATTTCTCCTCTATTGCGCTAAAACTACGCCGCTTTTCTTCCTCTTGCCTTCGCTAACGCTCTACCTGCTCCTCCTCCTCTTAGTATTTCCTCTTGTTCACCCTGCTCTCCTTACCTGTTCCTCTTTCGCCTCGTTCTCCCACTGTTGTAGCGCTTCCTGTTTACCCTTTTGCCTTCCTCTTCCTGTTCTTCCTCTTCTCTAGCCTCACAATCTTGACTCTCTTTTCGTCCCTTGCTCTATCCTTACTCCATTCCTTTCTAGTTTCCATCTTGATCTCACCCTTCTAGTTTATCGTCTCTTCCCCTCCTTTCCGCACCCAGACCCTTCACTTCCATGCCCTCCCTTGTTCTTACCTTTGCCCATTCTCTTCTTCCTTTTTTAAATACTTTTCCTCTTGAATTCCCCTTTATCTTCGTTTTCTGTCTCGCACCCTTCTTTGTGTTCCTTCTATACCCCTTGTTCTTCTCAGTTCTCGTTTCCTCCTCGATATTCCTCCGCTACATTCTACTTTTTTCTCTTCTTGCTTACACTCTACTGTTCCTATTTCTGTTTATCTTTCTACTCTTTCCTTTTCCACTTCCTCCTCCTCCCTCTTCCTCTGTTTCGTCCTCAGTTTTCTTTTCCTTCTGGTGCTCTTCTTTTGCTTTGACCCTTCCTCTAATCTTTTCTGTTCACTTGTTTTTTTTTCCTATCCTGCACCTCAGTCTCTTTTCCTGCGTTTCCTCCTTCCCTTATTGCACTTTCCCTCCTTTTTTAAATTGCCTCATCCGACCAGCTTGCCTTTACTCTTCTCCTGGCTCTCGTCTTCCTTTATCTCCTCCGTTCTTGGTAAAGGTAATGTCCACGATGAAAATCGTTGTCGAGTTTTCACCAGAAAACAAAGGTTTAGAGTCTGACTGCTTTATCTGTGAAGAAAGAATCACGAAAAGCGCTGCGAAACATCCAAAATCAACTCTTCTTCTTGAAAGCCACATTTCAACGGTGGATGAGTTGCGCGGGCATGGGCCTGAACTAGACAGCGTGCGCAAATGCGCCCCAATGCTAAAACTCAGCCGCGCTCGCGCTCCAATGTTATTGTAGAAGCGAACCAAACTGTTCCTCGAAAAACTCGACCGCGAGCGGAAAGGTTATTGCGAGCGGACTTCGGAGCCGTATGGAGCTTTTTCGGGCTCGTTTTCGTTCTCTCTTTCGACCCCAGTGCTCCAATGAAACCCTGAGCTTTCGATTTCAGGCCAAAAACCGAAGACGAAATTTATCGTGGACACTGCCTCTAACCCCCTTTCGCACTTTCTCTACCCCATCTTCCTTCTTTCCACTTGCTCCTTCTTTTGCAGTTGTATTTACCTTTGCCCCTCTTCTCTCGCTCCTTTTTGACTCTTCCCTTACTCTCGCTGCTGATACAGCAAGCCTCAAACCATGATTTGTTACCTTCGCTTTGTACTGTTTCTTTCCCTTCTTTCTATTGTTCCTCTCTCAATTTTTCGCCTTTTTCCATTTTATTTTCCTTTTTCTTTAGATATACCTTTCCTCAACTATTTTCGAACAGATTTTATTTGAAATCTGCTATGAGCATCGCGGAATCGTCAGGAAAGCTCAAAATCTCAATATTCGCTGGCCCTGGCCTTTTCGTGTTCTTGGAAAGTCCGAACGGGTTACGTTAGAAGAGAGAGCCTTTGGCACACTTTTCGAAGGTAATGGTTGTACTGAGTAGCTGTGCTTCCAGGAAAGCTCAAAGCCACAAAGGTGATATTCGCCCTGTTGTCAAAGCAGCCCTCTGCTCAAGGCGTGTTTCCACTTTGGAATCAGCTCTTTCGGGGTTTCGCCGTACCACCTCAACAAGAGCAGGCAGACATGCAACCTCTACACCAAACATGTGAGTCTTACTATTAGTTACATTTGAAACGAGAATTTTGCTTCGAGCTTCTCTTCGTTACCTGAACCTGACCCAAGTCAATGGCCGTTCAGATTTATTGAAAACCCTGCATGGAACCGGAATTATGAGAAGACACCGAGCTGGTCATCAATGGTTCGAACGATCGGGGACCCGTCTGATCTTCGCTCTGCCGAATGAATAGTCTGAATATGATATGCATGTACCGTCTTGTTAGTGAGTAGCTGCCTCGCTGAAAACCGTAGCAGGCTTGCTCGTGTCGTCATCTATTGCTCTTGTCCGGATTGATCAATGGTGCGGCTGCTGGCGGGGCAATTACTCACGAACTTCCTCATATTTGTTCATATCACAAGGTTGCTGAGTTGAACACAAAACTTAGGAGTCAGGCAGGAATCGAACCCGCATCGCATCGCTTTCCGGGCGAGAGTGTTACCGTCACACTACCGACTCCGCTCTGCATTCCTCCGCTGATTATTTGTTCACAATTGAGCATAGTTAAACACTACTTGAGAGCCGATATAGTGACACCGAGAGACAGCGAATAAAATACAAAATAGAGTTCTGACTGAGAAACTTCCCGCACTTTTCGAGGTGGCGCAGAAAACTACGCCCATCACTTGTGAATCATCGAATCGGCACATTTCAGAAATCAAAAGCTCAACTAGATCAGGGAGAATGGGCTCAAGCACAAAAAGTTATAAAGCGTGTTCAAAATAATGTTCGGCTTTGTTACGTTTACGCAGCACTGTTCAAATTTACCCACTTTCGTCGCATACCCTTGCGCCGTAATTTGAATAAAGGTATCATCAGAGCTGTCGTGAGCGCATCCAAAGCAGCGTATCGTTTTCTTGAGATTTTTTTGGAGCAGGATGCGTCAAACCAAAACTTCATCGAGTTCACGTCAGATGAATTCTGTGATCAAGCATCTTTGCCGCAGTGTCTTGGAAACCAAATTACGAAACAGCAGCTGCCACAGTGGAAGATTGTGTCGGATCCCAGTCCTATAATGGAAATCCTCCCACTGCGATTCTTCTAGGCAGCTGGTAACAAAACAGGCGAATATCGAGCTGATCTGTGGTAATAATCTTTCAAGTTACAAATAGGATTGAAAAATCCAAATATCAATCGCGAGGAGCTCATCGCAGTCACTCAAGAGTTGTCACCGTACTTTGACGTGTGTGGGTTCGGAGACACAGATCAGCCACAATCAGTGCCTCGAGGTAATTAGTCCGCCACAGGCAGTACCTTGAGGTAATTAGTCCGTTCCAGGCAGTACCTTTAGGTAAATAGGCTGCCACGGACAGTACCTTGAGGTAATCAGTCTGTCTTAGAAAGGACGACCCCCCAGGGGAGGAGACATCTTTGAAAAATTTTTTCCAAGAGTTGTGGGAATGGATAGAGTTACAATAATCTATATTCGGTTTTTCCTACGGGCCTTCCGATATTTTAGAAAAAAAACCATTTGAGACTACTTGTAACCTTCTACTCGGAGCAGCTGGTGTGAGTTCATATGCACGGCACACATTAGGGCATGAATAGTCGAAAGGATAACGATGGGGAATGCTAAACTACGAAGAGATGCTGGGCTGCGGGTTCGATTCCCGCAATGCATCTTCTGAAAAATTGTTTTTGCTTTTACTCGATTGTTTATTCACGAGGTTTCTTATTCACATTTTAACTTGCTTTTTCCAATTTTACCTGATTTACAATTTCTATCGAGTGAATCCCTGTAGTATGTGAGCTTTTCTCACCTTATTCAAAATTATTCTCCTGACCTTCTTGTGCCAGAATTTCAGGCTCATTGAGAAATATTGAACATCTTGTAACTTCAAATTACTCTTCTCCAGTAGACGAAAACACCTTTCTTGAACCCATAAAAGTCGTTTGCGAATAATCGTAGAAAAAAGCATTGCCACTCTAAGAAGCAAAGAAATGAACCGTTTTTTAGAAATTATCATCATGGCCGCAGTTTTAATCTTCAGAAGGCGACAATCAGTTGCCCAATACATCTGCTGACCCTTTATCGAAAACTTCTAAACTAGTCTCGATCACGCGGAATTTTTTTTCGATTATCTGGAGTTCGAGGGTGAGTATATGGCGAAAAAAAAAGGGTGTGAGGCTAAAATATGGCGAAAAAAAAGGCCGAAAAAATTTCTCTCCATGATGATCTAAAAAAATTGAGGTGGATGGTTGTTAGATATAATAGCCAGTCCATTTTCGTTTCTGAAAAACCGAAAGCACAGCCGTGGTGGGACGGTTGAAGAGAGTGCGTCCGCTAATTTTTCATGTTTTTCCAATTTTTTCGCTCTACCGGATGGTCCATGGGTAAAACCCAACATACAGTGTTGTTACTCTATCCATCCACCACAACTCTCAGAAGAACGTTTTTCATGACGTCTCCTACCGCGAGGGGTCGTCCCTTGTTAGTCCCTGGCACTGGCTCATTCCTCTCCGTCTGGGTCGATCTGAGGGTGACCAGTTGAGCGTCTCCTCTCACAGTCTAAAGTTGGTCTATTTTTCCTTGCATATGTTGCTTCGTAAGTGATCTGATAACCTAATAAATGAAACTGTAGAATGGAATAGCGCTTGATCGGGTGTTTTTTGGATTTCCAAGCTCTGAAGAAGGCGATAACGCCCAAAAGTTAGCCGAAGAAATCTGTACTATCTCCGTTGGTAAGCTACAGAAGCCTATTCGCTATTATATCGACAGTTGCGATGCCGAGATTTATCGAAAGTCGTACATGAATATTGGACACATAGGATTGCTTAAGGCTGGCGCATTCGACTAGCGCGGATCATATAGACCACGCGACATTTTCCCCACCAGTTTTCAGAGACATTTTGAACATTCTACCCCTCCGTGGTTAGGTTTGTTCTCATTGTTCTGATGAAACTTTTGATTCTTATAGTGAGCCGATTTTTCGACTTCCTGCCTTCTCTTCCTGCCCACAAGTCGTGCGTGGATCGTCCAGAACTAATGTCCACAGAAATTCCCCGTTTTCATCGCCTTCCATCAGTGTTCATTGAGTTCTCCGGACTTTAAAGGCATCGTACGCGCAGAAAACCGTATATTATTTTTTCATGTTTTTGTGTAGCTTGGCCTCTCTAGTGAACGAAAACGTCGAAGGGGTCATTGAAAAACCTTCATTTGTAAAGAAAAGTCAATCGGAACACATTGTAAATACGATTTTGAATTTCGCGCCAAAATGTTTTTGACGTTTTTCTGCCTTTGGAGGCCTCGTCGCTGTAATTTTCGCAGTTTTTCTTCATATGGGCTTTATGCCGTAACTGTATTTCATGTTGTTTGACGGTCGCATCAACATTCTAGGAAAAGTGCTAGATGACTGGTGAGATTTGGTGGCAGATCTTCATCTTTGACGCCCTCCAACCTCATTGCCCAACGTTTTTGACGCGCCAAAGTTTACCAGTGTTGTCTACCGGGCTCAATCATGAAATTGAGCCTGAAAAATAAAAATTGATTTTCAGCGCGAACGATGCCTTTAAAAGCAGTGTTCACGATAATCTTCAATTTTGAGATTAATGGGTAAGTCGATTGCCTGGCCCCCGTGTCGAACTGAAATGACGAAGAAATCGAGAAAAACGCACCAGAAGGGCACGAAATCCTCTACTTTCACCCCGCTTTTTCACTCTCACTGGAACTGTTTGTGGTAAGAATGAAATCTCTTGTGGATCGTGCTTTGAAATTCTCCACTTACTGTTGCTCAATTCATTGCTTCGGACCCTAACTAATACTGTTTTTCAAAAAACATTCTTCCATTTCCGATTAATCCCATTTTTCATCGGTGACAACCACCAATAACATGTTCGAACAATCGGGCAACTAGTCCAGATCAGGAAATAATCTAACCGAAATTAGGCGTTTTAGTGCGTTTTTTGCCGTCTCTTCGTAGTTTTGGCAACCCTTGGTGGCCAACGCATTGTTTTGAGTGGTAAACTCGGGAACGAAAATCATCGTGAACACTGCCTTTAACCGAGTGAATCAATAAATTGTACTTTCTTCAGCGTAAACTGAAAAACCTTCTTTCCTAGGCCGATCGATTCCTTTTGAAAAAGAACTAGGGTTTGGGATCAGATTGGCTTATGTGCCACATGTAAAGCTCGCCTCAAGCTTCTGAGGTTCTGCCTTGAATCTAGTGTGAGACCGTGCCATAAGATTGCATTAAATATTCAAAAACATGAAAATTCTGCCTTGAAAAAGCCTCAGGTCAGCTGGATGCCGATTTGTGCTTACCAGGTCATACCCGCAATCTTGTGATGGCTGTCGTGCCTACTCAGTTATGTGTCAATTAGATGAATAATGCAGAGCGTTATCGGTAGTGTAATGGTAACACTCTCGCCCGGGAAGCGATGCGATGAGGGTTTGATTCCTTCCTGACACCCATGTTTTGTGCTCAACTCAGCTACATTGTGATATCCACTGCGAAAAATTCTGTATCACGAAGTCAAGCTAAAAATAAATTATCAAGAAATTTTGTCCCGTAATTAACCACTGATTTTGCTTTCCGGTCTGGGTTATCGGCTACCACTTATGAAGCATTCTAACAAGGGAAGTATACAAAGCGTAGGTCGGATCTGCCAAAACGACTAGTATCGTTGGTATTTCTTGTGACTCACTAGTATCCCGCCAAGAGCTGCAGGTTCCAAACTGTTACAAGCCTAAAAAGGTCGTTTTTTGTGCTTTTTGTACTTTCCAAAAAACCGCATCAATCTTCGGAAAATCCGGAAACGGACCTTATAAATGAGTTCAGCGCCCAAAACCACCCCCTGAGCAAAGTTTGGGTGTAGGCACATTTTCCATACTATGTCCAGACTGACAGCGTTTTAGACTTCCACGGTTTTTCGGTTGGGCGGTTATTTACACAGATTAGAGGGCTTTGGAAGCGTTTTAGAAAAATGTTCCAGATTTGACTAAAAATTCTCCCAGGAGGGTTTTTTGGGAAAATCTGTGGTTTATTAGTCGATTTTCCTAAGTTTTCGGCTAATTTCGTTCGAAGCTTCCCAACCGGGGAAAATTTCGAGGGGAAAACGCCGCTTTCGAGATTTTTGGATTTCTACGATGGATATGTCTCATAATCATTCTCCGAAGGTTATTTGGAGTGCTAAGCACGGCTCTGGAGTCCGTTTATCGATTTTTTGCAGATTACGGTAGATTACAGTGGGTGTACGGTAGATTGGTCAAAATCTCAATCCGAGAAATTTTTTTGAAACTTCATAAAAAATGCCTGATGGGTACCCTTGCCTTTTCGCCAGGCTTGAAAATTTCTCATAACTTTTTTGAACCTGCAGCTCGGGGCGGGATACTGCGTATTTTTACTATTGAGCCAGAACGGATACTAACGATACTAGTCGTTTTGGCAGATCCAACCTACGCTTTGTATACTTCCCTTGTAAACACAGCCCATACTTTACACAACTTCCAACTAAAGCCTAGTTTTAACTGCAGGTGGTCGCTGCGGCCGTGCGAAGGACAACTGTTCCTTTTTCATCGCACGTATTGGAAAGCTGCTCCAATTGTGATCGCTTCGTGGCAAACGTCCTACATCGCTGGGTCGCGGCGACGAAATCCTATGTTTTACTGCATCGCTGCTTGAAGAGCGATTCTCAATGGTCGCTGACCATCGCTCCATCGCGGCCTAAATGGCATCGACGATTGCCAGCGAATGACACGTTCCGTCCAGTGAACGTTAACCCTTTCACATGACAATCAGTGTTTTCGAGTCGAAACGCGTTATTCATGAATACCAGCCATTAATTTCACTGATTGATGGAATTTCTGCTATCATCCGTGGGCCTATGCACTATGAACAGAATCGCTGCCGCTGCTAAATCACTGCAGCAGCGGGTGTGAAATCGCTGCGATGAAAAACAGCAGCGAGGCAGTCAAAACTAGGCTTAAGCTGTGAACTCCTTCTTCTCCAGACAGATTTCCACAACTCGCTACAAATATCTGACAGTAAGAAATCATACATCTCGACGGCGTTAAACGCTGTGGCTGACATTTTCTTTTTTTTTTGGCAATCGAGATCTGCTAGCAGGTTACGTGCAGAGGCGTCTCAGCTCCGCAGCTATTTCTCCTCAGTACCATAGCTTGCCACATGCAGTGGTGGCTACAGGATTAGGGTGAACCGCTGCGGGACGGGATGCCATAGAATTCATGGAATGAAGCCTAAGCTTAGGCACTGCACCTCTGAGTGGTCATGAAATAGTGAACGCTAAGAAAAATTAAAGGCCAAAAATACCGCCCATAGGAGCTGATTAGAGGGAGCACGGGAACGGGTTTTCGAGTCTTCAGCGTACTTTTCTAAATAACATCCTCCACTTCAAATCATTTTTTGATCTGGAAATTTTATTGATCCCGTTGACAAGTGCTATCCAAAGATGTAATGATTTCTAGAGCTTGAACTCAAGCTGAAAAAAGGGTTTGGGGTGTGATCGTGAGTGTGCCATGCGGCTGCGCAGCGCTATATGTACCGTACAACGATTTGGATATCATATTCCAAACTTTTCTGCTTAAATCTAAACCCTAGTGAACATTATACCTTAACATATCCAACCTCACCTGGTTCCCGAATTACTTTTTAGATCTGAAAAAAAACTATTAATTTTAAAGGAAGTTAATAGAATAGACACGGAAACGCGTCCAGCGCACCTTCTGACCACAGCCTTCGAGCAGCAGTTTATACTGCCAGCTGCGTTTTCCATTGATACCCGAAACGATCAGCAGCTTTTTTTGACAGAAGGCTGGGCTGACCCAGATAACAGTTGAGTCAACTTCTGCTTTAACAACTTCATACATATACACCAACGAGAAAACAGAAATACATTCATCAAAACAAAAGCAATCTCAAAAACAGCCACGCTCATAACGTGTGCACATAAAATCGTGCCAATGTCTCAGCTCTGCTACATAAGTTCAGAACAATTTTCGTCAAAAACCCGTTTAATATCGATAATCTTTAACGAAATTACACGAAGAACTCGACCAGAACAAGAGGTATGGCCAGCGGAAAATAGAATACAAACATTTCAGTAGAATCGTGGGTTGGCTCTGAGAGAGAACACTGAACAGAGGAGGAAAGGAAATGAGAGAAAAGCAAGAACTGAATTTGAGATGAAAGAGATGACTAGCCTTAAACGACAGAAACTACAATAACACTAAAGACTGAGAAAGACAGCGTCGTGTGCGCTTACACTACTATTCTCAAACAATACTATGCGAATAGAAATCTGCAAAACCCGAATTCATAAACTGAGTCGCCTGAGGCTCCGCCTTCATAGTGACCTGATTTATGACGTTTGTGCTCACTTGAGATAGGAAAGATCCTAAAGAGTCACTGCAACCAATATGGGAATTCAATAAATATCTCTCAATATTACATGTGTTTTGCACTGCATTCCTGCAACTATGCATGTCTGGGCTACTTAGTGGATGATGGCGGAATGAACCTGTGAAAGCAACGGATGCTGCGCTCGGGGATGAGGCAGTCCAATACCCTGTGAAGACAGTAAACCATGTGAAAGCCCCTAAAAGGCAGGAATCATTTTGAAAGTAACCCTCGTCCCAAAGAAAACTCACATGTTGCAAATTCAACCCGGTCGCCGCGTGGGTCGATACGGCTGGCAACGAAGGTGAGACCCCCTGCAGTGACGACGTCAAGCCGGTCAGATTCAGATGTCCATTCTGGAACTGCACTGTGCATTAGTATCGTACTGATATCAAATTGACTGAGGTACACCAAAAAGGTCCACTTACCGCTCCGGACTGTGCAGCAAGCTGAGCGTCAACTTGAGCCTTAGCCTCAGCTTCGGCTCGAGCCTTCATCGCATGTGACTTCATGTGGGCATTAAGCGACTGCAACATGAGCCATGAACTCTAGAGAAAGGAAACAGAGAAGGAAAGAGGCACTCACCTTAACTTTCTCAAAGCACTTATCACAAAGTCGGCAATGGAAGAAACCATCGGCACTTGGCTGTGCGCCTTTTTTACTACCAGCCGACGTCGGCTGCGTTCGAGGTGCAGACTGTAGAATCACCACCGATGAGGAATGAACCCAGCGTTACTCAAAAATTCACTCACCGGTTGATAGTTCCGTTGCAGCCCGGACAGATCTTTGAGTGGCGGTGACGGTCGCAAACCGAGTAGGGACTGCGAAATGGACGTCGTAGACGTGAAAGATCCCTCGCGGATTGGCGACATGCACACAGGTGGCTGGGATATGCTGAAAACAGTTCCTTGAAGTTCTAAGTAGGAATTTCTATTGGTAGGAAGCGCACAGCAGCTTTGGATGCATCATCATATTCATCTCATTGATTCAGAAATGCCAACGCGTCGTTTCTGTGTAACATCCAAGACACTCTCGAGTTGTACACGCACTTAAAATGCAGTCAGCAGCCCGAACAGAGCTTGTCTGACAAGCGAAAAATGGGCGAAGAATCCTAGCGATGTCCTTTTAGTAGACCGTCAGACGTTCAAAAAATCGCTGCCGAATGAAGCTCATATTTTTTCGATCGTCAGCTACGAGAAAGTTTAACTGGATTATTTGCAGCCCTCCAGGTTTAATAAGCATTGGATCGGATTCCAAATGTCAGTCGGTGCATGAGCTATCTTGCATACGAAGTTACCAAAAAAGTCATTTATAAAAGGCGAGCTGGTGCAAATGCAGAATATTGTGTGTGGTTCGCGACTAGTCTCTTTGATTGGTCAGTAGGTCATTCACTTATGGAGTGGAGCCCTCTTCCAGCGATGGGAGCATGCCAAAACGTGCTACATCTCTGGAAGTCTTAGGACCCCCGTCATACTCGGTCGAAGGTCGGACTGAGCTGTCCTAATCCGTCCCTAGTCGCATTAAATAATTATTGATCACCACGTCATACACCACCTAATTGCAGCCGGCTCAGGCAGCCCCAAAGAATATTTTCCACCTCATTGAGCAATGGACTGCTCACGTATCGACTGGAACGACCAAAGCTGAATCAGGCCATACTAGTCGGGCTCAAGTCGGGTAAAACGGGGGAGATTTCCCGTCTCAGTGAGCAACGCATTGCATACGTACCCTCGATGCCCGAGCAGGTCGCAGGGAGGAGCTTGACCGCCCAGTGTCTGCGTTGCGGCTCGTTTTGATAAGAGGCGTACGAGTGGCCGTGTGGTGTTCAGGCCCCAGCCCGGGCATGCGCTGATGACCGTCACCGCACCGATTACCAGATGTCCGGGCTGGGGCCGGAGCACCACACGGCCAAGCGTTTACATCTTATCAAAACGAGCCGCAACGCAGGCACCGGGCGGCCAAGCTCCTCCCTGCGAGGTGCTCGGGCATCGAGGGTAAGCGCCGGTACGGCCACGGACGGCTCAAACGTGCTCAATACAACCACAACGGGTAGATTTTTACACCCAAATTGCATGATGTAAATGCTTATTGACGGGCCCGCCACAGCCTATCTGCCAACTATGACGGAAGCATTACTCCATGAAAAACACCGGCAAGAAGTAATCATGTTTTCACTTACAAGACTGAAACTAACGTGAGAAACAGAGGCCAAACAGCGGAACATTCAAGGTGGGATTAAACTAAAACTGTAAATCTCAGCGACTGCTTCATATTCAACTACCGGGGAAGCAAAGCACGTAACAAGCAGAAAACCGTTCCAACTTAAGAGGCAAACAGCAATTTATATTCCTCTAACACATCTAAAGCTAATCAGAGCAGGAATTAACGAAACGATAACCACGTCTTAGCTATAGCTCAAGATCATTCGATTCCCACACAAGTTGCTCAACCATGGATACACTAACCACAGTTGAAGCGTGGTTAGCGAATGAGTAAAACGCAGCTGTGATTTGAGAACATGATAGTGAACTCTTGCATTCCACGGCTAAATGCGTGCAAATCGATGGCTTTCTAGAATATTTCGTCTAAAGGGCGATTACAGTATCCTCGTACTCATGAAGAGCGATCACTACATGTCAGTTAAAGGCAGGGTTCTCGATAAAATCGGTTGTTGTGCTATACCCATGGAATCGTAGATCTGGCCATCACAAAAGTAAAAACAAGTAAAAAATTGGGGAAGAAACGCTCAGGAGCAAGTTATGGCTTGGTGTCCTCCCGCCCCCAATTATCGAGATTTGGGTAAAAGCCTGCTTTGTCAATTTTTATTTTGCTTCTAAAGTAATTTCTGAACATTTCTGGAGACTACTGATTACTTAAACAGCAAAATAAATGTCGGATAAGCAAGCTTCAATGAAAATCGCGTTAATTAGGGGGCCGGCCGGCATCGGTAATTAGCCATTATTCTTTGTTTTTGAGCGTTTTTAACGCGGATTTCTGGGTTTTCTCACTTACTTTTACTTTTGTGATCTCCAAATCTACATTCTTATGAAAAGAGCTCAAAAGTTGTTTTTATCGCGAACCCTGCCTTTAAACAGCCAAACGACAACTCACTTCACCAAACCCCGCATTGGTTCTTCCCAACAAAGTGCTTTTGATGGTATGGTACTATGGTCGGTTCTCTAGCCCGAAGTTACACGTCCAGGGCGCATACTGACAATGACTCCAAAAATCCCAAAAGATTCAACCAAACTCACAAGCTGCCCGTTCGCCCACGAATCTCGAATATATTGTCTCCACTGTAAGACGGTGCCGTGGCGTCGGATTCTGCATCAGATGAGACATTTTCGTCCACTGGGACCATCTTAGCCGGAGTTCCTTCGTCCATCTGAAAACCAGAAAGCCGCTTATTTCAGGGAAAAGACTTATCAGCCAATGAAGCACGGCACTTGACAAGGATACTCTTACCTGTTGCAGATTCAGCTCCAACAATTGCCGCTTTCGTCGCAGATTTCGCAATTTTCGATAATCATCAGGACAAGCTTTTTTCCAGGTATAGTAAAACTCGACACACTCGCGGACTGTCTTGCTCGGTAACTAGAAACGGGTGCCACATAGAGGCTACAAATATGAAAAGATTATACTGGTATATACCTCCTGTGCCACCTGATGAAAATCCTTTTCGGTCTTATAGATCGCATCTTGGAACGCATTCACTTCCTCGGGCGTCCACACAGTGGAATCGAGATAAGTCGAGCCATAGATCACCTGGTACTGTTCCCAGTCGAGGGTGTCGGAGCGCAACAGGTCCGCAACCGCAGCCTCAATGTTGCCTTTGTTCTCCATCAGCAAATGCAAGGCGAGTTCCTGAAGAGGAAAATCAGTGAATCTATAACATAAAATGTAAACATTTAGAGTTCAACCATACCTTGTTCTTCCCTGGCCTTGGAATCGCTTGGCTACAGGCCAACAGCTCCAGCGCCTCAACTAAACAATGGACATTAGCAGTCAAGTCGCAATCGCTCTAGCATTGGTGCCGAAAGCATGAGTCTATCAGAAATGACTTACTCTGATCCTTCTCGATATCGCGCAGCACATCCGGTGAGAACACCATCTCGTCACGATCCTCAATCGCTTCCAACTCAGACTCATGTATCTAAAGCAGTTAAATGAGAAACGCAGAGAACTGTTCAGGGCTAAGTGCGCGTTAACTGCAACTAGCGCTCTAAGGTGAATCGTAGGAAACATGGCACTCACAACTAGCATAATTTCCCACCCGCAGAACCCATAGTGGCCCTAAAAAAGGCCGAGTCGGTCCTTTACAAGTATCATTTGCGAGCTTACCTGGCTTCAGCTCATCATCAAATCATGATTCCTTCACAACGCACCGAAAAAACCTTTCTCTCTCAAAAGCACCTTAGTTTCCTTCAATAATGCCACTAGACGGCCTAAAACGAGGAAGCCTTCCCAACGTTATGTAAAGAGAGGATCCCATCGAAAGTTGAAGGTCAATCTCCCCCCTCCAAAAAAAAGACCTTCAACGACCAATCTATAAATGAGATGAGACAACTAATGAACCTGTTGCCTACGTGTACCTTAACATGTGGTATTCCAGGAGGGAGGAGAGGAATGTGTGCCGATAGCCCCATAACACTTAGTCCACTGACAATAACCTGTCGAATTCAAGTGTTGCGAAGGCCTAAGACCGCGCTCACACTTCCACCGTGACGAGATGGTATGAGATAGGTGAGTATCGCTCGATATGGCACCGCGCGACTGTCTGGTCGATCATCAAACCATGATTCCTTCAAAAGCACCGAAAAACCTTTCTCTCTCAAAAGCGCCTTAGTTTCCTTCAATCATTCCACAATTACGGCCCCTAGACGGCCTAAAACGAGGAATCCTTCCTAGCATTATGTAAAGAGAGGATCCCATCGAAAGTTGAAGGTCAATCTCCCCCCTCCAAAAAAAAAGACCTTCAACGACCAATCTATAAATGAGATGAGACACCTAGTGAACCGGTTGTCTACGTGCACCTTAACATGTGGTGTTCCAGGAGGGGGGAGAGGAGTGTGTGCCGATAGCCCCCTAAAACTTAGTCCACTAACAATAACCTGTCGAATTGAAGTGTTGCGAAGGCCTAAGACCGCGCTCACACTTCCACCGCGACAAGATGGTATGAGATAGGTGAGTATCGATTGATATCGCACCGCGCGACGGTCTGGACTTAGACGGCGTTCAGAGCTCATTCGCTGCGCGATGCGACGTTACAAATAGCCAACGTATCGATAAAGCAACATCGCGTCCCGTCATCGCTACGTGTTCACGGTGAAAAGGAGCGATATATTCGGAATGATGCGCAGTTTGCCTTCGCGCGACGTCTTTCGCGTCGCTTTGCAATGCAACGCGACGCAGTGGACGCCGCGCGAAGGCGAGCTTGACGCTGGAATCTTTGGTTTTCTTCCCATTAACGCCAGCAAATCTAACAATGAAAGCACCAAAATAAGCATGGTAGGACAGCAAGCACTTACGAAAATGTTGTTGCTTGTTTGCGCGAAATTGTGTACGTGCGCAATTGCGCGTGTTCGCGCGGCGTTCACATCTGAATTCCTGCTCGACGCGATTTTCACGCCTCCCTGCGAAAACTATGAACACCGCTTTAGAGCAGGCTATCGCGTAGATCGGCGATGATGGTATGAACCCGGCCTGAGGCCTTAGTTCCCGCGAAGAGCGCGACGCGACGTGGCCTTAATCATATCGCTCGAAAATCGATATTTTGACACACAGTGCTGCTGTCGCGCGTCTCAGAAAATATGCATCCGGCTTAAAGGTCTAAACCAACGAAAATTCGAAGCCAAATAATGAGTAAATTTGTCCGTGTGCCATGCAGAAAGCAGCTAGTCTCCGAATGAGACTGTTCGCCCACGCGATTCGCGAGTGTGCTAATCGGCAGTCTCGAAGGCGTTTTTCGGACCTGAAAATCGATCAGCAGCAATACCAGACGAATAGTGAATAGCAACCCTGTATCCTAGTCTCAGAAAGGCTCGTCCGAAAAATGCCTTCGTCACGGCCGCTCGACACGCACGCCGACCGCGGGGGCGGACAGTCTCATTCGAACAGAATGTGCATAACTTTGCTACTTCACGATAAGCCACTAGTAATTGGAACAGTACGAGATTTTGTGTCTTAAAAACTGGTCTATCAAAGTTTTTGTTCTGGTTACACCTTTGATGTTTGACCAGAACATCTGGGAACCTCTGCTGGTGTCCAGTGTTGTTCACAAGCCAGATTAACCACAGTAGGCACGGATCGTACTGATACATTGTGTCCCTTAATCCCCGCAAAGGCGCACCGCCTTTGCGCCAACATAGAGTAAGGAACGAAAAGTATCAGTGCGATCCGTGCCGAATGTATATATAGGCTAACCTGTGAAAAACTCCAATTTCCGATCAAAACACATCTTTACGACCCCTGCCCATTTCGATATCAACACCGCAGCGGCGAAAATCGATGTTTATAGGCACTTCGCAACAGCGAAGGTCAACGTCCCGTTTTAGCAGCGCCTCTTGCAGAATTTTATCGGCGCAATGATAAAAAACTTCCGCGTTAACCCCTTCTCGGGCGTAAAACTAGTCAATACCTATAGTTTCTGACAACGCAAAAAGGGCTTCACAGATAACTTGGGAAAGCGTGAAAAAAAAGAAGTGCAGCGGAAAATGAGAAAAAAAGTCGCAAAGAATGAGAAGAATAAAGTCTCACTCACTTTCCTATCGTTCCATTTCCGCACTCGAGCCTGATACTCCCGTCCGATATTGATATGCCTAAAATGTGACATGAAGAACTGGCTACTTGAAAGCTCAGAATCTCAAAAAAGGGATGACTGTAGAGAAACAGCCGAAGTTGACCGCGGAGATGCGCGCACCGTTCAATTTTTTTTCGAAAAAAATGAAGCAGAGGACAATACAGGGCAGTGGAAGAAAGGGTAATTGCACTGGACGCAATTAAAGGCAGTGTTCACGAAGGTGAAGTTGCACATTTTTTCTGGTTAAACTGTAACCTTTGGGTTCTTCTAAGAAGATTAAGAGCCGAAGTGCGACGAAAAACGGCCGGTAAGTGGGTGAAAAACTCGTGAGCCAGTCAACCCATTGGGCCACTCCGCCAACGTCCTACAGCAGTTTCCCTGAATTCGTGGTTAGATGAGCCATGGTTTCTAATCAAAAGCCCCTTTCTTCCCTTCATTCTCAACGTCTCTCTTTACTCAGGTCAGATCGCGTACATCGGCTGCAGAAAACGGGAGTTACAAGCCTCGGGCAACTCGTCCACAATGCATCCCTAACTGAATTGTGAGGGGCCATAACTCCGTTTCCAGGGGGTCTTGCACGATTCCAGGGACATCATTGAAATCATCATGGGACCGTTTTCACGATAGGCGGAAAAACGGAAAAACGACTTTTATCGCGAGCACTGCCTTGAAATTCCAAGAAGTTGTGAAATTAAAATTTGTGCACTGATTTCCCTATCATTTATTTACTGCCATTTATTTTATTTTATTCCAAATTATTTTATTTCATTTTCCAATTTTTTATAAGTTTTCACTACTTTTTCAATGTAAAAGTAGATAATCTTCTTATCTGAATCTACACGAAGCGCTGTACGGCCAATAGCGAAAAAAAAAGACAGAGGACAGATGTTGGTCAGCGATCGCCGTGACGCGATCGCCTGCGCTAAGGCCAATGACGAAACATCAGTATTAGAGAAATAAAAAAGAACCGAGAAAATGAATTGAATACTTACGGAATAGCATCACTCATTTTCGGTCGGGTGTCGATCGGCAGATCATAGTAACAGTCTGATATACATGACGCCTTGCGTAGGTATTCATCTGGATCCATAGAGTGCTTCCGGAGAATCTCCTCGGCCGACCTGCAGTTCAAAAACTTGGCGAAATCCTACGAGAGTAAGTTAACTAGCTATATGTATAATATGCTAATTAGGTATCATTTAAATTATAGACCGTAAAAAACTAAATTCCCGTGGTTCCTACGCGTGCAGATGCGGAGCGGAGGTCAGAGACAGCGAGATAGCGGAGGGCACACGGATGATGCAGCATCGCGTGCGCCGCACGCGCCATGCGTGATGGGAATTTCGATTTTTACAGAGGATATGCACTAATAAATACTTCAAATTTTATACATTAGACAAATCGTTCCCAAGTTTCAGAAAGAAACAGTTTCAAAAGAATTTCTGTCGATATTCCTAGGCTTTATCACCACAGTTTTAGGAGGGATGAACTCTATTGACACAAAAGTCAGGCCAAACTTCACTAATATTTCCGCCGCTTGGAGTCACGGCTCACGGGAGTCCTGCAACACTGATCGTTCGGCGCCGCTTGATCAATATAATAGCAACCAATTGTGCCGCGCCGCGCGGTGGCGGAAGTATAAACGACGCCTTCGGGTGAGTGTAGGGTCATTCAGCTAGCGTATCCTATTCCCAGTCTTTCAAAATTCGGCTATAAATTTAGCGAATTGATCAATAAACGGAATAGGAAGCTCGAAAATTTTTTCAATTTTTTTTTCCAAGAAATTCCAAATGCATATATTTTTCTCGGTTTTTTCGAGCTCTCCTTGAAATCCCAGGTTCGAGTTTTTTTTTTGAATGGGTGGGCGGGTTTAATCCAAATCTTATTCCCTGTTCATACATTTTGAATGATTATGCATCTTTTCATAGATCTTATCTATCAATGCTATCACACCAAATTGATCGATAATGTGAAAAAACGAATATATTGATTTTTCGAAAAAAAAACGAATATTTGACAGCTGAATATCTGTGAAGTGAATGAACCGAATAATCGAAA
Source organism: Aplectana chamaeleonis (assembly GCA_029168955.1). Classification (NCBI taxonomy): domain Eukaryota; kingdom Metazoa; phylum Nematoda; class Chromadorea; order Rhabditida; family Cosmocercidae; genus Aplectana; species Aplectana chamaeleonis. The sequence goes on along the minus strand of JAPDOI010000013.1, from coordinate 4,282,919 downwards.
ATCAAATAAATCAATATTATCGATTAATTGACTTTCCGGAGTGAACAAAAAACTCAAACTCCTGATTAAATCAAATATTCATATGTTGATTCACGGCGGAAATATTACGAATAGCTGAAAAAAAAGAAAAACCCTAATAACTTTGATTTCAGAGCGAAAAAAATTAGATTCCGAATGAAATTACTATACAGATGGAGTTGAAGATCAAATTGTAATGTTTTTAGAATGTTCTAATGGCTTTTTATGGCATGATATATGGTCACAAGATGTCACAAGAAATATTAAAACTTATTGATTCTTCAAAAAGAACCGTATTTTTTCAAAGACTTAATGAATCAATATTGGGCCCGAATTAACGGAATCAGCGCTTAAAAAAATGCAAATGTCTGAACAGATCAAATGTTTGAATAAACAATTTTGAATTCGAAAAGCCATCCGATAATTCGTTCAAGATTCACATTGCATTCAAGAAACTCAAATAAACTGAACTCCACAAAAAGTTAAACAATCGAAAAAGCGGAACAAACTAAAGCTTCTGGTGAATTTATTCTCTAGCGTGTGAAAATATTCAGACCTTAAAAAAAATCAAATATCTCCAATATCGAAAATATGAATAATCAAAACTCGAATAAAATCGGTTACTCAAAAACAAAAAAAATTAACTCTTTGAAAGACTCGACTGCCCGAATAACGCAAAAAGACCAAGTCCACAATCCTAATTTGAGTTTTCAAACAAATTCGAAATAGTTGCCCATTTGAAAAATATTCAAATACTCGAAAGCCCAAGTAATTTAGATATTTAACTAATTCAAAGTCTTAGCTGAAGCAGGTATCCGGCAGGAGAGAAAATCATCTATTTCCAGAAAAAAAATTAATCAAATACTCCAGAAAAACGATTATATCGATTTCTCGAAAATAGGCCCAATGATAAAAAAGGGGATTAATTGAAACCCCGAATGGATCGAATACTCGGAACAACATATACATCTTCTAAATTCTCCAACGAATCGAATATCCGAGATTAGACAAAAACTCGAAATGCCGAGTGAACTGGATAGCTCAAATTTCTAAAATGAATCAAATACTGAAAAATCGAATATATTCATTAAACAAGGGAAAAGGCATTTTAGGAAAAAAACAGATAGTTGAAAAACAAACTAGAACGAACATTTGCAAAACCAGGCGAGTTGAACTCTCGAATGGATCGGATATCCGAATAGAGTGAAAATTCAAACTGCCGAATGAACCGAGTTTTTGAATGAAATCAACATTTTTTCACATGCGAAAAAATTTTCAAGCACCCAAATGCCGAATGGTTAACGCAATAGAACAAATCAAATATTGAAAAACTAATTTATAGAAAAAATCAAAATTATTCATAATTATGAATTAATACTGACCTCGTTGAAGACGAGGTCGAAGCCCATGAGATCTTCCGCAACGCTTCCAACTCATCAGCAAATGTCGCCTATAGGTAATCACATATACATATATCGAAAAACCTAAGACTACAGTATCGCTACCGTATCCTCACCTGGCTACAGATAAATCCATTTTTCCGCGCGGGATGTCCCGTTTCGGTGAGAGGTGACGTCATGGTGACATCTGCAGCCGTGGCGCCGCTGCTATCACTCGGTCCAGCCCCTTCGTCAACAATACGCAATCCGGGCGAATCCACATTCATCTCACGATCTTCTGAAAATCGATTCACATATTCAAGTATGTTAAAATACATAGATTATCGATTGGAAATTGGGGAAGCCTGGGCTGAGAAATGTGACGAAAAGTATGGCTTTATCAGTGACCGTAGCCTGTGCGTCGCTTGCATTCGCTCTTTGCAAGCCGCTTTTCAGCAATAATATAACATCCGATAAGAAAAGGAACTTTCTGATTTCATCTCGCGCTGCACAATGCAAAAAGGACAGAACAACACAAAGAGTACCACGGCTTTTTCTCTTCGAAGATTCCACAGAGAGAAAGATGAATTGAAGAGATGCTGTGTATGGGAAAATCAGCGGTGAGCGATATTGATTGTTTTTTATCCGTGACGGGGCCACCGCACTCGCTCTACACGCCCGCTCCTCGTTGCGATCGTTTTCATCCGTAACGGGGCCACCCCACACGCTCGCTCCCAGTTACGATGCGGCTTACCCCCCATACACAGATTGACCATACAGTCGGCACGAATCTCACTGAGACTTAGCGTCTCTTAATTTGAGTTGGCGCAAATTCAGTGCCCGTTTGTTATACCATATGCACACCGCGCTTGCGCCTACGCGCTAAAAGGAACGCAAAGTATCAGTGTCGCCTGTATCCTCAATCTCTGGATAAGGGGAAGCCGCGTCGCAACTGGGAGCGAGCGTGTGGGGTGGCCCCGTCACGGATAGGAAAAGACGATAAATATTACTTACCACCGGTTCGCCCATCAACAACATTTCTTCAATTCATCTTTCTATCCTCTCTCTTTTCTTTCTTTTTCCTCAATTTTCATTTTTCCTCTTATCAGTTAATCGTATGGTATTTACACATTGGGCGTTGCTGCACATTTTTCCTCTTCATGGCATGTTCTGGACCGAATCGTTTTATATTTCCAGGATTCACACCTGACCAACTATAGGAAATTCATGAGATAAACAATTTAAGAAAAAGAGAAAGACAATGGGCAGAAAGAACGAGAATGGAGAAGAAGAAAAAACGAGAAAATGCTGACTATGGGGAAATCAGCGAAGACCGATATCGATTTTTTTCCGTGACGGGTCCACCCCCTCCCCACACGCTCGGCACGCGAGCTCCTAGCTGCGACGCGGCGTCCCTCCATCCAGAGGTTTAAGATACATAGTCCATCCAAAGAGAGTGTCCTTTCACGCGGTCGGCGTGCGTGTCAAGCGGCTGTCCCGAAGGAATTTTTCGGACTTGTAAACAAGAATATTTGACGAATGGTGAGTAATATTCCAATCAGCTGTTTTCAGCCAGGCAAAGGTTCACCCGAAATAATGCCTTCGCGACGGCAGCTCCACACGCACGCCGACCGCGTGGGCAGAAAGTCGTATTCGGACAGGCTTTATTCTTGACTGATGGCGGAATCAATATAGCGGAGCAATTAGACACGCGCATTCAATTTTCATCTGCCAACTGCCGTAGGATTGAATAATTTGAACAACCTTCCAAAAAAAATTCCGAAAAGAATGATTTTCTATTCAAATGGGTGATGATTTGATAAAATGATTTCGAATATGGTTTAAAAGAATGCCGCAATGAATGAACAAATTCGAGTAAAACAACATTTTTCAAATGATCTAATAGGAAAGAATGAGCCCATCAGATAAAGGAACTCTATAAAGTAAAAGGTTTAGATTGCATGATTTCTTGGGGCTTACTGTCGTCCTCTAACAAGGGAACCACAATAAGTCATAGTGACCATTCCAAATGGAATGTACTTTTCTGAAACCATTTTCGGACGAAAAGTCCGAATATGCCCATCGCAGCTGCCTAGACCCACTCTGAAAAAAGTTATGAGCGTTTTTTAAGGCCTCACGGCAAGATAAGGTACCCCCCCCCCATGGAATTTTTAGGGTGTTTTGAAATTTTTCTCCTGATTTTGCTAAAAACATGTATGTAGATGTAATCTGGGGTGCTGAACACGAATCTGGGGTTTGTTTGCCCAAATTTTGAGGTTTACTGTAGGTTACGATAGGTAATATGCCATTTAGGAGGCAAAACCTACCTCAATATTCCGATAATCGACAAATGGACATCAAATTCGTATTCAGAACCCCAAATAACCCCCACATAGAAACTTTGACACAAATATGAGACTTTGACCAAACTACCGTATACCCAACGTAATCTACCGTAAGCTGCCAAAAATCGATAAACCGACATCAGGTTCGTGTTCAGCACTTCAAATAGCCTCCAGAGAAATAACTTGAGCATATTTTATAGAACCACTCCGGAAATCGTCAAAAGTCGCGATTCGCCATCAAATTCTCCCCCGATGGGAATCTGTGAACGAATACAGTCAAAAACTTCGGAAAATCGATAAATGAACCTCAGATTCGTCATCAGCACCCCAAATAACCCCCCATAGCGAATTTTCGTCAAATCTGGAATATTTTTCTAAAACGCTTCGAAAGCCCTCTGATTGGTATAAATAAACGCCCAACCAAAAATCCGTACAAGTCTGAAACGCTCTTAGTCTGCGCAAAGTTTGGAAAATGTTTCTTCACCCAAACTTCGCTTAGTGGGGTAGTTATGGGCGCTGAACACGATTATGAGGTCCGTTTCCGGATTTTCATAAAAATAATGCGCTTTTTTGAGGGTACAATAAGTACGAAAATCAGAGAAAAGATGCCTATAACTTTTTTCAGAGTGGGTCTAGGCAGCTGCGATGGGCATATTTGGACTTTTCGTCCGAAAATGGTTCCAGAAAAGTACATTTCATTTGGAATGGTCACTATGACTTATTGTGGTTCCCTTGTAAGCCAAAATCCGGTACGCATTTGCGGACAACGGCTGTTAAATCACACAACAGAACGATAATGGTGTTGGAACAACTTGGTCCTGGCACTATTCATCCTTCTTCCAGCACGTGTCGTGTGATGCAACTGCCGTAGTCCGCAAATGCAGACCAAAATTTTGCTTCGAGAACGACAGTGCAGCCCACGGCAACATTAAAAGGCGGTGGTGCAGTTGCGCATCTTCACTATACAAGCTGTAGCCATGACAAGTTAAGCTTCGATGAACATATTTGCAAAATTAAGAAGGACTAACGCACACATGTGCATAAAGTGATCACATAAAAATTACTGTATACGATTGGCGGATGACGCTAAGAATAACGTCACTCCGACGAGCTCAAGGGCAAGTATGAAGAATCTGGAACAGGATTTTCAGATCTACGCTAATCCTACCTCTAAAAATCCCATGGTGGCGGCTACGGATGGCGGCTCAGCGAGCCGACGACGACCGTGCTTCGGTTATTTTTAGTTATTTCTCGGGTATTCCTAGGTTACTTCGCGAAAAACCGAGAAATAGCCCACCAGGAGCCGCTGCGGAGCCTGGTAGGCCATTTCTCGACAAAAATTCTCAAAAATTTCCGTAATTTCTTAAGCACACCTGCGAGGAAATAAATACCAGAACCGCGAAGGGAGGTTTTCAAATCTCCGTTTAAAGAGAGTGTTCACGATGAATCAAATTTTCGAGTTTTCAATGCGAAACACTACGCTGGCAGATGCTAGAGGATATATTGTCGAAAAAAGCTTCGAAAAACGGCCAGAAATCGACAAAAACGGCAGCGGAGTGAAGATTCCGTTATCCCAGTGCGCCTGCTCTTATCCCGCTCCGCGCCTTCTGACGCTTGTCGCGCCGCGAACGTTTCGACGGCAAATCGCCAATGAACTCCGACACGTCCAGCCCGATCGAACCGCGCAGATTTCGCCATTAGCGCGCGCTTGCGGGAACTAGCAGAGCCCATGAGCTCGTCCACCCCTTGAACGTTAGAAACAGCTATTTTAGCGTATTCAGAGCGCTTTTCTTCGCTGTTTCTTTACTATTCGATAGCTCACGAACGAACAACCCCATTTTTGAGTCGAACTCGAATATTTCATTCATGGTGAACACTGCCTTCAATCCCTCGATTGTTCCATGATAAAAGTAGAAAACTCATTGACCCAGCTAGAATCTGAAGAGCGCTACATAACAAGGGTTAAGCGTTTTTTAATGCTCTAAGAGCCACGTGTGCAGTTTCGGGTACGAAAACCACCTTCAGAACACAACTGTCCGTATCTGAAATCATACCCGAAATTTCAAGGAAGCAGCTGCAGGTTAAAGAGGGCTACATTAGACTGGGCCCATTAAAAAAATGTCCAGGATTGTGTGGATAAAAATTTATAAGCATTTTTCGATTTTTTTTGTTAATAGAGCTTTTTGCTTTGCGGCAATGCGTGGAAAAGTTAGTTTTAAACAGAGATAAGAAAATAATTCTTTTAAGATCGTTCGAAACGACCTTTGGAAACTAATTCTTGGGTGTGTTACATTCAAATGCTACCCACAGTTTCTAGCGATATTTACTTTGTTCCTCCGTGTGCGAGTGCAAAGCGAGGTGGAGGATGAGGAAAAGCAGCATACTCAGAAAAATCAAAACAAGTTACTTGTAACATAAAGGGCCAAAAACAAGTTACTTGTAACATATCTGAGCCGATGTAAGTTACTTGCGACTTATCTCAGGCCATTTAAGTTACATGTAACATATCGGTGGGATACTGCGTGCTGTGCGCCTCCCATATGTTACATGTAACTTGAAGGACTTTAGATAAGTCGCAAGTAACTTACATCAGCTTAGATATGTTACAAGTAACTTGTTTTCGATTAGTGAGAGAATCCTGCGTGCGGTGCGCCTTCCATACGTTACATGTAACTTGAAGGACTTTAGATAAGTCGCAAGTAACTTACATCAGCTTAGATATGTTACAAGTAACTTGTTTTCGATTAGTGAGAGAATCCTGCGTGCGGTGCGCCTCCCATATGTTACATGTAACTTTAAATGGAATAATATAACTCGCAAGTAACTTAAATTGGCCACGAAGATATTTCCAAGGTTGATGTACGACACACTCGCAGGGTTAGGCTTACGACTAGGGTTGCTGTTGGTTCAATTACCCTAGTTTGAGGTACCTGACCCCATACCAGCAGGGAAGGCCCAGCACAGCATTTTTTGCCTGGTGTGTGGTCTGGGACACGCCCTCTGCGTCGCGTGTTATCTGCGTCACATGATGGTCACCCGAAGTAAAAATTCAAATGTAAGTGGGGGGGGGACACCTTAGGATCCGTACCTAGGGAGTCATGGAGTCTTTGGCCACAAGCCACAATTTCGCCACCCTGAACTGTCGATCGCTGTCGAGTGATATCCAAAAAACTGCGCTATCCAGACTTCTGAGCTATTTCCATGCACCGTTTGCTGCTTTGCAGGAAACCCGCCTCAAGGATAGACCCGTCATCAGCGTCGGAGAGTACACCATCTACTGCGGTAACGCTGACGATAGGAGAGTGGGAGGCTGTGCAATAGCTGTAAGGAAGGATTTCAATGGTATGGTCAAGGAGTTCGACTCAACGTCGTGTCTGAATGCATTCGTACGACTGCGGGATCACAGAGGATTCAATCTGTGGATAGTGAGTGCTCATGCGCCCACTGAAACCGCCGAAGACAATTCGAAGGATGCGTTTTATGAGGAACTCAATACGTTGCTGGCCAGGATACCTTGTCAACATGCTGTTGTCGTGGGGATTGACGCAAATGCGAAGATGGGACTTGATCAGGAATCCGAAGTACTCGGTAAATGGTTCTACCCAGTGGAGCAAACATCGGACAATGGCTACCGCCTTGTCGACTTTTGTGAACGCAGTGGTCTGATTATTGCATCGACATTCAAGAGGAATCATCGCCGCCATCAGCTTACGTGGCAGGGACCAACCCGGCTATCTCCAGAAGAGCAGCGGAAGCGGAAGATGACAACTTTGAAACTACAGCTTGACTATGTCCTGACGAGGAATATTCCAGTATCGGACATTCGAAGATCTAGAGCTGTGTGGGATGTCGCATTCGATTCGGATCACCGTCCTGTTCTGTTGAACTTCACTGCGAGGATTCATAAGAGGAAGCGAGGGGCTCAGCCTCTCCAGAGGATTGACATGACAAGTCTCAGAGATGAAGAGTGCAGAAGGAATTTCCGACAACGCGTTTCTATTCACATCGGAGTACGGACTAAGAAGAAACTTTTGTGACGCGGATTCTTTTGTCAAATGCATCCAGAACGCTTCGAAAGAGGCACTCCCGGTTGCACAGCCTAAGAAGAAGTTCGCCTACGTCTCAGAAGAAACAACATCTACCTACAACAGAGTATGTGCTCTCCGAACTGCAGGAAACTTCGTGGAGGAGAAGCGTCTGAGGAGGAAGTTGCGTCGGCAGCTTCAAAGTGACCGCGAACGAGTGGACGTGTAAGAGCTAAGGAGTTCGAGAAGGCTTGTGAGGGAGAAGAATCCGAAGAAAGCCTACACGTTGCTGCGACAGTATAGCGGGAAGATGAAGAGATGTTCTCCTGTCTTGAACACTACCAGTGGAGTTGCAGTTGGTGATGCGACGCTGCCAATATGGAAGGATTACTTCAGTTCACTACTGAATCGTCCAGCGCCATCAGTACCTGAGCTCCCGCATGTTCAGAGAGCACATTACGATGTCAGTGAGGAACCGCCGACTGAGTCTGAAGTTTTGGATTGTGTCCGGAAAATGAAGAATGGAAAGGCAGGTGGAGATGACAACATCACTGCTGAAATGCTGAAAGCTCTTCCTCCGTCTGGGATTCGTGAAATGACCAACACCATCCGTGCCATATGGATGAGCGAAAGGATACCCGATTCGTGGAGACATGCGATCATCGTACCTCTTCACAAGAAGCTATCCGTCACGGATCCTAAGAACTACAGAGGAGTCTCTCTACTTCGTGTCATGTACAAGGTTTTAGAACGTATCATTCTCGAGCGACTTATCAAACATCGTGAAGGAACGACCAGAGATGAGCAAGCCGGTTTTCGACCTGGAAGATCGACCATCGACCAAGTGTTCGTCGTGAGAAGAGTAATTGAATCGTGGCAGCGGTTTTCGAAGCCATTACAGCTTGCTTTTTTGGACTTTGAAGCCGCGTTCGACTCTCCTCATCGTGATCGATTGCTCAATGCTCTGCGAGCAGATGGAGTCCCGGAAAAGTATGTTCGGTTAATCGAGGACATGAACAAAGGAACAACAGCAGCAGTTCGTACACCTGTCGGATTTACGTCAGCTTTCGAGGTGAAAACAGGAGTAAGGCAAGGAGCCGTTGCAGGACCTTTTCTTTTCAACTTCGCCGTTGATGACATCATGCGTAGAGTTGCAGAACAGTTTCCTGCGGATGTGATCCTAACACCATCAGGACGCTCCCTTGTCGACCTGGAGTACGCCGACGACATTGTGTTATTCGCTGAAAACAACGCAAAACTGCAAAGGATTGTGAACCTCGTTTCGAAGTATGCCGCAGCCTATGGACTTCTGTCTTCGTCCCGACAAATGCAAGCAGATGTGGGTCTCTCAGAGGCCTTCAACTGGAGTTTGTGTGGACGGACAACGTATCGAACTGGTGGACGATTTCTGTTATTTGGGCTGTTTGCTGAAGAACGATGGTAGTTATGCAGCGGATATTCGACAACGATGTGCGAAAGCTACGTCTGCATTCAATTCTCTAACCAAGTGTTTGTGGTCTACCACCATCGCGAAGGAAGTCAAGTTGCGCGTCTACCTATCCGCTATTCGCCCTATCATGATGTACGGATCGGAGACGTGGGCAGCACCGAAAACGCAGATGGAAAGGTTGGATTGCACGGAGAGGAAGCTTTAGGCGTTTGCTTGGATATTTCTGGCCGCGTGTATGCCATAACGAAGACCTTTACAAGGAAATCGACGCAGTACATCAACGCTTGACACGAGGGAGGTGCCAGCATCTCCTAACGCCATCTCAAGCAGCAATGGAAAGTCGACTTCGACTGCTCGGGCATATACTAAGAAGAACGCCGGATCGTCTCGTACAACACGCTTTAAAAATGCTTCCAAATCCTGTCTGGAAACGGCCACCTGGGCGTAGGCGAAAGTTCTGGACGGATGTGGTTAAAGAGGATTTAAAGTCACTCGGCATCGAAAGACAGTTCAGGCGCGATGTTTCGTTTCGCAGGAAATGGAATAGTGACAGCTGGATGGAATGTGTTCAAATTGTGGCTGAAGACCGTGAAAAATGGACACGGCTGACTACTAGGACGGCACACCTCGGTGAAGATGCGGAATGACCGCGTCAGGCGAAAGCCAACCGATTAAGTCAAGTAAGTCAAGTTACATGTAACTTAAGTGTAACTTACATGCAATATAAATTTAAGTTACATGTAATATAAATGTATATTACATGTATTATAAATGTAAGTTACTTGAGACATTCAGGCAAGTTACATTTATATTACAAGTAACTTGTTTTGATTTTTCTGAGTATGCGCGCACACGCATACGACTGACCCGAGTTGATCTTGCTCCAAAATGGAGAGTATGTCATGCATCATGTGAGAAAAGCATCTAAGAGCGATATGAAACCTTATGCATCAATCCAGTTCGAAGACATAAATGGCGACGTACTGCTTTAAGAACCGTTTTATTTCAATTTCCGTTCCGTCTACGATGACAGACACCGTATGTAAGTAAATTAGGTAATACCAGATAGCTAAACTCGTCGCTACGAAGTAATTCGTAGGAAATAACGAACTAAGCCAACGATGAAACTCAGTTTCCGACTTGGAAACGAGTGCATTTTCTATTTATGATCTTCTCCACTTTTAGAGTTAACCAGGGAGTGACTAGACCGGGCTGCCAGAACTGCCCTTCGAGAAAAATGAAAACAACTTACTTGTAACATAAAAGGGCCAAAAACAAGTTACTTGCAACAAATCTAAGCCGATGTAAGTTACTTGCGACTTATCTCAGGTTATTTAGGTTACACGCAACATATCGACGGAACACAGCTTGCAGTGCGCTCCGATGTGTTACATTTAACTTAAATGGCACAAGATAATTCGCAGGTAACTCAAATCAGCCAAGAAGGCGTTTCCCAGAGAAAATATAACGCACTCTCGGAGTCAGGCTTAGGACAGGCGTTGCTGTTGATTAAAATACTCAAGTTTGAGGTACTGGTGCAGGGAGGGCCACGCACAGCGTTAACGGCTTAGCGTGTGGTCTTGGATGCTTGCGGACGCGTTTTCTGCGTCGCGTGTCGTCTGGAACGCGTGATGACCAGCCATGGTGAATTAATGTAAATACATGTAACACAAGTGTAACTTACATATAATATAAATGTATGTTACATGTCATATAAAAGTAAGTTACTAAAGACATTGAAATAAGTTACGTTTATATTACAGTAACTTGTTTTCATTTTTTTGAGATACATCAATGTTTTTCTGATGGACTACCTTCAGGGTGGTCGTAAGAACACACTACTAGCTGCCTGAGCAACATTGGAAAAAGGTTTCGAGCCATTTACTAAAATGAGAACGGAATCGCTAAAATGACGAGCGTTGTCACATCAATCCCTTCAACTGCAGCGCCGACCCAGGTTGGCCGAGTGGTTCAAGGCGCGGGTTACCAGCTGGAGACACCCAGGTTCGATTCTCTCTGCTGAAAGGTTTTTCTTTTCACGATATTTTTTGAGTCCAGCAACTGTACGCGGTATTTGTATGGGAGTTCGTCGACATCAATCGTTATTGGGAAGAAGAACAAGCACACAAAACACTGAAACGAAACACCCTACTAAAGGTAAAAGCGAAAATAAAACGGAAAGTGATTCTCCATTTCGATTGATGGCTAACTTAAAACCGAGCCAGCGGGTGGTGGTCAAAATGTGTCCAAACCGCGAAAAGGGCGTAGAGGGAGCAAAGGGCTGTGATTGGCGGTAGCCGGTGTATCCACAAATCACGGCCATTCGCTCCTCCCCCGTCCTTTTCGCGCTTGGACACATTAAACCCTAGTTATACACCAGCGGAATGAAAACGTCCCGCTATGACATTGCCGCCGCTTGCTGCCTGGATCAGGGACTCGTCTTTAGTGTTGCGTCTTTGACGTCCCTGGCGCATTATTACAGACTCAAAATTCCCGGGCGTTTCAATTGTATTTCATCAATATTTCACGCTTCTATCACTTGTTTATTGCAGAAAGTCACTAGAAATCTATTGCCTTTGTCATAGCAGAGCTCGTTATGCCGTTTTGGTTATATTTTAACAAGTTTAGATCTGAAAAATAATCAGCTGATGGAAATTGACAAATGGCCAACAGGGTAGGTCCCGCAAGGTTACAGCGTACAGCGCCGCAGCGGGTATAACTGCTCGATGCGGGCTTCCGGCGCGTTTTTTCTCGGACAACTCTTCTTTTTGGCTTGCCTCAGCACAGTTCGGACGCACATAGGTGGGAATTGTCTTGCTATTTCCGCAGCGTCCCGCCGGTGTATGACTATGGCCTTACGGCCATCAACCCAGATAGAGATTTCTGCATGATATTTAGCGAAAATACGCAACTGCACCACCGCCTTTTTCCGTTACGGTGAACTGTAAGTGGTTCATGAAATGATCAAATTGAAAAAAGGGATTCTGACAGATCTCGACCTAGGCAGTTGGTAGCAACATGACTATTTCTGCAGATGAGCTCATCATGATCCGTTTTACGTAAGCTAATGATGCCTACAAACGCGGAAGAGATTAGGACCCCTTTCCTGCTTTGCCACGCTTCAAAAAACAGGATAGAAATAGGAAGATAATATCACATTAATACTTACAAGGGAACTACTGTAGGTCTTACGACCCATTCCAAATGAAATGTACCTTTCTAGAACCACTTTCGGACGTAAAGTCCGAATATGGCTATCATAGCTGCCTAGACTCACTCTGAAACATGTTATGAGCGTTTATGAAGCTTCGCGGCAAGGTAAGAGTATTTGAATCCCCATGGAATTTTTGGGTGTTTCTAATTTTTCTTCCGGATTTTGCTGAAAACATGTATGTAGGGGTAATCTGGGGTTCTGAACACGAATCTGGGGTTCGCTTGTCGAAATTTAAACGTTTACTGTAGTCGACAAAAGGACCTTGAGTTCGTATTCAGCACCCCAAATAACCCCCACATAAAAACTTTGAGAAAAATCTGAGGTTTTGACCCAACTACCGTATACCCACCGTAATCTACCGTAAGCTGTCAAGAATCGATAAACTGAAATCAGATTCTTGTTGAGCACTCTAAATAACCCCCAGAAGAACAAATCGAGACACATCTGTCGTCACATTCCGAAAATCGTCAAAAGTAGATTTTGCCGTCAATTTTTTTCTGCCAGTAGAAGAAATTGAACAAATTTAAACAAAAACTTTGGAAAAACGACAAATCAATCTCAGATTCGAGATCAGCACCCCAAATAGCCCCCAGGGCAAATTTTAAGCCAAATTTGGAATATTTTCCTTCAACGCTTCCTGTACCCCGTAATTGACATAACTGAACGCTGAACCGAAAATCCGTACAAGTCAAAACGCTATCAGTCTGAATAAAGTTTGGAAAACAGGCCTTCACCCAAACTTTGCTTAGGGGGGTAGCTTCGGGCCCTGAACACGATTTTGAGGTCCGTTTCCGAATTTTCGTGAAGTTGATGCGCTTTTTGGAAGATACAATAGGTACGAAAATCAGAGAAAGAACGCCTATAACTTTTTCAGAGTGATTCTAGGCGGCTGCGAAGTTCATATTCGAACTCTACATCGAAAAATGATTCTAGAGAAGTACATTTCGAAGGGAATGGCCAGTTTGGCTAATAGTAGTTTCCTTGCTAGGAATTGGACTTGAGTAGGCAAGGCCGCCAGACTGGCCATACCCAGGAAGTTTTCTTCTTAGACGAGGAAATGGAACAAAGATCATATGGGAAGGTCATCTTGATCTTGATGAATGATATCTGTCGCGAATCTTTGAAAAAAAAATCTAAAGTCGACTTGCGAAAATTGGGCAGCCAGAGAACCATACCTGCAGAAAAAATACCAGAGAACAAAAATGTTGGCGAGGTGTGAGAAATTCTCTACACAAAAGGTTAAATGCTGAGGGAAAATCTTCTCACAATTTTTAGACCGCAAAATTTCCGGTGTTCTGCATGGGTGGGAACATATGTATCATCTATTCGTGAGCCAACAAAGAGGAAATAAAAGAAAGGAAGCGAGTCCAACCTGACGCATGCCCGTTCAGAGTTTCTCTTCCACACGTCGAAGGAGCGGCCTGAAAAAAACAATACATTAATGGAAATTATGGGAAAATTAATAATAATGTGTAACATTTATTTCCGAACTTGTTTAAATTCAATTTCATTTAGAATTAATTTAATTGCTGTTAAAGGTATGTAGTGTTCACGATAAACAGCTGTGTTTCAGTTTTGAATGTTTTTGTTTAGGTAAGTCCAGAATATAGAGGATACTTTGACCGAATCGAATGATCCGAGAGATCATTCGTTTGAATAAATCGACTTCGAATTATCCGAAAAGCCGAATGTTCGAAAAAGGAGACACCTCAAATGATTCGGAAAACCGAATACCTGAAAAAGGAGAACCGAATTAATCGAAAAACCGAGTAATCGAAAAAAGCCAACTTCCGAATTATTCGGAAAACCGAATATTCGAAAAATGCCAATTTCCGAATTATTCCAAAAGTCGAATATTCGAAAAAAAATCTGAAAATGTCAAAGTATAGAGGATAGTAGCGAGAAATTTCCACAAAACTCTTGATTTCCGAAGAAAAACACCGATCAAAAAACCACCATAACGTTCAATTACGCCTCTTTGGTGTGCTTTGTGCGCTGCGGATTTTTGCAAGTCGAAACGTCAGAAATGGTATTCCGCTTCAAACTTTTTGGGTGTGTGACTTTCTTTGTTTACTGTTTATTCTACCAAAGATTCCTTGAAAATAAGATGCTTTCAGTGATCGCCTTTTTTTCTGTTTCGGACTGAAACTTATTTCCGTTTATCGCGTGCGTGTGCGCGCGTATCTGAGTCTCCTCCGCCCCAGCGCTTTCTAGCGGTGCTTCCCCTTAATTTGCACGAGCGCGCGAAGGGAAACATTGAATTTGGCCCCAAAATAGAGGATACTTGGATGTGATTTACGAAATTTTCACCCACTTCCTGCCCATTTTTTAACGTACTTTCGTTTTTTAACGTTTTTTGACGTTTTACACTGATTTTGGGATAACTGCAGATTTGAATAGTGTACTGCTTCTCAGTGCCCGAAAGCCGCGCGCGTAACGTGCGGCTGCGCCGTTCGAGTATAAATGACCTGACGCGCCGCTCACTCCACCGTTGGGGTCGCTGGTACCTATGTGGGAGTTTCATCATTTGCTGTATAGCCCAAACCATCAATTTCATCGCGCTTCAATTTCTTTTTCAAATTCTGTATCGTCCTGCGTTGCAATGAGTTAAAATACGCACTCAGAAATTGAGTATATGGCAAAGTTGGGGCCCAGCTTTTACCCGCTCCACTAAAGCGGTGGCGCTGGAATACTCCTAGTCTGTGCCCACGAGTAAAAGTAGTTATACTCTGACGCCGTGCCAGTGCGCTAAAGGCAGCAGACACGCTCAAAAATGGTATCGATTTTATGACATAAATCAAAGGTTTGGAGCTGGTTGTATTGGGAACTGACGAAAAAACGAACGGAAACTGTGTGCAAATAGAGGAATAACGGTTATTTTGTTATCAGGTGAAAAAGGACAAGTTTTACGGCGCGCGGTTGAAACAGCGAATATTAGCAACAAAACGGTTGAGATAGAAAAGCCGATATACTCTTACAGCCTGTGCTGGAACGCTAACCTCGTTGGAAGCATCAAAAATCAGCCAAAGGGACCGTATTAGTACTATCAATCTGGACGAGTTTGTATTTTGGGCCGGGGTTGCAGAAGCTCAGGGGCGAGGTTGCAGATATTTTTCGATTTGCTTTGCTGAAATTTAGTAGTTTTGACTCGTTTTTGACGCTTCCAACTGCGCCAGCAGTCTACTACGAGCCATGCGACTCTAGAAACGTAGTTATCTCAACAACTTTTTTCGAGCGTGTCTGCTGCCAGTATACACGCTCGTAAACGTGATTGAGATAACTACGGAAATAGAATGGTATGGCCCAGATTACAACGCCAACGCATTTTGAAGTGTCAAAAACGACCCACAATCCCGCTACACGAGATAGAAGTTGGCGCCGCCCTGTATTTTCACGCCCCCTGTATTTGCCCTTTACCTGCAACGCAAGGTTGCTGGGCCATATTCACCGTTGGTACTGTTTGTAGATTGCCTAACAAGTGAAACACACACGCCAGTGACGGCGAAGATGGCCCAGCAACCCTGCGTTGGAGGAAAAGGGCAAATATAGGGGGCGTGAAAATACAGGGCGGGGCCAACTTATAACTCATGTAGCGGCGTTGTGGGCCATTTTCGACACATCGAAATGCGTAGGCATTAGGTTGTAAGCCATACGGCTCGATCCTCATTGTGATCCCAACCACCTTTACGAGCGTGTATGTTGCCTTTAAATAGCGGAAGTTGAGTAGGATTAATGGCTCATTAGTGTTAGTATACTACACCATTATAGTTTTCGCGTCATTTGACTGCATCGCATACCTTCCGAGAGATTAATCTACGGCAAATCTCTTGGTAATGGTAACCACTATAAGATAAAGATAATAGCTCGTTTTTTGAATCTCTATTGGGTTGAGCAGCGCAGTCATTGTCGTATTCGTAAAGGCGTGGGTGCTTTTTGGGGCTATTTACTGACTACCGACTTTCCAGTCAGTGGGTTCGTCTCCCCCACATGGATCTGGTACCAACTCAAGGACCTCGGAGAGATAGAAGGTTTTCTGACTTTGGTAGAGGATCGAATCTGACCGAGTATTGCGAGCAGCAGTGCCTCCTGACACCACTCCTGAAGCGCTACGATAGATAACAGTATAGCGAGTAAAAATGTTTGGTATGGGGGAACTGCAGAACACCCAGATAACATTAACCCTCGATCTATTGATTTACCTTCGATGAATCCGACCTTTGGCTCCAAGGGCAATCCTGCTGAAGATCGCGGTACGCGGTCTTTTCTGTTTTCTGCCAAATTTCGCATATTTTTACAAAAAACAGAAAAAATGGCCAAAAATGGGCAGAAAACAGAAATTCCGCACATCCCTGGTTGGAATGACCCTGGGCCGGTGATGGTCTAAGAATTGCGAGAAGGCTTTTCATCCTCCCGCCATATGCAATCAGTCCGCCCGCCGTGACTGCTTTACTAGTGAGTCCATCTAGCAGAGGGGTGGGGGGATATGGGGCGAAGTGAAGCAACGAGAGGTGTTGTGTCCGTAATTGGACGACTTTGAGTCGAACAGCAATTATAAAAATTGTCTGAGCCGCTAGCGAAATCACGCCGCAGCATGAATACAATTTGTTAGAGAGACTTGGACTTCACTTGCAATGTGACTTTGCAGAATTTTCTCTTTCGCCCTTGTGTAGCATGGCGAAGCGATTATAAGAAGTTGCAAAATGTTTGCAGAAAATCTAGTATGAGATTATCTCAGTTGATTATTCCATTAGCATTTGTGTGCGCATCTCTTGCACTAGGACTCACTAATTGGCTGTCGAAATCCCTACGCAGCATGCAAAACGATTGCATTCTTTCTCTGCAACTTGCAGACATTTCCAGTATAGAAACACTAGTAGCGATGGGCATTATGTACTGTCATTCTCGAAGGCCGATTCCGGTCCGCATTTGCGGGCAACGGTTGTTGCATCACGCAGTAAGATGATAGCCATGTTGGGACCACTTGGTCTCGCCACGATTCACCTTTCTCCCAGCACGATTATCGTCGTGTCGAGTAAGCAACACTCAGAAGAATAAAAACAAGTTACTTGTAACGTATCTGAGCCGATGTAAGTTACTTGCGACTTATCTCAAGGCATTAAAGTTACATGCACCATATTGGCAGGATACTGCGTGCGGTGCGCCTCCGATATGTTACATGTATCTTAAATGACCTGAGATAAGTCGCAGGTAGCAATGGCTCAGATATGTTACAAGTAACTTGTTTTCGATTTCTGAGAGGGTCCTGCGTGCAGTGTGCCTTCGATATGCTACATGTAACTTAAATGGCACAGTATAAGTCGCAAGTAGCTTAAGTCGGCCGAGAAGATATTTTTAAGGGGGATGTACGACGTACTCGCGGGGTCAGGCTTACGACTGGCGTTGCTGTTGGGTCGATTACCCATGTTTGGAAACTTGACCCCACACCGGCAGGGAAGTCCCCGCATAGCATTTTTTGCGCAGTGTGTGGTCTGGGACGCGCTCTCTACGTCGCGTGTCGTCTGCGTCACATGATGAACACCCATAATGAAAATATAAATGTAAGTTACATGTTACATAAGTGTAACTTACATGCAATATAAATTCAAGTTACTGCAATATAAATGTATGCTACATGTAATATAAATGTAAGTTACTAGAGACATTCAAGTAACTTACATTCATATTACAAGTAACTTGTTTTGATTTTTCTGAGCAGCCGTAGTCCGCAATTGCAGACCGGACCTCGCCTCCGAGAATGACAGTACGTCAGGGTGAATGAAACTGACAAGGGAAGGATATTTACACAAAATGGCCATTTCAAATGAAATATACATCTTCGGGACCAATTTTTAACGCAGAATTTGAATTTTTACCTTACAAGTGCGCAACACTTCTCTGAAAAGAGTTCAAGGCACAGTCCAACCTCAGAATCGTTTTTCAGTTTTTCGGCTCAGCTTGGAGAGATTCTCACAGTGATCACGATGATGTCCTCAGAATTGCTTAGGACCCACAACGAACGGAGATACGGCTACCCAAACTTTGTGAATTTGAACAATGGGTAATTCGTGGACGAGTTGTCTCGGACCTGTTTTCTCTCGTCATTCTCAGCCTTCGCGCTGGAACAGATCACAATGTAAAGCTAGACCAATAGCAAATGGAAGAACATAAGATTTTGTTCAGAACCCATCTCGCGTTTTGTCCCTATTGAGATCAAAAACTTGTTGGTGGGCGTTACCCACCAACAGAGATAAAAAAATCTCATTTTCTGCAGTACATGATGGAGTGGGCTGAAATATCGGGTGTCGGCAAAAACAAGTTTGTTTTTGTCCGAAACGGCGTCAAAATTGATGCCGAACCAAACTTTTGAGAACAGATTTTGGAGAATGCTGTGTTTTCTTAAGGCCAAAGTCCAAGCTTAGAAATGATTTCTCGTTTCCCTGCCTTTCTTAGAAAAAAATTCACGCTGATCACAAAGTTGTCTCCAGAATCGCTCAGAACTCACTACGAACTGAGTTATGGCTCCTCAAAAATTTAGATTTTGAACGGCTATGAGGTTCGCGGACGAGTTGTCTCGAGCCTGTATTTTCTCGTTATTCGCAGCCATCATTCTGAAGCAGGTCACAATATGAAGCCAGACCGAAAACAAAAGGAAGAACATAGATTTTTAATAAAATCATTCGCACGTATCTTTCTTATTGAGGTCGGAAGCTTGCCGGTGGGCGTTACTGATTTTTTCTCAAAAAGGGGCGTGGTAGACATTTCCTCGCTTTTTCTCGCTTCTTCGAGCGAACTGCGACTTCGCGCTGGGCAGGATTGCTATGCACGGCGGCCGGAGCATAATATCAAAAACTACCCCTGAGGTTGGACTGTGTCTTTACGTGCATTTTTCATTAAATTTCTATCGCTAAAAGACATTATACAATCGACATGGTACGCACTGTGAATTTAGGTTCCCTATTGAAGGTTGACACAATCTCGGTGCACGTATGTTACAGAACACGTGGCACCGGGTTTGTCATCTGCGCCGACGGTCAGTAACCTAAAGAAACCTTCCAGAGAACCGGAAATGGACCTCATCTTCGCATTCCGCACTCAAAATACCCCCCCCCCCTAAACAAAGCCAGAGCAAAAGATATTTTCTCGACCTCTGCACCCTCAAGATTAGATTGAGCTACCCGCCCTCCCCCCATAGCGCTGTGAAGTGAAGGTCGAACTTTGTTTTCGCCCAAAAATCGTCTAAGGGGTGTTATTGAAACGCTCAATTTATTCTAAAATAAGCGCTCACATGATACAACTGCTCCTCCTCAACACTTTAGGTGAAGTATAAGAGTATTTTACAAGAGTGCAAAAAAACGAGCATACCATGGATTAGAACCAGTGACCTCATATGTCACAGCAGCGCCCACTGTCACTGCGCCAAATGTCCATGGCGGGTGTGACCTCGACTTGGTCTATGTGGGCACGCCGTCACATATTCCGGCGTAAAAACTCCCAATGGGATGACTCGAGGTATAGAAATCACACCGATGCATCTCAGACGACACCGAAGATTCACGGATTACACGTTAGGAGGCGACTATGAGTGAAGCGCTAAAAACGCTCATAACTCCGCTAAGAAAATGTTACGCAGCTGTAATGTAGAAATTCCAATTCTACGAGAAAAATTGGTTCTGGAAACGTAGACTTCATTTGAAATGGCCACTTTGTGTAAGTACCCACCCATGTGTGCACGATGCATATTGATCGTTTCGACTGCAAAGCGCGCCCGATCAATCGATCGAATGTGCGAGGCGTATTTGAAATGCGGCAAGGTTTTCGAAAATCGCTCACGGTTAGGCCACCATGCGCTAAGGTCTATTTAAAAGTTCCATCGCAGCGCGGCGCGATTAGATATTTTCTGTGGACAACGATCGACAGCGCACCGCTCGTCGATTCGCATATGAATAATGGAATCGCGCCGCGCCGCGGTGGAACTCTAAAACCCCCTCCCTATCTGTAAGTAGCAATCGATATCGTAGAGCGCCTCAGTTCACATCTGATTAGTCATATCGCGCCGCGCAGCGATGAAACTCTAGAATGGGTTCAGTGGCAATAAGCATAACAAATAACTCACTATTATATGTAATTATCACTACACTTTATAGAAAAGAAAACATAACGATATACCAGAGAAAAAAAAACGAAATCGAAAATTCCAACCTGACTAGGATGACCGAGATTTTTGGCGATTTGCCAAAACAGTCCCGATCCGTTACGCATCGGGCTCAGAATCGGTGGCGGGGTGTAAGGATGCAGACCACGCGGTTGAATTCCGCTCTGCTCGACGAAACGTGGTGAACGAAGCTGACTGAAAAACAATAAAAAATAATAGGAGGAATCAAACAATCGAAACAACAAAAAAGGATAAACATGGAGGAAGTACATAGAGACTCAAATTTTCATTATGACATAGCTTTTTTACACTCCAGGTTCATACATACTTCCAATGCGAGGCGACACGATAGTAAGCGACACGTGAAGTAAATTTGCTTGAAGCCCTCCAAAAATCATAACATCGAGCTGTTACGCTATTCAAATACACACTCTCTCAGAGCGGAATTTCCTGTGCTCCTTCGCGTGCGAGCGCGGAGCGAAGTTAGAGGCAGCGAGAAAGTGTGGGAGATAAGGAGACGCAGAAGACGCGCGCACAAGCACGCGAAAAACCCGGGAAAATTTCGCTCCGAAATAGACAGTATAATAAATCCACATACATAAGTGATGATGTTACGCCTGTTTACGAAACTTTTCTTCCAAAGCCAGTTTTGACCGCATCAAGTATTACAGGAGTAGTTGGATGTTAAAGCGCGTAACAAAGTAAGAACAATTAAACACAACCACGAAGTAAGAACAATTTTTTTTGTAATCTTAAAAACCTATAAAACTGACTAGATTTTTTAGATGAGAACAAAAACAATCTAGATGTTTGAGAGAACTTGAAAAGAGAGAAAAAGGAAGATGAGCTGAAGATAAACGAATAAAAAACATAAACGAATAAGGAATATAAAAAAAATACATATAATACTTAGGTACGACAAAAAACACGAAATGCACCTGATAATACTTTATAAGTATAAAACTAGATTTGAAAATCTGAAAAAAGATTCGTGGAAGCATAGATGTTGAAGTCAGGAAGATTTGGACAAAAACATTGGAACTAATAAAAAAGGCTTGGGTCCTTTAACCTCATGAAAGGTGTGCAAACAATTTGACTGAATAGCGGCCCAGTTTCCGAAGAGGAAAAAAATAGGCTAAATCGTGGATATTTCGAGAAGGTGCATAGGAGATGCACCAATTCTTCCGCGGGCGGACAATGCGTGGCGTTCAAATCCCCGCGAAAAACACGAGAAATCTCAAGTTCGGAGCCTGCAGGGCTGAGTTGCGTGGGCCACTTCGACGGATTCTGAGCTTCGAGGACTTCCCGGCGGGGATAATGGATACAAATATCATCTGCGCCTTAAAATCTCCAAGACCTCGCAATAACCACGGAATCTCCTAGAAACGTTCTGTTCGGTGCCTACAAGGCTCAATCGAGGGGATTTCGAGGAGATTCTGCAGGTACAGCAGGGGTGTGCGTTGATGGAGAACATTCCCTTTAGGCGTTAATAGTTAAATTTTCGAAAAGAAGAACCGCGTTAACCGTGAATGTCCCAATCTTCTTTTCGGGTTTGCAGCTTACATGTCTCGGGACTTCTGATGCCCCGAAATCCCCGCAGAGAAACCGAGTAATCTCACAAGTGGAGCCTAGAGAGAGAGCTAAATCGCAGAGGGATAGGGATATACCGCGGAACAACTCTATCACCGGTGCGTAACACCTAGAATCCTGTTGTTCGGATCGGAGCTTCGAAATAAACAATTCCGAGGCAAAGGACTCCAAAAACAAGAGAAGAAATGGCAGTGATATCCCGGATACTCCTGGAAAAAACCCAAAGCTTCAAGGCATCGTTCGCGCTGAAAATCAATTTCCATTTTTTGGGCTCAATTTCATGAATGAGCCCGGCAGATCACACCGGTGAGTTTTGGCGCTTCAAAAACCTCGGGCTACGAGACTGGAAGAGGTTGAAGATGAGGATCCGCCACCAGTTCTCACCAGTCATCTAGCACTTTTTCATAGAATGTAGATCCGACCGGGAAAGAACGTGAAGAGCAGTTACGGCACAAACTCCACATGTAGAAAAACTTCGAAAATATCAGTGACGAGGCCCCCAAACGCAGAAAAACCTCAAAAACGATTTTGGCGCGAAATTCAAATTCGTATTTACAATGTGTTCCGAATGAATTTTCTTTACAAATGGACGTTTTTCATGGGCGCCTTCGACATTTTCGTTCACTAGAGAGGCCAAGCTACACAAAAACATGAAAAAATAGTATACGGTTTCCTGCGCGTACGATGCCTTTAAGCCCACTAAAGAGGGGGATTTTCAAGCTGCTACAAGAGAACCCAGAAAAAAAGCTAGACATTTTGGGAGCAAGTCAGGAGAATCAGTACAGAATTAGTGTTTGGAAGGGGGAATGACCAAAAAAACTCTCAAAAATAAATTTTTCAATGTGTATATACACAAATGATGAGAGAGAAGCTGGATGGAAGGTCGAGTAGACTAATGAATCCCCCTCCCCAACCACTACGTGAGTGTATTGTGTGCGTTCGTTTGAGAACTGGAACGCGATAAAATCGCCGGTTAGCAGAGACTGCAGAGAGAGAAAAAAATCTTACGCGTCTTTGTTTGCACTCCATCATAAGATCTCATGTGACTCAACGAGGAAGTAAATGCGCTCCAATTCAAATTCAATGAAAATACAGATTGCTATTACAACACGGCGAACCAAACCCTCCCATAACCAACCCATGGTCGTTCTCTGAGGGTCAATGACTTGCGTCTGGGAAAACGCACCTGGCACTTCAGCGGCACGGGAAAAAGGGTGAGGGAATGTGACGAATACAGTAAACCCGGTGAATAAATGTGCCATAAATCCTACCAGCAAATGCAAATCGGCCGTCTGCAGCGCCGCAACAAAAACATGTCTGCTACGGTTTTTTAGGCACAACCCACCGCAGCATCGGCGCAGAAAAAAACCGTCAGCCCTATCTATCATCAGGAATCCTTCGGATTTTCCCACTGGGTGGTCTGACAAGGGAGATTTGCCTACATAAGACCGAGTTTCGGGTTGCAATTTTAATATGTTCTAGGGGAAGGACAGTGTTATAGTAATCCATATTTACAATCCGCTAGATGCCTCAGGCAGTCCCTAAAAAGGTCAAAATCAGAACAAGGCCAGAACGGCCCGGCCGAAGTGGATAGAGCTGATTTCACGATTTAATTATCTTTATGTACGTTGACAATAGATGTGGAAAAAATTTGGAGCACTGATCTTGTTTAGATCAAAAGTTATGAATTGATGTCTCGAACACTGAATGTGCATAGAGAGCTCCTCTCATAACCCATCCCATCGGTCAGTTCTTTGGGTCGAAATGGTCAAATGGATAGCTAAGCGGACTACGAAGCGGCGACTTGGATTGGTTGAGGGTTCGAATCCCGCAATGCAGTTCTGGTTTGTGAGTATCAGTTACACGACTCTCTTCACATACCTATTTTAAATTTTTGACAACTCTTTTCATTTTTGACGTCCAATTTCATTTGCTTCATTGAGAGGAAAGTTCAAATCGCAGGTAGAACCCACCGCAGCGTCGGCGCAGAAAAAAACCGTCTGCCCTTTCTACCATCAGAAATCCTTCGAATTTTCCCACTGGGTGGTCTGACAAGGGAGATTTGCCTACATAAGACGGAGTTTCGGGATGCAGTCTAATTATGTTCTAGGGGGAAGACAGTGCTATAGTATTCCATATTTAGAATCCGCTAGATGCCCCAGGCCGTCCCTGAAAAAGGTGAAAATCTGAGCAAGGTCAGGACGGCTCAGTCGAAGTGGATAGAGCTGATTTCACGATTTAATTACCTTCATGTATGTTCAGAAAAGATGTGGAAAAAATGGTGCATTGATCTTGATTAGATCAAACGTTATCCATTGATGTCTCGACCACTGGATGTCCATTGGGAGTTCCTCCCATAACCCATCCCGTCGGTGGCGATTAGATAAGTTGGGGTTCGAATCCCGCAATGCAGTTCTAATTGGTGTGCGTCGGTTGTCCGATTCTCTTTCCATATTTTGAATTTTCAACAATCGTTTTCATTTTTAATGTCCGCTTTCATTTGCTTCGCTGAGAGGGAAGTTCGAATCGCAGGCAGAACCCACCGCAGCATCGGTGCAGAAGGAAAAACCAGTCTGCCCTTTCTACCATCAGGAATCCTTTAGAGACAGGGTGGTCTGAAAAGGGAAGTGCTAATCAAACCAAACCAAACCAAAAACCCTGCCGGAACCTAATGCGTTCATGAATCCCAGCCCAACTCTACTCACTTCGGCCAAGCCGTTCTGGCCTTGCTAGATTTTGACCTTCGCAGGGACTGCCTTGGACATTTAGCAAATTCTACATATGTATGGGATATTGGAACACTGTTCTTCCCCCAGAGCATATTGAAATTGCATATAGAAACTCCATCTGATGCTGGCAACCCTCTCTTGTGAGTTACGCTCCACGACAAATGAAACCATTTTAGCGTTAGGCGAGTTGAACAAAGTGAGGTACGTAGCGAAGATACCCATGCTACGAGTACTGAAAACGCTGCGTGACCCAGACCTGAACGTCGTCATTCAGTGACATTATTCTATAACATGGACTAGTTGTCCGGTTGGTTGAACATGTTCATGGTGGTTGTCACCGATGGAAAACAGGGTATATCGAAAATAGAAGAAAATTTTATGCAAAGCAGGAATGATGGGGCCCTAAGGAAGGAATGGAGCAAGAGAGAGTAGAGATTAGCAAAGGATGGTTACACAAAAGATTTTTTCGCCACAACAAACACCTCCTGTGATACTTAAAGGCACAGGACAACCAAAAATTCTTTCTCAAATTCCATGCTTATCTTGGAGAGAGCCACTCTCTGATCACAATGGTATCTCTGAAATCGTCCAAGACCCCCTACGAACGGAGATATGGCTCCTTGGAAATGCCTGCACTTTGAGGGCGAAAATTTCTCGGACGAGTTGTCTCAGGCCTGCATTTCTCTTCATTCGCAATCGCTGCACGAGAGCAAAACAGGATGAGGAGATAGACCGTCAATGAACTGAAGAACGATGACTAGTTGAGAATTCATCCATTCATTTAGCCGCTGTTGAGTTCGTAAATCTGGTAGGGGGCCGGGCCTGTGGTGGTGAGCGAAGGGGGTCGGGCCTGTGGTGATCGCTTATATCTCGCTTATTTGAAGGAATTGAGATCTCGCATTTGGCACGTATTATACATTGGGGGTCTCCTACACAATCAAATAAAAATCACAAAATTCATGTCTGAGGGTGTACTGTGCCTTTAAGAGGCGGGGTGATACTCAAGGATTTCGTGTACTACTGGTGCGTTTTTCTCAATTTCCACAACATTTTAGTTCTATCCGGAGGCCACTTAATCAATACAGCGTATAATCTCAAAATTGAAGATCATCGTGAACAATGCCTTTAGAGGCAGTAGTCGCGATGAAAAAAGTTGTGGAACAAACCATCAAAATCAGTTCGATTGCCAAACGGCTACAAGACCACGAAGGTTACGCGGCATAAACTGAGCAATAAATACAGTTATTAGGACCCTAGGTTTCCAATTCGTGCACACGTGCACAGCTCCGCCCAAAAAGATCGGAGTAAAATGCAAGCAATTTGCAGATGATCTCAAAATATACTGTGAATGCATGGAGGATGATCCGTTTTGCCTTCAGAGAGCAATCGTCAGCGTTAAGGGATGGGCAAAAACTTGGCAGTTGCCACTAGCTCCAGAGAAAACAAATTTCCTAGAATTGGGAACTCCGTATCTATTCCAAACTGTCAACTGTGTGGTTCAATTTTACCTGTGGCGAACAAAATAGTTGATTTAGGTTACCATTAAAATAGTAGGCTAGATTTTTCGGAACACTGAAAAATGAATAGCAGAAGGGCCTTAACTAGCACTTATCAAATTTTTAAGGGGTTATCAAAAAAAACAGATATGTTTTATTGCAAGCCTATGAACCCGTTTGTCAGCCCCATTGTCGATAGTGGTACATCAGCATTTAATCCTTACAAGAAAAAAAAGAAGTTTCCCGAGAGAGTTTAAAACAATTATACGAGAAAACTTGTAATTAGATACAACGGCTTCCTGCATGCTGAGCAGTCCGAAATCGTTGACGTTCACAGCCAGAAATAATTGCAAATTTAGCTAATAAAAACAGTTGA
Organism: Aplectana chamaeleonis; assembly: GCA_029168955.1. Lineage (NCBI taxonomy): Eukaryota > Metazoa > Nematoda > Chromadorea > Rhabditida > Cosmocercidae > Aplectana > Aplectana chamaeleonis. The sequence goes on along the minus strand of JAPDOI010000013.1, from coordinate 4,256,145 downwards.
AAACTAGGAAAAAGCCCTCCATTCAATGTTTAACTCGACGATAACAAAAATATTCAAGCAGGTCCTACCGAAGGCTGTTGTTCATTGATTGAATTCCTATTTCAAGCTAGCTTATGTCCTTGATATAAAAGACCATCGATGCGTATGAAGTGGATCGGGCTCGTCCACGATCAAAAGACAGAAAGGATCAGGCCTAACGTTACATAGGCCCAAACGAGGGTTATTTCGCGACTTTCTTCTAGTAGTTCCTACTACTCAGAATCCTGAAAAGTGTTCAGAGCAGAAAGGAAGACAAGCATATTTCTTCGAGACCACTGCCTTCGATTTAACCTACCAAAAAAGTCTGAAACACCGAAATACACCTTCAACGTCCTAAATTACTGAACGTGCAAAGCTTACTGAATTATAGGAGGGCCCAAAACAAAGCTGCTGGCCTCTGAAGCCGGAATTGGGCGGTTATTGCGGTGAGGCCAATTCTCCAGGGTTAGTGCACGACGAAATGCAGGCTAGACGTCTGGGCAAGTCTAGACGAGGAATTTGATGACGACTGCAGAAGTTGTTTTTACCGCGCGAATTCGCGGCGGCGAGGAAAAATGGCTTCCGAAATTGCCCAACGCGCCGGCATGAACGCCTACCATACAATCGTCCTTGGTTTGCAGACAAGGTCATTCTCAGTTCACGATTAAAATTTGATTGAGGACTATGGAAGACGACTTTGACCTCGAGGGCAAGCATAGGGAGGTGGTGTGGGATGGCCTGACGAACTCCACACTAATTTCAAATCAGAACTCAACCATAGAACACTGAGGCGACGCCGCAGCGACAACAATAGCATTGTAAAGATGACAACGTCACGCGCAGAAAAACGCAGAGGATTAACAATGGTGGGAGCAGAAACGCGTGCTAAAGAGAACGAGGAGGGGTGGTGCTGCTCTCTGCAGAGAGTTGCTGCAGCCAGTCGCGCCCGATCAATCCTTCCCCTTCACGAGGACAGAATTACTTAGCCCATCAAAGAACCTTCACATTCGTTCGGTTTCACTGAATCAGAGCAAAAAAGTGCTGACAAATAGCTGCTACTGCCCACCATATCGTGTAAATTCAGAGGCGAATTTTCTCAACACCATAATTGATTGCAGTTCTCCTTATTGGACATCCTGCTGTATAAGGCCAAAATAATTCAAAATCTCTGAGGGGTGACTAGCCTTTCAGACTTTAGATGCGCAAACTTCATATTGCCGCAAACTTCCCTGCGGTGCGCAAACTTCCCTGCGAAATATTCGAAACCTGCAGGAAAACGCTCATAACTGGGCAGTGTTTCAAAAGCCATGTTAACGAAAGACTATACCGTGAAGGGGGAGACCGCAAAAGTGGTTGAATACTACCATACCCAATTTCGGAGCAGGGCAGACCCTGGCACTAATCCGGCAAAGGTCTACTCTGCTCCGGAGTCGGCTATGGCCCCCATAATGTATCACAAAGCGAGATTCTGCGCTCTACTGATAAAACTGTGTCCTGCAGCTAAATAGTCCTTTAAAAAGCCATTCTCGAGGAAATTTCAGTTTTGCGTTTGTTTTCTTCATGGTTGATATTATTTCCTCTCTATTTTTTCCTTTTGCAGCACTCTTAATGCATTTATTTAGGGGAAGTGGGAAGGCACTCCGATGTGGGCGAGTCCTTATATTAGGTTGCTGCAAAGTTTCCGGACTTTTCACGATTTTGAATAAACAATATTTATTTCAAAATCAAACACGGCTCACCCAACAAAATAACTTCCATCAAATTCAAAGATCCTTCGCCACCGATTGGGCAGATCATGAATTCCCGATGCGTAGAACACTGGCTGCTTCGAGTCGAAGTATTCTTCTAAGGCCATTTTGACTTCTTCATACTTTGCGAAATGTTCTCTATCCAGGAAGTGCTGCATCGAGCGGAACAGATGGTAGTCGGAAGGGGCAAGATCTGGGCTATATGGAGGGTGAGGGAGAACTTCCCAGCCCATGTCCAGCAGTTTCTGTCGGGTTATCCGAGATACGTAAGGCCGAGATAACCAGACAGAAACTGCTGCACCTGGGCTGGGAAGTTCCTCCTCACCCTCCATATAGCCCAGATCTTGCCCCTTCCGACTACCATCTCTTCCGCTCGATGCAGCTTTTCTTGGATGAAAAACAGTCCACTAACGATGACAAAGTCAAAATGGCCTTAGAAGAATACTCCGACTCGAAACAGCCAGAGTTCTCCACGTCGGGAATTCATGATCTGCCCGATCGGTGGCGGGGGATCCTTGAATCACGTGATGGGAGTTATTTTGTTGGGTGAGCAGTGTTTGTTTTTGGAATAAATATTTTTTATTCAAAGTCGTGAAAAGTCCTGAAACATTTGCATCAACCTAATAGTTATAGCGCATGGCGCGCGTACCTTCTCGAGGACAACTCGCGGATAGGATAAAAGAATAGTACAAATAGTAAAGCCATTGCTGGCAGTTGTCTCTGAAAGTTTTCCAGCTACTGGCGCCCGCGAAATCGTGTCGGGACCCAAACGTGCTTCTGTCCCTTCGCCTTTTGAATCAGCACTTTCACTCACTATCCATCATCATATCGATTAGCTTTTCAAGAGTTTTCAGATGAGAAGTTTAAAGGCACAGTACATCCTCAGATATGAATTTCAAGATTTTCTGTAATTGTGTAGAAGACCCCTTCCGTATAACACGTGCCAAATGCCAGATCTCATTTCCTCCAAATAAGCGAGATATAAGCGACCACCACAGGCCCGACCCCCTTCGCTCACCACCACAGGCCCGACCCCCTAACAGATTTTCGAATTCGATAGCGGATAAATGGGTGGATGAATTCCAACGAATCGCCGTTCTTCAGTTCATTACCGGACTGTCTCCTTATCCTGGCTTTCTCTAACGCAACGATTGCGAATGAAGAGAAATACAGACCTGAGACAACTCGCCCACCAATTTTTCACCTTCAAAATCTAGGCATCTTTGAAGAGCCATAACTCTGTTTAAAGGGGGTCTTGGACGATTTTAAAGATACCACTGTGATCAGCGTGTGACCGTCTCCAAGGCAAGCATAAAATGTGAGAATTAATTTTTTGGGTGTTCTGTGCCTTTAACCAATCCAGTATTCCTTGGAGAAGATTTATTTTCTTCATCCTTTGTGAGCTGCTGTCAACACTACAGCGCTCGTGGAGTTTCACCGAATTCCGCTAAGCCCAGGTCGAGTTACGTATAAAAACAATATTCGCGAAAATGCCATGTCAATAGATTGGTGACCGCTACTGTAAATGAATAGACCGAAATCTCATATTGTATTCAATTGCATCCTTGTCACAAGAGATTCGTGAATTTGGCTAGAACAAATGCATAGAACAGATAAGTAAGTTCTCGGGGAAACGTAAAGTAGATGAAAAAATTCGTCGATGAGAGGGCACCCTGCGGCGGGCGCTGACTGACTGCTTCTCTCACGTGACGCGCTACATAATTTCCCTCGAGATGAAGGAAGGCGCTGCTAGCTGGCTGCATTGAAAAGTGCAAAATTTCCATGTTAACTGCATTTGAAACACTTCACGCAATGACACAAACCATGAAAACTTTCGATAATTGAGAGGTTTAGAAAGCTGCTTCGCAGTGAAAGCATGCAGCGACCTAATGAGTAACAGCAAAGTGCAGCAAATCACACCATAAGAAAATGGCTATTTCACGATAGACGAAGAAGATGACGATCTTAATAAGGTATTAATTAATATAATGAAAGCATACAGGAGAGGATAAATTGCGATTTCGGTGAAAGCAAGCTGCACCACGCATGGATTAACATAACAGAACCTTTTCATGAGTGAAGAAAGCAAAGACTAAAATCAGCAGAAGATGGGAGAGCAATAATAGGGACAAACATGGATGTAGAAGAGGTCAGGCAGGAGGCTGAAGGATGTGAAGGCAACAGGCCTTGATAACGTACTACCCGATGAACATGACATGACTTATCTCCTGCATAAGGTGATGGCCAATGCAAAAACCCAACTAAGTGGAGCAGCAGTGCTACTGCACCTCTATGGAAGGACAGAATAGATGCAGCTGTGTACTCGGCTTATCGCCTAACTCTTCTTTCACTTCGCAGCCATGAAACTCTTAAAGGCACAGGACACCCACAAAAATATTTTCAGATTTCATGCTTATCTTGGAGATAGTCACACGCTGATCACAATGGTATCTATGAAATCGGCCAAGACCTCCTTTGAACAGAGCTATGGCTCTTCAGAGGTGCCTAAATTTTGAGTTGTCTCAAGCCTGTATTTTTGTTCATTCGCAATCGTTGCGCGAGAGCGAGGCAGGATAAGAAGACAGTCCGGCAATGGACTGAAGAACGACGACTTGTTGGAATTCATCCATCCATCCAGCCGATATCGAGGTCGAAAATCCGGAAGGGGGTCGGGCCTGTGGTGGTGAGCGAAGGTGGTCGGGCCTGTGGTTGTCGCTTATATCTCGCTTATTTGGAGGATTTGAGGCCTCGCATTTGACACGTGTTTTACTGGAGGGGGTCTTCTACAGAATCACACGAAAATCTCGAAATTCATATCTGGGGGTGCACTGTGCCTTTAAAGAGTATGTAGGATGGATACTACTGCTGTATGCTGGAACACAACGTTCAGTTCTGTGTAGCTCAGGAACTTCTTCCAATTCTTGAATGAGCACGAAGGTCCATCAGGAATTTATACTTCCTACCCTGCTCTTTACACTTTGTACGGATACAGCCATGAGACACATCCGAATCCTACGACTATTGACACTACTCTATGTGAATGACGGGACGTTGTGATTTCGGCTTCAACATACTAGGTTGAGCATGAAGAGGTTTGTTGGCCACGAAAAAATGATCTGCATCACTATGGGTTAAGGCTGAACATAAACGGAAATTCGACGTACAGATCCATACGGATTGAAGGCCTCGTTGCAGGGAGAAGTCTTACGCTCCAAGTGCTTCACTCAAGATCGGGCGTGAAGGTATAGCGTATCTGTCGCATCAAATGGACTTACTCGAAGCAATTCAGAGGAGCTATTCGCGAAAAAAAAGTATCTCATACTTGAATCGCAAGACGTGCAGCACTCTTATGCCAACCCTGGATATGCATGGGAGAACGTGCTGGTGTTCAAGGGTGAAGCAGAAGCATCTACGGCACTGCATGATGATGAAACGTTTTTGTTACTTCTTGATTTCGCTGGGTTGGAGAAGAAGTGAAACGAGTGTATAAGAAGTATCGTTGGAGTTGCTTCAATTCGAAGGAAGGGTAAAACGACTTGGGTGGTTCGCTCAAGTGACTCACTCTGGTCCGTATTCTGTCAAAAGGATTAATGCAGAGCAATACGGAAATTGACCACACGCGAATATGGGGCATAAGCTCAGCAAAAGAGTATGTATGAATGGGCAAGTACAGATAGCCAAGCGGAAGACGGACACATGAAAATAATGATAGAAACAGATGTAAGATTAGAGAGAAGAACAGTACGCAAAAAGAATAATCAGAAAGATAGACGGGTAAACAAAGTTGGATAATGTCACAAACATAGACTGAAATACAGACGATGGGAAAGACAGGCAGAGAAACAGGTTAGGAAACAGATGGCGAACAGACAGAGAGTCGGACATACACATAAACGGACTAAAAGATAGACGGAGCAGCAGACTGGTATGAAAACGGGCGCTTACAAAACCAAGTAGAAACACAGACAGACGACAGACAGGCGCTAACAAAGTCAAGGAGAAACACAGTCCGACTACTGGCCTATCCACAGACAAGGCAGACAGACAGAGAGATGAGGAGATCAAAGTGTATAGAAGGGAGAGAACGAGTTGGATGGACCAGATTTTCGTGAGGAAGCCATTCTTCAGCGAGCCCAGGAAGGAAAAAGTTTTTTCTGCTGGACGCTTGCAGAGCTTGGCTCCATCCAGCATCGGCCGAATAGTTGAATGACGTCTGCGATAGAAGTACGTAACAACGGGAACAGCGCCCGACATATCTGCTCAGAGAGCGACCTCGGAAAATTGAGGTTTCTGAATAGCACGCACGAATATCTAGGGAGGCTGCCCTTGTCATTTGTGAGACCCAAGTAACGAAAACAAGCGGAATCAGAACTCTCGCACTCGCATAAAAACAACACGCCCAATGATGGAAATTCAGTCAAGAGAAATCTTGCACTAACGGATACGCAGCCCTCAACGGAAGAAGTCTGGGAGTGCAGAGTCAAACAAGTGTGCCCACAAAGAACGACCACTAGGCGAGGAAGTTCTGGAATACCACACCGTATCGAACCAACGACAACCGACTGGGAAAACACCACAGTATTCCACATATTTTTTAACACGCGGAACCTTCGCATTGTTTCCAACACCGGAAACGCTTGGTTTCCGAAACGATGGCTCGGCCGCCTACTCTGAAGAGTGAAAAGACAGGCTGGCACGGACAGGACCTAACGCCACTGCATCCTCTGCTTACACTTCTCTGATCACACTACAATGCTGTACCATAGGGATATCCCTATAGTGCAAGTTCATATGATGTCCAAAGAACGCACAAGAAGGTAGGAGGCAGAGTATTACGGCCTGAAATCACAGCGCACTAATCTTTGGTGAGCAAAACAAATCGGCATCAAATCAGAGGGCCCTTCAAGACATGGAAACTCAGAGCAGCCTTGAAGGAACATGGAGCTACACTACAAATCGGAGTTTCGTGCAGCTCTTCTTTTCTCACGTCCTTTCTCTGGGTTTTTTGTCGTCTGCCTTTGGCGAGCCCCCAATACACCATGTAACACGGGAGTTGAAAGTAGCTCCTTTTACGTAATGTGTTGCTGGTTTGAGGAAGAAAGACGGCAAAATATATTAGGTTGATGCGAAAGTTTCCAAACTTTTCACGACTTTGAAAAAAAAAAACATATATTTTAAAAACAAACAAGGCTCACCCAATAAAATAATTTCCATCATATTCAAGGATCCTTCGCTACCGATTGGGTAGATCATGAATTCCCGACGCGCAGAACTCTGGCTGTTTCGAGTCGAAGTATTGTTCTAAGGCAATTTTGACTTCGCCATCGTTTGTGGACTTTTTCATCCAGGAAGTGCTGCATTGAGCGGAACAGATGGTAGTCGGAAGAGGCAGGATCTGGGCTATATGGAGGATGAGGAAGAACTCCCCAGCCCAGGTCCAGCAGTTTCTGTCGGGTTATCCGAGATACGTGTGGCCGAGCATTCTCGTGAAGAACCGTAAAAAAACTGCTGGACCTGGGCTGGGGAGTTCTTCCTCACCCTTCATATACCCCAGATCTTGCCCCTTCCGACTACCATCTGTTCCGCTTACTGCAGCACTTCCTGGATGGAAAATAGTTCAGAAACGATGACGAAGTCAAAATTGCCTTAGAACAATACTTCGAATCGAAACAGCCAGATTCCTGCGCGTCAGGAATTCATGATCTGCCCAATCGGTAGCGGAGGATCCTTGAATGTGATGAAAATTACATTGCTGGGTGAGCCTCGTTCGTCTTTGAAATAAATTTTTTTATTCAAAGCCGTGAGAAGTCCGGAAACTTTTGCATCAACCTAATAGAAAGGGAAGGCGGTAGAAAAGAAGAGAAAAGCTTCTAATTCTTCATTGCAACACTTTAACCTCGCCCCCAAAAAAGCAAGCGTTCCTACCAATGTGCCGCTCGAAACTGCGCTGAGACCGAACACCCTGGTAGACCCTCTAAGTATATGAATCAATCCTATTGAATGCATGCCGATACGATGTGACAGCACGCCATGATCCCTATCCTTCTAAAAGTTCTTTAGAAACACTACGAACTTGTACTAGGGTAATGCCTATAGTGCAACATTGCTGTGTGATCAGAAAAACGTAAGCGAAAGATGCAGTGAGGTTCGTTCCCGTCTGTGCCAGCCCCCGTCTACCATCAATGAGAGAAGACAGATGCGTTATCGTTGTGAGAACACTGAGTTTCCGGTGTTGGAAGCCTTGAAGATTGTTAGGAGTAATGAAACCAATAAGAGGAACCCAAGGCTTGGATCAGAAAAGTTGCGGTACAGTATTTATCCTATACGCAAGAGAAGATAAATCTTACTAATGTGAATGAAGTGGGATCGACATGGAATTGGGAGTGTCTTGTTTGTTCCGAGCGCAAGACCCACCTTCTTATTGATAGACTGTAGCTGGTGTTAGAAAAACATCACGGACTAGTGCGATGTTTCCATATCTGATGACTAAAAACATTCCCTGCCTCTGCAGAGTTCTCGAATGACTGATCAATCACAGAAGGCAAAACTTTTAAGACAAGTCTTCATTAAGCAGCTACTGACGAGAAATGATTTTTATAGACATCAGAAAACAAACGAAAGACAGCTGAACATCAGAAAACAGTTTTTGTGAATCGCGCTCTGCAGGAATCAATGCACTGTTGAAAAGATATCTGACGATTAAAGAGAAGGCATGTAGGAAGAGTAACCATCCGGGTGTAACACTAGATGTAGGGAAAAGACTTGGGCGGGCAGGTGGTTGAAACCCTGGGGTGGATGAAATTCCTATGTCTGCGTGAAAGTCTCGACAAGCATTTACAGCCTCCAATGGAGCGAAATCTTAGGCTTGGGCTACATTTTCAACCGTGTGATAGTCTCCAAGAGCTGAAGCGCGAAGACGAGGAGGAGCGAACAGGTGATATCTAACGGCACCGAAGCCGTGGCAGAGAAGTAGTGACATGCCGCATAGAAGCATTGGTCCTCTTACTGTCTGAGTGTGACACCTTGCAGACAGTGAGTTTCCACAAGTTTACTACAAAGAGAGAACCATCTAAGGAATATGAGACGCCAGAAAAAGTTTTTGGAAATATCACTGTGCAAGAATGAATACAAATGAAAGAGACTTCAGAGAATCGTCGACTAGAACGGAGGCACGAACAGTGATAAGGAGATTTTGACATGATAAGCCCGATAAGTCTTGCTTCGACCGGCTCAAAATGAGCGGCCTAGGCTATACAAGCTTTTAAATTTCGGAGTGGAAATCCAATTGTTCGCAGTTCTCCGTACTTGCGATACAGGACAAGGGGATCTGGCAAAAAAATAAGGATAAACAGACCAAAAACCAACAGCATCGCATACTCATTTCGCACCAGCGTACCATGCGCTTATGGAATCAATATACGGAACAATGGAGACTATCCTAAACGGGGGGGGGCACTCAAGTAAAAGTCAGAAATGAAATGAACCACCCATCTATAACGCTATCAATCGAAGTACTTCTATAGAATTTCATCAACAACAATGACTGATAGCAGCATCAAGCATCCTTTATCAGGTTTTCCATTCATTTCTAGGAGATGGTTCATTTCATCTCCGACTTGAATCTTGAGAGCCCACCCCCCCATTTAGGATAGTCCCGAACGATGTAGTTTCCAAGCCTCACGTGCTTTGAGAACTCCAAGCATCTCAACAGTGCAGTAGCCTGAGTTGTGTGTTTGAATTTTTTTGGAAGGTTGTATCCTTTCTCACCACTTTTATACGATTGTCTCGAGCATCGTAATGAATCAAATCAAACATCAAACAACACTGCCAAGTAAATGTGCTCCAGTGCCATAGCATTTGAATGAGTAAGCACCTAATTTGAATGTGGTAGCTAGCGCTGCAGAAATCCTGCATTTTATGATACAAGGTATGGTATACGGCTTGCGTCCTTCAATGTCTGGGCTATGAAAGACGAATTCGCTCTGCTATGGACACTTCTTCCTAGTCCGATTTTCCCTTGATGTATTGTAAAAAAACTGTTTTGCTATCTTGCCTCTCTACCCAGCGTACAGCGCACTTCAAAAGTAAAAGAATGTGTTAAATTTCTAGGCCTTGCAATAATTTCAACATTACGGTCCAGATTGGATGCCAAATTCGGATTTCGCGTCTCAATCAACCTAACTAGGCTAAAGAAAAGAAATTTCTTCTAATGATCCAAGGTTCACGAATATTCGAAAAAATGCCATGTGCGAGAATGCGAGATTTTTTTTTTAAATCGACAAATTGGCCTCAGATTCGTAACCTGCACCCAAAACTACCCCGAGAAAGAGTTTCAAGTTCAATCCGAGACAATTTTTTGAACTAAAAACTGCCACTCGTGTACCCCTTTTCTCTTCGAATAGCTATGAAAACGCCCACTTCTGGAAATCTCCTGTAAATCTCTGATTGTGAGGCATTCAGGGGATTTGGAAAACGGACAATCAATGATGTGTCCCGTACCTACAACTATGTATCAAAACACGGTTTTATAAAATAGCCCTTGAGAAATGTAAAGTGCGCCCTAGTGAGAGATTCTAACCAAGAAATTCCGCAGGTCAGAAAGAACTTTGACGACCATCTCGGGCCATTGTACTTGCAGACATGGACAAGAATATGTTGCAGAACAGGGCCGCGTCGATTCCAGGTGGCATCTCCCAGCTGACTTTGCATCGAGGGGAACTCAGAGAACGCTCACCATTTCAATTCTTTAGTGAATGCTGTTGTAATTTCGAAATAAATTAGTCTTTCACTCCATGTTCCTATACTCTGACACGGAATAATATAGCATTTTTCCTTCAAAAAATCGTGAAAATTTGACCTTCAGATAAAGCTCTCTCGTTTTATGCCAAGTGAGGTTACTTTAGATGCTAATACCGAATTTGGCATCCAACTTGAACCGCAAAATCGAAATCGTTGTGAAACATTAGAATTTAACACTTTCTTGAACTTTTGACGCGCGCTGTATCCTTTCAGGTCGTGGGCCCCAGCTGCTTCCATATAGAAGTCTGTTAAAATAAAATGTGACCCCCCTTTATTATGTAGTAAGCGACAATCTCCAAAGCAGTAATTGTGAAATAGTGTCAACCAAACTGCCTAGACGGGTTTTCAAGCAGTTATTTGATTGATTGATTGACTTATTGACGACTAATTCAGACAGCCATGATAAAGACTGCAAAAGTCAACAATAAAACACAACAAAATCAGTTAAGTCACTTGTTCTCTAACAAGTCTTGTAGAACCAGAGTCATTTGCAGTGTGAAGACAATAAAACGTAGAAAAATGGAAAACTCGAAATTTGAAAAGTCTTTTTTGCTATTTGTTTGAAGGAGCAAAAACTTTTGAGGGATGAAAAAATGTCACTCTTCAGAGCTAAATAAGCCGATCCAGCACGAACTGTAAATGAGTGTTCCTTAGTGCCTAGTTTTGGTTTAGAATACCAAATTTTGAGAGAAGTACCTCTAGTTTTCGAAGGAATGAGTTTATAGAATTCTGAAGCGCGTATGTAAAGCTGACCGGACAATATTTTGAAAACTCAACAAGCAACTGCAAATTTTCTTCTAAATGACAAAGAAAGGAGCCCAAAAATTTTTTTCCTTACTGCGTCATTCGGAACCTGAAAGTGCAGGAAGCCGTTGTATCTAATCACAAGTTTTCTCGTATAATTATTTTGAACTCTCTCAAGTAACTCCTCATCTTTTTTTCTTATTAGGATTAAATACTGATGTACCACTTTCTACAATGGGCCTGGTAAACATTTTATAGGCTTGCAATAAAACAGATCTTTTTTCTCTAATGTTAGGGCTTACGATAGCGATATTGCAACCGGTTCACAAGTGGACACATACCAAATTAGGTTGTGAATGGGTTAAAGTAAACAATTGAATGGAAAATCATCCGATTATTCACTGAGAATGCGATTACTCAGGCTGAACACTAGTGACTAAAGTTCACGGGCGATAACGATGACTGCAAATCGCAGTCGCGATAGTTGCTGGGGCGCTGCTGCAGCGGCTGCTGTCGGAGCAATCAAACGTGTTTTCAAGCCCTTTGGCCACGCCGTCTCCGCCGCTCCAACACTACCATTCCTTCCCAAGCATCAGAGACCAACTTTATGCGGGGCGGCGCGCTAGCTATCCTCACTTCGCCGTGCGCGCTATGCAAACTCGTGACCACGACCAAAGAAATCGAAGGGGGCCGGCTGCATCTGCATGTGCAGCCGGCGGCGTCGACGCATAAAAACCTCTTTTTTCCGTTCGGAACACAGTCACCATCGAATTCATGAAAACGCACGAAATATGACGCATCTATGCGCCGAATTCTGATCGACAACACGTTTTGCACACATCGCTGCAATCGCGCCGCCGCAACCTGTCTGTTGTTGGGAGAAGTTTAGGAGGAAGAAAAAAAAACGAGAGACTGCGAACTCAGTCTAGTCACGCACAATGCACGCATACAGAGGTGAGAGGAGGCCTTCAACCCGAAGGTAAACAATTGGGAACGGTGTCAGGTAGATACCCAAGTGCCTACATCAACATAGGCGTGTACTGTGAATGTAGCATACGCGAAAAGGGCCTCAGAGAAACCTCTACAAAATCTCCAAAAAGCATTTCCACCAATGCCTGTTTTGAGAAGACTAAAAAAGGACAAAGTTGTCGGCGTATATCGATTCCTCTGGAATGCGCCACGCATTCGACTTCTATTCAGAGTCGTAGAGGCTTTTGAATATGTACTGGGCATATACAGTGAATTGGGAGAGGGGAACAGTCGATATTCAATTATAAAACTAACTGTCATATAGTTAGTTCTGTGGCTTGTTTCCTAAAAAAACATTTAAATGTCACCCGGGACTGGCGCGGTGGTCGCGTGCGCCGGGCCGCTAATCGATATAGGCCGAGAGAAGAGCGTAGCTGATCAGTTTATCATGCCGCCAGCCGCTGGTGAGAATTAAACCGCCCGCGCCAGCCGTGGGTGTGATTTGAATGTTGTTTTGAGGAAACAAGCCGCGGACCTAACCATAGTTCTTTTTTATATTATAAATGAATTCATTTAAATGGAATCTTACTGTTAGATGTCAATAAAGTTCGTTTCGACCCTTCCTTCAGACGAATTTTATTGGAGCAGTCTTCTTGGGTTTTTCAGTGAGAAAGAAGACTGTTTCATCAGTTGCAAACTTTTGGCTAATATTGCATTGAAATGAGTGATGTAACTATTTTGAATAAATTATGTAGTTTAATGTAGAAATACATAATTAACATATCGAATGTTGTTTCCAAAACTTATCGTCAACCTCAATGTGAAGGCGAAAGCAGATAAATCAGCAAGGGAGTAAAATTACCACCTTGTGGAACTCCATTGATTTGTTTATATGAATAATATTTGTCCACAGGTGTAGAAGCTGTTTTTTGGCAAAAAAATCAGTGAAGTGTACAAAATCCGTAGCGGTATAGTACCTATAATTATTAGATGTACTTTCATTAGTGTAGTATATAGTTTTATACCCATTAAAATCAATGCATTTTTTCCTGCAGTTTTTTTTTACCTGAACCGAATTTGTAGTATTTTTTCAATTATTTTCAATTAATACATCATGGGGTAAATTTGTAAACATGTAAGTGGAATCAGCAGAGAATGGTTTTTTCTCTTTCCTCTCTTTGTCTGTGAGTTTATTACTTATGTTTATGTCATTAATCGACCAATAGTCAATGAAATTTTCATTTCTGCTTTTAATGGTCATCATGTCGCAGTTTTCGCCCGTAGTTGAATGTATGCATCACGTACCAGGACTGAAAGCCGCTGAGGAATAACCTCAAATTTTCATAGAAAGTCCGTCTCTCTTTCTCTCCAGCAGTTTTTTCTTTTTTTTTCGTATCATGTCCTCTACCGTACATGCGGACGTTTTTCTTCTCAGATAAAAACGAATTCAGGTTATCTGTTCAAATATTTTCCATCACTTTAGGATAGAGTGTCATGCGGCAGCAGAGTTTTTACCTCAATAACAAGGTTTTTCATGCATTGCCAATTCGGGAGCAATGAAATCCAGGAAAATAATGAATCAGGAATTCAGAGACTTAGAGGTAAATTGCTTGAGAGCTTCCCACCGCCCAATACATATCTTGCAAGTAATTTGTTTTCCCTGCCTTCACCTTGTTGGTAACTTGTTCTTTTCCCACTACTTTATGTAAAACCTAAACTCTAAACTTGCATGCAACACAAGATAAAAAGAAAAAAAAGTTGGAGGCTCGCAATGAAGCCGCGGCGAGTTCTAGAGATTAGCGAATTGCCACAGTGGTGAACTAGTGAAATTTCAACAGTAACACGATTTCTCACAGGTCATTGTCACGTTTGTAGACGTTTGCCGTAACAACGTTTCAGTACAAGCAATATATTGTGTGAACATGTAAGAACACCACTACTTCTCAGCAGTGGCAATTTGCTAACCTCTAAAATTCACGAATGAGTAGGAGATGCGCCAGGCAAACAAGTTTCTTGTTCAGGGTTCCTAATGAGTTTCCATGAATGTTGGTTGTCCAATCTGACAGAGCCATTGTTTCCTTAGATCCTGTGATTTATTCTCGTTCCTAAGCCTTATACTGATAAGTGAGTACCAGAGAAAAACAATTCTCTTAAAATCTCTACATTTATCACCCTTATAACAATCGAAGAAAAAAGACAAGTGTAGCATTGGCTTTTGGAGCAGGAAAGAAATTATGGGCAGCACTCGGAGCGAGTATGACATACGAACTGAGGAAAAATGGTGCATAATGAGACAATATTAAAAAGTAGCCTATGTAATGTACTTTTCCATGGGCTCAGGATGAATGGACATATTAGTTCAACTGATCGTGATGATAGGAGTGAAACGCTGTCCATAAGGGTACACACAAGAAAAAAATCCCTATTCATCTCATTAACTGCCACTTAATTAGGCATACATATTAGAAATAACAGCAGGTTCTACTCAAGTATAAGGTTCGAGTGTATAGCAGAGTTACACTACGGTAAACAACAGGCGTTCCAAAACATTTGCTCTACAATACACGTTTTGACCTGCTCCTTGACAGGTTTCCACCTGTAACTGCTTTAGCCTGAGGTGTCAACGTGTCAGTACGTGTAGCCCTATGTGAACGTGGCTGTATATGTACTATGGTGGAACTCTGCTATATACTCTAATTTATTAGATTAAAGCGAAAGTTACCCGCCACTTGTCTTCGAAGATTGTTAAACCCTTCAGCGCTGGTCTTTTGGCCAAACGCGATATAAGAATCGAAAGCCCACATTCTTTTCTATCTAATGCTGCTTTTCCCTTGGGCCGAAGCCTGCTCATTTGCGAAAAATATGCTATATTACAGTGGTTATCTTCCGTTACTGTGCATTATTGAATGCTTCTATTGACTTTGAGGTAAACCACCAAACTTGCCAGAGTCGACAGGATGTTTAAAGGCAGTGGTCACGATGAAAAACGTTATCGAAAAAACTACAAAAATCAGCTTAGATCAAAAACAGCTGAAAAACTATGAAGGTAGCGCGGTGAAAAACGGTCTACAAATAGAGTTTCTAGGGCCCAAAAAAGCCAGTTCGTGCACACGTGCACAGCGATGACGAAAAAGATCGCAGTCTCATGCCGAGCAGTCAAAAATCATCGACATTCAGAGGACGAAATAAATGCAAATTTAACGAATAAAAACAGTTGAATAATGAAAGCATCACTTCAGTCAATGTTTTTGACTAGATGTGTACATATGTTCGGAGGTTCATTGATTGACATTCAATTTCAAGCTAGCTGATGTTCTTGATATAAGAGGTCATCGATGCCGATGATGTGGGGTGGGCTCGTCCTCCATCAAAAGACAAGAAAGTTCAGGTTTCAAATTCGGCCCAAAACAGTGGTTTTTTCGCGATTTTTTCTTATAGGTCCTACTACTCGAGACCCAGGAAAGGATTTAGAGAAAAAACGACGACAAGCATATTTGACCGCGACCACTGCCTTTAAGGCACCTTAGAACTAGATAGCGTCTGCGGAAACATTTACCGGGGCACAATTATTGAGTTATAGCGGGTTTTGCGATTTTGCAAATTCGTTATTTTCCGGCTTAACGAATAAATTGTCGCCTCGAAGCTTTGAAATTAAGTACATTGGCCGATTCCCCACTCGATAGTATTATCGATAAAATTTTTCTAAAATCGGAAAAAAATGAGGGAGATCAAATTTTCAAAAAAAAAGATTTATAATTGGCGTAACAATACTATTGATGTAGAGCTTGGCCAATATACTTAACTTTGAAGCTTCGAGGTCAAGACTTCTCGGATAAGCCAGAAAAGACCGCAGTTGCATAATCACAAAATCCGTTAAAAATCAATAATCATGTCCCGTCGAAATTTCCCGCAAACGCTATCATCTAGTTCTAAGGTGGATCAAATATCCTATTCACTCCAGCGGGTTTGGTGGTTTACTTCAAAAAGAACAGAAGCACTCAAAACTTAAGATAACCACTGAATTATAGTATCCATTTCGCTAATGAACAAGCTTTGGCCCAAATGGAAGACAGAAGACAAGGTTAAAGAGAAAAGAGTTTGTGCTTTAAAAATCGTTAAAGTCAAGTGGTGGGAAACATTCGCTTCAATCTAATAAAATTGGAAGGTATAGCAGAGTTACACCACAGTAAACAGCAGGCGTTTCAACACGCTCACATTGGACTGCAAGTTTTTACACGTTGACACCTCAAACTAAAGCAGTTACAGGTGCTGGAAACCTGTCAATGAGCAGGTCAAAAAGTGTATTGTAGAGCGAATGTATTGCAACGCCCGTTGTTCACCGTGGTGTAACTTTGCTATGCACTCCAATTAATAGTCGAGTCTATCTAGCCTCTTCCATCGTTCTAGAAATTTTTGAAAGAAATCTTCATTAATGTGAGAAAAGGAACAGAGAGTATATAGTTTCGCGAATACTATAGTTCATGCAGGAGGGGGGAGGGGAAGAAAAGTCTGCAAGGAGTAGTGCAAAGTGCATATCCTGGAACAAGCAGGAAGGGGGGAATCGAGGAAGCCTCATTACTGCAGCACTGCAATTTTGCATGCGAGGGAGCAGGCAGGCGTTTGCAGCAGTGGGTGAGCGCTAGCTGACGGCGATCAATCTGAAAGAGTGCAGAATGGAATGCAGCAGCAGCGGGGCTGCTTCAGCGGCCTCGCATAATGACGTAGAGAAACAGCCGGCCGACACACATCGCGTCGCGACATCACGAAGAGTCGGGCGGCGAGTCGCGACGCAGTACCGCAGGAGTCGGACGCGCGGTGATCGCGTCGCGACAACACCGCAGCCATTATGCTGTGCGGTGGTCGCGTCGCATCGCGGCATGCCGCTACGATACAGCGACGCGGCATGCGCGATGTAGACGCACCTACGACGCCGCAGAGCGGTCGCGACATACGCTCCGACGCGCTCGGCGACGAGCTCCGAGGGAACTAGCAGTCCACTAACCATAACCTAGTCACGACACAATATAGAATGGACAGGCATGTGCTTACTTAGACAACTCATTCTATTTTTTCGAACGTTTAGACTAAGATGATGACCCTTTGACAGAATTTACCCTCATTCTATCAAAAAGGGGTCTTCGAAGCGAAAGAGGTTTGGTTGGCGTCAGAAACATTCCAACAAAAAGGGAACAATAGGTAAGTAGAATGAGGAGAGTCTACAAAAAGTGAACAATATTTTCTGAGACTGATTTTTCTGGCCGATACTTCTTAACAGCGAAAACAAACCGTTGCGGTGTTCTACACGGAAGCACTTTGTGGTTCCGAAAATGGTCCTGACTACGCGAGAGCCGTTAAAATGTATGTGCATGTAAACCTAATACTTACCATCAGAATAGGAGATGATGTCGTAAAGACCTAGACAGACGGTTAGGTCTAGCTGTAAGGAAAAGCGAAACTATAGAATAGAATTACAGCATTGAGCAAGAGTATTCCCGTAAAATTTCGTGAAACGAATAGAAGCCCTTTTTCCGAAAGACACTAAACTCTTCCTCGTAAAATACCACAACGGTTTGTTTTCGCTGTTAAGAAGTATCGGCCAAGAAAATCAGTCTCAGAAAATATTGTTCACTTTTTGTAGACTCTTATCATCCTACTTGCCTATTGTTCCCTTTTTGTTGGAACGTTTTTGACGCCAACCAAACCTCTTTCGCTTGGAAGACCCCTTTTTGATAGAATTGTTCACTTTTTCTTGATATTACGAAGTAATATCTCTGGAAATACTTCAATATTTTTTCAATAAGATGGATTGATATGATAATCAGTAAGTAATCGACTTGTTCCGCACGCTAAAAGTGGCGCGCGACTCACTTTACGACGTCCTAATGTCAGAGGCCCTGTGTACTTTACACGACATCCTGATGACGTCATCAGATGCCGTGTGTACTTTACACGACATCCTTATGACGTCATCAGATGCCCTGTGTACTTGGCACGACGTCCTGCTGACGTCATCAGATGCTCTATGTACTTTGCACGACGTCCTGAAGACGTCATCAGATGCCCTATGTACTTGGCAAACCTGGGCACGACGTCCTGATAACGTTGTCGGAAGCCCCAGGTAACCCCATGCACTTTGATGATGTCATCAGAAAGTAACAAACTTGTTAGTCACTTCCCCTCTCCCTTCCCTACGAAAAACTACAGCCTACAACGTGTTTTAGCGATTTGATCTACCAACTGATAATATCACATGATATGATAAGCAGTAAGAAGTAAAGTAGCTAACGTGAAACAGTAAGTAACAAACTTGTGAATCACTTCCTCTGTCCCTTTCCTACGAAAAAGTACAGCCTACAACGTGTTTTAGCGATTTGATCTACCAACTGATAATATCACTTGATATGATAAGCAGTAAGAAGTAAAGTAGTTAATGTGAGACAGTAGGTAACAAACTTGTTAGTCACTTCCCCTGTCCCTTCCCATCGAAAAGTGAAGCCTACGACGTGTTTTAGCGATTTGGTCTACCAGCTGATGATATCACTTGATATGATAAGTAGTAAAAGGTGAGGTAGTTAATGTTAAACAGTAAGTACTCATTGTCTACCTACTCACCAGCTTGCTTATCTGACCACATACCAACTTACCTGCCTGCCCAACTGATCGCCTGCGACCATTGCCAGTGGCCACTACTAAGGGTGCGCAACGCACGAGGAGCGAAGCACGAAGCGCGAAGCAGGAAGCAGCAACGAGTTACACGCACAACAAGATTTTTTGCTAAGGTATCGCCGATCTAACTTTGCTAGTTTTGAACCGATTGGGCTGAAATTTTGCCAGCACGTGTCTCCTGGACCCTCTCACCTATATCCCGATGGAAATCTCTGGGGAATTTGTTTAACAGGTTTTATTAACTACTTTACAGAATTCTAAGTGATTACAAGCCCCGGGCAAAACCAAACCTCTCCAGCCGCTTCGCGGCTGGAGCGATTAATGCATATGCAATTTAAATCTATGTACATAAAGAACTTTTAGAGGGGAAAAAGCACGAAACTGTGGACACATGAACATCTGTGATCTCCTTATTGATACAACAATATCAGACTCTAATTTTGTGGTCATTGCTGCCCATCTAAAGGCAAAAAACGAATTTACTTTTAGTAATAAGGGCAGGTCCTGATGAAATGTGCATTCCAGAATCAGTTTTGGACGCAGAATCTGACTACGTCCTCCAGAGCTGCCCCTGCTTACTCTGAACGGAGTCATAGAGGCTCTCCATAGTCATAGGTGTCAAGGTCCGGTAAAATTTTTACACTGCCGAAATTTGGGTTACATACAATACCCGCCCTAACTCTTGTGAAAACGGGGAGCATTTGTCAAACCTGAGAAAAAAAACGTCCCATGCTTGTCACTTTTGTGAACGGAGACCTTTAGGATTCTGAAAACGCTATCACATTCACAACTCAATTTCCTACTTAGTAATGTGCTTCGTGGACCGAAGCTCCCAAAAATCGTTCTGTTTTTGAAGGAGATTGTTTTTGCGGTCGCTTCTCAAAAACGTCGCGCGCGGCAAAGTGCGGAGAAACTTCGAGTAGTCATTGTGAAAAAAAGAAAGCAATCTCTATGTTTCCTTCGTGAATTAGACGCCTGTTTAACAATCTCGAGATTTGAGCAGGAAGAATTTTGGAAATCCTTCAATGAACGCGCTTGGGAACTTCCTCGAAAGTCGAACCTTGTGTTGCGAAAACCCCAAAACGTTGAATGAAGGAGTTCAAAAATTAAACATGCAAAATTTTTGAGATTGTCGCACCTGCATCTAGTCCACGAAAAAACAGAGATTGCACTTCTATCACTGGTACAATTACTACTCAAAGTTTCGCAACTGTTTGCTGCGCCCGACGTTTTTGAGCAACGAATGCGAACACAATTTCATTCAAACACAAGGCGATTTTAGGGAAATTTGGTCCACAAAACACACTATTAGGTAGTAATTTAAGTTGTGACTATCATAGCGTTTTCAAAAACCAAAAGAGCCTTCGTTCAAAAAAGTTACTAGCATCGGACGTTTTTTGCTAAGTTTGGCCAATGCTCCCCGTTTTTAAAGAACTTAGGCATCTTTCATAGTCCCCACCGCAAGCGCGGCCCACGCGTGACGCGCGGGAAGCTCAATGGATTATGAAAGTTCTTACCGCGAGGCACGCGCGGTATTAACTTTCATAGTCCAACAACACCACCATAGCGGCACCGCCCAAACCGCCATGGCGATTTCACCGTTTGAATAAATACTCGCTTCTCAGTTCGAGTTCACTCCAACACAAATAATTCTAGAACTATCCTATGCCAGCGCATACGCAAATGCGATCCGGGAATTTCCGTGCATGTCACAGTTAAGGCCCAATTTTAACTCGCATCGCCATGGCGGTGTCGCCGGAGATTTCACAGTAACTCACCGCTCGTCCCGCTCATCACGCGCGTGACGCGCTTGCGGTGAAGACTATGAAATATGCCTTAGCGCGGGTATTGTAGATTGTGCTGGCCTAGCTGAACACCGTCTAAACGTTTCACTAACTATCAGCCCGTACTTTTAGAGACAACGGCCTTAAAGTCAGGGATCGCGGTCATCACAGCATGATAATCTTGGCCAGAATGGCCGATATTTACACTGCAGTTTTGAAGAATGCGTGGAAGATGGCTAAAACATGAGCGATAGACTAATTTTTGTGACAAGATGGTTCACCGAACAACTTGGAGAAGACTGTTTTTACACCGTTTTCGCACGCTCCTTGGGACCACCCAAAGCGTACGCTCCGATTCAGCGGGAAATTTCGAAATCTCTGCCTTTGAGCGCTAAACTTATTTTTCACTTCCGCACTGCCGTTCAGTCCGCAAACTGCGCTTGATTGCGAAATCGTGCTGCGGCGCGGTTACGAGTATCCTCAGACAGGGATGTGGGATCACCAGGGCGGTGGGATCACCCGGGCAACAAAGGCCAAAAGCGCCCGGATGATCCCACATCCTTGTCTGAGGATGTTCGCAACCGCGCCGCAGCAAGATTTCGCAATCAGGGTGCACTTTGCGGACTGAACGGCAGTGCGGAGGTGAACTGTATATCGATCGCACAGTTCTGAAAACGTTCAACGAAAGCGCTCCAGATCGGAGTCAAAGCTACCTGAAGGGCGTTAATTCAGGACGCTGAACTCGAACCTGAGGTCGATTTTTCGATTCTCGAACGTCCTCAACACTTTGATCAACGCTACCCAACGGAAGAAATTTTGTTTTGCGAACGCAAGTTTTGACGATTTCTGAGATCAAGAAACGGTCTCGGCTCGAAATTTTTCCGTGGCTGTTCTTGAGGGCGGTGAGCGAGATACTGATGTTCGATGACCGATTTCAGGGGAGGGCAAGCGGGTCATAGTGTAGAACCTCAGTAGAGCCACCAATTCCCTTTGTGACCAAAATTTTCGCAATGTCTTTGCGACCAAATCACTAATTTTCATTTTAAAAGATAAATTATAATCCTCACCCGAAATTCTTGTTTTTGGGGCTAAAATTCTCACGACCCCCTCCACCAACCGTTGAAAAATTATACGTAAGTGCTCGACCCTGTTTTCGGAAGATTACGATATGTTACGGTGGGTGTACTGTACTTCGTCGAAGTCTCAGATCTGGCTTAAAACTCGTTTGTGTGGTCATTTGAGGAGATTAACACAAATTCAACATCGATGTTTCGATTCTCTGAACACCAAGCTTCGCTTGATGGATCTTGTTGACAAGCAATCCCCAGATTCGTGTCCAGTTCCTCAAATGAGTCCCACGTACATATAGTTTCATAGCATAATCCGAGATCTTTTTAAAGCATACCGAAAATCTCTTGATGTGTACCCTTATGTACATATCTATCCGTGAAGCATTGAAAACACATATAACACCTTTCAAAGACTCACCTATGGAGGAAAAAATCAGGTACTATATGCGTCCGATGGCCCTAGAAACGTGTAGGTCACTCTAAATGGCCATTTCATCTAAGCATCATACTTCTGACAGCAAATTCCAATGTGCATAGGCCTTTCGGCGAGGTACAAGGAGTGCCATTATATGTTTATCCAATTTTAAAGCCTATAGAAAATGTTGTTAATTGAAGTCACACACACTTGATAACTCCGGTTTTTTCGCCACTTTTTGTTATGCACTTGCGGTACATTGGGACTGTTCGGAAATTATCGAGATAGAGCACCTCCAAAGTCACGTTCTGGCCGGAATATGACTAATCGGCTGTTAGAAAAAGTCTCATGTACTACTTCGTAGAACATTGTAAAGCCTTCGAAGGTGATAGACTCATCATGGGTTGCACATTAATCCTTTATCAGGGGTTTTCTCCAAGCTTGGACAGTTCTGCCATAGCATTGTCCTTTGGGTGATACTCATGATCCCGTCGTTCGAGGCCACATAATGGTACAGCCTTTGTTAGGGCTTCGTTAGGTACTGTAGAAGTTTGGCAATTGGTCAGTTTTCTATATACGGAACCGAGCCGAGGGGCGCGCGGCTGCCTCTGTCTTCGTTTCTCTATGTCTACCATAAGTAAAGAGCTGGTTGATTAGCAAACTTTTCTAGTTCTCCACGATTCCCCAACAAAGGCGATACCATAGGGTAGTTTAGCTCAAAGTTGAGTTTGAAGCGAGTTACTCGAAAAAGACGAAGAAGCGCGTCTTTGTACGCCTTCTCACAAAATCCTACGAGCGGTATTGTATATTCGAACTTTAAAAAAGTTATAATCTCGAATCGGTAGGTCATCGTAGTAAACTAAAGTTACACTTATCGTAAGTCCAAGAAATTGAGTAACAGACTTCGTATTCGAGCTAAACTCTGAAAATTGATTTCCCCTGCGCAATTTTTTTGCGAGTTGTGAGGGGTTCTAAGCGCGAAACCTTCGACTCCCGGTGGTCCTCTGCCTAGTCCCTACGGAGCCCAGCGGTTAGCACGAAGCACGAGTGGTTCGGTGTTGTTGGGTCAGCCTTCTCCAACGTTACACTATGGCTCTAATGAATGTTAGCGGTATTCATGTCAGCGTCAATGTTTATTGCCGATTCTGTGTCACTATCAATGTTAGCAGCTCGTTATGTGTAGGGTAGATCGGCGACGACAAACTAGGTTAAGTTCAGAATCAGCTTTCTGGCCGAGAATTCCGAGTCGGTGATGTTGAGCCAAATTGCAAGTGGTAGTTGATGGACACTTTTGGCAGTTCTCAACTGCCAGCCATTTTCGAAGGGACATAAGGTCATTTATTACCACTAGCCTCTCGTAGACGTGGATCATTCATGACGGACCCTTAAGATTTTTGTTTAAGATCATGTTCACAATCACGTATTTCCTCCAATCAACTACGATCTCTTGAGCTTCGAGCTGTGGTGCTCGCGGTGGATCGGATCTTACATTGAGAACAATGTCCTGCCTCGTGGTGTTTCGAAAAGGGGATCTGTTTCGGCGTAAGTCCGTCCGTTTCAGCTGAGAGGACCACGGTTGTGACCTTCACCATTATTGTTAATAGTCTAGTGCGCCTACATTGAAATTGATTGATGATGGATGAATGATTGTTGGTTCTTCTCAATAGACTTCTTACAACTGCTGCTGGTTCTCAATTTTACCTTTGCATCTGCAACACAAGGACACAACAGCTAGGTGAAGTCCTTACAATGAGAGATCGCGCGCCGAATTCCGCGACACAGTTGCTCAAGAATACCGTCCAGCGGGAGGTCGTAGGACGGAAAAAAAGTTAGTGGATAGTCTTGGGGAACGGCGATTCGGAGTGCTTGCACCTATTCACGTTCACTCTGTCATCACAAAATAAACTCTGAAGTTGTGCAGAAGCTGTGCTAGCGGAACATCTCCTGGTACACGCTTCCCCTCCATTTATCGGCACCCTTGTTTCCGCTCCATTTCCACCCACTAACACAGGATTATCTTCAAATAGACACCCTCAGGAAACTCACAACATCGATAGTGCATGGTCATGATAATGGTGGAGAAACGAAGGGACCGAGGAAAGGGGAGAGTTTGCGTTTATTCGGGACAGCTTTAGTGGTGGTAATGTGAGGTCATAAGAGGTAAGTCAGAAACATGTAATATGAGGTAAGTCATAAGTCGTACTCCAGATGAGAATTTGTCACACGGATAGGTAAGAAGGGTGTGGAGAAACTGATTGATTCGCAGAAAAAGAAACTTCCGAACGCTAGGCAACGTGTTTCAGTTGGGCATGGGGATAAAGTCACAGTTAGAGCACAGAGATAAACTGACATTTGAAAAGTGCAGGAGAGACCTTCTGGGAGGCGGAGCGTGCAGGACGTGCCACGAGAGCTCCCTAACGATATTTTATTGCACATCACATATTTACACAATAGCGATGCAAATCAATATGGAAAAGTGCTCATGACTACTTCACAATCGAATTTTTATAGTGCCTTCTAAATCGAAACTTGTATCAAAAGTTAAGACACAAGCCTGAACGAATACTGCCGTAGAATCCACTGTATCTACCCGGGGGGCGGGCCGGCTTACATATATATTCATTACTAGTTGAGAGAGAAAAAAGCGATGAAGATTCTCCAGAAGTAGTTGATATTATGTATGGTCAAAACTTGCAGCACCTGACGAGAAAAACTATGAAGACAATATGGATTGAGAGTGTAGGAGCTCGATGTTTTGAAAATGGCTACCATCGGGGGCATTTTTCCTGCACAAGGCAGTAAGTATCGATGATTATCGCGTGACTCTCAAGGTCCTCTCCGTGCAACCCATTCCAATGTCGTCATATGACTTTCGCAAGCGATGACTCACCGCCAGGGCTGGGCACGCGTCCCGGCATACCGATTCTGAATATGCACCCCCCTTAGCTCGGTAATTTTTAGGCACCCCCTTATGGGAAATAGAAATCGGCTGTTTTCCGAATAGTTGGACAGCCATGATCTTGACTTCCTGATTTTAATAAACAAGAATGTAAAAAAACATTGAATAGAGAAAATTCTGAAAATGGCAACAAAAAGGGTAGTGTAATTTCTGAACTTCAAAACAACCCCATGAGGAAAATTTGTTAGTGAGACGGTAAGTTATGAAAAAAGATAAAACAATTTTCATTACAAAACAATTGAGTAATTACAATAAACAGAACTACTACTACTGCGATAATTAATGTTTTCTGTCGAATGTTTTCATAAACCTATGAAGGATTAGTTAATCTGTGTTTCATTGTTCTGATGTGGAAATCAGAACTATTTTGTGTTGTGGAACAATGTTAGGATTCATGTGATTCGTAGGGAGTAGAAAACCCGAGTTTTACCCTCCTAGAATGCCGCTATCCCTTAAAAAATCGGCTTGCCGTGCGATACGGTGTTTGTACGCAGCTACACAACGCACACGGGAATGGACGCGCACACAATATTAATAAAAAATGTATTTTACTACAGAACGGGGAGGAGAAAAGCATTGAAACTGAAGGAGATGGAAGATGGTAAGGGTAGTCTATTCTGGATGTAATCACTTTAGAAATTTAATGTAAATAAACAAAGTTAGAGCGGGTGTAAATATTTAGCTGTGATAAGGTTCATTCAAACGAACCTAGTTGATCAAAACTAGCATTAAACTGAGAGCAAAGGACATTGTGAGAAAGAGGAGAATCTGGCGAACATTTTAGCATCAATGTGACCGGTTTTTAATGTGATTTAAGGACCTTAAATCTCGTCCCGGCTTTACCCCGAAAACCGGGACAAAACCGGGACGAGTTTTAAGGTCCTTAAATCACATTGAATATCAAACATATTGCTATTAAAATGTTTGCCAGATTCTCCTCTTTCTCGCAATGCTCTTAGTTCTCATGTTTATGGGTTTTTTTAATCAACTAGGTTCATTTGAATGAACCTTATTATGTCCAAAAAATTCACTCCGCTCCAACATAGTTTGTTTACATTAAATTTCTATACTGTATACATTGAAAGAATCCTATTTCTGCCTGCTTCCATTTACTCCAGTTTCAATCATTTTCTCTCCGCCTGGTTCTGTAATAAAATGCATTTTAATTAATATTGCGTGCGCGTCCACTCAGTGCGCGTTGTGTAGCTGCGGACAAACACCAGATCGCACGGCTAGCCTAGTTTATGAGAGATTGCGGCATTCAAAGGTGAATAAAACTCAGGTTTTTATGATCAGGGTACTTCTCAATGAGGACGGCACGGTCATTCGCTTCTTTCATAGTAACTTGCAGTCTTCAATTTTACAGTTGGCGCTCTTCATAAGTCACATTCTCATGAATAAAAATCTATTGACTAGTGGTGATGCTGACTGTGCTATCTGTACTTTTAAACTGTCGAAATAAATCCTAGCCTGCTCGGATGAGTCCGGGCGGAGTAAGCAGCGGAGCGGTCGGTCATTGCAAAGTATAACAGTGATAAGAAGATTTTGACATGATAAGCCCGATAAGCCTTGCTTCGACCGGCTCAAAATGAGCGACCTAGGCTATACATCAGTTCGCTAATCTTTTTTTGAACTTGAATGATAGTTTTCCTGGGCGCTGTCTTAGTATCTTTGCCTCGAATCGGTAGGCACCCGCGTAATCAATGAACGTTGCATCAAAGAAACATGACACCACATCAATCCTTACTTGCTGCAAGATACCAGAGTAGTGTTTAATCCTTCATCGAAATAAACTTTGACAGCAACTATGAATTATTGCGAACACAACCTGCATCTCTATCAATACTTTGATTTCTTTTAGTGTTCGACTCAAAAAGCGGGGAAGAAGATATGACAAATTAGAAGGATAGTGCGTATTATTTTTTTCCTGAAATTCGACAGATCATGCACTTCGTTCTTTTTTTTGGTGTTCGGTTTAGGCACCCCCTTTGCCCTCTCTGCAACGTCTAATATGCACCCCCCTAAGGTTAACCGGGACGCGTGCCCAGCCCTGCTCACCGCCGAAAATTGCTTTGTAGCAACCTGAACTTAAGTTAACCAACTGAACAAGTTCATTCATTCATTCAATCATTCTTTCACTTATTCACTCATTCATTCATTCATTCATTCATTCATTCATTCATTCATTCATTCATTCACTGTTGCATTCTTTCACACATTCACTCATTCATTCATTCATTCATTCACTCTTGCATTCTTTCACACATTCACTCATTCAAACATATATTCATCCACTCTGTGAACGTCGAGAAGAAACCAGAAGATAGGAGCAAGCCTGTTTTCGGCTAGGAAGATCAACAGTCGACCATCGGGCGTTCTTCGCAAGAATAGCGACTGAATCTTGGTTGGCAGAGGCATTCGTAGGCATTACAGCTAGCCTTTTTTAACCTTGAAGATGCATTCGACACTTCTAATCGTGATCGATTGCTCAAGCTCTGGGTGACGATGGAGTCCCGGGGAAGTATGTTCGACTAAGCGAGGGCACGAACAAAGGAACAACAGCAGCATTTCGTGCAACTGTCGGATTCACGTCAGCTTTCAACGTGAAACACGGGTGAGACAAGGAGCTGTGGCAGGACCGTTTATATCGAACTTTACCGTTCGTGGTATCATGCGCAGTTGAAGAGGACGCTCCTTTGTCGACCTGCACTACGCCGACGGCATTGTGCTGCCCGCTGAAAACACACAAAACTGCGGAGGGTTGTGAACTCCGTTTCACAGAATGCAGCAGCCCGACAAAAGGTATTGACGAGACCTCAGATTTAGGTGGATTGAACATGCTAAAACTGAATTCAGTTCTCTAACCAAGTGACTGTGGTCTAGTCCCATTGCAAGAAAAACCTAGTTGCGCGTCTACCTATCCGCTACTCTCCCCAACATGATGTACAGATCAGAAACGTGGGAAGCATCTTAACCGCAAGCTGCAATTTTGAATTGCATGAAGAGGAAAGTGGTTGCACGTCCACTTCGGTGTGTCTGGCCACGAATAAGCCAAAACGAGGACTTCGACAACAAAATCGACGTGGTACATAACGTTTGACAAGAGAACGCCAATCAACGTCAACGCCCCCTCATGCAGCAGAGACAGATTTGGAAGGAGATGGGTGAGATGAGCTGAAAGTTCTGTGGTCGGGTGGTTAGACTGTCGCCCAGGAAGCGAATGGCGCAATCTGCGTCACGCTCGAAGCGAAATGTTTTGCTATTCACTCAGTATCCTTGTGAGACAACATCTGCACTGTTTAAACCAAGTTCTTTTGGGTTAAGTGACTGAGCTACTGCCAGAAGTAGCAGTGTAACCTTAGCCTGCCAGAATGACTAATGATGGGGTGGCTAAAGGGTGGGTCAACTGCTGCGAAGTCATTCAAATGCATGTGGCAATTCATTTGAGTTAGTCGATCGCTTATGTAAGTCCTTCACAGCTTCGAGTGCTACTGGGGAGAATTTAGCAATCTATGTTACAGATCATGTCCTTTACCTTGTCGATGAGGTTTCAGCACCGATTTGGGCTCGCCCAGCTATCGCAGGTTCCGTGGTTTTTCTGTCCTGGGATGTGCAATCAATAGCTGCTATAGTTCACATGATGAACTTTTTTTATTACCGAAGAACGGGCGAACTGAACTGTGGTAAACGAGAGAGAAGGATAAGGCAACAGCTGGATAGGTTAGTTAGACAAAGAAACGACGTGAAGCTTCAAGTCATCGCGGTAAGATCAGAACATCAAAAGTAGAAAAGTATCAGTACGCTCCGCTGAAAGGCACAGAACACCCAGGACATTATTTCTCTGATTTTTTGCTTATCTTGTAGGGGATCGCAAGCTGATCACAATGGTTATTCTGAAATCGCTCGGGGCTCCCCACAAACGGAGTTGTGGATCGTTGAAAATGCGTAAATTTTGACTTCGAAAATTTGGTGAACGAGTAGTCTCAAGTATGTACTTCTCTTCATTTGCAGTCGTTGCACTAAAGCGAACCAGGATGAGAGATAGACCGGCGATGAAGTGGAGAACCAAGACGCGGTTGAAAAGCACTCATCCATCTAGCAGCTATTGAGTTCGAAGAATCTGAAAACGAGTACGGCTGGTGGTGGCAAGTGAAGGGGTCGAGCCCATGGTGGTCGCATATATCTCGCCTGGAGGGGATGAGATCTCGCACCGCACCTGGCGCATATGATACAGGAGGGGTCTCCTACCCAGCTACACAAAATTCATGTCTGAGGGCGTTCTGTGCCTTCAAAGGCGGTGTTTGCGATAAAATCGGTCTCCCAGATTTCACTGAAACTCGAATGTACCGTGGTCCACTGCAGCTGTAAAGGCCAAAGCTAGCGATCCTATAAGGCACGCAAACTTGGATGTGCTATGCCCACCCCGCCCATCCTCTCAACGGCCAACTAAGAAATGGAGTGGTAGGGTATAGCGTATACAAGGTTGAAGACCGTACAAGGCTATCTATGGCCATCCTTTGGCAAATTACTGCTGCGATGGATTCCGGTAAATCCGATTCCCGCTGAAAACTTGAAGATATGTAGTTTTTATCGTGAACACTGCCTTTGAAGGCACAGTAACTCTACATACATGAATTTTGTGATTTTTATTTGATTGTGATGTAGACCCCTCCTGTATAACACGTACCAAAAGCGAGGTCATCATTTCTGCAAATGAGGGAGTTATAAACGAAGACCACAAGCCCAATCCCCTTCACTCACCACTACGGGCCACACTCTTCTCCTGAATTTTGAACTCGATAGCGGTCAGATGGATGGATAAATTTCAACCGTTTCCTCGTTCTTCAGTCAATTGTCGATGTGCCTCCTCATCCTGGCTTGCTTTCGCGTCGCGACTGCAGAAGAAGAGAAATAAAGGCCTGAGACAACTCGTCCACCAATTTTTCGCACTCAAAATATAGACATTTTGAGCAGCCAAAACTCCGTTCGTAGACGGTTCTGGGGGTTCTGTGCCTCTGAGCAACTCGCGATAACCTGCACAAAACGCTAGGAAAAAAGGGAAATGCGGTTGCAGCCAGCGCAACGGGTACATACACTGCAGTATGTGAGTACACTCCGGAACACCTGCCATCCTTGCACGAAAATGTTGTTTGCACCTACTTTTTTCTCAGGCTGTTAACGGTAAAGTGTACTTTTTTCCTCGATTGAGGTCAGTTTTTCAACCACATGCCATTGAGTCTACAGCTGCACAAGGCACAAAATGCCATCATCATATGACATTAAAAGGTGGTGGGTGCACTATAGCATCAACATGTTGCACTACCCAAGCGGGCAATTATACTCTCGAGAGGAAAAGATCAGAAGCGATTTTGCAGTAGAAAAGGGCAGATCTGCAGGGCACACAATGCTGAAAAAATGGAAATGCCCAATCAGTGGGGAGAAAATCGTGGAAATCCGAGCAGCAGTCGACCTGCAAAATAAATTACTCGATTAGTTCTAAAGGTTTAGTTCTAAAAGTTAGTGATTTGCCACCACCACGAAATACTTTTGTTTTACCACGTTGTTCGCACCGGATTTCCTGTTTGACACGTTGGTACAACACTTTATAACAGTCACCTGGAGGTAAAACCCCAGAAACGTGTCAAAAACATGCGAGAAACAATGAACGTGTTGAAATTCCAGTAATTCATTGCGGTGGCAAAACACTAACCTTTAGAACTTGTAATCGACTCAGTAGGTCTGCTAAACGAAATTTTTTCAAGCGAATGCATCGATCACTCTCTCAACAGCGACAGGATCACTGCTCACGAGTGTGGAGATGCAAACAAGAATGATGGATGAGTCGTAATATGCACATAGCACATCATGAATAAGGACAAGCACGTTGCGGGGGAAGCTGCGCAGAAAAGGGGGATACACGTTTGATGAGATAGCGTGTATGTGTAGCTGTTCGATGACTGAGGAAGCCTCTAATCAAACTAAGGAAAAAGTGGAAGTCTCGAAGTCAATGGAAGTCCTGAAATCCTGAGTGGTGCTTTTCTATCTCTAATTTGGGGCGATTTTTATGGCGTCTGGTGGAGGCCGTAGTCGACTAATGCCCGAGAGAAGCACAACCTCTGCACTAGTGACCGGCGGATAATTATGAGTATACTTAGAAACTTTTGTATAAGTTACCTGCAACTTTAACGCAACTAAACCAAACGACTCTCTTTTTTGTCCCGTTTCTAAATTGTATGTTTATTTTTAAACAGTAATATGTAGAATGAGGAAATTTGTATTATTTTTTGAAAAATTAAATCATATAAATCATATACTCATGACTAGAACGGAATGGTTCTATATATAAAATAGAGTAGAATAATTTTATATGTGAATTCTTTCGCCCCTGTCTTTAGACATTTCATATCTCTAGCTACCACGGGGCTCTTCAGTGAAGAAGGTAGCTAGGAGATGTAATAGACAAACTAAGAGAGTGGTAATATTGTACAAACTAAATGCTATAATCAAATTTGTAATTTCCATTGATATAAAATGTGATTAAAGGTACTGTGTTGTTATCCTCCGAGAGTTTCGTGATGGATTCATGCACTTACTTTAAAGGCAATGTTCATGAAGAAAAAGTTGCCCGTTTTTTTGGCTGAAACGCAGGCTTTGGGTCCCTCTAAGAAGATTAAGGACGGAAGTGCGACGAAAAACGGCCGGTAAGTGGGTGAAAATCTCGTGGACCAGCAAACCCATTGGGCCACTCTGCCCACGTCCTATAACAGTTCTCCTGAGTTCGTGGTTAAATGAGCGATGGTTTCCAATCAAAAGCCCCATTCCTCCCTTCATTCTCAACGTATCTCTTTACTCAGGTCAGCTCGCACAGATCCGCTGCAAAAAACGGGAGTTACAAGCCTCGGACAACTCGTCCACAATGCTTCCCTAGCTGAATTTTGAGGGGTCATAACTCCGTTTCCAGGGAATCTTGTACGATTCCAGGTACATCATTGAAATCAGCATGGGACCGTTTTCAAGAAAGGCGGAAAAACAGAAAAACGACTTTTATCGTTAACACTGCCTTTAAAATGACGGCTATGAACCGTTTTCGTAAATGAAGAAACTATTGTCCGCCAAGATATTCCCCTCATACTAGCCGAAGTTTAGTGAGGGCAATGTAACCAAGGTGGAATGTTCGCTCGTAATTAACACGAAAACGATCCATGGTGAAAATAAGTCGGAGTGTGCACGGTGCTATGGGATGTACGCGAAAGTTGGCCAACTACCGATGCTCAACTGCTCTTGGATGAGGCCAGTGTTGGGAAATATATCTAACATCGGCATGGATCCTAATGAGGCTTCGCGTTCCTCGACGGAGGTTGGCGCAAAGTCGGCGCACCTATGTATAAATATGGCACCGAGTTTGCGCCAACCTTCAATAGTGAACGCAGTCTGATTAGGATCGACGTTACATGACCAGGTGCGCTACACTTAGAACCATACGGGATAGAAGGGGATTGTCCAGATAACCAGGAAGTCTTTTATAGACTGGAACCATGAAATAAAACGGTTCAATTGCTAAACGATCACTCAACCAATCTGTCACTTAATTAGGTGATTAACGCAAAATGTAGAGAATTTGCGACAATCAGAAACAAAAATGTCAGAAAGGATTAAGGGCAATACGACTTAGGATCCACCTCGCCATAACTTCCTTTTTCTCAATCCGTGAGCCGCACAAGGGTTCCACGTTTAGCCGGTTCACCGCAATGAAGCAAAACGTCTCGCCAAACCACCCAAAAGCAAGCAATGTGTATGTGAAAGCTCGGTTTTGTGAGCTTGGGAGCAATTTTATTTGATTATCAATTATAGAGGTGGCCAAAGTTGACCTTGTTGAAGAATTACAAGTACGGTGAAATACCTCTCAGAGTCAAAAAGTCTGCCTTTAAACCATTTGGTGTACCTATCCTGAGAAAGAATGATTCTAGAGTATATTTTTGGATGAAGAGAACTAGGGATGCTTAGCGGCTGTACGTGATCGCTGCAGGAATAATGCGGGCCGCAAAAGCAAGACAATCCTCTTTTCGGAGATCGCCCTCAACATTAGTCAAAAAAGGAGAAGATGGCTGGCAAAGAACTGTTATCGTTCAGATTTTCAGAGACCATTTCGCAGAGAACAGTGCGCGTCAAGTGCAAAGAGACCGAATCGCAAGAAGCAGACGCTTTTAGTGGTCTACCTGAACACTTGACGAGTCCAGATACGTGACTATTTCGATGTGCACTTGAACTTCCACGCTCAAACCAGGTGCCGCATCGCAAGCGGAGTATGTAAAAGACTTGTATCGGTGAAGAATATGCTGACAATAAGATTCATCCTTCTTAAAGACATCGTGCGTGTTGGGAATCACTTTCAATTTGTCGTGTACAATCAAACAATTCGGGCTAGCTGAAATCAGCCACAGAACTTAAGGCTCTGCCCCTTGAAAGTTATGGCCATCTAAAAACTGCTGTGGGGTCGATCATCTGGCACTTCTGGATCGATCAAGTATTTTGTTTCACAGACAGTTGATGTGACCGCCAAACAACACGGAAAACAATCACAGTACCAACACCACATGCAGAGAAACTTCTAAAATGACAGGGACCAGGTCTTCGAACGCAGAAAAAGTCCATTTTGGCGCGAAAGTTAGATCCAATTTCACAAAGCATTCTAGCTGGTGTTTGTTTCGAGGTTTCGCCGGAAATCGAAGCCCTGTGTGGCCCTCAAACTTGTATGTACCCTCCCATTGCCATGTAAGCCTTTACGCGAGTGGGCGGGGCGAGCATAGCGCAGCCATGTTTGAGGGCCGTATAGTGCCCGTTTTTAGCCATTCTTTCGCCATTATGGACTCCGGTACATTCGATTTCCAGTGAAAAGTCGAATAAAGTTTTTACCGCGAACACTACCTTAGAAAGAGCTGCCGAAATTTTCCTGGTTATCCAACATTTTTGGATCAAGTGTAGTACGCCATTCGAGAGCTCAACCCTTTCTCTATCCAGCAGGGTTTGCCCCTACCCAGATCCTGCTTTGGGCACCAAAAAAAATTGAACGACCTCTTTCTCTTGTTATAATCAATGTGAGAATCGATGTAAATTCTAGATTACAGGACCAAAATCGATTCACGAAATTCCTTCGAAGGAATGAATTTCATTGTTTCGTAAATTCGTCATTTTTGAATAAAAAAAGAAAACCGTATACACAAAAAACCCATAATGGATAAAAAAGGAGAAATGATAGAAATTGTCGTCTTCAGTCCACTCGCGAAAATATACTCTGTTTATCTCGAATTGCGCAGAACAAGTTCCGCCATCGGCCCTCTATGCACGGTAGCGAATGTCCATCGACGCATGCTCGGCCGACCCCGGTGGCCATGCGAATCAATACGCCGGTGCCGCCAACTCACCTGGGGTGCGTTCCAAGCACATTCCCATGGAAAAACGCTTCCATGGAAACGTGGCCACGGCCGCGTCGGAGCAATTCGCAGTAATAATTCGTAGCCATAGGAAGCAAATTTGTCCATCGAAAGGCTATTTGTCCTCCCACGGAGTCGTGGGAACATTCTTGAAACGCACCCCCAGGTTGACGTTGCAGTGGCAGGGTGGGTGGTTGCGAGGCGGCGGCACAGGCGTATTGATTCACATGCTCACCGGAGTCGGCCGAGAACGCGTCCACGGACATGCACTACGGTACATAGAGGGCTGGTGGCGGATCATGCAC
Source organism: Aplectana chamaeleonis (assembly GCA_029168955.1). Taxonomy (NCBI): domain Eukaryota; kingdom Metazoa; phylum Nematoda; class Chromadorea; order Rhabditida; family Cosmocercidae; genus Aplectana; species Aplectana chamaeleonis. The sequence goes on along the minus strand of JAPDOI010000013.1, from coordinate 4,221,237 downwards.
AATTCGAGATAAACAGAGTATAGCGAGATTCGCACCGTACGAGGCATTCCGTGAACTCGTTTTGGTACTATAATCTAGTCTTTACAGTGTTCAAGTGTTTCGTCAGCTAAAACAGCCTGCTGGATAGAAAGAGGAAAACAAGGGGCATTTTAAATTTTCGATATCCCAATCTTCCTGTATTTTTTGCGCGAAATTAGGAAAAGGCTTCCTAGGTAGCGATGTGAGCTATTAGATGAAGGAGGGCTAGCCTTCGGACAGAAATCTAAACTTTATCGAAGACCTGCAAACCGGCAAGGTAAAATTGGCTGGCCTACAATATGTAGGTGCACGACTCCTTTTAACAGTCATGGCATCGAGCTCAAAACCAAATGACTTTTACCAGGTCATCATTATCGGCGATCGCCTTATTGCAAGTTTTCATTATTCAGACTCTGCGGGGGGGGGGGGCAGGCGCCGGAAAATAGAGCCCGTTTTCGACTTGGGGGAGCGACAGCGGAGGCCTCCCCCGAGGGGGGCTTCAGGGAAGGCCCCTGCTCTCCACCGGCGCTTGCCTTCCGAGAGGAAGAGAGGTAAAAGATGGGAAGTCGTAGAAGGTAGTTTACGACAATAGAGGCCAGAGAAGGCATAGTGGGCCAAACGCACGCATCGTCATTCACGTCAAATTTTGTCCCGATTTGCTTCTCCTGTGATCTATATCACGTGCTCAACCGGTATAAAAGGCGCCTCACCTCATAGAGAGCCGCATTCGGCCCAACAGGGCCGACCCTGGACGGCGACCTCGAGTCTCTGTCAGAAAGGGATATTTTTGGAGGAAAGCGGAGACGCTTTTCGGGGGGGGGGGGTGACGTCACGGCCCCGGAGCAGTGACATCAGTGCTCCGGGGCAGTGACGAGGGGGGCTTCAAGGCAGTGACAGGGGGGCTTCAGGGGGCAGTGACAGGGGGCTTCAAGGCAGTCACAGAGGGGCTTTAGGGCAGTGACAGGGGCTTCAAGGCAGTGACAGGGGGGCTTCAGGGCAGTGACGGGGGGCTCCGATCAAGCCAAATTGTCACTTCGGCGGTAGCCCCCCCCCCCGATTGGGGAGAGACAAGCGCCGGGGCCCGGAGGGGTGGCTCCTGGAGAGCTGCGCTAGCCCCTCCAGTGTATGAGTACACAAGGAGATGGGGAAGAAAACTGGAAAATAATTGATATCGGAAACAATTTTTTAAAATAATTGATATCGGAAACAATTTTTGAAAAAAAGAATTTATAAAAAACACAAAAAGGAGACGTCGTCTCAAAGAACAATTTGAATACAGCGGTGCGGAGAAGACTGGATAAACACGACCAGAGGATCAGATGTAGGACGATGGACAAAAACGATTGCAGTCCTTGGGTGGTCGCAAAAAGCGCTCTTGCACTTTCAAGAGAGATGTCCCGTGTCCCACTTCATTCACTACCTGTCGATACAAACAAAGCATCCAGTCCTCACGTTACTCCATACAATTTACGCTCTCTACGTACAGCCTTTCTATACGCTTCCTGTTAGAAACTCAAATGTGACCGACTCAAAAAAAAGTTAAACGGAAACAACTTTTACAGATTGAACAGTGTTGACTGTAGCAGCAAGGACATCTAGCACTCTTGAGGGCCCACTCACTGGTCAGTACTCGAAAAGCCTTCAGGCGGGTTTAAATCAATTGTTGATTCACTTCAAAAACCTAATGCTCTAGTAGGCCTTCTACGGAGTTCGCTACAAATATTGATCCAATAACGCCACTACTCAACGTCCTTAAACACCAAAGCACCCTTAGCATTCCTTGTCGCTGGTACCAAAGTCGCCACGATTGAACCCCAAAACCAGTACATATGGTCCGCGTAGGATGCTAAGATGCTATTTGAAGTGAAAATTCACAAGCGGGAAAACGAAGGCATGGAAAATTGCCACAAATGCGTTGTTGTCGCACACTTTTCTTGCAAAGTTTCTCCTATTGCTGAACTGAACGAATTGAACGGGACTGCGACGGTAGATCACCCCGCGCGAATCGAAACCCCATTCTCCAGTGAGGCTGCCAACCTCGCACGGCCAGCCGCCTGGTCCATGCGTCAGATTAAATCAAAATCGGAAACCATACAATCGCATTTTAGGCTACGACGGGGGCGAACACGACAAAACGTTAGCCGAACAAGGCTGTATTATCTTGGTCGATTGCACAACAAACATTTGCTACGATATCGACTAAACGTACAATGGCTGAGTGCGGTTTCCTGAATGAATGGCACGAACGATACTCACACGAGCGTGTTCCCCAAATGCTTCACACCATAACCGATATTCATCAGCTGGACCATTCTTCAAACTGTGACAAAAGCTCGGCGCATCCCGTACTTACAAACAACGTACATATACTGCTAAAAAGCAGTGTTCACTATGGAAAAGGTAATTGAGAAAATCGCGAAAATCCGTTTTGTTCGAAAATAGCTAAAGAAATACGAAGGTTACGCGGCGACAAATGCACTAGGATTTGAGATATTAAGGCGTAAAGACGCCAGCCCGTGCACAGGTGCACAGCGCCGCCCACAGAAAGTGGAATTTGCTGTTATGCCTCTTCAACCTTTAGCGGCGTGGTAACTACTAATAATTACCGAGGGATCAGTCTGTTGTCTATCGTTGGCAAAGTCTTCATGAGGGTTATTCAGAACAGACTTCAGCGTCATCGTGAGCAAACAAGTCGTGAAGAACAGGCGGGGTTCCGACCAGGAAGAAGCTGCAGTGATCAGATCTTCGCACTTCGACAGCTAATGGAAGAGAGAATTCGCTCTGGGAAGCGTGTCGTTATCACATTTATAGACTTCAAATCTGCGTTCGATTGTATTCACTGGCCGGCGCTGTGGAGAGCACTTGAAAGCGAGCACATACCGAGGAAGATAGTCAAGCTCCTCCAGGAAACGTACGAGGGGTCTACCAGTTCCGTACGCATTGGGGATCAGTTGTCCGAGGAGTTTGCCGTTACCGCTGGAGTTCGTCAAGGCGATGTAGTCTCGCCCCTGCTATTTAATACTGTTGTGGACGCTATCATGAGGAAGGTCTTCGAAAACAGAAGAGGCGTTCAATACGGAAGTAATGAGTACGTCACAGATTTGATGTTCGCGGATGACAGCGCAGTGTTCACGGACACTGATGCGGAGGCAACGTCCTTGATAAGCGATATGGCACTGATTGCAAGCTCCTACGGCTTAAGAATCAACCAGGAGAAGACCAAGGTCATGACATCCGATGGTTCGCCTGCATCTGTTCAGTTTGAAGGAGTTGAGCTTCAGCAGGTCAAGGAATTCAAATACCTTGGGTCGGTAGTGCAGGAGCGAAAAGTTGCGGCTACGGCAGAGGTGTGCAGCAGAATCGGGCAGGCGTCTAGTGTGTTTGCGTCGCTTGGCTGGTGTTTGTGGAAGAAAAACAACATTTCACTGAAGACTAAAGTGCGAATGTTCCGAGCGCTGATAATACCCGTACTACTATACGGCTCGGAAACCTGGACTCTGCTAAAGTCAGACCTCGTCAAATAGAAGTCTTCCAGATGCGATGTTTGCGCCAGATTCTTGGAATTACGATTTGTGATCATGTTTGCAACGACGATATACGGAAGAGCTGCATGAATCAACCGACGGGCGGAGAACAGCTGCAGACAAGAAGACTGCGATGGTTCGGACATGTATGTAGGATGGACCCGTCCCGTCTCCCGTACAGTATGCTGTGGCGTAAGCGCCCACCATCGTGGAGAATTCAACGAACGGCCCCGAAGAAGACATGGCTCAAACATATAGAGGAGGATCTGAAGACTCAACGGTGCAGTGTCCTTAACGCTAAACTTGTTGCTGCAAACCGTTTTGATTGGAAGCGTATCGTTCAGGCCGCACGAGCTCCTATGGCACCTACAGCAGTGTATTGGTTGAGAGGGCATCCCGCTCCACCAGACGCCAGCTAACGGGATGAGTGAAGTGAGTGAAGTGAACTACTAATAAAGTGGTTTAAGAGTATACAGAATAATTTTTTTTACAAAAAACAAACATACGTATTAGTGTCCACTAAATGTGAACAATAAAGCTCGAGAAAAGCCAAGTTGACGACCAGAAGTCAATTACTGATTCATCAGTTTTGAGCCAGTTGGTGACCCCCTGATATTGAAAAACATCACTTGAGTCATGCACCAGCAAAATCGATCAATTTTAGATTGCTATTTTAACTTCAAATTGAGCTTTTTTGTGGTTTTTTTCGCATACATCGTACTACAGCGAACCAAAGAAAGACTTAACTAAGAAAAACTCGACAATCATATTTCATCGTGAACACTGCCTTTGAATTTCAGATTAACGGCTGATATAGATTCTAGAATGGCGAAGACTCTAAAATGGTACGCTAGTTCACACGCTAGCCGCACACACCATCCTTTGTAAATTCTTCGAAAACTGATTGTGTTCCCACCTTAATATTTCTACATGAACCCCTGAGACGATAGAGTGGGAATATCGCAAAATCTGTAGAGTACGTGCCTACTTAGGCAAGAGAGCTAATGAGGTCACACAGCTTTGAAACCTCAATCTAAATTCCCCTCTTCGTTGCCAACATTTGCGCGTTCTCTGTTGCTACCGATGTTTACACAGATGCCAGCCCACCTGCCTCGGGAAACGCTTCAGTGCAGGCGATGGAAGGTTCTCAATCAGTCAAAGACTACATACAATACGTGGCTTTTCGCGTCGAAAAAATAAACAGGAAAAATAAAAATCACATATAGGTGCGTCACAAGTTTTCATTGATTGGTCTATAGCTCGTAAGCACTACCAGGCTCCGTAATAGGTGGTGCCATGCCGAAACTTCCATGGAACTACAAGTCTCCTTTTCGTGTAAAACCAGCATAAGCATTGTCCTTATGTGTACACCGAGCTACATAGAGTTCTAACAACTGCGGAAAATGCTTATCGATGTGTCCTGCTGAAGGTAATGCATATTTAATTCAATGTTGACCTCAAACCATGGTTAGTGAACGAAATAATATGAAAGCTCTCCTCTCCTTCCTCCATGACATGATTAATGCTGAAGAATGAAAAAAATCAAGCAAACCTTTTCTGAGCCATCAGTGACGCTTTTCTAGTCGCAATATTCTGATGCTTCTTGCCCTGATAAGGCTTGTGCTGAATTGAGACCAAAAGCGGCTTGTCCGACGTCTTCCTAACCGTGTCGACCTGCAGAGAATTTGATAAGAATTTGGGAATAGGAAATGGAAAAGAAAGGGAAATGAAATGGTAAAAATTTAGAAATCCACTGAAAACACACAAAAGAACTCAAGAGAAAGCGAAGCCTACAACCACGAGTAGAGAGTATGGGGTTGAAAACCATAAATATTGAATGAAGGGATGTAAGAACGTTCTTCACGCCGTGGCTCCCAGAATTTTTCGGATAAACATTTTTCGACAACACAGCAGGGAATACCGCATGATTTCTTGACCAATGTACAAAGTCCTTCACACTTTCTGGAGCCCTGATGGTTGAAAGCTGGCGTCGGTCACGTGAGTTGCCGTGAAGGCAGTCGGAAAAATGGCAGCACGACAGACAGTTTCTATCTCGGCGATTTTAAACGCGTCAGCGTAGGCCAAGTGAGTTGTTGTGCAGACACAGAAAAGGCCCGAAATATGACGGATAATATTTGAATTTCATATTTGAAATCCGCTGCAATTTCGGGCGCGAAAGGTGATGGAGGGTGAGAACGGGCTCAGTGGGTAAGTCTGGATTCGACAAAGTTTCACAAACACGTCCTTTTCTCTAGGCTGACTCCTTTTCCACTCAAGTTTTCTTGCATTTATCGCATTTAAATGGATTGTTGGTCATAAAACTGATTATTACCATAAACTGCATGGTTTTTACATAAAAGTTGCTGGCCCGTTTAGCAAATCTGGCCCGGCGCCAAGCATTTTGCGACAAACTCAGCACACCGCAAATTTTAATTATTATGATGGGTTCCTTTTTTGTTCCTAATGTTCTCTTGATGAGCTTACACCTTACTCTCTTGTCGTTCCCCATACACCCTTTGAAACCCTATCCGTCTTTGAAGGCTTAGGACACCCAAGAATTTTTTTTCAGTTTTCGAGCTCATGTTGGAGAGAGTCACAAGCTGATCACAAGAAAATCTCTGAAATTGCTCAAGACCCCCTATGAACAAAGTTATGGCTCCTCAAAGATGCCTATAATTCTGGGCGAAGATTTGGTGGACGAGTTGTCTCAGGCCTGTATTTCTCTTAATTCGCAATTGTCGCGTAGGAGCGAGCGAGAATATGGAAACAGTCTGGCTGCGGACTGAAGAACGAAGACTCTTGTTGGGAATTCATTTATCCATCGAGCCGCTATTGAGTCCAGAAATCTGGTAGGGGGTGTGGCCCGTGGTGGTGGGCGAAGGAGGTTGGGCCTGTGGTGGTCGCTTATATTTCGCTTTATTGAAGGAATTGAGATCTCGCACTTGGCACGTATATACAGGAGGGGTCTACTACACGATCAAATGAACATCGCAACATTTACGCCTGAGGGTGTACTGTGACTTTAACAACGACATGGTCAAGGTTTCAGTCAAACAACCACTTTGTCCGCTGCCTTTTGAGCGCCTTTGAACCGGGCTGGTTCACAGATTTTTTTCATCCAGTTGTGGTTTGTCCTAGCTTGCCAGTATTCATCATTGCAAACGAGAAAGTTTTTTCTCTCATATGTTATTGATTCCAACGACAATGTTAGGGCAACATCCTCAATGCTGCTCAAAGCCGGAGGCGCGTATTAGGGATAGGTATATCTTTGCGTCACGTGGTCGCGTCGCTCTGCACAGCGAACGCCTGTCGCGAAGCTCTCGCCCTTTAAACCTGTCGCTGTCCCAGAGCGCTTTACACCAACAGCGACAAAGGCAGCGACATGCTTCGGCACATTTGGAGTATGTCAGCCCTTCGCGGTACATCGCTGCGGCGGACGCGCGACAACTGTTCCTAAGACAGCCGATGCCAATGCTCCGATGCGGGTTGTGCTAGGCTGCATGCCTGTCGCTCATTTTAGCGACAGGGTATACCACACCCCTTAAAGCGATGTAGTGATGGCAAGGTCTGCGAGCAACTGAGCGGCTTCAGGCTAACTTTTAGACTTCTGAGAACCAAACACTCAACCGGCCATTGTTCGTTCACTGTTCTGTGAAATTCCGGTACACAGCTGCAGAAAACCACTCAAGCGACACGCATCCCATTCAGAATCGTGCTAGGAACGCGGATAATTGTTTCGGCACGACTATCTTCGTGCCGCGCGCTGCAGCAGCCATTGTCCGCAACAGCGGAGAGGAATTTTGTTTCGTTACGGACAGTTTGAGCTATGACTGTTAGGTAGATCTCTGCTGGAAAATGCCTGCCTATTGTGAAATATCAATTCCCTCAACTCCTAATTGAGCAGCATATAGTGAGATAATCTAGGAGAATCAAAAGCCATAGACAGGGAGTAAACAAAAATCATCAAAAATGGAGCTTAAGTTCGGTTCCTTCTGCAGATAAGCGACATACGGTACATACTAGTCGTGCTCGGAGCCTGTTGGCACCTCATGGATCCGTCCGTCGCTGCGATCACAACACCGTCAATAGACCAATGACTATGAGAGAAAAACGCTAGGGAGAGACACGTAAAGGATATCAGACATCCGGAAAAGGCACACCACATATTGAAAAAAAAACATCTCGAGCGGAAAACCGTCTGCGTCAGAACGTGAGAATAGCGAAAATCTCTAGCTAGTATGATTGTTCGGATTTTCGCCGAGTGACGCTCTCGTAATACTCATTGTCCGCAAGAGGATGTCGTCGAGTGGAAAAAAGACAAGAAGCGAATACGCAAGACCGCGTCTCATCAAGGCTGGCTTATCATCCATAGCACTTCTTAATGGTGTGAGACAATAACATGCCAAGATTTCAAACACCAATGGCGAGTAGACAAAATACGGCACAAAGAAATTCTAATAGTAATTTTTCAAACCAATCATCAGCCTTGACAAAGCATCAATCACCATTCAAAGAGTGGTCACTTCTCCATGTGCGACTCTCCATAAACCTCGGCATGGTAATAATCTAGATGTCTGATGATGTTGTACTCGACACGAGGTTGGTATATCTTCTTTATGGCCGACGTTTCTGATCTGATCTGACCTCCTCTCTCACACCCACGCGGGGGAAATTTGGGCTCTCGAATCGGCTCTGAAGAAGGAGGTTTCTCCGAAACGTCGGCCATAAAGAAGATATACCAACCTCGTGTCGAGTACAACATCATCAGACATCTAGTGGTCACTTCGTTTCGATACATGTATCCTTTTATTTGGCCGAGAACTAATTATGGCTATTAGACAGTTGATACAGAAGAACGCTATGCTTTCTAGAGAGCTTTTCTTAATAAGCTGGATGGAGCACGAAGAAAGAATTGATCTTCGACACTGACAGGGTAGACCATCTCGCAGCTGATAGGCATGAAAGACCAGTGGAATCAAGGAAAGAAAATCGGAGGCTACTCTCCGCAGCTTCTGCTGAGTAGAAGATGCGTCTAGCACAACATTGCAATGCCAACGGGAGTCACACTCTTTTTGAGACTGGGGCTTCTTTTGCCTTACCCGGAGAGTAATGCTGGATCGCGGGAAGATGGCGAGCCGAACAACACCCATTGTGCGATCCCACCGCTATCGCCTTGGGATAAGCCTGCCATGGAGATATTGCCGGGCTGATCCAGAGATGATGGTGGTCGGTGGTCGGACCGCGCAGTGGGTGCTGTTCGGCCCGTCGTTCGCACACGGTCCGATCGGCGTTACAAGTAATACTCATGTATAGGTTGTTACACACTCAAGCAGACCTAGAGCACTTCTCACAATCAGACAGAAACACTGTCGGATCGCGGGCGCATGGCAGGCCGAACAGCACCCATCACGCGATCCGACCGTCATCGGTTTAGGATGAACCTGGCGTGGAGACACTGCTCTAGTGCTGCCCGTGATCCGACCGACAAACTCCGCATGGACCCGCGATCCGAACGAAACTTCAACGGCTTTCCTCGGTTCGACCGGCGCCTTGAATTCCCAACGCGAACAGCCGTGCGAACCTTCTGCTTACCGCCGTTCGCCCGCTAAATTCCAGTGCGGTCGGTTCGATCAGTGTTACTATCTGAGCGGAGCCCTTCGTCTCTCTGCTTGTTTTCAACAGAGGACCACAGCTCTAGCGCACCAAACGGAGTTCAATAGTCTTTCAGACTTGGGCAACTTGACCATCGGCAAGCCTGAGAGGCACTAAATCGTGTGTCGCCCATGTCGCGGGTTGAGAGACGTGTCAAACGTGAACGACTTTATTCCTGCTATCATACGGCCGGTTCTAGTGCTGTCCTCGATCCGACTGACCGATTTACATCGGATCGCGATCTGACCAAAACTGCATTGGTTGCCTTCGATCCGACTGATGGGCTCATATGATCTGGCGATCACAACGGCGGCCAACGCCAACTCCCATTCGCCCGCCATAACCCTGCGGTCACCACGAGGTTTTTGGCGCTGTCGTTCCGACCGGCTATACTACTCGAGTACAGCTACCAGGCAGGTACAAGTACTAACAGCTTCTGCCATTCATTGAAGAAGGTGAAGTCCGCCAAGTGGTTTGAATGGCTGATGGTAGACATTAATGTTTTCGCTCTCAAATTGGCAGGAATGTTTTCGCCCCTCTGCCTCTGCAGGGCATGAACCAGTGCCCTGATGCTGTAGTTCTGTATGGAACAGGATTCCTTCTCCGACTGCTTAGTGGACTATTCAGGCTTGCGCATTCAACTGCAGTTCGACCGGTAAGACTCGGCGAACGTGCTAGCATAACATAACAGCGTAACAGAGCAACATCCTGTTTAAGGCCGAGGTCTTTGCCCATAGAGCTTGGAGCACATAGACGAGTCACGGGATCTGAATCAGTAAATTTGTGGCCACCACAGGCGACGAAGATCAGCGCTAGGCTCAAATCACTTGCTATAGACATCTATGCTGGCTCGCAGGTCAAAAATACAGTTCTCGGCTCACTCCTCAGACAGAAAAGCTTCAGAGGGCAGGCACTGGCGCGGGGGTACGGAGCAGGATTTAGCCTCCATCACTAAAATAACAGCACCGACATTAGCCAGCCAATGTAGAAGCTGTTTTCTGTAGCAGATGGAGCTCGACACATCTGTTCAACACAAGATCGAAACTTCGGACGGGAGTTAAAATAATTTCGTTTAAAGCCCATGTCCATAAGCGAAGAGTCGGGGCCAATGCAGTCTATGACGCCCAGCGGATGCCTTAAATCACAGAGAGTAGACATCGATCCTGACTCGCAGGCAAGCATAAAGCTCCTGGCTCAATACAGCTGAAGCAATTGCTCCGAAGGGAGGATTCCAATAGGTAGTGCGGAGCATACTTTGGTTCATAGATTCCACCGGCCGCACTCAGAGCCAGCCAATGCAAGGAGCGTTACCTGACACCGATTCACTACGGCAGATGGGTTAAGCACAAAATCGCAACTATAAACGAGAGCGAAATCTGGTTGATAGACGATAGCTTCGTAGTCCTCGAACCTTCTGGAATAAAAAATGGGGCCACGCCGGGTCTGCTATGTATTCGTTGATTTGTTGGTCTTCGTATCCTCTTATGGATTGGCAGCTCAACCCATCACCAATTCTCGGTGACTACATTTGAGAACAACGTTCCTTTCTGCTGATGCCGGATACCGCTCGGAAAGTTTAAAAGTTTAGATCGAATTTACCTATCACAGATGAGTGTACGCGTTCCTTTATTCCTTCCTTCGATTTACGAGTCTGAGTATATCACTACTCCCGTAACTGAAGGACTATGGAGTTGTGACATTGAAGCAAATGAGGGTCATAAGATTGCATGTAAAAGAGAAACTACATGATGAGTCAACTTGTACAATATCGCACACCCTTCATGAAAGTTCTGAACTTAAAAGATATGTTTCGTCGCACGTACGCACCCTGATGTACCCCAAGTGCTAAACCAATCTAGAACACCTTCTTAGTTGGGTAGCACGTGAAAGTTGAAATTCTGCGAATGGCTGAACTGTGATTATAGAGATGCATACCAGGAAAGATTTCAGAGCTACTATGCATACTCTGATTCAGCTACAGACGCGGTGCATCAAGGAGTTGTTTTACTTACAACCCGACGTTTTAGAAAACTATGTTCCGGATGTTGTAGGCATATCAATAATCATGCGCATCAATAATCCGTGTTCAAAATTTCATAAATGCCTTAAAGATTCACAGATTTGCAGAAGTGGGCACCTTAAAGGCAGTGTTCACGATAATCTTCGATTTTGAGATTAATCGTTAAATCGATTGTTTGGCCTCCGGGTAGAACTGAAATGACGATTAAATCGAGAAAAACGTCCTAGAAAGGCACCAAATCCTTTACTCTAACCCCACCTTTTTACTCTCACTGGAACTTTTAGTTGTCACAACGAAATCTTTTGGGGACCCGTCCCTTGCGATTCTCTACTCTCTGCTGCTCCGTCCTGTCCTTCGCATCCCAACTAATACTGTTTTGCCTAAATTATTCTTCCATTATTGGTTAGCCCCATTTTTTACCGGTGACAACCACCGCGAACAGGTTCATCCAACCGGACAACTAGCCCAGGTCAGAGATTAATGTCACTGAAATAAGACGTTTCAGGGCGTTTCAAGCCGTATCTTCTTAATTTTGGTAACACTTGGCAGCCACCGCATTGTTTTGATTGGAAAACTCAGGAACGAAAATCATCGTGAACACTTGCCTTCAACAGCTTTGCGAAGAGAAAAGGGGTACCCGAATGGCAATTTTCAGGGTATTCAGAGAAAACGTTCCGGATTTAGCTCATAACCTCTTCCAAAGGGTTCTCTTGGGTGTTGATTACTGATTTCAAGCACATTTATCGATTTCTCAACAAGTTCGGCTGATTTGGTCCAAAGCTTCCTCATGGGAGAAGTTTTTCTGGCCAAACGGGGCTTTTGACAATTTCCCAAATGCTACGATAAAATAGCCCCAAAACTTCTCCAGAGGGGTTACTTGGACTGCTTAACGCAAATCTATGGTCCGCTTATGGATTCATCTTAGACTACTGGATGTTACAGTGAGTATAGGGTAGTTTGGCCGAAGTCTCAGATTTAGCTCCATATTTCTCTTTGGGGGATTATTGTGGATTTCTCTGTGGGCGCTATTGGGGACGCCAAATACGAGTTTGAGGTTTATTTGTCGATTTTCGAAACATGAAGGTAGGTTAGGCCAGATAAACGGCCTTATGTCTACCGTAACCTCCAATAACCCTATGTCTGGCACCAACCAGACCCTTAATTCGCGTTCAGTGCCCTGCGTAACCCCCAGTTTAAAGTTTCGAGCCGAATCCGAATTTTTTCTGAACACCCTGAAAATTCCCTCACCAATTGTCTAATTCCCTTTCCAGGTACCATGATACGCGTCTCCTTCACAGTAAACGTCAGTAGAAGACAAGTATGGGTGGTACTTTTCGTACTTTGATGGTTCATTCTCGTTCGTATTGCTCTTGATGTTATGCGAACTCGCACCAGGAGTTTTCGCGAAGAACAACTATCATGCAGTGTGTTAATTTTTTTTGAATGACCTTGCAAACGTGTCAGGTGAATGCCTTGCTGGTTCTTCTTGACGCCTTGTGTACATAGGGTACTGTTAACCGTGATACTATAACTGACCAAACATCAGCCGTTGTTTATTGGAAGGAGTCCAAAAGACTAGTGTGAGAGGGCCGTAACGGTTTCATTGACAGCATCGACGGGCCTCAGGTAGCATCGGGGAGCGCGAGGGAAAAGGCCACGCCTCCTCGAAGGCCACGCCTCCTCGAAGGCCGAGCCTCTTGCTTATCTAAAGGACAGTTCCCGCCCATTTTGCTGCCTCTGCAATATTTTGAGATCCTCACATCGTTTGCTGTAGAATTTCTGAGGAAGAAATGAATCTCATTGACATATTTCTCATTTGGTGCTATTTCATAGTAGACACTCGGACTAGAGTGATTATCCTGTCCTGGTCTAGAACTATCTAGACCCGGGAGCTATTTATTCGTCACAATACGTTCGACTTTTGCAGATATCAGCGCCTAATCGTGGTAATCAATTTATCGTTGATCCGTCTTCTAGATCAATACGGGTACATGAAAGTCGAATGCCAAATTCCATCGGAATGCACTGACTAATCGCCCGTTGCCTCTCGCCTAATCGTTTCTCGCCAACTCTACAGAGCGCAAGGACGAGATCCACGAACGGTAAAAAGGATGTCCGAAGACTTCAGGAGCATTCCAAGGAGAACATCGAGTCTTCATTAAAACAGTTTTTTTTGTGTAATAAAATAAAAACTTCAATCGTCAATATAATGCCGGCTTGGACGACATGAATGTGGAACACTCCTACCGCCGTCACCAAATTGTTGAAAAAGTGCCTTTTTCCAAAAATCGATAGTGCATTGCAGTAAACACACGGCATTGCTTTGTTGGAGCCTTGTGTCCCTTCCCACCGCATACAGTCACATTAAAGCCATAGTATATTTGTATGCAATGATAGTTTCTTATTCTTAGCTCTACCAAAAAAAGTTTATAGAAAACTTTCTCGTAATCCTACGGTAGCATCTTTTGCAGGAGAAATCCTCATTTCACTCAAAGACATACATGTGAAATCACAGAGAGCACCTTCAGTGGCAATTCCGATTCACTCCAACCGCAGCGGGTTTGCAGGAAAACACAAGCGAAATCCCATGTAGAGGATTATCATTGCCTACGAGATGGTGTCCAACGACCAGATGTATAAATATTAAACACGCATATATGATGAGGCTCGCGACATGCACCTCTTCTCTGCAACCCGATCTCATAATGCATGTCGGTGAGAGGGTAAGATCGTATCAAAGATCATTAGTCGATCAGTACTACGTGACTCATACTCAAAATTTAAGGTCAGGAAGGGCAACGATTGAGCTTTAGGGTGGGCCCTGCGAACGGTTCACAGCTTGAGAACGAAAGACCTTATAGCAGCTGTCGCGAGAGCGCTCTTCCAAAGTGAGCCGAAAACGCATCCGGTCCCGTAGAGAGCGTGTTACCGTATCGTCAGTGTCTCTCAAGTTGGAAGCCGGCACAGCAATCTATCTCGAAATCCTTCGATCAATAGTCATCCTCATTTCGTTTCCCCGAGCACAATTTTTCACCCTAGCAGCGTAGCGGCCTCACCCATCCAGAGATTGACGATACTTGTGAGCGATCGGACTGGCACTATGCAAGGCGTTAACCATCATCCTGCTACGGCCGGGTGCGGTTGCTCCTTATGTTCGTCTTAATATACATATTACTTTCTGTACCGTGTAAAATGCCACTACTAACAAAGAAAAAAGGGACGATATGGTCGAAGTTGTCTTTTGCCTATAGTCGGGATCATACTACCGTCGCGACGATGTGCGAGAAGAAAACAATATCGATCAATCGCGGCCATATTGCACTTCTGAGAAAATCGATTTTTCGACTAGCAAAGCAGCATCTAATTGAGCGGATTGGGGTGAAATCTTTATCCAAGATCGGTTGGAACCTTTGTTTTCGACTACATTCCGGATAGATTGAGCAAATATGCATATCGCCGCGATGACACACCACTCTAAATTGGCCAAAATTGCAATAAAATCGCGGCGATATTTATTTATTTATTGGTTACGCTCATAAGAACGCACCAAAGCAAAATAACATTGAATAATGTGAAAAACCACGGAGAATGCAATAAAAAAATTGCATATTGGCTGAAAATTGCGGCAATGCAGTTGGAAACGGAGGTGTCAAGCATTTTCGAATGAGTATCCAATTAAACTCCACAAACTGTCTATGTGCTTATAAAGACAATCGATTCTCTCCGAAGCGCAAAATCGCCGCGATTTATCGATTGTGCTTTTTTCTCACACATCGCCGCGGCGAGAGAATGATCACGGCCTATAACTTTCTTTAAGGGCAGTGTCCACGATGAAATTAGTCCCGGAGTTCCCACTGGAAATCGAGAGGCCCAAGTCCAACTTCATCAGTAATGTTGGAAAAACACTTGCAACAAACACAGGAGAGCCCTATACGGCCTCAAACGTGAGTGTTGCGCTCACGCAACGCCCACTCCTTTCAACCCCCTCTAATCCGTGAATAACTGGAAAACCTATTCTAAGGAAACAGCATATATTCAGGGGGCTAAGGTCCTCTATACTTGATTAAATTTACCCCATTAGATGATCGGTTACCTTGTCAAACAGAAATTTTTAGTTGGACAACATTATCGGTAGCCGTTGAGGGAGTGGGCGTTGCGTGAGCGGAACACTCAAATTAGGGCCGTATAGGGCTCGTTCTTAGCCGTTTTTTTTTCAACGTTTCCGTTTATATACGGCTCAAACCTCTCGATTTCCGGTGAAAACTCGGAGACTGATCTTATCGTGGACACTGCCTTTAAAGAACTCCAATCTAAATTTTCAAAAAACCATCCTCTACAGCGTGACCTAGTGATTCCAACCGTTTCGAGAACGTCTGCAAAACTTCACGAGGGAATCCCTTGTATGAGCAAAGTTGTTTCATCCAGCAATAAAGTGTGAATTCCTCCCGCTAATCACCGCGCACGAATTTACACGTTATCGCATGATGAAACAACTTTTCCCAAACAAGGGCTTTCTTCGTGAAGTTTTTAAGGATTTTCTTAATATGATTGGAACAATTAGGACGTGCTGAAGACAAGATTTTTCAGAAATCGAATTGGAGCACCTTAAAGGCATCGTACACGATGAAAACCATATTTGGGTTAATGCTTTCATTCGGACTAGTGGGCCATGACGGTGTCAGAAAGTTTGGCGTTCCAGAATCGCCTCTGAATGAAGATTAGCTTACCTCAAAACGCTTCCTGGGTTTGGGGGGGCCGGCCTTGCGGTCGATCCGTTGTTACAAGGAACGAAACTCCGTGGTTGCTGCCCGCGGGCGCGCCTTGGCGTGTCGTAGGGCACAATTCACACGCCAGTCGATTCCGCATACGGCATCGATCGGAAGC
Organism: Aplectana chamaeleonis; assembly: GCA_029168955.1. Lineage (NCBI taxonomy): Eukaryota > Metazoa > Nematoda > Chromadorea > Rhabditida > Cosmocercidae > Aplectana > Aplectana chamaeleonis. Next base: position 4,205,139 of record JAPDOI010000013.1, on the reverse strand, counting down.
AGCTGGCGGTGATGGACGCAGCAGGTTGGTAACCCATCTTAATTTAGTTGAAGTCGTAGTCGAGCGACATCCTCGGTGAATTGCTTCCAACGCTGCGCCAAGGAACGAAGCGTAAAACTGTTCCTTGCGTTCTCCGCGCAACTATCCCAAGTTGATGTCGGCGCGAAATTCAAATTTGCTATGAACTTTTAAAGATGGGTTTATCTTGAAAAGTTGACGTTTTTGAGAGGGCCTTTTGCTACCGTTAGTCTTTATAGGGATACTAAAACACGAAAACTTCAAAAACCCAACTATGGTTTTCATCGTGTACGATGCCTTTAAAGGCACAGTCCAACATCAGAGGTAATTTTTTGATATTATGGTCCGGTCGCCGGCTATAGCAACCCTGCCAACCGCGAAATCTCAATTCGCTCAAATAAGCGAGAAAAAGCTTGGAAAACGTCGACCATGCCCCTTGAAAGAAGAAATGGGTAACGTCCACTACCAGGTTTCCGACCTCAATAAGGAAGAGACGCGCGAATGATTTTATTAAAACTTATGTTCTTTGAGGAGCCGCAACTTCGTTCTTAGTGAGTTCTGAACGATTCTGAAGACACCATTGTGATCGGCGTGAAATTTTCTCTCAGATAGGCAGAAAAACGAAAAATCGATTCTGAGGTTGGACTGTGCCTTTAGAGCAAGTTATGGGCAAACGACGCTTTTTTGTTACTTTGCCGATTTAGCCCCATTTTCCATATGTTCGCAGCGGTAGGTTGCGGAACGCAAAGGTCTACACAATACTACACATAAGAAAATTTGTATAGCTGGCTAGTGTGAAGCCTGAACGAGCAATCGGCTACAGCAGTTTGCCGAAATGTTTCGTAATAAAGCGGTGTCGAAAATCTGTTGTCTCGTCGTTCGCCAACATATCTTCGACTAGCCCTCTCCTGCTAAATTTATCTCCTCATAAATACATACAATTCGCTGCGCTTTGTTATGTATGCGAAACTGGATAACTGCGAGTCAACGAGAATGCAGTTCGTGATTATCTCACGATTGCGCAATCTTTAATGCCGAGATATCTGGATGTCCTCAAGGGGTTGTAGCAACACAATTCTGATTTCTATCATTATCACAGTGTGTTACTTATTTATGGCTACCTCAGTGTGCACGCACGGCGCTGTGCTTCAGCTTGGTTTCTGTATATATTTTCTTCACTTGTGATGCTTAGTGCATGAAGACAAAGATGGGCTCGAAACTACACTACCGCCACTAGGAAATGCTCAGAAGGCGAGCTGGGACGCGTTTCCGCGCCTTTATCATTCTTTTTTTATTCATTTTCTTCAGAATCAAGTTTTTTCCCAGACCTGGAAATTATTTAAGATCAAGGCTTTTTATACAGTATTTAAAATTCCATCTCGAGGCTACGCCATAAAAGTATGAACGACGCTAAAGAGCTGATATGGAGTCCGCCGTGGGATAGCGGAATGCAATGAAGTAGTATCGATTCCGCTGCAGCGCAGATCGATATTCGTCCACTGCGGATTGGGCTAATACAGCCCTGAAGCGTCATTTAGGCCCTAGCTATTCACCAGCGATTCGCCACCGCTGGCTTCCGCGGCATGCCTGCTATTGGTCAATCTCAAAATCTGACCAATCGCAGACGTCCCGCAAAAACCAGCGGCATCGAATCGCCGATGTATAACTAGGGCGTTATACACTAGCGATCGGCCGCCGCGGGCTTCCGCGGCATGTCTGCTATTGGTCAATTTCGAAATCTGACCAATCGCAGACGTCCCGCAAAAACCAGTGTCACCGAATCGCCGATGTATAACTAGGGCTTCATGCTTCTGCTCTATAGCAGCGACGCGCGCTTGATATAATAGAATGGTACTCGTCGCAGGCGTCTATCCGACGTATGAGCACACGTAATAATTCTTCAAAGCAAACAAAACTGTACAAGGACTTGCCTCCATAGGAATTGGTTGATCATCGAGTTTTATTTGAGCCGTTGGTTTGACGATAGTTTGCGGTGAAATCATCCTGAAACGAAGGAGTATCAACCCAATGTACTAAAGACAAGTAGGTGGCAATATAGATATCACATATAAGTTATAAGTTTCTTACATTCGCGAAAGGCAAATGTGAGAAAAAAAACATTATAACAAGAATCAACTGTAAAAATTGATGCTCCAACATATATTCATAACCGTCGAGGCAGAAGCAGCGGTTCATCTCGAAAACTAGGATTCGAAATCTAACAGGATCTTTTTAGCATGTGCTTCGAATTCACTCAATGTCAGCCCTGGAAGCATATCTTTCGTGATGTTGGAGTATGACCTTCCAGCTCTGTATTTGAAAGATTTGGCTTACAAACTGGTACTTGGCCCGGGTAAATCAATTTTGAACGAGTTTCCTCGCGTGCGAGAGTACTTTAAAATGAACAGACGTTTCATGCTTAGCATTTTATGGTTGTAAATCCAGTTATGAACCTTGCATACGTCAAATACTCTATGCCTTTGCGATGAGCGGAACAAAAAAACCCAAATTTTGGAAATCGGCAGATATTTTGAAGGTCAGCATGTGGAAGGCCAGGAACCTATGTGCAAATCGAAGAGAATGTTTTTTTCAATCTGGTGAGCCTTCCTTCAATGGGCAAGACTTCTTATATTAAGCAGAATTAATCTTCATTCAAACCACTCTGCCCAACGACGTTAATAACATATCATCTGCTTCGCACAGAACTATTCGTTCGATAGCAACCAGCACCATGCTTCCATGCACCTCACATATTCGTGGGGAAGTTCCCGAGAACGACAGCAGAACTTCCCTCGAAACAAATGGGGGACTTCCCCCGAATCGGAGGGAGGCGAAGGGGAGGTCTCGACAGCAGAGCAATGGGGGAAAATCCCACAGCAGGATTTCTCTTGTTCTCCCGACTGCAGGTCTTCCAGCGACCTTCCGACAGCTGATCTTCCCATTGTTCAATGATTGATCAAAACTCAGCTTGCTAGAACTCGCTATTTTCGACAGTCTCCTGTTCCCGAAAAAACTGCGATCTGTCCAAAAATATTCACCTCTGACTAAGGGTTATAGAGAAGCTAATTAGCTACTCTGAAATCCAGACAGAGATGCCTTACATAGTCCTTGAGTGGCAGATCTACCCCTCAACTTGCGAAGTGCGAGACCACCTCGCGACTAGCCCGTCTGCATCACCGTATACGCTGCGGCTTTGTTTTCGCCGTCATCATGTTCGAGGGGAGGCATGGGAACAACCGTGAAGCGAACTTCCCTTGTTCTCCCCCCCCCCCGAGTTGACTGTTTCGACCGATAGAGTGATAACGACCAAAACAGGTCCACTGTACTCGGAAACTTCCCCCCAAATGTGTGAGCACAGAGCTGTGTGCGGTTACTGGTGGCTCACTCTTTTTGACACACACCGTATGGGGGAGGGAAAAGAGGCACTCTTCTGATGTGGGCGGGGCCCTAGAGCGCATGGCGCGCGCGCCTTCTCGCGGACGCCTTCCCGTGGATAAGAGAAACGAATAGGAGAAATAGTAATCCTCTGGTAGAGACGAAATCGAATGAGGGTAGCTAATAATTCCATAAATATTCAAGAAAAATCAGAAACGATGTAACAGGGACTGATCCGTGAGTCGGAACGCGCGCCGTGCGCTCTCAGGCCCCTCGCATATCAGAAGGCCTCTTCCGGCGCACCCAAACCGTATCCACAGGGTGCCAGGACAGTATTCACCACGTTGAGTAACTTCGCCACGACGAAGTCGACGCGCTACATCAATGCTTGACACTAGGGAGGTGCCAACATCTCCCAGCACAATCCGAAGCGGCAACGGAAGGTCGACTTCGACTGTTTGGGCATATTACAAGAAGGCCGCCAGATCATCTTATTCAACACGCTCCAAGGATGCTTCCAAATCCTGTCTGGACGTCCGGACTCAAGTGAAGAATGAGAATTTAACTGAAAGGCAATTTAGGCGCGATGTTTCACTTTGGAGGAAGTGGAATAGCGAGCAATGGATGGATTGTGTTCAAACTGCAAAAGAGGACCGTGACAAATGAACACGACTGACTACTAGGACGGCATACCTCGGCAACGATGACTTGGCGATCTCCTTATGATTGCATGATTGTATGAGTGTAAATTTGCAAATAATAAAATCCAGAAGGCTATACAACTGAGCAAAGAAGTTATGAACATACACCAGATTAGCCTTCTGATTTGAGCACTACGCTGTGATATATCGGTACCCGGCCGTTTCACTACTGGTAACCAGACGCCCTACGGATTTTGAGAAGGCTTCGGAGAGGGCGAGCCCACCGAAACGTCACTCTGCCAATAAAGCCGTTATATTACCTCGTGCCAGCTACAGTCAAAATACCAACTATTATTCTGATGCCGAAGTTCATCGAGAGTCAAACGTGGAGAACGTTAAGAGACAACGGTTACTACTCATCTTGGACCCTGCATATGCAATGAAATCTGTGTTTACAGACGAAGTGAAGTGAGTGATAACGACTCTGAACTCTGATAATGTGTATGAGTGTCTAGTAGCCGCGAACACCTTTGTTGCAAAGAAGAAGTGCAGACGTGTGACTGCTATCAGTAACGGAGGTCAGCTGATAAGAGACCATGAGGCCTTGAGAGTAGGAAGAATTTTGCGTCTCCCCTGCTACAACAACAAAGATTTGAGCACTTCGTTATTATCGTACGAGGAAAAATGGAATCTGATGATTTTTGTCGCTGACGCTTTTCGCAGGAAGTATGTACTACGTCTAAAAATTCTTACTGTCCTTATCGGAACTGTCCTTCGGCCCGCACTAGCAGACAACCGCTATTGCAGCACGCTGCTGGAAGACAATCTTTCTGACACCACGTGGTCCTTTCACGATTAGGCTTCGTCCTAACATGATTATCTTCGAGCTGCGTAATGTAACAGCGGTTGTCCTCAGATAAGGACCGGACAGGTTCCAATATGGACAGTACAGCACAAAACCTTTACTTTGTTTAGAATGAAACATAGAGAGCGGAGGAACGAATCATAATCTACTATCACTTTATTACTCTTATCAACAACTTATCTACTTAAGTTTAAGGCAGCATACACGCTCATAAACGTTATTGAGATAACTACGGAAATAGAATGGTTTGGCCCATATTACAATGCCTACGCATTTTGAAGTGTCAAAAACGACCCACAATGAGGCGTAGGCAATATGCTGTAAGCCATACGATTCGATTCACATTGTGATCCCTACCACGTTTACGAGAGTGTATGCCGCCTTCAAAATGTGTGACGGTGTGTGTCTGTTTATATCATCCGAATCTCTCAAATAAGAAGCCGCGGTCAGCAATTGGGCCCAAACTCATTCGATCGATAACCAAACCCCCTTCGTTTTGCCGAAACGCGGCGTCGCGGCTTCCTAACCGAATCGCATAGATCATATCCTCTGTTTCCGAGTGAAATTCATTTTCGGTCATCGCGTGCGTCTGCGCGCGTACGCTGCATCTCCTTCTGCCCACACTTTCTCGCTGTCTCTACCCTCGATCCGCACAAGCGAGAGAGGGAACAGAGTAAATTTGGGTCGGAACCAGAGGATAAGTATGTCTTTGCGGATTTGAAACGTCCACACGAAAGACCACATGACACAAGTGAGACTTCACAAAAAGGAATCGTGGCGGGACCCACGTAACTCTCGCATACTGAGTTCTTGAAAACTTTCCTTGCATTACAAAATGTCTTTCTGTTAACTTTCCGTTGGAATGGAGGATTACGCATGGAATTGTGCATCTATTCTTACATAAACAATTGACATAGCATAAGCCACGCCCACAATGTCGCCGCGAAGCGGCATAGATCACGCGAGTACATAAAATAACTCTTAACATAGGTATTGGACTTAAGGAATACCCTCTATTTCGCATTCAAATTCATACCTTGCGAATCTAAGCGGATAGGGGAGGGGACAGACTGAGTGGGTAAGAGAGATAGAACCCGATGAAAGCCGGGCGATTTTCGCTCCGAAATAGGGTGCATACAGACTTTCAGAGTTTACAAAGGCCAGGGATTTGGGGAAGTACGCCAATCTAGATTATTTCCAGCTCCACCAAACTGATCACAGACAAATTCGCACTTTGCTTTTGTTTCTCTATTGATTTTGCGATGAGGTGAGGCCATACGTAATAACTACGCACACGGAATGGGCGCTCTCATTTATCACGTTATTGTGCGATGGGGAGGGGGCGAAAACTGAATAAATGAAATATATCGCACAATATAAAACGGCATGGAGATTTAGAACAGGGGGGGGGAGGAGTAGGCGACTGCTCGAAAATGAGGGGACCAAGCGTGTAGATGTGTTGCGTCACACTTATTAGGGACTGCTTTAAACTTCCCGTGGAGATTTGGAAAACCATTTTGTCTTTGCTATAGGCCTGTGACAGTAGATAAATACTCCGTGCTTGAAATTCCCTAAACGGCTGCGGGGATTCCAAAAAATTGCATTTTCAGAGCTTCAAAAAAACGGTAAGGGGGGCCATCAGGGAATCTTTGGGGTGTTGAGATAATTTTTTTCGGATTCGGCTCAAAACTTGCATCTGGGGGTTATTCAGAGCGCTGAACCCAAATCTGGGGTCTATTCCTCGTCTCACTTAGGGTTACGGTAGGTAACGGCAGGCAAAATGCCTTTTAACTGGCGTTATTTACCCTGAATTTTCGAAAATCGAAAAAAGGACCTCACATTCGTGTTCAGCGTCCCAAATAACACCTACAGTAACATTTTGAGTGAAATCTGAGACTTTGACCGAGCTACCGAATACCCACCGTAATCTACCGAAATCTAACGACAATCGATAAACGGGTTGCAGATTCGTGTTAGGCAGCCCGAATAACCCCTATGTACACGATTTGAGGCGATTTGATCGTAACATTCCCGAAATCGTCAAAAGTGGCGTTTTTCAGCAAATTTTCCCCCGTTTTGAAGCTTCGGACCAAATCAGACGGATTTTTCTGAAATATTAAAAAATGTGCCTCAGATTTGTGATCAGCATCTATAGAAACCCCTAGAAACAAGTTTTCAGCCCAATCCGAGACAATTTTTTGAACATCCTAAAAATCGCCATTCGTGTACCCCTTTTGTATACGCAAAGCTATGAAAATGTCCACTTTCGGAGAGTTCCTGTAAATCTCTGAGGCATTTAGGGAATTCTGAAAACGGATTACCAATACTGTGTCCCTTACCTACAACTCTCAACATATGGTTTTATAAAAGCGCACCGGAAAAGTAAGGCAAGCCCTTCTTAGACAGATACTTTTTTCGAACCAAATCGACTACTTCTCGAAAGAAATTACTCTAATCAAATAAATCCTAAATGTAGTTGAATAGGCATACATAGATTATGCTACCATAACACATTTAAGTACGTAAAGAACTATTGAATTTAAATTAAAAAATGCTAGATATAATATTTATTATGTCGTTAGTTATCAAATAGGCTATATCGTGACATTTTTCATTAATGTCGTTGATTACGTACATAGATGACATTACAGTTGTACAATTTCGGAAAAAAATTTCGATCGCTTTCAAAAAAATTTCGAACGAACTAAAAATAAAAAAACAATTCGCTTGGGAAGTTTTCGATTAAATAAAACACTAAAAAAGGTTTCGAAAGTTTTTTAACAGAACGGAAGTCGAATTTTTTCGTTTTTGAAAAAAAAATCGAAATGTCAGAGTCGAAGTGCATATGAGGCGCCGTATATACTTCCGCAGCCGAGATGGGTCGCACAGTGCAATTCTGTAACATTGGTCATGCGACCCGGCACAAGCAATATTAGGGATCGTTTATTCTTCAGCCGGGGCGCGGCGAGATGCAATACAACCATATCGATCAAGAGGCGCCGCCTCGCTGCACCGCGAGGCGTTTAGAGTTTTTCTGCTCGAAATTTTCCAACCGCCCCCACGCGGCCGCCGCCTGCGCGTTGCCACGCTGCCCGGGAAAAGCAGGCGGCGCGGCTGCCGCAGGCGATCCGCATCAACAGCATACGCTTTTCTGCCGTTATTTCATACACATTATCAATTTTCGATACTATGATTCATGTCTAAAAGTTCTTGCGAGGTCCTGGGCGTTGTTTTAAGTATGTTGGGTTTGCAAAAACTTCCTTTTTTAGGTTTTGAAATAATTTTTCTCTAGAGAAGATTTTTTTAAAGACTTTACCTGCTTTCGAGTGAGGTCTTATGATAAAAAAGATTATAGATGTTTCTTCTGCAAAAGAAATCACTCATTGCAATTGGCCTCGCGCTATGTCAGAGCTACTCCCGGCTGTGTTTAGTCTCATTCCGCGACAAAGATGCAACAATTACGCTTTCGCAGGGTGAGAATCACTTGCTGCACTCAAAAAATCTAAATTGTTTTCTCTGAATGTCTCAATCTGTGTTTTGAAAACAAGAAAATTCACACTTTCCTCATCCACTCCAGGCTGTAATTAATCCTGACATGAAATGTGAAGTCGTAAACAATTTTTACATCAAACGTAAAGAAGTAGGTATTGAAGAGAAGCTGGAAAAGGGGAAGTTTGTTTTGCTATTAAAAATAATTTAAGGATACGCAAACCTTCGCCAAATACATGATCAGGTACGCAAATGCGCGTCGCCGCGTCAATTCGACGCAGCCCGATTATGCATCCTAGTGGCGCGTTTTTACGAGCGGCGCTCCGCTCCGTGCAGCGGCGGAAGCATAAACGACGCCATTGCAAGATTACGACCCAGTTGTATTGCATTCAATGATTCCTAAAAAGCCGAACGAATATTCAACTTCTTCGAATGAGATTTGAGAAAAATCGGTCTGGGAACTTTCGAACGAACAAAGAAACAGAAAAGTCCTCCAAAATTTTCGTTCGTGTACAACTATGTATAAAGACAAGGCTTAAAGTGCACTCTCACTATATTTAACGCTCAGTATAATAGAGAAGAACCTTCATTCACAGAAACGACAATTGAGGGGTAGATGTATTACATTCCGTCACATGGATATAATACTAGTAACTCAAAATGAAAGCGAAAACTTTGTTCGAAGAATTCTAATAAAAGTATATACTGATGCACTCACAAATGTCTTTTTTTGTACTATTGTACTTCTCTTTTGTCCTTTTTCTACGTCTGTTGAAAACAAAGCTACTACTTATGCAAGAACACTTAGAAATACAGAAATACTTTACAAAAACGTGTAGCGCAGCTAGACATTTCGCAGACAGAGTAAATTCAACCAAAGTATGTAGTACCAAACAAAAGTGGTCCATCAAGATTTAATGTTTGTAAATTATATGCGAAGTAATAAAAGACCACTATGAACAAATCAACTAAAGAGAAACATTTCGTAGAATGGATGAGTGCTTGACAACTCTGAGGTGAAAGCAAGTGGCAGAGGGATAGGTAATCGTGCAACAGGCTGGCAGTCCTCATGGTACGGGCACGTCTGCCTGCCACGAAATGAATGCTCCCCACATGAAAAAAAAACATTGCAGAAAAATGGCAGAGACCAACTGCAAACATCAGCCAAAGATTCAAAAACGACAGAGTCGCAATGGTTACATGCTCATTACCTATGTACTACTGCTTTTACACCTCTAAACCCGAAAATGCGATCAATCGAAAGACCGCAAAGAATTAGAGGCGAAAAGCACCCCAGCAGCGAAGTATACGGATAACGTGGAAATTTCGCACAATATGAGGAAATCAATCCCCCTCAATACCAGTAAGTGCAAATTACACTTGCTGACGACGTTGACCGATTCGGACAAAAAGCCACATTGTCAAACTTATAAACACAATTCTTACACAAAGCATTAATCCCATGAGTCACTCCACTGGAATTTCAAATTGTCATCCGAGCCAACGCATCAACTGCGTAATGCGCTTTTCTGCGAAGTTGGGTGGTGAATGAAGCATAAATGGAGAAGAGACCAGAAAAATTCTACCCAAGGCACCCTAAAACTGCAAAACGGGAATCAGGAGACTTCAACCGCTTTCCATTGAAAAACCGATGTTGATACCTAACTATGGCTTGCCTTACATTTTCCGAGGGCTTTTAAAAACCGTTTTGTTAGTTGTAGGTATGGGACACATCATTGATAGTCCGTTTTCCCAATCCCCTAAATGCCTCAGAGATTTACAGGAGATTTCCAAAAATGGACATTTTCATAGCTTTGCGGAAAGAAAAGGCGTACATGAAGGCTATCAGTCTGCGCAAAGTTCGGAAAATGTGCCTTCACCTAAACTTTGCTAAGGGGGTAGTTTTGGGCGCTGAATACAATTATGAGGTCTGTTTCAGGATTCTCCGAAAGATTACTGCTCATTCTGGAAGGTACAAAAAGCACAGAAAACGACCGTTTCATGCTTGGTAACTTCTTGGAACCTGTAGCTCAGAGCGGGATAGGGCGCGGTTTTACTATGTATCCCTAAGAGATACTAACAATACAAGTCGTTTTTGTAGATGCTTTTACCGCCATAAACACTTCCCTTGTTAGTCGCTTTACAAATGTGTGTATTCAGATTCGATCACCTATAATGGGGCTACTGTCCTTACTGATGGGTTCCGGGGTAGCCCTATTATTTTGTTTTTTCATCTAGACAAAATCTTGGTTGACAATTCATTGACACTAACTGAGATGCACAGTCTAAGGGCAGTAACGAACGTGTGGTAAGTTATTCCAATCCTATAATTACTTATGCTCCGAATTTCGATGAAACCCTAGATAATTTTTCCTCTTATCGATAACAAAGAAAGAACGTGTATTTCACTTCGGCGTTTGATCGATAAATATCACTGGCTTCCACTGTAAGGCCCTAGTAATACACCGAAGGGACGCTGCGTAAATAGCCAGACAACCACCACTTATGCGCACCCTATCTGTGCTGAGGCGTGCCAAAATGAACAGTTATCGCAGAAGAACGCGCCGGAAGCCCGCACCGAGCAGTTACACACGTAACGGCACTGCATAGGCCGTAGAGTATATCAAACGAATAAAAATTTTCGAATATTCGAATAAACGAATAATTCAAAAAATTGACTCTTTCGAATATTCGAATAAACGAATTATTCGAAAAATCGACTTCTCCGAATATTCGAATGAACGAATTATTCGAATATTTGGCTTTTCGAATAATCGAATAAACGAATTATTCGAAAATTTGATTTTTCCGAATAATCGAATTATTCGAATGATTCGAATACGAATAATCCGAATATCCGGCTAAAATCACGAGTATCTGAATAGGAAGTAAGGACCGAGTACGCATAATCGAACCCCCGTTCGCGGCACTACCAACTTTCTTGACCTTTTTTTGTATGGTATTGTATAGATCAAAGCTATGCCAATGTTCTTCCACAAAAAAGACACTTCACATTATATCATAAGAGTATTCGAAACATTTATCTCTGTGTATGAGTAGTAGTTAAACGATACGATCAAAGTCTCTAGAATTTCGAAACAATATCTACCAATAATATCCAAATTTCTCATCAATTTGGGGTGCTATCTAAGGCTCCGTTCATAGCAGACGACCAGCGGCAAAGCGTCAAGACGTCGGGGCATCATGGGCCAGCGCTGAAACGCTGGCGCATGACGCTCGACGGCTGGCGCAATCAACGTGTGCGAGGACGGTACGTGGTTAACGATGATATCGATAACATTAGTGACAGCCGCTACTGCCGCTATGCCTCCACCGTCAGCGTCAGGGCGCCTGCATTGGTCGCTGGGGAGTCAGATCAATAACGAATGTTAAAGATGCAAACCCAGATAGCACCCAGTTTGGTTTTGAAGACATTTCACCTCTGCCCCGCAAAAATTGAGATGTACCGGAGACTCTGCTTCCTATTTTTCTGGAATTATTCGTTTATTCGGCCAAATATTCGAATATTCGAATAAACTATTTATTCGAGAAATTGACTTTTCCGAATATTCGTATAAACGAATTATTCGAAAAATTGACTTCTCCGAATATTCGAATAAACGAATTATTCGGAAATTGGCTTTTCCGAATATTCGAATAAACGAATTAATCGAAAAATTGACTTTTCCGAATAATCGAATTATTCGAATATTCGTTTATTCGGCCGAATATTCATTTTTCGAGTACTCTAATAGGCCGGGATCACACTTCCAGCGACGAGCGACGCGACGCAATTGTTACCACCAGTATCGACCGGAAATCAGTATGCCTGATATGTTTTGTCGGCGCCGTCGGTCGCGGGAAGTATGATCCCGGCCATACTGTATCGTTGCGGGACCCACCCTATTGGAAACTTGACAGGTTCCACCAGCTGATTATTTTACAGATTTAATTTACTAAAATACTACCAAAACGACATAAGGAGAACTGTTGTAGCAAGAGGAGTAGATTATTAGTGACTTTTCGCAATAAACAAGTGATAAAAGCAAAAAATACCGATAAAATACAATTGAAACGCACGGGAATTTTTTAGTACGCAATATTGCGTCAGAGGCGTCAGAGACGCAACATTGCGGATGAGTCCTTGATTCACGTAACAATGTCATTGGGGGACGTTTTCATTCCGTTGGTGTATAACTCGGGCCTAACCAAACATTATCATTAATGAGTGAGCAATGAACTAATGTGTATAAATAAATAAATAGAAAACAAGGTCAAACAGGCGAAGAACGTAAAGATGACAGATCCTCTGTTTCGGGGTGAAATTTATTTTCGTTCATTGCGGGCATGCTGCCGTCTCTCCTTCTCCACACAATTTCTCGCTTTATCTGCCCTCGCTTCGCACAAGCACGCGAAGGAACAAGGAAATTTGGCTTCGAACCAAAGAATATAAAGCGTAATTGTATGCGGACTAAGAAAATAGGATTTTTTGGCGTGCAACGCATGATTAGCCCTACGAGAAATAGCAAGCAAGAGAGACCACCGCAAGGTGCAGTCGTTCTCTGGGCCAAATTCCGGTCCGTATTTGCGGACTACGGCTATCGCATCATTCGACACGTATTAACCGTGCTGGGACCACTTGGTTTTGGCACGATTCACCCTTCTCCCAGAACGATTATCACGTGTCGCATGATGCAACAGCCGTAGTCCGCACGCAATTGCGGATCGGAATTTGGCTCGGAGATAGACAGTAAGAGATTATCAGGTATATCAACCTATAAATTCAGATGATGATCAGTCTTTGTTGGAAAACGAAATTGTAGTTTAAATCGATATCCTGAAAGCTGGCGGCTTCCCTTGGAACATTTGTACTTACACCACTAGGCTGAACCAGAGAATCGGGCGCTGCACGGCTAATGACGGAGTTTTTGCCAATTTTATTTGCACGCTATGCCTCGCCTTGCGAAGGGCATCCTCTCTGCAATCTCCCACATCATCTTGAGAATCGGCAAGATGCGACTTTTTGTAAGGTTCGATTGGTAGGTTTAAGCGGTCTGATCCATCCCATCAGATCGCGAATCATTCCCACATTAGAGAGAAGGATTGCCGTCCGTGGATATTCACAAAACAGGTGGAAAAACGCAACACAGGAAGACAAAATGGAATATTGATTCCAATAACAGCGCTGCACTTCGAACGGAACCCATTCAACTTCCACCTTTCAGGCAACCAATGCAGGATGAATGAAGGATGAACTCATATTCACGAACACAATTCATCGCTTGTAACGTCGGCCACAATAGGTGGTCATTGAAAGACTACGGGATATCACGGTAGTGATAGTGAGCCTTAGGACAGGGTACTGCACTAGGTCTAGTGAAGGCCAACCTTGCTCACGAGGGAAGGATCATTACATGTCGTGGCCATTCCAAATGAAATATGCGTTTTTAGGATCAATCTCTAACGTGGACATCAAATTCTTAGGTTGCAGCTGCGAAACGTCTTTCTGTACAAATATATATATATATATATATATATATATATATATATATATATATATATATATATATATATATATATATATATATATATATATATATATATATATATATATATATATATATATATATATATATATATATATATATATATATATATATATATATATATATATATATATATATATATATATATATATATATATATATATATATATATATATATATATATATATATATATATATATATATATATATATATATATATATATATATATATATATATATATATATATATATGTTTTATAGAGCGTCACTCGTAGACGTATCATTACGCGTAATCCATGAGTCTCTGTCGCCTCCTGAAATACGCCGATGTGATTTCTACACCAGAAATGACCCCATAGTCATCTGGTGTAGGATCATCATCTCGGGTGTAAAAATCACATCGGTGTGTCTCAGGAGGCTACGAAGATCCATGGATTAGAGGTTATGATGCATCTACGAGTGAAGCGCTGAAAACGCATACAACTCCGTTCAGAGAAACGTTTCGCAGCTGCAATGTAAAAATTCGAATTCAACGTCGAAAATTGATCCTAGAAGCACATATCTTATTAGGAATGGCCACGGCATGTTATGATCCTTCCCTTGTCAGACCCCTCAAGAGCCTGATTTGGTCAAAATATTGGCGAATTGATCAACAGGAGCATAATCTGGTGTGTTTTGATCTGAAAATTTAAACAAGAGGAGCAATCTATTGAATAAAAAACGAGACATTAACTATGAATTAGATCACGGATGCATATTTTCTTGACGGAAAACTTGAAGTTGCCTGCATTCCTCTTATTGAAGTCTATACTACAGCTCAGTTGAAACAACATTTCATGCAAATTGGAGCACGTGACCGAAATTTTCGCAAAAAAAACTGGTCCTAGAAAGTGTTCACCCATGTTCAGAATGACCCACCTGGAATTAAGATTGGTACACTTTAAAGCAAGTTATAGGCAAGATACGCTTTTGTTGCCAACGTTGACGATTTCGCTCCTTTCCCTAAGTTAGCAAAGGTATTCTTGCTTATGGATGTTCATAATGGATCCAAAAAAGTGAAGTGGTTGTTTGAAGACAAAAATGGTACTTCAAAGAGGCGAACTTTGTAAACCTGGGAGCTTTAGGTGCATAAAAGGTATCCTCGCTATCCTAGGTTACATAGAGTTCGCGTAATAAATTGAATCTGATGAATGGATGGGGCTGCGACCGTAGGTTAACCCGCCCGAATCGAAACCCCATTCTCCAGTGAGGCCGCCAACCCCGCACGGCCAACCGCCTGGTCCATGCGTCCGACTAAATCGCGAACGGTAGTCATATGTATATAGAAATTAAGGATCGTTTCTTCGGACCGCTTCGCAGCATCGGCTTGTAGATTCCAACTCATTACTCTGTATCAGCGTTCTAAGGCTACAATTTCGAGGCAAAGGCCCTCATCCAAGCTTAGTAGCACTACTGAGTGGCGCTTTACAGCACCAATCTGGTCATCTCATAGGAACAGATTTTGATGCGAAGCACCTATTCGTAACGGCAGCTCGTTAACAAACACCCGTTCGCTAAGCAGTCGGCACGGAGTTTTAACTACGACCAATTTCCAGTCTGGTTCTGGAGTATCTTCTCTGCGTCTTGCCTTTCCCTAGGTGACTTCCCTTAACTTTACTAGGGCTTCAGACAAACATCACAACTCTGTGTAAGAGCAACTTCACAGCTTCTGGTGATCGAAGTGGAACCTTGTAAAGGGCTGTCTGAGGCAGGCATGTATCGCTCACAGATGCCAGAGCACTTCAAACTACATTCAGCACATACTATGAAACTCCGGGCCGTGCACGTAGAGCACTGATTCTCTGAATTTCTGCAAATGTGAGCTTGCCGAAACTTCTGACGCACTTGCCATGCAGACTGATAGTAGAAGTCTTTGCATAGACCTCCACTAATCAACTTTCCGTTACTTGCACTATTCCAGTTCAGAATTCGCAAGGCGTTGAACACGCATCTTGCAGCAATTCTCTTCGTCGCACTTCCCCTCGATGGTCACAGGCTCCGGAAAAAGTAGAGTGGCAGGAGAATCAAGGGGGATTGGTTACGACAGCACTACAGTTAAGGCGCGTGGGTGAATCCCTGTCACTTCGTGCTGGTCACAACCTCACACGGATATGATGTACGTAAGCGGCACTCTGTAGATGAATGACACACTCCGTCACTGGAAGCCGAAGACTGTCTGAAGAAACGATTTCTGTCACCAAGAGCAGTGATACTAGCTCAGGACCTTCTTGCGGAGATGTAGTTTCATAACAGAGTCCAGGTCTCTACCACTAGATTGCATTGGTTCCGCATAAGAGTGCGTAGTATGGCGCTTCTTGTTGAGTGAAATCGACACCGCTTTTTAACAGGTTCTCTTACCAGCACCAGTGCTGTACGATGAATGAGGAGAAGCTATCCACCATGTCGCCTCTTCGAGCAGCAGCAAATTCCTATCCGTGATGGGTTAAGATATTTACTCTGCACTTGAAATAGTGACTGATCCACTCCCCTCAGCACTGAACCCAGTACAAGGCCACGAGACCTTCAGGAAGCACTGGAAAGCACATTTGTAGTATCTGATGAAACTGCACGCTATGGCACACCCCTTATTCTTCCCCGCAGAGGTGATACAGTGGCAACACCCTCCGATCCTCTTCTGCCTCCTCTAGCACAGTGGAGAGGAGCAGTTGTCACCTCAAAAAGACGAAAGTTCGATCTCCGCCCAAGGCCAACCACGAATGGTTAGACCCTGAACACAGTTAAAATGGTTTCAGAATAGCCTGGGAAGATAAGAACACTGAGCTAAATGTTCACTGGCCCGCGCAAAAAAATTGAAACGACCCAACAAACAATCGAAATGTGTCCAGGATTCTGAGAAGAAAATGGAAATCGTGATGCCTTCTCAGACGGATCGAAAAAACCTAGAACTTTATCTCTCATCCACACGGCCCCGCAATTGAATGGGACAAACACTGACAAGGGAAGTATAAAAAGCGTAGGTCGGATCTGCCAAAACGACTAGTATGGTTAGTATCTCTTCTGGCTCAATAGTAAAAATGCGCAGTATCCCGCCGCGAACCGCAGGTTCAAAAAAGTTATGAGCATTTTTTAAGCCTGGCGAAAAGGCAAGGGTACCCATCAGGCATTTTTTTTTGAAGTTTCAAAAAATTTTCTCGGATTTAGCTCAAAAGTTGTATATAGGGGTAATCTAGGGTGGTGAACACGAATCTGGAGTCCATTTGTCTAAATTTTGAGGTTTACTGTAGGTTACGGTAGGTAACATGTCATTTAGGGGTCAAAACCCACCTTAGTATTTTGAAAATCGATAAATGGACGTTAAATTCGTATTCTCCACCCCGAATAACCCCCGTATACAAATTTCGAGTGAAATCTGAGATTATTACCAAACTACCGTATACCCACCGTACTGTAATCTGCAAAAAATCGATGAACGGACTCCAGATTCGTGTTTAGCACTCCAAATAACCTTCAGCAAATGATTTTGAGACATATCTATCGTAGAAAACCGGAAATCTCGAAAGTGGCGTTTTTCCCTCGAAATTTTCTCCTGTTGGGAAGCTTTAAACGAAATGAGCCGAAAACTTTTGAAAATCGACTAATAAATCACAGAATCGTGATTAGCGCCCCAAAAAACCCCCCTGGGAGAATTTTAAGTCAAATCTGGAACATTTTTCTAAAACGCTTCCAGAGCCCTCAATTAGTAGAAATAAGCGCCCAACCGAAAATCCGTACAAGTCCAAAACGCTGTCAGTCTGGAAAAAGTACGGAAATTGTGCGTTCACCCAAAATTCGCTCAGGGTGGTAGTTTTAGGTGCTGAACACATTAATGAGGTCCGTTTCCGGATTTTCCGAAGAATAACGCGCTTTTTGGAAGATACAAAAAGCACAAAAAAATGGGCTTTTTAAGCTTGTCACTTCTTGGAACCTGCGGCTCGCGGCGGGATACTGCGCAGTTTTACTATTGAGCCACAAGAGATACTAATGACACTAGTCGTTTTGGCAGATCAGACCTACGCTTTGTATACTTCCCTTGTGAGAAGGAATAAGAAGAACATTATTCCTCAGGTCTTGCCGTGCTATTCGTCACAGATATCGAATGAAACTGGATGTGAATGGTGAAAGCCGTCGATGTTGCAAGTTACGTAGGAGTAAGCGTTCAGCAGCAACAGAATATAACTACTTCTTGATTGGGATGTTCCTCGATGGATCCTTAGTGTACAGAGAAGTGCACAGCACACTTCTTCCTACAACCTGCATGTCATCCTTTTGTTCCGATAGGGATCGATCTCCTCTCCAGTTTTTCTGCGATGAGACCGAATCGCATCAATCTTGCGCACCGCACAAGTTGTTACGCCACTTGCAGCCATTCCTTCGCGCAACTAACGTCCATCATAAAGCTTGAAAGATAAAGTAGCACTGCCAGCACTTCTTGACGAGAGCTACATTGAGGCAATGCTGTGAAGTGTCCCATAGTTGACTCTGAGTTCCTGCACCATCGTGACAGGTTTACCAAAATATTGCCAGATTGGCGCAGAATTTCACTAGCTTCAAGCCATGGCAATCAATTAAAGAGCACGTGTAGTTACAGGATTTACATGGATGTGCCAGGTAGCATTATCCGCGTGCTCTTGGATGAGGAACGATGAAACAGTGACCAAGACTCAATTGTGCCGCACTAATAACTGAAATTGTCGAAGTGCAACGATAGAAAAAAGTTGACAGCATTGACACGTGCCCGTGCTGTGATGAAAGTTGTGTGGATTAGAGTGTTGGAACGAATATTTTTTTTTTTGAATATTCGAATAAACGAATAATTCGAATATTTCACTTCTTCGAATATTCGATTATTCGAATAAACGAATATTTCGCTTCTTTGAATATTCGATTATTCGAATAACCCGAATAATCCACTTCCTTGAATATTCGAATATTCGAATTATTCGAATATTATTCGAATAAACGAATATTTGGGGGACACTATTGCGTACTATCCCATCCAATCCACTCGGGCAAACTGGGGCGTCGACAACAGGTTGAGAAGTTGTCATCTCATAAACTGCACCCTCTTGACAACTCAAATCGCTCGCATTGTAAGCCTGACAACTGCACGTTGCCCAGCGACGTCCGCCTGTTGTCGGTCTGTTGACATTTTGACCTTTCACGTTTAGCGGCCTATTTAGCAGCGGTTCACATCCAGCAAGACTTTTATGTGGCTTAGGAACTACTTTGCACCGACCCGCGTCGCGCCCGGCGCATCAATACGCATCGCGGTCAGCACACCTACACGCATCGCGGTCGGCACACCGACACGCGTCGCGGTCGGCAAACCGACACGCGTCGCGGTCGACACACCGTCACGAAGCGTAGTCGGTAGACCCACGCGTCGCGGCTAGGTCGCCCAACCTCCACTGAGGCCGCCACCGGATGGGCAGGGCATCCAGATGCTGGGCGGCCCATGTACTGCATACTTGGGTAATTGGAACCGGCTGCACTCTTGTCACTTAAAGGCAGCATACACGATTGCAAGCATGGCTGAGATACTAACTACGGAAGTTGAATGGGCATGGCTCAGAATACAACGCCTACGCATTTTGAAGCGTCAAAAACGATCCACAAGTGACGCCACACGACTGAGGAGTCGGCCCGCACCTGTATCAGCCCGCTCGTATTTGCGTCCTCCCCCAAACAGGAGTGCTGGGCCATTCCCACCATTGTCGATGATGTATAGCTCACTTATTGTACTCCATTGTACCACCCATAAGCGTCGCCGATGGTGGAATAGCCCAGAACCCCTTTTAGAGGAGGACGCAAAATGCAAGGGCGGGCAGATACGGGGGCGGGGCCAACTTCTCACACGTGTAGCGTCATTGTGGGTCGTTTTTGACGCTTCAAAATGCGTAGGCGTTGTGTTCTGAGCCATACCATTATATTTCCGTGGTTATCTCAACCACGTTTGCGAGCGTGTACTCTGACAAGGGAACCACAATAAGTCATAGTGACCATTCCAAATGAAATGTACTTTTCTAGAACCATTTTCGGACGAAAAGTCCGAATATGCCCATCGCAGCTGCCACCCACTCTGAAAAAAGTTACAGGCATTTTTTCTGTGATTTTCGTACTTATTGTACTCTCCAAAAAGCGCATTATTCTTACGAAAATCCGGAAACGGACCTCATAATCGTGTTCAGCGCCCAATACTACCCCACTAAGCAAAGTTTGGTTGAAGAAACAATTTCCAAACTTTGCGCAGACGAATAGCGTTTTGGACTTGTACGGATTTTCGGTTGGGTGTTTATTTATACCAATTAAGAGGGCTCTCGAAGCGTTTTAGAAAAATATTCCAGATTTGACTTAAAAATTGCTCCGGGGGTTATTTGGGGTGCTGATCACGAATCTGAGGTTCATTCATTGACTTTTCGAAGTTTTCGACTGTATTCGTTCACAGCTTCCCATCGGGGGAGAATTTTACGGCAAATCGCGACTTTTGACAATTTCTGAAGTGCTACTATAGACCATTCTCAAATTATTTCTCTGGGGGTTATTTGGAGTGCTGAACACGAATCTGATGTCAGTTTATCGATTTCCGACAGCTTACGGTAGATTACGGTGGGTCTACGGTAGTTTGGTCAAAGTCTCAGATTTGTCTCAAAGTTTCTATGTGGGGGTTATTTGGGGTGCTGAATACGAATTCGATGTCCATTTGTCGATTATCGGACTATTGAGATAGGTTTTGCCTCCTAAATGACATGTTACCTACCGTAACCTACAGTAAACCTTAAAATTTCTAGATGCGAACCCCAGATTCGTGTTCAGCACCTCAGATCCCTACATACATGTTTTCAGCAAAATCAGGAAAAAAATTTAAAACACCCTAAAAATTCCATAAATTCCATAATTCCCTTACCTTGCCGCGAAGCTTTAAAAAACGCTCATAACTTTTTTCAGAGTGGGTCTAGGCAGCTGCGATGGGCGTAATCGGACTTTTCGTCCAAAAATGGTTCTAGAAATATACATTTCATTTGGAATGATCACTATGACTTATTGTGGTTCCCTTGTGAGTTTTGACCGAGAAATAGCCGCGAAACAGAGGCAAAATGCCTTTTTCCCGAGTAATAGTCGCGAAATAGCCGCCAAATGATGCTGGCTGCGAAATAGTCGCCAAATAATGCTCACCGTGAAATAGCCGCAAAATACCCGCTAAATTGCCGCCACATTTGTGGTCTGCTTCGGTCTAGTTTGGTTTAGCTTAGCTGAGTTCAGTTGAGTTATGCGCGGTTTATGCGATGGCGAACTTCCTAGTGCTGCTTATCCGTGCCCTACTCCGGAATCTCAGCGACGATTCGAAAAAACTCAGCGACAATTCGTAGTTAGTCGTTGAGACCGACGCCATGTCACTGGGAACTCGCCGTGTAATATCTCGCTTCCCAGCTCCATGAGACGTCTGGGCGACAACAGACGTTGAGTGGCTCAGGATCTGGCGCGAACTTGAGACTATGGTGGATTACTGGTCGAGAGAGCGCCGCGTCGAACACATGTGGCACGCACGCAAAGCGAGAAGGTGATGATCCTATCACTACCTCCTCGTTTGCGTGCGTGCCCCATGTGTTCGACGCGGCGATCTCTCGAGCAGTGATCGACGATACATCCAGCTAGTCGTCCTAGGTGGCTGGAAACCATCGAATTCCACGTCCAGCATTATGGAAGGAGAGAACTTGGGCTTTTGCGTCAGAATTCAGGTGAAGTTCACCGGGAAAATAGACAAATAGCATCACCTCGAGCCAGTTTCATGAAAATACTCATGAAAATGGCTCATTCTGGTCATCATCGTAGGAAATTTCCATGTTGCTCAAGTGTTGCTATACTTTTGAGCCGCTCAAGATTTAAAATTTTCTCTATAACTTAAGGTGAAATGGGCATTTCTAGCGTTTTGACAAAATCCTACGAGCCATTTTAATATATTGGAAATACCTGCTATACTCTGCTTATCTGGGTCAAACTCCGGTCCGGCGATTGCGTCTCGACATGCTTTGCGGCCGCGCGCTCGAGTCGGAAGAGTTTCCAGCGCCGCAGCTGCGGATCTGTTGACTCTAGGTGGGTTTTAGAAACTGGAAACTAAACAACATTGAAGAAAACTGTACAAAAAAAGCCATATCGTGTCGGCTTTGGAGCTGGAAACTCGATTGACTCGAGCGCGTGCGGCCGCAAAGCGTGTCGAGACGCAATTGCGGAATGGAATTTAACCCAGATAAGCACAATAACTTTATATTTATGAGGTACCGAAGAATTGTGAGAAATTAGTAGTCACTACGCTAAGATGTTTGAAATGTAAAAGCAGGGCAAAATGAGTGCGATCTTGTCGAATGTTCGAATTATTCGCGCTGAATATTCGAATAAACCGAATATTTCACTTCTTTGAATATTCGAATATTCGAATAAACGAATATTCCACTTCTTTGAATATTCGATTATTCGAATAACCCGAATAATCCACTTCTTTGAATATTCGAATATTCGAATTATTCGAATATTCGAATGTTCGAATATTATTCGAATAAACGAATATTCGGGCAACACTCTAGTGTGGATATGCCTAGCAACGCTCTAGAATCCTGTACGTCCTACGCGGTACTTGCTAAAAAGTACACCTGGAGCCAGATTTATCAACGATTATAGCAGGGGCTGAGGCAAGGAAAGGAGTTACAAAGGAAGCTACAAATGGTCATCTTATTCGTGAAATGTTGAATGGTTGTAAAGTTGCGGAAAGGCGGAAGAGGTGAGACTGGTTAACAAATATGGTAATTGCGGTTGACCAATATTTATGAGAAATACATCCGCGAATGCGGATGTAACCTCATACGTGAAGTACTGAATATGTAGAGATACCAACACGTCGCGTGGCATAGCGACATAGATCTTATTCATAGTCTTCATGACCAAAGACGCGACATGGTGTTTGTCATCCATATGATCAAAAATTAAAGATTCGAAGTATTTATGTTGTTTTTTTGTTAATGTAGGCGCTTATTACATTACATTTTCCCATTTCTTTAATCCCTTGTTGTAATTCTCGTAGGCTGTTCTCAAGGTGGGACGATAGGCAATGGTCGGCATGATCTCTGGGAGAACACGCTTACCATTCCCGCTCTCGCTGTGATCGCCTATACTCTCTCGTCCGTCTCGTTGCTATCCTCCATTCATTGACACTCTTGGTGAGCTGCTAAGAGGTGACACGTATAATCGCTCCAGCCGCTAAGCGATGAAGAATTTTTGTTTTGCCGAGACCTTGTTATCACTTAGATTTCTATTAAGTATTAAAGTTCAAGGACATAAATGGTAAGTTCGAACGCAAGCTTAAAAAGTACAACGATAGCATAGAGAAGAAAGTCATCGAGTCGGAAGATAGGAATGCGTTTTACAAGCTTTTGAACTCCAGAATGCATGATAAAAAAACCATTGGGGCGCTTAAGACGTCTGACGGAAATATCCTCAGGGCTGATAGGGACAAGGCAGAACTTTTGGCAAATACTTTCGAACTGTCATTTTCAAGAGCTTCTTCACTGGACCAAGCGGGGCTGGTATCTCCGAGCTTTGGGGTAATGCAAGATTCCTGTTGGTTCTATAAGGAAGAAATTAAAACTGAACTCGTGAAATGGCCAAACTCGTCTTCGAGAACGCCGGATGATATCCCTCTGATGTTCGTGAAGAAAGTCGCCCATGAAATAGCGGGGCCTCTAGAGTTCCTTTTCAACTTGAGCTTTATGACAAGTGAAGTTCCGAATCGATGGAAATTATCTTATGTCACTCCTCTTCCTAAAAAGGCACCATTCACAGAGCCTTCCAACTACAGACCAGTTAGTATAACGTCATTGTTCGCTAGGTTGTTCGAAAAAATTTTAAAGAAGAGAATAGGAGCACATCTCGAAAATTGTTCGGTTATTTCCCCCCATCAGCATGGCTTTCAAAAGGGTAAGTCAACTGTGACAGCTATGACTGAAGCCCTAAACAACTGGACGTCTCTTTTAGACCAAGGTAGTAATGTCGATGTTGTTTTTTTCGATTTCTCCAAGGCATTTGACAAAGTCCCAACATCATAAGCTAATACAAAAACTAACAAATGATAGGGTACACCCGCGCATAGTTTCTTGGATTGCCTCATTTTTGGAACAAAGGACCTTTTTCGGTTCGAGTGAACACTTCGTATGCGCAGAATCACCGAGTGTGTAGTGGAGTTCCGCAGGGTGGAGTTCTTTCACCGATTCTGTTCAATATATACACGCACGAGCTGGGGGACTTATTAAGTGGATTTGGAGTAGATTTCTGTGCATTTGCAGACGATATAAAGATTTTTTCGCCGGGCTGGTCTCCAGGGAGGACGTTGATGCAATTCAAAATGCAATAGACGCAATGGCGGTCTGGTCTCATGAATGGGATTTACCAAGTTGTCGAAGGAAAACGAAAACTCTGCACCTGGGTTCTTCGAATAACTGTCATACTTTACAATGTCGAAGGGACTGATATCGAGAATATCGAGCAGATCACTGACCTGGGATTTATCCTCACACGAAGCCTCAGTTTTGACAAACACTGCGAATGGGTATCTGCCAGAGCAACCGTGGCCGTAAATAATATATTCAGGGGACTGGGGACAAGAAGCAGCGCGGTGCTACTTAGAGCCTACAAAACCTATGTTAGACCTATTCTTGAGTATGGGACACCAGTGTATTTTCCACACAAAAAGAAGAGCATAGTTAGACTTGAGAAGGTGCAAAACGGGTTCACAAGGAAGTTAATGATCAGGAAGCTTGGATTTTGCCATTATCAACAAATGCCATCTGCAGAAACCAGGAATAGTGAGCTCAACTTGCAATCTCTTTTGATAAGAAGAAAGTTTAATGACTTACTACTGCTGCACAAAATCCTGTATAAACCGGACTTTGGTCTGCGGCCTGAGTGTATTGTCGAGGTAAGAACATGAAGTACCAGGGGAGGAGCTTCAAAAATTCTACGCAAAAACTCGAACTTTAACTGCAGGCGCTTTTTCTTTATTAATAGGGCGACTCCTGCATTTGAGCGGCTCGGGAGGCTCAAATCCATCCCTGTGAGTCATAAGGCGTTCAGGAAACTTGCAACTGAATACTTCGAGAACGAACCTGGTGAGCGCTAATCCCTCACGGAGCAGTCACTTCTACTCTCGCCATTACGGGCTATGCGTATATCTGCTTTGCATCCATTGCTTTATCTGACCAAAATACTGGTAGTTTTTCCCTCGCTGTTACTAGACGTTTTTTTGTTGGTGATTTCGTATATGAGCTGTTAATTGCACATAAGTCTGGTCCGCAGGCTTATGTAAATAAATATAATATATTTAAGTAGTTAATGAAATCCTCAAAACAGATTTTCTGGAGATTTCTTCTGGATATAAGTGAGAGGGTTATAATATGAATCTACAGTGCTTACGTGATTACATCGGTGATATGCACTATCGCTGCTGCTAGTGAGAAGTCTACACTTACAAGGGAACTCTTTTTGGTCAATCTGGCCATCCCAAATGAAATGTACTTTTCCAGAACCACTTTTGAACGCAGAGTCCGCATATGACCTACGCAGCTGCCTATACCCACTCTGAAGAAAGTTGCGAGCATTTTAAAGCTTTGCGAAAAGGTAAGGGTATACCCATCTGCCAATGTTCAGGGTGCTCTGAATTTTTTTCATTTCGCTCGAAACGTGCATGTAGACATAACCAAGGGTGCTCAACACGAATCTGGAGTTCGTTTGTCGAAATTCCAAAGTTTATTGCAGGTTACGGTCGGCAGCATGCCTTTTAGGAGCAACACCTAAGTCTTAATCATTCGAAAATCGGCAAATAGACATCGAGTTAGTATTCAGCACACGAAATAACCCTCACAAAGAAATTTTGAGCCAAATCTGAGACATTGACCAAACTACCGTATATCCACCGTAATCTACCGTAAGATGTCAAGAATCGATAGAAAGACCTCAGGTTCGTGTTAAACAGTCCGTGCACTATTCGGAGAATGTGGTTTCACCCAAACTTTGCCCAGGGGTTTTCCGGGGGCGCTGAACACGATTATGAGGTCCGCTACCAAAATCTCGAAAGATTGCTCACCGTTTTGGAGGGCACAATTGGTACAAAAATCAGGAGAAAAGAACCTATGATTTTTTTCAGAAAAATTCTAGGCAGCTGCGGAGGATATATCGTAGATAACGTTCCAATCGACTACAATAAAGCATCAAAACAATTCCCTAAGTGAGATCCAGCAACCGTCCGGCGTTCAAAAAACGGTCAAACACATCAGGGCGCGTCTTGAGACAACGCAGCAAGCACAGACAGGCAGTAGAACATCATAGCTCGACACGAAAACAACAATGTATGGAGCCCGAACACCAGCTGGCGTCGCAATCGAACGAGGCAAAAGGAGCAGGAGCATCAAACATCGTCGTGGCTGTTTTTCAGCACGCCTATAGAGAGTCTCTTGTGAATCAGGAGCGGAAACCAGATATGCCGTTATAAAAGAGTGGCAGAGAATAGAGAAAAATCAATCCTGGCGTTGAGCTCTTTTTTCGCTAATACCCGAAAACAACATGAAGTCAACACAGAATTAGCTGCGTACTGATGCGGCGTGGAGGTAGCTTTAAACACGGCAAAGATTAGTCAACTTTCATTCAATCCGAATTGCAGATGACTAGATGTAGTGTTCTTGATCGGGTGAGCGGAATTGCCGGTAAATGCAGTCAACTCAGCAGCGTGTGAGGCAGTGCAGTAAACGCGCCCCAGTTCCAGTATCTGCGCGTAGGAAAGTCGATGCGCAGGTGGTTCGACTCGTATCAATGTAAAGCCACCTTCCTTAAGACATCGCGCGCGCTAGAAAAATTCAATTTTCCGCGTACAATCAAATAATTCAGGAGAGTTGACATAACTCATGAAGCTTGAGACTGTGAAAATGAGCCTCTCAAGTGTTGTGGCCACCTAAAAACTGCTGTCAAACAACATGGAAATTCATTGAGGTATAGCAGACTCCACATGCAAGAGAATTTCAAAAATAACAATGACCAGGTACCGTAATGCAGAAAACATCGAAAATGATTTTGGCGTGAAATTCAAATGCATTTCGAATTGGTTAGCCTTTACAAAAAAGGTTTTTTTGCACTTTCGACATTTTCGATCACTAAAGAGGCTAGCTAGGCCACTCAAAAATAGAAAATAATAATATATGGTTCTCTAGGCGTACGATGCCCTTGAGAAAACTTTGGGACTTCGTATATTAGTTTTTGATTAGCTTTCTCTTCTAGGAGGATGCAAAAATTGGAGTCAGGGGTCTTGGAAAACCAAGTGCGTGATCCTGATTACAATGAGGACACTATGTTCATAAGGTAAAACTTAAATAGATCTTAAGGTGCCAAAGGAACATTTACAGGCCAAGCGCTAAGACAGGAGAAAGAAATTTCTTCGAACACTTGAGAGAGCCGCCCCTATCTCGTTGGTGCTGAATCGACCCTTAAGGTGCTTCCCGTCAACATCGATTGATCCGAGGGATCCACATTAGCGCGTTGGTAGTCTTCAAGTGCCAAAGCACGAAGAGATGGGCATGGGATAGGGGCGCTTTAGGCCCTAGTTATACACCGGCGGGACGCTGCGGAAATAGCAAGACTACTATCACTTATGTGCGCCTTAACTGTGCCGAGGCATGGGAAAGGAACAGTAGTCGCAGAAAAACGCGCCGGAAGGCCGCACAGAGCAGTTATACACGCTGCGGCACCGTATAATGTATCCTTGCGGGACCTGCCCTGTTGGAAATTTGCCAATTTCCACCAGCTGAATATTTTTCAGATTTAAAATTGTGAAAACATAACCAAAACGGCATAAAGAGCACTGTAATGACGAGAGGAATTGATTATTAAGGATATACTCCAATTAAAAAGTGTCAGAAGCGGAAAAACCGATAAAATACCATTAGAAACGCCTGGAAATTTTTTGTCTGCAGTATTGCGTCAAAGACGCCATAGACGCAACATTGCAGACGAGTCCCCGATTCCTGCAGCAAACGGCGGCAATGTCATCGCGCGACGTTTTCATTCCGCTGGTGTATAACTAGGGCCTTACACACCGCGGGAAAAGTTGTCCCGTTTTCGCAGTTTAAAACGTCACGCTGCTCAATTCAAACGTAGCGGTCCTGAGTGGAATTAGAGCCACGAAAGGCGAGACAACTGCTTACTCGGTGTGTACAGAGCCCCTATCCCGATGGGCGTAGACGGGAAGGAGTGACGAGCCACTACTGGACCGCACCGATGTTTTGACCGTCGTGCCTCACCGCGATCGATGAACAGAGACGTCATTTGAGTCTCCGCGTAGAGTTTTCACCCCTATTAGGCGCTATTAATACTCCTCAACGCCAGCGCAGCACGCGCGAGTGTGACGTCAGAGTATGAGTACTTTCTACGCGCGCCACGCACTTGTGGAGACTATGAATACTCCAGCTGCAAAGCCATGGCGGAGCGAAAAAAAGGGCTTTAAATTTTTCAAATGAGCAAATTTTGTACATGCCTTCACCATCGAAATAGTAGAGGACAGTGATGGAATTATCATGAAACAGAATGAAAATGATGGTGGATTAATAATGAAAATGATGAAAAAGTCGTTAGGACCATCGTCGCCGCGGCCGAGCGGGCGTCACGCGCGTGTCGCGCGGGCGTTAAGAAGTATGAATAACTACTTAGTAGCTTTACACCTCCCGATTCGACAGTTGATGCCTTTAGACTATAACTCTCTTAGTTCAATCGTAGACCGGCATACCATGGTACAACGTCTGCGACAGAAGGTAGCAACACCGAACCAGTGCCACAAATGTGTACTGGCCATATCGACGCGGAATTCTTATCCGCAGTTGCAGGCAACCACTGCTGCAGCTTGCGGCTCCAAGACCTTGATGTTGGGACAGAGACGGATCGTGCCGGCACACTGGCGTGGTGCCAGCACGATTTTGTTTACACTGCGTATCGCAAACCGCGGCTGTCTGCAGTTGCGGATCTGTATTTCACTTCAATATGGACAGTAAGAATAGGAGTAATGACCACCGGATGATGGTCGTAGGGTAATCCAGCCGCAAGAAAGACGGGGGAAAATTCGTGTTCCCTCCTCTTGGTTCGTCGCCCGTCCTGCCAATCACGCGCGCCCTGTTTCCCCGTCTCTCTCACTGCTAAAATACATTGTGAACATCACCCATGACTACCGATCAAATTATTTCGCCCGCAATTAGAGTTCACGTAATAAATTTAGTCTGATAAATGGACGGGGCTGCGACGGTAGATCGCCGCGTGCGAATCGAACTCCGTTGGCCAGGGATGCCGCCAACACCGCACGGCCAGCCGCCTGCTCCATGCGTCAGGCCGAATCGAATACTGAAATCGTACACCATCGCGCCTTACTGATTGAATGACCTGGACTGAACTCTCGCTGTGCCTCCCTACAAAAAGAATGCAACATGGTAACCGTCCATGCCATTCAAATACGAAGCCGCACTCAGCAAATGGGCGCGAAATCATTTGATCGATAGCCATCTTCTCTTCGTTTGCTCGTCTGCACATTTTTCGGCCAAACACGGCTTCCTACTTGAATTACACAGACCAGAAAGTCTTTATCGAGAACGGAATTCTGGTTCGCGATTTCAGGCCAAGGCTGTTGCAGCACGGAGCTGGGTGATAATCAAGCTGGGAGCACGGGGTCCAAGCACGATTATTCCTGGTATCAGCACCAACCACTATCTCCGAGCTGCGAGCTGCAACAACGCTTGTCTGCGACTGCGGACCGCAATTTCATTCAGATGTGAGCAGTAACTAAGCCTTCCAATGTGAAATACCCTAACCGCCGCAGATATTCCTTCAAATTATGCTAACAAAACCAATATAGCATTATCAGGACATTAACATGTTTCAAAAATATGATGTTCATGTCTACCGATAATCAAAGGTGAAGTGATAGAATACGGAAGAAAGCGCCATCAGGCATGCAAGGACGATGCGCAGGTGACTGACTGCGGCCCTGTTTTACAACAAAGATGGCGAGAAACGGGCGGAAACCCCTCTCTACCCATGACAGTCCATTGATAAACAGCATCATGAGACCAGCCAGAGTGCATGTTATTTTTCGTCGCCAGGTAATATGTACTTTAGAGTGGAGCAAAGTGTTACTTACGCCGGCTGGGAAAATCGCGTCAACAGCCATTTGAGCAGGGGAAGCGGAGAGGTTTCATGAAGCCTGACTACGGCGCAGCGTCTATATAAGTCGCACACAACCAGCTAAAAATCGTGATTTATGAGATCTGCTTGAAAATTCGTGCCCTCCAGATGCAACCCATGTTGAAGGGCAGTGTTAAAAATCGAAACACTTCGAAATTTTACAAAAGATAAAGGGTTTCGAGGCCAGTTGCAACCTTAATGTCAAAAAATGGCTCAAAACCAGTCATAAATAGCCCTCCGTCGCCCTCAAACGACAAACCTCTTAATTTTATACATAGGTCAACGCTAGGAGCGTGATGGTATTTTAGTTTATCGAAAAAAGTCAGTTGTCAAACTTGCTACGAGTTTTTGAGAACCCTCTGAGAAGAGAAATCACAGCAGTAGAATTTTATCGAGTTCTGAAAAAAATCGATAAAAGACTGTAGAAGTATATCCAATCGATAGAACACTTTAAGTAAACCCTGAACACTCAGTTTCGCCACCGATATCTTAAAGGCAGTGTCCACGATAAAAACCATGTCCGAGTTTTTGGTGGAGATCGGCAGCTGCGGGGCCTAGCGGAACCCTAACGTTGAAAAAACTGAGAAAAATGAGCTCGGAACGGTCCCCTACGGCCCCAAAGTTGGACACCCATCAGCTCGTCACCCCCAGATACACTTTCCACGCCCACCGACGTGAACAAATGAATGCTCGAGATCGTGAGATGAGCGATGATTTATGATCATGGCCCCGTTCTTCCCTTCACTCTCAACTTCTATCTTTACTCACATCAGCTGGCATACATCGGCTACAAAAGACGGAAGTTACAAGCTTCGGACAACTCGTTCACCATGTTTCCTCAGCTCAATATTTGAGGGACCATAACTCCGTTCCCAGAAGGTCTTGTACGATTTCAGAGATATCGTTGGAATCAGCATGGGGCCGTTTTCAAGATAGGGGAAAAAAAGAAAACGATTTCTATCGTGAACACTGCCTTTAAGGAAACAATCATCGCACTGTTACCATCGAACGGTGAGATTAGGGTTCTGTCTCCAAAAGCCTAGGCCACTTCCTTGATGGCCGCTGAGGAAGTGGGCGGGGCGGGTATGCCTTATTCAAGTTTTGGAGCTGTATAGTGATACGTAAGGCTCAGTTTGAGCCGCTTTTTCTCAACATAAGAAGCGGGTCACGGCTGCAAGCGGTGCACGGTCGCAACACGCCCAGCTGACAGCAGCGCTAACTCGGAGCGCGATAACTCTAGAAGCTGACAACCAGACTTGGAAACACATCGATTAGACTACTCGATTAATTGGGAAACCCCAAATTTTATTTTTCAAATTATCGACTACAGTCTATAAAACGGCAAAATTCACAGGGTTCCTACGCGTGCTGGTGCGGAACGGAGGTTGGAGACAAAGAAGAGAGGCGGAGGGCAGACGGAGGCCGAGGCGTTGCGCGCGCCGCTCGCGCCTCGAATGATGTGAATTACGACGTTTAATAGGGTGTGCCTTAGAAAAATTTGTAGGAAATGCTCAACTGCTCTGTAGTATTTTTTCGGAAATATGAGTAAATACGTGAATATTCTAGCGAAAAATAGGATAAGGATGGGTTCTCAATTTCTTTCATGCTTTTCGAAATTTGAAAAGGTATTATTCTGAAATTTCACCAATTCGCGAATTTCGAAAACGCCATATCCGAAAAGATTAATGGCTAATAATTTTTCAAATAGACATCTTGCACAAATCACCAATCCTTGTCCAAAATTCTCCAAGTGTAGTTATTTCAAGGTGCTAAACACGAATACAAGGCCAGTTTTCACTTTTTACCGAATTTAAGGTAGACATCTTGCCTTATATACGGTCAAGGCTGCGATGACTGAGCCGGGCAGCGCTGAGTTGAAGCGGGGGCGGCGCGGTCGCGCAGCGTGTATCAGATTGTCCTGCACGCCCGCGCCGCACCCGCTCCAACCCAGCGCCGCCCGGCTTAGTCATCGCAGTCTTGTTGGTACTGTGCTTCTCTGTGCCAAAGTCCAGTCCGCAATTGCGTCTCGACACGCTTTGCGGCCGCGCGCTTTCAAGTCGAAGGAGTTTCTAGCGCCACAGCCACCGATCTGTCGACTCTAGGTGGGTTTTAGAAACTGGAAACTAAGCAAAATTGGAGAAGACTTTATAAAGCCATATCGAGTCGGCATTGGCACTGAAAACTCCACTGGCACGAGCGTGTCCGGCCGCAAAGCGTGTAGAGACGCAATTGCGGACCGCAATTTGGCCCAGAGAAGTACAGTACATATATGGCCATAGGGTAATATTTTAAAGGCATCGTACACGATGAAAGCCATACATTAGTTTTTCATGTTTTCCTACAGTTTGGCCTCTCTAGTGAACGCAAATATTGAAGGGACCCATGAAAAACCTTCTTTTGCAAAAAAAAATCAATCGGAACACATTGTAAATACGAATTTGAATTTCGCGCCAAAATCGTTAATGAGGTTTTTCTGCATTTGGAGACTTGGTCACCGCCATTTTTGACGTTTCCCTGCACGTAATGTTTGTACCATGAATGTTTTACACGTTGTTTGACGGTAACATCAACATTCAACGAAAAAGTGTTAGATGACCGACTCAGAATTGCTAGATGATCGACCCCACAGCAGTTTTCAGGTGGCTATAACTTTTAAGCGGAGCATTTTCGGAGCATCGAAGCTCCTTGAGCGATGTTAGCTAGCACAAATTGTTAGACTGTACACAAAAAATCGAAAGTGATTTCCACCGTGGACCTTTTCCTTTAAGGGTAGGGAGATACTTCACTGAATCTCTAAACAAGGTGGTTCCTTGAGGTGCTAATATCGAATTCACATTCCTTTTCTCGAAACACTACGGCAGGTTACAGTAGACCTGAAGGCAGGATTTTCGAAAAAAAAACGGCTGTTGTGCAGTTCTTATGTGGAAAGTTGGAGAGAAAACGTTCAGGAACAAGTTACTGCTAGGTGTCCGCCTCCCCCATTAACTAGATTTCTATAGCAGCTTGTTTTGCAGCTTTCAATTTTGCTGTTAAAATAGATATTAACTCAAAGAAAATAGCAACTACTTTAAGAGAAAAATACAAAACCCATAGGTATTTATGAAAATCTCGTTATTGGGGGTGGGGCGACACCCACCAATTTGCCGTTCTCACTTGTTTATGCGCGTTTTTTCTACTCCTTTTCACTTATCTTTCCTTTTGTGATGGCCAGATTTACATTCTCAAGGGAAGAACTGAACAATGGTTTCTATCGCGAACCCTCCCTTCAATGTCATAAGGCTATCATGAAAGCCGAAAAAAAAACCGATCCAGCACGCCCAATGATCCCGTTTTGGCCAAATAGGAAGCTTTTTCCAGCCTATCGTATACCTACCATAATCTTCCGACAGAAAAACAACGCAAAAACAAACCTCGTACAGTCGCCATGGATCCTAATGAGACTTTGAGTTCACTATTGAAGGTTGGGGCAAACTCGGTGCCATATGCTATGACATAGATGTACCGAGTTTGCGCCAACCCCCAATAGGGAACGCAGTCTCATTAGGATCCATGACGATGTTACATACATAATTGTATTCAGTATCTCCTGGAAAAAAGTTTGGCTGAAAAAGTTTTTTTTTTCAAATTACAGATTTGAGCTCTCCCTCATCGCTGTCCAAGCCTGCAACCTGTAGGGTTTGTGTGCGTTTCTAGAAGTTAACAGAAACAAAAAGAAAACGAGAATGTAATATGATTTTTAGGAAATAAAAAAATGTAATCAAGCAACTAAGAAACAAGAAGTCCATCAAACACAAGCTAGATTTGAGTTGAAAGTGTACAAAAATGTTAATTTTAGCTACCAAAAATAGGCTACCACAGCAGAATTCAGGTGTTTCAACACTTTCGCGACAGCTTCCATCTGTACACACGTTGACACCACATTGCATTTCAATCAGTAATCCCTGGTTTAAACCAGGCGCAAACGTGTTAAACACCTGGATTTCACAGCAGTGGCAATTTTCTAACGGCTAGAATTTGAATCCTACTGCAAGTGCACGTCTGTGCAACTTTCTCGTCCATCAAAACAACGTGCGAAAAGTGAAAAACCGCCAGAAACAACAAGGGAGGGGAGGAAAAAATCGCACCCGGCTTCCCCGAGTGGTGGCGCGGCGCGTTATCTCCACGAAAGAGGCGGAACTTTTTGTTACTTCGTTTTCGCAACGCGGCTGAATCGATTCTCTTCACAGGGGCAATAACTGGCTGGGTGGTTGGATGGCAACTGGGTGGCTGTGGCTGCGATGCTGCAGAACGGGGGAGAGAATCAGGTGTTTGAAGGGTTGAATGGAGCAGCGACGAAGACGCAGTGATGGAGGCGGCCTGCGGGCAAAGTGCATCATTGGAGAGACACTGACGCGAAAAGAGGGAAATGTGTGGATGTAGATACACACATAGACGTATACTCACATTGGCGCACATGCAAAACAGAAAGGGTACTGGGGAAGACCATAGACTAGATTTTGCCTCACCATAAGGGAAATTCTGCTGTTGGAACCTGGGGATGGAAACGACAGTTATCCTGGGGTGTTAGTATGGGCAGAAAGTGGTTTGGATCACGTCAATCATAATCATCAGCAAACCAGATTGAGAGAGACGCCCGTGGTGCTGTGCTGACGTACTCAGCAGGAGCATCAGCGATGCAAGTTCGAGCCCTGCCTGGCCCCTCAATTCCGCGTTGAAAAAATTGGAATGTGGTTTTTCCGAATGAATCGAATGGACTAATCAGGCTCGTACAGCGATCAGTGAGAGCTGGAATCTCTAACTTAGAAAACGCCAAAACTTTCCCAGGTGGGCACTGAACACAAATATGTATGAGGCCCTTTTTTCAGCGTTTTCTTCGGAAGATTATGGTACAATACCGCCGCTATCCGAGGGAAAAAATGGGCGAAATGGGCAAAGTGGGCAACTAAAGCGTCTTTCGACCACAACTCGCTTCAACGCGCTCCGTTTTCAATATCATGCCGTGACCTAGTCAATCATGCAAAAATATTTTGCGAAATTTGGGAGCAACATTATTTTTTAAGGCGAAAAAAACATTCTCATTTCGACCATGGTAGAAAACGCGTACGGCTGTTTTTGATCGAATGGGCCCGTTATCTTGCGATAACATTATCAAATTCATAACGAACAGCAGCTTAAAAAAGCGTTTCCATTAAAAAAATTCCAATTTTATCCCATATAGTTAGATAGATTGTGGCACGGTGGACATTTTGGTCCTTTCGAAATTGGAAACGGAGCACTTTGTGGCGAGTTGTGGTCGAAAGACGCTTTAGTTGCCCACTTTGACCATTTCGCCCATTTTTTTCCCTTAGATAGCGGCGGTATTGTATGTACACTGTTATCTGTCAAAAGTTTCCGATTTTGCCGATAGGAGATCCTTGGGGATGCTGAATCCTTGTTTTTTTCATTCTCGCTTATGAGAGCCTTATGACATTCAAGGCAGCGTCCACGATGAGAAACTGCCGGTTTTTTGGCAGAAACGTAGGCTTTGGGTCCCCATAAAAAGACCAAGGACGGAAATACGACGAAAAACTGACAGGAAGTTGGTGAAAATCTCGCGGCCCAACCAACCCATCGGGTCACCCCGCCCACGTCAAATAGCAGTTGTCCTGCTCAGTGTCGGAACAGTTGATGTTCGTCGAGACAGGGGCTCTCTACACACCGAGGGAGGAGTTGTCCCGACTTTTGCAGCTGTAGTTCCACTCGGGACCACCTCGCTGGCGTTGAGCGGTGTGACGTTTCAAACTGCAAAAACGGGACAGCTTCTCCCTCAGTGTGTAGACAGCCCCTGTCCCGTGTTCGTCTCACCAAAGGAACGGTAACCGAAATTTGAAAACTCTTTATCCCGATAAATTTTAATGTCCAAGCATGTGCATTGAACCATCTTATTTTTAAAGACTTTTTAGGGTACACGAAACAAGAAATAAAGTCACTTACCCAAGAGTTTCAAAGCACCAAAGAATTTCCGACCTAAGGTTTGATGTTTTGTCCGCAGTAAGCAATACACGCGAGCAAGAATAATTAAATATTCAAGAAATTTTTTGAACAGTTTTTTCTTCAATATTTGAGAAGTTTATGGGGTTTTTTTCTTTTATACTCTACTTTGTGAACTTGCCTTCTCAAAAACATCGGCAACTACTAGGATACGGTTTTCATCTTGAAAACTGCCTTTATTGTCGTCTTCACTCCCTAAATGGCAGGGTACCTATCTTAACCTACAGTAAACCTTGAAAATTCGAGAAATGGACCCGAAATCCCTTTCAGCACCCTAGATCACCCTAAATACCCTGAAGACGAGTTTTGAGGAAAAAAGAGTTTTGAGGAAAACCGAGTTTTGAGGAAAACTCAAAATTTTCCTTCGAAACACCCCAAAAAGTGCCTTACCTTTTCGCAAAGCTTCAAAAACGCTATAAGTTATGGAACCAGCAGCTCGGGACGGGATACTGCACAAGTTTACTATAGATGCCTAAGAGATACTGACAATAGAATTCGTTTTTGCGAAGGTGACCTACGCTTTGTACACTTCTTTTGTTAGCCTTCTAAGGCCCAAATATTTGAATGTGTCATTCCCGTTCGCCCACTTCCTCAGCGCTCATTAGGGTGAGGGCGGGGCGTTTTGGGTCCGCAGAAGGCTATTTATGACTTGTTTTTAGCCATTAGTCGTCATTAGTAGTGCAACAAGCTCCGGAACTTCTCATTTCTGGTGAAAACCCGAAGACTGTCTGAACACTTCCTTCAAACTTGGGTCGCATGCGGAGGGTACGATTTTTTAGCAAATCTCGCAGATCACATTTTTTCAGCTGGTAGATGTCGAATTATGTGAGCGCTGGGGCATTTCTGATTGTGGTGAGCGCGAAGCGCTCACCAGATTCGGCTTTGATTCGCCATCGCGCAACCCCCTGATCTCAGTATCAGGGTCCAGAGTGAACGTAGGAAGACCGTTCTTTTTGCATTCAATATACTTTAGAAAGGTGAATAACTGTTCAAAAAATGGTCCGGAATGGTTACCTGAGATTCGAGAAAAAGTGTCAAAACCACGTCATTTTGGTCGAAAAAATGTTCATCTCCTTTTTTTTCAGTTGGCGTTCACGATCTTGTTGGAACACTTATCGTTGAGCTAGAGAGCTTCATTTTTGGCCAGGAAGCTGGTTTTGTTTGCACCCCAGCTCCTGTCAAATTTTGAAGTTGGTAGCTCAATTTTTGCGGAACTTCAAAATTGAGGGTAAAGAAAGACAAAAACACGTAAACATGTTATTAAAAACCAACCGACGTTTGCTTATTCGTAAAAATGAACTAGTGAAATAAACACAGTTACTGATAGGCTTTTGCTCAGGATTTGACGGGGCAACGCTTCAATCAATACGGCGGGATCTCGGAAGTACTTTTTTGAAACGCCGCACGGTGTGACTCA
This sequence comes from Aplectana chamaeleonis, assembly GCA_029168955.1. Lineage (NCBI taxonomy): Eukaryota > Metazoa > Nematoda > Chromadorea > Rhabditida > Cosmocercidae > Aplectana > Aplectana chamaeleonis. Next base: position 4,167,465 of record JAPDOI010000013.1, on the reverse strand, counting down.
GAAGTGCGCCACAGAACGCCGTAGATACCGTGCAAGACCCCAGCAGAAGTGCGAAAGACGTCGTAGAACATGTGTGTGACCAAAGTAGGAGTGCGCCGGACGCCGTAGAAAGTGTGCGGGACCGAAATGGGTGTGCGCAGAACGCCGTAGAAAGTGTGCGGAACCCACGTGGGAGTGCGCCGGACGCCGTAGAAAGTGTGCGGGACCCAAATGGGTGGGCGCAGAACGCCGTAGAAAGTGTGTGGGACCCAAATGAGAGTGCGCAGGACGCCGTAGAAACTGTGCGGGACCCAAACGAGAGTGCGCCGGACGCCGTAGAAAGTGTGCGGGACCTACGTGGGAATGCGCCGGACGCCGTACAAAGTGTGCGGGACTCAAATGGGTGTGCGCCGGACGCCGTAGAAAGTGTGCGGGACCCAAATGATAGTGCGCCGGACGCCGTAGAAAGTGTGCGGGACCCAAATAAGAGTGCGCCGGACGCCGTAGAAAGTGTGCGGGACCCAAGTGGGAGTGCGCAAGACGCCGTAGAAAGTGTGTGTGACCCAAGTGGGAGTGCGCCGGGCGCCGTAGAAAGTGTGCGGGGGCCAAATGGGATGGGCGCAGAAAGCCGTAGCGTGTGCGGACCCAAGTGGAGGCGCCGGACGGCGTAGAGAGTGTGCGGGACCCAAATGGGTGTGCCCAGCACGCCGTAGAAAGTGTGCGGGACCCAAATGGGTGTGCGCAGACCGCCCTAGAAAGTGTGTGGGACCCAAATGAGAGTGATCCGGACGTCGTAGAAAGTGTGCGGGACCCAAACGAGTGCGCAGAACGCCGTAGAAAGTGTGCGGGACCCACGTGGGAATGCGCCGGACGCCGTAGAAAGTGTGCGGGACCCAAATGGGTGGGCGCAGAACGCCGTAGAAAGTGAGCGGGACCCAAGTGGGAGTGCGCCGGACGCCGTAGAGAGTGCGCCGGACGCCGTAGAGAGTGTGCGGGACCCAAATGGGTGTGCGCAGAACGCCCTAGAAGTGTGTGGGACCCAAATGAAAGTGCGCCGGACGCCGTAGGAAGTGCCGTACCCAAATGGGTGGGCGCAGAACGCCGTAGAAAGTGAGCAGGACAGCAGTGGGAGTGTGCAGCACGTCATAGAAAGTGCGCAGGCTATCAGTTCGAGTGCGCAGGACGTCATAGAAGGGGGGGGGGCAGGACATCAGTGGGTTTACTTTCCTCTCACACCACCAGGCATAAATCATGTTAGAAAGGAAACCGTTAGGAAAAATAAATGAAATTCCTGAAAGTTTAGGTTCCTGGCAAAAGTAAAGATTTGGCATGGTCATAAAAATATACCCAGTTAAAAAGGGAAGATAAAGAAAAATGAAAAAAAGGTTTAGAAATGTTCCTGAGAACGATTTGGCGTAGAATAATTTGTTTTTCGAGAAATGAAGTAAAATAGTTGAAAGTATGATTTGGCAGTCGCGTTTGAACCAGCTATTGATAAGAGTTGTGCAAAACGAGAGATCGCCTTGTCTGTGCTTATCCGTAGAACATATCAAAGCGAAATCACGCGTGAAATGGGAAGCATCAAAACTTTTTCGGGAGCTGTAATGCGGCGGTCTTCACGTATGAGGTGAAGTAAAATCAACACGCGTGATTTCGCTTTGATATGTTCTACGGATAAGCACAGACAAGGCGGTCTGGTATAAGGCAAATAACTCGGTGCTTTCTTTCTTCCTGCGCCGGCCCATAAGCTGGTTTAGGCGGCAACACTTAAACCATGGGAAATCACAAAGCATTCCAAACCTTGCTACGCCCGTTTACCTCCTTATCTGTAACGTCGTTCTTCCATTTTATAAGATCCTGAACTGGCCTCTGATTTATCTTAATTTTTGTCATGATAAGGACAACCGCTGTTTGGAATTTACTAAACGTTTTCATGATCAACCGACCCCCTGCTACTTTTATTGCCAAATGAAGTAGAATGATGTTTGTGTTTCATGGATGCAGATTTTGATTAACTCTTATTTTCATCGTATATAAACTCGATTTAGAAAAGTTAGTGCATATAAACAGCTAAGCAGTTGAATTGAGTGGTGAAGGGTAGGGGACCTGAAGAAAGGAGTGTTGTACGCTCTCTTTTAGACGCACATAGTGATTCTGAAGTAATGCGCTCTCTCTCTCTCTCTCTCTCTCGAGTCTCACACGTTTTCTACGGCGTCCAACGCCTCCTTTTGGGTCTCACACACTTCCTACGGCGCGATCTCCCTCGGGTCTCACACATTTTATGCGGCGCCCTAGCACTCCCACTCTGGGTCCCGCACACTTTCTACGGCGACCGGCGCTCTCCGCAATGGTGGTTCGCACACTTTCTACGGCGGCCGGCGCACTCACTCACTGGGTTCCGCACACTTTCTACGGCGTCCGGCGCACTCTCACTCGGGTCCTGCACACTTACTACGGCGTCCGGCGCACTCTCACCTCGGGTCCCGCACACTCTCTACGGCGTCCGGCGCACTCTCTCACTGGGGTCCCGCACACACTTTCTACGGCGTCCGGCGCACTCCACTTGGGTCCCGCGCACATTCTACGGCGTCCGGCGCACCTCACCGGGTCCGCACACTTTCTACGGCGTCTGGCGCACTCTCACTCGGGTCCCGCACACTTTCTACGGCGTCCGGCGCCCTCCACTTGGGTCCCTGCACATTATACGGCGTCCTGCGCACTCCCACTTGGGGTCCTGCACACATTCTACGGCGGCCGGCGCACTCTCACCGGGTGCCGCACACTTTCTACGGCGACCGGCGCACTCCCACTTGGGTCCTGCACACTTTATACGGCGTCCGGCGCACTCTCACTCGGGTCCCGCACACTTCCACGGCGTCCGGCGCACTCTCACTCGGGTCCCGCACACTTTCTACGGCGTCCGGCGCACTCTCTCACTCGGGTCCCGCACACTTTCTACGGCGTCCGGCGCACTCACTCGGGTCCCGCACACTTTCTACGGCGTCCGGCGCACTCTCACTCGGGTCCTGCACACTTTCTACGGCGTCCGGCGCACTCTCACTCGGGTCCCGCACACTTTCTGCGGCGTCCGGCGCCCTCCCACTGGGTCCCGCACACATTATACGGCGTCCGGCGCACTCTCACTCGGGTCCCGCAGCACACTTTCTACGGCGTCCGGCGCACTCTCACCGGATCCCGCACACTTTATACGGCGTCCTGCGCACTCCCACTTAGATCCCGCACACACTTTCTACGGCGTCCGGCGCACTCTCACTCGGGTCCCGCACACTTTCTACGGCGTCCGGCGCACTCTCACTCGGGTCCCGCACACTTTCTACGGCGTACGGCGCCCTCCCACTTGGGTCCCGCACACATTATACGGCGTCCGGCGCACTCTCACTCGGGTCCCGCACACTTTCTACGGCGTCCAGCGCACTCTCACTCGGGTCCCGCACACTTTCTACGGCGTCCGGCGCGCTCCCACTTGGGTCCCGCACACTTCCTACGGCGTTGAGCGCACTCCCACTTGGGTCCCGCACACTTTATACGGCGTCCTGCGCACTCCCACTTGGATCCCGCACACTTTCTATGGCGTCCGGCACACTCTCACTTGGGTCCTGCACACTTTCTACGGCGTCCGGCGCACTCTCACTCGGGTACCGCAAACTTTATACGGCGTCCTGCGCACTCCCACTTGAGTCCCGCACACTTCCTACGGCGTTCAGCGCACTCCCACTTGGGTCCCGCACATTTTATACGGCGCCCTGCGCACTCCCACTTGGATCCCGCACACTTTCTACGACGTCCTGCGCATTCCCACGTGAAACCCGCCCACTTCCTACGGCGCCCTGCGCACTCCCACTTGGATCCCGCACACTTTCTACGGCGTCCGGCGCACTCTCACTCGGGTCCCGCACACTTTCTACGGCGTCCGGCGCACTCTCACTCGGGTCCCGCACACTTTCTATGGCGTCCGGCACACTCTCACTCGGGTCCTGCACACTTTCTACGGCGTTCGGCGCACTCTCACTCGGGTCCCGCACACTTTATACGGCGTCCTGCGCACTCCCACTTGGATCCCGCACACTTTCTACGGCGTCCTGCGCACTCCCACGTGAAACCCGCCCACTTCCTACGGCGCCCTGCGCACTCCCACTTGGATCCCGCACACTTTCTACGGCGTCCGGCGCTCTACCACTTGGATCCCGCACACTTTCTATGGCGTGCAGCGCTCTCCCACTTGGATTTCGCACACGTTCTATGGCGTCCGGCGCACTCCCACTTGGGTCCCGCACACTTTCTACGGAGTTCGGCGCACTTCCGCTTGGGTCGCGCATACTTTATACGGCGTCCTGCGCACTCTCACTCGGGTCCCGCACACTTTCTATGGCGTCCGGCCCACTCTCACTCGGGTCCTGCACACTTTCTACGGCGTTCGGCGCACTCTCACTCGGGTCCCGCACACTTTATACGGAGTTCGGCGCACTCCCACTTGAAACCCGCCCACTTCCTACGGCGCCCTGCGCACTCCCACTTGGATCCCGCACACTTTCTACGGCGTCCGGCGCTCTACCACTTGGATCCCGCATTTTTTCTATAGCGTTCGGCGCTCTCCCACTTGGATCCCGCACACTTTCTACGTCGTCCTGCGCACTCCCACTTGAAACCCGCCTACTTCCTACGGCGCCCTGCGCACTCCCACTTCGATCCCGCACACTTTCTACGGCGTCCGGCGCTCTACCACTTGGATCCCGCACACTTTCTATGGCGTTCGGCGCTCTAACACTTGGATCCCGCACACTTTTTATGGCGTGCGGCGCTCTCCCACTCGGGTCCCGCACATTTACGGCGTTCCTAGCGCACTACCATTTGGGTCCCGTACATTTTCTACGGCACCCTGCGCACTCCCCACGTGGGTCCTGTGAACTTTCTATGGCGTTCGGCGCACTCCCACTTGGGTGCCGCACACATCCTACGGCGTCTGGCGCACTACAATTCGGGTCCCGTACCCTACCTATGATGTACTGCGCATCACTTCTAAGGTCCTGCACCCTTAATCTGACGTCCTGCACACTTTCTGAGCCCATCCCCGTTAGGTTGCCCGCCTTGAAAGGCAAGCCGAATAAACGGTCAAACAAACACAGAGAAACGCACACATACATACATACACACACACGCACACAAATTTACCAAAATATATATAGTAGGATGACCATGCCAAATCTTTACTTTTGCCAGGAACCTAAACTTTCAGGAATAGGCACTTGGTTTCGATTATAACAGCAGGGAGCGGTCGCTTTTTTGTCGGATCATCTTTATCACCACTTATATGTGTATCACCAAGGCTCCCCGCACCGCTGCTGGTGATAATCAAAATGTAAAGCTCAGTAGAGATTCGCCAGCGTTTAAATGCTGCGACGTATAGTCGGACTTCATGAAACCTTTCCCAAAAACTAGCCAAAGTCTAACACAGGCTCTCCTGTAGACCATAAAGGAGGGAGCGATGCACCACTATGTCCCTCCAAAGTAGAATGCGAGAGAACATGAAGTCCATCCGAATGATATCGTCCGACATCAATTATTAAGAATACTGGAGAAACATGTAGTGAATATTTCAGAAATCAGCTATTTGCAGAGGTGAAAAGGCTCATTCGGTAAACGCCTGCGCGACGGACGCTTAACACGCATGCCGACCGTGTAGGAGGACAGTCTCATTTGGACAGACTTTACGCCATGCCTGCCAATTACTTTCCAACGGATTGGGCCGGTCCCTCGAGTTCGCTAAGTACGTAAAGTCCAAAAGAGACTGTCCGACCATGTGATCGGCGTGCGTGTGGACCGGCTGTCGCGAAGACAATTTTCAAACTTGGAAATCGAGCAATAACTACAAATTAGTCAACACCATTCGACACGCACGCCGACCGCCGACAGAGGGGTTTTTCTCCTTCGATGTTAGCGCAGTTGCAGTTCCGATTTCTGTTTTAACTATTCGTCTTACAATGCGCGTCCTTTGGACGTAATAATAAATAAATAAACAAATAAATAAATAAATGATTGGCAAGAGATGAATAATGTCCCTATCAGATGTTTGCAGCAATGAAAGGCATACGCGAAATAATTCCTTTGCGATGGCTGCTCTCGACGCACGCCGACCGCGTGGGTGGAGAGTCCTATTAGGACAGACTCTACATTGGGAGGTACAGAATGTGTTCACTTCGGGACGACCACGGCACATCGAAAGGATGCGCTCAGAAATTTGTTTTGATTTTTTAGCGTTTCCAACAGTTCATCTGAAATAAATATTTCCATCAAAAAATTCACTCAATTTTGTTGGCTTTCATTCGTCTGCCTAAATATGACGTTCTCTTTACCCACCCCTCGACAAACGCTGGCGCGTTGATTTGTTTTCAGAATCGGGTAATGCAAAGTACAAGTAGGCGCTGTGAGCACTGATCGTTTCGGAGAGAAAATATTTTTGTCGCAAACTCAAATTCTGCTGACGTGGGAAGTGAAAGAAAAAAAGGTGAGAGAAGTTGATCGAATGGCAGAATTTGTACAGCAGATGGGAACAGAGCAGATTATTTTCAAATGAATGAAATTTAGAAATAAGCAGAAATCAAATAGGCAACGCGAAAACAAAACAGAGGTGAGTGAGGAAGCAGAAAGAGCTCTGGGGTAATGAGAAGGGCGAATGAGATGCGAGGAATCAACGGAGTTTAGATATGACGTGATTCATTGCAAGAGTCACGAGCTGCAATTAACTGGATAGGAGGAAGCTAGGAGCAATGCCTACTGCCCCTTGCCGCATGGATTGATCGCGACTCTCCGAACAAGGGCTATTTTTCAATCCTGCATGATAAAAACCAGGGATATGCGTAATAGCAATTTCGTAATTCGTTAGTCGTTCAACCGACGAAAACCCTCGTTAGTCATTAGCCGTTAGACGTAACACCGAAAAAGCCCGTTAGTCACGGATGTGTATTCAGAAAATAGGAGGGTGATTGCGATTTCTTAGTACCTCGGATCATGAAAGAAAATTATAGGCTTGAGATGCTGGCACATTGCCGGCCAGCTGATTATTCCCAATTATCGTCGCTGCCTCAGCGAGTTAAGCATGAAGCGTGAAGTGTTTTTCCACAGAATTTCACACGACACGAGGTGTTTTGAACCTGGTAACCAAGCAAATTAGCGAACTCTGTAAAGTACGCCGTTGTTGCTGTTTTTGCATTTTTTGCACTCTTCTGTCCTAGAACTATCTTATTTAGTATTATTCAAAACAGAATCCACCTTTAACACTTAGGAGACCGCGCGCTCCACGGCTTGTAATTGCCTATATCAAAAGGAGATATTTGGCGCTTATCATCTGCATACCAGTTATGGAAGTTGTATTAGGCAAAGATATAAAAGCAATAATCAGAAGGAATCCGTTTTTCTTGAAGTAAAACAAAAAAATCGAGTTTTTGGCGTGGGTGCGCAGTGTGGACACTATACTTAGTATCCAAATCACTCCTTTTCGGATATCCGACCAGATATCCAAGATTCGGATAATCCGATATCCGAAAATTCGAAAGAACGCATTATCTGAATCGAACCGAAATCCGGGAAATTCAAAATCAGCATTATCTGAATCGAACCATTACCCGAAGGGTCGAAAATTCGGATAAAATTAGGATAAAATTCGGATAAAATCGGAAAATTCTCGGACAAAATCGGATAATTATCTATAAAATCGGATGAAAGGGCACTAGGCCACGCCCATTTTCCGTACCGCCTTCTAGCTAGTACATCAACCCAGGATTTTCCTCCTCCTTCCGAATTCGGAAGAATCGTTGCTGCGCCGAAAAATGGGCGTGGTCAAGTGAGATGACCAAGTGGCTAGTTATTCAGTGTAGAAGTTTTTTGTATGATAGCTTTGCATACTTTTTACTTGCTAGTTGTCCTGAAAAAAAAACCTGTGTACAGTTGACCGCAATGTTAAAAGGACATGGTGCGGTTGCGGACTCGCACTAAAACTACGGTAGAATCTGGCACCTTGCCAGATTTCGTCATCGATCGGCGCCAACCGTAGTCTCTCTGCTCACGAGAATATCAGCTGTGGCGCCGATCGATGTCGGAATCTGGCAAAGTGCCAGATTCTACCGTAGTTTTAGTGCGAGTCCGCAACCGCACCATGTCCTTTTAACATTGCGGTCAACTGTATGGATAATACTGTGCCTAACAACGACGATAGAGTAATTGAACATTTGTTTTCATATAATCATTAATATGCATATATGAAGAATAAAGTTTGTACTGTGCTTCTCTGGACCGAATTCCGGTCCGCAATTGTGTTCCGACACGCTTCGCGGCCGCACGCTCCAGAGTTGGAAGTTTCCAGCGCCACAGCAGTCGATCTGTTGACTCTAGGTGGGTTTCGGAAACTGGAAACTAAGAAAAATTGAAGAAAACTGTATAAAAAAGCCCCATCGAGTCGGCTTCGGCGCTGGAAACTCGACCGACTCGAGCGCGTGCGGCCGCAAAGCGTGTCGATGCGCAATTGCGGACCGGAATTCAGCCCAGATAAGCACAGTATGTGCACATGCTGCGAATGCAATGAAGGACTACTGTTTGCTTAATTATGGATGTTTTCAAAGGCTTGCCTTGGGTACCTGGTTCACTTTTCACCGTTTTGCCTCAACTTTGTTCCGAAAATATACGAGATTATCCGACCGGACATCCGCATCCGAATCATGGAAAAAATGGCATTATCTGAATAAATCCATTATCCGAAAAATTATATATCACTGCTCAATATCAATTACAATTGCTTCTGCCTGATAGCTCCTGCCTTATCTCTTGTTTAACTTCTTATCGCTCGCGGCCAAATCAACGCGTGCGAAAGGCCAGAGGCTTTATTCCGATGCTTTGTGATCGCTTTTCGGCTTAGTGTAGCCAACCTGTATTCGCTATCAATGTTTTCATAGCGATACTGATAAGCGCTAGCTTTCGGAATAAACATCTGGATGTCTCAGTTGCCTTCCAAGAGCTCACAGCGACCGGTTCGTTGTTCTCCCAAGGTGAGCTGCCTTCTCACCTCTCTCGCTCTACAGCGCTGGGAAGAAGCGCGGCCAGCCGAAGAAGACCCCCAAGAGTCGACTGCAGGGCTCTGCTCGCGGTCCTCTTTCGTCTACTGTTGAGCGCGCGTCGGGCGCGCTCCAGGTCCAATTTCTTAGGGTTCTAAGCGTTGTTGAGCGCGCTTCAGGCGCGCTCCAGGTTTAAGATTCCTGGGCAGGTAGAGTAGATTGCGGAGCGTTGCTCGCACTCCTCTACAATGTTTGAAGGAGATCAAGTAGAACGCTGCAATCGGGCGCGTTCCTTGTTTATCCAACGAACATTGCAAAAAAGGGAGTCGCAAGCAGCCCTCAGCCGAAAAGCGCTCTGAGAATACGCTCGCACGTAACCTAGGCGCTAGGGCTTAAGACTCCTCCGAAAGATTTTCATGAGCACAGTTCCCGAAACTTTCGATTAGCTTAGAGCTGTTCCGAAAGTTCCGGAACCAACTCATGATCAATCTTTCATGCGAGCACAAATCAACGTGCTCGCATCAGAGCGGTTCTGCAAACTCAAAAGTTTGTTTCCAGATATTCGCAGCATGGATCACCAAAGCATGTCAACGGCGGATCTGAAGGCTTTGGAAAAAGAACTGCTCGATGGAATCAGCAGTGTTGAAGAAGGAAAGAAGAAGGACGACGCTGTCAAAGTTCAGCAGGTGGAATCCCGAGGCCGCAAACGCCAACGAGGACGTTCTTCTCGCAACCGCCGAGGACGTAAGAGGTCATCCTCATCCTCGCCTTCCTCGTCTTCAGTATCTACCACATCGCTCTCATCTGTCCAGTCAACGGAGGTTGAGAGTGTTGACACTGACTCTGACAACGGACATCCAGCGATGAAGAAAAAAGGGCGCGAGAGGAGGGTCTGAAGAAAGTGTATGAGGGCTCCTCACCTCTGGATCTACCGAGAGTTCCCAAGAGGATCGAGTTTGCTTCGTCTGTTTCTATTGCCCCGGAAATAGTGAGCATCGAGAAGAAAAAAGTGCGATCGCGAGTCAAAATTGCAGATGATCTCCTTCAGCATTTTGACTCCTGTGCTATGGGAAACTACATTGGTCATGATGAACGTGTAGCACACTTTGAGAAACTCCCTTTGGTAGCCTCAGGACTAGCCGCTGTTCCCGTGCTCGATGAAGGCTTAAGAGTGACCACCTTCCGTCTGGGAGTAGACGAGCACTCCATGGTTGAGGACGGGGAGGCGGTACTGAATGCGCTCAATCTGCTGGCAATTGGGAGAAATGAAGCCAGGGAAAGTCGTTACGCGAAATCCGACTTGTACTTCAAACAGGCAATGGAGCTGTTGGGAGTTCTCGTCCATGATATCAATGTTCGTCGTCGCGAACGGTTTTTTCGCAGTTTTGGCGTAGATCCCGGCAAGTCCGTCCCCAACTATAGACGACTTCCTGTGGAGGCTCCCGCACAGTCAGCGGACAAGCCTTGGAATGAATTTGCTCCAGCTCTCATTGGCACTCGTCTGTCTACAGAGGTGAATAAGAAACGTTTGCCTTTTCTTCTTTGTCACAAAAACCAAGTCGTTTAGGTTGTTGAGAAGACTCAATGCCAGAAACTGACTGCGGCTCTGATGAAGGAGAAGAAATCATCATCCAAAAAAGAACGTGATGACAACAGCTCAAAGCACAGCAAAAAGGGGAAGAGGTCGGTTTCAATCGATCTCACGTTTGGCCCTGACGACAGGTCAGGCTCAGTGTGCTCGAAGAATGTTATACCAATAGGTGGCCGACTCGGTTTTTTCGCGAGGAAATGGTCCGTTCTCGCAAGAGATAACTGGACACAGGGGGTCCTTTCCGGCTACAAAATCCCTTTTTTAAGGAATCCTCCCCTCTCGAATGTTCAGCGGCCAAGACGTGGCAGTGACCACATTTTGCTCCGCCAGGAAATCGATAAGATGCTGGCCAAAGATGCGGTCGAAGAAGTGTCCTGGTCGGAAAAGGTCTGGGTCTCTAGTATGTTCTGTATACCAAAAAAAGATGGCTCGGTCAGACCAATAATTAATCTGAGACCACTGAACAAGTTCGTCAAACTCGATCATTTCAAGATGGAATCGTTAGAGATGCTGCGTGATCTAGCACGCAAGGGCGACTTCATGGCCAAACTGGACATGAAGGATGCCTATTTTTCGGTTCCTATCGACTGCGCGTTCAGAAACTACCTCGCTTTCAGTATCAGCGGTAAATTATACAGATTTAAGGCCATGCCGTTTGGCTTAGCTTCGGCGCCATACGTCTACACCCGCCTGGTGAAACCAGTTGCAGGTTTCTTGAGAGAACGAGGCATTAGACTAGTAGTCTACCTCGATGACTGGCTGCTTATCGCTGATTCTGCAGAGCAACTTTGCAATCACGTTTCTCTAGCCATGGATCTTCTCAATAATTTGGGTTTCTCGGTCAATGAAGAGAAATCTCAACGTCTACCCACTCAGCAGATTGAGTTTCTGGGAATTGAGATCGACACCACTCAGTTGATCTTTCACGTCCCCGAACGCAAGGTGGTAGTGATTGAGACTGAAGCGAAAGCTCTAATAGCAAAGTCTTTAAACGTATGCCTAAGGCAGGTAGCAAGGTTTATTGGTCGAGTAGTGTCCGTCAGCATTGCTTGCAAACTGGCTATTTTGTTTCTTCGTAATCTACAACGTTGGCTGGGTAGTTTCCACCCGTTGGGCCATGAAGACTACGACAGATGCGCACCCCTAGATTCTCAGTGTTACACAGACTTATTATGGTTCACGTCAGAGTTCAGGGAACACACGTCGCAAAGCTTTTTTCCCCCGGAAACAAAGCCTTATCGTGTTTTCTGACGCCTCAAACGAAGGTTGGGGAGCAGTGACAGATTCTGAGAAAACTGGCGGTCGCTGGTCTTCCGAGGAACGATCTCTACATATAAATGCTAAGGAATTGTTAGCGTGCTTCCTAGGTCTACAGTGCTTTGCTAGAAACCTTCGCGACACAACTGTGAGAGTAGAGATCGACAACACAATGGCAGTGTGGTACATTAACAAATTCGGCGGTACTGGAAGTAGTAGTTTGTGTCTAATTGCACGGGAACTGATTCTCTGGGCTGAGGAACGTGGTCTCTACATTGTAGCCTGCCACAGACCTGGAGTAGAGAACTTCGAGGCAGACTTCATGTCAAGAGAATTTCGTGATTCCTCTGACTATTCGCTTGACGCAGTTGTGGCTATGACCTTGTTCGCCCGCTGGGGAGTTCCGTCAATAGACTTGTTTGCCTCTCGTTCCAATGCTAAATGTCAGGCGTACTACTCTTTCCTTCCAGATCCACACTGCAGAGCCGTGGATGCTTTCAAGCAACCCTGGTCGGGGATCTTCGCCTTCGCGTTCCCACCATTCAACATGGTGGGACGAACCATAAGGAAGGCTCTGAGAGAGAATGCTCGTCTCATATTAGTCTGTCCCCGATGGCCAACTCAATTCTGGGTGGCCTCTGGTAGATCTTCACGGGAGCGACGTCGTGACTCTATCCCTGAGTCCTCGCCTTCTCGTCAATCCGAAGGGAGAATCCCACCCTTGTCTGAGCAAACCGACCTTTTCACTGATTGCATGTCTCCTATCGGTGAGTACTGGCGCATACGAGGTTTTTCCTCTGCTTCTATTTCCGCCATGATGTCGAATTGGTCAACCGACACCATCAAACAGTACAATTCAGCGCTCAAAAAATGGGCTTGTTTTTGTAGGTCGGAAGGGATTGACAAGACAGCACCAACTGCTAAAGACATTGTTAATTTTCTGGCAAAACTCTTTGTGAAGGGTCTCAGTTATTCCACAATTAACACGCACAGATCAGCTGTCTCCACATATGTTGACAGCCTAGGAGGGAGTATGTGTGACGCTGACAAAATTCCAGTCACTCGTTTCATGAGGGGAATATTTAGACAGCGCCCTCCAGTGCGTAGTACAGTTGTATTTGGGAAGTCGGTCGAGTTCTCGACTTCATAAGAGGTTTGGGCCAGAACTATTCTCTGACTCTCAAGGATCTCACACTGAAAATGACAATGTTATTAGCTCTGGTATCGCCAAAGAGGGTTTCAGAGTTAGCTGCGCTTCGTTTGAGATCAGTTCAAACTAGCGACAGCCGCTGGGTATTTAGGCTCGATTATATGAATAAAAACAGGCGGGTGGGCTCTTCAGCTCACACGGCTGAGGTCGTTGCCTTTATACAGGACCCTCTTTTATGCCCTATCACTACGTTAAAGTTTTATTTATGTAGAACAGTGATGCTGAGGGCTAGCGAGGACCATTTGCTGCTATCATACCATCGCCCCCACAGAAGGTAGCTTCAACCACTGTGGCTAGATGGCTGAGAATGGTACTGGAAAAAGCAGGCGTTGACAGCAGTTATGGGGCTCATTCGACCAGGGCAGCCTCCACGACCGCATCCAAAATGAAAGGAATATCAGCGAAAATGATAATAGATGCGGCGAATTGGGCCCCGGGCGGCTCTACCTTCGAAAAATTTTATATGAAGGAGGTGGAAAACTCTTATGGAGTAGCCGTTTTGTCAAACGCGTAGGTTGAAGAAGCAATTGTAATTGATATTGAGCAGTGATATATAATGTTATATTTTGCTAGACAACGTAGTTGTCGACGTAAAATATTTATTATATGAACTGCGAGATATCAATTACAGACACCCACCCGTTCCCCTCCCTTTGCTTGTTTGCCAAATCCGTCTATTTTAGCAAGAATGCAAAGCAAAATCGGCAGCGTCGCGAGCTACGCAAGCCAGCTAAAGACGATGGGAGGAAGGATTTCAAGAAAGGGCTTAGCAAGAGAACAACTAAACGCAAATAGAGCAAATTCGCCACCTTTTCATAATCTGTGGTTGGGTCAGATCATAAAGGTTTGCTATTGATTGCAAGTGTTCTCGTGGGGTGTCACACTCTCACGTTCAGCTGTTCGTTTTTGTCCGGCAACTGAGACATCCAGATGTTTATTCCGAAAGCTAGCGCTTATCAGTATCGCTATGAAAACATTGATAGCGAATACAGGTTGGCTACACTAAGCCGAAAAGCGATCACAAAGCATCGGAATAAAGCCTCTGGCCTTTCGCACGCGTTGATTTGGCCGCGAGCGATAAGAAGTTAAACAAGAGATAAGGCAGGAGCTATCAGGCAGAAGCAATTGTAATTGATATCTCGCAGTTCATATAATAAATATTTTACGTCGACAACTACGTTGTCTAGCAAAATATAACATTATATTTGGATAACAAGTATAGTGGACACGCGGTCCATTAAGTGTTAATGGGGAACGCAAAGCATTACTACTCAGGCAATCGCTGGGGTCGGTGGCAGGTTAAAACGCCCCCTTCCGAATGAAATTGATCCGATGCGGCTCATCGGCGGAGGTTTCGGCATGACTCATAACTGCCGAAGTTTTCGTGGTGATGTCTTATATGTGGCGGAGTTTTCGGGGCGACGTGTTGCAGTGTCTGCACTGTTTTTCTCTGATACTCTCTCCTGTAGAGCGCGGAATCGGTAGCCCACAATGTATACGCTGCACTGGAATGTGACGTGTTTGTGCGTATCACGGTTGACAGCTTGGGATATCGACGCTTTGGCGGGCGTCGGTGGCAGGTTGACAGGTCAATTGTGCTGCCCCTCAACCTGCCACCAACGCCCGCGACTGCAGGAGTGGTAGAGGGTGGTCGGTGGGAGGTGATTAGGCGAAACTTTCGGTGTAAACATGTGGGTGTGACGTGACACTGAGTGGTCGGTGGGAGGTGATAAGGCAGAGCTTTCGGTGTGAACGGGTCAAGGATAACGTGGCATTTTCGGGTCGGTGGGAGGTTGACACGCGGAGTTTTCCGCATGAATGGGGGAGTTTTCGGGCCTTGCCCGCCCCTTTTTTCGTTTCGAGCGGGAGCACGCTACCTGTTCAACTCCTCTCAACCGGCCACCGACCCCCGCGAGTGTGTGAGTAAGATCCATGACGACTGTATGCTGCAGTAGTAGCGGCAAAATGTAGGCCGCCACGGATCGATCCGGGAAGTCCATGCGGGAGCCAGCGCCATTTCGCAACATGGGCAAGCGCGGTACCCGTTGCCTACTGCCTTTTCTGCACTTGCATTCCTTGTGTTTGCGTGTTGTATGACATTTTTTGTGTTTTGTGCTTGTGATATCTGTATTTCAGGAAAAGGTTCATTTCGCACTGGTGTCACTTGCCTACTCAGGCAAACCATCGCTCCGAGCGGTACCGGAGAGCTACTCGAGCGGCGCTGCTTCTCCGCTCCGAGCGAAAATTAGCCATCTACTCGGGTCACAGCAGCCGCTCTCCGGGCCACAGCAGTATCGCTCGGAGCGATCTTCGGTCCCAACTGGCACTGCGGTCTCTGTTCGGGCGATTTTCGAAATTTTCCTAATTGCTATTTTTCTTTATTTCCGCCTCTTCTGGAGAGGATTAAGCCAGTTAAGAGGATAAGGTACCTGTTACAGCCTGCGGGTCAGGAGGTTAATCCTGCCACAGGCCGCAACAAGGATACCATCCCAGCATGGTCCGCAATGAGGAAGCCTTCCCCACCGCGGGCCATGAGGGATCCCCTCGGCCGCCAAAAATTGTCATCCTGAGAGTGATCCGAGGTCACCTCTCAAGAGTGGCTTCGTAAGGCCAACTACCCGTCTACACGAGGCGAGCCGCCTTTTAAACCCGCAGGATTGGTTGTTCTTTGAGTGATAACGTGGCCCGCACGTTATCACTCAAAGAACAACTAATCCCGCGTCTCTCTATCTCTGGCGATGGAACTGCTGTGGCTACGAGAGCGACCGGAGTGCGACCGAAGGGCGAACTGGCACCGGACAGGGACCGCGGCGCCAGTTGGCCCCTCGGACGCTGTCCGGGCGATGACGTCATAATTGGGAGAAGCCGGTCCCGCTCGGAGCGATGGTTTGCCTGAGTAAGTGTTTGCCAATTCCGCCGAGACGCGCTGCGCCTATATAAGGAGCTGAACACTTACGAGGCATGGTTCTGATCCATTGGCCCATTGCTGTTCCGCTGAGGTACTTCGAAAGGTGGTGATCCGATCATTATGTCCAGTGGTGGCATGGAAACTTTACGCTGTGGTGTTGAATGCATTGAAGGGACCTTCAAAAGAGGCTAAGATCAGTGCAGGCACACATTATAATATTCAATGTATAGTCTGTCAGTACGCTGCCGAGATACACATTAGAATAGAAGAAGTCGGTTGGAGATCAATATGCATGCAACTCACTGAAACCATTTTGGGCACCTTGTTACCTAGATTTTGTTTTCACAACGTGGTCCCCACAAGAGAAAGTGATTGCGCGTTCCTCACTCGAATTCTACTCTAACACTTTCAGGGAGATGCTATCTGTCCACTTTCCCGGTGAACTTCACCTGTATTTTGGCGAGAAATTCATGGTAGCTCCTTGGACTTCGATTTTGAGGGAATTCCAGCAAGCTAAGAAAACCAGCTGGATGTAGTTCCGAGTTCGTGCTGAATCCCGAATCGTCCAACGTCTGTGGTTACCAAGACATCCTATGGAGCCTGTGAAACAATCGCAGTGAGACATTCTCTAACGAGTCCCCAGTGGCGTGGTGTCATTCCCCAAGGAAACACTACGAATTGTCGCTGAGTTTCTTCGAAAATACCATTTCCTACTCCATCAATCAGTATGACAAAATTGTGGGCTCCAAAATGAAGCAGTCTCATTGCTCAGCACATTTCCACAAGGTTGCTACACTCGAGAACGCGCGATCATACATGAGCACACTCCTACCCTACAATTCAGACAGACGATATAAGAGGACTCGTCAACAAGAGCTCTCCAATGACACCTTATGCCATCAGGATCATTCAAGATGAACTTGTTATCTTCGAAGAAGATGACATAACACACGGTTTGGCAAACGGCTCCTAGCTGCGTGGAGCACTCACGTCCCCCTAGATCGTGCTCATCTTTGATCGCGTGAGCCCGAGTCTAGAAACCTTGTGAAAATGCTCTGAGCGATGAGACTGCTTCATTTCGGAGCCCATGATGTTTTCATGCTAACTGTTGGATTAGGGTATGTTATCTGCGGAGAAGCTCAACGACAATTCGTAGTGAGTCCTTGGGAATGACACCAGGCCACTGGGTGCTCGTTGAGGAATGTCTCACTGGATTGTTTCCCAGGCCCCATAGGACGTGTGGGCAACCAAAGACGTTGAGCGATTCAGAATCCAGCACGAACTAGGCCGTCCTAAGGATCTAGCTGGCTGTCCTAAGCTAGCTGGAATTCTATCAAAATCTACAGTTGACCGCAATGTTACTAGGACATGGTGCGGTTGCGGACTCGCACTAAATTACGGTACAATCTGGCACTTTGCCAGATTTCGTCATCGATCGGCGCCAACCGTCGTCTCTCTGCTCACGAGAATATGAGCTGTGGCGCTGATCGATGACGAAATCTGGCAAAGTGCCAGATTCTACCGTAGTTTTAGTGCGAGTCCGCAACCGCACCATGTCCTATTAACATTGCGGTCAACTGTAAGTACGATGAGCTAACATGACTTTCTCGTCAGAAGACAGGTGAAGTTCAACGGGAAAGTGGACAGGCAGCATCACTCTGAACCAATATTATTAAAATGCACATGAAAGTGGCACAAGGTGGCTGTCATCGCAAGGCATTTTCATGTTTCTCAAGCGTTGCTGTACACTTGTACAGTGTTGCGTCGTGCGAGATACAAACATTTCCCATAAATGAAGGCCAAATGGGGAAGTTAGAGTCATACCAAGTGATCCATCGTTTTCGCTGATGCAGAAAACATAGAAGCTCTCCTCATCATTCAAAACCTCGATCCAACATGTGATACGCCCAAGTCACAGGTGTTGCTATATTGATGCGTCACTGTGCAGCTCTAGGCTCCATGATGCGATTCTACTTTATTGAAGAACCAGTGGTTGGAGAGGTTGACTTTAACTCAGGCGTAGCTAACCCACACCTACCTTCCTCGTGAGGACTCCCATAGCCACGCCGGAGTCTATAACAGTAACAAAGGCCTCTATAAGATCCTAAAACCTTGAACCGCAAGTTGAACCGCAAGATTTTCTCGAATGAGAGACTTTCAGACACTCCGTCATAATAACATAAAAATGCTGCAGAAATCTACTCGTAGCTAGTAAGACATTCTTTCAAGTCAAGAGCAAGTCTTTGGGGTTGTAGGCGGTGTGTACTTCAAAAGAGGAACCGGGGCCGAGTTCAAGTGACATGCGGGATTCAGGCGACTTACCAGTCATGTCCTTCGTCTCCCTACATGAATCTAGTACCAATTCAGGGACTCCGTAGGGTTAGTAAATCTGATTGACCCTGGGCGACGATCGAACCCTGCCGTGTAGAGCGAGTAGCAGCGCACCCTGCCACTACAACACCCTATCGCGTAACCACCATAGCGAGATAGACACGTTAACCATAGAGTACTTCAGAGAATGCGGCTGAGGTTTTCCAAACCTATGTGTTTACCATCTATGAGTTCAGCCAATTATCTCTGGAGTAAATTTGCAACAAGTCGCGATTCACGTTTTTTTCTGTCTTCTGCCAAATTTTGCCTATTTATACAAAGAACAGGAAAAAATGACCAAAAATGGGCAGAAAACAGAAAATTCCGCACACCCCTGATCCGAATGACGAAACTAATGTGGGTACCGGAAATAGACGATGAGGAGAACAGAATGAAGTCGACATGAAGTCGAGAATCAATCTTTTTCGAGCGCTCGTGTAGTTTCCAAGATTTTGGCGAACCCTGTACAACAAACATCAGCGTGGGCCGTAACCACCCCACCGTTTTTCTCCTGGGCGACGGGCTCTGGGCTTGCGTATGCTTATGTGTTTAGTATGTAGAAACGAAGACTGACGCAGCAGAGCTTACACAGCTTTCACTCAAATAGAAGTTCATATTTCAGTTAGAGTGCAAATTTCCGTAATCCATTTGTTTTGATTCATAGCTGCTCTCGTCCTCAATTGGATGAAAACAAATGCAAAGGGCTCTCTATTGTGACCTTTGTAAAGGTGTGTTCCAAGGACACTTTGGCCCATGGCTGGGACATTTCCCGCACTAGATATCATTGCACTAAAGTTTTTAGAGGATTACACAATCTAGGGAGAGGTTTATAAGCGTCATCTTTTCCTAAGTGTCTAGTTCCGTGATCGAGGAACGGTTGTATACACGAATCAAGAAAGTGATTTAGGAGCAGATTTTCATTGTTTAATAAATCTCACCTGCGGCTGAACAGATGGATGTTGAAAAGGAGGTTTGGACCAGTGGGCCGTATCCATCAACGGCTGATAGCTGAGCATATTTCGAGTAGAAACCTGAATAAACGAAGGTTGATTGGCGGCACCACAAACCAGGGTTGACACAGATTCACAAACTCTATGGTTTCACTGAAGGCAGGGTTTGTGCTAAGAACAGCCTTCAATTTCTCACCAGAAAACTGATGCCTGATACCCATTGCAACAGCAATGTCGAAAAAACTGCTAAGAATTGGCTAGAAATAGCCCTATACGCCCCCCTAACTTGGATGTCGCATGCCCGCTCCACCCAGTCCCTTAACGGCAATCGCGGAATTGGGCGGGGCGAGCACGCTACATAAGAGTTCGGGGGCCGTATTGTGCTATTTGAGGCTCGTTTTTTTTGCCGTTTTTCCGACATTATTGGTGCAATGAGCACCGGAACTTTACATTTCCAGTGAGAACTCGGGAATTTTGATCAAAATGTTCTATTAACCATAACCGAACTCTCATTTTAATTGACGGTAAGGCAAATTTTCATTGTTCCTTCAAAGGAGCTTCCTCATGCGGTCCCATTAAAGGACTCCCTTAACCCATAACCCATTGAAGAAGCTTTCCTGTTGTTCTATTTATCCAAAGCAAGTCCCATTGTTGTTACCTGGACAGCGACCCTAGCAGACAGCTGATGCAAGCTCCTTCAGAGGGCAAGCTGTGCTGTGGGCGTAGATGTCTACATTCCACTGCGCAGCAGGAACTTCACCCGCGTTCATCTTCTGCCAGTTTTATGAATAGGGGGCAAAAAGATGATATTCTTTATTATTGATACGGAGATAAAAGGTAGAGAAAGGCAAAAGTAAAAACTCGGCGTCTCTTCAATCCCTGATGTGATGCGCCTCACATTCGGTTCGGTAATGGTAGAGAATTGAAATCTTTTCGGACTTATACAGTGAACTCCACTGATCAGCCGACTTTCAAGCCAGCGCTTTTTCCTCCCCAAAAGATAAGTCTGGTACTCAGAGGAACGATCACTCTCTATACTCAGGCCCGAAGGAACAATCCTTTCAGTCTAAAGCTCTGAATAATGGTCACGCAGTACCTCTTGAACGCCCTATTAACCCCAAATAACCTTGCTAAACCTCACTGTTCTTCAAGTTCTCGATGATAAAAAATGAAAAGTTCTCACTTCATAGCGGACAAACGCTGTAGAACGAAGAAAATGCGACATCAACGGCTAGTGGGAGGATGAATGAGAACTTCAATTAACACAAAGTGCACTTCAAGGAATTTGCAGGCTTGATTGACCTTGGACGAGAATCCAAAAATATCCTTGTGCGCCATGACGGCGCCCCTTGCCAGTTTGCTGCACAGGCCCTTTGTGAAGGGCAGAAGATCCAATAATCGTCCAGTCGCTGTGTAATCAACCAACCACAGGTCCACACTAAACGTTCAGAACTGAATGGTTATTCATTTAGCTCATGTCTCGCATCACAGGTTTTCCGTAATACCTCCAGGCTATAAGCACATCCGGCATTCCAAGTTGCTCTTATAGTTAGATGCAGAACTTAAAGGCAGTGTCCACGATCAAAATAACCTTCGGATTTTCAACGTAGACCAAAGGTCCAAGACTCAATGCATCAATAATGCTGAAAAAAAGCTACGAACGAGCACGAAGGAGCCTCATAGGCCCTAAAGAAAAGTGTTCCCCTCACGCATTGCCCTCTGTCTTAAAGGCAGTGTTCACGATAAGAATAGTTTTTCTGCTTTTTCGCCTATCTTGAAGACGGTCCAATGCTGATTCCAATGGTGTTTTTGGAATCGTACAAGACCTTCTGGGAACGGAGTTATGGTCCCTCAAAAGTTGAGCTAAGGAAGCATGGTGGACGAGTTGTCCGAGGCTTGTAACTTCCGTCTCTTGCAGCTGATGTATGCCAGCTGACCTGAGTAAAAAAGAAGTTGGGAATAAAGGGAAGAACGGGGCTATTGTTCGGAAACTATCGTTCATCTCACATTCTCGAGCATTCATTTATTCACGACAATGGGCGTGGAAAGTGCATCTGGGGGTGACGAGCTGACGAGTGTCCAACTTTGGGCCCGTACGGGACCGTTCCGAGCTCATTTTTCTTAGTTTTTTTCAACGTTAGGGTTGAGCTAGGCCCCGCAGCTGCCGATCTCCACCAAAAAAACAGACATGGTTTTTATCGTGGACAGTGCCTTTAACGGTTACCGATAAAAGTGTATATCTGAAAACGCTTCGAGAAGGCAACCGATTATCAAATGGGGTAGTTTTTTGTTAGAAGAAGTGGATTATAACCTCCAGAATATATGCTGTTTTTCAGGTTTTCAGTTGTTCACGGATTGGTTGCGGTGGGAAGGAGTAGGCGTGGCGTGAGCGGATCACTCGAATCTTGAGTCGTATAGGGCTCTTTTGTGCTCGTTCTTAGCCGTTTTTTCAACAATGAAATTGGTCTCGGACCACTGGATTACCGGTGAATACTAGAAGACTGATTTTATGCCTATAAGACAACACTGTTTTCAAGCTGTACAACAGTCGCTACTTAACAACGATCACCGATTCGCACGATGAACATCATGTCGCCAAAGTGTACGATTGGGTAGAGCAGACCACACCGAATAAAAAGGTAGGTTCATGGAACAAATAAGCTGCAAGCGTTGACCTACTTCACTTTGGTGTAGGAGTCGTTGAAGAAGAGGGCAGGAACGATGGTATAGTTGGCGCTCTCGAAAATCGGTGCGGCGGAGTCCTGTGAGATCGACAAAGAAACGTGGCTCCTGTGTCAAGCCCAAGCTTTGTGCTGAAGTCTTCAAGTACATTGGTTCAGCAATCACTTCTTACCGCAACCTCGATAGGGAATTCAAATGTAGTGTTAGTAAATTGTGGTTAAAATGGTTATCAATGAATAAAACGTCAACTGCTTCCTCTTCTTCTTCTTCAGTATTTGTCCCGCATTGTATGCAGTAGGGCCTCTTGAATGTTGCTGTAATTAGCCTTTGTCGTTGGCGTTGTCAGGATGGAGGCCTACAGTTCTCATATCGTGCACGACATCTCTGATTAGGTGGTCCTCCTCTTGGTAGATTGCTCTTCCTCGAGTCTGTATCGTCACTTTTCCTCTAGAGTATTCTACAGCTGTGCCTACCATTTCAGGCAATGTTCTCAAAGCTTGCCCGAAAACGACATGAAACCGGATCTTTCATATCGTCATTCCACCTTCAGGGCCCAATCGGGTGGGCCCACAACTCCATCTCAGCATATTCGCTCCCACAATGCTAATACATCTTTCCGCTTCTTTTGTCCGAGACACCACTCTATACCATACGATGCAACAGGTCTCACAGCCAAACGAAGGATCTTTGACTAGTGCCCGTTACTAACTTTTCTATCACAGAGAACTCCACTCGTCGTACGCCAGTCCAAACAAGCAGCATTGACTCTTGTGTCAAACTCGTCGGTCAGCATCTCAGAGTCGGTCAGTGTGTATCGAGGGCAAACGTGCTTGTTTCTGGCAAGACGGTGTTAAACGATTGAAAAGTTATCCCAAGGAAAAACGCTAGACCACCTTTAGTTGAAGGCCAACCGAACCGTGGTTCGCCCTGCTATGCTCAACACTAGAAAACGCTGGCCTGCCACCAAGGAAGCAGAGTGTAGACTCGAAGTAATAGGGACGAAAATGCTACAGTGGACCGCCGATACCACACGCTTCGAACATGTCACTAAGAATGAAGCGCGATAGCTTTTTGAGCTATGCCAGTTGTCAAAAAGCTCAATGGAGCTTGATTTGGTGGTACGAACACGCGTGCCGCACTACCAAAGATACATGTACCGCACCGCTACTAGCGTGTGTATAAATAAAAATGAACGCGTTGAATCCTTAAAGCTGGCACACACCAGTTTTCGCCGTCGCATCAGATCCGTTACGGGTCAAGAGCAGAACAATGGACTCGACAGCGAAAACTCTTTCGTTTTGCCTTTCATCTCCGATGATGTGAGTACAGCAATTCGGGAGTGCCTCAGGAAAGAGGGACTAGAAAACTCGGTCTATGTTGTTAACATCTCACCCAATAGCCAAAAGCTTCAGCCAGTGCGTAATCGACCATATGATCGGGTATGCGTAACCACCCCAGACTGTGTTGTGTGTGCCAATGGCAAGGAAGGTGATTGCGCAGTGGGTGGCGTGGTCTACATGATCACCTGCCGGCTATGTGGTGAGAATTACATCGGAGAAACTGCAAGGCCACTTCATGTAAGAATCAAGGAGCACCTTGATGGGTAAGCGTAAAAGCGCTCGTCTACAGCTTTCGGATCTCAAAGGATAGATACTCATGGCGATCATATTTTTGAAATCCTTCTAGAGACTTTATTACGTGAGTCTAACTCATCAGCGCGAAAAGCGCTTGAGGCGTTTTGGATTCAAACAAAGGACCCTGTAATTCAACGTAGAGGCGAGTGCCTATATATATACCGCGGGAGCTCCAACCCTATCTCAGGCTCGCATTCTAGTATGAAGCTTAGCTGCCCGTTGTGGCACGCATTTCGTCTACATAGCTGGTCTTTTGTTTTTGGCTCATGGAAAGGTAAGTCTTTAGTAGTGTCTCTGGCTTGATTGAGCAGTGCAAAAGATTGATCTCGAAGTTCACGTGAACTAAAGACGACGTTTGGTCGGATAAATTCAATTGTTTTTGCCCTTTTCAGGCTCTGAAGAAGGCGATACAGCCGAAACGTTAGCCAATAAACTCTGTACCAACCTCGTGCGAAGCTCAAGCAGAACATCAACAACTGGTCTAAAACTATGGCGAGGCTCACGGAAAGGCGAACATGGCGCCGGCAATGATATAGTTTTCAAACCTGAATTCAATCTAGAAGTGCCTGAGAAACGATAGGAAGAGCGTTCGAGACAGAGCTGGCATGACTAGCTCAGAGGTGATTTCAAGGTTGCCGAAGTACACATTGATCAGGCGCATGACAGAGGACAACGGTGCTACTGCAGCAGAAATCCGGCTCCCGTATTGCAACAGGACAAACGCTGATGAAGAACACGCTTGTTTCATAACGGTGTAATAGAAAAAGTGGGATTCGAGAAAGACTCCAGAATAGGTCCTACAGAAATAGAGCGTAATCGCTTCAGCCGTTGCTTGGAAAGCCGCAAACTAAGAACAGAACAATTTCTCTGATTTTGTTTTTTGTAGTCGTTTCCTGTGTTGCTTTCTATAGCAAGAGCCATAGATAGAGCTCAAGTGAAGAAAAACACATTGAACAGACAAAGCAGAGCCAGAGACAAAAACATTGCCGCTGTATTACATCGTCATGGCAACAGATGGTCAGACTGTTAGTGCGGACGTTTTCTGATATTTTCACAAAAGACGTCAGCTCATCTATCCATTCCTTCTCTGGATAGACCAGCTTATCCCCGCTCACGATCAAGCATAAAAACAACAGGATGAATGGAGTAGCGGAACCCTGTCGCCAACACAAGCAGCCGGAGCCATGGCGTCTGATCTTTCAGAGCCGCATAAAGGTGTTATCGGCTCAGATAGTGGAGGAAGGAGAAGCTACCGTCCCTTATTTCCTAATTGGAATGCCAGCCGCCACCATACCAAGTATGGAAAGTGCACGAAAACATTTGACCATTATGCAATAACAATACGACGAAATGAGCTCTACATACACAATGAGCAGTCTACCATTACCTGTCCCATGATTACACAGATTATACGGCTAAGCATAATAATGAAAGAAAGTGGCCTGGATCCGTAGCTTACATGAAAGTGAACAAGAGCCTACGTCCAACTCTAAATGACAGAAAGAGCATCCGGTTGCTTTCAGTGACTTCGATGGAAGCAACAATAATCCGCTCCATTGGAATTTTTTTCTCCGGGATGAGTTCATTGAATTCATGTCTGCCGTATGGGACACTCTGGTAAGCTGGTGAGCATAAGGGCTTGGATACTGGTAGCTGGCTTATCTGCATAGTCAATGGAGCTTGAAACTGCGTAAAAGCGAAGTATATTTGCATGTGTATTCCTCCAAATCAACTAGCGAACGCGCACTTCCATCTGTGATGATAGAAGACACATGATGCTGTCCTCAATGACTCTGCAGAGCATCCAATGCGACTTCTCACCGGTGCGAACTCCAAAATGCGGCAGCTACCACGATGTGCTTTCTTGGGTTAGTCAAGTTGAGCCCGATCACTGGTGCAGTCTGTTTACGAGGTGGAAAAAGTAATTATTATCGTACTTGTAGGTCACCGACAGCAAGAATTGATCCTGATATGTTGGTCCGCTATGACGTGAAGCTTCAACGTTGACTAGGTTTAAAGTGAATGTTCAATATACCATTAGTCAAATGCAAAGGGCATTAGTCATGCGAATGTAATTGAGCAGAAAAAAAAACTAATCTACCGCTGGTCTAGACAAAAGCCAGAGCTGAGGGACATTGCACATTTTTTTTCTGAAACGCCAGAGAAGTAAGTGCAAAGAAAATGATGGGAGACACTCCAAGCCGATTGCGATGAGAGGGTTTCTAATACAACTCCCTAAACACACTATTCACGATAGAAATCGCATCAGTGTTCCTAACTTGCTGATCCTGACTTTGATATTGCTGGTCTTGACTTCGTGAAATGACCAACATCATTTCTGCCATATGGATGGGCGAGAGGATATCCGATTCCTGTAGACATGCGATCATTGTACCTCTTCACAGAGCCTCAAGAACGCCAGAGAAATCTTTCTACTGCGTGTCATGTACAAGGTTCTGGAACATTTCATTTTCGAGCAACTCAGCAAGCATCGTGAATAAACGAACAGAGCAAGCTATTACGCGAACAGGTTTAGATAGAAGATCGACCTTCGACAAAGTGTTCGTCGTGAGAAGAATAATTAAATCGCGGCGGCGGTATTCGTAGCCACTTCAGCTTACTTTTTTGAACTTTGAAGCCGCATTCGGCTCTCTTCATCGTGATCGGTTGCTCAGCGTTGTGCCGATGGAGTCACGGAAAACTACTTTGAACTAACCATGGACATGAGGAAGGAACAAAAGCAGCAGTTCGCACATCAGCTGGATTTACGTCAGCTTCCGAAGTAAAAACGGGAGCAAGGCAAGAAGCTGCACTAGGACATTTTCTATCAACTTCGCTGTTGATGATCTCATGCGTAGAGTTGCAGAACAGTTCCGTAAGGACGTGATACTAACACCATCAGGACGCTTCCTAACCAACCTGGAGTACGCCGAAAAAATTGTGCTATTTGCTGATAACAACGCAAAATTGCAGAGGATTGTGAACTTCGTTTCGAAGTGTGCCGCAGTCTATAGACTTCAGCTTCTTCTACAGCTTGCCGGACGACATCTGGGACAGTTATAAGATACGGCTGCGAGAAACAACATAGCTGCGAAATGTCTCGGTTGACGAACAGTGGTTGATATGATGAATTGCTTTATCGCATAGCCCTGAAGCGCACAGCGCGCGACGTCGGATGCATTGCTCGACACCAGACAAAAAAAAACTGTGCAAATGACTTTTCTCTTCGTCCCGGCGAATGCAATAAGAAGTGGGTCTCTCAGAGGCCTTCCACGGGAATTTGTACGGGCGGAAAACGTATTGAACTTGCGGATGATTCCTGTTATTTGAGCTGTTTGCTAAAGCACGATGGCAAATGGAAGCGGATATTCAACATTGATGTGCGAAAGATACATCTGCATTCAATTCTCTCACCAAGTATTTGTGGTCAACCCACATTCCAAAGGAAGTCAAGTTGCGCGTTTGCTTATCCGCTATTTGCCCTATCACGATAAACCCATCGGAGACTCGGGCAGCACCGCGGACACAGATGGAGAAGTTGGATTACACGGAGAGGACGCTGTTTTAACGCTTGCTTGGATATGTCTGGCCGCGGATGTGTCACAACGAAGATCTCTACAACGAAAACGACGATCCACATCAATGCTTGACACAAGGGAGGTGCCAGCATATCCAAAAGCCAGCTGAAGCTGCAACGGAAGGCCGACTTCGACTGCTTGGGCACACTCCGAGAAGACCACCGGATCGTCTTGTTCAACACGCTCCAAAGATGTTTCCGATTCGTGTCTAGAAATGGCCACCTCGACGTTGGCGAAAGTTTTGAGCGGATGTGGTGGAGGAGGATTTAAAATCACTCGGCATTGAAAGGGACAAGACGCGATGTTTTACTTCCCGGGAAGTGGAACATCGACTAGTAGATGAACGGTGTTCAGAATGTGGACCGTGAAAAATGCGCACGGCTGACTACTGGGGCAACACACCTCGACGAAGATGCAGAATGACCTCGCCAGGCGGAAGCCAGCCGATTTAAAAAAGTAAGTCAAGACTGAAAACCCAATACCTGCTCTGAAGAAAACGCTGATCCTGAAAAAAAAACAATTGGGACAGGGTCACCATGGACTTGTCGCGGACTTGCTCAGTTGCAGATCCCCTGCATATTTTGACAGAGTGAATCACATACTTATGCAGAAGAAAGATGTAAATATGGTAATCCACAGCGTTAGGACGCGATCGTAGTAGCAGCCAACGCTTCTTTCACTGCGAACGGTCGAGAGTGGTTTTCTTTCAAAGTAAGCCTCCGAAATCGGCTAATGTGTAGAAGATTCACCTCCGAGGGTGGAACCTGATCCAAATACTGGCACAGGAGTGTATAGAACGTCGTGTGAGATGTGTAGAGCTTCAGGAAAGGTGAGTGGAACGTCGTGACTTGTGGTGTTATGTCTTTCTAGACTCTGCGATGCGATTGCAGAATCGTTTGCATGCGGCACCATGGAGGATTTGAAAACGCCGACGCTTAATCTCTTCGTTTTGTGAACATTTTTTCCAATTTATCTAGTCAAGTATGTTGAGAAGATTGTCAGAGTACTGGAACACATGGAGTTCACAGTTACAAGTAGCCCAAAAAAAACCTCTGGAGGAGGTCTAACAGCGTCAAGCAATTCATTAGGCAACAAATCTCAAATGTTAGAATTGAGCCTCAAAACAGAAATTTCCATTGGCAGACATTGTTCTGAGAAAGGCTCTGGCAACAAACTATCAACCCTATATTACGCATAATTTGTACAGTAAGCGTTTGTTTCACTTTCTAATATATCTTTAATTTGTTTTCCATACCCTGAATGCGCAGGATTTTGCACTTGACCTGTTTTGATGCCTTGTTATTCAAAATACTAGTTTTATTCCAATTATCTCTAACGTAAAATCGTCATTAGGATAGATTAGGCTTGGAGCCAACAAAGAAAATGAGACGGTAGACTTACTGATGGGGAGGAACACAATACCCTATCAGAATATAAGTACACTCCAACTAGGGCGCATTCTACACTTGTACCTACATTTCACAAAAATATGTCTTGAAAGTTGCAGGTATAGTTCAGAGTGTGCTCAAAATTTTCTAAAAGGTCCAATATAACCCTAAAAAGGACAACCATCGAACAAATCTAGTCACTAAGAAAAACCAACTCGTCCAAAAACTCAGAACTGAAACTCCAATACTTTCAGAGCCACGACAGAAGGCTAAGAATAGGATTTCCACGAATTCTTCCTGGGAACGACAACTAATCGAAAACGTCGGCTTCAACGAAATTCTTCCCAGTCAATGTACTTCCGATGGCGTTTTCAAATCAATTATTGTAGTTGCTGAAGAGTTCCCTAAACCAAGTTAGGCGGGTTTTCTCAGTTGGGCAGTAAGGTACGGGTACACTCATCAGTCAATTTTCATGGTAGCCAGAAGAAATGTTTCGGATGTGGCTCAAGACTCTATTCTCGGAGTTATCCGGAGTCCTGAACATGAAATTGAGGTCCGTTTCTCACATATCAGAAAGATTCGATAGGTTGGGCTCCAAGCCTCTCATGGGGGAAAAATTTTGGAGCAAAAGGCGGCTTTAGATGATTTCCGAAACGATACGCGATAGGCTACGGTAGGTTACGATCAGTACACAGTATAGTTAGGTCCGTGGCTAGCTTCCTCAACTAAGAACACCTAAATCTCACCCGCGGCTGGCGAGGGCAGTCGCGTGCGCCGGCCCGCTAATCGATTCAGGCCAAGAGAAGAGCGCAGCTGATCAGCTTACCATAGCGCTAGCCGCTGCTGAGGTTTAAACCGCCCGCGCCAGCCCCTGGTGAGATTTAAAGTTTTTTTTCTTGACGAAGCAGGCGACGGACCCAACTGTAGTTGGTTATAATCTCGAATTTGGCTCAAAACTTCTTTGAGGGGGGGGTTAACTGGGGTGCTCATCACGAAATCAAGATCCATTCATCGATTTTCGAAATACTATGGAATGTTAAATGTTATTTTCAAGGTTCTCTGAACCCTGAGAATTCCCTTACGTGCCCGTCAGACTGAGGAAACCCGCCATAACTCGGTGTGAAGAAGTCTTCAGCAGCTTCAAACACAGATTTGAAGACTTCATTGAAAGCTCATTAAAAGGTACCAGGGTCGTTGGAAACAGCGCTTTCTACTAAATGTGCTCCCCTTTTGAGTCGTAGTTTTGTTTTTGGGTGAGTGAGCTTGTTTTCTTCAGTTTTTCGAGTTGATAGTTTCACGAGTTGCTATCTCAGCTTAATTGCCTGTTTTTTCGGACACCTTCATGTATTCTTCATTTTCTTTTTTCTTAGCCTTTCACTTTCTTTTTTCTTTTTCATTCTGGGCAGAGATTACTGATGCTACAACAGACTTTGCCCACAACATTCAAAACACGGCTTTCCAAGACATTGAGGCTAGAAAGAAACAAGCTCATGTAAGATTAGAGAATATTCTAGTCTTTGAATGGAAACTGTTAGCAAACTGGCATTCGCGATTATTCCAAGGTGGTAGGTTAGAAAATTGTCCGTGTCCAAGTATACCTGACACTGACTTGATGACAGATATCGCAAGGAGATCCTCAAATTATGGCTAACCAGCTAGAAGGTCAAATCGCAAGATTACGCTAACCAGATTGAACGGTTTTTATCTGCGGTGCCATAACCCACGGTAACCCTTCAAGTTTCACAGCTTGGGTCACTTCTGCGCAGCCGAACGGACATTACAATTATATGAGAAATCTTTCAAATTTGGTACTGCTAATCAATTTTTTTGCATAACCTTTTGACCGTGGTTCTTTGATTGGAGAAATGAGATAAACTGATTCTATTTTTTTTATTAAATCGTTTTTCCTGGTCTGAAACGACAATGGCGAACCTTTTGAGCGTAGCCCAAATCTGCAGGGATACAAAAGCAGGAATATCTCCAAAAACAAGAAAAAATGATTGAGCAAAACATATAGAATCTAATAACGTCAATTTAGTTCCGATACTTGCGCCCACTCCCACTATAGAGGATATTCACTACACAGGAATGAGTTTTTGTGGAACCTGGTAAACAAACAGTAAGAAATAGCAACACATTTGTGCCTGAGACGCTGGTCGTAACAAAAAAAAACTTTTTTCCGTGCAGCTAAAGAAAAACGTGAGAGGACGCAATATAACTGGGCAGAGGCGTGGTCTTCACGTGAGCGAGCACTGAAAACAACCACGCAGAACTGTTCAGTGGTCTGGCTTTCGGAGGAAGAATAGAGTACACTAGAAAAGCACTTTTGGTAGAAAATGCAGTTCCAACGGATTTCGTATCAGTTAAAGGCATCGTACGCGCAGAAAACCGTATATTTTTTCATGTTTTTGTGTAGCTTGGCCTCTCTAGTGAACGAAATTGATGAAGGAGCCCATGATAAACCTTCATTTGTAAAGAAAAGTCAATAGGAACACATTGTAAATATGAATTTGAATTTCGCGCCAGAATCGTTTTTGAAGCTTTTTTGCGTTTGCAGGCCTCGTCACTGTCGTTTTCGAAGTAAAACTGCATGAGGGACTCGTGCCGTAACTGTTTCGCAAGTTATTTGACGGTTGTATCAGCATTCTATGAAGAAGTGCTAGATGACTGGTGAGAACTGGTGGCGGATCCACATCTTTGTCCCCCTCCAAACTCATAACCCTACGTTTTTGACGCGCCGAAGTTTACCGGTGTGGTGCACCGGGCTTATTCATGAAATTTAGCCTGAAAAAATGGAAATTTTTTCTAGCGCGAACGATGCCTTTAAGGAACTTCCCACGACAGTTTCAGATCTATAAATGTACCTGCTGAAGACTTCTCTGAACCGAGTTATGGCGGGCTCTCTCAGTTAGGCAAGGAGGTAATGTCCGCCTGAAAGAGACTGTCCGCCCAAGCGGTCGGCTGGCTTTTCGAGCCGCCGTCGCAGAGTCAATTTCGGACTTGTGAACCGATTAGCAGGAATATTAGACGAATACTGAACAATATCCGTGTCAGCTGTTTGCAGCCGTGTGAAGGCTCATCGGAAAAATGCTTTCGCTACTGCCGCGCCACACCCACACACCCACCGCGTGGGCGGACAGTCTCTTCCGGACCGACTTTACACACAAACAGAGAATTCAGAAGTTTGTAGAACTTTCAAACTGACTTTGAAACTTCCCCAGTAATGGGAACACAAATAATGGGGTATGTGCTCGAGAACCCACAGAGTACTCATAAAATGTACAATAATTTTCAATTCTGCTGGGAGTGTTGTTTTCACCCCATTCGCAATTATGTGAGAATACAATCTCTAGCAAAACAATCACGTATAAGCCTTTTGCCCATCCTAGTTTAGGAAATGGACAGCGCCTTAACAGTAGACCGATGTTCGCGATCAAAATCCTGCTGGCCGGTGGTGTCGCGAGAGCGGCCCGGATCGGCGCAAATGGTTACGTCTCATCCATTAGCTGGACTAGAATCGACGAAAGGTCCATGCATATCTTCTGGTTCCGAGCCAAATTTACTGTGTTACCTCGCGCGTTTGTGGGTAGCGAGGGTGGAGACTATACATTGGACCCGAATCGAAAAGCGGATATCCGAATCATTATAAAAACGATGGTCGCGGATGCCCGATCCATCCGAATGAATTCAAAATGAAAGCAATGCTACTCCGTTACTACTTGCCACCACTCGGCATCTATTTGAATGCACTCGGATATCCACAACCATGGCTTTCAAGATGATTCGAATATCCGTTTTTCGATTCGGGTCCTATGTATAGTGGAGACAGCGATAAAGTGTGGCGAAAAGGATACGCAGCGTGCACGCGCAGGCGCACGCGATGAACGGAAATAAATTCCACTCAAAAACAGAGTATATGATAAACGTTGGCGGCTTTCAATGTCTGGGAAAAACTTTCCTTAAAGGCAGCGTACGCGCAAAAAGCCGTGTTTATTTTTTTCACAATTTTGCGGGTTAGACTTACCAGGTTGTCATATATCATGAAGAGACCACGCAAAACACTCAAGTTTCAGAGAGAAACTCGTTTGAAAATCTCGCAGCATTCAGCTTCCTTTTTCTCACGTCTGTCCGGTGTGTCTTGTGTATTACACAAATATCGGAAATTTGAACGGCTGAATTGGTTTAGCACCCTTAACTTTCTGGGTTCCGCAATTCTTTTCGCTTTTCTGCTGTTAATGATCATCTAAAAATAGGAGGCTCTCAATACCCACGTCTGAACTCGAAGATTCTTCGGGATAAAGAATTAAGAAAATTGAATTTCCGCGGCCTGCCGAAGCCTGTCGTGGGATTTCTGTTCCTCGTGTTAGATGATCGACCGGGAAAACGCCTTTTCAGACCACGGATCGATTTTCACGAGCCTATAGCATTATGAATACGCGACATTGAGATCTCAAGCTCCGCCAACTATCTCCACTTGGTTCATACATTGGATTGAGAAGAAAAACACAGATAAGGTTTTCTGCGCGGACGCTGCCTTTAAACATCAGTTTCCCAGTTTGCCTCAACTATAGGTACCTCTCCACAGAGAGCCCGTAAAACAGGTGAAACCACCTGTGTGTAGAAGAGGGTTACGCTCACGCTGGTCCACGGACCAGCGTGAGCTGGAGAGGGATCATTCCATTCATTTTTTCAGCGAAACTCAAACACTGGAGGGGGCAAAATTTCGTGCTGGTTTGTGTAGTAGACCTGAAGAAATCAAACTAGTTCCTTCTTACAAACTATGAAAATATTTTTGTTAACGCCTACAGTCAACTCAAAACAGCATTTAGGCCTAACCGTTCATACAACATCTTGAGGTAAATATCTTCTACTATGCAAGAGTGCTGATAAGAAAAAGAATTAGCGCACGCGCCCACACAGAGTGGCCTTGAAATTTCACTGCGAAATAAAGGGCGGGTTGTTCAGTAAACGGAAAATGTGTCCCTCCGGCATTGTTTATTCCTCCTACGAATACCTGCGCAGCGAGAAATTCACTTAGCCTCGCCGCTCGGCGGCGGGAGTATATACGACCCCTAGGGAAGGGTCGTTGCTCCGTGAGATCTGAACGATAATTGTGCCTGACTCGCAATAACGAAAACTTCTAGCTACCCTCCCTTATAAAGAGCTTTGGGGTAGCTAGTGTAGAATATTGTTTTTGTTATGTTTGTTATTTAAAAAAAGAGAAAAAAAAGTCACCGTTTTGCGTTTTAGCAAAAAAATGATGGGAGCAGGGATTCTAGAACGCTGAAGGGCGAAGCGAGTTTGATTAGAGCGCGAAAGTGACCGTAATCCGATCGGCGGGAAGCAATTGTCAACGGGGTGAGAAGGGGCATTCTTTTCTTCCGTCGTCAACCAGGCACACGCATATTTGCCTGACTTCTCTTGGGGTCCTCCAGGGGTTTGGTGGCCTGAAGCTACCACAAATTGTCTTGAAGCGTCGATATCGGAGGGATAAATGATTGGTGGCTGGCCGCATTTCGGTTTAGCGTGAGGTAGTAGGCATCCGTTGGGGGTTAGTGAGGGTTTGCCTAGCCGGACTGTAGGAATCGCTGCTCGCGCTTCGGAGGTTTTTTTTTCGGGTGTTAGGTTCATTCTGGTGAAGCAACGACGATAAAAGAAAACTTTATCCAACCACATCATCATTCATATCACTGCATAAATTATTTGTTGTATTAATAAAATGTCTATTTCTATGTGTGCACTTGTTCTGTTCTTCCATGGGTTTCAACCCTCCTTATCGATTGCAACTTTGGGTCAAATTTTTTTCCGTAACCGTGTCACATTTGTGTCAAAACTACTTAACTCTAGCGTGAATATCTGAGCCTAAAGATATGTAGTGGCGAAGCAGCTCATATTCAAAAGTTTGAATTGATATACTATTGTTATGTCATACTCGCCTTCAAAAAAATCAATAATGCGAGTAGATTAAGTTCAAGATCAGGACGATGATCTTTAAAGACTAACCGTATCACTATGTTCCGGAGGACGTTGCGGTGAGTAAAAATCAGCTGCCACACTGAACTTCCGCGTCGCCGGTGTCTGCTGAAAATGAATTGATGGTAAGATATTTCGCTAGTCATGAGTCAAAAAGAGAACAAGCAGTTCTATTGGGCTGCCAACCACAACTCACGATCAGGCAGTAACACCAGTCGGATCGCGGGCGAGAGGCGGGCCGAACAAAATCCTTCCCCCGGTCCGACCGCCGTCGTGCTAGGATGAACCCGGTATGAAGACACCAGTCGGAGTTTAAGTGAAAAATGAATAAGACCGCTATGGGAGATAGAAGTTTTCTGTGAAGTTCCTAAGCCGAAAAAAAGGCCTGATTACGCTATCCGATATCCGGAAAACTTTTCATTTCTCATAGATGAATCTTTAGTGGAAAATGAATCATTCGAGAGGCACCTCAGTAGCGTGGCGGGAGGAGTGAAATTTCATTCATATTCACTTCGTCGCCCGCGCGGGTCGCTCTGGCCGAGAGCGAGGGGAGGAGAACGAATAGCCCCAAGGGCCCTGCCAGAGTTGATTGAAAAAACGCCGTGGCCAACCCGGTCGATACGTATAAAAAACGTGGATGATGGAGGTTGCAAAAAACACCCGGTGGGGCCACCTGTGGCTGACGCGGTCAATATGTATGAATGTTGTGTAACGATATCATGGACATCATTAATTTCTTACCTTATATCATGTGAACATCGGTCGGGTCAGCCACATCAGGGGCCGGATGCAACAACCCTGCCCCAAGCCTGCCTGTTGTTGCATTCGGCCCCAGGGGCCGGATGCATCAACGCGCCGGGTTGGGGTGGGGCAGGACAGCCGGCACCTTTGAACATCGCAGTGCGAGGGCAGTAGATCATCTAATCAATCGTGCCCCAGCTGTGTTTTTCGCTGCTCTAGCTGCCTCAGCCTCCTAGCTGGGGCAGCAGGGGCACGATCGATTTTGTGATTCACGGACATCTTCAAATGCGCGGGCTGCCCTGTCCCTGCCCCAACCCTGCCTGTTGTTGCATTCGGCTCCAGGGGCCGGATGCATCAACGCGCCGGGTTGGGGCAGGGCAGTCGGCATCTTTGACGATCACAGTGCGAGGGCAGTAGATCATCCAATCGATCGTGTACCAGCAGTCTTTTTCGCTGCTCTAGCTGCCCCAGCCTCCTAGCTGGGGCAGCAGGGGCACGATCGATTTTGTGATTCACGGACACCTTCAAATGCGCGGGCTGCCCTGTCCCTGCCCCAACCCTGCCTTTTGTTGCATTCGGCTCCAGGGGCCGGATGCATCAACGCGCCGGGTTGGGGTGAGGCAGGACAGCCGGCACCATTGAACATCGCAGTGCGAGGGCAGTAGATCATCTAATCAATCGTGCCCCAGCTGTGTTTTTCGCTGCTCTAGCTGCCTCAGCCTCCGAGCTGGGGCACGGTTGATTTGGTGATTTACAGAGTTCTTCAAGGGCGCAGACTGCCTTGTACGTGCCCCAACCCGCCCCAATGATGCATTCGGCCCCAGGTGTTTTTTCCACCCCACCTCATTCATGTCTTTCATGTTTATCGAACGTGCTTGCTACGCCGATCGACCAACTATCACCAAGGCCTAATGATGACCGCTCTCCCACGCGGGTGTGTTGTATGTCTACAAAGTTATTATTATTTTGATTCTGTTTGATTGTGGAGTTTCTTTTTTTTTGTTAGCCTGATTTTTGGCTTTTTTGGCCTTTTTATGAACCTGAAAATCTGATCAGTTTCCCTCGCGGTATTTTTCAAACATTCCTTAACCTCTGCAACCTCCCTTGATTGGTTCTCCCAGACACTTCCGCGATATTGCACGCCTAGTGGCTATGTGCAGACTCAGAGGTTAAGAAACGATTGATAAATGTAGTGGCTACTGCAGCAGCAGGTGTCATCGCTTTTTGTTATCACTCCGGGAGCGGATCAGTGTGGAAAATACTGCAGCTGCAGTACATCTTCGCTGAAAAAAAAATCGTGCAAACCTACATGATTCAATTTTGATGAATCGCTGTTCCATCCATTGTTGTTGTGCTTGTCGAATGTGAACATTTCATGAGAAGATGCATTGCTGTTGCCGAACTCCTACAAGATGAAAGTGTTCTCTCTGAGAACAAAACATGCCCTAATGCTCAAATCTTCGGCTCAATCAACTAGACAGAAAGTACCAACAGCTGACAATTTTCCTCCACCCGATGATGTGCATGTATTAGAAGTAATTGCGAATATTCTACGTTCTCTGGTATAGCTTGCATCAAAATAAGCCGTGCCGCAACAGAATGCACTTTGTGTTTTGCAACACAAGACGGGCTCTGCCCGTCGGCCCCAATCGTTGCTCTCTCTCTCGCACCCGCTCTCTGTTCAACGATGAAAAACATTCGAGTCGATAGAACAAAACTGAAACTGGGGATCCGAAGAAGTTAACATTTGGATTACTTGCAATTTTTTTTGTGAGTGAACCATTGAAGACTAAACGAAGAAATTTTAAGCTCAAGACGATCGCTTTTTGTACTTCCGTAGCATGGATGAGGGGAATTTTTATTGGAAACAGAAAACAGAAAAAATCTCTAGAAATGGGGTGGTCGTCTTAAGGCGCCAAACAAGGAGGCGGATGGGCGGATCAGAAGGAAAGGTTAGATACTGCTATTGGACGACGTCACTTTGGTAACCAATAGCGCTGCTTAG
The DNA here is from genome assembly GCA_029168955.1 of Aplectana chamaeleonis. Lineage (NCBI taxonomy): Eukaryota > Metazoa > Nematoda > Chromadorea > Rhabditida > Cosmocercidae > Aplectana > Aplectana chamaeleonis. Next base: position 4,130,137 of record JAPDOI010000013.1, on the reverse strand, counting down.
TCTTTCCCTCTGATCCGCCCAACCTTCTCACTATTTGGCGACGCAACAAGACCACCCCCAAAAATGGGCAGGAGACAGAACATTTCTCAAAAATCAATAAATAATGTTCAGCGTAGAGTATTTGGGATTTTTACAGCACTAAACGTTTTACACATTTTCTACAATTCCAAGATAATTGCTGGATTGAACACTCTACTATAGTCTACAGCAATCGAAGTAGGACCTGGTGCGGTTGCGGACTCTCCCTAACATACTGTAGTCTGATTGTGTTATCACTCATTTAATCGAAATAACTGAGATTGGTCGGTCAGTTTTGTTTCCACTCCCACATTTTCACCTGTATTCATTGCTTCCACAGATGTAGTCATATCGGTGAAAACACAGACTCACCGATCTATCACAGCTGTTTCGGAATAATGATTGATACCTCTAACAAACTACCGTATATTAGGACGAGTCCGCAACCTCACCAGGTCCTACTTCCATTGCTGTAGACTATACTTCTCAAAGCCTCAGAGCCACGCGCGTATCGCGCGAATGTGCCGGGTGAGTATAAATGTCGTCACTATACTAGACGGGAGGGGCACTCGGGATTCAAGTCAAAAACGAAAAGAACCACCGATTGGTAACGCTATCAATCAAAGTATTTCTATCGAATTTTATTAAAAACAGTGATTGATAGTAATATCAAGCATTTTCGTCAGGTTTTTTGTTCATTTCTATGAGTAAGTATTAATATTTTATTGAAAACAGTGATTGATAGTAATATCGAGCACTCTTGTCACGGCAGTTTCGCTGGTAGCTCTATAAGAGTTTCAACCACTTTATCACCACCCCCATCGTGAACTTCATTGCACTTCATCTTCTAATTCAGTATCAACCTGCGCGCTGGAATGAGTCAAAACGCGAATTCAGACTTTACCCCTCTCAACCAAAGCGGTGACACTGCAGTATTATCAGCTTCTAACTTTCTGAGGGGTATCATCAGCGGTGAACCTCTGCGTAAGGGTTATAAAGATAAAGATGAAGACTCGGATTCCTCAGTCCTTATTGGAATACGCAGCGCATTCGACGTCTATGTCATAGAGACTTGGATGATTTTCAGGTCCATACAGTGGCATGAGGGGGTCAGCCGACTTCCCAGTAGTGTCCTTTTCCTCACATGAATCTAGTACCAATTCGAGGGCTCTGTAGGGTTAGTAGATCTAATTGGCCCTGGACGAGAATCGAACACTGCAGTGTCGAGCGAACAGCAGCTCATCCTAGCACTACTCCACCCCAGCTCGGGTAACCGCCATAACTAGATAGACGAGTTAAATGCATCGTACGCGCTGAAAACCAATGACCGTTTTTTTTTGGTTCAAAATATTCTCTGGGCCCACCTAAAAACGTAGGGAGAGTTTGTTCTGTTCAATACGCATTATTGTGAAGATAATTGAGGTTCAATGTCTCAAATTCCGTCAAACGAGGTCGGCCCTACGTCAGTCATTTGGCAAATTTGCTGTCAGCCACCATATAAGTAAATTTTCATTATTTGATACAGTGCAACTGAGGGGAAGTTGATGGAATATACTATACGATTACGTGAAGAATGGCTTTTCTCTACACATCGATTAACCTTTCCTTCTCAACGAATCACTTAAAAAAAAGATCAACTTTATTTGATCGTGAGATCGGCTGTCAAAACAGCTATCTCTAACGATCGACTCTTCCTTTGTCAAAAATCGATTGAGAGATTTTGGGTCTGAAAAGGGGTTTGCAGTAGGTTTTTCGCGGGTTTTACAACGTAGCTGTTATATAGAGAACTATAGCTCTCGTTATATATGGAAAACTCGAGAACAAAATCCATCGTGAACGATGGCTTTAACCATAGGGTACTGCAGAGAATGCGGGTGTGGTTTTTTAAACCTTTGTGTTTACTGTCTATGAGTCCGGCCACCTGTCCCTGGAGTAAATCTGCAACCCGTCGTTTTTTTACGTTTTTTCGTTTTTAACCATTCACGTTTTTTTCTGTTCTCTGCCAAATTTTGCCTATTTTTATAGAAAACAGAAAAAAATGACTAAAAATGGGCAGAAAACAGAAAATTCCGCACCCCTGTTTCGTACCTTCCAAGATGTGCTAATCTTTCCAAAATACGGAATCGTATCTGGTAATCATGTTCAGGGCCCAAAACGACCCCCTTGAGCATAAGCAAATTTTCCAAACTTTGCACACGCTGATAACGTTTCCCAATCCCCACGAATTTTCGGTCGGACGTTTAATATAAAACAGTGCTGTACACATTCTACCCTCTATTTCAAAGAGAAACTTTGTTTCTTCACGTGCGTGCGCAGAGCGAGGTGAGAGACAGCGAGAGAGTGCGGATGGAAAGGAAAAGCAGCTAACGCACGCAAATGCATGCAATCGACCCGCGTAGGGACCTTGTTATACACCGGCGTTTCGTTTCCGCTAGTTTTGTGTGACGTCTGTAATTGATGGGATTTCGCAATTGAGAGTTGCCAACCTGCCGTGGACGTCAGAGGCAGTGAGATGCCGGTGTACAACTTGGTCCTAAATTTCGGGTTGGTTTGCGAACTCTCACCCTTGATAAAGTGTGTCCGAATGAGACTGGCAGACGATGCGGTCGTCTGGCAGGCGGCTGTCGCGTGCGCCGCTCTCGGATGAGCATGCGGAAAGGCAGCGAGCCTTCCCCCTCAGCCATTCACTAGGAGCGAGGCGGGCAGCGACTGGCAGCAAGAAATCAATCAGCTCTGCAGCCGAGGGGAGGGTGTGACAGCCGTTTAAACACTGGTGCGAGAGCGGAACATGCGACGGCCGCCTGCCACGCACTACGGCCGCTTGGTTGACCAGTCTCATTCGGACATACTTTGACTGATTTGTCAGTCTTGTCAGCAAACTGGAACCAAAGGAATCCAAAAACTACCCGTTAGTATAGCAAGTTCTTTCGTACAAACCATGATGTTCTCTGCTCAGAAATCAAAACACTTCCATGTTTGCTCCAAATTCTATGTTTGTCGCAGCATTTTCGTCGGAAATGTCACGATTTCTGCATGTACTTGCCGGGTAGTTATCTACCAGGGCATGTGAATAACATGTTTGGAAACCCGAATCGTTGCTCGAACGCCCAATTCTGCAAAATGTATATGTGAACGACTTGCCGGCCGTGTTGAACACGTACTGAAGCATTTTACGGGGGCTGCTCCAGAGATGCATATTAACAAGCACAAGAACTCAGTGGTCGGTGGGGATTCAAGCCGTCTTTCTACGAAAAAAAATCTGCCTCGAGATCTCCTGTTTTCTGACAGTTTTTTTTTCTGTAGAACATAGCCAAAATAGATGCACTAAGAGCTCCCACCAAATGCACATTCTCCTTGAGCAGCTTTAGGTCCGACATCTTCTGCAGAGAGAAAACGAGCACCCCATTCCACTTTGATATATGGACCTACGTGACTGGAATACTTTGCTGCACGATCCCGATTTTTTTCTGGCTAAGGACTGTCGATCGCGGCGGGGCCAGCATCGGGACAACGGAAGCGACCCTCGCAGGAACAGTTGGCGAGCGTTCGTAATATTGATGTGTTTTGATAGTGTGTAATACCTCAAATGCTCTGGAATGTGTGATACTGTCGTCACCCTTTTTACTTTGAATTCCCGTTGATTATCGCTGGTGTTTTCGTGGCTGATCGCTGTGCGGCGTGTGCGCCGCACAGCGATCAGCGACAGCACCAGCGACAATTGAAGGGAATTCCAGATTCGATTTGCATCTCGTTTGTTATGCTGGAGTATGTTTTTTTAATTTGTTGTTGCTACATGGCTTCTTCATCGTTTTGTATAGATTCTTTCTTTTCGTATTTCGATTATTTATTGTTTTGCATTGATTTTTTCATTTGTACCGGGTTTTGTTCATCATTGTGCACACCACTCTCTTCCGATGTTTTACAAATGCCACGAATTTGCCTTCAAAGGCTTCATCTTCTTCTGAGATCCGACATGGAGATCACAGAGAACAAATGCAAGGATAATGGGAAAATTGGTAAGAATATTTTCACAGTTTGTAAGAAGGAACTAGTTTGATTTCTGCAGGTCTACTACACAAACTAGCGCGAAATTTTGCCCCCTCAAATGTTCGAGTTTTGCTGAAGAAAAAAATGAATGGAATGATCCCTCTCCAGCTCACGCTGGTCCGTGGAACAACGTGAGCGTAACCCTCTCCTACACACAGGTGGTTTCACCCGTTTTACGGGTTCTCTGTGGGAAGGGACTCATAGTTGAGGCAAACTGAGAAACTGATGTTCAAGGAAAGTTTCTCCCAGACAATGAAAGCCGCCAACGTTTCACATATACTCTGTTTCTGAGTCAAATTTATTTCCGTTTATCGCGTGCGTCTGCGCATGCGCGCTGCGTATCCTTCTCCCCACACTTTCTCGCTGTCTCCACTATGCATTGAACCCGAATCGAAAAACGGATATTCTGTATTCGAATCATCTTGAAAGCCATGGTTTTGGATATCCGAGTGCATTCAAATAGCTGCCGAGTGGTCGCAAGTAGTAACGGAGCAGCATTGCTTTCATTTTGAATTCATTCGAATGAATCGGGCATCCGCGACCATCGTTTTCAAAATGATTTGGATATCCGTTTTTCGATTCGGGTCCAATGTATAGTCTCCACCCCCGCTCCGCACAGGCGCGCGAGGAAACAGAGTAAATTTGGCGTGGAACCAGAGGATATGTATGGGCCTTACGCCGATTCTAGCACAGCTAATGGATGAGACGTGACCATTTGCGCCGATCCTGGCAGCGTTCGCGACCCCACCGGCCAGCGGAGTTTTAATCGCAAACGTCGGTCTACTGTGAAGGCGCTATCCATTTCCTAAACTAGGATGGCAAAGGCTTACACGTGTTTGTTTTGCTAGAGATTGTATTCTCGAATGATAGCGAATGGGGTGAAAACAAAACTGCCAGCAGAATTGAAAATTATGGTATACTTTATGAGCAATGTGTGGGTTCTCGAGCAAATACCCCATTATTTTTGTTCCCATTGCTGGGGAAGTTTCAAAGTTAGTTTGAAAGTTTTACAAACTTCTGAATTCTCTGTATGTGTGTAAAGTCAGTCCGGAAGAGACTGTCCGCCCATGCGGTCGCCGTGTGTGTGTGTGTGGCGCGGCAGTAGCGAAAGCATTTTTCCGATGAGCCTTCACACGGCTGCAAAGAGCTGACTCGGATATTATTCATTATCCGTCTAGTATTCCTGCTAATCGATTCACAAGTCCGAAATTGACTTTGCGACGGCGCTCGAAAAGAGCGTCGACTGCGTGGGCGGACAGTCTCTTTCAGGCGGACATTCATTACCTTTTTGCCTAACTGAGGAAACACTTCATGACTCGGTTCAGAGAATTTTCCAGCAGCTGCATTTATATATATGTCGTTGGAAGTTCATTAACCGGTACAATTTTCGTTGGACCAAATTTTCGACCAAAAGTGCTTCCCTAGTGAACTCTGTTCTTCCTCCGAAAGCCAGACCACTGAACAGTTCTGCGTGGTTGTTTTCAGTGCTCGCTCACGTGAAGGCCACACCTCCGCCCATTTATATAGCGTCCTCTTACGTTTTTCTCTATCTGCACTGAAAAAAAGTTTTTTTGTTTCTTTAGTTACTAGGTTCCATGTTACCAGGTTCCATAAAAATTCATTTTTGTGTAGTAAACATTCTCTAAAGTGGGAACAAGTATCGGAAATCCTTTGGCGTTATTACAGTACCGAGCATATTTTTTGCAAAAAAAGCGTTTTGCGGCGTTTTTTGGGCTCACAAAGCGCCGCATCGCTATAGCTCACTTCGAAATTGCCGAAATGAGTTTTTCTAGTAGTTTCCGTGTTCCTCTCAGTGAGGCGAATGTAATGGTATGCGTAGAAAGCCTTTTAAACTCCGATAGTTTGTTGAAAAACGTGTATTTCCTGCTGAAATTCACATCGACCACAGGTCAAAACATGAGAGATTTCTGCTATCATGACTGTCTGATTACTTCATAATGAGGGAGTCAAAGGTGCAAATGTGCAATTTTCGATAAACTTTTGGAGTTGAATCTATCAGTTTGTAACACTATTGTATAGGACTAAATCTAAGCAATCCATAAATGACTTCAGAATTGAAATTGGACCACTTTGAAGCAAGTTGTGGCGATGCGGCGCTTTGTGAGCACAAAAAACGCCGCAAAGCGTTTTCTTTGCAAAAAATCTGCTCGGTACTGTAGATTCTATAGATTTTGGCTCAATCACTTTTTTGTACTTGTAGAGTATCATTCCTGCTGATTAGGACTATGATCAAAAGTAGCGTCATGTTCTTTTCAGATCAGGAAAAACAATGTAAAGAATAGATTTAGTTGATTTTGCTTTTCCAATCAAAGAACGATCAGCACAATCAAATTTGCAAAAAAAAGGTTTTTTCATATAATTGTAATGTCCGTTCGGCTCCACAGAAGTGAGCCAAGCTGCGAAACCTGAGCAGTTACCCTGGGTTTTGGCACCACAGAAAAACCCGTCCAGTTTGGTTAGGGTATCGTTGCCATTTGACCTCGTAGCTGGTTGGCCATAATTCGAGGATCTTACGGCGGTATTCGGTGTCAAATCAGTGCCAGGTACCTGGGCGATTCTTTTCCCCACTATATGACATTCAGTGGAACGAAATTATGTCTGATTCATGACTTTCTTCTAATGCTTTCAACTTTTTAGGCTCCGCTAGAGATGGAGACGTCGAATGGTAAGCCCAATACACCTGTATCATACTTGGTTCAAAAAGCATAATGTATAGCTGCGAAATTCCCACCAATTACACTTACGGACACCCAATATCGATTTGGCACGTTTTGAGCTTCAACTCTGGTGAATGCCAAGTTAGGAGCCGTAGCTCATTGTCTTCATACCACGAATTCGTCAAAGATTAGTCATTTTTTTGTATAGATTCAGTGTCTGCTGAAACATATCCTACACATTGACCATTTTAGAGAAAGCAAACCTGCTGCTGCGTGCTCAACACTGGTGGAGGTGTATCGAGTTGTGGAGGAGAAAACCTGCCTGGATCGTATACAGGAGCTGAGTTGTCGGGGCACCGTTGCTGAAAGTAATATGCATTTCTACAACTCTTTATCAGATGCAGAGACGTTCTGTATATGCCTACTAGAGATATCTGCGTCTACGGCCAAATGCGGCATTCTCACAAAGCTTGAAGGCACAATACTCCCTTAGAGACGAATTTTGAGAATTGTATGTGACTGTATATTCCAAAAGACTACATAAGCTTCTGAAAGCCAACTTCTGAAAGTGTGATTGGTGTGGATCACAAGAAAGTGAGCCAAAAAATTCGTTTGGCCAACCTAGGCGCTAAGTTGTATAGGTATGAGGAATCATTTGTGCTCGCTTGTGGCTCTAAGGAAGGTGATCACGCCAAGAAGTGATTTCCACAAATCCCATAAATAACAAAAATGATCTCAACCTGCAGACTGGAGCTTTTGTCCCTCCTAAGGTATACATTCAAATGCTGGTTCCCTCTTACGTGCTGGAACGTTGTCATGTGAATTTACCCTCGTTAAATTTTCAGGAACTGCCTCCTTGTCTTCAAATGAACCATCAAAGTGCAAGACATCAGGTTTAGTGCAGGAGCAAAAACACGTCTGAGTGGCTGTGCACGTTGCACAGCTACTAGGCAGGCGCTACACGCATTTGAGCTTGACGGTTCAATAGGTTTTAGTACCCACTTGAGTCTTAGCATATTATCATGAAGCTCAGAGAACGATCTATTTTGAATCATCTTAAGCTCCTGCAAAGCTACTATCATCTATGTAGCACTACCTTTCATATTATGCTGAGATATATTGCATTTCATCAGTATGCTGCTACGATTGACCTTAACCTTGAGTTTCTGAACAAGTGCAAGTCGAACAATCTCGTCCCAACGTTCATTAGCCGTGATGTCACACGGTTTCGTGTCCACCACCAGGATTCGGTACGCCTCGCTGTTGAGAACCTCCGACGATGTTTACTGGATGCTGCTTTGGCTGATAAAAAGCGAACGCGAAGTCATTGCATAGCAAATATCGTACGTCTAAATGCGATGCTGAGACAGAGAATAACTACAGAATGTTGGCAAAGGCTCATCAACTACAACGGAGCTTCTTGTGAACGCCTAAAGCAGGAAAACCGACAAAGATTGGATCGGAAGTTTTCCAGGTTGGCATCTCATGCGACACCCCCCTTCGTTCTGCCTCGATCCGTTCCACCATCACGAAGTACCATCCTCGACGACGATCTTGTAGATGACGACGTGCAAGCTGTACTGAATTTGGGACCGAGTTTCTGCTCGAGACCAAAGTTCTCCGAACATATGAAGAAGAATATCGTATCTGCTGTACAAAAGTTCTGGTACATCCAAAGTTGGAAAGACCACATAGGTTCCACAGTCCCAACGTTGCAGGAGTCGCTACAGAAAGAAATACCCTTTCCGCGTAAACATATCTGCTTACCACCACACACTCCTGAGCTCTCCTCAAGAGTTGCTGCACTGAAGCTGGAATTTCTTCGTGCGTTTGATACCCACAAAAACCGGCAAACTCCAGACAACATGACAGACATGGAACGTTCCGGTCTAGAGAAAGACGTCTTTAAAACGCTGTCTTCGTTTTTCAGTTGGAGACAGATGCGGTGGATTCGTCGTAATGTCACAGGAGCGAGATATTGCGCTGAGTGAAGCATCTCTTTCGGAAACATCCATCTACACTGCAACATCCAAACATCAATACAAACGTGATTACAAGAACTTAGAGGACACGATAAGAAGGATCCTGAGCTCGAAGTTGGACAAAAGCATTTTAGCCCAACTTATGCCAAATCACGCGAGTACGCCTACGTACTACCAACTCGTCAAGACGCATAAAATGGTTAGAGACGGAAACGACAACCATTGGGACACCAACACCATCAAAACTAGACCGATTGTCTCGTCCTGTGGTGGCCCATCGGACCGAATCAGCTGGCTGCTGCAGAAACTGCTGTCACCACTACTCTTTTATGTTCCGGCACACCTTAGAAATGTGCAACAATGTCTTCAACAAATGAGAGAGTGCGATTTCAACAATGAAGAAAGACTTATGTACCAAAGCTTCGACGTCGTGGCCCTGTATACAAATGTAGATACAAGAAGAGCTGTGGAAGCCTGCATAGGATTGCTGCGTCTACATTCTCAGAGTCTCCAGCTTTTTGGTATCACAGTAGACGAAATTGAAGAACTTCTGCGGAACGTTGTTGGAATGAACATTTTTCGGTTCCGAAATACGTACTACAAACAGGTACGAGGTCTCGCAATGGGAAGCAGGTTGGCTCCCTTATTAGCCATTTTATTCATGGGCCGCCTGGAGCAATCTGCCTTGTCGATGGGACTGTTATTTTATGGACGATACATTGACGACATCCTTGTGATTGGGAGATCCCGACTATCACTACGGCAGACCTTTTCGAACTTGAATTCGGCTTGTTCTTCAATAAGTTTGACTTCGGAAGAACCGGCAGAAAATGGCTTTCTCCCTTTCCTGAACATGCAAGTGAAAATTTCGGATGGGCAGTTGAGTACTATGTGGTATAGGAAGCCGGCCTCTCATAACATCATTATTCATGCGCGGAGTTGCCACCCTATGTATATGAAACTAAACGTTGTTCGTCATACAATCACTACATCTGCACAACTCACTTCCGCGAACCAAAGTCAAGTTGAAGAAGAAGTCAACGAAATTCTGCGAGGGAACGGATATGGACTACAACAAAGTCGCTGCTGGAGACCACATCGTCCACCAGGTGGAACTACACTTGTCCTGCCATTCATCACTGACTCATTCGCGATGGATGTGAATCGTATCGTGAAGCGTTCGAAGCTCCCAATATGTTTGGTGTTCAAACCACCCCCTTCACTACGGCACATCCTTACGTCATCTCGTCAATATGAGAGTCTGTGCGACCGAGTAAGCTGTAGCATCTGCCAAGGACAAGCTGGAGTATGCGAAATGAAGTATGTTGTTTATAAGGTGGTCTGCCTTTCCTGTAACGAATTCTACATTGGAGAGACCGCTAGACCCCTACGAAATAGGATGGAGGAACACATTCGAGCTCTGCGCCGTCCACAGAGCTACCCAGACAATCCTTTTTCACGACACCGCACATTGCGGCATACTTCCGAACCTGCCCCTCAGTTAAACGTGATGATCCTTCACAGAAACTTGTGTGATCCGGTGGAGAGGAAAATCAAGGAAGCTTTGGAAATTCAACATTGGAAACCGCCAATAAACATCAGAGAAGAAATGAGGGCCGCTATGAGGCTTATCACGTTGGAGTAATTCTGAGGTATTCAGTGGATATGACGTGATACATACGAGATTCGCTGAGATAACGATTACATTACCCACCCTGACCTCACCCTTCATTTTTGAACGGCCGTTCGTCTCGAATAGGTAGGATAGCCACCATACCAGTCGGACAACCTACCATAAACGCTATTTATAGAATATCTTGCGGCTGAGTTCTTCCTTCTACTTGCTGGTTTAGTGCCACTCTTGTCTAATAAGGTTGGTACTCCCAATTGTTCATGCTGTATTACTGATTTTTTTGTGATAATTTCAGTTGGCCTGAAGAAGATATTATTATATCGAAACGTTGCCAATAAATTCATCACGAGTCTTCATCTCCTCAAAAAATTAGCAAATTAGTCGTTCGTTACGGGCTATAGAGTGTTGCATGGGTGGCTATAAGCACACCTTCAATAGTCTAGCTATTACAAGTCTTATGGTCAGAAAACAGTACACCTGCAGAGAAATTAACCATTATGCCATTACCAATACCTTCTGCCTTGTTTACTTTCAAACGCACTGTAGGGAAGACGTTGTTGTGCTTCTAGGGTAGTGTTGAGGATCATTATTGTATTCTTTTAAATCCGGTTCATGGTTTCTAAGGATAATCCTCATTTGGTATTTAGGTCGCTTGCCTTACGTAGCGTACTCAATAAATAAATTATTAAATAAATTAGTTAGCAAACAAAACCCGTATCATTACAGCCCAGGACATGACTGGATGACTGAGCCACTCTAGGTTTTTGACAGTTCAAATATCAAAGTGGTATTAGCTAACTGTTAAATGGTCCGAGTACGAGAAAAAAAGGACGAGGAGAGTCTTCTTCGAAGAGAAAGCGTTGCTTTCACGTGAGAATGTCTGGTAACGCAAAAAGCGAGCAGATTGCGGACTAGAGGAGGGGACGGGGTAGTTTTTGTTGCCGGAATCTGCAATGAAGGAAACTATGCTCGAGTCTCCGTTCTCAATACAGATCTCCTTTTTCTTAATGCTTTATATTTTAGTGCTATCGCAGCGAGGGGGGGGGGGAGCACTTGACCACGGCACTTGGCCGGAAAGTCGTAGCGGCACGGAAAAATGGGCGTGCTCTCACCCATACTTTATAACAAATTTTCTGATTATTCGATTGTTTGTGATTTTCTAAATGTTGTTCGTAGAAGTTGTAGACAGGTGTGTGTTTGTACATTTCTGTCTTAACGGTTTGTTCCTCGAGAAAAAAAAATTGTTCCTGGCCCTCTGTTTAACCAGGTACGGGAGAAAATGCCTTTATCTTTAGTTACTCAGGCTAATTGGGGCGTCGACAACAGGTTGATATGTAGTCATCTCATAAACTGCTCCCTGTTGACAACTCAAATCGCGCGCACTGCCAGTCTGAGACCTGCCCGATTCCCAGCGACGTCCACCTGTTGTCGGGCTGTTGACATTTTGATGTGTCGCATTTAGCGGCCTATTTAGCAGCAATTCACAACCTGCAGGACTGTTTCATCTAAATTAGGAACAACTTTTCACCGACACGCGTCGCGGCTGGGTCACTCAGCCTCCACTGGAGCCCCACCGGATGGGTGGGGCTCCCAGATTCTGGGCGTGCCCTGAGTACCGCAAACTTGGGTAATTAAACCGGCTGCACTCTTGTCATTTGGAGCAAGTCTGAAAAATACGTCGTATACTACTCTTTTATCTAGAGCGCGAAAACTCTAGCTGTGCAACAGACTCGACATGGATCAACCTGTTGTCAACGCCCCAGTTTTTCCGGAGTATGTATGAGGGGTATGCAGGTCTGTTGGTACCAGCACGTTGATGCCCCTGCTTCTATGTGCTAGACCCAGCAGACGTTTGAGTATACACAGGGAACGTTTGAGCGATATAGCGTGCACAACAATATCGCGAATGTATCCCATACATTACATGAAGGTGTGGGCATCCGACACACTAAGGCCTCTTGTCCGTAATACTTTAGGTACTGTACCTAAGAAGTTCATGAGGCCTCTAGCCACAAGCGAAGATTTAGCCATCCATAATTCGCGGTCATTGACGAGCGATATCCAACAATCTGCGCAGTACAGAATTCTGACCAAATTCCATGCACCCTTTGCTGCTTTGCAGGAAATTCGCCCCAAGGATATACCCGTCATCAACGTCGGAGAGCACGCCATCTATCGTCAGTGTCTCACAAGTAGGAAGCCGCGCTCAGCAATTAGGAGCGGAATCATTCGACCAATAGTCTTCCCTACATTTTCCCGCGTGCAGTTTTCCTCACCAAGCAGCGCCGCGGCTACCCCCTCCCCATCGAGTGATTGACCATACTTCGTTAATGACATGAGAGTGGGAGGCTGTGCGATAGCTGTAAGGAAGGGCTACAATGGCATGACTCGAGGAATTTGGCTCAACGCCGGGTCGGAATGCATTCGTACCACTGTGGGATACGCGCTCCAATTTTTGGGCCAGGGATATCGACGGACGGATTTTTGAACAGGAGCGAAAAATGTTCCCATTATTTCTCCGACCCAGGAGCAGGCTAAGTTAAAACGTGAAAACTCTCCAACTCTCAATTGTCAAAAACAGTTCCACTTTGCACTTGGCCCCCGCACATGTTATCGGGTCAATGATTTCGAGCTTCAGACGAATGTATGGCGCGATGTCGACCAAATCGACTCAAAGAAATTCGATTCCTTTCTCCTTGATTTGCTACTTCAATCATTGAGCCTTCCTCGCGACTACATAACGGCGTTGAAGGCAGCATACACGCTTCTAAACGTGGTTGAGATAACAACGTTAGTCGAACCGTGTGGCTTACAACACAATGCCTACACATTTTGAAGCGTCAAAAACGACCCATAATGCCAGTACTGAGTAGGATGTTTGGCCCCGCCTGTATTTTCACGCCCCCTGTATTTGCCCTCTTCCTCAAACGCAAGGTTGCTGGATCATCCTCACCATCGGTACTGTTAGTGGATAGCTTAACAAGTAAACCACACACGTCTCTGACGGCAGCGATGACTCAGCAACCTTGCGTTGTAGGAGGATGGCAGATACAGGTGGGCGTGAAAATACGGGGGCCGAAGTTGCTACTCATGTAGCGGCATTCTGGGTCGTTTTTGACGCTTGAAAATGCGTGGGCATTGTGTTGTAAGCCGTACGGTTAGATTTACGCTGTTATCTCAACCACCTTTACGAACGTGTATGCTGCCTTTAAAGTTAGCGCTCATAATGAAGGCTCTATTTGAGCTTCAAGGGAAATCGAGAGGACCGCGGCCCAGTGCAACAACCACGTCGAAATACGGCTTTGAGCGAACCCCAGTTGGCATTATACGGTCCTAAAGTAAACGGTACCAGCGCACGGGGCCCAGTTTACACAACAGCCATTCATCGAAATGAATTTACAATCAGGAGAATCCAACAAGTTTACCTCCATGATGGCAGATGTGTAAACTGGGTCTCGCGGGCTCGCGCAGTCAATCGTATAGGGTCAGTTGGAGCTTGCTTAAAGTTTTTTTTCGATGGCTGTTGCACTGAACCGCAGTTTTTCCGATTCCCGGTGGAGAAGATAGTCTTTATCGTGGACTCTGACTTCAAAGTGCGTCCCTCTCGAGACGTCTACTATAACTCATAAGGAAAGTAGCGACGCAAAGTACATATAATTCTGAGAAACCCCTCCTCATTGTCTACTGAAGCAAAGGGCGTGTTGCGCTAGAGGGAGAGAGAGCTTCGTGCTACGCATGTGAAACTCGCTCAATATGTGACGGGATTTCTGGGTGTTTAGTGTTGCACGAACGTTCTGGAAAAACATGTACTTTTACTGATGGGTTTCGTCTAGCGACATTCTCCTAACACCACCCGCCATCAGCGATCATGAGAACTATGTTCGTAAGAGAATAGAGCGCGGCTATACGATAAAAACAAGTAATCTGCATGAGCAGATACAGATATCTTTTGCAGAAGAGAAGCCCAGCTGTTCAAATGCATCCAAATTGGTTGCTTTTTTCAACTTATGCAGGATTACATTTGCAAAATAATGGGCTATTTGATCACCTGCAAAGAGACTCTTTGCAGTTGAATGTGGTTTTTATTCTTGCATTCAATCTTGAATGTATGTCAGCTGGGTTGTCGGCTGTTTACACCTGCAGACACCTGCAGACAACCCATCGGTGCGGCACAAAAATGCAAGAACTCTCAGGCAGCTAGTGAGCGTAAAGCAAGTATTGGTTGAGCAGCATGAGCGCGAAATACTCACCACCACTCTCGATGTTCAGTCCGCGCCCAACATTGGAAATTGTAGCTACCCAGCCCCTCCCCATCCGAAAAAAATGGGCATTACGGCGGACGTTCGGTACAGAGCATTGGAGATTCAAACGGCTCATTCTTGTTCAAACACGAAATCATTAACAAGTTTGGTCAGCTCAGTGTCTGGGCGAGCTCTGCAGCAATAGTAGATAACAATGTTCCGACGAGTCGTTGTAAGGTGCAATTCATACTCGTCAGCGCCAGCGCGCTACGCGCGTCACGCGCTTGCGGAGACTATGAAAACGCCAGCGGGGACGCCATGGCGGAGTGGAAAAAAGTGGACCTTAACTTTCCCAAACACGCGATTTCTGTGCACGAGTTCATCACCGTGGTAGCAAGGGATAATACCGGTATGAAATATTATGAAACGCAATGAAATTGGTGGCGTATTAACAAACTACTGCGGAGCGGGCGTTAGATGCGTGCCGCGTGGGCGTGCCGTCACGCCATTCATACTCCAACGCCACGCCTGCGCATAACGCGCTGGCGTTGAGGAGCATGAATAGCGCCCAAACAGCAATAATTCTGATTAAGTCGAAGTTGAATCAAGTCGAATTTGTATGATGTATGTATGAAAGTGTACTAATCATGATATTTTCGTTGAAGAAATCGGCAAAAGTTCACTCATTTTCGTGTCGCGAAAATTGAAATTCGTCGCGTGGTCAAGTGCGTAGTGCCTCATGATATTGTGTGCCGTACCATGACGGTAGCGTTTCAAAGGAAGCATGCATTATAAGAAGTGGGAAGCGATCAACGAGGGCAGCGTCGTGGAAAATAAGCAATGCTACGTCAAGTGCGTGTGCGCTTTTTGGGAAATAGCGTTCCTTTCGGAGTGTGCGCAGTCTTTGAAGGTGATTAGCGTAACTTCGGAAGTGTGCGCCGCGTCATTGAGATCGAAATAGCGCATCTAAGTGCATAGCTCTCAACAGGAAAAGTATTGCGCGAATGAGTAGCAAAAGTAAGAAGCGTTTTGTTTGGAGCGTGCTCAGTTTGGGAAGTGAGAAGCGCTTCTCAGGGAAATCGGGGAACACTCCGCGCACGGTCAAGCGGGGTTGCGAAATTTCGCAACGGGGGGTCGCAAAAATCTGGGTCCGAAAATGAATGTTATAGGGATCGCAGAAATTTCGGTCAGAAAATTTGAATTTCGTGGATATTCCATAAATTCTCGATTACTTTTAGTCCCCAAGGGAAGGATCGTAGCATTCGGTTTTAGACGCTTGGGCTCGACTACGGAACGAATTTTCGGCGTCTGACTTAGTAATCAGCTATAAACTGTCCGGCCTCGGGAAGGGGGGATCGCAAAAACTTTGGATTTTGAAAAAGAAATGTGAGGGGGGCCGCTCCGGTTTCGAAAAAAATACGCAACGCTCCGTTTGACACCGACTCCGCGTAAGACTCCCGATAGGAGAAGAAACACAGACCTACGCGGAGTCATACGATGAAGGGCAGCGGGAGTACAGCATCGCGACGCTCGTGATGGGGGGGACACAATTGGGACACTACCTAAATGTCTAGCGGGAGCCCCAACGAGCAGCCCAACGATGACGTCATTGACTTCACGGGTTATTCATTTTAATACTCACCACAAGCATGTCGCCCCGGGTTGTCGCGGTCCTACGGCGGAGAAGGACCCCGCCTGGGTCCACGACAAGGACGTAATCTTCAACGCGATCTGCGGTGAGGAACCACCCTCCCCACAGACCGCGGCGGCGAAAACCGCCACCCCCCCCCATCCGAGAGGATACCCCTATCCCCCAGCGGTCAAAAATATGCTGGCCTCCGGAGAGTGACTCGAAGTCCCCTCCCTGGGCCGTCATCAGAATGCCGAATGAGGACACGAGTGAAAAGAGGCGCTTTTTATACCGGCTGTGCACGTGATAAGCACGTCACAACGTGATCACGTGTTGATAACCACCATATCAAGCTAAGCTGTAATTCTTATCACAGTGTTAACACTTGTCATCGTGTTCAAACAAGAATGAGCCAATTGAATCCCCAAAGATGTATACTGTTCCTCCATTACCGCGGGCCGTTTCTACAGGAAAATTTAGCCAAAATCAATGAAAAAATCGAATAGAACTGTATGAAAAAAAAACATCGCCAGTAACCCATACACAAATCGTTCAGATAAAAATGGGACATTGCGATCGGCTGTTTTTGCAGAGGAAAAAACCAGCTGGAATACAATGGAATATGCGGAAATTTGAAATAAGTGAGCTAAACACCTGTCCAAGAGTGCAAGCTCTTCAAGGATTTCTAGTACAGTGTTGAAGCTTTCGGTTGGGCGAAACTCGAACAAGATCATCAGCTGGTTCGATCGAAGACGGGGCTGAGTTTTTGACTAAAGGTCAACTGCGCGACCTGAAGGGATATAATCGTACACCGACCAGGGATGAGGGGAATAAAAATGTGAAACTTCGGAAATCGGTTTTCGGGCTTCGGAACGGAAATTTTTTTCTTGGGTTTCGGAAATCGAGCGCGAAACGCCTGAAAATGCACGGAAATGCGGTTTTCCGAACGCGAAACGAGGAATAATTCGGAATTCATCTGATGTTTTCTTCCGTCTCAGATCATTTGCGCATTCCGCAACGTTTTCTGTGCTTTTCGGAATGCGGAACGCAGATTGCCGGAAATGCGCAAAACTGCGGGTGTCGGAACGCGAAACGCGGAATTCCGCTCATCCCTAACCCCGACCTACCAAGTTTAACCTCGTGTCTGTGTTCCCCTTTGAAATGTTTTATTATTGAATTTCGGCTTCCGTGCTGGCTGTGCACGTCGATGAAATTTCACTGTACACAGCATGGGACTGGGTTTTTTTTCGGGCGGAATTGTGCACCTGTGCACGAATTTTGATTTTAACAACTCCAATTCTGGGGCGTTTTCCGGCGCAAAACCTTCACAATTTTCCGCTATTTTTGAAAAAAAAAGGAATATTTGCAGTTTTCTCAACTGTTTTTTTCCATCGCGCTCACTGCCTTAATGTGCTCCCTATGTGGGTATATAAATAGGTTCTTCAATAGCGAAGCGACTCAATTAAACGTGAAGTATGCAAGCACTGTCCTCCTTATGCACTATAGGATCCCTTCATGAAAATGAGAATATTGAAAAGGGCAAGCACACGACGCTGTAATGAAGAACCAAAAACACCGGCAAAAAAGTCGGCAGAGCGAGGGAAATGACAAATGAGAGGAAAGTTCGAGTGACGAATGGAGGCAGACTGATCTCGGAAGTCATGGACGTGAGAGTACTAATTAGCTTGAAGGTGATAGAGAGTCTAAAATGAAGTTGCGTATCAAATGTAAATGATTGCCTTTCAGTTTTTTTTGAGAATTCAAAAAATGACATACTGTTTGACAAAAAGCCGTCTGTAGGGAGGCTAGCCGCAATGGTCGAGCCTCTTCCCGACGCTACACTAAATTTGGCGAGAGGTCTCTACCCTTCAGTGGATTTATGAGAATTCCTGAGCCCCGACAACCTATATAACAATTCTTACTTTTCAATTTTCTTTACCGAGCTTTACTCCTTTGATAGGATGAAGTGTGCGGTGTTCCCTAGACCAGCCCATTTAGCTATGTTTTGAGCGACGTCCTTACAACGACGTTTTATGTGGCGTTCCCTGAGCTCCTCCAGAGGGATATTTTGCGCAGCATTCACAAAACCATGCCTACCATTAGGAAATATTTACACGGTGATTCCTAGACCTCTTCCAGTTACATTACAGTTTCACGCGATGCTTCCACAGCCCCGCCATTGAGGAGTACGATTGATACTTTTAGAGACACGATTTGGAGTTCGAAGCACGACATATGCGGTGTGTCACATTTCCCATTACACTGTGCGCGCTCATTCTGAGGCCCTACTCACTTTCCACGACGCCGGAGCGCTCCTTCTGACCCCCCCCCCCCCTCCTCCGACTCTGCACGGCGCAGTACACGCCGAAATCAGCGAGCATTGCGGAATTCAACTAGTTCTTGAATTACCAGTAAGGCCATATACAGAGCGCCAGAGCAAAGACCATACACAGAGAGTTGAATCGTCTGTTGGAATAAACTCTATAGAACCAGAAGCAGCGATGACTTCAAGAAAAGTGGAGACTGGCGGGAGTAGGTATACTACAAGACATGCCCCACCCCGTTCCGTGGACAGAGAGAACACTAGGCTCACGATATGATGTCTCCTAAGACTCAAAAGAACTCTCGCTTAAAGGCACAGAACACCCAAAAAAATTGTTTTTAGATTTTATGCTCTACTTGGATAGAGTCACACGCTGATCACAGTGGTATCTCTGAAATCGCCCAAGACCCCCTTTGAACAGAGTTATGGCTCTTCAAAGATGTCTCGATTTTGAGGGTGAAAAATTGGTGGACGAGTTGTCTCAGGCCTGTATTTCTCTTCATTCGCAATCGTTGCGTGAGAGCGAGCCAGGATAAGGAGTTAGCCCAGCAATCGACTGAAGAACGACGTTTTGTTGGAATTCACCCATCCAACGAGCCGCTATCGAGGTCGAAAATCTGTTAGGGGGTCGGGCCTGTGGTGGTGAGCGAAGAGGGTCGGGCCTGTGGTGGTCGCTTATATCTCGCCTATTTGGGAGAAATGAGATCTGGCATTTGGTACATGTTATACAAGAGGGGTCTTCTACACAATTACATGAAAATCTCAAAATTCTTATCTGAGGGTGTACTGTGCCTTTAAGTACTGAATAACATTTGCTATTTCCGGATGACATGAAGCCTCAGCACAGGGCAATCAAAATTAAATCATCTTGGAGCATTGTTGAATGAAGCTCAGTCATCGTGATGCTGAGGCAAGGCGGAGTTCGAGGACTAGTCTTCTGTCGTTGGCCATTGCAATCCCTACTCATGATAGTTTAGTGATAGAGCTGCTGTATTCGCCGCTAGGAGATCTCCTGCTATGCTCCATGGCTGCACTAACTAGGACTTACACACTGACGATTTGGCTCAAAACTTCTCTATGGGGAAGCCGAACACGAATTTGAGGTCCAACTTTCAACTTTCGAAATACTGAAAAGGTTACGCATGTTGAAATGCATTATGCCCACCGTAACATAGAGCAATCTCATGTCAAGCAGCCCAGGGGCGGTGTGCACGAACGCGAATGTTACGAAGGGGTTGGGGTAGGCGTCAGAATCGTCGGCGCTTTTCGTGATTGCCCTACAAGTGCTGGAGATAAACAATAACTGGCGGCCCAGCGGGATCTCGGCTGCCCACCCTCCTAGGTAGAGATGGCGAGGGAACGATTTTCATACTACCCCAGCCCCTTCTCAGCCCTCGCACTGCAATCATCTAACGCGTCGATGCCCCAAACCATGCCCTAAACCCTTCGTAAAACTCTCGTTCGTGCATGCCGCCCAAGATTTGCGTTCAGCGCCTTAAACCACCCCCAGTTGAAGTTTTCAGCCGAATTCAAAAAATTTTTCTCAACACCCAAAGAATTCCCTGATGGTACTCTTGCCCTTTCGCGGAGCAATGAATATGCCCTTTTTTGCAATCCCAGGGGCATACAGGGAATTTCAAATGATTTAAATACCGTCACAAAGCTACAGCATAGCGAAAATGGTATTTCAAATTGTCGGTGTGCGGGAAAAACGGGCCTAAATAAGAGCGAATATCAGCGAATGAGCGGCTATCGGCGTGACATTGAGAGCTGCGTCCGTTGCCTGTCCGCTGTTTGCGCCATCTTTTTGTCTCCTGTCTTCGTTATATTTTGAACAAAGGTTATTTCACAACTTTTCCTTGTTGTTGATGCTGCGTTCATAGCTAAAACCCTTTATAAGAGACCATAGCCACCAGTGAAATCAGGGGAACGTTTGGATGGGCTGCTACGCCATGGCGTCATGCATTGAATCATTGCCTTCGTGAAAGCCCCCTCAGCGTCACCGGTAAGAAACAAATCGCTGGCGCTGCTACAAGTTCCCTAGTCACTCTTCAATCGGCGGTTTCAGTTTTTCCTCTCACTTTGAGATGTGAATTGATCAGCTTTTATGCTAATTTTCTCGGTTCCCTTAGTGACCAGCTTATCACGGGATGGCACAGTGTTTTTCGATTCCGGCCAAACTACATCGCTTCTAATCGTACTCTTACGTTTCTAGTAGCGTGACTCTTCTAATGAGAACGTGAGCATTTAGAAAGGTCAGCGGCTTAAGCTGAGGACAACACACTGTGAGTTTTTGTTATGTTAAACCTAATGAGACAAGAGCACATAAGATCGAACAGCAACACATCTGTAGAAAAGCTAGTCATGTTTAGAGAACAGGAAAACAAGAGGAGGAAAAAAGTAAGCACAACTCACTCCAAAGTACAAGTTGTTCTGAGGTGTGTGATTCACGTAAGACGCATTATTGAATGATGCATACTCGGGTGGAACCTCCTGAAAAATAGGGAACATGTGTCGATCTTCCATATTGACTATGACTACTGACAAGGGAAGCACACAGAGCGTTTCTCGCATCTGCAAGAACAAATTGTATTGTTGGTATCTCCTAAGAGAGTCGGGTGGTCCGATTCGGCCACGATAGGCTTTCTAATCGGGTTCCTAGTCGAGTTGAAAGGAACTTTTGCAGCAGCACGTGCTGCTCCGAGGAGCACGTGACCTGTGCGATAGCACTACGTGGGTCAGAGAGACAAAACCCTTGCCGCGCCCCCGTTTCCCACGCAGCAGCACGTGGCCTGTTCGATAGGACTACGTGGCGCTGGGGGCGGGCCCCGCCCCTTCGATGGGAGCGGGCCTCCCCCAACAAGGATACGGTCCAAGTCACGGCCCGCAGCAGGGGATCATCCCCACAGCAGTCCGCGACAGGGAGATCACCCTCGCCACGGTCGACAGCGAGGGACCTCCCTTTGCTGAGGACCGTGGGGGAGACCCCTTAACGGTTCAAAAATCGTCTATAAATTGACTCGTAGTCACCATCCAAGAGCGGCCCGAAAGGCGGACTGCTCATACTTTGGGATCGGGCCCCCCTATATACGTGCTGTGCGGCTGATATGCGCCCGGTCAGTTCTGAAGCGATCGATCAACGTGTTCAATCATGGGCATCGTGGCTCGTTCGTCGTCCAAACTCATCGTAGTCGAACCAAAAGCGTATCGTGGCCGAGTGAAACGGCTATGATTGGCGGCAC
Source organism: Aplectana chamaeleonis (assembly GCA_029168955.1). Classification (NCBI taxonomy): domain Eukaryota; kingdom Metazoa; phylum Nematoda; class Chromadorea; order Rhabditida; family Cosmocercidae; genus Aplectana; species Aplectana chamaeleonis. Next base: position 4,108,343 of record JAPDOI010000013.1, on the reverse strand, counting down.
GTGCTTCTCACTAGGACGACGATTAGGCCACGTGGCGCACGGAAAGTACGTGGCCTTATCGTCGTCCAACCGCTTTGTAGTCGAATCGAAAGCCTATTGTCTCAGAGAGTCGCGGGGTCCGATTCGGCCACGATAGGCTTTCTAATCGGGTTCCTAGTCGAGTTGAAAGGAACTTTTGCAGCAGCACGTGCTGCTCCGAGGAGCACGTGACCTGTGCGATAGCACTACGTGGGTCAGAGAGACAAAACCCTTGCCGCGCCCCCGTTTCCCACGCAGCAGCACGTGGCCTGTTCGATAGGACTACGTGGCGCTGGGGGCGGGCCCCGCCCCTTCGATGGGAGCGGGCCTCCCCCAACAAGGATACGGTCCAAGTCACGGCCCGCAGCAGGGGATCATCCCACAGCAGTCCGCGACAGGGAGATCACCTCGCCACGGTCGACAGCGAGGACCTCCCTTTGCTGAGGACCGTGGGGAGACCCCTTAGCGGTTCAAAAATCGTCTATAAATTGACTCGTAGTCACCATCCAAGAGCGGCCCGAAAGGCGGACTGCTCATACTTTGGGATCGGGCCCCCCTATATACGTGCTGTGCGGCTGATATGCGCCCGGTCAGTTCTGAAGCGATCGATCAACGTGTTCAATCATGGGCATCGTGGCTCGTTCGTCGTCCAAACTCATCGTAGTCGAACCAAAAGCGTATCGTGGCCGAGAGAAACGGCTATGATTGGCGGCACGTGCTTCTCACTTGGACGACGATTAGGCCACGTAGTGCACGAAAAGTACGTGGCCGTATCGTCGTCCAACCGCTTTGTAGTCGAATCGAAAGCCTATCGTGGCCGAATAGGACTCCCGACTCTCTGAGTCTTGGACGTCTATAAGAAAACTTTGTAGTATACCGCCCCGAGCCGCTGCTTCTAGACTGCCCAACCAGAGAGCTCAAATGCTAATTGTGGAAGCTTGCAGCAGCATCCTGTCATACACAATGAGCAACCTCATGAGCAGGGTTAGGCTCACGCTGTGATTATTACAGAGTGGGGCCGCAGCATTAGGGCGCCGGGTAGGGAGGTAGCCGCAGCCCCAGCTGGCCGCCATCCAAAAACTATTGGTATTCAGCAGGGCGAAGATTCGTAAAAATAGATGGAATAAGAGCTTTATTTCAAAAACACATTCAAAACTAGTTTGATTGAGAAAATAGTAGTAACTCGTTCACAAAGTCATTAAAAATCGATACACTTCCCTTCAGTCTGAAGACCACAGCCAAGACCGACCTGGGGGTGTGGGCGCACGAAACGGGAAGAGCATCTCTCACGTACCGATCACAGCGCCATGCCTCAGGCTGGGATCACACTTCTAGCGACGAGCGACGCGACGCAATGTTTACCACCAATATGGACCGAAAATCGATATGCTTAATAGGCACTGTCGCTGTCGCTGGTCGCGAGAAGTATGGTTCCGGCCTTACTCTGCTCATGAGCTTGATACCACCACTACTCCTCAAACCTGCTGAGAACAGTGGAGGACCAATAGGTTTCTGAATTTCAGCGGTCACCTGTTTTTTAGAACAAATTGAAACGGCCAAACACTTTTGGAAAAAATTGCTATAGAAAGGATGGAGCCGAATTCAAAAACAACAACTTGAACCCCACCCTCATTTTGGACATAGAATCCGAAGGCCATCATGGCACCCACTTAGTTTAGTGTCAACCATCTAGAAATGCATAGCGGTTGTCGGTGGTGCAATGGTGACGCTCTCGCACTGGAAGCTATGGGCTGGAGAATCGAGTTCTGCCTGACCCCTAAGTTTTGTGTTCAACTCAGCCATCCTCTAATTAGAGGTGAAATTTAATGCTGTCGATCGCGTGCGTGTGCGCGCGTATGCTGAGTCTCGTTCTCCCCCACCTTTTTTCAGCTGTCTCTGCCATCGCTCCGCACACGCGCGCGGGGAACAAACCAAATTTGCCTCCGAAATACATGACACCTTGTGATATCACGTTTATAGGCTAGGAATTTCGTTTTTTTTTTGAAAACAAAACTTTTTAGGGCGTCCACTTTCTAGGCCAATGTGAAACAACTGATTAGCACCAGCTTGCTAGACTTTTGATATTACTGACTTTTTGTACTATCATTTTGAATTTACCAATCGCCTTACGCAACTTGTTCTAATTAAATAAAAAATAAGAAACGCAACGTACAGAAAAAAAATTCGGGACGTAAGCAAAAACGAAGAAAAAATGGGCCACATGTCTCAGAAAGCCATATACGAAAACAAACCTTCTCCGGGAAGAAGTGAGCGTAGAAATGATTAATATCGCGATTTGATGGACCACATACAGTTGAGATGGACCGGCGAGGCGGCAGAACGCTCCAATCCGATGTGGACGCCACGACTGCCGTCGGATCTAATCCAAAACGGATATGTCGGACGAGATAGTCTATCTATATAAACGGTCGCGACAGAAGGTTCTCGAGGTAACAGTAAACAAGAAGAGTTATAGTCCTTAGGTGCCAAATGCAAAGAGATGGGCGAAAAAGGAGGGAACGAATGGTCGCTATTGGACGACATCGATGTGGGTGCTTATCGTAGTTCACCGCGATTGATGGACTCAAACGACCTGCGCGACAGGCGCTAGGGTTCGGAAACGTGTAGATAAGCCGTCCTCCAGCCTTTATGCGTCCAATGGCGGCCCTTCACTCCTACCCCTTTCCCGCCCCTTTCACGTTTTGGCACCTCAACACTATCACCCAACAAAAAAGGCTAACAAGAGAAGTGTTTAGAGTGGTAAACGCATCTGCCAAAACTACTAGTATCGTTAGTATCTCTTGTGGCCCAACAGTAAGGCCAGGGTCATACTTTCCGCGACCAACGGCAACAACAATTGATATCCGGCATATCGAATTTAGCTCGATATTTATTTATTTATTTATTATTACGTGGAGTTCCACGCGTAACTCACAAAACACAAGGAATAAGGTAAACATAAGTCAAGAACAAAATGAGAATGTCAGGAAAAACAGATAGAACAATATCAGACAATGACTTTATCTGTGGTAGAACTAAGCAGCCTCTATTTCATGTAAGTACTTTTCAACAAGCTTTCTATGTTGAGGAAATGACGCTGGTATAGCGTACTTCTTGGAAAGTTTCAAATATTCAGAGCCTACTCTCTGTGTGAAGAATGAAGCTCTCAAGCAACGTTTTGCCCTCGAAAAAGTCAATTTGAACTGACCCCCTCTGGTGTTGGACGGGGAAAATGTATAAAATTTGTTGACACAATTAGGTATTTTACCGGAGATTAGTTTGTAGATCATTATGAGATCTTATTTCCTTCTGCGGTATTGTAAAGTCGACAGCTTAAATATTCTGTTACGGACAGAATCCGAAGGAGTAGTCGTGTAATCAAATCCATGTAAACGCATCCAGAGCTTTCTAGTAAAACTGTTTTGAACTGACTCCAGTCTCTGAATGCTGCGTTTTTAATTTGGGTTGAACACTGAAGTGCCATATTCTAGTAGTGGACGAATATATGATTTGTAAGCTATTATAAGGTGTTGTGATGAATTTGTGGATAAAGCCTTGAATAGATTGTATATGGCCCTATCTGCTCTATTTGCAATTGTTTCACAATGCTCATTGAAAGTGAGATGCTTGTCCAGTATGAAGCCTAAATCTCTCAATGTGTCTGTACTATCAAGCTCAAGCTCTCCAGGATTGTAAATGCATCTATCAACGGAATCTCTAAGATGGAGCACCTTGGTCGTGTTAGCTGACAGTGGGAGCTTCCACCTGGCTGACCAAACAGCAATTGAATCAATGGCCAATCGAAGAGCAAGACAGTCGCTACTGCTTTCGATAATTTTATATACCTTGATATCATCAGCAAACATTTTACAGGAATCATTACATTGATTAGTTAGGCTGGGTATGTCAGAAGTGTACAAATTAAAAAGAATAGGTGAAAGGACACCGCCCTGTGGCACACCACTCGTAACTGGGTATGTTTGCGAAAACGATTCATTAATTTTTACTTGGAATGACCTTCCAGTTATATTGGTGGTAAACATTGCGTCGCGTCGCTCGTCGCTGGAAGTATGATCCCGGCCTAAAACTGCAAGCTTCGCGAAAAGGCAAGGGTACCCAAAGTGTGCCCGAATGAGAATGGCGGCCCACGCGGCCGGCGTGCTTGGCTGGCGGCCGTCGCATGTGCCGCCCTCGGACGAGTGTTGAATTTCAACGACGGCCGTCCCCTCTCCCACCGTCAGCAGAGTTGATTGATCGGCGCAGTGCTTGCTGCCAGCCGGTGCCGGCCCCGTTCGTAGTCGATGGCGGTGGGGACTTTTCGCATGCTCGTCCGAGAGCGGCAAACGCGACGGCCGCCTGCCAAGCACGCCGGCCGCATGGGCCTCCAATCTCATTCGAAAGCACCTTACCTATCCATCAGGCATGTTTTGGGAGTTCCAGAATATGTTCTCGTATTTTGCTCAAAACTTGTATGTAGGGGTAATCCAGGGTGGCGAATACGAATCTGGAGTCCATCTGTCGAAACTCTGAGGTTTACAGAAGGTTACGGTAGGTACCATGGCATTTAGGGGGCAAAACCTACCTAAGTATTTGGAAAACCGACAAGTGGACGTCAAATTCGTATTCTACACCCAGAATAACCCCCGCATGCCAATCTTGAGGAAAATCTGAGAATTTCACCAAAGTACCGTACACTATACTTGTTCCAAATGAAATTCATTTCGAATATCCGACTTTTCGACTATAGTCGGATATCGCACTTTTTCGAATATTCGACTTTTCGACTGTAGTCGGATATCGCACTTTTTCGAATATTCAACTTTTCGACTATAGTCGGACATCGCACTTTTTCGAATATCCGACTCTTCAAATAAAAAGTCGACTTTTTTATTCAACTGAAACAGTCGGATACTCATTCGATTATTCGATTTGGAACAAGTATACCGTACACCCACCGTAATCTACCGTAATCCGCCAAAAATCAATAAACGGACTCCAGATTCGTGTTTAGCACTCCAATAGACCCATAGAGAAACATTTCGAGCCATTTCTACAGTAGCGTTCCGAAATCAGTCAAAAGTCGCGATTTGCCATCAAAATTTAGCCCGATGGAAAGCTTTAAACGAATCAAGTCGAAAACTTTGTGAAATGGGCAGATAAACCTCAGATTTGTGATCAGCAACCCAAAAAACCCTCTGGAAGGATTTTAGGTCAAATCTGGAACAATTTTCTAAAACGCTGCAAGAGCCCTCTCATTGCTATGAATCTCTCATCCGAAACGAAAATCCGTACACGTCCAAAACGCTAGAAGTCTGGACAAAGCTTGGAAAAGAGCCTTCCCCCAAACTTCGCTTACCGGGGTAGTTTTGAGCGCTGTACACAATTAAGAGGTCCGTTTCCGACTTTTCCGAAGATTAACGCGCTTTTTTGGAGGGTACAAAAAGCACAAAAAACGACCTTTATAGACTTGTAACTTTTCGGAACCTGCAGCTCAGGGCGGGATACTGCGCAGCTTTACTATTGAGCCACAAGAGATACTAACGATACTAGTAGTTTTGGCAGATAAGTTTACCACTCTAACCACTATCCTTGTGAGGGAGGAACAAATGTTTGTTCCAGAGTGAACAAGAATCATTTGGTTGAGACTCAATAGCAGACAGGGCTCAAAAATGTTCTCGAGTAGAAATCTTCCAATTAAAAAGATGCGCTAAACTATAGGTTTCGCTCAGACAAAAAAACAATATTATCTAAAAATGCCATGAGCTATTTTCAATCAACGAAGCTATTTGCCGATATGAACGAGTTGTTAATGAATCAGTGACAGGTGAAGGTTCACGGCTTACAGTTAGACGTAAAATGAGAGTAAAGCAAAATCAAATTAAAATTTCGAATCACATGTAATACTAAGCAATGCCAGTCAGATTTCGGTAAAAAAAACTGCTCCCAAAAAATAGGACAACAGGGAAGCTTGTATGATCCTTCAGATATTTTCGTGTCGCCATTTGGAGCGGGGCGCCACCGAAAAAAAAAGGTGGTCCGCCAGCATGAATAGTCCATCCCAATTGTTTTCTACTTCATTTCCCAGTCGCACCTTATTTTGCAATGTTATAGCGCAGGTAAGCTCAGGAAATAGAGGATAATAGCAGGAAGGGCCTAGAACAATAGATTTTTAGAAAGAAACTTTTCTAAAGATTCCCCAGAGCGGCAATTTTTCGTCCTCTACGCCTATTTTGTGGGTTGGGTATAACAGAATTTGTCACATTGGAAAATGTTTTGCGCTCTAGATTCATAAATACTAAAGAGACCGCACGTCCCACGGCTAATCTGCGCAGCCGAGCACACGCTCCCCGGTCAATCAATTCAGAGGGTTTTAAAAGCGAAAACTTAGTTATGAATGCACCCATGTAAAACTTTTTGGAGTGCCTCATGTGTGCATTGTGTCTAGCACGAATATTCCAGCTACAATGAGTTAATTCTCTTTTTTCAAAGAAACCACAGAAAATCGAGCGCATGGCTTGGTTGCGCAGTATGGACACACAGTCTCTTAGGAAGGCAGTGTTCACCATAACAAACCGCATTCTGGTTTTCAATGTTTGTGAGTAGTTCCGTTCTTAATGTTTTTAGAGGGACCCAAAGCTTACGTTTTTACCAAAAATGGTCAACTTTTCCGTCGTGAACACTGCCGTTAAATGGTTGAATTCCTCTTGTCTATCTACCGAAAATAATCAAAAATAAGCAGATGCTTTTCGGGCGCTCTGATTTTGTGGGTCGATTGGCCGACGCGATTTTCACCAACTTTCTGCCTGTTTTTGTCGTTTTCTCCTTCCTCCAAACTTTGCTTAAAAACATCCAAAGCTTACGTTTCCGCAAAAAAGATGGACATTTTCTGGTCGTGATCATTGCCTTAGAACGAATGAGGAGTGTTTTTCAAAGGTTGGCAGCGTATGGCTGCGTTGCGTGACAAGAAGCACGCGTTAGACAAATATAGTAGATAGACAGCAATGACATTCGCAACTATTAGAGAATAGAAACGACCTCTGGTGTTCAACACAACTGCAAAACAATGAAAAACCGGTTCAGCGGAACGCACAAGTAAACGTTTCTTGAATTATTTGTGCAACACGCACGTTATCACAGAAATCTAAGAAAAGAAATGGCAATTTGTGACAGGTAAGACCCACAATATCTATTTCTTGAGTCAGGACAGAGAACGAGCAGAAAGTACTTGATGTCGTGAAACCGAAAGTTCGAAACACCCAAGGGTTATTACAGCAGAGATCGTGCTACGACCAATGAAATTATGGTCAACGCGGAGACGGTTTGTCGGGACGGTGTTTACTGCCGCGGGGCGTAGAGACCAAGCGCTGCATACATGGACACTTGGATACGCAGGCTGTTCAGGCATACACCAGTCGGAAGAATGATTCCCGATTCAAAGCACCAGATCAGCCATTGTTGATAGCGGGGAAAGTCTTTAATGAAGTGAAATGACTTTCTTTGCAGAATTTGCACTCTCTGCCATCTATTCTTCATGCAAGACTTTAGGACGCCAAACTTTGTGGTTATGTACTATGAAAAAAACCTATTCGAAGATACTTATTACGCGACTTATCACCCTCCATTTACAAAAATCGATTACCCAAATTGTTTTCAATTTTCGAGAAAAAGTACTCAATACATAGCAAAATGAATTCCCTTGAATAGGGAACTTATCACAAGACATGACCAAAGTTTGTGAAGCCTCAAAGTTTTTGCATGAAGAAACTACGAACCTCACAAGTATGGAAAGCTCGCAGGACAATCTCACTAAAACGGAGGCTTCACCACTATCGCGAAATCGCGATGATTAGCCCCCACGAGGGCCTGGGCGCGGTCGATCCCACAGCGAAAGCCGGACATACGCTTGCGCCGCCCGCGCCGGATTGGTTCGATCGGCGACATTCGTATCTCCTGCAACGGCCCGATGCGGTCGCTTTTTCTTTTGTTCAATAACTCCCGTGCTAGTACAATGCTCAAGTGTGGGGCCTTAAAGACTTTAGAACACTACAATCCAACTCGGTAATACAGCTGCTCGCGATGAGGATTATTGATGAACAGTTTATCGACCAAAACCCTTGTTCATCAGTATTTTCTATCACAGTGGTAATCTCCGGCTATGTCTGGTCCTCCTCTTAACGTTACTAGTGTTCAGTTATTACTTCTCCCCTTTCCTTCATCTTAATCCTCACTACTTCTCCTAGGTTATGGTATTGTTGTTTCTACCTCTATTAGTTTGCGGGTTGCTAGGGTAATCAGTTCAGTTCGTGTGATCTTACTAGTTGTTGGTCCCCTGGCCTGCTTCCCACGGGTAAGAGATCATGATGACCTCGGGTCCTGGGTAAACAACCACCTTTTGCAACAATCACATTGGAGGATTTCCGCGAGCCTGTTTTGGTGCTCTGTTTGTTGGGAAATTGTGGAATTGGAAGAGTTTTCATGTTGTGTCCCACTCCATCGCGCGCAGCGATATATGTAGACTGGCAAGCGTTATGATGTTATCTCCACAAACGATATAAAATGCGTGATCGGCCGCAACTCATATGCCATACTTACTTATTCTCACCCAAGTTTCTCATACGTGCGCGTTGTAGCATTCCTTGCTTTTCTTATAATTTTCTGATTTGGCTTGCTTGCGCTTCCTCTACTCGTTGCGCTTGTTCTGCTCACTCGCGTATTTTTGGTGGGTTGCGCATTTTTTTACTTGCAGTGTATATTCAATTAAGCATTTGATTCGCAATCACCTGGTTCACTCGTATCAATAAGAGTTAGGTCCTTGTAAGGCGTTAGTTCCTTGTGTTCCTACTGTAAGTTTGCCTCGAAATCAAAAATGCTAGGCAAATCATTTCCTATTCATTTAAAGGCACAGTCCGAGCTCAGGGACGAAATCTGAGATTTCCACATAATTGTGAAGTAGACCCACCCTATATGGCACCTGCCAAACGCGAGCTCTCAATTCCTCCAAATAAGCGAGATATAGGAGGAAGCCACTTTGGCACGCCCCTTTTACGATCTTTCGAGCTCAACAATGGCGAGATGAGCGATGGTTCCCGATTCATAGACCCGTTCTTCCCTTCATTCTCAGCCTCTTTATTCAGGTGGGCTCACATACATCGGTTGCTAACGACGGAGGTTACACGCCTCGGACAACTCGTCCACCTTGATTCCGTAGCACAATTTTTGAGGAGCCATTATTACGTTCCCAGGGGGTCTTGTACGATTCCGGAGACATCATTCGAGTCAGCGTGGGACCGTTTCCAAGATAGGCAGAAAAACAGAAGACCGATTTTGGGGTTGGACTGTGCCTTTAAGCAAAGCTGATTTGGTTCAGTTATCTCTCGCTCGGATACTTCGGCTCACATTCCCATTGTTGTCGTTGTTCCTTTTATTATTCTCGTTTGATAAAATATTCTAAAGTATTGCAGGTTCAAGAGCTTGTGTAATTACTTCTGATAATAGTTAGCGGAAACTCTTCAGTTGAACGTTTTTATGAAAATATTTAGAACCTAAGTCCTTCTTCAGGACAACTTAAATACATATAACAAGCGTTCGAAAACCTTTAGGATCAATAGAGGCTGCTGAATGACCTGTTTTGGGGAAGGTTAGACTGTGTAAACCACAACCAAGGAGCCCAATGCTTTTTAAATAGGTAGGGTGAGAGGGAGTAGATGGTGTTGTGTTACACCATACCTACCTCAATATGGACATGGGCAGTAAATGGAGGAACGGGGTCTCACACGATAACTGTAACGATTCATCCAAATCTTTTCATCATTACCACAGTAGTGAGACATCGTCCCTTCATTTGTCGCCCATGTCCATATAAAGGCAGGTGGGATGCAGCACCACATCATCTACTCCCTCTTACCCTACCTATTCGAAAAGCCTTGGGCTCCTTGGTTGTGGTTAATACAGTCCAAATTTCACCACAAGAGGTCGGTCAGCAGCCCCTGTTGATGTTAAAGCTTTTCGAATGCTTGTAATATTCAGTTGGCCTGAAGAAGGGCTTAGGCCCGAAACGTCATAAAAACAATTAACTGAAGAGTTTCCGCTAATTAATATCAGAAATATTACAAAGGTTTAACTAGCCACATTCGAAGTAGAGGTTGGAACCTCGGATCGTACTATCCAGTTTCCAACGATATAATTGTATGGCGCACCATGAGTACGAAATGAAAGAATGAATGAATAAATGAATGAGTGAATGAATGAATGAATGAATGAATGAATGAATGAATGGATGAATGAATGAATGAATGAATGAAAGAATGAATGAATGAATGAATGAATGAATGAATGAATGAATGAATGAATGAATGAATGAATGAATGAATGAATGAATATTCAGTACAAGGACCATACTATAAATTTGAAAAGGGAATTTGAAAGTGATTGAATTTCACCGAAAACGACGAAGAGCAGTGGATGAAAGAAAAAGGTGTGCTTTCGAATTTCATAGTATATTATGCCAAGCAAAACACAAAACAACGAGGAGAAAGATCAGAACAGAAAAGTGCAAGAACATTCTTGACAACCTAACAAAAAAAAATGAGTGATGGGAATCAGCAATCTTTGAGAGGGGACACTAGCAAAACCTGGAAGGAGTGGTGCTCAATGAAATATTAGACCACTGCGCATTCGGAAGGGGAGAAAAGTGTTAATGAGTCTCTTGACCCGCTACAACAAGCATGATGCAGTGACTGAGACCCTCATGGCTCCGTCATCTTGAGGTACTACCCAACTAAGTCACACCAAGAGAAAGAAATCTTACATGCATAAAATATGACATGAACAAATGAGGCGTATTCGAAAACGTTGCGGTAAAAGAACATTCGTAGAATTACGAATGCTCCTCCCAGCTCGTACCTTACGAAAAAACAGGACTGTTTAAATCCCTATAATGTCATGTACTATGACGAATCATCGTAGCTTCTGATACAGGATGTGAATAGTAGCAGACCAATCACATCTGAAGAAAAAATCCCCGAGGAGTAGAGGAGCAAAAATGACAGGAACTACGCAAGAGACGAGATAATCTTTTTAAAATATCCACCGCCCGACTACTTCCAAAAGCTCAGCTGGGTGTATCTTGTTGTGTTCACTTTCGATTATGTCGAATACCCGTTATACTGTCCTCTTTCAAAATGAGAAAAATCATAATAGCGTCAATCTATGATCAAGTGCACAGTGATGAGGTTCTGGCACGAACGACTCAGCACCGGCTAGGATGGTACGAAAGACTCAAGTACGAAATCGTTCAACACTACAGGTTATTAAGGGGTTTGGTCAAGATCAATCTGGGCGCGTTCGTCGTACAATCTTTACGAAAGTCCTCTCTACAAAGCTTCCTGCTCGGGACCCTCGCAACCGCAATGATGATTTAGAGTAAAAGTCAACGAAGTCGAATATCTAGCCACTGAAATTGCATGCGTCCCTTGGATGAAAATCGCTCCAATTTTGCTGATGGACCTTATATGTAGTAAAACAAAGTTCCTACCTAGAAGTGGGGAAACTTCCAGGCGTGGTGTTTCTTACAACCGCTTCCACGATTTCATCGCGTTCAATCAGTGTTCACCCAGCTTTACGGACTTGCTACGAACCGATTACAGCGTCTGGTCCTTTCTCGAGGCGGAAACTTTCGAGAACCTCTAATTCTCTCGATTCTTTGAGACAAGCTTTGGATAAGATCGGCTCGCGTGCTACCATCAATTCATTCCCAAAGCGTCTATAGTCTAATCAGGATGCCGATGGGGGAACTCTGTAGAAACAAGGTTGCATGGATTATGGGACAGGCTGATTCTGGTCTCACTGTGCTCTCGTCGTTTCGGGTGAGAGTCGAGACAAAGGAAAAGTTCGTGGACATCTCCATACATTGTCTCATTTTCAAGGTCCAGTCCTAGTTCAATCTTCCTATTGCTATATCATGAGAAGCTTTCATAGGAGATGCATGCTGCTCTAATTGTAAGGAAAAATGGTGTTAGTCCAAGTAACGTCGGCTTGGATCCGGAAGAAACTTCGCGTTCACTGTTGAAGGTTGGCGCAAACTTGGTGCCATATGCTATAACATATCTAGGTGCACCGCGTTGGCGCCAACCTCCAATGGGAACGCAGTCTCTTCAGGATCCATGCCTTTGTTACTCTCCTAAGTGTTTCGATGTCTCTATTACACTCGTTTCGAGGGCTGATAAAAAGCAATGCCCTCAATCCCTATTTAGGGTTCGTGGGCCTAATTTTCTGCAGCGTCATTGAAACAGGTGAGGGAACTATTTGCAGTTCCTCAATAACAAGTCGTATCCGAACATAAAACCATACAGTCGGATGCAGCCTGCAATATATGCAGCAGCGCGGAAGTAAATCTATTCCTCTATGTATGGATTTCGTATTATAAATCATACTTATTGGCAGGGAAAGTGCGCGTGCGGTTATGCGCATTATACGTGGTGCCACACAATTCGGGGTCCGCTAAACTTCAATTACGATATTCGGGAGCCATAAATTGAACATCTAACTTTTCCTTCAGAATCAACGATCCCTAAAACAACCAGAGCTATGTGGGCATTCTCAAATCATTAAATTCCATTTTATCAATGTAAAAAAAGATGCTCTAGCAACAGTTTCAATGCTTGAATTTACAAGCATACTTGTGTCAGGGCTCTTTTCCCTTTCATTATTATCAACAGTAGAGCTGGGCTTCTGTGCGATGAGTCGTTCAACCTCCCGAATCACATTAATCTGCGATAACCATTTTTGTCCGGTGGGATAGCTTATACCGTTGGCAACCCCCCCCCCCAGTTACTGCCATGAATTCGTACTTAGATCCAGGAGGTGCCCCTGCCTCAGCTCGTGAATCCTACACAGAGAGAGAGGGAGAGTTGAGCTGGATCTCGATATGGTTATACTGAATAAGGCTGCTCACCGATCAGAATCTGGTCGACTCTTCTACTTGGGCCGAAGCGAAGTAAACGACGGGGACCAACGAAAGCTCTAATTCATTCTGTACTTGCTGGCCTCATTTGTTTCTATTCACCCTTTCAATTAGCCATCCATTTTTGGTTAGACCTCTCAAACTGCTGGCAGCTGCGGACCAGGGCTGTAACCATTTTGCTGCTTTATCTATGTAACTAGGGCTTACTTTACACTTTTCGAGGGCTTTGAAAAACCATGTTTTGATAGTTGTAGGCCCGTTGCATAGACAAAGACACAGCATTGATAGTCCGTTTTCCAAACCCCCTAAATGCCCCCAAAGATTTACAGGAGATTTCCAAAAGTGGGCTTTTTATAGCTTCAAGAAGAGAAGAGGGGTACACGACTGGCTATTTTTAGGACTTTCAAAGAAATTTTTTTAAAGCGGTTGTTATGGGTACTGATTACGAATCTGAGGCCCATTTGTCGAAATTCGGAAAATTCCGCCTGATTTGGTCTGAAGCGTAAAATTTGAAAAATTTTGCTGGCCAAACGCGACTAAGGACGATTTTGAGAATGCTACGGTGAAATCGTCTAGAAACTTCTACATAGGGGTTATTTGGGCTGTCTAACACAAATCTGTGGTGGGTTAATCGATTTTCTTCAAATTACGGTATGTAACAGTGGGTATACGGTAGCTATGCCAAGGTCTCAGATTTTACTCAAAATTTCCCTGTGGGTGTTATTTACGACACTGAACACGAATCTGATGTTTTTTCGAGATTTTAAGGTAACTAACGCCAGCTAAAAGGCTTTATGCGTACCGTAACCTAATGTAACCCTAAGTCTGGTGACAAACAAACCCCAGATTCTGGTTCAGCGCCCTAAATGACCCCCAGTTGAGAGTTTTGAGCTGAATCCGAAAATTTTTTCTGAACAACCTGAAAATTCCCTGATGAGTACCCTTACCTTTTTGTGGAGCAATGAAAATTCCATTTTTTGGAATTCCCGCAGCCGTTTAGGGAATTTGAAGCACGGTTCATTCATGTGCTGTCAGAGACCTACAGCAGCGACAACATGGTTTTCCAAATTGCCACGGGGCGGTAGGAGCAGCCCCTAGCAAGAGCCTTGACCAAATATAAGTGGATAGCCAATAATCCCCTACGAGCCCATAAAAACTTCAGACCTTTAAAATAGATCACTGTTTTCGCGAGCGAGAACTTCAGTTTGCCTCTGAGTTTTTTTAAGTCAATCATATGAATTACGTCCATGTTGATGTGCATCTTTGTGATTGGTCAATAAATTACTATTATCACAAAGCATCAAAGAGGAAGTAGCTGCAACAGATTTTTTTACGGATAAAGTGCGTTGTCCTCATCCTTCCTGGTAAAGGTCTCATAGATAAGAATCGATAAGGAATCTGCCCTTTCTTTGCAGTACATCCTACCGTCTCCCAATAGTCTGTCAGCTTTTTCTGCTGAATAGTTCCAACTGTGACTGACAAATGAGTACAGTCGAGCACACTAAATCACAATCGCTTGGACTGTTCCATCCCTAGCTATATGACTTCATGTATGAAAAGACATTCCTCGAAGGTCACTCCCAGTGTTACCCATATAACGTCGGCATGGATCGTGAAGAGACTTCGCGTTCACTGTTCAAGGTTGGCGCAAACTCTGTGCCATATGCTATAACATAGGTGCGCCGAGTTTGCGCCAACCTTCAACAAAGAACGCGAAGTCTCTTCACGATCCATGGCAATGTTATGTATCAACATGTGTCCAGTGATTTTCACCTGTTTTCAATTCTACTATCCGTGGACTTGAAAGTGTTTCATGCTGATGTGCAGAGACTGCGCACATAGACTGATGACAGCCCAGTGATTTCCAACTGAAGTATTCATGAGTACCACGGAATCTCAGCTGTGGTCTCACTGATCGTTTCCTGGGCGACAAAGCATATCTAAATCACGAGTGTTCGTGGGCAGATGTGCTTTCAACGAGGATTTAGAAAAAGTCAGTCCGCTGTCAACCTCAAGTTAATGAAGTGAGAAGGCAGAATTTACTCGTGTGTATTTTCTCGTGACTTCAATTTCCATCAGCCGTCCACACCACAAAAACCGCAGGACTGAAATTATGCGCTCCTATTATTTTCTTGCAAAAAAAACAAATGAAGTTTCCGAAGAAGTTGATGACTCTCACATCTGCCACTTATGCTGTGTTCGAAGCAGCATCCTTCGGTAAGCTGCTAGTCGCTTCCTGAATCAGGATGCGGTCAGCAGACCGCAGTTCTCGGCTATCTCCAAAAAGTGTCACATCCAAGGCACTGGTTTGGCTAGGCCAGAGTTATCGCTGACGCGACAGTCTTGGCCATGTGTCACCTACAGATCGTGTTGGTACACAAGTTCTGAGGAAGCTGTACGGGGTCATTATGCTAGCGCCTGAGGCGGCAGTGACGTCGCTGCAGTGATAAACCGAACAAGCCATGCGACATATTGCGAAAATCTAGATGGGCACACGTATTCGCAGAACAAAAAGGTCTGGTAGATGATGAAAAACAGTACAACCGGATACTCTGGCGCTGCCCAGACATTCCCCTCAGTTGACTGCTTTGCGACAGACAAACCAAGACAGCACAACCTTTTCGGACAACATTTGAGATATAAAGCGTCGTGGAGCCAGCCATTGTCCTCAGCGGCATGTATTGGTCAAATTTCAATTTGAAGCAAGCCTGTATATGTTGCTAGAAGCAGCGAAAGGCTCTGCGACGCAGTATACTATAGAAGAAACATACTTCTGAGATGGGCTGGCGCTAAGGCAGCATGCGGAACGTGTGCACAGCACGCCGTCGACGCTGCGTGCCTAAATATCGACACAATTCTTTATAGATGATCGAATCTGTCGCGGTCGCAAACTGATATCGTTGCGGTCCATACTTCCCACGACGCGCGACAGCGCATGCCAGGAAAATCGATTTTTGGTCATGACCCCGGCCATTCATTAAGGCCCTTTGAAAGTTTATACATGGCGCTGCGACAACTCGGTTAGCGCAAAGTCGTGCAGACGTGTAGGAATACCCAGCACATCGCTTTTTAAAAATCTCAAGATGGAGACGTCCGATAGGTTGATGGTGAGCACGCTTGGGGAGCTGTATCTCCTTTCAGTCATTCTGCAGATCCGTGCCACATACAATAAAACTTTAGCAACCCACTGAGGCGAAGTAAGAGTGGATTGGCGACCCCGCTCCTTCCAGAAAGGTTAACAAAGAGCTGTGAACCAGTGGCGACGACCCGGGATGAAGTACAGCAAATCTGCTACCCCGTCACTTGGAGTGAGGTCACAGCTTATGAGCTCCAATCAAACAATGCGATTTCACTGGAACTACCGGAGCCTCATCGTTGTAACGTAAGCTGATGTTTTTGAAGATAGCTACGTTAGTGGTATCGTACTGACTCTAGTAGAATGCTCGCGGAGTTGCAAGCGTCAGAAATGAGTTAAGATGACCGCGATTGAGCCGTGCTGAGTCGCCAAATCCTCAATTCTCCGCCCACCGGTACGTACTCCGCCCCTAACTCGAATATGTATTCGATGCACGACTACGGTCATTGTGGCTCATTTTTTACGCTTCTAACGACATAGGCGTTCCAGTAAAGGCCGCACAATCGTACTGGCGTCGTTATCCCAACCAATTTGTCGCTAGCCTCTCTAATTCGGCCAATGCGGTGTAACTCGTCTACTTCCGGATCAATACAGAAAGAACAGTTATGCCTTCATTTCAATCAAATTATTTCGGGTTTTTTCGTCATTTCTGAATACCGAATGATTCAGACCTTCGATTTATTACATAAAATTGATATCAATTTTGAGCGTGAATGCTGCCTTCAAGAAGAGTCAACACAAGCGATCCTTTTTACCTATTGACGGAATGACAACGCGAGTAAGTGGGTAGATACATTTTAAAACTCAATCCTTTTAAGCTTCGGAGAAGACGATTTTGCCGAAACGCAAGCCAGTAAGTGGAAGTAACAATCTTGTGTAATGTTCGAAGCAATATTATTCGAATTCATCATTCCCAGGCTCATCGAGAGCTGCACTAGGAAGCTTCTACGCAAAAACACTCTGAGTTCTGCTGACTCATTTAGGAAGTAATGTCTCTCAGACAGGAGATAGTTTTAGCTGAACAGCCCATCTTTTTCTTCCGTTAATGTCTGAATAATCGTACTATGCCGACGTTTGACACCAGGAAATGATTAACAAACACAGCACTCCAAGCTGTGACTTCAATGCATACGCCTTTGTGGCCTAGTGGCGGGTAGACAGAGTACAGTTCGTATTTATCATGATGCCTCCCTATAAGGAAACTTTATGGCAGCTACTAATTAACCACACAGCCAAATCTCCCCTGAATCATTGAGTGAGTGCTGCACTCAGACAGATCGTCTTAGCTAGACCTGCAAGGATATTCGTGCGGTCCGAAGTTGATCATCCGAGAGCGACTATGTGATCTATGAGGCAAAACGAAAAGACCAGCCCTTCAAACACGGCAATCTCTGATTTCTACGTGGCTTAACCATAGTAGTCCTTCGAGACAAAGGTTCCAGCATCATTATATAAACTCATTCGAGACAGAAGATCGTCTTAGATGTACAATCCACCTATATTTTCCGTCGAAGTCTGGATAATCGCATCGTACTGATGTTCATCAGAACTGAATGATGACCAAATAATACGCATCGACCTAATACTTCTTTCAACACGTGCGCCTTCGCGATTTGGTGTCGGTTCGAAACGGAACACAATCCTGATTTAGCATTACGCAAGATGCGAAATCGACCAGGAAGGTTTCGAGCACTATTCTATTGACTAGTCGAGGAAGCACAGTTGCTGAGCCAGGAGATCGTCTCAGGTGGATAATCCATTCACATTTCTCGTAGATGTCTTCATAATCGTTTTGTACTCACTCACTCACTCATCCCGTTAGCTGGCGTCTGGCGGAGCGGGATGCCCTCTCAACCAATACACTGCTGTAGGTGCCATAGGAGCTCGTGCGGCCTGAACGATACGCTTCCATTCAGTACGGTTTGCAGCAATAAGTTTAGCGTTAGGAACACTGCACCGTTGGGTTTTTAGATCTTCTTCTATATGCTTGAGCCACGTCTTCTTCGGAGCCGTTCTCTGGATCTTCCACGACGGCGGGCGCTTCCGCCACAGCATACTGTACGGGAGCCGGCCAGCATCCATTCGACATACATGTCCAAACCACCGTAATCTTCTTGTCTTCAGTTGCTCTTCAACCAGCGGTTGATCCATACAGCTTCTTCTTATGTTATCGTTGCAAATACGGTCACGAATCGTGATCCCAAGAATATGTCGCAGGCACTGCGATTGGAAGACTTCCAGCTTAACAAGGTCTGGCTTCAGTAGAGTCCATGTTTCCGAACCATACAGTAGAATCGGAATTATTAGCGCTCGAAACAATCGCATTTTAGTTTCCAGTGAAACATTGTTTTTCTTCCACAGACACCAACCAAGCGATGCAAACGCACTGGATGCCTGCCCGATCCTGCTGCATACCTCTGCTGTGGCCGCAACTTTCCGTTCTTGCACGACTGATCCAAGGTATTTGAACTCCTTGACCTGCTGAAGTTCCGCCCCTTCGAAGTGCACAGTTGCAGGCGAGCCATCCGATGTCATCACTTTTGTCTTCTCCTGATTTATTCTTAGGCCGTAAGAGCTTGCGACAAGCGCCACTCTATTTATCAGGTACGTTGCATCCTCATCGGTATCCGCAAACACTGCACTGTCATCCGCAAACATCAGATCCGAGACGTATCCATTAGTGCTATACTGAACAACTCTTCTGTTCTCAAAGACCTCCCTCATAATAGCATCGACGACAGTATTGAAGAGCAACGGCGATATAACATCACCTTGGCGAACTCCAGCTTTAACCTTAAACTCTTCCGACAGCTTATCTCCAACGCGAACCGAGCTGGAAGAACCTTCATACGTTTTCTGGAGCAGGTTAACTATCTTGTCTGGTACATGTTCGCTATCAAGTGCTCTGCACAGCGCAGGCCAATGAACACAGTCGAATGCAGACTTGAAATCAATGAAAGTGATGACAATTCGCTTTCCAGTGCGGATCCTCTCTTCCATAAGTTGTCGAAGAGTGAAAACTTGATCACTGCAGCTTCTCCCTGTCCGAAACCCTGCTCGTTCCTCACGACCGGTCTGTTCTCGATGACGTTGAAGCCTGTTTTGGATAATATTCATGAAGACTTTGCCTACGATTGACAGCAGACTGATCCCTCGGTAATTTTTGCAGTCCCTGGCGTCGCCCTTCTTGTGGATGGGTACAATTATTGCACGTTTCCAAGTAGCGGGTATGTTCTCTGACTGCCAGATGAGAGTTATTAGACGATGAAGCTGAAGTAGCAACACGTTTCCACCCGCTTTGATGGCCTCAGCAGCAACATTGTCAACGCCTGATGCCCTGCCGTTCTTCAGCGATTTGATAGCAGTCTTCAGTTCCTCCACAGTGGGCTCTGAGCCGAGATCAGAATTTTCTGGCGCATCGATTGATGGTGGCTTGGGAAGCGGTCCCTGTGGCGCTTCATGACTGTAGAGTTCACCGAAGAACTGTTGCCAGCGACGAAGACGCTCTTCCACAGAGCGCACAAACGATCCATCTGCATTCCTAATGCTATCGCTAACGCGTTTTGTCTTCTTTCCAAGCCGCTTGAGTGTCCGATAGAGGGTGCGATAGTCATGCCTGTTAGCGGACTCCTCCAAATCAGCAGCCACCTTATTCCAGTACGACTCCCTTTCCGCTTTCAGCCTGCAACGAAGTTCTCTGCTGAGTTGCCGGTATCGATCAAAAATTAGTCAGTTTTGCTCGCTTCCTCTCTTCGATGAGTAGCAAGGATTCGTCTGTTATCCACGGCTGGATCCGCCTGCGAGTAACAGGGCAAAGTGGTTTTGCACATTCCAAGATGGCGTCTGCTACTTGCCGCTCCTGCTCGTCCACCGATGCATTGTCCGACAAGGATGCGAAGCGGTTTGACAGTGCCACTTGGAACAACTCCTTCGTCTCGGGTACCATGAGGTGTGTCCAATCGAGTTTATGTTTAGGAGGTTCCACTCGCGTAGTCCGTTGTAGGCGGAGCTGCACAACTGCACGAAGAAGGTAGTGATCTGTACCACAATCTGGACCTCTCATAGCACGGACGTCTTTCAGCGATGACCTAAAACGTGAACTCATCAGAACATAGTCCAACGTAGCTACGTCTCGTCCAGAGGGATTTCTCCAAGTCAGTTGGTGCTTCCTGCGGTGCTGGAAGTGACTGTTCCCGACAATGAGTCCATTAAACGCTGCAAATGAGAGCAGGCGCAGACCATTTTCATTCATCTCGCCAACGCCGAATCTGCCCAATACTCCTTCCCAGCCAAATCTGTCATTTCCGACGCGTGCATTGAAGTCACCTGCGACAAGGATTAGGCCAGTCTTTGGGATCGCATTCAGTACGTCTTGCAGTTGAGCGTAGAACGCGTCCTTATCGGAATCAGAGCTAGGCTCCGTCGGAGCGTAGATAGCCACGACATGCGTCTTAATAGTTCCTTTTAACGTCAGAACGGCAATCCTGCTCAAAATCGGCTCGAACGAGATGACGCTTCCAGACGCTTGCCAGTTCAACATAAATCCAACACCTTCGTGATGTCCTTCGCCACCGGAGTAGTACAATACCATCTTTTCTTCAGAATCGGGCACCTGGACAATGATTGTTCCACAACCGCTGATCCTCAATTCAGACAGTGCTGCTACCGATATCTTCGACCTCGACAGTTCCCTTGCGATGACTGCTTTTTGTCCAACGTAATGTCCTGATCGTACATTCCAAACGGCAAACCGCACCTCCTTCTTTGGCGTCACCAATCTTCCACCATTCTAGCCAGTCGCATACTTGTCACCAACACCCTGGGTCCCCAGTGCTGGCGCATCGGCTGCCCCGGATGCTGTAGCAGTATCGCGATATCCTATGAGACTCTCCATGGTTACCACCTTAGGTTTTCCAGCCCGTCGGGTGCATGGGGGGCCAACCCTCCTCCTTTCTCATCCGGGCTCGGGACCGGCAATGGTTTTGTACTAATGCTCATCACTAGAAAATATCAGCAAGATCTGTACGACAGTCCATAGAACGACTCGAAATTCTTGCACATGAAACTTCGATTGCCCTCCGTTGCCTGGCCAAGTTTCTTCGAGGGTGGTCTACTACGCAACCTTCCTGTCGCCTACTTGTTCAGGAAGTACAGCCAAAGACGGAAGATCGTCTTAACTGACACATTGCACCCACTCTCTCTCTCTCGTTGTCTGGATTGTTTTGTTTCCCCGAGGTTCTTCTACGTCCAAAAACTGTTACTTCTACGCTAATGTCTTAGTGGCGTCATGTCAAGCCCAAAAACAATGCTATCTTCAATGATCATGACCACGCTCATCGAAAGATGTATGGTACTATGGAATTACTGCAGAAAGAGGCGCCGCCCACTCACTGAGGAAGTACTGCCACTCAGACAGGAGATCGACTACGATAACATATGCAGCCACTTCTACTGCCACTCACAGGAGAACCATGTTTTTACAAAATTCGTCACTCGACAACGACTACGTGATCTCTGTTGCTGTCAAGAAACGATGACCAACTTCTACCCATAGTGCAAAGGCTTCCACGCATATGCCTTCGTGGCCTCAATTCATGATGGAACGGAATAGAATATGGATTCATAAAACCTAGGCTTCTCGACAGTCGCATATAAAGGTCACAACGAGAGATTCGCATTCTATTTTAAAGGCTTTCTTGGGAAGACTTTTTGACAGAAGAATGACCTGGATGGATGATCCTTCTATATTTTTCGTAGCTGCCTGCATATCCGCACTGCATTGATGCTCTGAAACGACATCTATCCGCTGAAACCTATTGACGTGTACACAACGTGTAAAATTATTAGCGCCAGATAAGTTGAACCAAATTGAAAGTTCTCCATGACCAAATTGTGGCAATTATGGTAAGGAAAAGAGGATGGGGACAATGAATGCAAAGGTTGAGAAACGTGTGTTGAAAGAGGCCCCAGCTACACGGAAATACCAAACTGTTATGAAACAGCTTTACGAAAGGATCAGCTCAGATGTAGCAAGGAACAGTATGGTGGTCTCAGACCCTCGTCATGCTTAGGCGAAACCCTGTGGAGATTAAAGGACAACTTATGGGGGAGGGAAAAGAGGCACTCCGATATGGGCGGACCCTAGAGCGCATGGCCCGCGCACCTTCTCGTGGACAGCTTCTCGTGGATGAGAGAAACGATTAGGAGAAACATTAATCATCTGGTAGAGACGAAATCTAATGAGGGTGGCTAATAATTCCACGAATATCCAAGATAAACGCTTCGCGATGTAAAAGAGACTCGTCCACGAGAAGGTGCGCGCGCCATGCGCTCTCAGGCTCCTCCCATATCAGAGTGCCTCTTCGGGCGCACCCACAACTTATGGTTACCATTTTCGACAAAGTCTGACGCATGGACCATTCAACAGACTAAAATTATTGCGCGAACTCTACAAGCACTTTCATAATGCTGATGCTTCTTGAAAGGAACAGTTGAACAGCGAACAACTCCTTTAGATTCCTCACGGAGCTGACGTACATAATAACCTGCCTTCGAAGGACCTGATCAATGTGTTTGTGGACCATCTTCCGTCAGCTGGGCTGTTTTCTCAGCTTCGAATAAAGTACTTAAGGGTGGAATTCGCAATAATGTTATAACAAGAATGAAAACATGGTGCAGCAGCAAGCGAAAAAGAATTAGGAAAGTATTCTGCAAAAGAGACGAGAACCAAACAGTGGACAGCGGTCTCGAGTGCGCCCAAATTTCCGCTCTTCAAAATAAAGGCAATGTGCGCAAGACTACGTAGGTGCGTGAATCACACGGCAGGTTTTCATCTTTACTGATGTTCTACAAAGACCTAGATGTACTGTTTTCCCTAGGTATGATGACCAGTGGCTGTATTCATTACAGTCTGGGTAAATCCTGGGTAACTTCAAGGTCAACCCAACTCACACGGCGGGTACACATAGAGGTTCCCGGGTATCTGGCGTGTAGCCCAAGGGTTTTTGTCATTTACAGTGTGAACGAAGAGGGTTATGACCGCCTCTTACGTCGGTCTTGCAAAGCAGAAAAATCATTATCTTCCGGGAAAGAAGAGCGCGCCTTTTCTGTCCACCCGTACAATGGATTCATGCCTGCCAGAGTGCCCTTTCAGAGAATCTGACGGACTGCAGAATCGCAGACGGAAAGCTCCTTTTTTTCTATGCGGGCGCCTCCTCATACCTGCCTCTGCTCCCACATTTGAGGAAGGGGGAGCAGCAACTATTGAAAATTCTACCGGAAGGCGCAATATCAATAGCCAATTGCACTAGTAGTGGGCGAGGATAGACACAGGACGGGTTCAAAACATACGTTCCTAGCTGGAAAGAGTACATATGAGTCCAAACAGAGACTACCGCTTTCATGGAAGACAGACCTTGCCATGACACTTCCATTACACAAGCTCCGTATCACGATTACTTGACTTTCCGCCAAGAATTGACCGAATATTGTGGTGAAGGAATTCCGTCCAATGAACAGAGGGTTCAGCTTTCAGCACGACAGCGTGTGAAAAGCTTATAGGAGGGTGATTTGTCGTACTTCCAGTCGAGGAGAGCACTGGCCGAGAGACCTCAAGGGAGCCATCACAAATGCCTAGAGTAGTTTGGGCCACTAGGTGTCTAGGCCAGTGTGAAAACGAATTTTCTAAGCCATACCAGATACAGAGGTCAGTAGGAAGCCGCGGGCAGTTTTCTATCTGACAAATAGCACCGTTAAAGGCACAGTCCAACCTCAGAATCGTTTTTCTATTGTTCTGCCCATCTTGAAAACGGTCCCGTGGTGATTTCAATGATGTCTCTGGAATCGTACAAGACCCCCTAGGAACAGAGTTATGGCCCCTCAAAATTTGGGCTGCGGAAGCATGGTGGACGAGTTGTCCGAGGCTTGTAACTTCCTTCATTTGCAACCAATGTATATGAGCGAACCTGAGTAAAGAGAGAGGCTGGGAATGAAGGGAAGAACGGGGCTGTTGATCGGGAATGATCACTCATTTCGCCACTGTTGAGATCGAAAGATCGTAAAAGGGGCGTACCAAAATGGCTTCCCGTTGTGGGCGCCCCAGGGTGGCTTCCTCCTACAACTCGCTTATTTGGGGGAACAGAGATCTCGCTTTTGGCGGGGGCTATATAGGGCAGGTCTACTTCACAATTACGTAAAAATCTCCGATTTCGTCCCTGAGCTTGGACTGTGCCTTTAATGCGCTATAATTAATGTATAGAGAATTTGAAAGTCAAATACAAAATTTATAAGTAATTATTCCGGCTTTATTTTCTGTGGAAACTTGAGAAGAAGGGTTCTCGGGTGCGCACAGATGAAATATATATATTTCGGGCAAAAAAGCTAATATGAACCTTGATATTAGTGCTTTGAGGGAAGGAGGGGGGGGGGGGGTGATAGTGCTGCCATAATCAGGATATGTACTGCACTCTGCCTGAATACCAGAAACACACTGTCAGCGAGGGGTGGAAGATTCTCGAGTAACCAAAAAAATGCGACTCTCTAGCAAACACAGCAGAGAACAGACCAAGGGGTGTCAATGATGAGCCATTAGATCATCCTCCATACATCAGACTAGTCTTCTTGGCAACTATATCTGTCATGAACACTTGTGCTAACACAAGTGCAAGTGTCGAACAGTTGCAAGAGGCTGAGCCGCTTTTGAGGCTCATGAGAGTTTACTGGCAGTTCTTTGGTGCTTTCCACGCAGAAGCCTGTTCACATTTTGCAATTTTCCACCATTCATCCGACATCTCTATCCGTCGCAAATGCTTCATTCAAAGTGCAAGGGTACTGCACATGTCAGCAGCGCCACTCTGACGGAACTGGTGACAGTTTTCGGCCTTCCGTCTTAGGGTCACACGTATCCGAGAAAGCAGCGACCTTTGACAACGGCGCTGACACCCCTGCAGAATCATTGTGTGCATGCTGATGAAGCTTATTGCCCGATACCAGTGCGATAATCTTCACGCTTGATCAGACCTTGCACGACGGGTCTACAAGTATGAACGAAAACAATGGTTGTGCCATTCGAGTAGTTTCGAATAGAATTATTCGATTAACTGCCATTTGCATACCAATGTATTTTAATTCGGAATTTCCAAAGTAGTATCATTCGAACACTATTCGATATTCGGACCTCGACAAATGATGGCGACTGCCTCTGCTGCGTGAGATTAATTCTTTCTTATCATCTGTTTATTATATTAGGCCCCATGATAGTTGGCCGAGCGGCTGTAGCCAGCCCTGTCGATAAGAACCTACATCATGCGAATCGGGTGTGAACGAAATACACCTTTTGTGGCTGGGCTGAGCACGCCTGCGCCGTCCTTGGCCAACCCGGTCGATACGCGTGTAATTCATTGCTCTCAACAGGAACTCCATCAAAATGCTTTGGTTTCTGTTGATGTATCATTCGTTCCCCACCCGAATTATGGGTGACCTTTCCAACTAGGCTCGCACCGAAGTGTAGTGAAGCCTTGTAATTAGTGAGCTGCTATTCAGAGTCCAAAACGTCCCCAAATAATGCTCGAACGACCCAGGATCTCGCTCATTCTGAGGTTGGGATCCATTATCAACTAGGAAACATTGTGCATCCACACCCTAATTTCCTTCACTACAGAAATCCCCAACTGCCCAAGCTCGCCTATGGTGTCATTTTTTAAAAACTATTCCTGACTTTTTGCTAGCTCACAGCAAGAACAACGATTAGGAGAAAACCTAACACAAGCATGAACACGTATTCAGCTTTTCTGATTTCTGCTTTGATTTACCCTCATCTTCCGCCATCGTTATGCCATAATGAGATTGTGAGGCGATCAGCGTCAGAATTTGGATTAAAGGCAGTTTTCACGATAATCTTCAATTTTTAGATTATTCGCTATATTGATTAAGTGGGCCCCGGGTAGAACTAGAGTGAAGTAGAAATTGTGAAAAACGCACCAGAAGTACACAAAATCCTTAAGTATCACCCCGCCTCTTAAGTATCACAGGAAGTGTTTGTTGAGACAATGAAATCTTTTGTGGACCCGTCCTTTGCAGTTCTCTACTCTCTATTGCCCCGTTGGTTCCTTAGGGCCCTATCTAATCCTGCTTTGCATACAATAGTCTTATACTTTCGATTGACCCAATTTTCCACAGGTGACAACCACCATGAAAGTGTTCATACAACCGGACAACTAGACCATGTTATAGAATAATGTCTTTGAAATACGACGTTTTAATGCGTTTCTCGCCGTTTCTTCGTAGTTTTGGTAACACTTAGAGGCCAACGCATCGTTTTCTGTGAGAAATTACGGAACGAAAATCATCGTGAACACTGCCCTCGAAGGAGAGCAAGTCAAAGCTACACTCTCCGAAGCTCAGAAGGGTAGTGGTTGAGTTAAATTATAAAACGAAAAAAAATCTAAATGAAAAAAAAACTTTCTGTTGAAAACTTTCACTGCAAAAACTGTGAACTTTTTCTTTCAGAACCTGGGTGGAAGTTTAAGTTTTTGACATTTTTCAAAAATTTTGATCATCATGACGGGGGAACGTAACTTTGTCAAGGTCCTCGACAACGGTCTACCTGACCCTGAGGGAAGGCACTAGACTATGTTAACGAATATTCGGAAAACGAGTACTCGGCCGAATAAACGAATAACCGAATATTCGAATTATTCGATTATTCGGAGAAGTCTATTTTTCGAATAATTCGTTCATTCGAATATTCGGAGAAGTAAATTTTCCGAATAATTCGTTCATTCGAATAATCGTAAAAGTTAATTTTCCGAATATTTCGTTCATTCGAATAATCGAAAAAGTCAATTTTTCGAATTATTCGTTTATTCGAATATTCGAAAATTTTTTATTCCTTTGATATACTCTAGAAGGCACGCTGGCAAAAGTTGTGGTGGAAATCAGGGGCCGAATGCATCACTGGGCCGTGTTGGGGCAGGGACAGGGCAGTCTGCGCCCTTGAAGAACTCTGGGGCCGGATGCATCACCGCGCCGGGTTGGGGTAGGGGCAGGGCAGTCGGCATCACTGAAGATCGCGGTGCGAGGGCAGTAGATCATCTAATCAATCGTGCCCCAGCTGTGTTTTTCGCTGCTCTATCTGCCCCAGCCTCCGAGCTGGGGCAGCTGGGGCACGATTGATTTGGTGATTTACAGAGTTCTTCAAAGGCGCAGACTGCCCTGCCCCTGCCCCAACCCGGCCCAATGATGCATTCCGCCCCTGTAAATAACCAAATCAATCGTGTTCCAGCTGCCCCAGCTCGGGGCTGGGGCAGCAAGAGCAGCGAAAAATACAGCTGGGCACAATTGATTAGATGATCTACTGCCCTCGCACTGCGATCTTCAATGATGCCGACTGCCCTGCCCCTACCCGAACCCGGCGCGTTGATGCATCCGGCCCCAGGAGGACACAGATAAGGGAGGCGGCGCCCTTTTCCTGCATGCCAGATTCCGTTAGTTTAGCACGAAACCCCCACAAGGGCTTTATTGTTGGGTGGTACTCGACACAAGGATCACGAATGACACCCTAGTTCCGCTCATAGTTGGCACTGAAGTGAGTTATACGGGAAATAAGAAAAAGACGCGGAAACCCGACCTCGTGCGCCTTCTGACCAAACCCTACGAGGGTAAGTCGTTCATGAAATGACCAGTTGTCGACAGGGCACTCCCTAGGTACGCTGCGAAGACTAAGCATGAACTTGTGAGCTTGTTGTAGATAAATGACAGATCATTGGAGTCATTTTCGACGAAAGTACGAAGGATACATTGACGCTTACAAGCTAAGAATAATCAGTGACGTTTTCTTTTACTGCTAGTGTTAATGGGTAATGAACTATAAGAGAGCAACTATACCCATCGGAATAGAGACTATTCTGTTGTGATACAACAATAATATGACACAAAAGACAGATTTCCACGAATGATCTGCAGGTCTGCACATAGGGATGCCCAACAGATGAGTGATTCCCTAAGCTCGATGGTGGGCGAAATCCGAAGAAATGGAAGGGTTCCTGCGTGATGTCAAGACAAGAAAGAAGCATAAAGGCAGCGTATGTGCAGAAGACCGTATCTGATTTTTCATCGTTTTGCGATAAAAAATTTAAAAAAGCGGTTTGCGTGCTTCGGAACAAATTTATTTTTCTCGGGTGCCGGAAATCGGGCGCGAAACGTTCAAAAATGTGCGGAACTGCAGTTTTCGAAACGCAAACGTGAAATTTTCCAATAAATGTTATTAGGCTTGCCTAAATCATTAGAAGCGAATTTGGTTCAAGAAAGCCATTTTTTGCGATATCCTAACTTGATGAAACAACATTTATGCGACATCAGTAGCACACAGAACGTCCAGATACATATAGAAATAGGATCCTAAATATGCACATACAGTTCAACTCCGCAATCTCTGGCAAACGGGCAGCAGGAAGGAACGCGCAGGGCAGGTTCACGGTTCGGGCCCCATCCTTGATAGTGGAGAAGGGGCGTGTTTGGGGCGGATCCTCCGCAGGGGTGTGCGGCAAAGGAATTTAAAATTTCGGCAAACGGCAACGGCAACGGCAAACCCCAAAAATGGCCGGCAAACGGCAAACGGCAAAACGGCAAACGGCAAAATCTGTTTTTTGCTATAAGATACCAACATTTGTTTAGTCGTGTGGTGTTCCATGCAATATGTACCAGTTACTTTATGCCTTGCGTTTCACTAGAATTCCAGGAAGAAAAATCCCGTATAATTGAAGCTACTTGAAAGCCTCAGGTGATCAGAGAATGCCAATAGCACTGTTCTATATGTGATCTGTATAGGAGTCCTCGGACAGTCGGGGCTTAGTACGTCGGCACAATACCGTTAGTACGCCGGCACAAAGGGATCGGCAGCACCTGTGCTGTAGCTGCTGGTAACAGCAGGATATGCTGGCAACGACCAGGAGCTCCTGTTGCTTGTGCTGGCGTACTAACGCTTCATCGTGGCACGCGAGCTATTGCCAGCCACTCACTCCTAATGTCTGCTGACACTCTTCCATTGATTTGTCTAATACGAATGAACATTGCAGCATCCTCTTGTACGACGGCGGCGGGTATATAAGGCGGCCAGTCTCGCTGAGGGGGCAGTTGGCCGTATGAGGCCAGTCCGATGAGGTGACCTTGTGTCACTGTTTCGGAAGTTAATTTTTGGAACGCTGAGGGGATCATCCCCATCGCCCATCGCGAGGGGAGCCTCCTGGTTGCGGACCGCGGCGAGGATGTTCTCCTTGCTGCTGGCCGTGACAAGAATTATATCCAACACCGGTAAGGAGGGTGGCAGTCCAAATTCCGTCGATAATGAGCGTTAGTACGCCAGCATACGTTGGCAGGATATGCTGCCGCAACCAGTAGCTCCTGCACACAACGAGCGTTAGTATGCCAGCATACGTTGGCAGGATATGCTGCCGCAACCAGCAGCTCCTGCACACAACCTGCGTTAGTATGCCAGGTTTGCCCTGGCGTACTAACGGCGTTGTGCCGACGTACTAAGCCCCGACTGTCTGAGTCACTATCAAGATCAACAAGGCTGGATGATCAGTCGACTTTGTGGCGAAAGACAACCCACACCTAGCTCATGACCAGGGTCACTCACAATTTTTACTGTAAGTAGCAAGTAACACACTCAGGATTCATTCTCTTTGTCTCTCACTTGATATGGTTTCACTTGTGAGGCTACAGGAGTGAAGTGAGATTAGTCTAGTTGTATGCAGTGCTAACAATCAAAGTATACTCCAAATTCCCACGGGGAATCAAGAGCTCTGAAGGGCGCGTTGATCGATAGCACAGAATGAGAGAATCTGGTGACAATTCAACTGTTACATGCGACGCGCGCGACGGAAAGCCGCTGCGCTCACGTCACCGCTGGAGCGCCGCGTGCAGTGCGTTGAGCCAGCCGAACTGCTCTTGGGCGCTTCCCTTTCTGTGTATTTGGTCTACAAGCCGGCACGAGGCTTATTACGACAACAATATCGGATAAAAGCGAGCAATAAATCGCTCTAAAGGGTCCCAAACCTAAATGTGGTGTGTTCGCACCACCCACTTCCCCTGTGGCTACAGAGGAAGTGGGTGGGGCGAGCACACCACGTTCAAGTTTCGGGGCAGTATTTGTACATATTGCAATTATTATAATTTTCTCCTCTTTACCACGTTTCTAAACTAACTCAGCTCTGCCACTGAGTCAACTCTTCGTTTCATCTATGGATCTCGAAATCGAAAACATTATTGAACCTTGCCTCTAATGACAGCTGAGAACACTGGTAAAATAAAAAAAAGCCGGACGAAGTGTTTGCAGATTTTATCAACTTCCTGTCCCAATTATGACCATCAGCCCACCAACCGACTATTGGCTGACCGATTTATACTAGTTCTCAACGGGTTTGTATGTTTAAAAGCAGTGTTCATGATGATTTTCGTTCCCGTGTTTTCCACTCAAAACAATCCGTTGGCAACCAAGTGTTACCACAATTACGAAGAAACAGCGAGAAACGCACTAAAACGTCGTATTCCAATGACATTATTCTCTGGCCTGGACTAGTTATCCGATTTTATGAACATGTTCACGGTAGCTGTCACCGAAAAAAATGGGGCTAATCAAAAACGGAAGAATATTCTAGGCAAAACAGTATTAGCTAGGGTCTGAAGGAAAGTACGAAGCAACAGAGAGGAGAGCATTGCAAAAGACGGTTCCACAAAAGATTTCATTGTCGCAGCGAACAGTTCCTGTAAAACTTCATAGCCGGGGTGAGATTTGGGGATTTCGTGCCCTTCTGGTGCGTTTTTCTCGATTTCTTGGTCATTTCACATCTACCCGAGGCCCAACACACCAATCAGCAATTAATTTCAAAATCAAAGATTATCGTGAACACGGCCTTTAAATGGCTGCTTTCACGCTACAACTTTTATACCACTTGGTTTTGTAATCTTGAAACTTGCAGTAATCTGAATGCTTTTTGAAAAGGCTTTTTTTTTGCAAATTTAGCATTTCTAAGGGGTTAAGAGTTTGATAAATGAAAAAGACATTTGAAGGCTCATAAACAACTTAGAACTTAAACGAACTTCTCTGATTTCTTATTAAGGAGTTTATAGGAGAGTTTATATTATCATCAGTTACCAATTTAATGGGTACAATTACACATTACATCAGCTGGAACTAGTCAAAAAAAATTTTGTTGCAGCTTCGAATTGCTGACCAATACAAAAACTGTCATAAGGTCAAATCTTTTTGTTTTAACGTATTTTTGCCGAAAATTTGCCGTTTTAGACGAAAATTTCGGCAAACGGCAACGGCAACGGCAAACCCCAAAAATGGCCGGCAAACGGCAAACGGCAATCGGCAAACGGCAATTGCCGCACACCCCTGATCCTCCGTCCGTGCTCCGTCCGTTCAAAACAGTACACTTCAGGGAAAACCAGCCACTTCAGTCCGAGGGGAAAGGCAGGTGGCTAGCCTTGCACGGGCGGTGACCGGCCTTGCTAAGGCCACTCGTCCACCCTGACACTACGCCCTTACTGCCGCAAATTTTCATATTCACCCTTCATCCTGCCCTAGTACGCCCTTGAAAGCGATTGCTCCAACAACCGTACTGCTCAAAAATTCTTTTTAGCGGTCTCACCCAAGACCAGGTTGTAGCAGAGCGGCCTTTTGAATTCGCCGCAAATCCAAAATCGCTCCATTACAACCTGGCTCTTGAATGAGCCCGCTATAGAATTCTGGAGCAACACATAATAAAAACTACAAGTAATAACAAATGCAAATTTATTGCTCGAAATCACTTCTACAATAGAGGTTTAAGGTGTATGGTATACTTTTGCGACACACGGTCGCGTCGCTCTGCACAGCGACAGCGACGGCCTCCCGCCCTTTAAATGTGTGGCTGTCGCAGTGCATTGCACAGCGACAGTGGTAGCGACAGGCTACGGCACATTTGCAGTATGTCAGCACTCCGCGACACGTCGCTGCGACCCACACGCGACACCTGTTCTTACGACGACCGTTGCCGTTGCTCCGATGCGGGTCCCGCCGCGATTTGTGTTAGATTGCATGTCTGTCGCTCCATACAGCGACGAAGTATACCATACCCCTAACGTGTAAGCAAAAAGCCTTTGAAGGCACTTCGAGATGATGTAGTGTTTGAGATGCGAAAAAACCGTGCTACGGCAAACGCAATCAAGACTATAGACTATGTCAGAACACTACAACACAATATATGCATGACGACTACAAGGTTCACAAAGTCTAAAAGGTTAGTTTCAATATCCATGAGATTGGTTTAGAGGTGACCGGGTTCAGAATGATGAGCAGATAAAGCGATATGAAACTACGGAATGACACCGGAATAAAAATGAGATAAATCGGATTCAGATCATCTTCATCGAACCGTAGGCAGAGTACCGGGGGCAGAACAAGAAAAACAAAATTCAAAAGCATATGAAACGCAAAAAAATTACAAAAAACTCTCAGATATTTCGGGGAAACTACTTGTGGTAAGCAGTAAGTAACTTGAACGCCTCAAGTTACTTACTCATAACATAAAAGTCACATACACAATGTGGTAAATAAGTTACCCGAGGCGACCCTGTGAAAGTTCCCCTCGGGTAAATTACTCACGACATGGTGTATGTGACTTTTCTGCTATGAGTAAGTAACTTGAAACGTTCAAGTTACTTACTGCTTACCACAAGTAGTTTTCCCGAATTTTTCTGAGCTCGACGTTCGATCGACCGGACTCTAAGTCTTCAGTTTTCATGGCTCATATTGTAACCGTGGATCATCAGAGGAAATAATCCTCAAGATCGTCCGTTTCGCTCTCGTCCGCCCATTCATCAAACGATGACTCCGAAACCGTGTCATCGTCATCTGAAGACTCTTCCTCGAAGTCCCCACAGTCCCAATCGCGAACATGGTTTGGCCTCTCCATTTTTGGGAACATTCAGCGAATAGCGTCGTCCCTGAAACTTTATTATTGTTGGAGCAGACTTTCAATCATTAATGAACCTACATTGGCCACGACTTGCTCAACAGCAAGGTCTTGACGTGCGGCATCATCTTCGAGGCTCGGGCACAGCAGCCTAGAATACTAGTTCTATCAGGCTGTTATGATCTACATATCGAGAATTGAAGGTTACACACCTGTTTCCTCTGCAATCCACGAAAACAGCATTTGGAAACTTGGACGCCAGAGCTGCCCACGGTTGCTCCAGAAAGTTATTCCTCAGGCACACGTACTTCACGGACGGAGCAGGGTGCAGGGTCGCAGCAATATCGTCGTCCGAGATCGAGCAGGATTCGATGTGCAGAGTCTGAAAATAACATACTCTCTTACCTAAAACCGCTTATCATGTTCATGTGAGTCTTGCTTGCATGTAACAACTGACCTCCAGTTTTTTGTAGCTCCACAAGTAACGGAGAACTTGTACAGCACGTGGCCTATCCTCCACGATCTCAACATCCAACACCTCTCCAGCCGGCATCAGTCTGCAGGAAAGCATTCTGGAAATAGTCAACGACAAGCTCGCAATCACGGCAGTTTTCAGACATGAGAAATGGAAATGCGGTGTAACACGATAAAACTCGATGTTACGTAAATCTACCACACCTCGCCTCCGTCGGGGGCGCGCGCTCGCGTCGCGGCGTCGCATTGGAGCGCTCTTTCTCACAGCCCACTGCAGTTCCTCGCACGTACTCTACTCTAGCTGGGTGAATTGCGATATTTAGTGTATGTTAGGGTTATATCGGCCTCCAAACGGCGCGTATAGCTGCAGTGTTAGGGTAGACGACACTCGACAATGCGATTCTCGCAAAAATTACGAAGAAAAGGGTATAGATTAATTCAGGTGGATTCGGCATACTAATTGCAACACATGTGTTCCTTCACAGATTGGTCAATACAAGATGAATGCATGAGAAGGTTGTGCTCCAATATCTTACACACAGTCCGATGAGCTGATACCGGCATACCGTTAGTTCATGTTCAAAAAGGTCATTTCGAGCACACTATAATGCTTAAAAACTCCAGTTCTGCTCAGGAAAACTCGTATATGTAATGTTTGGGAAAGTATGCTGAGGAGCAATTGCAAAAATTTTCCATAGATCTTTGTCTTATTTCTCCTAGAACGATGTCCAGATTATCGAACTCAAGCCCACTTTGAATCTATTAGGTGGCGCAGAACATTTCGAAACTCAGTGAAGGCGAGCCAAATCGATTTTGAACAATTTTCCGCGCTGGGGGAAATATGTTAGCCCTCTTTCGAAACAGCCGGCTGTCACAAGGATTATAATTCTTCTGATATAGCTGACGCTGATCACTCTGTGTGCCCTGTTTGCAGCAAGGTGCTCCATAAACAGAGTTTCTACCGGCACTTGAAGAATGTTCATCAGTACTCCGAGGACCAATGCAGTGAACTGAAGGAGGAACGGCATCTGGTGAATCCGTAAATTACCTGCCCTGTCTGTGGTAAGAAACAAGGAAGTCAAGAGGGATTAGCCATTCATCGTCAAGAGAGGCATACCGAGGATGGAGCATGCGGTCGTCCACAGGATAACACAGTATTCTGTCTCACCTT
Source organism: Aplectana chamaeleonis (assembly GCA_029168955.1). Classification (NCBI taxonomy): domain Eukaryota; kingdom Metazoa; phylum Nematoda; class Chromadorea; order Rhabditida; family Cosmocercidae; genus Aplectana; species Aplectana chamaeleonis. The sequence goes on along the minus strand of JAPDOI010000013.1, from coordinate 4,073,622 downwards.
TGCCAACGAAAATGAATACAAGGTTTCAGAATTTTCTCTTGCTTAGTGGTGTACTAATACATCCGGCACGGACCTCAGGTACCGATTCGCAATACTAAATGCTTAGAATCACCATATCGCCACGTTAAGACCTTCAAGTCATAAAAAGAGGGGAAAGCCTGGTCCGCGGCGATGGTCTGTACTGTAAATGTGTTGACCAAAATTCAATGCGTTATTTAGTCCTTTTGCTTCTCTGTGAACAGAAACTTCCGAAATTAATTTTGATCTAGCTATGCCTATCGGACGAATGTGAAAAAATTGCATTTCGCTTATGCATAGGTCTTCCGTGGACAAAGAAATTGGAAAACATCAGAGACTACGGTAACACCGTAAATATGCTGTTTCTCACACGAAAAGTGTCTAACGCTTGGGAATCAGGTGGTAATGAAAGATATAGAACACATTCATCGAGCAAAACAGAAAAAACACACATCGAAGACTAACAGCGTCAAGGCCCTTCATGAACAACTATAGGAGATGATGCGCAGGGCACCCAGCGCCGGAGCTGGACCGTCCAGTGACATATGACCCACAAATAAAGCGAATTCTGCGATGTTTCACACTTCTAGATTATATATTATTCTCTCTGGCTAGTAGATTATACCCTGAAAAATTTGGAAACGATGTTGCCAGACGACAAATGAGAGATGAGTATTGGAGCACCACCTTCTCATGCATTCATCTTGTATTGACCAATCTGTGAAGGAACACATGTGTTGCAATTAGTATACCGAACCAACTTGAATTCATCTATTCCCTTTTCTTAGTAATTTTGGCGAGAATGACGTTGTCGAGTGTGGTCTACCCTAACACTGCAGTTATACGCGCCGTTTGGAGGCCGATGTAACCCTAACATACACTAAATATCGCAATTCACCTAGTTAGAGTATTGTACGAGCGAGGAACTGCAGTGGGCTGTGAGAAAGAGCGCTCCAATGCGACGCCGCGGCGCGAGCGCGCGCCCCCGACAGAGGCGAGGTGTGGTAGATATACGTAGCATCATAAAACTCCAGAAGTTATGAAAACGGAGTTAAACATTAAACAAAATTCCTGAACAGTACATGTAAGGTCTGCCCGAATGATAAGGTCCGCCCAAGCGGTCGGCGTGTGTGTTGAACGGTCGTCACGTAGTCCAACAAATGCCCTCCCGACTTCCGTTCGACACGCACGCCGACCGCCTGGGCAGACACTCTCACTCAGACAGACTTTAATTCACAACATTTTTGAAATTCCCTCATTCAGACATTCACAAAAATTTTGAAATTCCGAAATAATTGGCAAAAGGTTATGAGAATTTCGATGAGTGGGAAATATTTTCAGATATGCAACACCAAACATTTCAAACTCATGTAAACCCGGATGAAGAGATCAACGAGCAGAAAACAGCGAATCAGGAGTGAGATTTCAATTTTTTAGCGGCAAAATATCTTCAAAATGTTCACAAGCTGGGAAAACGAATTCAAAAAAAAGGATGTGAAAAATTTTCCATGCTGCAAACGGATTTTCTGAGAAAGACTTCTTAAAATCGTAAACAGTAACCGTGAGAGTTCAAAAAAGGCGTAGCCCTAACGTTTTTCTAGCGCCTATTTACGGAGGGGATAAGGAGAGGCACATATTAGTTAGAAATCAAACAAAAATTCATGAAAAATAAAAAAAATAATGAAAAAAAAGCGGCGGGAAGCCGTCTGGTTGAATTCTGACCGATCGATGCTGTCGACAGGTCCATTGCGCGAAGCGGCATTTGAATTCGACCAATAGCAGACGAGGAGGGTGGAGCGTTTGCGTCGATTCTCGCGCTGCAGGTCCAAGGGCGGACATCTCCGAGCTCGCTCGCTCGCAGGACCAAGGGCGGATATCTGTCCCCGCCCAGTCTCCGCCCACTTCCGCAGCTGACCAATCAGAATTTTCACGGCAGCAAGCCCGGCGCTCTAGCCTTGCTGCTGAACCTTCGGAGGGGTGGGATTAGAGGCGGACCTACCGCCCTTGCTGCTACCCCGTTTGCCAGAGATGCCGTTCAGTCCGCAAAGTGCACGGTGATTGCGAAAGACTGCTGCGGCGCGGTTGCGAGTATTCTCAGACAGGGATGTGGGACCACCCGGGCGGTTTTTGCCCTTGGTGCCCGGGTGATCCCACAGCCCGGATGATCCCACATCCCTGTCTAAGGATACTCGCAGCCGCGCCGCAGCACGCCTTCGCAATAAGCGTGCACTTTGCGGACTGAACGGCAATGCGGAGTTGAATTGTATACCGTCGAGGATGCGATGATTAAGCGGATGCGGCGCCGTCACGCAGCGTGTATAAGATTGTCCCAACCACTGTTATTCAATAAATTGCGCGCCTAATGCTCGTAATCTTGTTATTTTGAGGATGAAGAAGTCGAAATATGTTAGGAATATGAGCAGCAGGCTAGCAGAATCACCTGATTATGAGTGGCGGATTTGATATGGGCCGCGCCGCCTGGCTTAGTCATCGCAGGCTTGACGGTATATAGCCTAGCTAGCTCTCTCATTCTGAGCCGGTCGAAGTAAGGCTTATCGGTCTTATCATGTCAAACCCTCCTTATCACTGTTATATCTTGACATGACCGACCGCTCCACCGCTCTCCGCCCGGACTCAACTATGTATAAGCTCTACATAATGTCATCTCTTTGCGTAGTCGCTTCACAGCAGGACCACCCGCAGCAGGCTCGCTTCCCACGTCATCCATTTATCTTGTCCGTATCGATTGATGGCTCAGAACCAGTATAACTAGGAAAACAGAGAGAATTCACATACACGGAACGTAGGGAGAGATCACCTAATTATAAAAGCGACAAGGAATCCAGTACATGACACCCGGATCAGCCATAATTCGGTAGTTTTGACAGGTCTTCAGGATCCACAATCGAATAATAAATGACAGAATACTGTTCTTTCAGAAAAAGGCCGGAATCATACTTCTTGCGACCAGCGCACATCAGGCATATCGATTTTCGGTCGATAGGATATTAAACACTGCATCGCGTCGCTCATCGCTGGAAGTGTGATCCCGGCCAAAGTGTGAGACAAAAGCAACCAAAATATAAGATTTCACGAAATATCAACACATTCAAATCAAAATAGGGGATTCATTGCAAATCGAGTCTTGACTGAATTCGCTAATTTCTGGAACGTACTCAAGTTTTTCCAAGCTGCTAGCAAAAACGGCATATAAGCAATACGATCATTATACTGTGCTTCTCTGGGCCCGATTCCGGTCCGCAATTGCATCTCCTCATGCTTTGTGGCCGCGCGCATTCGACTCGGAAAAGTATCCAGCGCCGCAGCCGCAGATCTGTTGACTCTAGGTGGGTTTTAGGAACTGGAAAGTAAACAAAATTTGAGAAAACTGTACAAAAAAACCATATTGAGTCGGCTTTGGCGGTGGAAACTCGACTGATTCCATTGCGTGCGGCCGCAAAGCGTGTCGAGACGCAATTGCAGACCGGAATTTGGCCCGGGAAAGCACAGTTGATTCAGAAGATTCCAATTACCCATTCAATAGGAGACGCCACAAGCCTAATCGATATCAAGCAAATATCTTAATAGGGGTATATTGTGATGAAAAATAATGAGTTTTTCTAGTGTGTCCGGATTTAGACGTTCACAGAGATCATTTATGTTGACTCTTGTAAAGGAGAAAAAACGTTTGGACACAACCGATGTAGAAGGAGCAGAGAGATATTTTCGAGCCAGTTTTAGCGGAGGAAACTTTGTCGAGGACCAGAAGTCGTAATCCAGTGAATGCTCGGTTCGCAAATATTCTTTTAACACCAAAGACGACATAGCTAAGACGACATAGTTAAAAGCGGTCGTATAAGCCTTGAAGACGATCCACGTGAAGGACGTTCAAAAAGTGCATCAACACCAGAAATAATAGCCAAAATACAGGATATGGTTTTGGAAGATCGTCGATTGATTGAGAGATTTAGTAGAGGCTAGCTAACACCACTACATACATACAACGGCCCCCCACGTCTCAGCCTTGTCTACGTAGAGCCAAGCTCACGCGCTGGAGCACAAATAGCGCACTTGGTAGTGAGGTAGGGTCCCGGATATATGAAGAAAGTTCGGTTTTTCTAAGTGGCACATCTGCAGTTTTATGAATCCTCCCTATTTCACCTAAGAATTACGTCCAGAATATGAATGTAAAACCTTCACTCGAGAAAGAGAACTGACATCAGGTTGTGAGTTACATTTCCCAGTAATATCTCTCTTGCAAAATTGAAGAGCTTCCATACATCGCGTACGAATTCGCTCCGGTGTCTTAATCTGGGTGAGGTTCGTGCTGTGATGATGACAGAGAAGGCCGCAGGTTTGGGTGCCAGAAAGAAAGGAGGCCGCAGGCCCTGTCGGCAATCATGCATGAAGAATTGATATGCAGTCGTTTTTGTTCCGCATTTTCCGCGTTCCGCAGCACTATCTGCGATTTTCGAAACGAGGAAGGCCGAAACAGGCGAAACTGCAGTTTTCGGAGCGCGGAATTCCGCTCACCCCTGATCCGGACCCACAGAGACGTTTTCACCGCGCTGTATTGTTATGGATACGCAACATAGAGACCTCAAGCTTCGATTCGGTTCAAGCAATTAATCGAGAAGTAAAGCCCAAATGCGGTTATCTGAGAAGACGCTGTCCTTCAAGGCAGTGTTCACGACGAATATCATCTTCGATCTTCGAGTTCGACTTAGGAATGGGTTGTTCGGTCGTGAGCTATCGAATCGTGGAGAAACAGCGAAGAAAAGCGCTCAGAATAAGCTAAAATAGCGGTTTCTAACAATCAAAGCGTGGACGAGCTTACGAGCCCTGCTAGTTTCCGCAAGCGCGCGCAAATGGGGAAATGTGCGCGGCTCCATCAGGCTGAGCGTGGCGGAGTTTTTTGGCAATTCGCCGTCGGAAACGTTGGAACGGCGCGGGCGGGCTAATAGCAGGCGTACTTGGCTAGCGAAATCTTCACCTCGCTGTCGTTTTCACAGACTGTTGGCCCGTTTTCGTTTCTTTCTTCGAACCTATCCCCTCCAGCATTTGTCAGCACAGTGTTTCACCTCAAAATACGAGATTTACCGTGAACACTGCCTTCGAAGGTCCCTGCCTCCGAGTTTTTCCATGGAGTCGAATGGTGCAACAACAAAGTCGAAAAAAATGGTTGAAAACGAGTCATAGATAGCCCTACCCAGAAGTTTCGAATAAGTTACTTGCGAGATATCCGAGCGAAATCAATTTACTTGAGGCTTATCTGAGTTCATTTAAAGTTACTTGCGAGGTTGGGAATCGCAAGTAACCTACTGGGTATAACTATGTTACTTGTGATTTTTGAATCTCGCAAATAACTTACATAGGCCCATCAATCCTCGCAAGTGGATGGTGACGTCGTAACTTGCTTAGCACGTGCACAGCCGGTATATAAGGCGCCTCATCTCACTCGAGTCCTCATTCGACATTCTGATGCCGGCCCGGGAAGGCGACTTCCAGTCGCTCTACGGAAGCCAGAATATTTTTGACCGCTGGGGGATAGGGGTACCTCTCGGCTGGAGGGCGGGGGGGGGTTCGCGGTCCTAGGGGAGGATGGTTCCTCACCGCAGACCTTGGCGATGACTAAGCCCTTGCAGTGGTCCGAGACGGGTCTGTCTCTGCCGTGGACCGCGACAATCACGGACCCAGGGTGCCGAACCGATGTCACCTGCATCTTAGGAGTAAGTTAGAGTTCGCGCAATCATTTTAGTCACACGAATGGACGGGGCTGCGACGGTAGATCACCCCTCGCGAATCGAAACCCCATTCTCCAGTGAGGCCGCCAACCCCGCTCGGCCAGCCGCCTGGTCCATGCTTCAGACTAAAATGAAAACGGAAACCATAAATGTCCTTTCTGTGTGGATTACCTGTATACTGGAAGTAAGTTACTCGTGACATAAAAGTAAGTTACTTGCGACATCGAGTAAGTTACTTGTGACATAGAAGACTTCACGTAACTTACTCAAAAGTAACATTTAGCTTCATTCACGACTTCTGAGTGTACACCAAAACAGGACCGCTTTTGTGACGTTTCATTTTTGACAGTGGAAGGATTGAACAGTTTGCAGGAGTGAACTATTCCATGTACTAAAAGTGATACACCTAATCAACTATCACATGTCAGTGTTAATTCTTTTGATAACCGGTTGTTTATCTGACGAAGGCTTTCAAATGAAGTACTACTCTGTTGGGCGGCTGCTGCAGTGGGTAGGCTGCAGCACACGATTTTGACCACACTTCCTGGCCGTTTTTCACCGGTCTTTTTCACTCCTGATACGGAAAAAGCCGAGAGCTCGGGATTCCGCTGGAAAACTGGCATGTGTTCCTTCGCGAACACTGCCTTTAAAGGTCCCTGCCTCCGATGTTTAACTGAAATTGAATGGTGCAACAATAAATTCTAAAAAAAATTATCGAGACGAGCAATAAGTAGCCCTATACCATCACAAAACTCGGACGCGGCATGTTCGCCCCCCCCCCCCATCACTAAACCACCACCGATGACGTGAGCGGGGCTAGCATAGCATAATCATGTTTTTTGGCGGTATAGAGCTATTTAAAGGTAGTGTTCACGACGAAATGTTGCAAAAACGGGCAAAAACGCAAGCTTTGAGTCTCTCTTAGAAAAGGAAAAACGGAAGGGCGACGAAAAACGGTGGGGAAGTGGGTGAAAATCTCGTGGGCCAGCCGACCCATTAGGCTACCCGGCCCACGTCCTGGAAGAGTTGTCCTGCGTTCGTTTTACCGTACGATCAGGCACCGAAAGTTCGAATATTCTTCATCGCGAAAGGTTGTGACATCAGAACATGTACATTGGCCCCTCTTATTTTTGAAGAATGTTCGGTACAGGAAACAGAAAGGAAAGCCGCTCACCTAAGAGTTTTGAAGCGCGAAGCCATTTCCCTGACGTCAGCTTTGATGCCTTGTCTGTAGTCTCCCGAAACACACAAACAGGTATAATTATTATTTTTCACAGATTTCTTTATAGTTTTTCACCGGTATTTGAGTGTTCTGTGGGGACTTTTTCCTATCAACTCCTACGTAGTGGACTTACCTACTCAGAAACATCAGAAACTATTATACGGGTTTTTGTCGTGAACACTGCATTTAGGGCTCGTTTTTGACGGTTTCTCCGATAGTATTGTTGCCATGGGCCCTGCGCTTTTCGACGTCCGGTTCAACCCGAAGACGTTTCAAACGTGCCTATACACAAGCCAACCACTTACGAAGTTCAAATGTGAGCACATAATTGGACGAGCCCAAGCAAACCAGGAAAGAAACAAGAAGAATGTTTATAGAGAGAAAAAACTTCCCTAATTCCGTCAAGTCCCTGCTACAATTTATGATTCACTCAAACATCATAAGCGGATACAAAGCCGCGTACAAGAGCATTAGATAGCGTGATTGACGAGTGTCACTCTCACGCTGCAGCAACATGCAAGACCTCAAAGTAGGCGAATGGCGAAGACCAATTGCACACGCGACGTGCGTACATAGACTCAGACAAGATGTACTCTCGGAAAGTCGATAATAACACAGACTTTTTGTTTGGGAGCCGACACAACAGCGACTGAACATACAAAGAGCCAGAATTAAATGCTGCTTGCTGCAGCGTAATTGTTCCATACCGCACTGAGGTGCAAATATTGCATGGACTTCTGGCATCATGTTGACATCATTGCGAGAAGGTACAACACCCGCGCTAAGTTTTGTAAAAACGGGGAGCATCTGGTAAAGTTGGCAAAAGAGCGTCCGATGAATGTAACTTTTTTGAATGAAGACTTTTTTGAATTCTGAAAACGCTATCATATTCACAAATCAAATTGCAACCTAATTATGTAACTTGTAGGCCGAAGTTCCCTAAAATCGCTTAGTTTCTGAAGGAAATAGTTGTTACAATCGTTTTTCAAAAATGTCGCGCGCGGCGAAGTGCGGCAAAACTTTGAGTAGTAAATGCACAAGTAAGGGAAGAAAAATCTGTATGCTTTCTTCATAAATTAGGTGCAGGTGAGAGAATCTCAAGATTTGTGTTGGTTGAATTTCCGAAATCCTTCATTAAACACGCTCGAGAACCACATGGAAAGTAGTGGCTTTGTTACGAAAACCCTCGTCTCTTTAATGAAGGATTTCGAGAATTCAACCTACATAAGTGAACCTTGAGATTCTCTCAGCTGCACCTAATTTCTGAAGAAAGCACACAGACTGATCTTTCATTACTTGTACAAATAATACTCAAAGTTTCGCCGCACTTCGCCGCGCGCGATGTTTTTGAAAAACGATTGCAAAAACTATTCCCTTCAAAAACAAAGCGATTTTAGGGAACTTCGGCCAACAAGTCGCATAATTAGGTAGCAATTTGATATGTGAATATGACAGCGTTTTCAGAATTCAAAAAAGCCTTCATTCAAAAAAGTTACATGCATCGGACGCTTTTTAGCCAAGTTCGCCAGATGCTCCCCGTTTTTACAAAACTTAGCGAGGGTATGGTAAACTGTCATAAGAATTTAAGGTGAACAGCGATTTTTTTGCACACATACATATGAGATGACAGAAAGTACACACACAGAGGCGAATATTTTCACCAAACAGCAATGTAATCCTATGGTGAAGCCTGATCACACCTACGTCTTGGAGACGATGTTAACGATGAAAAATTTTTACGTTTTCTCGCGGGAACGTGAGCTTTAGATCCATCCAAAGGTGGTGATGAGGAAAGAACGGTGGAAAACGGGCTGGAAACACGTTCTAACCGCGTGGATCGGCCGACTAATAGGATTGCCCCGCCCTTATCATGGGAAAGTTGTCCACCCGAAGGAGCAGTTGTTGAAGATTTGAGAAGTATTTTGAACCCGGTGATTTTAAGAGAATCTTCGGTAGTTTGGAACTGGGATCGCCGGAGATTCCTTAGCGCTTGCACCAAACACACAAAATAGGCTTGAATAAATATTTTGGGGTTTCTTGTTTTTCCAACGGTTTTCATCGAGAATCGAGAGGTCACGATGGGAACAGTCTTCAAGTTTTCACCGGAAACTGAAATGCCCGAGGTCCACTGCGGTGATAGTGTCAAACAAAAAAACCGAGCGAAAACGAGCACTGAAAGGTCCTATACGGCTTCCACACTTGAATGTGTCATGCCCGTCCCGCCCACTCCCACACTGGCTGTTCAGGAAATGGGCGGAGTGGGCATGCCACATTCAAGCCGAAACTTTGCCTTAGCGTACTATGATCCAACGGTTAGACAGCGTTCAGAGTTTGGGCGGGGCGCCGCGATCGCACATGTCAGTGCGACACGGAAACCAAAACCAAAAAACAAAAATTCGTGTAATCACGTAATCCTGCTTTTAGTGACGACGGCAACATTTTTTCGGGTCTGTTTGAGTGCCTCTTTTGATCTTTCAGTGCTAGATTTTGTTGAGTTAATAAAAAAAAAACCCTGACGAAAAACAGCAACAATCGTGCCTTCGCGCGACGTCCATCGCGTCGCTTTGTATTGCAAGGGGACGCGAATGTCGTTGCCGGAATGCAAACTGTGCGTCGTTTCGGATAGGGACGACGCGACGCGACGTCGCTTGATCGATATTTAGACTAATTTCAACATTCCCTTGCGCAGCGAACGAGCTCTGAACGCCGCCTTACGGTCGCGCTCGCAGGGAGTAGACTGGTAGCGGTAGCCAAAAGGCAGAGCAAGAATGCCAGATCGCGGCAGGTGGGTGGACTAAACAGACGAGGAGGCCGTTGTCCGTAGATCACGAACAAGGGCGCTGGCTGTAGACGCATAGCTGTGTGCATTACGCTCGGCCGCAAGAGTGGTGTGGTCTAAGCCACTTGTCCCCCTTTCTCACAACTCATATATACTTCGTTACTGCTCCCTGTGTTCCTGCTGATAAGAAGCTCATCTAACTGACTAAGGCTTTACAGCGGACCTGAAGGAGATATCTCGTCAGCAATGGAGGGATACCCTATGAAAATTCAATGTCTCCAGGGGTATCGAGATTTGATGGGCACATTGACAGGAAGTTTTGAGAGGACAACAAATGCTCTGCCGTTTTTGCACGGCACTCCATACACACGTTTCGTGCTCTCTGAACGCCAGCGCGATCCAGCCTTCAATGTTTTCCAACGATGTTTGAGGCGTACCGTATGTAGTGTCTGCTTCTGTCCGCCACCGTTGCGGGAAAATCGTCTGTGATCATGTATTTGCCTGTGGTTGAAGAGCATCCTGTAAGACGCTCGTTTCGCTGCAATGGTAGAGTTCGATCTAATCCCAAGATAAACAAAATCTTCCATCCGCTCAAAATCGACACATTGATACCTAATTCATTTGTGAAGATTTAAGCACTGCCTCCAAAGCTGCTCCAAACTTATTAGAGCAATAATCGAGTATGCCGCTCAGAAATTAGGTCTTAGGCCTTCAACGATTTCCCTGCCGGGTATGAGTGCGCAATAAGGTGTGATCTTCCGCACTTTTCTAAGAAATGCAAAAGAATATACCCTAGCTCGCCCTCATACCATGGTATAATGGTTGAAGAATTCGGCCTCTGATCATTTCCGATAAAAAAGGAAGCGTGCAAGCCACACGCCACACGATCCACGAGGGCAAACACCTATTTGTGCTGCCTCAAACAACTTGGATTGGTCCATCATGGAAGAAATGTTGAGCTCACAGTCCATAGCGCACAAACGCGGCCTTCGTTACAATTGGCGAACTGGCTTGCTCCCTCTGGGTCATAGCGTGAAGATACTTCTTACGCGCGCTTCTCGTACCCAGCCATACCCCAAGTTGGTCGATCTGTGGCACACCCCTCCAGTTTTGTGGGGACTTCAATTGGGTCCAGAGTATAGCCGATCATTGTGTATGAAGATAAACATTCAGACCCTGCAACGTCAATTCCTAGTGAGATGCGCCGCACACTCTACTTTGCAAGAGGAACTAATGTGCTCTGGGAGCATACAGTGAAAGGCCAGCCAACCTTTAAGTTAATCATTCTATCTTCACAGATGGATTAGGTACCAATTTGCCAACCTTGAACCCCTTTTCGTAGACCTTAGGCTGAAATCGAACTCGATGTTTGTAGCGTAACCAGCGCCCACCAGGATGCTCCTCAGCCACAGACAAACACACTCGCTAGCATTCAGGAAGAACGAGACATGTATTAGTGCAAGTATGGAGCGCCGTAAAAAAGGACCATAAATGTGTTGCTTCCTCAAAACTTTTGTCAATTAGGCCATCATTCTCTGTTCCCCTCAGAACAAATTGAATTTTCACAAGGACTCCCTTCATTGTTGACAATCTCCTTCAAGTCTGGTCTGATGTTGGTGAAACATTTCAGTCAGCCAAAATGGCTTCCTGCCAGAAGGAGCACAGCAAACACTACCGAAGCATAGTTCTGTTGTGATAAAGGGGTACATGCGGCTTAGAACACACTACATACTGTCGTCCCCGAATGTAATGCACCAAACGATGTATCTTGGCGCTTAGCGACCGTTCGTGCTCTATAGCAAGGACCTCGCCAAGTTAGAGCTCTTCTGCCTGCGCTTTGCTCCAAGGAGAACCGACTCTGCTTCTCTGTGATTCGCCCACATGCCGCAATCTGGCTTTCTGGTTCTGTCTTTTGGCCGCCGCTGCCAATCTCCCTGCAAGCGAAACCGTAGCGGTTGCACCTTAGTACGCTAAAATACAGGTCATTTTGCGCATAGGTTAGAGTTTTCGCGCAGTCTCCAGCAGATAATGTTCGGCTCAGAGTAGTTCACCAACACTTATCGTCTGTATCACCTGCCCTACCGTTGATCAACGGTCTCGAGCGGGCGTCAGTATCGTCTCCATTCGTCCCACAAGCGCGCCACGCTCGGCCAGAGAATCCTGTTCGCCCCAGGATCACGGAGACTCCCATTATTTCCGTCAAGGCTCTTAGTGAAAGAGTCTGACCATCGTGTTGGAGGACGGCTAGTGGTGCGCTTGACGTCCCGCGGTTATCAATCGATAAAGCTTTGGACAGCGGTCTTACTCAGAGAGCAACCAGTGTCCGGTCCGCCTGATTTTCGGCCACTTAGCACAGTCGACAGCGTCCTTGAACCTCGACCGTCTGTGCAACTCGGCACTCCAAACTCCTTCTCTTCTTCTTGAGTGTGAGGTACACTCCGCGAATCGTTCTTTCGATCGCGCGATGAGTGACGCGAACCACATTTTCATCCTGCTTGCGTGATGCGCAGGTTTCCGAAGAAAGCATTAATGGTGGCAAGTTGTGGATTCGAACAGGTGGGCACGAAAGTCGAACGTTAAAAGTCTTCGCCGAAATTTTCTCGACGGTTTTCAAGCTCTCCAAGCTGTTCGTTTGCTCCTATTCCACTCCGGTGCTAGGCCGTCCAATCGCAAGTTCCGTACAGGGCAATCACACTCGAATAGATATGTCTACCAGCGACTAAATCTCAGCTTACGTTTTTTTGTGTTCTCAAAGTGAACATTGGAACCATGAAAGGATTGAGCTTAGCGAGACCCATCAAGAGACCGTGATTCAATAAAATCGTGACCTAAAAACAGTGGCACTCTCTTTCACTGCAATCAACAATAGTTACATCGCCAGACACTCCTACTCACGGAACCGGCATCAGTACGGTAGCTCTCCCATTCGCGGCAGCTTCGACAAACTGCTTGCATTCAAGGATCCTCAGCAAATTATGTGCTTGGAGGTGTCGCATCATCGTTCGAGCCCTCATCATACAACCACCAAGGAGAAGGAAATCGACATGGGACTTGATACGAAGCGCTGCAAGAAGCTTCATCGGAAAACGTCGAGGGCCCACATGTGGACCTGAACTCCGAGATGGAAGGAGACTTTTTTTTCAAACGCTGCCCGTCTCGAAAAGAATGTGGAACACTGCTGTCTGCAGATCTGACTGCGAACTGTTTTTCACGCACCCCCACAACTCGGAAAACCATGTTTTCGTTGTTGTAGGTTTGTGACAGCACTTACGTTTCTCTAAATGCCTCTCGGATTCTAAGAAAGGGCATTTTTATTCCCTTGCAAAAAGGCTAGTCTATCAAGAAATTTTAATAGCGTTCAGAAAAGGTTTCGGGTTCTGCACAAAACTTTGAACAGGGGTTATTTAGGATGCTGAACGCAAATCTATGGTCAACTTGCTTAGGGTACCTGTAGGCTACGGTAAGCATGATACACTCAACTGACGCAACCTACAATACCCTAATTTTTCGAAAATCGACAACTGCACCCCGAATTCGCATTCGGCGTCCCAAATAACACCAACAGAGAAATTTCGAGCCAAATGTGAGACACCGTAAAACTACCATAACATACCGTAATCCATAGAAAATGGAGAAACGGACTATGTACTTGTGCTGAGCAGCCCAAGTAACCTCTATGGAGAAAACTTGGGCCATTTTTTTCATAATAGCATTCAGGAAACCGTCAAAAGTCGCGTTTGGCCAGCAAAATTTTCCCCATCGGTATATTTTTGGAACAAATCAGCCCGAATTTCTGAAAGAAAAAATAACAAATGGACCTCATATTTTGATCAACACTCAAAACAACCCCTACAAAAGATGTGAGCTAAATCCGAAAGAATGTTACCCAACACTTTAACCATTGCCTTTCGGGCGCCACCTTTCTCCTCACAAAGCTATCAAAATGCCCACTTTTGGGAATCTCCTGTAACTCTTCGAGGCTTCTAAAACATAGGTGTGTAAGTAGAACAAGCTCTATTGCCATCAGGAAAGTCATTCATACCTGGGACAGAGTGGCCATGGAAGCCTCTTGATAAATACATGGGTGAACGCAAAGAATGTACACTGTATCGAAGTGGAGACTAATATAGGCAAAGAATTTTTTGCGGGGGGATCTTGCAAACAGAATTTAAAAGCGGAAGAAGGATGACTGCGTGCAAAGGGTTCCATTTTAACGGCCGCTTGGTGGTATGAAGACTGACTGTGGACGAACGCGATCAGCAGAAAGTCACGTCGACGACTGCAAGGTAGTGTTCTGGGTAAAATACAAACGCCAAGATCTGCTCCCAAAGTAAGTTCAGGATAGCAGTACACACGTTTTATACCTACGGACCTCACCCCAAAAGAGGCTAGCAGCCGGAGACGATAAGGAATGTAGCCTCGCTGAGGTTGGGCAACCTTACCACATACCCATGTTTGCAACCAACGCTTTTCTACCCGCAGCTGTTGGTCTAGTAGGGAAAAGGAACATGACCATGCTTCTCTATGTGCTTATGTGGGTATGTGTATATTTGAAAATTTGTGTGTGTGTATGCGGGTCCCTGCTTATTCGGCTACTAGCCCCCTGTCGGGTAAGCCCGACCGTTACGATTCGTTCAAGAATTTAATGTGTTTGCTGGATTCATATAATTTTTGCTCAAGCAGACCACTAGAGACCGCCTACTGCTAACAAGAACTCAAGATCTGTAGCTCTGAACACAGATCTTTTCATTTACCCGTTACTCACAACACTGTTGTGATGGTATACGTGACAATCCGCTGATCGCATTCGTACTCAACTAGCCTTCACCTTACCGACGTAACCTTCAACTGCAACCCTTCGCACGACTATCACTCTTCTTCGCTTTTTACGCTCTTTTTGCAAAACTCCTCGGGAATTCTTTGCCTATTCAGGTCAAAACTGTGATGAGAAGACCTTGGCCAGATGTTCCTCCGCTACCTTGTCTCTACGCTGGTTTCTGCAGTCGCCAGTGTTCCGAATTTTCTTTTTGAAAGCCTCATTTGGTTTTGTCATTCAGGCTTCCATGGAATTCGGTAAACTGCGGGATGAAGGGACGCTGGTTGCAGTACTGCAACCAGCGTCCCTTCATCCCGCAGTTTTTTCTCGTTCCGCCATGTATCAGAACCATTCCACTAGGTTGCCCACATCAGATGGAGTTTGGAGATGCAATTTTAATATGTTCCCGAGAAGGGGCAGTGTTCCAATACTCCACACTCAGAAACTGCTAAATGCCTCAGTCCATAATATAGCCAAAATCTGAATAAGGCCAGGACGGCTAGGCCGAAGTGAGTAGAGCTGATTGAACGATTGAATTACCTTTATGTACGTTCAGAGTAGATCAGGATCTAAGCAACAATGCGTATTTTTTCATCTAAACAAGATCAATGCACCATTTTTTTCTACATCTATTCTGGACATTTCTAAAGGTAGTGCAATCGTTTATTCAGCTCTACTCACTTCGGCCGAGCCGTTCCGACCTTGTTCAGATTTGGACCCTTTTTAGGGACTGCCTGAGGCATTCAGCTTATTCTGAGTATAGAATATTGGAAAACTGCCCTCCCTCTGGAACATATCAAAATTGCATCCCGAAACTATGTCTGATGTGGGCAGCCCTCCCTGTCAAAATGCAAGGAATATCCTTCAGCTTCATTTTGAAAGTAACACTAATGGAAAATCTCCTCCCGCATTAATCCACATATGAGGTTCTTGTTAGAATGGTGGCACTGCTGAATGCATGCCGTGTCGACAATCTTTACCTCCACGACTATGAGATGAAAGCCATGACGATGACGCGATATTTCCAGATAACTCGGAGAAAACCTGGATGCGGGCATTCTGTTGTAGCTAGCCAGGAAGCTTCAACGAACCGAGCTGGCTCTCGACGCAGATCTCTGCGTTCACCCGTTACTAAAAACCCTTTTGTAACGGTCTGCGTGACGAACTACAGGTCGCACTCGTCTTTAATCAGTTTTCACCATTCCGATCTAACCTTTAAAATGCAACCCTTCGCAAGGTAATCACACTTCTTCGCTTTTTTACGCTCCCTTTGAGAAACTCGCCGACAACTCCTCGCCTTTTAAGGCCTGGATAGTGAAAATACCTTGACCAGATGTTCTTCATCCCTCTTTCTCCTCCGTTCGCATCTGCAAGCGCCAGGGTTTCAAATTGTCTTTTCAGGAAGCTCCCTTCGATTAGGGAACTCAGAATTTCATGGTTCTTGGTAGACTGCGGAATGAAGAGATGCTGGTTGCAGTACACCACGTACCGAGATGAACCAAAATCCTCCCCCTTGATGGTTATAACGGTACGATGGTGGTGAGTAACTTGTGAGTAAATTGGTAACAGAATCCCGTATGCAGAAAATCTGTCGTAGCTCGACAGGAGGAAGCTAGAACACTGGTGCTGATCCTGTCGCATGAGGGTGCGCACCTGAGATGCTCTCTCCTCCTTATCGCACTCTTTCGCTGTTGCTGAGTAACCAAGATCATTTTGCTCCGAAACAGTCCACCTTGTACGAATACGTTTGTCACTTTCTGTTCGACTACCAGCCGGTTTTATTCTCATTTTCCATTTGTCTCCTGGATCCCCTGGCATGGGGAGAATAGCAATAGCAGTGACCAGGTAGCACGGGAATTTCATCAATCTTGCTCAAGCAACCCACCAGCACTGCCGTAGCTTATCCGAGTTAGCTCTAGATGCAAACCTTTGCGTTCATCTATTGCAAAAAAAAAGTTTTTCATGGCCTGCGTGATATTCTGCAGATCACAATCGTCTTCAATCAATCTTCGTCTTACCGGGTGACCTGAAAAACGCATGCCTTCGCCGAATAATCAATCTTTCTCGGTCTTTACATTATCTGCGAAATGACCGCTGGAAATTCTTTGCCTGTTTGAACCTCAACTGCGGACGTTACTTGGCTAGCGGTTCTTAAGGTAAACCTGCAACAAAGTTTCGAACTTTTTTGCGTAGTTGACATTTCTACAGTCTCCTTCAGGTAAGGTATCCAGGCTTCCATGTACGGTTCTCGATAGACCATGATTTGATAGTAAGCTGGTTGTAGCACTCTTCGCACAGCGCTGTCCCAAAATCCTTTACCTGAATGGTTATACAGTGCGTTGCAAAATTATACGACATACCCCGATTTCCGCGGTTCTGAACTTCGCTTGATTTGAGGAGACAAATGGTGAACGCCAATCGGTGCAGCCTCCCCGGAAACCGCTCCGTACAAATCCTCATGAGACTAGAGCAATTAGCAGGAAACTGACAACGAAAATTGTCAAAAATGACCATTGCAAAACTATACGACATTGCTGACGTTCTCGCAGAAATTTCGATTTTAGACCCTCTGTATCAGTTCGTTAATGGTAAGAAGCATCAGAAACTACAAGTTGATAGCCTTCAGTTGCTGTGATACTTGCGTACAATTCCCAGCAGTGTAAACCACAAGGTCGACGTTGAAGAGGTGATTGCTACTTTCGTTTATCAACTGATTTAAGGCTAGAACGTCGTCAGAGCTCAGAATGACCATAGAATAAAAACGCAGCCAACGGTACAACTTCTCAGAGCAGTTCCACTCCCATCGTCTGGGCAAAGGAAAAAAATGTGTAATAAAGGGAGAACCTGAACGTAGCGATACAGAGCTTGAGTCAGCTCTGCACGTCAAAACATGCAGGCCGTGCCAGGTTTTCAGTGTGGTGTAACAGATATTCACGTACGTACCTCAAGTCTGCACTCTGTTGAACATCGTTACGTCACGTTCGACCACTCCGCTTGAAATTTTGGAAACTGAGCAAACATAGTCGATTTCTTCATTCAGAATCTTATGATCCTTAAACCTTTCTTATATGAGAAATACATCTCTTTTGAAACCAACAGGAGTTGAGCTGTGTTGATCATATTTTAATGTTTTTCTCAATTCTTATTGAATACGCGCATTTTTTTCAACACAGGGCTGAAATTGTAAGGCGCTGACCATACTACCCCGCGAGGGGCGACACGACACAGTGTTTGTCATCTATGTATGTGAACCGAAAATCGATACGCCCGCTATGCATGACCGCGATCGCTCGTCGCGAGAACCACGATCGCGACCTAAATGTAAATTCTTCTCTTTCTGATCCGCCGTGGGCCAACAAGGTATGGTTTCCGTTTTCGATTTAGTCTGACGCATGGACCAGGTGGCTGGACGAGCGGGGTTGGCGGCCTCACTGGAGAATGGGTTTAGTGCGGTCTCGTGAGACCCGAGCGTAGCCCAACGCTAAACCAAGCGTGGCGATTATACCAGCTGGCTTGTGATTTTCTTCAAACAAACCCGGCTGCGACCCACATTCGTACATGAATCCCAGCCCCTAATGTCTTGCACTTTGGGGAACAGGGGCGTCGAGTTCAATGAGATTCGTACTGAGCGATAACAGGAGGAAAAAAATTATCTGGCAACATTTCAAACCATAGGAAGGATTGATGAACGCAGCTGACTGACTTTGCGTATTTCAAGTAGGGAGCCGCGGCGCCGCTTGGCGGAAAAACGAAATGATGGCTATCGATCGAATGATTCCGTGCTCAAACGCTGAGTGCGGCTTCCCAATTAGAAGATAAGTTATAAGTTCACTACATTCGTGAAAGGCAAATGTGGAAAAAATCAACCTTAGCGAGAACCAAATACTATGAAAGAAACGCTACAACATCCAGTGATAAAAGTGGAGGCGAAAGCAACGGTTCATCTTAAATAACTAACTATAAGATTTGAAGTCCAACAGGATCTTTTTCGCACGTACTTTGAGATTACTGCTCTGGAAGAACATTTTTCGCGACCTCGGAGTACGGAGTATGACCAGCCACGTCTGCGCTTAAAGAGTTGGCATACAAACCAGTACTTGTTCGAGGAGTGACAGGAACGATAACCACGCCGGTTTGTTGTTTATGAGTCCCACCCCAGAACTGCAAAAATCAAGAAGCTACGGAGAAAGAAGGAAAAAGGATCTCAGTCTAACAAAAAAAACCTGAAAAAAACCAATTCCGCTTCTGGGTAACCCGAGTCTGAGACAGACATGAGTAGTAGACGAACGAAAAACTGATACCAATCCGATGGCTCCTTCATTTGAAGCAACCTGCAAATAAACAAAAACTTTTGCTTTCGCCCATACAAATCGCACGTTTGCAACGGAGCATAAGCAAAACAAAAGGAGCGGAAACGCAAATAGTTGTGCATAGATACTAATAGAGTAGCTATATAGCATATCATTAGTTCGCGAAGAAATCGAGCTGCTAATTGCTTACTACGCATGTAAACAAAATTTGGTGACAAACGTAGTGAGTCCAAAAGATCATATGCAAGGGAACAAATGCAGTTTTTGAACCACCGTATGAAGCGCTACGGGTGAGGGGTTTAAACGGACAGCAGCAAATCTCAAAATTGTCAGATCAGACCTATAGGCAAAGTACGCCGTGAAAATCACCCAACATTTTTTGCCCTCATTCGCTTGGTGGGATCCACCTTGTTCTAATGGCTGAGATGATATGGGAGGCCTAATAAAAAGCATTCCACTAAGTCTCACCATTCATCTATCACAATTTGTTCGCCAGGATAAATATGGAAGGAGTCGCTTGGCAGCGTGACAGTGTGCCTCTGAAGACAATGTACGCGCAAGGATCCGCAAGTTATTTTCACTATTTTGTGCAGGCAGGCCCACGATGCTTGGCTAGCCCTGTCCTGGTTTCAAGAAGCTGTTTCTCTTAGAAGAAAGCATGTTGGGAGCAGGGCTTGCTGTGATTTTTATGCTTTATTTCTAGGTGCAATACGGACATGAAAAATGAAGAACAAAACGCAAAGGCATGCCTCTCACGCCAACTAAACCCATTAAAACGGTCAAGGAATGCTGCAAGGCAATATTGCAAGCGGTCTAAACGTGCATTCACCTCAAATAACGCGCTGAAAAATGGGTTAAAAACTGAATAAGAGTCGATCAAAGGAAACGAATACAGGAGTCGAATTGCAAATATATCGGATGAAGATTACTTCATGAAAAACGCTCGTCGCAAAGGTATCGTGACTTAGAATGGTGGTTCTCTGATCACGATAACGAACTCCTACATGTATATGGGACATCCAATGAACACGGATATCAACTTGGAGGGAAAATTTGGCAGAAGACGAGCAGTAGCATAAACAGCGTTCGAGCCTTTCGAAGGAACCGCCGACCACTCGGCTGATCCAAATTTTCGAAAGAAACGGCTTCTGTGCCAGACTAAATATACTATCAAAAAGATAGGGCACCACACGACTTTGTCGGTTCTGAGAGAAAGAAAAAAAATCGCCAAAAAAGGTGAAAATCAGAAAACAGAAGACAAAAAAGCACTTTCTCAGAACCAATGTTGTTTAGCGCACATCAAATTAAATTTCACCCAAATCTAGACCTCTTCCAAACACTAAAAGTGCGGATCAATACCACACCATAACGATCGAACTGCTTTTTTTGTTTGAAGAATAGGATCTGCAAGAGAGGCGTGTCGTGTGCAGAGAGAGTGTTTCTGTTTCTGTACTGCACAATGTAACCTGCGCTTCGGAAAGGGGTGCATACATTTATAAACGCAACCTCCCAAATTTCATAAGCAAAGGAGTGATTATAGCTAAGTGAAGCTGAGGCGATTAATTAACAACATTTGACGAGAGATGGAGGTACACCTCAGGGGGAAAGGTCAAGCTATTGCTCAAACTAAATGAGCGATCACTTCTCTACGTGATGACGAAAATCAGAACAAACGGAATAATCAGAGCTGAAGTTCAGACTCTGTTCCCCACTTCGGTTTACAATAGGTTGACACAAACCTAGCCACCACCTTACCTTTCAAGAGGAGTATACAAAGCGTAAGTCGGATCTGCGGAAGCGAATTGTATTGTTAGTATCTCTTCGGCATCTACAGTAAAACTGAGCAGTACCACGTCCCAAGCCGCTGGTTCCGAAAAGTTAAATGCTCGAAACGGTAGTTTTTGTGCTCTTTGTAACTTCCAAAACGCTCAGTAAACTACGGAAAATCTGGAAACGGACCTCATAATCGAGTTCAACGCCCAAAACAACCCCTCTGAGCAAAGTTTGGGTGAAAGCACGCGTTTTGGACTTTCACGGATTTTCGTTGAGCGGTTATATCGATTAGGGGTTCTGAATGCGCTTCAGAAAAATGTTCCAGATTTGACCTAAAATTCTCCCAGGTTTTTTTTTGGTGCGCCGATCACGAATCTGAGTTTGATTCGTCGATTTTCCAAATTTCTCTCAAGATCATTCTCTGAGGGTAATTTGATGTGCTCAACACTAATCTGATGTCAGTTTATCGATTTTTGACAGCTTACGGTAGATTCATATGGTAGTTTTGTCAAAGTCTCAGATTTGTCTCAAAGTTTCTATGTGGGGGTTATTTGGGGTGCTGAATACGGATTTGATGTCCAATTGCCGATTTTCGAACTATTGAGGTAGGTCTTGCCCCTAATTAGCATATTACATACCGTAACCAACAGTAAACCTCAGAATTTCTGAAACAGACCTCAGAATCGTTTTCAGCAACCTAGACTACACCCAAAAACAAGTTTGAGAAAAATCCGAGTATTTTTCTCAAGACACCCCAAGAATTTCTAATGGGTAGTCTTACCTTTTCGCGAAGCTTCGAAACTCTCATACCTTTTTGGAACCAGCTGTTCGTGGCGGGGTACTGCATTGTTTGGCTATAGATGCTCAAGAAATACTGACAATACAATTCGTTTCCGGAGATCCGACCTACGCTTTGCATATTCCCCTTGTAAGAGGTAAGACCGGTAAACCGTAGATAGATGAAAGGAGAACATTTGCGTCGCGTCGCCGGTCGTGGGAGGTATGATCGCGGCCTAGGATAACGACTGCAAATAGTTGAATGTGCAATCACCTATTTCGAAAACTTCAAGAACGATGTAGTCATAGCTTTGCCAATGATGTTACTCATAGGTAACTATGAACAACGTCCTCGAAGAAGAACCTACAGCAAACAGAAAGCAGTGAACAGCAATTGGCGAGAAGGAAAGAGAACGAACAGATATGGCAATGGACAGCACAGAACCAATGACCAAAATAATAGTTATCGATCAAACAGTCTGATTTAGCTTTGCAGCTGTACATGGCAATGTGTTTGGCACTGAAGATAATTATCTTTCCCACGCTGAATTACTGCCAATGACGTCAAACGAAAAAAAACAATGATGACAATGGAACCAAACATCTTTAGGCCCAAAATGAAGGTTGCGCGAGGTAATCCGAAAGAACGTATTGGGATACTCTTCAAGAGGGCATGACCAAGGATCTCATGGCAGCGCTTTAGAGGCAGGGTCCAGCAAGTGTGGGTAGTTTGCCAACTAGTGGTGGGAGGGGTCATAAACAAAACTCGGGAGGAAAGATAAGTTGGAGGGGGGTCGTAAAGTTTCCGGGAGGCAGAAACATAATTTTTACTTGTAAAAAGAAGCGAAAACGTTGTATGTAGAATTTGTAGAAAAAAGGTTTCTGCGAATTAAAAACATAATGCAACTGTTCGAAACCTGAGAAGAACCGGTTCCAAGTCCAATCAACAGCTTCTAATCCCCTTTTAGCCGGAAACTCGCTTTACTTGATTTCTAGAAAAAACACTATGAGACGTACGACCCCCCCATTAAAAAATTGTAATTTTAAAGAAGAGGCTGAATTCCGCATGGAAATAACAATAAATTTTCACAGTTTCACTTCCCAATTCGACTGATGTACAGGAGTTCGGACGGGTAAGGTGATGAACGTTGGCAAGCCACGTTGGCAATTCGCAGGGTTTTCGCTACCACTATCCAACGGATGGCACCCCTTTGGTAATAGAGTTTCGAACCACCAAATGTCCATACCTTGCGGTGATGGGACTGTTAAAAAAAATTTCAAACAGCTTTTTCTCGCAGGCTCTCAAACTTCTGAAATGATTATACATTAGGTTTGTATGGCGATGTAGTTAACGCGCTCTAATCTGAATGCCGCGCTGCTAGAGTTGCAACTGAGCGACATGAATTTAAATGTTTCCCCCTCTCTCTTCATCCTTTTTATCTCTCCCAGAACTTTTGAGGGCCCTGCGCCGCAAGGGCCCGTTGGCTCATAAAGAGCGCGAAACACTGACACTATTGCGGAAAGGGTGCGAGGACTCGACGTTTCACATTATTGTTATATCACATTTGGTCATTCCCGCTTATTCTTCGCCGAGTGGAGGCGAATTCGTATTCTTCGGATTCCTTTTGAAATTATCACTTGAAAACAGCGTCATCATATAATTACAATCTTCTATTTATAACACCGTTTATCAAGCATGCGTAAAATAGAAGGTACAGCAAAAAAAAATCTCCAAAAACGTCATTCGCTAGCATTCTTCGAGTTTCCACCACTCGCAAATTTCAGTTTCGATGCTCATGTCGTAGGAGCGTCTCTGGAGGGACCGTTGCAATTTTCGCACTTTTTGGGCGCGGACTGACCACCGAGGGGGAGAGGAGTCTTAAGCATTTTCCGGCTCTTGCCGACGAGCTGCTGAACTCTGTTTAAAGGCACAGTACACCCTCAGATACGAATTTTGAGATTTTCATGTAATTTTGTGGACGACCCCTCCTGTATAACACGTGCCAAATGCCAGATCTCATTTCCTCCGAATAAGCGAGATATAAGCGACCACAACAGGCCCGACCCCCTTCGCTCAACACCACAGGCCCGACCCCCTTCGCTCACCACCACAGGCCCGACCCCCTAACAGATTTTCGAACTGGACAGCGGCTCGATAGATGGATGAATTCCAACAAGTAGTCGTTCTTCAGTCCATTACCGGACTGTCTCCTTATCCTGGCTTTCTCTCACGCAACGATTGCGAATGAAGAGAAATACAGGCCTGAGACAACTCGTCCACCAATTATTCACCCCCAAAATCTAGGCATCTTTGAAGAGCCATAACTCTGTTCAAAGAGGGTCCTGGACGATTTCAGAAATAGCACTGTGATCAGCGCGGGGCTCTCTCCAAGATGAGCATGGAATCTCAATTCAATTTTTTGGGTGTCCTGTGCCTTTAAAGGCAGTGTTCACCATAGACTTCGCATTAAACAACTCCACGGTTAACAATAGATACCGAAACGCGCAGTAATTTTTCGAAAATCTGGAAATGGTTATATTGTCGTTCCGGAGGACCATTCGCAAGAACTTGAGGCTTTGAACCGGTACAATTTTTCTGCAAGATTCAGGATAAGATAAAGGATTTGTGGTTGATCATGGCGAGAAGTCCGCAAGCGCACACCCAAGCATCCTAGTAGATTACACATAATTTTTCCTAAACGTTGAGAAAAAAAGCACCTGTCGTGACTTCCATACGAATGGTTTCCTTAAAGTCCGCGCATGGCCCCATGACGCCTGTTCTCGCCACGATTACTGGGGCCGGATGCATCAACGCGAATCTCGGGGTTTGGGCAGGCGCGGGCATGCAGGGCAGCGAAATCGGTATGCTAAGCCGCCGGGGCAAGGGCAAAGGCAGTGCCCCCACCTGCCCCAGCTCGGAGGCTGGGGCAGCGGCTGCCCCGGCTGGGGCAAGAGTGATGAAACGTTGCAGAAATATGATACGATGATGTAGTAACCAACATTTTTAGGACTTGCTGTCACTTTCCTCGACATAATATTTTTATTTAGCTTCTCGTAAACATTTTTTTGCCTAAAATTTTCACATCTAGAGAGAAATTATTCCATTCTCGATTGATTTCCTTCACTACTCCTCCCTTTTAGCATTAACTTGGGGGTTTTTTAATTTCCAGCATACTGCTCCCACCATCTTTATTCCGCGTTTTTTTGAACTTTGGCTTGCTGAACTATAATTTCACAGTACTGAAAAACCTTAGAAAGAAGGAAGTTTCACAAAATTTTGTTTGGAAATCAATCCAAATTTTTTGGAGGAATTTGATTTCAATACATGTAAAAAACAATTTTCGATACAAGTATAAGATTTTTAGCTCACCGTCGTGTTGATAACTTTCGTCATGGTATTCGCCTTCAGCTCGAAAATTAAACTAAACTACATTTTCTGTTGGAATCGAATGAATTTTTCCTAATCGATGCTTTTTTTGAATAATCGTTGGTTAAAACCACGAAATCAAAAGCATGCTTGAGAAATTTTCTCGCACGTCGTGGAAAGAATCCTCGGCATTATTTGAAAAAAGAACTGAGCTCAATTACTGTAATAATCGGCCGTCAACGGCTTGCATCCTTCTTTACCTTCCTTTGTTTTGTGCTCTCCTTCTTACGTTTTAACAACGGGTGAATAGCTTACAGTCCTTTTACTCCCAGTCAAAGAAAACAAGCGAGCGCGAAAAAAAATTTGGTCGCTGTATTAAGCTGAGAAAAGTACCAAATTATGTTAACAATGACTGGTTATCAGTTTCTTTACACTCTGAACTTCAACTTCAGATTTCGTGGAAAATGTCAGTGTGAAATCGTCAAACTTTATGTTATTCTTATGTTTTTTTTTCAAGCTGCGCTAACACGTCAAGAGAGCGAAATGACGGATAACCATACCTAAGTAACTTTGAAGGCAGGGTTCGCGATAAAAAGATTTTTGAGCTCTCTTCATGAGAATGTAGATTTGGTCATCACAAAAGTAAAAATAAGTGAAAAAAACCCGGGAATTTGAGGAAAAATGCATAAAAACAAGGTACAACGGTTAATTACCGGTGTCGATCGGCCCCCTAATTGACGAGATTTTCGTTAATGATTGTTTATCCACCTTTTATTTTGCTCGTAAAGTAATCAGTAGTCTTCAGAGGTGCCCAGAAATTACTTTAGAAGCAAAATGAAAGTTGACAATTCTGAGCATTTTTAGAAATCTCGATTACTGGGGGCGGGCGGACACCAAGCCATAACTTAATCCTGAGCCTTTTTCTCCAATTTTTTACTTATTTTCTTTTGTGATGGTCAAATCTACCATTCCATGGGGATAGCACATCAAACAATTTATCGAGAACCCTGCTCTAAAGTAGAGCAAAACGGTGGGCGAAATGGGATTTAGAGCCAGACTACCACTCATGATTTTCTAAATACATCACAAGATTTTTTCAAAAGTTGGTACTCACACGAAGTTTGCAGCAGGCCCAAATAACGAGCGAACTCAAAAATAAAATGACATTTCAAAACTGTGAATGAAATTAAGACATATTTATCTTTTATTAATATGCTACATTATGAATAAAAAGTGAATCCAAGATGTTCAACCGCACGTAAACAGTAGGAAGTAAAAAAAAACAGAAGGCTCAGAGCCGACGGGGTAAAAATTGTCAGCTGTTTCGGCTTATCGATCACAAGTTTCAGCCGTAAAATGACGCGCACGGTACGTCATTGCATACACTCCGCTGGGGCTAGCTGCCCTGACGCCATCAAGCGCATGTGCATACGAGGCAGGGCACAGACTCTCGGTGCACCTGCGCTGGGGTAGCCAGACCCTGCCCCTGCCCTTGCCCGCCGTGTGCGTTGATGCATCCGGCCCCTGTGTGCCGAACACTCTATAGGCCAGTCGGCGTGCCCCGCCTATCGATCGTGGCCGGCTTTCCTCATTCCGGCGTTCCAATGTCGGCGTGCGGCGGCTGCTCCTGACTTCTTGTGCCTGATGGTTCTCCAGTGCAGTGGCGACCAACTTTCCCTGCTTCTATCAAACCTGATAGTCCAGCGAGATGAATGGTCGCCTTAGGAGCTCCTGCTGCATCAATCCACAACGACTCCAGCAAAATACGACGAACTCCACAGGCAACCTCGTGTCAGCTAAATCGGCCGTGCGTGGCACACGTCAGCCTGCATGCTTCGTTATGAACGGGATAGCCAATGGTTCCTTACCCCGCTCGTAGCTAACTGAGCGAGGCCTCGGTCCCACTAGTAGATTGAAGTTTTGACAGCGTTTCAAATGTATTAAAGGTCACGTAAAGGAGTTACATCAAAAGGGTGTTTTGTCATATACAAACACTGTCACGGACGATTGCTGTTGCGTCACGCAATAGAATAGGAATCGTGCTGGAACAAATTAGTCCTAGTATGACTCGCCTTTCTCCCAGCACGATTATCATCGCGTCTCGTGATGTAACAGCCGTAGTCCGTGAATGCGGATCGGAATTTGGCTCCGAGAACGACAGTATGTTGTGTGATATTTCTTGGTTATTGCATCACAACCGAGATAGGGGTATATGGAACTTCGTATACGATGGTGAAACTGATGTTTTGCGTGCCAGGAGGGCGTAGAATCATCGTGGGTCACAGTCGGAGGCGGTAGGGTAGATCCCATGCAAGACATTGTAAAATAATATACTATCCATCCGTGTGGCAGGCTTAAGCGGGGGGCGCCGTGTAAGTCTTCTGATGCATGCTGTCGGGCTAACAGGCTGCACAAGTTTCGCGACGACGATGCTGCAGGATGGATTAGGCAGGCTTGGAGTGGAGGGCAGTAACCGTTTTACGTAGCACCAAAAACGCTAGAAAAAGGTAACCTCTCCTTCCACACACACAATAACACACGAGTCCTTTAAAAAATGAGACTACAGATACAAGCAAGAAGAGCACAAAAAAAGAAAAAAGCAGAGAAAACCAGGCTTTTTGTGAGAACGAAATGCTTAGTGTGGACTGTCCAGTCAATCGCAGACGGAGAGTGGATAAAACGGAATTTAGTCACAGATTGAGTCTTTAAGCATGACACACCAGACTACAATCCATAGAAATGAGGATGACATTAGAGTTGACCGGATTTCCTCGCAAAGGTGTCCGCCCACAGAAGCGATGAGGCAAGATGATTTAAGGGATAAGGAAAAACGACGTAGTGAAGGCATAGTACACTTCCGCATAGTGCATGAGGAGGCACATGAGTTAGAAGGGGTTTACTGGACCTCGACGACTATGTACCAACCTAACATATTCAAATGCAACTAGATCTGACATCACTTCAAAACATGCTGTTGATGTAGTTCAAATTACTCCGTGGAAAGCTATTTCACCTCGTAAAGGAGGATTCTGAATATCAGGCCCACTGAAGAACTTCATCTGAATGCAATGGTCTTATTACCTTCGTCAACAGCTTATCGGCTGTCTGTAAACACTTCCGGCTAAATATTCGTACGAATACGAGAAATCAACCAAATTTCCTGAGCAGATAGCAATAGCAACAAGTCCCGAGTGCTCCCTACGACCTACGCCTACGCTTATTCCATTAAGTGGTAGATCAAGTGCTGCGCGGGTAATATGGGTTTTGTTAGCATGTTTCACGCTCTTTCTCGATCTTTAAAAACAAGCGAGATTGAGTCATGAGCGTGAGAAAACATTCCAGAGACCATCCGGCTATAATTGTGGATGCGGTGCAAAGACCCCTCTTCCCTGATGAGAAAACAGGAAGAGATTATTGCGACAGCTATTATTATATTGCTTTAATACGAGTGGCTTCGTCAGCTCTCTTCTATTGAGGCTAAACCAGATGTCTTCAAAATTCAGATTTTGTTGACGACCTTTTTGTGGAACATGAGGGGTCGTTTAAACTTCCGCGTCCGAGCGGCGCATCGAAGTGAAATTTCATGCTATTGATCGTGCCGCGCCCCGTCATCGATATCATATAACTGCACTTCGCAGCGCCGCTCGGCGCCAAAAATATCACCGATTCCTTAGGGTACGCAGAACGGACGACAGATGAAGTACCAGACTCACTCACTGGTATCCTCGAGATGTCAAAAGAGCACTTGGCCGACCAGCGACACGTTGGGCCGATACGACTAGTAAATCATTCAAACGAAGATGTTTACCGCACTGGATGACTGTTGCTAATTCCAGAGAATGGAGCGAATGTGGTCCACATCGAGAAAAACACCGATGAGAATGGACCATCAAAGGTAAGGTAAAGGGTCCTATTAGAGTCTCGCAGCTGGAAGGCGCGGCAGAATTCAAAGCCGCACGATCGATTCTCCTCCATTCCAACTTTCAGCGGCAGGATTTTATTCGAGCCCTAAGTGGGAACATGGCCAGGGAGAAATAGCCTTGGTCTGTATACAAAAAACGCTTGCAACAAAATGGGCAGAAGAGGAAGTAGCCGCGAAATAGCAGCATAGGAAGTAGCCGCGATAGGGAGTTGGAAAGGGCATCACAGACTGAATATAAGTAAGAAGATAAGAAAACATAACTATAGTGCCCCAAGCGATTAGGTGCTAAAGTCCTCACCACGTCACCTAACGGTCTGAATAGGGCCTCAACTCAAACAGAGCGCAAACGACTTCGCGTAATGTCGTTTCTGCGGCGTGACTTCGCGTGGATATCGCAGCAGATATGCATTTGCGGAGTGGCTGAGCCTTCACTTAAGCGCCATGCCAGCTCTTCCAGAGGGGAACTGAAGCACCGTCAGTCCCACGGCGCTAGTTGCCTCCATGCCGCGACCAAAGATGATCGACATTTCTTGCATGGTCATCCTCAACTGGTTTCTTTTCCAGGCACTGCAAAGATCCGACTCGGCCACGACACGCTTTCGATTCGACTACAGAGCAATTTGGACGACGATCGAGCCACGATGCTCCCCACTGGATACGTTGATCAATTGCTTCACAAGTGATCAAGCGTCTAATAGCCTCAAAGCATGTATACCAGGTTGTTCGATAAGTTTTGTCGTTCGATAAGAGAGGGCGTTGCTACTAGCCTTTTTTGTTTCGTTGGTACACTCTTCATATGAACGCATGTGAAGTTTCATTTCAATCTGTCATTTCATTCTTTAGTTTACAAGCCATTTAGTGTCGCCGTGTCACAGAAATGGAAAAAATTGAATATCGTGCAAAGATAAAATTCTAATTTTTGGAAGGTGTAGCATCAAAAGAAATCAACGAACGATTGTTAAAAGTGTGTAATGATTGTTCAAGTACAATTAGAACAGAAGAAATATGGGTTGATGAATTTAAACGTGGTCTTACAAGCCTTGAAGACGATCCACGTGAAGGACGTCCAAAAAGCGCATCAACATAAGAAATCATAGCCAAAATACAGGATATGGTTTTGGAACATGGTCGATTGACTGAGAGAGATTCAGTAGAGGCGCAATCAACACCAGAAATCACCATGATCCTGAATCAAAACAAGAGGCTAAAGAGTGGTGTGAACCTGCTTGTTTGGCTTCGAAACGAGTTCGTGTCCGGCAATCGGCCAAGAAGGTTATGACATCAGTTTTTTGGGATGCGAAAGGAATTTTGTCTGTGAATTACTAGCAAACTGGTAAAAAATTAATTCTGAATTTCGTTGCAACTTCTTGAACCAGCTGAAGTAAAAAAATTCGTGAAAAAAGACCCGGTTTGCAGAAGAAAAAAATCTTTTTTCATCAGGACAATGCACCGTGACACAAGAGCATTTTGACAATGGCTAAAATCATGAATTAAGATTTGAATTGTTGGAGCATCCACCGTATTCAACAGATTTGGTCCCCAGCGACTTCCATTTGTTTCCAGAATTCAGAAAATTTATGCGTGGTAGGCGTTTTTCATCAAATGAAGAGGTCATAAAGGCTGTTGAAGCGTATTTTGCAGACCTTCAGGGTTCTCACTTCAGGGATGAGATCCACAGATTGGAGGATCGTTGGAGCAAGTGTATTAATGTTCAGGGAGGCTATACTGAAAAATAGTGTGTATTTTGAGCCATAAAATTGTGTTTTTCTTATCGAACGACAAAACTTATTGTTATATAATGGACCCACCACAGAGAATGAGCAGTAGGCCAATCGAATCCGCTCCTGGAAAGTGAAAACGAGTCATTTTCCAAACGGTTTTTGACAGCTGGTGGGGTCTCCCCCAGCCCTAAGCGAGGAAAGCTTCCTTGTTTTCGTCTGCGGCGAGATTGATGCTCCTGTTGAAGACTGCGGTGGGTGACCCCCTTGCTGCAGTCACTGACATGAACCGCGCATCCTCGTTGGGACAAAACTGCCCCTAATTAGTGGTGGAAACCTGACCACCATTGCAGAAGCATGACTCCTATCGTCATCCCGAGGAAACAAGCTCCCCCTTCCGCCCCGGAATGACGAAAGGAGCAAAAGATGCTGCGAATGAGATGGAGGTGCGGCAGAAGTTTTGCAGTGCGGCGTGTCAGCGCCACGTGCCTTTTTTTAGCACGACGTGCTGGTGCGAGGGAGATCGAGAAGCGGCAAAAGTTTTGCCCACTAGCGCCACGTAGTCACTTCGAGACGACCACGTGCTCGTTGGAGTTGGACATACTGCTGCTGAAGAACCTTTCAATTCTACGAGGTGTCCGATTAGAAGGCAAATTGTCGCCGAGCCGGACCCCCCCCCCAAGAGCCCGAGTTGGAACACTGACAGTTGTGGGGCGCCGGGTCTTCCTGATCCTGCAGGGTAACTAGTCAATACCGAGCCTAGAAGTGGAACCTCGATGTCGGTCGATGACGAATCCTTTTACCTAATCGATGAAGGGACCATCGATAGTTTTCATCGACAATCGATATTTCGTAGTGCAAAAGTGTCTACTTGCGATGCGAAGTTCACCCCTCGTTGTGTCCTCCTCATACTCACCTCACTGCATATTAGGATATATAAACTAGAGCATATGCTATAACAAAGGCGTACGTGCCGACTGTGTATAAGTTGCAAGTGTTTTCTAGTTTACGCAAGAGCACTGGGTTATCATTTCGCAATGTACGTATTTACGACAGTTAGGGGGGACATTGATGGATTGAGGTATTTTGATGATTCGAGGTAGCAGGCTGCCGTCAACGGGTTAGTGGTCATCACCGTTTGCATGATTATTACAGCATATGGTCTGCTAGGAAGATTGCGATTGCTTTTCCGGCAACCCCTCAGCCTGCTTCTTTACGACGAAGAATGAAATCGTCTCACTACGATCTCTGTCTTTGATAAACGCAACACAGTTGATATAGTCATCAATCAGCCGTCAACTGCTATTGTTCATCTCAGTAGATTTGATAGAACACACAGCGTCAGAAGCGCTACGCCGTCTCGGCACTGTGCACTTTGTCATCGTTGCTATTTGGTAACGCAGGAGTGAATGGGTGACCATCAAGCACGCACAGAACCTTGTGCATAACGATGAATCTACCAAGCTTGAGATAAGCTTATGGCCATATCGTGAGATTGGTTCACACCACTGGCGCGATGCGTCGCATTCCTAGCTTAACCCTTAGTTTGTTTCGTTTGCTGATTCTGTGCAATGTGGGCGCGGCTAGGAAGGCGGGTGGTTTTTCATGTCCAGCCTTACAAAGGGTCCAAGGAAGTCTAGTGAGGACTTATCTCTCAAAATTCTATCTAACAACTATGAAGAAGCCCCTTTGAATAAATTGAGCTTTTCACACGACAAACGATGCAGTCCGTAAGGAAAGAAGCCAAACCGTTCGTGGTTGAAGCTGAAGTGTAGCAGAATGGATCAGTGTCACACATACATGATTTCTCCAGAGGACTAGCCGGTAGACCATCAAATAGCTGTGCTAGTTAGTGTTTCCTGTTATGATTGGAACACCCTATGATCACCATAATAAGGGCATTGCAAGCGAACATGATGAGATAAGGAGACGTCACATGCGATAGGTTGCAAGAGAGCTATGGATGGCAGAATGTCCTCATGGGAGTTGAACTAGTAGAGCTCTTCAAAAGCAGCAGAAGGTCGATTATTAGGATAGTCTTAGGTAGAGAAAGTTCACCTTGTCAGCTGCCAAGAGTGAATCTTTTTGAACCCAAATGAAGCAGGTCGGTTATCAGAGGGCCTCCAACGGCTCTAAGTAGTTTATTCGACTTGGGGTCTAGCTCATTATTTTCTGTTGGGGGAGCTGCCCTCTCCTTCCGGAATGGAGATCCTTTGGAGACCAAAGGGCCGGGCAAAGGAGACGAGTAGACACCGGCGTAATGAGTATCCTGTCATAGTCGTCTGATCGGATTTGGCCAGCCCGATCAATAAGCACTTATCTCATGCACTGCGGGTGCGAAAGAATTCACCCGTAGTGGCCGGATCAAGCAAGTCTGTGCCGTTCTTATCCACCTGTGGGCGTACAGGTCGATACGTATGCAATGCATTGCTTGCTGAAAAGAAAAACCCCCGTTGTGGCCGGGCTGAGCCGGCAGCAAGGCGTTCAAGAACGCATGCATAATCAATTGGCACGCAGCCGTCACGCTAGGGGCAGGCGCAGGAAGGTGCAGGATCACTAGGGACGGGGAGGATGAGTCAGCTCGGCCTTCGGAGGACTATGACGGGGGAGTAGCAGAGGCGCAGTGTTTTCGTATGCTCTTATGCTACTAGCCCCTCCTTCAGCTTGAACGCTAGTGCAGAAGCCCAGGTACACAGGGGCTGTGTTCCATGGAAAAATGGAAGAATTGCTACCTAATAAGGACTATGATCTCATGTTGCTTGTTACCTTTCCAACAGAGGAACACCTACACTGAAACATTGTTCAATAGACCACAGAAAACAAATTGATAAGACGAAGAGAAATTTTTGAGTACGCAAAAGTCATGTCAACTGAACCTCAAAACTATAAAGCTACTGAGAGTGGGTGGGCGTGCTAGAATGAACTTCAATCGGCTGGTAAGCCTTTGATAAGCCTCTCAGTAAATGGCGAAAAAAAAAACTGGTGTCATGGCAACAGTTTTTCTCGTCTGGGATTTGTTATTTCACGGCAACCTGGTACCCTCTCATTCACTGAAGACGTGCAGACAGGTACGGAATCGTAATGTAATGGGATTGAGAGACGCCATTGATTAGGAACTAGCGGAGACAGTATAAATAGATAGGGAGGGGACGAAGAATGCTGTTCAAGAACTTAGTGTGGCGATAACCATGTATTTGAGAAATTAATTCACTGCTAGCTGCTACCGCTAGCTGCTAATTTACTTAAGAGACCGCTCGCCCGACGGGGTCCCCAAGTTGGTCGATCTGCGGAAACCCCTCCAGTTTTGTGGGAGAAAACCTAAACAGGCAGCAGCGACTGTTCATCCATACGTGTTCGTTAACACTGTTTGCCAGTGGAGGTGTTCTACTAGTTTCATTATGTTCCTACGTAACAACTTCCCACGAATTAGGCTCGATGAAGGGTGTGGATAAACAGTCGCTGCTACCTGTTTGGGGGCTAGTCATACTCCCAACCTCTCGCTCTGCCAGAGCGGCACGCACTGCAAAAGAGGTGAGTAGGAATGAAAACACGACCTCCCGCTCCTCCCGCTCCGCCAGTGAAGTATGAATGCTCCAAGGGTCGTATTCGCCATCAACCCGCCGGGGAGTCGAAGGGTAGATGAGGGGAATAGTCAGTACAAAATGCGCGTTCCACGGCTACCTCTCGCCTCCCTTGGCTTCCCTCGCGGCCGCCGGAATTTCTCGAATCGCATAGCTGAAGAATGGCCGCTTCGCGATAGAATCTTTATCTTTTCGCAGTAATATCGATACTTAACACAGTATGCATTTCCATCTTACATGGTGTAAGATGGGTTGATCTGCTCCTCTGCCGCGCGCGGTATCATCCCTTCCGCTTCCCTTCGACTTCCCTCGGCGGGTTGTTGGCGAATACGACCCCAGATACATCGCCATGGCAGAGCAAGAGGGGGGAAAATCGGTTGGTTTGTTTTTAGAAATGAAGCGATGCGGGTGGTCTTTGATAAGCTTGATAAGATATGTTGGTTTTGTTGTACTCTGCCAATTCGAGACTTGATGCTTCGGGGAAAGCGGCCGTTATCACGCTCTGTTATCATTAGGCATCAAATTCACCTTTAGCGCAGTCATCAAAGCTTATCCGCGCAAAGGGTGAATTTGCTGAGCGGTTGGATTTCAGTCAGCGCAAAGAGTGAAATTACCTCCAGCGCTAACATGTTGATGCATATCAGTTGTTGAGCGGCTGGATATCACTCAGCGCAAAGGGTGAAATTACCGCCGTTGCTGGCATGTCAGAAATTTCTAAACAAGTGAAAACATCTCAGCGAAAACATGATAAAACGATTGATCACGTCTCGATGTGTTTACCATGAGCACTGCCGGTATAAAAGCCGCCTCATCTCACTAGAGTCCTCATTAGGCATTCTGATACCGGCCCTGAAAGGTGACTTCGGGTCACTCTCCGGAGGCCAGCATAATTTTGGCTGCTGGGAGGATACAGTGGGTATCCTCACGGTGGGGGGGGGTGAGTTACGCCGCGGTCCGCAGATGGTGGCTCCTCACCGCAGACCTCGGTGAAGATTACGCCCATGTTGCGGCCAAGGCGGGGCTTCTTGCGCTGTGGTCCTTCGAATTCGCGAAATTTTCGAGGTAAGCTCACTCATTTTTCGAGGTAATTTCACCTCACTTTCGCGGTAAATTGAACCCTTTCTCGCTGCCAGTTTGCACCATTTTCACGGGATATTCACCTCATTCTCACCTAACCTAGCGGCAAATTCACCTATACAGTGGATTTAACGCGGAAAATTAAGACTTCATGCCGACTTGTACATGAGCATCAAGTCTCTTTTGCTGAGGCATCAAGTCTCGAATTGGCAGAGTATGTAAAGGCTATCCAGGGGTGATTCTACAGATTTTCTAAGGAGACAATGACTGACAACGCTATCGGAGAACCCGTATCAGAGGCAACTTTCATTCTTATGATTGAATTTTGAAAGGCCCCCTCCAACTAGATTTGAGCCAAGATTCATAATCGCACGACAACCTCGTCGGTTTCTTGAGTACCTTCCGCGTGGAGGCGTGCATTTTGATCCTTGCATTGGAAATTCAAACCTAACTGCAACTTTCCCGAACATTTGCGAACGCGCACTCCCATTTCAATTCTGTAAACTTTCCACGACGTCCTGCGCACTCCCACTTGGGTCTCGCACACTTTCAACGGCGTCCATCGCACTCCCACTTGGGTCCTGCACACTTTCTGCGGCGTCCGCCGCACTCCCACTTGGATCCGCACACTTTCTATGGCGTATTGCGCGCTTTCACTGAAGCCCCGCTACACTTATATGACGTAATTTAGTGCAACAAGTAATGCTACCAGCAAATGCCTCGGCGGTGCGAGAGGGGAGTATGAATGCTCCAGAGACACCACTGTGGCGGGGCAGGAGGCGCGGGAGGTCGTGTTTTTATTCATACTCACCACTTTTTCCGCGCCGGCCGCTCTGGCAGAGCGAGAAGTTGGAAGTATGAATAGGTCCTAAGCAATGGAGTGGGTATAAATAAAGGGATTTCTGTAGTGCTCGAACCCTTATAAGAGAATTTTTTAGGTGCCTCGTGTCCGCCCAACAGTGATATAAGTTTATTTTAGTACGGGTCTTCCAGGTAAAATAAGGACACTTTTTTGAAAAATGACAAAAATCGAAGTGAGCAGTGTGAACACGCGGTCTCTTACAAGGTAGGACCTTCTGGGGTAGGAGAAGTCTCGTTGTGGAGGATTGATATGGCAACAATACTATATCCTCTGGTTCCGAGCCAAATTCACTCTGTTCCCTCGCGCACTCATGCGGAGCTAGGGTAGAGACAGCGAGAAAGTTTGGGATAAGGAGACGCAGCGTACGCGTGCAGACGCACGCGATGAACGCAAAATAAATTCACTCGGAAACAGATGATAGGTAGACTCTGTTTCAGTTCAAGTGAACTCCTGTGTTCCATGATCACAGCGCGGAGCGGTGGCTTTTTCGTCGGAACCTCCTTATCACCAGTTATAACTCAACGAGGCTCACCGCTCCGCTGCTGGTGATAATCGAAATCGACAGGTCACTAGGGATGTACCATAGCTTATGTATGTTGAATTTTTTCTACGGGCTTTCCGGTAGCCCAAAAAATAGACAAGCAAGGATTAGTGGACGCATTCCCTTCAAGCGGCCACCATGACTGTGCTTTTGATTTTTCAGAAGCAAAAACTGACTGGCTACTACTGTGCTTCTCTGGGTCAAATTCCGGTCCGCGATTGCGTCTTGACACGCTTTACGGCAGCGCGCTTTCGAGTCGCAAGAGTTTCCAGCGCCGCAGCCGCCGATCTGTTGACTCTAGGTGGGTTTCAGAAACTGGCAAGTAAACAAAATTGGAGAAAACTGCATAAGAAAGCCATATCGAGTCGGCTTTAGCGCTGGAAACTCGACTGACTCCAGCGCGTGCGGCCGCAAAGCGTGTCGAGACGCAATTGCGGACCGGAATTTGGCCCAGAGAAGCACAGCACATCTAGCAACTGTCTACCTTGAGTTGTTTGTCTTGAATATATACGGAAATTAAACACCTGAGAATCGAAAAAATATATATCCTGCGCGATCGAGCCAAGTTTAGTAGTTATCGATGAAGGATCAGAAACGATTGACGCATTCTAAAAATGAAAACTGCGGCCATGATGATAATTAACGGAGGGGTTCATCGCTTAGCTTTTTACCATGGCAAGGCCTTTTTTACGATAATTGGCAAACGAATTTTATGTGTTCAAAAAAGGTGTATTCCCTCACTCGAGGCAAAATAATTTGAAGTGAGGAAGAGCTCACATTGCAATTTTTCTGAATGAACCCGAAATGCTAGCACAAGAAGGAGAGAAGAAATTTTTTGAATCAAGAGACCAAATTCTCATATACTGCTGGGATTCATGCGATAGAAATTGTAAATCCAATAAGATCGGAAAAAGCAAGTTAAAATGTGACACAGAAACCTTGTGGTTAAACAATCGATTGAATGCAAAACACATTTCTTCAGTAGACGCTTGGCAGGAATCGAACCCGAAACCCCACCAATCCTTTGTAGTTTGGAATTCCCCAGCGTTATCCTCTCGGCCATCCCTGCTCGCTGATTTCCGCATCTCCAATCAAGTCCTAACAGTAATGCACAGTGATCCCAGAAACAGCTCATATTTCACGAATGGGGCAGAATCAGACCGTCAAACCTTGTATAGGGCAATTTGGTTATAAACTTGTGTGGGCACATGAACCAACTGCAGCTGCTTCGAATAACTTTGCAGCTATTAAGTTGATGCAAAAGTTTCCGGACTCTTCACGACTTTGAATAAAAAAACATTTATTTCAAAAACAAACAAGGCTCACCCAACTAGATCATTTCCATCACATTCAAGGATCCTTCGCCACCGATTGGGCAGATCATGAATTTCTCACGCGTAAAACAACGGCTGTTTCGAGTCGAAGTATTCTTCTAAGACCATTTTGACCTCGTCATCGTCAGTGAACTGTTTCCCATCCAGGAAGTGCTGCATCGAGCGGAGTGGATGATATCCGGAAGGAGCAAGCTCTGGGTTATATGGAGGGTGAGGAAGAACTTCCCCACCCAGGTTCAGCAGTTTCTGTTCGCCCTCTTCACGACAATGCTCGGCCACACGTATCCTGGACAACCCGACAGAACCTACTGGTCCTGGGCTGGAGAGTTCTTCCTCACCGTCCATCTAGCCGAGATCTTGCCCCTTACGAATACAATCTGTTCCGCTCGATGCAACACTTCCTGGATGGAAAACAGTTCACTAATGATGACGAAGTCAAAATGGCTTTACAATTAGAAAAATACTTTGACTCGACACAGCCACGGTTCTACGCGTCGAGAATTCATGATCTGCCCAATCGGTGGCGAAGGATCCTTGGATGTTATGAAAATTATTTTGTTGGGTAAGCCTTGTTTGTTTTGAAATAAATCTTTGTTATTGAAAATCGTGAAAAGTACGGAAATGTTTGCATCAACCTGATAGTTTCGAGAGGTTTTTTCTATTTTTTGATCCATCGGAAGGCCGTAAGAGAAAACCCATTACACAGTACTGTTACTCTATCCACCCCCCACAAAAATCAGACGAACTTTTTTCAGGAGAACCTTCCATTTTTAGGTGTTGGGCAGGGAAATAACTCTAAGATG
The DNA here is from genome assembly GCA_029168955.1 of Aplectana chamaeleonis. Lineage (NCBI taxonomy): Eukaryota > Metazoa > Nematoda > Chromadorea > Rhabditida > Cosmocercidae > Aplectana > Aplectana chamaeleonis. The sequence continues at coordinate 4,034,978 of JAPDOI010000013.1, read as the reverse complement.
CTAATATTTCCCCGAAAATGTTTGAAAACAAGAGCATACGGTAAAACAGAAAGCCAACGGTACGGCTAGTTAGAGTGAGGAATTGTGATGAAGATATAAAGATTATAGGTTTATGCTATGCGACTTGTTTACAGCACGAGGCTCTTAGAACCTGAGAATGTCAGCGCAAGTGTGTACACCAGAGTAATAACACTATGTATAATGGCAGGGAGCCGTTTGAATCGTGGGGGGAGACACTGCATCTTTTGAAGTTGCTCAGGACTATGTCGATCTGCAGACATGGAGGCACTCAGCAGGATAAGATTATCGGCAGACAGCTAGCGATAGAACATATCGATCAGAAATAAGAAAGTGAAGAAATGTAGGCAGAAGTCGCCTTAACTTGCTTGAGGTAACAAATCTGCCCGTCTCTTATTAGCGCAGTGGAACACACAAACCAATTTGATAAGGTGAACATCTAGAATAAAATCAGTTTAAGAGCAGCGCATAAAGTCGGCACGGATCGCGCTGATAGTTTGCGTTTCTTATTGTGCGTTGGCGCAAACTCGGTGCGCATATGGTATAACATAAGGGGTTCGCAGAGTTGAAGTCGCGGTTTTGCTCGCAGCGACGAACAGTACTGGGTGATGTAATATCGATTCGATTCGGCGATGATGGCGACCGCGGACGCGGCGTGAAGGGCGACGAGGGGGCACCTTAGAGTGTATTGACGCCGCGACGGCCCCATATCACTGCCAGCGAGCGGCAACCGGCGCCACGTCGATAATGTTTCGAAACATTTTTGTCGCCGCGTCAAGGCTGACCCTCGGAGACAGCTCGCCGGTCATAGCAACTCTGCAGACCCCTAAAGGCGCATCAAGTTTGTGCATAGGAACGGAAAGTATCAGTGCGATCCGTGTGGACAGTATCCATTATTATTTTATATAAGACACCGTTTCTCTAAATAAGGATACCGGTGAGATCCGAATTAATTCGATTTGAAAAAAAATTGAAATAATTTTTCGAATAATTTCGAATCAGTAATTTTTTTTTAACCCAAAAAATCTCAGCAGGCGAGCGATCAAACTAAACACGCAGAAAAAACTCATCTCAGTGAAACAAACCGGATCTAAGTCCGACAAGGGAAGTAAAACTGGTCGATTCGAACGTTTCCAACAAAAAAATATATCAACTGATATTTCGATTCGCCTCTTCGCGCAGATTTCAAAAATGGTTTAGTCTGACTTCTGGGGCGGCAAGCATGAACGCTGTGAAGAAGGTCAGAGAGTCGCTTCGCGTCCTGCGCGCGCAGCGTCGCGTCACGGGACGGCCTCAAAAGCCATGGCGTATATTAATGTACCACGGACGTCAATGCTTTTTTTCCAATGCAAACTTTCTACGCGCATTTTCTGTCACACCAGTTGCGTTTGCTTCAAATTATTGAAATGCAGGGGTGACCAAAAAATGCCAGAAACGACTAGGATGACGAAAGAATGCCGCTAGGCGTAGAGTTTGCTGCAAGAAGCGCATTTACGTCAGTGACACACAAATATACGCCATTCACTTCGGCGTCGTGTCGTGGCTCGACGCTGCACGCATGGGATGCGGAGCGGCTCCCTCACCTTCTTCGCAGCGTTCATGCATGCCGCCCCTGGCTAGTTATCACTTAGGAGACCGCGCGCGCCACGGCTAGCCCTCGTAGCGGACCGGCGCACTCCACGGCCAATCACTTCTGGGAGTTTCTAAACTGATTTTTGTTGTAATTGCCTATGTCAAAAGGAGATATATGGCGCTTAATATCTGCATACCATTTATGGAAGTTGTATGAAGCATAGATATAAAAGCAATAATCGGAAGGAGTCCGTTTTCCTTGAAGTAAAACGAAAAAATCGAGTTTTGGGCGTAGGTGCGCAATGTGGACACGAGGTCCCAGGGACGAAACAGCCGTGAGTGCACAGTGTGGACACGCGGTCCATTAAGTGTTAAGAACGATGTCCACCCTGACCTCGTTAATTACCCCTACTTCTCGCCTCCCGTTTACATATGGCGCGTCCCTTTGATAATTCACTGCAGAAAAATTGGTTGCTTGATTGCTAATTAGGTCTGGAGAAGGTCAAGATTAAATTGTATTTCAAAAGCAAATACATATTTGAAATCAGTTCGGTAAGGTGGAACTAATGTTCTTCTCAAGTTTTTTAAATACCTACTCTGACAGATTTCACATACTTTAGGGAAAATAGGTCACAAGTAGGTCAAAGCTTTAGCTTTTCTCAGGTCTGAACACAACTTGAAATCGGCGCGAGGAGGCGAATCGAATGGTGTTTTCAGATTCTTTAAACGATTCGCTCTGAAATTTTTGACGTTTTCGTCATTTTTCAGTCCCGGACGGAAAAATTACAGCAGGAAAACTATGAAGCCTGATGATACTTTGCGTTCCCCATTGAAGGTTGGCGCAGACTCGGTGCACCTAAGTGTAGTATGACGCATAGTCAGCAATGACTGCTGCTCGCAAAAAAAAATCGAACTCATATATAATGGACAAGAGAAAGGCAGAACACATCACATGGAATAAAATATAATATATCAATTACAGAAGCTGTCAACGTTCTTGTCCAACATTATATCCCCAAGTTGCAACTGCAGCACAAACGCTGACGCTATTGAAAGGAAGAACGCAAAAGAATAGCTCAGACATGAATGGCGAAAAGGCGGAACACATCGAGTCATTTGATATAAAGATATATATTTCAGATATTATATTGACAGTGGATGGAATATGCGTATTTTTTACTACAAAAATTATCGTAAATTACTCGTCGTGTCAGAGGTATAAAGAACAGAAAACCACCCAACTCATCAACAACTACAAAGCAATTTACGAGGTAGATAAAGGAAGGGTCAACACGCACAGCTGCACACTTTCTTAATGCAGCGCGTTACAACTGTATCAGTAGACTATACAAAAGAAAGTTTCTGAGCAACAATGAGAAATGTAAACTGGATACAATCCTCCGGTTTTTGTCTTGGCAGACTTACATTCTAGCTGCGACGAGTTCATCATACAGCTTCTCAAGCGCCCCATTTCGAAAACGTCCGAACTTACCGCCTTGTAGCGAATAAGGTTTTTGACACCTCTTTTACCAATAAAGTACAAGTGGATGTCGCGGAGAACGTGGATGCAGCACATAATCAGGACCTATCTCCTCTTCATCATCTTGGTCTTCAGTATGATAAAGCTTTGTACTACGTTTTCCCTCTTCCTCGTCGTCCTCTTGCTCATCTTCATCCACGTCGTCATCTTCCACCTATGCCAGCCTTCATGGTCTTTCATCGACAGGGGATATGACGATTGGTTCGCACTTAAGGTGGTGATAAGTCTCCAGCAATACGTGGATTCATGTCATGTCTCCACGCCGTGAATGAACTCCATTTGCTCTGGACAGGATCACCGATTCATCTGAATCCGAGTCTTCCTCCTACGGATGCAAGAATATTGCTCTAACAACATTGAGCAACTTCTCTGCGCCAAACAATCACACCGTGTATTCACTATCAGAGCTGTGAACATCGCCAAAAAAATCTAGCAACTCTCTCAAAAAATCACATAAAACTGCGGTAATTGGAACTACAAATCTTCCCAACTCACACTCGATCAATTTTTGTACCTACAAACGACTCCATATAAGCCAGAAAAAATCCCATGGATTCGCTGAGTGGTCGGTCGTGTTGTAAATAAATCCCGAGACACTTCAGAGGACGCAGACGTTTTTGACGATATAATATGACTTTTCTACTGGTTGAAAACTTATGAGACCACAAGAACGATATTCAAGTGCCGCAGAACGGGGCTATCGTAGTTTCAGGAATAATATTACATAGCCCCCCCCCCATTCGGCTCTCGTAAACAAAATGGATGATACCCAATTGATAAAGGATAGAATATAAAAGAAGTGGAGAGCGGCGTGTCTTCATTCACACACCGTCCTTCTCAGCAGTTGAGGATCTGCCTGGACTACAAAGCAAGAAAACAGCACCACCGGTTCGAAATTGGAGTAAAAACTTAGGAAATTTTAGAGCCAACTCGAGTGAGATGACGGTAGCCCAGTTCCGGCGCACTTAACTATCGTTCTTGTATAATGACCCGGATACGTCAACGGCAGACACTCAAAGTCTTCTTCTGCTTTCGGGACGACTAGATATACTGCTTTCATCTTCTAATCAGATCACTCGAATAGAGTCCTTGAGCTAACGGGTTATAACCTTAGTAACCTAAGATATAGGTTTTTTTTTGGTATAAGGTAACCTACCGCGCACCATAAATAATGACGGAAGGGCGGATCTGTTCGAAACTATTCAAAATGATTCGTACTTGAATGTTATTCATATAATACGCTTCAAATATCATAATTTCAGACGACACTTTTTTTAAGGTGCGAATATCGAACGATATCGGAATGGTGCAATTTCCAAATACGACTAGGTATTCGAAGGGCTAGCATTCGAATAATTCGACTCCAACCTAACCAGATGTCATAACTATAAATGGAAGTACACCTCTGATAGAAGTAAATCTAAAAACGAAGCTTGAAAAAGAGAAGTAAATGTAAAAATAAGTAAATGAATAAAATTTTCTAGTGAAGAAAACACTGTCTACACGAAATACAGGCATTTCAGTTCAGATGTTAGGTTGAGAACAGCAATTCTTAGAGCTAGTGGTACCGACGCTTCGATCAGATGTAAGCGGACAAACAACAAGACTTTCAATCTAGCTATGTAACAAGGGGCATATATAGACTGCTCATTGCTGTGAAGTTGGTATGATGGCCATGTAATTTTCAGAATAGGAACAGTGAAACACATACAGGGTATCTTGGTAATGCGGATGAAGCCTATAAAAAATTCTCAGATAGCGAAGTTCTATAAACATGGATACATAAGTTTTTCACAACCCTAATCGCTCGTAATAACGAGAAATGCGTAGCGCAACTCGAGACAGCATAAAAAATGCAGAGGGCGCATACACTGGAGTGTACTGCACTACAGGCCATAAAACGGCCAAAGTCTCACCGTCGAATGCGTACCACGCGCTGCGCGACCGCACGCGCGTCAGAAGCGAACGAGTTTTGGCCGCCGCGCGACGAGTTTTGGCCACCGCGCGACGTTTCGGCCGTCGCGCGGCGGCCGAAACTCGTCGCGCGGCGCCCAAAACTCGTTCACTTCCGACGCGCGCGCGGTCGCGCAGCGCGTGGTACGCAGTCGACGGTGAGACTTTGGCCGTTTTATGGCCTGGACACCATAGGAATACCAGAGGCATAACAGAGAAATTTTGGAGGTAAGGTGATTCTGATCGTCATGAATCATAAACAATCTTTAACGAGAGGGCAAAGACGCTGCCGACCTCATCGCGGAACGCCCCAAACGAAGGTGAAACGTGGCAAGAAGAATCAATATTTTACTGCGTATAAATGAACAGTGAGTGGTGGAAAGTACAACAGGCAGACACACACACGTACGTCTCCCGGTGTGTGTTTATCATTTCGCTGGCTGCTGCTGCAGCGGTCTGCAAAGTACAGAGGCAGGGGAGCAGGCAGGGACGGTCCGCGTGGAAGGGGAAAGATCGCTGACACGATTCGCGATGCATGAAGAACGGTCAGCTGTTAGGCGTCAACTGGAGAAAAGAGACGTTGAAAAAAGACGTTTTCAAGATGAGATACACTCTACCCAGGGATCAGCGTGTTTCACTTTCACGCAAGCGCTTCACAAGAAGCCTAAGGTACGAATGAAAGCTGTTCACGACACTATGGATCTCAAGATATTCGTGATAAAAAGGTTCTAGGGACGGGACATATAAACTTTTCTGGTTCCGCATCAGGGATGTGCGGCAAACGATTTTGAAAAATCGGCAAACGGAAATCGACAAATTTTGTTCAAAAATGGCCGGCAAACGGCAATCGGCAATCGACAAACGGCAAAATAAAAAAAATCTCGTACAAAAACGATGCCAGTGTTCTAAAAGTAGCAGTAAAAATACTTCTTTCTCATTCACATTTCGTATTTCGATAGCCAGATGAGAAACGGTTTCTAATTAATGTACGGCCGACTGTCCTTGAACCTCGGCATTCTGTTCTAGTTCAATAACACCACGAGGTTTTTGATAATACCACAAGAAATTCAACCTCTTACGTGGGTACCATACCTGATGTAAAAAAACAGCACCAGAATGGGCATTCTATTGAACATTGGTAATGGGAATGCTGTGGTGAAAGGATAGTAATTTTTCGAGGTTCTCTAATATCAACCTTTTTTGGAATATGTAGTAGTCATTCAATTGTTTCGTTTTCAAAATTTATCGCACGAAATTCAGAGTTTCGCGCAATCCAATTTAAGGGGGTGAGCATTCGAAAGTAGTTCAAAGAAAGGAAGAAGTCAGTGTGTCCCTATTTGACTTGATTATTTTCTAACGAGCGTGGCAGCCCTTCTTTTGCGGGAATCGCCGCTGCAACTCCGCGATAAAGCCATACCGGCTCCGGGAAAGTGCCGCTGCGGCACCGCGATGGTTGGCTGCGCCTTTACAAAAATAGGACCAATTGAGAGTATATGAAAATAATCGTGAGCCATACTACAACTGGACGGGGCCTACGAACAGAAATGCGCACCTACGGTTGTTAGGTCCTTTGTCTAATTAGGAAACTTTCTCAGAGTTCTCGGCGTACTCGTTTCAAGCCTCACAGTGTGTTTACTGTTTAACCGGAATTTAGATGAAAGATAATCACGTGAAGAAATACAACTAAAACGCACGTTTTCAAACTGCCTTGGAAACGTTGCTGAGGAACTGCTAGATATTCTGCATCTCTCCTCCTCCGACCCTTTAATTTTTTTCTGAACTGCGCGCTAATACCTCAAATACATTGAATAGGGTATCTTTCAAGCTTCCCACCAATACGACTCCTAAAGAACCGCGGTTTGCTCAAACCACCTCCCTCCCAAAATGTACGCCTCCCCTCATTCCGAACTGATCACCGTCGACTCCGTCAACCCAGATTATAGTCAAGCAGCGAATTTAACCTAAACGAATGTTCCCCACGACGTGTACTCTCCCCCCACCCTTTTAACTAAGAACTCCAACTTTCAACTTTGTAGCATGTTTCCCAGCGTAATTGTCAGCATAATAGAAGATGGCGGAGTGCATAACCCCAAAACCGCCAGCGAAGTCCATTGTCCTCTACACGACGCTTCGCTTTGAAAAATGTCTGAACAAATTGAGCTCTGAACCCTTTAAGGGTGTTATTTCTTGTCCCGATGAACCCTACATTTATTGATCAAGCCTTGGCAAAGAGAGTGTGGTGAATTCGGTACTCTTCGAGACAAGAGGACCCACACGAGCATGACACCACAATACTATGTAGCAATTGCTTTAACATGACCGCACGGTAGATAACATCGAATGACTTGAAGTTTTGAAGTACGCATAGCCTATCTCCCGACTTTCGAGCCGGTCGCTGCAAGGCTTATGGGATTTACCATGCGCGTCCTAATCGCTGCGTTTTTGCGCACTTTTTTTTGCCGAATTTTAAATGAGAGAAAAAACGGCAAACGACAATCGACAAAAATCGTCCAAAAACGGCCGGCAAACGGCAACCGGCAAACGGCAATTGCCGCACATCCCTGTTCCGCATCCGGCTCCTGTCCCCATCTGACTCGTGTGAGGTCCTAGACTCTGGAATACTCTATGATCTGAATTACAGTGTATGTATTGAATAATAGTACAAAGTTTCTAGTCTGGTACTGCTGGTATATCCGGGTTCCCAAACACCTCATATGGTTTGTTATTTTCATTCGACCTTCATTATGTACCAAGACTTGTAGCACGAATTTTTTTTTTCGAAACAAATGGTGGGCCAAATCCTGGGGATCCTCAAGTTCCACGAAAGAAGCTACAACGACGCAGTCACCATTTATTTATTTATTTATTATTTTGTAGACGCAGTATAACCCGCGTGAAACGGCAGAACATAAACTAAAAAACGGACAGAAAAAGAATTAACTCAAGAAAAAATAGAAACAAGGAATACGCGTAAAAGGTGAACAACAACTATAATAGGGAAAGAGCAGGAAAGCATCAGCTAAACGCAGAATCAACCAGTTTTGCGGCTAGACGTTTGAATGATGACAAAGGCATTTGCTCAAAGTCTTCGCCGAAAACTTTATTGAAAACGGATAAAACCCAAATGGAGAAGAAGTTTCTCCTAAGCTGTGTTCTAGTATTTGAGATCTTGATTTTGACTCTGCTACCGCTAGTCCTTGACGGTATTTTAGTGAAAAATGTCCGCAACTCAACCCAATTCTTTCTGATAAAATCTTGAAAGCAGCGATGAGATCAATCTTCTTTCTTCTACTAGCCAAGCTTGGTTATGCAAATAATCGACGCCTTTCAACTCCATTTGGAATGAACTGATATCCAAGGCCTGAGCAGGGCATTACCAGCCTACGTGTAAAATTATTTTGGGCACCCTGGAAAAAGTTGATATCTTTTTTCAAATATGGAGAAAATACAGTGGTGCCATTTTCAAGTAGAGGGCGAACGTGCGTTATATATGCTCTAAAAAGAGTTTTAGGATTTCTAGATTTGTCATTACATATACGATTGGTATTTAGCCCAACCTCTTTTCCGCATGAGAACGTAAGGATCTACTCCGGTCGAGTCATCTTGATGCAAATGTTGCGTCCATGGACCCTCTACTAAAAAATAAGAGACCAAGATACCACAAGCCAAAGTCGGTTTCTACGAAGGCACGCTTTCGTCAGCTTTGGCATTTCCTGAGAACTTCCAGGCGGCAAACTTTGCGGATTAGTGCAGTCAAATGTTTTTAATCGATTTTTGTACTTCTCATCGATGTTTTAAAGGCACAGTACACCCTCAAATATGAATTTTGAGATTTTCATGTAATTGTGCAGAAGACCCCTCCTGTACAACACGTGCCAAGTGCTAGATCACAATTTCTTCAAATAAGCTAGATATAAGCGACCACCACAGGCCCGACCCCCTTCGCTCACCACCATAGGGCCGACCCCTATCAGATTTTCGAACTCGATAGCGGCTCGATGGATTGATGAGTTCCAACAAGTCGTCGTTCTTCAGTCCACTACCAGACCGTCTCCTTATCCTGGCTTTCTCTCACGCAACGATTGCGAATGAACAGAAATACAGGCCTGAGACCACTCGTCCACCAATTTTTCACCCTTGAAATCTAGGCATATTTGAAGAGCCATAACTCTGTTCAAAGGGGGTTTTGGACGATTTCAGAGATACCACTGTGATCAGCATGTGACTCTCTCCAAGATAAGCATGAAATCTGAAAATTAATTTTTTGGGTGTCCTGTGCCTTTAAAGGCAGCAGACACGCTCAAAAATGGTATGGATTTTATGACATAAATCAAAGCTTTGGAGCTGGTTGTATTGGAAACTGACCGAAAAACGAGCGAAAACTGTGCGCAAATAGAGGAATAACGGTTATTTTGTTATCCGGTGAAAGTGGACGAGTTTTGCCGTGCGCTGTTGAAACAGCGAATATTAGCAGCAGAACGGTTGAGATTGAGAAGCCGATATACTCCTACAGCGTGTACTGGGACATTCACTTCGTTGGAAGCATAAAAAACCAGCCAAATTTACCGTATTAGTACTATCAATCTGGGCGAGATTATATTTTTGGGCGGGGTTGCAGAAGCTAAGGGGCGGGGTTGCAGAAATTTTTCGAGTTGCATTTCTGAAATTTAGTAGTTTTGACTCATTTTTGGCGCTTCCAACGGCGTGAGCAGTTTACTAGGAGACATGCGACTCAAGAAACGTAGTTATGTATCTCAACAACTTTTTCGAGCGTGTCTGCTTGCTGCCTTTAAACAGAAAATCGAGGCCGATTTTGGTTCACGGTATTTGCTCTTGTACGCTTCTAATAGAGGGACCAAGGAGTTCTACAATGTACAATGAAGAGTACTGAAGATTAACAACTTTGCTTCAAAATGACCTTATCGACGCCGGATCCTTCAATCGTGCATTAGGTTTGGGTTGAGCCACGGTAAGTCTAACCAAGCACCTCACCCAGCCGGTGCATGAAATCGTGATTCACCAAGCGCGAATCAGTTTGTGTAGCGCTGAACGAGACTGTTAGGAGTCGGGTGTAATTTCCACACAGCACATGATAGCTGTCGTTAGATCAGAGGGATTGAAACGGATTTTGTCCAAGCACATTTTCTTGAGGATGCCAGCGGTCGAATAACAGCCAACGAATACGCATTAGCGTAGTTTTGAGTCGTAAATATTCTTCACTTCCGCACTGTCGTTCAGTCCGCAAAGTGCGCTTGATTGCGAAATCGTGCTGCGGCGCGGTTGCGAGTATCCTCAGACAGGGATGTGGGATCACCCGGGCGGTGGGATCACCCGCGCACCAAAGGCCAAAAGCGCCCGAGTGATCCCACATCCTTGTCTGAGGATGTTCGCAACCGCGCCGCAGCAAGATTTCGCAATCCGGGTGCACTTTGCGGACTGAACGGCAGTGCGGAGGTGAACTGTAACTGTTCCCGAGGATCTATATTAACTTCTGGCAGAAATCAAAAGGCCGCTGCGCAATACCGCACGCATTGAGAAGGGAATCCGCAACATTCGTTTTACGTTGATCAGTGGTTCTTCAACAATCATGCAAGGCTTACTTACACAGGTTAAATGAAGCGCAAAATTGATGAAAGATCACATACACGACTTCATCAGCTCAAAAGAGTGAGTGGGTTGGTCCTCACCGGAGTAAGAGACCGATGGACTTCAGCTTTTGGTCGGTATTCAAATCAAAGTCTGCTCGAAACCTCAAAATAGCGCTACGTGGATTCAGAGTGTCCCATTCCCCCAGGAAAGTAGCGTGAGATAAATTCACCATACCATACTCGCGTGCCCACGTTTGTCTCCCCTATTTCCGGATAATCCTTGAAAATGAGTTTCCATCATCCATAGCACGAACTTGTTTACATTTAACTGTAGGTAATAACTGTTATTCATGGCGCATAAGTGGAGTTTTATGACTAATGGAATCCATAGTTCATTCAGATCAGTGATTCGGTCCGATTGAATAGCAGAACTGAAGCACGACCACCTTCCTTGCCTTCACTAGTTATGCTGAGTAGGCGGCTGCCCCTCCTAATCCGAGTTCAATGGTACTCCACGTTCGGTGGATTTCGAAAGCAAATATCTGTTCGAATCAGCACTCTATGGATTAGCCGGGAACAACCTTCCAGAAGTCGGTGGATGAACCTTTTCCATGATTGCACGGCACCGTCTGCCTTTTCTCTTTCATGCAAATGCTTGGAAATGGTTTTCCATTAGGTGCAGCACGAATGGTGTGCATGTTTACAGTCGACTAGACGTAGAATTTAAGTACCAGGCACGTGTGCGAGTGTTTATGACTATTGAAACCTATAGTTCGTTCAGATTAGGAACTCCGGTCGCGAAAATCGCAAACTGATGAAAGACCACATTCCTCAACTTTGACAGCCTTGACGAACGGAGAGACATCAGGCACCACATTGTTTGCCTGCTATCTGGAGGAGAAAGCTGCCCAGAACCACATCCCTACATAGATTCATTGGAGAAAGCTCTCTAGAAGTCCTGGGATGAGCTCACAATCCCATGGTCATGAGCAACAGTCTGTGTTGTAAGCTGGTAGTCATTTTTCACAGGTCCTGCGCCATAACCACGTCACCCTTATGGAAGCTAGCCAGAGGACCTCCGACCTGATAACACTACCTGCAAAGATCACAAACGTGAGCTGCATATTGTACTAATGATACCAAACGCCTACACCACAGATAATGGGCAGCCCGGTGCATCAAACCATGGGATACCTCCCACCATTGACCCCCCCCCCCCCCCTCAAGCTGTAGTAAAAAAGCAAGATTGTGAAGTATGAACCCAAATTGCTTTGATGACGAAAACGAGCAAAGTGAATGGTTAGCCCCCCCCCATAAAGATTTATGAGACGGATAGATTAGAGATAGGGATATAAATCATGGCTAACGGATCTAACATGACATGGAAATCGCTACTGTTTTAGCAGATCCTGCCTTGCGGAGCTCCATCGAACAGATTCAACAGGAGCCAGTTGTATTAAAAGTTAGGATAGTATCATTCTGAAGACTGAACTGTACTACAGCTAAGGAGTTCGGGATGGGAGAGCGAAAAATGAGCGACCGCACGCGGTCGCGGCTGTACAGACAGACAACGCCACTGCTCGAAACCACTTGACGCGACGGCGCATTCGTAGGCAATCGTTGTGAGACCGCCTACACCGCAGGCTTTCTAGAGAGCGAAGCTTAGTCTTTCCACGACGATTTGTCTCTATTCTTTTGTAATAACCCTCAAGGATGGCTTTTCATCACTTGTAGTACCACTGGCAAACTTGTTTACTTACAGTCACATGAGCGCAAAACACTGAACTAGGCACATGATTGTAGATTTATGGTCATTCAAACCTATAGTTCATTCAGATCAGGGGTTTAGCCCGAATAAATTGCAGAAGTGATGCAAGGCCACATTTCCATACTCCACCGCATGGTGATAAAAACGCATACACATTGAGATGTGGCCATAACAATCTCAGAACCCGAAACTGGCTATTAGGCCAACAGGGACCTTGAAGCTTCACAGATAGTCGCTGCTTAAATCCAAAAATCAACGGGAAGGAAAGCTGCGCATGTACAGTGCAATAACTTAAAGGCAGTGTTCACGATAATCTTCAATTTTCAGGTTAATCGCTAAACTGATTGTCTGGCCCCCGAGTAGAATCGAAATAAAGAAGAAACCGAGAAAAACGCACCAGAAGGGCACAAAATCCTTTACTTTCACCCCGCTTCCTTACTCTCGGTGGAACTGTTTGTAGTGACAGCGAAATCTTCTGTGGACAAGTCCTTTGCAACCCACTACAATACCCACCCTAAGTTTTCGCAAAAAGGCGAAAAAAGCGCGGAAATTCGCTTTTTTCGTCTTTTGATCATAATTCGCTTCAAAGTGAACGATTTTCAAATTTGAAGACATTTTTGGAATCAGCATTGATCCCTCTTTCTTTTTGATCAATACGTGGCTTACTCTGAAACAATGCATATAGGGTTGTACAATCAATCGAGTGGGCGAGTATGAGCTGCTGAAATGTGTGACTGGGTCTACTCTAGTTTATTCGAATATTCGGTTCAGTTTTTCTTTTCATTTTACAATTTGTATTTTTTTATATTTTCAATTCTTTAAAAAATTAATCTCACTCTTCCTCTAGGTATTATTTATTAGCTATTCATTCAGTTACTTGCTTGAAACTTTTTGGTTCTTAACTATTTTGGTTTTTCTATTTGTATTTAATACTTATTTCAATTTGCTTTATTGGATTTTTTATACGAATTTTCACTGTAATTTGAATACTTTATAATTCAGTTTGATTACTATAACTATCGCTTTATCTGAAAAATGGTTTCAATAACAACGATAAAATATTATTCGGATATGAATCGTTTCAACTTTGACTTCAGACGAAGGATTCATAACACCAAAAACTTCTAGAGTCTTCGATGAAGGAGCAAATTCAAGTTTCAAGTGTTTTTGTCAATATTAAAAATTTCTTGGAGTTAATATTTTCAGAATCCGAAAATACCATTCGTCGCCTTGATTTCTAGAATTTTTTCAAGTTTGTGAAAACAGTTATTTTTGAAGTAGTTATGGCATATTTCGCCCTTCCTCGAAGTTGAAGTTCTTCAGAATCTATGAAACTTCAACCTGAAAAACATCGCCAATGGATTCTTGTCGTATTGTGAATTTCGAAACTGTCTCCATACCTGGGAAACAGTCAAGATTTACTCTTGATCCTGCCAGGTTTCCCCTTAGCTGCCTGCGCCTCCACTACTTCCACTCTATCTATCTGTTCCTCTCGACGGTCTAACGCACTCCTCGCTCGAAGACAGTCCCGGAAAGGGATTGAATATGAGTAGCGAAGATGGGCTAGAAAGACAGCGGTGGAAGGTGCGGTCATTGGAAACCCAATGTTTCGAAAGCATAAAGGGTGGCTTCTGCAATGTTGGTGTATGGGGACGAGATAAAAAGTAGTTAACGGTATGGGGGGCTGTTTTTCGGACAGCTTCGGAGGGTTCAGAAAAGAAAGCATTTAACCGCGTGGGTGCAATGCTCGCGGGTGATTTTTATGACATTGAGAAAGTGAAAATTCCGTATTCCGATCCTTCTCCTTCTTTTCAATAATTTCTGACCGCAATTGTCGAAGAGCAGTTAGTTGATTGAGTCACACCTTTTGCTTGGTGGAGTCATCAGTGCGGTGATGCGCCGCGGCCGCGCGCATCGGTTTCTGGATGATCTGCGACTAAGGATTGGCTCACCGATAGCACAGTACGAGAACGGGACTGGAATCCCAGGAAAGGACAACCCATAGAGCTAGTTCCTGTTCCGATTTTCTCTAAATGCGCGTATGATGTTGGCCACCCACACAGTTAAGTTTTCTTATCTGAACCCTCCGAGGCTGTCCGAAAAACAGCCCCCCCATACCGTCAACTACTTTTTATCTCGTCCCCATACACCAACATTGCAGAAGCCACTATACATGTTCCGAATCGAATAATCGGACGAATATCCGACTGTTTCAGTCGGATAAAAAAGTCGACTTTTTATTCGGAAAGTCGAATATTCGAAAAAGTGCGATATCCGACTACAGTCGAAAAGTCGAATATTCGAAAAAGTGCGATATCCGACTACAGTCGAAAATTCGAATAATCGAAAAGGTGTGATATCCGACTACAGTCGAAAAGTCGAATATTCGAAAATGTGTAATATCCGACTATAGTCGAAAAGTCGGATATTCGAAATAAATTCCATCTGGAACAAGTATAGAAGCCACCCATTATGCTTTCGAAACATTGGTTTTCCAAGGACCGCACCTTCCACCGCTGTCTTTCTAGCCCATCTTCGCTGCTCAAATTCAATCCCTTTCCGGGACTGTCTTCGAGCGAGGAGTGCGTTACACCGTCGAGAGGAACAGAGAGAGAGAGTGGAAGTAGTGGAGGCGGAAGTTAAGGGGACCATTGCCAGCGCGGAGTTCATCCAAAACCTGGCAGGATCAAAAGTAAATCTTGACGGTTTCCCAGGTATGGAGACAGATTCGAAATTCACAATACGACAAGAATCCATTGGTGATGTTTTTCAGGTTGAAGTTTCATAAATTCTGAAGAATTTCAACTTCGTGGAAGGGTGAAATATGTCATAACTACTTCAAAAAACAACTGTTTTCACAAACTTGAAAACATTCTAGAAATCAGGGCGACGAATGGTATTTTCGGATTTTGAAAATAATAACTCCAAGAAATTTTTAATATTGACACAAACGATTGAAACTTGAATTTGCTCCTACATCAAAGACTAAAAGTTTTCAGTGTCATGAATTGTTCGTCTAAATTCAAAGTTGAAACGATTCATATCCGAACAATATTTTATCGTTGTTATTGAAACCATTTTCGGATAAAGCGATAGTTATCGTAATCAAACTGAATTATAAAGTATTCAAATTACAGTGAAAATTCGTATAAAAAATCCAATAAAGCAAATTGAAATAGGTATCAAATACAAATAGAAAACCAAAATAATTCAGAATCAAAAGTTCCAAGCATGTAACTGAATGAATAGCTATTAAATAATACCTAGAGGAAGAGTGAGATTAAATTTTTAAAGAATTGAAAATAAAAAAATACAAATTGTAAAATGAAAATAAGAACTGAACCGAATATTCGAATAAACTAGAGTAGACCCAGTCACACATTTCAGCAGCTCATACTCACCCATTTCGAATGATTGTGTCAACCCTATATGCCTTGTTCCAGAGGAAGCCACGTACCGATCAAAAAGAAAGAGGGATCAGTGCTGATTCCAAAAGTCTCCAAATTTGAAAATCCTTCACTTTGAACCGAGTTATGATCAAAAGACGAAAAAAGCGAATTTCCGCGCTTTTTTCGCCTTTTTGCGAAAACTTAGGGTGGGTATTGTATTTTGTATTGCTCCTATCTTTCTTTCGAACCCTTACTAATACTGTTTTGCCCAAAACATTGTTCCACTTTCGATTAGTTAAGTTTTTCACCGGTGACAATGACCGTGAACATGTTCATCCAATCGGACTAGTTCAGGATGGAGAATAATGTCGCTGAAATAAGATGTTTTAGTTTTTCTCGCCGTTCCTTCGTAATTTTGGTAACACTTGGAGGCCAGCGCTTTCTTTTATGTGAAAAGTTCGGAGACGAAAATCATCGTGAACACTGCCTTTAAGCGGATTGAGTCGCTTCGATCAGCTCCAGGCAGTAAAGTCCCAAAGCCGATGGACCGTAAGTGAGAGAATCCTCCCTTCCATACGTCTCCATCTGACCCCTGAGGAGTCTTCGTCTTCGCATATAAAGGAAGCAAAGTACCTGGTATCATCCGGTTTAATGTTTTTGTGGGAAAATTTTACGATCCCACCGGCAGTGTGCTGAAATTCTGTTGAATCAAAAGTTGTTAAATTAATTGAGAACTTACATAGAATTTCTATGGGATGTCAGTCAATCCATAACTTTCTTCATCCCGAGCATTCACGATCCACCTTAAACTTTTCATTTCTCTTCGAAAATTCCTAGGACCCCCGTTGGCAAGCTATCCAGTAAAGTTCGTCCTCGGTACTTTTGATGAACATACTTTAGTTTGCCAAATTTTGGCTCACGATGCATACGGATAAAGGAGAAGAATGAAATTCTACGGAATTAGGCGTTCTGACACTCTTGCTCGCCACTGTATATAGAGTTCGCGTAATCATTTTAGTCTGATGAATGAACGGGGCTGCAAAGGTACTATCGTTCTCCAAGCCTAATTCCGGCCCGCATTTGCGGACTACGGCTGTTGCATCGTGCGACACGTGTTAGTCGTGCTGGGACCACATGGTCCCGGTACGATTCACCCTTCTCACAGCACGATTATCACGGGGACAGGGGCTGTCTACACACCGAGGGAAGAGTTGTCCCGTTTTTGCAGTTTGAAACGCCACGTCACTCAGCGTGAGCGAAGTGGTCCCGAGTGGAATTAGAGCAGCCAAAGGCTGGACAACTCCTCCCTCGGCGTGTAGAGAGCCCCTGTCCCATGATCACGTGTCACAAGATGCAACATCCGTAGTCCGCAATGACTCGGAGAACGATAGTAGATCACCCCGCGCGAATCGAAACCCCATTGTATAGTGAGGCCGCCAACCCCGCATGGCCAGCCGCCTGGGGCCGAATGCATCATTGGGCCGGTTTGGGGCAGGGGCAGGGCAGTCTGCGCACTTGAAGAGCTCTGTAAATCACCAAATCAATCGTGCCCCAGCTGCCCCAACTCGGAGGCTGGGGCAGATAGAGCAGGGAAAACACAGCCGGGGCACGATTGATTAGACGACCTACTGCCCTCGCACTGCGATCTTCAATGATACCGACTGCCCTGCCCCTACCCCATCCCGGCGCGTTGATGCATCCGGCCCCTGATCCATGCGTCAGACTAATTCGAAAACGGAAACCATATGTACATATATGTAGTATCGCCAGTGTTTATCAAGTAGGAAGCCGGGCCCAGCAATCGGACGCGAAATCATTCGATCGATAGCCATCCTCTCTTCGCGTTCCCGCAATTTTTCCCGCCAAGCAGCGTCGCGGTTCCCCCCCCCCCTCCAGTGAATGACGATATACAGTATGTAAGCAGCCATGCAGTGCTATATGTGCTGTAGAGCCATTTAAGACTTTTATGTTGAACATTTATATTTTGTTTTAGATCACTGAAAAGCCCTCCTCGGATGCATACTGAATGAGTCATCTAATCAGAAAAGAAAGAAGTGCATTTCATTCATTTATTATCTGAGCCGTAGGACGAACCAAAACATCGTATAATGAAGAACCAAACAGAAGTAGAGATTCAATCATTTAAGCCCTCAACTCACATTACCCAAACTGAATTCAATGCAGCTCACACTCAACTCAGAGTCATGAACTCAAAGCACAATGAAAAGAGAAACACCAAAAGGAAAGGAAACGGGCAAAACGGCAAATCTGCGGAACACCGGGATACAGTCACAGTCACTGTCAGCGGTTCATACTATGATGTGAGGATACTTATCTCTGTGCGGACAACGCGAACCAAAATTAAATTTGTAATTGAAAGGAATTGATGAAAAACGTCGCTGCAATCGCACGGAAGCATCACCGCCTGATTCTGATCGAAGTCTTAAGGCTACATTGTATTCTGCTCTTTCCAAGTGCCTTTCGATCTCATAAAAACCATGTCTGGGCTAGATCCCTATCAACCTTTCGCAGGCCCAGGATTGCACGCACCTCTTTTGCAGACAGGGTGTATCATGCCTCCGAAGAATGAATCTGTCGAAGAGATCGCGCACAAATGGCCTCAGAAAAAAAGCGAGAATGATGTGCACTAGGGGATTTGGTCACAATGCACGTGAGGACGGCTCTAGCGCCCTTTTCTGATATAGTCCCTTGAAATTCACTTTTTTAGACTTGAGAAGTTCTTGAAAACCTGGGTGATAGGGCTTGAAGCAAGGTGTGGAGCTCCACGGGGAGTGGGGGGGGGGGTGTCTGAGCTGCGAAGGGTGGAGGGGGTCCGAGCTCCACCGAGAGACCAGGTGGACCATTCCATATGGGGGCATACACTGTTTAGGATCGGGGTTTTGCGAAGAATTCGATTATACTTTCCAATTTACGTGGAATTTGGTTTTCACTGAGCTATAGTAAAGGTTTTCCCCATGTTTAATATAAGAGATTGCTAAAAAATTTTGAAGAAATCACACCCCTGGCGGGGAGGTCTGAGTAAAATGGGCTCTCTCCACACCTCGTGCATTACCCTATCCAAGAATAGAACGATAGAATGGGATAGTTTAGCTGAAATGAAACTGCTCGAGTATTAGCGAACTTCTTCTCTCGAGAAGTCATTGTATTATTGTTCAATTTTTGTGTGTACTGATTACGCGTAATAATTTATTGTTATGATATGACGAATTTATATTCTTCGTTTTTCAAACATAAAGCTAGTTCCGAATTCCTTAAGTTTTCTAAGAAAACACGCTTGGCACTGTCCTCAGGCCAGTTTAGAAATCTTAGAGACAGGTACTTTGAAAACTAACTCAATGGTACCACTTATTTCTTTCCTTCCTTATTTGTTGTTATAACAATTTTACTTCAATGTTTGTGTTTTATGACTTCAAGCATGAATTTTTGTTGCGTATGAACAAATAAAAAATAAATAAATAACTAAATAACAAAAATAAATAAATAAATAAATAATTAATTAAATAAATAAATAAATAAATAAATGTACAAGAAAATGAATAAATAATTAAATAAACAAATAAATAATTGAATAAATAAATAGATTAATTAATTAATTAAAAAAAAATAATTCCTGCTAGGGTCCAGATTTTGAAAAAAAAAGTTTTGAATTCTATTTCCAGGTCGTTATACAGTACGCAAAAAGCTGCGAAGCCCGTATACTGTATATTTATCCTGTATGGCACACTAGAAACTCAAACCCGAACTATTTTTTAATTAAATTATAGAAAATGCAAAATCGTTGGACAGCCATTTTCCCAAGGCCCTAACTAATTCTTCAGATCAGAAAAAGGTTATATTTTGAAGAGAACTATCAAAAAAGGACGAAAAATACGCGAAAACGCATTCGCGTGCTTATTCTGGCCAAATCCTACAAGCGGCAATGTATATTCAAGATCATCGACCAACTCAGATCGATGTTTGAACAGTGCCCTATTTGAAATTTTCGGGGAAAATCATCTTCGCACTTAGGTAGCGGACATTCTACGATGATCAATCACAAGGTAAAGTTCAATTTGGCGTGGAAATCGAATTTGAGAGCCAGTGCGATTTCCGGGAATACAGCTGAGAGAAATAAAATGATTGAGAGTTCCAGTTGTTCTCTCATCTGCACCTTTGCTAGATTACATTTTCAATTCGACACTATTTGGCTCTGAAAAATCATTCCACTTGGCAGGGTCAATATCACGCCATCTCTTCTAGTTTCCAAGATGATTCTCAGCAGTGTTCGATGAACTGGAACTGGTGTTCCACAAATGGGAAGTACTTGTGGTGTGAGAGTAACAAGGGAATGACCAGACCTGGTCGCCAGAACTATCTATGAGACCAGGTTTTTCTGATCTACTACATCCCGGGTGGTCATAAAAACCCTATCCTAGCTGCCCGAGTAATAGTAAAAGAAGAAGTTATGGGCGTAGAAGTTGCGACGTCTGTAGGTAAAATACAATTTATTTGCCGTAAACTGTCTTTATCGTTCGAATTATCGAAAACGTGACTCATATTCGTGTTCAGCGCCTCAACTATACCTTTTGAGAAGAGTTTGGGCAAAAAGAGTTTTTTTCTGAATTATTTTTATGAAAAAATGTTGAAAATTTTATCATTACCCGGGAAGTTAAAATAGGGTTTTTACAAGTACCCGGAAGGTGGTCGATCAGAAAAACATGGCTACGTGCGTAGTTCTGGCAGACAGGTCTGGTCACTCACTCCCTAGTAGGTGATTGAACAGTTCAAATAACCTTTTTTGAAAATTTCGAGAAGTTAATTGTTCGAGTAATCCCCTCTTTCCCACGAATGGAAAGATACAGATAAAAGATTTTTCCAATGAAATGTTTTCCATTGAATGAAGAAATTTCAAAATGTGAAGACACATCGTCAATCGCTGAAGAGCAAAGAACATTACTACTTTGTGTCGTAGCCACTGCTGTGGTCACACACATTCAGCGAGATACGTATCTCTCGCTGAGAACCAGTTACTTAGCAGTAATGAGACTGAAGACTGTTTCCGACCGCCGCAGAAGTGAATAAATCAGGATGGAACACCCCCACAGACAACAGCTAAGGGTAGAATTTCCAAAAAGGCAATGGACAAGCTATGTCACAACTTCACAGAAAAATTGATTTTTTCAGTTTCAAAGTTCATAGATTCCCTCACTATGACTCAAACATTTCTTCTCAACTCAAGAGAGCGAAAAGTCATACGGAAACACTTAGAATTTCTAGAACTTGATCTTGAAATGCACAAGACACCCAAACATTTATTTTTGGGGCTTCATGATTACCTTGGAGAGAGTCACTCGCAGATCAGAACGGTTTCTCTGAAATCGTTTAAAGGCACAGTACATCCAGGAAGTTGTTTTTCAGTTTACAGGCGTACATTGGAGACGTTCACAAGCTGATCACAGCGGTATCTTTGAAATCGTTCAAGACCCCCTACGAAAGGAGTTATGGCTCCCGAAAAAAGCCTGTTAATTGAGGGCGAAAAATTGGTGGACGAGTTTTCTAGGCCTGTATTTTCTTTCATTCGACATCGTTGCACGAGAGCGAGCCAGGATTATCAGAAAATCCGGTAAGGGACTCAAGAACGTAGACTCAGTTGAAATTCATCCATCCATCCAGCCGATATCGAGGTCGAAAATCAGGAGGAGGTCGGGCCTGTGGTGGTCGCTTATATCTCGCTTATTTGAAGGAATTGAGATCTCGCACTTGGCTTGTGTTATATAGGAGGGGTCTTCTACGCAATTACACGAAAATCTCAAAGAAGTCAGTACGGCAATGGGCTAAACAATGTCGACTTGTTGAGAATTCATCCATAAATCTAGCCGCTATCGAGTTCGAAAATCTGGTCGGGGGTGCGGCCCGTGATGGTGAGCGGAGAAGGTTGGGCCTGTGGTGGTCGCTTATAGCTCGTTTATTTGGAAGAATTGAGATCTCGCAATTGGCACGTGCTATATAGGAGGGGTCTACTACAGAACCAAATGAAAATCACACAATTCGTGCCTGAGGGTGTACTGCACTCAGAATTTCTAGAAATTGCTCTTTAAAAGTCTATGCTGAAGGTAGAATCAAAACACTGATAAGGGAACGCCACATGGAGAAGGAGGGCATTCACAGCGGAACGCGAATTTCTAGGACTAATTTTGGACGCGAAATTCTAAGTCGACATTTATAGTTGAGCTTCGTTACTCTGAACGAAGTTAAAGACGTTTATTGGTGGATCACCGAACTTGAAGGCAGGGTTCTCGATAGAATCGCTTGTTGTGCTAATCCCATGGAATCATAGATCTGGCCTTCACAAAGTTGAAAATAAGTAAGAAATTGAAAAAAAAACGCTCAGGAACAAGTTAATTCCTAGTGTCCTCCCGCCCCCAATTATCGAGATTTCTATAAATGCTTGTTTGGTCAACTTTTATTTTGCTTCCGAAGTAGTTTCCGAGCATTTCTGGGGACTATTGACTACTTTAGCAGCAAAAAGGGCGGATAAGCAAGCATTAATGAAAATTTCGTTAATTAGGGGGCCGGCCGACACCGCTAATTAGCCGTTATATCTTGTTTTTGAGCATTTTTTTCTGCAAATATCCAGGTTTTTTTCACTTATTTTCACTTTTGTTATGACCAGACCTACATTTCTATGAAGAGAGCTCAGAAATTGTTTTTATCGCGAACCCTGCCTTGAGGTCTCATTATGCCCACCGTAACCTACCTTTACGTTTCCTGAAACTAAAAATGGACTCCATAATCGAGTTCAGCGTCCCAAATAATCCCCCCTACCCCTGAACAAACTTCCGGTGGAAAAATATTGAATTTCGGGAGCACCAAAAAATCTACAAGGGCGGCTCAATGGGACTCCAGAGGTCGAAAAAACTGGCCGCTCGAACACTGTACAGAGGGGTTATTTAGGGCGCTGAACACAAATATCCTCTGTTTCTGAGTAAAATTTATTTCCGTTCTTCGCGTGCGCCTGCGTGCGTACGCTGCGCCTCCTTCTCCCCACACTTAATTGCTGTCTCTACGCTCGCTCCGAACAAGCGCGCGAGGGAACAAAGTATATTTGGCTCGGAACCAGAGGGTATGAGGTTCTTTTTCAGTTTTTGAGCTATGTTGTTGGGTTACATTACGGTGAGATCATTTGCCCACCGCAACCTATGTATTCTCTATTTCACTGCGAAATAGAGCATTCAACGCATAACATCTCACATTGGATTAAATTATTATTATATCATGACTTCGACTTATTTCTAGATCTCACGTGATTCGATTATTCGACTGATATTTACTGTGTATTTCTGATTCTGCGCCCCGAGATTTAGAAAAAGTTCCTCGCATATTCATAGTGCGCACCAGGGTGTTCTGAAAGCCATCCGGGTCAGTTCTAAACTCCCGTTCAAGTCCACTATGTGTTTAACCATGATTCATTCACTGTTTTTGATACCTCATGGCCATATCCTCGTTTCCGAGTGAGATTTTTTTCGGTTCGTTGCGTGCGTCTGCGTGCGTACGCTGCGTCTCCTTCTCCCCACCAATTCTTGCTGTCTCTACCCTCTCTCCGCACAAGCGCGCGAGGGAACAGAGTGAATCTGGCTCGGAACCAGAGGATATGTACTGTCCTTCTCGAAGCCAAATTCCGGTTCGCATTTGCGGAAAATGGCTTTTGCATCATGCAATAGGACGATAATCGTGCTGGGACCACCTGGTCTTGGCATGACTCACCCTTCTCCCTGCACGATTATCATCGCGTCGCATGTTGCAAACCGTAGTCCGCAATTGCGGAACGGGAACTTGCTCCGAGGACGACAGTATGTATGTCCAGAATAAAACCCATCTTACAAATTACCTCTTGCTTTTGACGTCAAACCCCTTACCCTACTGAAGAGTCTCGGGAAGTGTCAGTTTCTCTTACTCTCGACATTACATTTCATAGTTTTCTCTGTTTTTTATAGGGTTTGGAGGCAAAACAATACGTGCGCATCCCTTTATTGCTTTATTGAACACTTCGAGAAGAGAAGATGCACTCACAAGACATCTCAGAAAATTGGATTTTCAAGAAAAAAAAACCGGAGGGGAAATCAATACTGAGCGCTGTGAGAGAGGAGAAACTTCTTGGCAGCACAGCATTTACTTGACATGAGGCTAAATCGAATAATTTTACGAATAACCAAAGTATTTGATTCATTCGGAAACATGTATACCTTTTTCTTCAAAAATTTATTTCCTTTCGAAACTTCGAAATATTTTTTTTCCAAGAAGAGCTCTTCTCCAGAAATTCAAACTACTACTTCGATTCCAGAAATTTGGTCCATTCAAAATGTAAAAAAATTTCGCAAATAGGAAATTCGGTGAATTTTGGCTTTGACATCGAAATAATTACCCATCGAACAAAGCCGTGGTGACCCATCGAATAGTTATACGGATGATATTCGAATAATTCGAATGCTCGAGTATCCGAATACTGAATTCATTCGAATTTTCAATCCTAAATTTTTTGAACATTTGGTTCAATCGCACACTCCGATTTTTGGTTTTTCTCGAATAATTCGATTGAAGCAGAAATTAAAATTGATAGGTTTTTCGGATATTTGATTCATTCGGGAAACAAAATTAATCGGTTCTGCGAGTGATCGGTGATTATCCGACTCTTCCATGAAATTGTACTACCTCTTCAATTTTTCGCGCACCCGAACGCTTATACGAACTATATACTCGATTCTCAAATACTCGGGTGACGACATTCGATTACTCTGTCACAATGAATTGCTGACTAGTTTTCAGGCATCACATATGTATGTACATGGAAACCCTTTCTAGAAAACAAATAATTTCCAAAAAAAAACAGAAAATTATTTGACTATTCCAGTTTTTAGATGGCAAGCATTCCTTAAAGGTAGGGTTTGCGATTAGGAGAAAATACGGATTTGGACATCACAAAAATAAAAGTAAGAGAAAAAAGGGAAAATTTGCGGGAAACCCCTCCAATTGACGAGATTTCATGAATGGTTGTTTATCCGTCTTATATTCTGCTCTAGAAGTAGTCATTAGTCTCCAAAAGCGCTGAGAAATTGTTTTGGAAGCAAGCATTTATAGTAATCTCGATAACTGGGGGTGGGTGGCCACCAAGAAAAAACTTCTTGTTGAGAGTTTACTCCCCAATTTTTTATTTATTTTCATTTTTGTGATGGCCAAATCTAACTCTCCATGATGTGGATATCACAACAACCGATTTAATCGAGAGCCTTGGCCCTGAGAAAAGACCTAGAAGTTCGAACGAAAATTCATTTTTTTCAAAATTAGAAAAAAACCTCATGGGAAAATACCTTCGTTCGGAAACTCTGTAAAAGGCCAAAAAAGGATGAAAACTTCACTTATTCAGGATTTTTTTTGCGAAAAACCAGTGATTCGGGAAAAATTCATTCAATCGGAACTGTAAAAATCCATGAATCCAATCGATCATCTAATGGATAAGTATTCAGAATGCGATATCCGAATATGTTCAGCCATTCTAAAACTAGCGTCAAATTCCCATGTCCGGTTTCTGCTCATCGAACGAGTTTCAGCTTTCGAAGAGAAAACTAGATTGAGACAGATAATACATAACTAGCTCAGATCCCTATTCAGTAGCGCTCATATTGACGTTTCTCGATTATTTTCCCAAAAATCGACTTTTGCAAAAACGAATTTCAATATCATCCAAAAATACTCGATAAAGAAGTTTTTCACTGATTCTGCTATGAAACTCGCAAAACCAGGGTAGAGTCTGTAAAAAACAAATCACAGTAGTATCTCCGTGGCTTGCCTCCTCAAGAAAAAAACATTTGGACCTCACCCGCGGCTGGCGCAGGCGGTTTGAATCTCACCGGTGGCTGGCCTCCCAACTTCTCTCTTCTTGGAACCTCGGCATTTGAAATGATGTGTTTTGTTATACTTCTGCCTTGCGAGGTTTTTACGATGGAACTTTATGTAGCGGCCTGACGTTTCGACGTTACCGTCGTCTTCAGAGGCCTGAGCGTGACGCAAGATTAGAACATGAACAACCCGATCAAGCGCCCAAACCACCGAGGCATTTTTGATGTGCCCTCAGAGCCACGCCGGAAAAACCTCTCAATCTGTAAGAGGGACTCACTCTTTGTTCCACCGGCGACACAGGAAAACCACTCTGGAATGACCAAGTAAGGAATGAACTTGACTGAGCGCAGGGCGCGTAATCTGAAATCGCGCTCAACACTCAGATAAATGGTCGGTCTACAGCTCGCATAGTGGAATATAAGGCAAAAAGTCATTAGTTATTGATGGGCATTCGTTGCGATTGATAACTAATGAGTTTTTGCCTTATATTCCACTATGCGAGCTGTAGACCGACCATTTATCTGAGTGTTGAGCGCGATTTCAGATTACGCGCCCTGCGCTCAGTCAAGTTCATTCCTTACTTGGTCAGTCCAGAGTGGTTTTCCTGTGTCGCCGGTGGAACAAAGAGTGAGTGCCTCTTACAGATTGAGAGGTTTTTCCGGCGTGGCTCTGAGGGCACATCAAAAATGCCTCGGCGGTTTGGGCGCTTGATTGGGTAGTTCATGCTCTAATCTTGCGTCACGCTCAGGCCTCTGAAGACGACGGTAACGTCGAAACGTCAGGCCCGCTACATAAAGTTCCATCGCAGAAACCTCGCAAGGCAGAAGTATAACAAAACACAATAATAATAATAATAATAATAATAATGATAATAATAGTAATAATAATAATAATAATAATAATAATAATAATAATAATAATAATAATAATAATAATAATAATAATAATAATGATAATAATAATAATAATAATAATAATAATAATAATAATAATAATAATAATAATAACGATAATAATAATAATAATAATAATAATAATAATAATAATAATGCAGAGCGGAGGCTAGAGGAAGCGGGAGAGTAGAGGGGAGACGGAGCGAGCACCACCGCCCTCACAGGCACGCGCGTTCAGGGATGGTAATTTCGCTATTTTACGGATGATGTGCACAATCGATTACCGAAAGTTCACTCCCCTTCACTATTGGATCAATCGATCGAACATTTAATAAATTCCAGTGAGCGGATGGATCAATAAATAGTGCTTGTCAACCCGTTACCGATTTTCACAAATACCATGAGGACTAACAGCGAGACCGCCCATGAATTCTGTGAAAAAATCGTTTTGCGGCGTTTTTCTTCTGCAACGCCATGACCTCGAACTGGTCGGATTTCATTGTTGAAGGCATTTATGGTTTTCTCGCAGCGATGTGTGCCATATAGTGCACAAGGATTGTACATTTAATCCCAGTTTGAGTTCTAAAATTGTGTTTTCCTTGTCGATCACTGCAACGATCCGGAATTATCACCGATCATCGGCAAGCTAGCGTCCACATGCATCGCTAGAGAGAAAAACACACAACTGTCGATTTCAAATTGGGATTGGTTATACAGATTCTGTACAATATATAGTAACTGTCATAAGTCTATTGGCATGGCCTTTTCGCGAACAATGTTTCTATACATATCTTGGCTTGACCTTAGTGAAACTTG
Source organism: Aplectana chamaeleonis (assembly GCA_029168955.1). Classification (NCBI taxonomy): domain Eukaryota; kingdom Metazoa; phylum Nematoda; class Chromadorea; order Rhabditida; family Cosmocercidae; genus Aplectana; species Aplectana chamaeleonis. Next base: position 4,007,547 of record JAPDOI010000013.1, on the reverse strand, counting down.
ATGAAACTTTAGTATGTTATGGGGCATCACAACCTTTGCTTTACACATACACAAAACTGGGTTTTGGTGGTGCAGTTTTTGAGTATGGAATTTATCTATCATTTTGTGGTATTATTTCAAATTAGGACCATTTACACAGCACCTGGCTATTACAATTTCGAACTCGTAGCATTATTCACTATTTGAAGATCTTCTGAACCGTTGTATAACCTTCAAAAGAAAATAGTCCCTATTACAAGTTTTCTGAAGACCGAAAATTGAACAGGTTGGAGGTAATTTTTGGGAATCCAACCCTCTAAAGTTATTCGCCCCAGAATCAATCCAAAACATGTGCTTTATAAGCTTTGGCAAATTACAGCTGGAACATGAATTTTGGTCTCTTCCGATAACGTCAGAGAGAGTTACTTAATAGGTGCAACATAGCATAATTACAATTTGAATTTATTTCTGAAAAGATTTCGATAGAGAATATTTTCTCACAAGGTCATACAACGGTTCAGAAAGTATTCAAGTAGTGAAAACTGCTACGGGTTTGGAATTGTAATATCCGCGTTCTCTAAAAATAGTCCTAATTTGAAATAATACCACAAAATGATAAATAAATTCCATATTTAAAATCTGCACCCTCAAAACCTATTCTTGTGTATGTGAAAAGCAAGAGTTGTGATGCCCCTAACATACTAAAGTTTCATCAAGTTTTGCTGAGGCCAAGCCAAGATGTGAATGAAAACATTATTCGCAAAAAGGCCATGTGAATAGATATAGGACCGCTACTGTATGGCTAACAAAATTGAAAATAATCTAATAATGTCTTTAGCAGTGAAACGTAATCAGTTTGAAGCAAGTTATGGTAGAGGCCGTACTTTGTCAACAGGAATCAAAATTTAGCTTTCTACGCAGGCAGACCGAGCCTGCTATGCAAGAAGGTCGTTTAACTGTCTGGGAGGAGAAATGAACTGGCTCCAATATGGTTTGCACTTTGCAAGGCACTTTGCAGGGCTTCGATAGCAATTTTCTGTAGATTTTTCCGTAAGCCTCTTACAGTACTCCACTCTCCTACCTAAGTATTTTTTACCACGAACACAGGAATACCTTTTTATCGTGAACAGTGCCTTTAAGGGCATCACTCACAGATTTCATATCCAATTTCCTGTCTCTCCCCATCAGATTCTGTCACTTAACCTGGAGTACTCTTGAACCCTACGCTATAGTGAAATAAAAAATGGTCTCCTCGCCAGATTTAGTCTAGAGAAAGAACCAGTCGCGATCCTTGCGGCTTGCAGTGCGGCATTCGCGGCCCCATCGGCCGACGGGGTTTCGGTCGCAAGCGACAATCTACCGTCCAGCCCTGAGCACTCACTAGTCTGAATTCGACCGGAAGATAATCTACCATGCGTGAAATTTTGTAGGAAGCCGCGGCGCAGCTATGTGCCTGGCGCGCTTTCAAGCGAGTTTGTACTCGCTACCAATCAAACGATTCGGCGTCAACTATGCATTTACATAGCTGCGTTGCGACTTTTCAAAAAGTGACATGGACCACACAAGCAAATATGATATTGATGAATCGCAAAGAGCGATGAGGTGGTGTGAAAACACACGCACACAGAATCTTTCCAACACCAAACTTAATGCGCGATTTTCTGTTATCTAAGAATTTTCCAAAATTCTTTTGTTTTCTGTGATAATCGGAATAATTCATCAGAAAACAAACAAAACTCATGAGAAGTGCGCGATCTGTCGCAAAGTGCCGAGATAGTCGCTACAGTCAAATGGCGGGGACATTCAAACACGATCGACTAGTAAGACGTGTAGTCAATAACTGCATCATTTGTTCATTGGTAGTATTAGTGTAAGGTCATGTCGTGGTCACCATTACTGTCATACGTTATTGTTCGCCTCATGAGGATCCCCTCGATCTCCACTTGCGACCCTTATTTGTGGGCTTTCTGTACTATATAGTTGCTGTGACTAACTGTAGACTTTTGAAAGTTAAGTAAATGCAGAAATTATGAAATGAAGGTCGCTTAAAAGTTCATCCTTGTGAAGAATCTCGTATGATGAGCACTGAGCACTCCAATCATTTTTTAGCTTTTCTACTGTTTTTTTTGCCGCAATGGCTCTTCTACTCTCTGCGTTTGAGAACATTTTGCACATGCTGATCTCAGAGCCGTTTTTAGGAAATGTCAGTGAAAGTCTAGTTGATGCGATTTGCTCGTAGATACAGGTGTCGTATAGTTTAACGAACCTAGTTGAATACACAAAAACGGGTGGTGGTCATCGTGTATTCCAAACCCTGAAGAGGCGGGAGAAACGGGAAAGGCGCAGGCAGTGGGCTGTCGCTAGCCCCGTGTTGCGTCCAATCAGAAACCTCGCTCCTCCCACGTCTCTCCCGCCACTCCAGTGGTCGGAATACACGATGGCCACCAGGGGTGTGCGGCAAAGGAATTTGAGAATTCGGCAAACGGCAACGGCAACGGCAAACCCCAAAAATGGCCGGCAAACGGCAAAACGGCAAAAGCTGTTCTGTGCTATAATACACCCACATTTGATTAGTAGTGTGGTGAACCATGCAATATTTGCCAGTTACTATGTATCTGTGATTTAACTAGCTTTTATAAGAAGGGAAAATCCCATATATCAAAAGCCACTTGAGAGCCTCAGGCGATCAGAGCGCTGTTTTGTGTGTGATAGTATAGGAACTTCTATCAATTCAACTAGACCGTTTGATTGTGCGACCCAGCCTAGTCGATCCGGGCACATGCAGCAAAGAGTAAGCAAGCTTAGTGCGGTGGGAGAGTGCGCCGACCCAAAGACTCTGGCCGATACCGGTACCACAATCAGATGGGAATAAATGGATGAATACGCGTTGATTGGTCGACATTTTCGGAGGAAGACAGTCCATACCGCAATCAGCAGCGCGCGGTTTAGTTTATGACCGGAGTCACTCACAATTTTTGCTGTTAGTAACAAATAGTAGGCTCAGGGTTCCTTATTTCGCTCATCGAAAAATTCGCTCAAATCGTTTCCCTTTTGAAGCTACAGGAGTGGAGTGAGACTAGTCTAACTAAATGCAGTGCACACGATTAAAGCAGTCTCCGAATTTTCACCGGATATCAAGCGCTCTGAGTGGCATTTTGATCGAATACACAGAATGAGAGGCACCTAGTGCCAATTCGACTGGCACATGCGACGCGGGCGACAGAAAGTCGGTGTCGCCGCTGGAGCGCCGCGCACGGTGCGTTTGGCCAGCCGACTGCTCTTGGGTGTTTCCTATTCTGTGTATTCAGCAAACAAGCCGGCACGAGGATCAATACAACAACAATGTCGGCTAAAAAACAAACAATAAATCACTCTATACGGTACCAAAACTTGAATATGCTGTGCCCACCCCACCCACTTCCCCTGTGGTTACCGAGGAAGTGAGTGGGGCGAGCACACCACATTCAAATCTCTTGGCAGTATATTGCTATTGATTGCTCGTTTTAAGCCGGTTTTCGACACTATTGTTGCAATGTGCCTCGGACATTTTGATTTCAGGTGACAATTTTGAAGGCGGTTTCAATCGTTGCCTCCGAAAATTTTTCGTTTTTTCAACTCTACTCGATTTCATAACAAACTCAGCTCTGCCAAGGAGTCAACCCGGTGCTATGGCAGCGGGTAGGGGGCACTTAGCCATCCCACATGACCATGCCATTTTTTTCGTGCCGCCGCGCATTTTGAGGACCAACCCAAGGTTTTCCTCCCATTCCAAAATTAGTAGAGTAGAAGCTGAGCAGAAAAATGGGCGTGGTCAAGTGCCTCCCCCTTAACTGCGATAGCACCGTCAACCCTTCGTTTCAGCTAATGATCTCGACATCGAAAATATTATTAAACACTGCCTATAATGACCGCTGTGAACATTATTCAATTTTTAAAAAGCCGGACAAAGTATTTGCAGAATTGATCATTTTCCTGTCCCATTTATTACCATCAGTCAATCAACCGACGATAAGCGGGCCTATTTCTCAAGTGGTTCATATGTCTAAAAAAAGATGCTTTCACGCCAAAACTTTTGTACCATTTGTTTTTGCAATTCCGGAACTTGCAGCAATCGGTATGCTTCTGGAAAAGCGTTTTTGCGATTTAGGCATTTCTAAGGGGTTAAAAATTTCATGATTAAAAAGAGACATTTGGAGGCTCCCAACTTAGAACCTAAACAGACTCCTCTGATAATCTAGTCTAAATATCTTCATTAGTCACAGGATAACTGGGTACAATTACCCATTGCATGAGCTGGAACTAGTAGCTGGAACTAGCCAAAATAGGTATTTGTTGCAGGTTCGAATCGCTGACCAATACAGAAACTGAGGTGAGGGCGCACACCAGGCCCTGTTTTAACGCATTTTGCCGATAATTTGCCGTTTTAAGCGAAAATTTCGGCAAACGGCAACGGCAAACCCCAAAAATGGCCGGCAAATGGCAAACGGCAATCGGCAAACGGCAATTGCCGCACACCCCTGATGGCCACCACTCAAAAAAAAAACGGCCGCAAACGATCGATATTCCGCAACATTTTAGCGTGCACTTTTCTCTGTACTCTCCCCTTGTCATCTACTATTTTATATTGTCTCACATTCTCTCACTGTATTGGAGGTTCTAGAAGGTCTAGACAGAATACACATAAGTAGCCTCATATTGCTGATGTTGGTTCTTGACATTCTACTTTCACTATCAGTTTATGCCCAATTCAAGAACACAGTAGCTACCCATACGTACCTAACCATTTACTCTTTTATGACGACTGGGATACAGATGCGGAACGACACAAAGCGTTTTGGACCTTGTGAAGGCATTGTGGGCATCACGACTTCGGATTTTCCTGAAGATCGCAGGCATCACGACTTCGGATTTTCCTGAAGATCGCACTGTTGAACAATGACGTTCATTTAAAACCATATCTAATCACGTGCGAGCCGAACATCCAGGATTTTAGACTAATCGAATATTCGAATAACGCGACTATTAAACGGAATTCGATTGTTTGAGCACAACTACAGAACACGGGGGTCGACGGGAGGCCCACGAAGAGGAAAAAAGACAGAAATGTGACATCGATCGAGAGATAACAGAGGCGTAGGCCGGGACTGTGACGGCGCGGCTAGTGTGCAGAGATGAAAAGAAAAGAAAAAATGGAGAGAAAATGCCGGCGCCGCAGTTAGGAGCGCCATTCGTGTTGCACTAACGGAGCAAGCGGACAGAGAGGGAGGGAGAGAAGGAGATCTGCCCTATGAAGGGTAACACCTCGGACGACAAAAAATGTCGAGGGACGCAATGATGTGTGGCAAATGACAGCTGCGCACTGTGATTTGTGCAGGAAATGCTCAAAACGAGATGTAATTGCTTCAGCTTGTTAAAGGCATCGTACGCGCTGAAAACCATGTCTCGCTTTTGAGCGTTTTTGAGTTGTTAAACCCCTATAGTAACTAAAGTTAGCGAAAAGCCCCCTCCAAAACGTTAACTTTTCAAGAAAGAACCGTTTCAAAAACCTTCTGCAAATCATTTGAAATTCGCGCCGGCATCGACTCGGGATAGTTACGCGGAGTGCGCAAGGAACAGTTCTATAATTCGTCCATTGGCGCAGCGTTGGAAGCAATCGCTCGTTGTGTGACGAGAAATTTCCAGTCGATAATGCCACTTTCGTCCGACGGTGCGTCAGCGTGCAGTGGCATGCCCTGTACTTAGCGACGCGACGTTCTGCTCAAATATTGCGAAAGTGCCAAATGACTGACGGAAGGGCCGGCCCCTTTTGACGGAATTCCTTACTTTCCACTTCCTCTATGCTCACAATGGTACGTTTTTGAGCAGCCAAGCTCGTTGTACGTTCTCACAGGGGCCCGAGGAAGGGATTGAGCGTAAAAAATGGGAAGTGGATTTCAGCGCGTACGATGCCTTTAATAACAAGTAAGGTGTTGTGTACGTACATGAATCTTGTGTAGACTACGTCAGATTCGAACATGAAGTCGACTTACAAGGAGCAGGGGGACGGGTGTAGGTGCATGCATACCAAAGAGTTTCAAAATTCCATCCTACAGAGTTTCAAAAATCAACTTAAGGTGTTCAGGGGCTTTATTAAGACCTATTGACTCAATTTGGTAACACGGTGTGCGTAACTCAGTCCGAATCTCCAGTCTCAAGGAGTTTTAAGCGTGGGACGGTAGGTGACAGTAGCCGGATGTTGCTGAATTATCTGAATTCTAGAAACCAACTAAACATACGTTAAACTTCCATAACTGAAAGCGCAACTCATAGTGAGCAGCGCTCAAATAACCATTCTGAACAGATTTTGGGCAAATTGTTTGACATTCGTAGTCGTATATCTTTGAGCCTCCTGAGTTCAAGAAAAATCGTTCCGAAAATTCGAGCATGGGTTTTTCTTGTGACGTTTATTATCACAACGAGTTCCATTTTCGGTTTTTGGGAAGGCTGTACGGCGTACTTCAATAGGCCTAATTCATGTAATTTGGCAATAATCAGTTACAGTAAGCTACCGCCTGGAACATATAACCCTTCACGACCAATGGTTTGAACCGAGTTATGCACACTGTATGTATTACCACATAGCAGAATATATTCACAAGGCACTAACATAAATTTTCTGGATTGCAATAATATAATGTTAAGAAACTCCCCTTTTTGAAAAACAACCGGATACGTCCTCCGCAAACCAAAAACTACTTCACCTGTTGCCCACGATCTAGTGGTTTTCTCCTACCCCTGCAGTGCAGTTTAATTTCGGACTCAGCTAAATTCGTCTGAAATCCCGACATCTCTCTGTCAGACACACGCCTACATTCCGAGTGCACCTAACCGCGACATTCCATTATTCCCGATTGTTCAACTAGGATATTTTGATTCCTTCACCTGAGAGACATACTGCAAGAGTCCTGTGTAGGGTACTGCACGAAGTGTGGAGAAGGCCAATTGAACTCATACATTACACCTCTGTAGAAGCGTGCATTGGTAAAATTTTTGCGGTTATATCAGAGCCCCCAGGAGAGCGATTTGGTAAAACTTCAGGCGATTTTTACCGTCGCCCCTCCCAGAAACGTGACTTCATCTGCTTTCTTAAACTATAGCGCAGGTAAAACAACATTTTCGTAAACTGGAAGGTACAATCGAATGCCTCGTTTGAAAAATTATACTAAACAGTGTACACACTCAGAATTGTCCACTTGGTCTCCCGGCGAAGCTTAGACCCCCCTCCATTTCTTCGCAGCTCAGACACCCCTGTGGAGCTCCTCAATTCGCTCCCAACTTTGGAACTGTGCTCTATATTACGCGTGATTTCGCTGGAAAACTCATACGTCTTCAAATGAGATGGAGTGCTTCCCTACATATCAAGGGCGATGAGAGATTGCCTACCAGAGTAGAGCTCAGGCCTGAAGACCAGTCCTCATGAGATGACTTCCCTTTATTTTCGATCCCAGAAAGAGCGACACCTCTTGATAAAGACTCCAAACAGACCCTTACTAACGTTGAATAACTCGACTATTAATGTCCACGTCCAATCTTCTTTAAGCCTGAGCATTGCATATGTGATGACTAGGTGCTTCAATGCCGACCCCGGTTTTTTATAGTGAGACTTGTCTCAAACGTTGGCCGAGTGACGTCTCACTATAAAAAACCTGGATTGTCACAGAAACATCAAATCAACCCCACTAATCTACTCTAAATGTTCTGTAATTCCCGTAGCTCTGGTAGTACCGATTCGCTAACTCTTCTCACTTCATTATTATCACACCAGCAGTAGAAGTCTAGCTGCGCCGGCGCATATGCCGGTTTTGCCGGCACCTACTCAGGCGATTATCGGCCCCGAGCCGCCTGACAGTTCTGCTCGTTTTTCCAATCTGCGAGTCGTCTCCTGTTCCTGTCCGAGCCACTGCTGTTGCTTTCCGGGCCACTGCTGTTGGTGTCCGGGCTATTCCGGTTGGCCCGAACAGCAACAGCAGTAGCCCGGAAATTGGGAGAACGAGCCGAACTGTCAGGTGGCTCCGATTGCTATTCGGTGCGGCTCGGGGCCGAGAATCTCCTGAGTAATGCGTGATTTATCAGTAAATGGCTGCGGGCTACGCCCACAGTTCCCAAACTGCGAATGAGCCTCACCGACACCTCAACCGTATTACGGAGATTGTTACTGACACCACAGCAGACGCTATGAGCGGCTAAGTAGAAAGAGATAGAAAGATAGATGTAGAGGAAATAGAAGTTGATAAAATCCGTTTCGCCTCTACTCACAGACAAGCTTTACGAAACAATTCTGCCAAAGCTCCTCAGTGAAGAACAGAATTTTCAATGCAAAGATTAATGAGAGCAGAAAATTTGAGTGAGAACTGCTGGTAAAGAGCTACATGGGACATTATGTGAAAAAAGAGGCAAGAAATTGGTGAAAAAGGAAAATGACTCAAGAGTAGGGAGGGAAGGAACGCTGAGTCCAAATCAAAATGGGATCGATAAAAGTCAAACCATGTCAGTAGCCAAACAAAAGCTGGTAATGGGGATGAATCAAGATTAGAGCGTAGTTATCTCTAGACTCATGACATTTATGAATTTATAAAATAGCAGCATTAATGTTGTTAATGTTGTTTCAATCATCTGGCAGGAGAAATTTAAAGGAAACTTCTTTGTTGCGATACAAACATTTGACTATGTTCACAGTGATGAATTGAGAAGAGTATCCATTATGCAAAAGTGAGTTTTTCAAGTCTTTCAATTTGTCAATAATAAATCCCACCTCAGAACGGACAATGGCTATCCTCAAGCTCTCCGTGTTCAGGCTATAAAACGGCAAAATTCACACGGTTCCTAAGCGTGCTGGTGCGGAGCGGAGGTGAGAGGCAGTTAGAGAGCGGAGGGCAGACGGAGGTTGGGAGTCGCGAGCGCCGCTCGCGCCTCGAATGATGTGAATTGCTACGGTTAATAGAGGGTATATTTTTGAGGCCTTGATGATAACAGAAAGTGCTGAATCTGACTGCGGGAATTTCTTAACGAGGAGATCGAAGTCGTCGTTTGATTGTATTAACTAGTTGAATTTTTTTACCACCTATTTATATATTGACATCAAAGTAGTTTGCCTTAAAATTCTCGCTATAGGTTCTTTTGATCTCTAACAAATTATTGTAAACAACAGCTACAGGCCATAAAACGGCTAATGTCTCGCCGTCGACTGCGTACCACGCGCTGCGCGACCGCACGTGCGTCGGAAGCAGATGAGTTTTGGCCGCCGCGCGACGAGTTTCGGCCGCCGCGCCGCGGCCGAAACGTCGCGCGGCGGCTAAAACTCGTCGCGCGGCGGCCAAAACTCGTCTGCTTCCGACGCGCGTGCGGTCGCGCAGCGCGTGGTACGCAGTCGACGGTGAGACATTGGCCGTTTTATGGCCTGTAACAGGTCTTCAATATATTTATCCATTTTGTTATGAATGATTAATGATCATCCATAATATGGCTCAAATAAAACATTACGATCAAAAGACAGTTTCGGAAAATTTGGACTCCATCACTAATAAAACCAAGTCTGCTAAGATGGGACTAGAGCTACAACCCTGTGGAGCCCCTTAATTCTGTTTGAAAACGTAGCTACCAAATAAGCAGTAGCTATTTTCGAGAAGGTACTCAATGTTGTAAATTAAGTCATGTTTAGTGAAATGTCTATAGCTATTGTATTTCAATTGGTTATCCGTGTAGAAAGACGTAACCATTACTTTGAATAAATTTTTTTATTTGCATTTTTGAAGCATATTCTGACCAAATAACTCATATAGCCGATAATAGTAGTATGACGTAGGTTGGTGGAGGCATCCCAAACCGCTGGACGTCCTTATTCATTGAAATGAGCAACAAAAATTCAACACTGGCACTGATAAGCCTTCGACATCTGATTGGTCACTATAGACACGAAAACTCCTCACGTTCCTCTATATATACAGTGCGTTTCATAACCGTACGACCACCCCCGATATCGACCTTCCTGAGAAAACTAGAGCTCCAGTAATTTCGCCATTGTGTTTTTCAGATCCTACGTGTAAAATAAGGGTGGAGTACGGGATTACGCTTCCGTTCTCGGATTTGAGTTCTTTTTACAACAACTTTTTTCAATTTTATGCTGTTTCAAAACCATGCGACCACTAGTGAGGATACGCTCTTAACTTCCGTTCTAACGTAGCGAAAGCGTCGCGAAGGTCTTTCCCGTTTCAAACACATCACAAAAGAAGGTCAGCAGAGACGAGAATCAACTCCGACAATGCGTCAAGTTATTTTGCTGGATTCCGAAGAACGCGCAACGATGTGACGTTCTCCATCACGCAGGCAGCAGAATCCGGTCGTAATCGAGCGTTCTCACAGTGCTGTGTTTCAGCGTTTGAAGGATTCTGAGGCATACGGTGCACTCCGATTCCATGGCCGTCACCGACAGGTGTCCTCTAATGAAGAGCGACGGATTTTGAGGGAAGCTTCGAAGAGCTCGTCGTTTGTCAATCATATTCGCGCAGAACGTGATCCGAGATCTACGGTTCTGAGGGTGATTTCGAGCAGCACCCACATCAGGAGAGAAGCCGTGATGAAGACCTCACGACTCACCGAACGTCACAAGGTTGTGCGACTAGTGTTTTCTGAATGTAATCTGACAGGAGACTGGACAAAGGTAGGAGGGTTCCTCACTATTGCCTTGCAGACTCTTTTTTTCCCGAAAGTAAATGATCGAGTCATGTTTTCGGATGAAAAGAATTTTGACTTGAACGGACAGGGCTACCAGATCACCCTCAAGTCACACCTTCTTCCCTTCGTGACGCCGACAAACCGTCAGAGACATGTTTTCCAGTAGGATAGCGCAAGCATCCACGCAGTCCGGTCAACGGAGAGTTGCTCAGAGCGCATAACATCGCTTCCCTGACGTATCCAGTCTCTAGATCCGAACGAAATTCAGTGGATAACCTGTAGAAAATCTTCGTCAGATAGGTTTGCATGAAGAATCGCCAGTTTCAGTCAGTCGCGGAGCTGAAACGTGCAATCCAGGCAGCATCGAACGAAATCGACTCTTCAATTATGAACAGCCTAACTGCAAGTATGTCTCGAAGGCTATTTGAAGTAGCTAAGCAGCGTGGAGGACCTATAGACTTTTGAACTCCTGGGTTGTTGCGAATTTTTTTGGATGAAATGTGTTTTGTTGGAGTGGTCGTATGGTTTTGAAACAGCATTAAACTGCAAAAAAGTTGTTATAAAAAGATTTGAAATGAAAGAAAAGGGACGGAATCTTGTGCCCCACCTTAACTTTGGACGTAGAATCTGAAAAACACAACGCCGAAACTACTGAACCTCTAATTTTTTCGGGAGCGCCAATATCGGGGGTGGTCGTATGGTTATGAGACGCACTGTAGTAGGAAAGTCTGGGTGCGCCCGAAGAGGCACTCTGAGATGGGAGGGGCCTGAAAGCGCATCGCGCGCGCACTTTCTCGTGGACGAGTCCCTTTTAGATCGCAATGCGTTTTTCTTGGATATTCCTGGAATTACTAACTACCCTAGTTCGATTTCGTCTCTACCAGATGATTAATGTTTCTCCTAATCGTTTCTCTTATAGACGAGAAGGTGTCCGCGAGAAGGTGCGCGCGCCATGCGCTCTTAGGCCTCGCCCTTATCGGAGTGCCTCTTTTCCCTCCCCCGGGGAAAGTCTATTACGATAGCCGTTGTAGCCGCAACTTGTGCTGGATAATGTAGTTCATAGAGGCAGGCGGAATTACAACTTTGACTCACAATCAGTCGAACGCATTATACAGCCTAGGTGTTCTCCGAAGGTTAGGATTCTGCGCCCACCCCTTCCTCCAAAGATCTGAGGGTCTTTCCTAGACACTGCTCAAGGCTTGTGTAGCTCTCCCGATGCCCTTTTTTAATTAAGGCCTTCGTTTCGGCTTTCGCAAAGGACAGAATGTATTTTTCCTTCTGAAAGATCTTTGCATTTGACAAGGTCGTATGTCATTGATCAACACGACGCCTTGAACTAAGAGAAATTGGAAACGCCGATCCTTACAATATGAGCGATAAAAAAAGGAAACGGCGATTCTGGAGATTTCAAAAAAAAAGGAAACGGAGCACAAAGACCTACTGCGATCACAATCTGAACACGGTGCAGACGCGATTCGGTACACAAAAAGAAAGTTTGTGACGGGAAGGTTATTTCGAAGTTAGAATTTAGGGGATTGTTGCAATTCCTGAACGATATACCCTCTATAAAACGCGACGCCTGGGCCTCTGTCGGCCCTCCGCTCTCTCACTGTCTCTATCCTCTGCTCTGCACCAGCACGCGTAGGAACCATGTGAATTTCGCCGTTTTATAGCCTGTACGAATGCTTACAGTCGATGCAAAGTTATTCGTAGGTTAGGTATATTTTGTCGAATAAACAAACACATAAAGGCATAGACTGATCGCACTTAGAGGGCCTGTAAAACACAAGCGCAGCTAGATATGTGGATTTCTTTCCGTGACGAAGGATGAATACAACTGATGCTATACTTTCTTAATTTGCACTGGAAGACTGTAGTGGAAAATAAAGCTCCCATTGAAGAGCTTCTATGTACCTAATCGATCATGCCCAAAAATTTTAATTGAATGCAGCAATGTCTCTGCCATTCTTCAAAGAAACATTCAACAACAGAGAATTCAAGGAATGGCACGAAGTTCACGGAAAGATTATTTGCAAGCAAACTACTTGCAAGATGCTGATAAGATAATCCACACACGTGAGTACGGAAGGCGTGGTAGGCTTCTTTTCTTTTTTGTTGGCATAGACAAGCGAGGTTTCTCTAGGTGTAGTTGAACTAATCTAACTACATATTAGATGTTATGAGGACGAGCGAAGGTGGAAATTCAATCTACTTGTCACTAGCGAAATGCGAAAAAAACGAAAACCTTATTTGTTGAAACAAGCTAAATTCACATTAAAAAACACTTGAAATTAGACTGGATTCCCATGAAAATTTTGTAAAATTAGAGGAACGCAATTTCTCCAACATGTGGCTTGTGACCAAAGACTCCATGACTCCCTAGGTACGGATCCTAAGGTGTTATGGACCAGAGGCCTTGGTGTGCCGGACGGCGACACCTTTATGCAATGTGCGGGATACTTTCGCGATATAGTTGTGCACGCTATATCGCTCGAACGTTCCCTGTGTACACTCAAACGTCTGCTGGGTTCAGTAGAAGCAGGGGCACCAACGAGCAGGTACCAACAGACTTGTATACACACCCCCCATTTTTTCTCCAACATACTAGGTTTTAATAGCAACTGCCCAATCCTCCTATCAGTGGGAAATAACACAGCGGTTGTATCTGATTAGTTAGTATCCCATCTGTCGTGAGTCTATGTATGGTGAAGTTACGATTGCGCCGATGCCCTTGTTTGTAGTCTGGCTATTAGACAAGGTATACCGGCGAAGCGAACCAGACCAGGGTAAAGCACCCTCGATTATTACGGGACGTCGGTTATGAGAGGTCGAAAAAACCCTTCAATAATCAAGACGCCGCTCGGTGGCGAATGCCCCCAGACGGGTAGTTTCGGTTTTAAAGTAAGCTATACTGAGCCTAGTTTCAATCGCGGACCTTTTGCGGACGAGCCAAGGACGATGAGTGTGTCTGCTGGGGAGTCAAAGTTGCAAAAAACGCAGTTTTGACTTGGTGCTTCTGAAAAAAGGTGATTAATCGAGTTTTCCGGCTTGGGCTGCTGCAGTGCTTAGAGGCATCGTACACGATGGAAACCATATATTATTTTTTCACGTTTTTCTACAGTTTGGCTTCTTCAGTGAACGAGAATGTCGAAGGAGCCCCTGAAAAACCTCCATTTTCAAAGAAAAACCAGTTTGAATACAATGTAAAAAAGGACTTGAACTTCACGCCAAAATTGTTTTTGAGGTTTTTCTGCATTTGGATACTCAGTCACCGCCATTTTTGAAGTTCACCTGCATTTAGAGCTTTTACCATAAATGTTTTACACGTTGTTTGACGGCCACATCAACATCCAATGAAAAAGTATTAGATGACCGACCCAGGACTGCTAGATGATCAACACCATAGCAGTTTTCAGGTGGCCATAACTTTTAAGGGGAGCATTTTCGGAGCCTCAAGCTCCGTGGGCGATGACAGCTAGCCCGCATTGTTTGATTGTATACGAAAAAAAATCGAAAAGGATTTCCACCGTGAACGATGCCTTTAATTGTAAGAGGATCGCAAATAAAAGTTACCGCCCTAGTCCCAGGTTGATTGGTCTTATTGGAGCCGAAAACGGGACGTCGGTTATGAAGTGTCGGAAAACCCCTTCAATAACCGATGCGCCCCGTGGTTTCGGGTTTACAGTGGGCTATACTGAGCCTAGTTATGATCGCCGATCTTTTTACGGCCGAATCAAGGACGACGAGTGTCTGCCGGGGCGTCAGAATTGCGAAGAAGCACAGTTTTGACTTGGAGCATCCGAGGGTGAAAAACGTGTATCATAATAAAGATATTAAAGATACGTCCGAAAGGACCCGATTCCGTTAGAGTTTCCTTTCAATTATCCTTTTCAACTCCTAATTGAAATCTAGTGCAAATTACTTTCTATGCGTGGTACACTCACTACCATTCTGACTTGGGGAGGAGCCGCAAAATTTTTCAACATGGATGGGGGCCGCACCTCCGACGGGCCGATAACCAGGACACGCCTTAGGCAGCGTCCATAGCAGACGTCCTAGCGTCAAGTGACTGTAAAGTTACGCTGGGGGTTTGCATCTTTAGCATTTGTTATTGATCTGTTTCTCCAGCGACCACTGCAGCCGGCCAGTCGCCTACGGTGGAGGCATAGTGACCGTAACCGCTGTCACTAATATTATCGATACCATCGTTAGCCACGTGCCGGACACGTTGGAAGCGCCAGCCGTCGAGCGTCATGCGCCAGCGTTACGCTTTGCCGCTGGTCGTCTGCTATGGACAGAGCCTTACCCTAAACCAGACTACATGATCACTTACTCTGGCAGACAACCGCTCGAAGCGGGCCCGGAGAGCAACACGAGCCACTCTGTCTCTCCGCTCTAAGCGAAAATCAGCTATCTATTTAGGCGACTGCGACTGCTGTCCGAGCGGCCGCTGCTGCGCTCCCAGCGATATACGATTGCATTTGCAACCGCGGTTGCAGTCAGGGCGATTTACCAAGTGTTTAGGTAATGTTTCACTTTTACTCGTATTAGTGTTCTGCACAACAAAGAACCCCTGGATGAAGTTTGAGCAAAAAAAATTCTGCAACTCTAATAGGTGCTTAGTATGGCTGGAGGGCATTCCGTACTTCCGGGCCCGAAAGGTCGAATTTTTTTTGCCCCGTCACCGTTCTAGGGAGTTATTCGAAGTGCTGAACGCGAATATAAGGTCCGTTTTCAGTGTTTCCGAAGAATAATGCTAGGTCATTGTGGCTGAATGACACTATTACCTACCCACGCATGTCGTTTTGGCCTTTTCTGATTTACGAGATGCATTTAGCAATTGTTTAAAAAATTAAATTTCTACCTCAGCATATCTCCACGACATCCAATAATTAGTTTGGTTCAACGTCACCAAGCTAAAAGAAACCTTCTACAAGCCGTAAGAACGCAAAAATTTCTCGTGTGCGGGCGCGGAGCGAAGGTTAGATGCATCGAGGGAGCGTTGGGCAGACGGAGAGCGCAGCATCGCGCGTACACGCAACGCTTCAAAGGCAGTGGTCGCGCTCAAATATGCTTGTCTTCTTTTCCGCTCTAAACCCTTTTCTGGGTATAGAGTAGTAGAACCTATAAGAATAAATCGCGAAAAAATAGCTGTTCTGAGCCAAATTTGAAGCCTGAACTTTCTTGTCTCTTAATGGTGGACAAGTCCACCCCACATCATCGGCATCGATGATCTCTAATATCAAGAACATCAGCTGGCTTGAACTTGAATTTCAATCAATGAACTTTGTGATTTATGTACACATCTAGTCAAAAACCTTGACTGGAGTGCTTTCTTCCATTGTTCAACTGTTTTATTAGATAAATTTGCATTTATTTCTTCCTCTGAGTGTCGATGATTTTTGACTGCTCGGCATGAGACTGTGGTCTTTCTGTGCACGTGTGCACGAACTAGCATTTTTGGGCTCTGGAAACTCTAATTCTAGCTCGTTTTACACCGCGCTACCTTCATAGTTTTTGAGCTGTTTTGTATCTAAGCTGATTTTTGTAGTTTTTTTCGATAACGTTTTTCATCGTGACCACTGCCTTTAAGTGAAAAGTACTTTTTCCGGGCTGGGGGTGTAAGTGTGCGCGACCGGGTGAGCGTGCCAATAAACCTTATTGAATGTCACTAAAAATGGGACTTCCTCCGATGAGTGCCTGTCTTATACGAATCCATCAACAGCGCCAGAAACAGCAAGAGGGCGAAAAACAGGGAAGCAAAAGAAGATTATGGCGAAAGGCGTATGGAATCTTCCTACTTCTACTTTTTACAACACCCTAGGTAGAACGAAAGTGCAACTGCTACGACTGTCTAATCCTGAAACACGCCTTGTCTCCTCCAGGTTAGGAAAAGAGTGGAAAAGACTCTTCATAATTGAATAAGAATCTCTCTTCAAATGTCACATTGCATGAAGGCATTCACTTCAGTACACTTGGATACGGGGATCTTTTTTGAAGCATTTAGGGAAACTGCGTCAGAGTGAAGCCGACAGACAGCGTTTGAACAAAGGGGCTTCAAGTGCTGAAGAATAATTTCAAATATTAAAATGTAGCAAAAAATAGTTCAGCTCTTCGACCGGGCACATTCTAGTGTCTGAGTTTTACCGATCGACTGCATGCCAGTTTGTGACATAATTAATTTATTCTTCGAAAGCAAAGGACCATTTTCCATACCTGGCAAAAAGGGTCAAGCAGTTGAATGTTACCGCCCGAGATTCCTCACAAACTATATCATACATATCGCCCATCACTGGATGAGGGACCGCCGCGCCGCTGCTGGGCGGGAAAAATTGCGCACGGGAAAACGAAGGGAGGGTGGCTATTGATCGCGCAATTTTTCCCGCCAAGCAGCGTCGCGGCGATCCCTCATCCAGTGACTGACGATAATAATAAACGGCTAAAAGTTGACCGGTGACCGCTGACCGTTGACAGGAGGATGTGCGCCAAACGTCAGGGAGGGTGAACGGGACTAAATGGTGGGTGCGCCACGCGCCGGGGAAAGTGTGCGCGACCCAACTGGAAGTGCGCCACGCGCCGTGGAAAGTGTGCGCGACCCAACTGGAAGTGCGCCACGCGCCGTGAAAAGTGGGCGGGACCCGAGTGGAAAGGCACCACGCGTCGTGGAAATGTGCGCGACCCGAATGGAAGTGCGCCACGAGCCGCGGAAAGTGTGTGGGACCCAACTGTAAAAACGCCTTGCGCCATGGAAAGTCTGTGGGACCCGACTGGGAGTGCACCACGCGCCGTGGAATGTGTGCGGGACCCGATTGGAAAAGCGTGACGCGCCGTGGAAAGTGTGCGCGACCCGACTGGAAGTGCACCACGCGCCGCGGAAAAAGTGCGCAACCCTACTGGAAGTGCGGCTTGCGCCATAGAAAGTGTGTGGGACCCAACTGCAAGTGAGCTACGCGCCGTGGAAAGTGTGCGCGACCCGACTGGAAGTGCGCCATGCGCTGTGGAAAGTGTGTGGGACCCAACTGCAAGTGCGCCACGCACCGTGGAAAGTGTGCGCGACCCGACTGGAAGTGCGCCACGCGCCGCGGAAAGTGTGCGCGACCCTACTGGAAGTGCGGCTTATGCTAAAGAAAGTGTGTGGGACCCAACTGCAAGTGTGCTACGCGCCGTGGAAAGTGTGCGCGACCCGACTGGAAGTGCGCCATGCGCTGTGGAAAGTGTGTGGGACCCAACTGCAAGTGCGCCACGCACCGTGGGAAGTGTGCGCGACCCGACTGGAAGTGCGCCACGCGCCATGGAAAGTGTGTGGGACCCAACTGCAAAAACGCCTTGCGCCATGGAAAGTTTGTGGGACCCAACTGCAAGTGCGCCACGCGCCATGGAAGGTGTGCGGGACCCGACTGGAAAGGCACCACGGGTCGTGGAAATGTGCGCGACCCGAATGGAAGTGCGCCACAAGCCGCGGAAAGTGTGTGGGACCCAACTGCAAAAACGCCTTGCGCCATGGAAAGTCTGTGGGACCCAACAGGAAGTGCGCCATGCGCCATGGAAAGTGTGCGGGACCCGATTGGAAGTGCGCCACGCGCCGTGGTATGTGTACACGACCCAACTGGAAGTGCGCCACAAGCCGCGGAAAGTGTGTGGGACCCAACTGCAAAAACGCCTTGCGCCATGGAAAGTCAGTGGGACCCAACAGGAAGTGCGCCATGCGTCATGGAAAGTGTGCGGGACCCTATTGGAAGTGCGCCACGCGCCGCGGAAAGTGTGCGCGACCCTACTGGAAGTGCGGCTTGCCCCATAGAAAGTGTGTGGGACCCAACTGCAAGTGTGCTACGCGCCGTGGAAAGTGTGCGCGACCCGAATGGAAGTGCGCCATGCGCTGCGGAAAGTGTGTGGGACCCAACTGCAAGTGCGCCACGCGCCGCGGAAAGTGTGCGCGACCCGACTGGAAGTACGCCACGCGCCATGGAAAGTGTGTGGGACCCTACTGGAAGTGCGGCTTGCGCCATAGAAGTGTGTGGGACCCAACTGCAAGTGTGCTACGCGCCGTGGAAAGTGTGTGGGACCCAACCGGGAGTGGGCCAAGCGGCGAGAAAAGTGTGCGGAATTCAACTGGGAGTGTGCCACACGCCAGGGGAAGTGTGTGGGCCTAACAGGGTTTCGAGGAACGATAATAATTAACTTTTACAATAATTGGATTATTCTATGAGTCACAATACATATGCGCCCACAAGTACGCCGCAAAGCGGCGTGGGTGTACACTTTGTTTAGTAAATAGAGGGTTTATAAGTAGTATGGTGAGATAAACGTCAGGGAGAACTCGAGTGACAACATAAGGACTTAGACACTCGTGAAGAGCTCTACGTTCCGAACCTCCACCGATGCATTGGATGAAAGAAGTAAGATGCCAAAACAAGTAAAAGAAGCGAGTTATTTGACGACATCAATGCTGTTGGACGGCCGGTCTCCATGTCTCGTACATGACCGCACCCTGCTGCGTTGAAACGCATGTACCGATCGCGGAGATACGCTGTTAGCACTTCTATTCCACTACCCTGACCACTCTATGATATCCTTGAAGGCAGTGTTCACGATAAGGACTATATTCGAGTTTCCACCGGGAATAGAGAGGACTGCAGCACAGTGCAACAACCGCGGCGAAAAACAGCTTTGAGCGAGCCCCAATTGGCCCCACACGGTCCTAAAGTTGACTGTGCCAACGTACAAGGCCCAGCTTGCACGACGACCATCCGAGGTGAAAATGTGTGGAGGAAGGATACGATACCGAAAGGCTACAATCAGGCGAATCCAACATGTTTGCTTCGTCAATGGAAGTTGTGTAAACTGAGCCTCGTGCAGTCAGTTTAAAGGCAGTGGTCACGATGAAAATCGTTATCGAAAAAACTACAAAAATCAGCTTAGATATAAAACAGCTCAAAAACTATGAAGGTAGCGCGGTGAAAAATCGTTCAAGCCCCCTAGAACAGAGTTATTAAGACCCTAGAATTTCAGTTCGTGCACACGTGCACAGAAAGATTACAGTCTCATGTCGAGCATTCAAAAATTATCGACACTCAGAGGAAGAAATAAATGCAAATTTATCTAATAAAACAGTTGAACAATGGAAGCAAGCACTTCAACCAATGTTTTTGACTAGATGTGTACATAAATCCGAAAGTTCATTAATTGAAATTCAATTTCAAGCCAGCTGATGCTCTTGATATTAGAGATCATCGATGCCGATGATGTGGGGTGGACTCGTCCACCATCAAAAGACAAGAAAGTTCAGGCTTCGAATTCGGCCCAGAATAGCGTTTTTTTCGCGATTTTTTCTTATAGGTTCAACTACTCTATACCCGGAAAAGGGATCAGAGAGGAAAAGAAGACGAGCATATTTGAGCGCGACCACTGCCTTTAAGTGCCGTACATGGCCAACTGGGGCGCGTTCAAAGCCGTTTTTCGGTGTGGTTGTTGCATTAGGCCACGAAGATATTGGGTTGATGCAGAAGTTTCCGGACTTTCCACGACTTTGAATAAGAAAACATTTATTTGAAATAAACAAGGCTCACCCAACAAAATAATTTCCATCACATTCAAGGATTCTTCGCCACCGATTGGGCAGGTCATCAATTTCCGACGCGTAGAACTCTGGCTGTTTCGAGTCGAAGTATTCTTCTAAGGTCATTTTGACTTCAAAATCGTTTGTGAACTGTTTTCCACCCAGTAAGTGCTGCATTGAGCGGAACAGATGGTTGTCGGAACGGGCAAGATCTGGGCCATGTAGAGGGTGAGAAAGAACTTACCAGCCTAAGTCCAGCAGTTTCTGTTCACCTTCTTGACGACAATGCTCGGCCACACGTATCTCGGATAACCCAACAGAAACTGCTGGACCTGGGCTGGGAAGTTCTCCCTCACCCTCCATATAGACCACATCTTGCCCCTTCCAACTACCATCTGTTCGGCTCGATGCAGCACTTCTTAGATGGAAAACAGTTCGCTTACCATGACGAAGTCAAAATGGCCTTAGAAGAATACTTCGACTCGAAACAGCCAGAAATCAACGCGTCGAAATACATGATCTGCCCAATCGGTGGCGAAGGATCACTGAATATGATGAAAGTTTTTTTTTGGGTGAACCTTGTTTGTTTTTGAAATAAATGTTTTTTATTCGAAGTCGTGAAAAGTCCGGGAACTTCTGCATCAACTTGATAGTTTCCATCGTGAACACTGCCTTTGAGACCCGATTAGAGACTCGCTGCTGAAATGCGAGGAATGCAATGGAGAAGTATCGAACATTAAGCGCCGCGCGACGAATTCTCCTCCATTGCCCGCCCTTCAGGGGCGGCACTAAATTCAGACCCTAACACAGTGAATTCTCACAAATGAATACGTTCCTTCCAGACAGGCTGCGCTCCAGTGCGCTTTCCAGTTTCAGGTAAGTAGGCAAATCCACAGATGTTAAGCCCGATCGCGAATGCCATGCTTTCAGAAGTTAGAAAGGATCGACATATGATGCGTTTCGAAGATAACCAGTGGACAAGAGTCGTAACGGATCGGGAGTGGCTAAAGATAAAACGTGCAACTGAACGCCCTGAAATTTGCTCGTGGAGACTCTTCTCATGAATCCTCTGACGACGTTCTTCGCTTTCCTGTAGCGAACGGGGTTTCCTGGCCAACTACGGGAAGCAGTAAGGATGTTGCCAGCGCTCGCTTGACCAGTCGATGGTCAAGTGCACACGACTTTTTATTCGAGTTGATAACCGACTTTCGGACAAGTAATTATCCAGAGTTGTTCCTAAACCCTCCTCTGTGCCAGTGTAGCTTTGTACTTGTCCATTCTCGAAACAAATTGGAAATTATTTGTCCGCCACCTTTGTTTTCACATTAGTTGACCATGAAATAAACCACCGCAGACAATAAATGATTGGTAGTAATTGTGTAAATGAACTGGACCACGAGGTTGATATACAGTTTATTGGCTTACGCACGTTTCGGCGAAATCGCCTTCTTCAGAGCCTGAAAGGAGCAAATCAGAAATGTGATTACCCGGCCAAATGTCGGCTAAACCTTACTGAGATTCGAGAGAGATTTTTCCAAAACGTAGCCAAAAACAGAGAAATTAAGAAATTACCGCACCTCGGCAGGGAACTCGCTAGATGAATCAGCACGATAGAATGGTGGTGGAAAGCGGAGCACAGGACGAGACCGCTGCCTCTCGACGTTAAAATGCGAGTCTGAGGTAGGTCTTGAGTTCTCCAGCTATATATAGGCATTCCCCCTTCCGATTGATTCTCGGGTCGCTCGCCTGGATCCAAAAAGCTTCCAGGGTTTTTTCTGGCAGAAGTATCGTTTTCTCGCCCCAATATCTCGACCTTGACGTGATAATTATCGCCATTGTGCGCGTTAACACGGTGACACCCCAGAACTGTTGATACCCGGAGCTTATCTTTCCCATCTAAGTGCTCTTTGACTCTAACATAGAGCGGCCGCGATGTCTCCCCAATATATTGCTCGCCGCACAGTTGGCACGAGATCCTGTAGACCACACCGCATGCAGTGCAATCTCCCTCTCTACCAAATGGGCAAACCACACAATTGGGAGTAGTGCAAATACGGTCATATAGACGGTTTCGGATAAGACGGTTTCTGAGGTTGTTAGGGGGTATGTCGACGATTGCGACGGAGCTTTCCAGACCAGCTTTTTTCAGGCATTTGCGCAAAGATCTGCTCACTTCATCAGAAATGAAGGGCATTTTTAGGGGTATTTTGCTCTCAATCGCTGTTTCCTGTTCTCCCCGGCGCGCGGCTGGGCCCCTGGATCTACGTCGGGCCAAAGTTGTCTCAGGATATCCGTTCAAAGCTGCAATATCATGCGCCATTTGAACAGATTCTTTTTGTTCGTCTTCTCCGGTGCAGACGCATTTCGCTGTTCGGTACATATTTTTAACAATTGCCCTTTTTGTGTGCGATGGGTGAGCTGATTGGTAATGCACAATTATATTTTTGTTGCTAGGTTTACGATACCATTTTGTTGCAAAAACGCCCCCAGAGAATTTTATTTGTACGTTTAGGAAAGGGAGCCAATTTACCACCGGTTTTTCCCGGGTAAATTTAACGTTTTCCGATTGATTATTGAGGAGTTCAAAACACTGGTCCATTTCCTCCTGTGTGGGGCAGACGACAAAGCAGTCGTCTATGTACCTACAGTATAGCATAGGAAGCCGTGCTAGCACCGGAGATTCGATTTTACCCATAAATGCTATGGCGAGCGTCGGAGCTAAGCGCTGTCCCATGGCCAGCCCTCTGACCTGGCTAAAGTATTGACCTGACCATCTGAAGATATTGCATTTAAGACACTCCTTGAGAAGTGTCATTAGCTGCTCAATTGAAAACCCATACATGTTAATGGAGCCTTGGTGTTGGGTAAGAAGCTCGAAAACGGCCTCCATAGCATGGTCATTGCTGACATTGGTGTAGAGGGCTGTGGCATCGAAAGACTCCATTATGCAAGGGTTTGAGGGCTGAATGAGGCGGAGATGGTCAAGGAACGCGCGGGTGTTGGGAAGGTGGGCCGGGATGTGAGCTAGCATTTGTTTTAGAATGCTGTTAATAAACCAGGCAATCCTATCTGTGGGACCACCCACGCAGCTAACGATGGGTCTGACTTTGATAGAGCTAGGAGAGATAGTAGCCAGATCTTCTCCCGTTGGAAACTTGTGGGTCTTTACGAGCAGGTATAAAGCCGGGCAAGGTGGCGAGTCAATTTTGAGGCGAGTAATGAAAGACGGATTCAAATCCGCTGATTTTCCCACTCTAACCCACTCTCTGTTGAGTCTACGATACTGTGCTTGGAATTCTTTGGCAGAGGAGGGACGGTGAAGTGAGATATCCCGCTGATGTTGCTCCGTTATAGCCTTGTCCAGCTGGTCAGGGATTATGACAAACTCCCCTCCCTTATCGCTGACGGAAAGGCGTATTGCCTTAGACTCTACCAACTCCCGAATCTCTCTGAGTCCACAAGCCTGAGCGGGGGAAAGATTTGACGAGATCCTTCCTTTGCGAGCGCGGTCAACAACTTTGAAAACCTCGTCGGCAAAAATGCGAAAAGTGATATCAGAGCCTAGATTAGGGTCCTGCTGTTTGAAAAAGGTGTTGGGGAAGGGAATTTGGGGTAAAGCTCTGATTGGCGCAGGTAATATTGCATTGCCTATGTTAGCTTTATAGTGCAGCTTGTCTTGGAGTCCGTGAAGGCTACAAATTACTTTGCGCATGGTGATAGTAGAGATAGGTTGAGATGGTGAGAAACTGGGACCCATTTCCAGAATTGAACGAGCGTTCTCGGAAAGGTGGAAATCGCCTAATACCGTAACTCGAGATTGAGTAGAAATAAGCTCCGTTCCTGTAACGTTCACTGCGTGACCACTAGGGTTCCGTGAAGACACGGCACTCGAAATCTCCCTCTCTTGGCCACGTGATGTACTCAAAAGTCTCTCGAATTTCGCTTGCAAAGTTTGTTTTACATTAGACCGAATAGAGTCACAGATCGTTTTTGATCCGTCCACTATTCTCTGCCAGACACGACCCTCCAAATATTTAACGCAATATACTTCCTTACACATACACTTATTCAACATAGAAAACAAATGATCTCTTTTGTCTCGAAGTGCCATGCGTAGAAGGCGCAGCTCGATTTGGAGTATTTGTCGATCGTTGACTCGGCTGCCGCATAGATCTCGTAGTCGTTTTCGGGTGATAAAGTTCGGCACGATACGATTCTGCAGGCAACGGCGGAGAAAGTGGACGGATTGTCTGACTGAGACTATCTTTTGCCTCAGAGACAAGACTTCCCTGATGAGTCGATGGAATTCAGTTGGGACGTTTCGCATAAGTCTCCAGGTGCGACTCTCCTTAAACCTCGGCATTGTGAATCCGTAGTAATTGTGTAAATGAACTGGACCACGAGGTTGATATACAGTTTATTGGCTTACGCACGTTTCGGCGAAATCGCCTTCTTCAGAGCCTGAAAGGAGCAAATCAGAAATGTGATTACCCGGCCAAATGTCGGCTAAACCTTACTGAGATTCGAGAGATTTTTCCAAAACGTAGCCAAAAACAGAGAAATTAAGAAATTACCGCACCTCGGCAGGGAACTCGCTAGATGAATCAGCACGATAGAACGGTGGTGGAAAGCGGAGCACAGGACGAGACCGCTGCCTCTCGACGTTAAAATGCGAGTCTGAGGTAGGTCTTGAGTTCTCCAGCTATATAGGCATTCCCCTTCCGATTGATTTTTGGGTCGCTCGCCTGGATCCAAAAAGCTTCCAGGAGTTTTTCTGGCAGGGTATCGTTTTCTCGCCCCAATATCTCGACCTTGACGTGATAATTATCGCCATTGTGCGCGTTAACACGGTGACACCCCAGAACTGTTGATACCCGGAGCTTATCTTTCCCATCTAAGTGCTCTTTGACTCTAACATAGAGCGGCCGCGATGTCTCCCCAATATATTGCTCGCCGCACAGTTGGCACGAGATCCTGTAGACCACACCGCATGCAGTGCAATCTCCCTCTCTACCAAATGGGCAAACCACACAATTGGGAGTAGTGCAAATACGGTCATATAGACGGTTTCGGATAAGACGGTTTCTGAGGTTGTTAGGGGGTATGTCGACGATTGCGACGGAGCTTTCCAGACCAGCTTTTTTCAGGCATTTGCGCAAAGATCTGCTCACTTCATCAGAAATGAAGGGCATTTTTAGGGGTATTTTGCTCTCTCAGTTTCCTGTTCTCCCCGGCGCGCGGCTGGGCCCCTGGATCTACGTCGGACCAAAGTTGTGGGATATCCGTTCAGAGCTGCAATATCATGCGCCATTTGAACAGATTCTTTTTGTTCGTCTTCTCCGGTGCAGACGCATTTCGCTGTTCGGTACATATTTTTAACAATTGCCCTTTTTGTGTGCGATGGGTGAGCTGATTGGTAATGCACAATTATATTTTTGTTACTAGGTTTACGATACCATTTTGTTGCAAAAACGCCCCCAGAGAATTTTATTTGTACATTTAGGAAAGGGAGCCAATTTACCACCGGTTTTTCCCGGGTAAATTTAACGTTTTCCGATTGATTATTGAGGAGTTCAAAACACTGGTCCATTTCCTCCTGTGTGGGGCAGACGACAAAGCAGTCGTCTATGTACCTACAGTATAGCATAGGAAGCCGTGCTAGCACCGGAGATTCGATTTTACCCATAAATGCTATGGCGAGCGTCGGAGCTAAGCGCTGTCCCATGGCCAGCCCTCTGACCTGGCTAAAGTATTGACCTGACCATCTGAAGATATTGCATTTAAGACACTCCTTGAGAAGTGTCATTAGCTGCTCAATTGAAAACCCATACATGTTAATGGAGCCTTGGTGTTGGGTAAGAAGCTCGAAAACGGCCTCCATAGCATGGTCATTGCTGACATTGGTGTAGAGGGCTGTGGCATCGAAAGACTCCATTATGCAAGGGTTTGAGGGCTGAATGATGCGGAGATGGTCAAGGAACGCGCGGGTGTTGGGAAGGTGGGCCGGGATGTGAGCTAGCATTTGTTTTAGAATGCTGTTAATAAACCAGGCAGTCCTATCTGTGGGACCACCCACGCAGCTAACGATGGGTCTGACTTTGATAGAGCTAGGAGAGATAGTAGCCAGATCTTCTCCCGTTGGAAACTTGTGGGTCTTTACGAGCAGGTATAAAACCGGGCAAGTTGGCGAGTCAATTTTGAGGCGAGTAATGAAAGACGGATTCAAATCCGCTGATTTTCCCACTCTAACCCACTCTCTGTTGAGTCTACGATACTGTGCTTGGAATTCGTTGGCAGAGGAGGGACGGTAAAGTGAGATATCCCGCAGATGTTGCTCCGTTATAGCCTTGTCCAGCTGGTCAGGGATTATGACAAACTCCCCTCTCTTATCGCTGACGGAAAGGCGTATTGCCTTAGACTCTACCAACTCCCGAATCTCTCTGAGTCCACAAGCCTGAGCGGGGGAAAGATTTGACGAGATCCTTCCTTTGCGAGCGCGGTCAAAAACTTTGAAAACCTCGTCGGCAAAAATGCGAAAAGTGATATCAGAGCCTAGATTAGGGTCCTGCTGTTTGAAAAAGGTGTTGGGGAAGGGAATTTGGGGTAATCTTTCCCCTGCTCAGGCTTGTGGACTCAGAGAGATTCGGGAGTTGGTAGAGTCTAAGGCAATACGCCTTTCCGTCAGCGATAAGGGAGGGGAGTTTGTCATAATCCCTGACCAGCTGGAGAAGGCTATAACGGAGCAACATCTGCGGGATATCTCACTTTACCGTCCCTCCTCTGCCAAAGAATTCCAAGCACAGTATCGTAGACTCAACAGAGAGTGGGTTAGAGTGGGAAAATCAGCGGATTTGAATCCGTCTTTCATTACTCGCCTCAAAATTGACTCGCCAACTTGCCCGGTTTTATACCTGCTCGTAAAGACCCACAAGTTTCCAACGGGAGAAGATCTGGCTACTATCTCTCTAGCTCTATCAAAGTCAGACCCATCGTTAGCTGCGTGGGTGGTCCCACAGATAGGATTGCCTGGTTTATTAACAGCATTCTAAAACAAATGCTAGCTCACATCCCGGCCCACCTTCCCAACACCCGCGCGTTCCTTGACCATCTCCGCATCATTCAGCCCTCAAACCCTTGCATAATGGAGTCTTTCGATGCCACAGCCCTCTACACCAATGTCAGCAATGACCATGCTATGGAGGCCGTTTTCGAGCTTCTTACCCAACACCAAGGCTCCATTAACATGTATGGGTTTTCAATTGAGCAGCTAATGACACTTCTCAAGGAGTGTCTTAAATGCAATATCTTCAGATGGTCAGGTCAATACTTTAGTCAGGTCAGAGGGCTGGCCATGGGACAGCGCTTAGCTCCGACGCTCGCCATAGCATTTATGGGTAAAATCGAATCTTCGGTGCTAGCACGGCTTCCTATGCTATACTGTAGGTACACAGACGACTGCTTTGTCGTCTGCCCCACACAGGAGGAAATGGACCAGCGTTTTGAACTCCTCAATAATCAATCGGAAAACGTTAAATTTACCCGGGAAAAACCGGTGGTAAAATGGCTCCCTTTCCTAAATGTACAAATAGAATTCTCTGGGGGCGTTTTTGCAACAAAATGGTATCGTAAACCTAGTAACAAAAATATAATTGTGCATTACCAATCAGCTCACCCATCGCAGACAAAAAGGGCAATTGTTAAAAATATGTACCGAACAGCGAAATGCGTCTGCACCGGAGAAGACGAACAAAAAGAATCTGTTCAAATGGCGCATGATATTGCAGCTTTGAACGGATATCCCACAAATTTGGTCCGACGTAGATCCAGGGGCCCAGCCGCGCGCCGGGGAGAACAGGAAACAGCGATTGAGAGCAAAATACCCCTGAAAATGCCCTTCATTTCTGATGAAGTGAGCAGATCTTTGCGCAAATGCCTGAAAAAAGCTGGTCTGGAAAGCTCCGTCGCAATCGTCGACATACCCCCTAACAACCTCAGAAACCGTCTTATCCGAAACCGTCTATATGACCGTATTTGCACTACTCCCGATTGTGTTGTTTGCCCATTTGGTAGAGAGGGAGATTGCACTGCATGCGGTGTGGTCTACAGGATCTCGTGCCAACTGTGCGGCGAGCAATATATTGGGGAGACATCGCGGCCGCTCTATGTTAGAGTCAAAGAGCACTTAGATGGGAAAGATAAGCTCCGGGTATCAACAGTTCTGGGGTGTCACCGTGTTAACGCGCACAATGGCGATAATTATCACGTCAAGGTCGAGATATTGGGGCGAGAAAACGATACCCCTGCCAGAAAAACCCTGGAAGCTTTTTGGATCCAGGCGAGCGACCCAAAAATCAATCGGAAGGGGGAATGCCTATATATAGCTGGAGAACTCAAGACCTACCTCAGACTCGCATTTTAACGTCGAGAGGCAGCGGTCTCGTCCTGTGCTCCGCTTTCCACCACCGTTCTATCGTGCTGATTCATCTAGCGAGTTTCCTGCCGAGGTGCGGTAATTTCTTAATTTCTCTGTTTTTGGCTACGTTTTGGAAAAATCTCTCTCGAATCTCAGTAAGGTTTAGCCGACATTTGGCCGGGTAATCACATTTCTGATTTGCTCCTTTCAGGCTCTGAAGAAGGCGATTTCGCCGAAACGTGCGTAAGCCAGTAAACTGTATATCAACCTCGTGGTCCAGTTCATTTACACAATTACTACGGATTCACAATGCCGAGGTTTATGGAGAGTCGCACCTGGAGACTTATGCGAAACGTCCCAACTGAATTCCATCGACTCATCAGGGAAGTCTTGTCTCTGAGGCAAAAGATAGTCTCAGTCAGACAATCCGTCCACTTTCTCCGCCGTTGCCTGCAGAATCGTATCGTGCCGAACTTTATCACCCGAAAACGACTACGAGATCTATGCGGCAGCCGAGTCAACGATCGACAAATACTCCAAATCGAGCTGCGCCTTCTACGCATGGCACTTCGAGACAAAAGAGATCATTTGTTTTCTATGTTGAATAAGTGTATGTGTAAGGAAGTATATTGCGTTAAATATTTGGAGGGTCGTGTCTGGCAGAGAATAGTGGACGGATCAAAAACGATCTGTGACTCTATTCGGTCTAATGTAAAACAAACTTTGCAAGCGAAATTCGAGAGACTTTTGAGTACATCACGTGGCCAAGAGAGGGAGATTTCGAGTGCCGTGTCTTCACGGAACCCTAGTGGTCACGCAGTGAACGTTACAGGAACGGAGCTTATTTCTACTCAATCTCGAGTTACGGTATTAGGCGATTTCCACCTTTCCGAGAACGCTCGTTCAATTCTGGAAATGGGTCCCAGTTTCTCACCATCTCAACCTATCTCTACTATCACCATGCGCAAAGTAATTTGTAGCCTTCACGGACTCCAAGACCGGCTGCGCTATAAAGCTAACATAGGCAATGCAATATTACCTGCGCCAATCAGAGCTTTACCCCAAATTCCCTTCCCCAACACCTTTTTCAAACAGCAGGACCCTAATCTAGGCTCTGATATCACTTTTCGCATTTTTGCCGACGAGGTTTTCAAAGTTTTTGACCGCGCTCGCAAAGGAAGGATCTCGTCAAATCTTTCCCCCGCTCAGGCTTGTGGACTCAGAGAGATTCGGGAGTTGGTAGAGTCTAAGGCAATACGCCTTTCCGTCAGCGATAAGGAGGAGTTTGTCATAATCCCTGACCAGCTGGACATGGCTATAACGGAGCAACATCTGCGGGATATCTCGCTTTACCGTCCCTCCTCTGCCGAAGAATTCCAAGCACAGTATCGTAGACTCAACAGAGAGTGGGTTAGAGTGGGAAAATCAGCGGATTTGAATCCATCTTTCATTACTTGCCTCAAAATTGACTCGCCAACTTGCCCGGTTTTATACCTGCTCGTAAAGACCCACAAGTTTCCAACGGGAGAAGATCTGGCTACTATCTCTCCTAGCTCTATCAAAGTCAGACCCATCGTTAGCCGCGTGGGTGGTCCCACAGATAGGATTGCCTGGTTTATTAACAGCATTCTAAAACAAATGCTAGCTCACATCCCGGCCCACCTTCCCAACACCCGCGCGTTCCTTGACCATCTCCGCATCATTCAGCTATCAAACCCTTGCATAATGGAGTCTTTCGATGCCACAGCCCTCTACACCAATGTCAGCAATGACCATGCTATGGAGGCCGTTTTCGAGCTTCTTACCCAACACCAAGGCTCCATTAACATGTATGGGTTTTCAATTGAGCAGCTAATGACACTTCTCAAGGAGTGTCTTAAATGCAATATCTTCAGATGGTCAGGTCAAAACTTTAGCCAGGTCAGAGGGCTGGCCATGGGACAGCGCTTAGCTCCGACGCTCGCCATAGCATTTATGGGTAAAATCGAATCTCCGGTGCTAGCACGGCTTCCTATGCTATACTGTAGGTACATAGACGACTGCTTTGTCGTCTGCCCCACACAGGAGGAAATGGACCAGTGTTTTGAACTCCTCAATAATCAATCGGAAAACGTTAAATTTACCCAGGAAAAACCGGTGGTAAATTGGCTCCCTTTCCTAAATGTACAAATAAAATTCTCTGGGGGCGTTTTTGCAACAAAATGGTGTCGTAAACCTAGTAACAAAAATATAATTGTGCATTACCAATCAGCTCACCCATCGCACACAAAAAGGGCAATTGTTAAAAATATGTACCGAACAGCGAAATGCGTCTGCACCGGAGAAGACGAACAAAAAGAATCTGTTCAAATGGCGCATGATATTGCAGCTTTGAACGGATATCCCACAACTTTGGTCCGACGTAGATCCAGTGGCCCAGCCACACGCCGGGGAGAACAGGAAACAGCGTTTGAGAGCAAAATATCCCTGAAAATACCCTTCATTTCTGATGAAGTGAGCAGATCTTTGCGCAAATGCCTGAAAAAAGCTGGTCTGGAAAGCTCCGTCGCAATCGTCGACATACCCCCTAACAACCTCAGAAACCGTCTTATCCGAAACCGTCTATATGACCGTATTTGCACTACTCCCAATTGTGTGGTTTGCCCATTTGGTAGAGAGGGAGATTGCACTGCATGCGGTGTGGTCTACAGGATCTCGTGCCAACTGTGCGGCGAGCAATATATTGGGAGACATCGCGGCCGCTCTATGTTAGAGTCAAAGAGCACTTAGATGGGAAAGATAAGCTCCGGGTATCAACAGTTCTGGGGTGTCACCGTGTTAACGCGCACAATGGCGATAATTATCACGTCAAGGTCGAGATATTGGGGCGAGAAAACGATACCTGCCAGAAAAACCCTGGAAGCTTTTTGGATCCAGGCGAGCGACCCAAAAATCAATCGGAAGGGGGAATGCCTATATATAGCTGGAGAACTCAAGACCTACCTCAGACTCGCATTTTAACGTCGAGAGGCAGCGGTCTCGTCCTGTGCTCCGCTTTCCACCACCGTTCTATCGTGCTGATTCATCTAGCGAGTTCCCTGCCGAGGTGCGGTAATTTCTTAATTTCTCTGTTTTTGGCTACGTTTTGGAAAAATCTCTCTCGAATCTCAGTAAGGTTTAGCCGACATTTGGCCGGGTAATCACATTTCTGATTTGCTCCTTTCAGGCTCTGAAGAAGGCGATTTCGCCGAAACGTGCGTAAGCCAATAAACTGTATATCAACCTCGTGGTCCAGTTCATTTACACAATTACTACGGATTCACAATGCCGAGGTTTACGGAGAGTCGCACCTGGAGAATAAATGATTGAATCAAAGGCACGGTCCAACCTCGGAATCGTTTTTCTTGTTCTCTGCCTATCTGGAAAACCGTCCCACGCTGATTCCAACGATGTCTCTGGCATCGTGCAAGACCCCCTGGGAACCTAGTTATGGCCCCTCAAAAATTGAGCTGCGAAAGCATTGTGAAAGAGCGCTCCTGAGCTTGTAACGTCCGTCATTTGCAACCGCTGTATGTCAGTCGACCTGAACAAAGAGAGAGGTTGAGAATGAAGGGAGGAACAAGGCTACTGACCGGAAACCATCGCTCAGCTCGCTACTGTTGAGCTCGAAAATCGTAAAATGGGCGTGCCAAAGTGGCTTCTGGATGTGGGCGCAGCAGGCTGGCTTCCTCCTATATCTCGCTAATTCAGAGGAATCGAGAGCTCGCACTTGGCAGGTGCTATTCACAGTGGATCTAATTCACAACTATTTCGTATCTCTGATTTGGTAAATGAGCTTGGACTGCGAGTTTAAGAAAGTGATTCTAGAGCACATCTTGCTCACTTGAGTCAGGGCGGCAGAAGCAGCGATGCGGTCTGTAACAGCAAGATATAACGGGTATAAGGAGATTTCGCTACGATAAGCCCGGTAAACCTCATTTCGACCGACTAGAAAGGAGGGGGATAGGCTATATAGTTTCACTAGCCTAGGTAAATTGTTCTAAACCTGTTGAAGGCGTTTTTGTAGGATATCACATGAGTAAAAAGTTCTGAGTGGGGGACAGTTGATAGAGGCGATAAGCTGAGCGTCAGATGTCACCCGATGCAACCGTATAGAACCTTGTGTTGACCTTGTGTTAGTACTGGTGGGAAAACAGGGACTGGTACAGAAGCCTGTGGCTAGCCTGGGGAGATTGATCTCCCAATAAGACCGTCTCAGCTATCTGCAGAATTAGCGACTAAGGGTAAGGTCGACGCCGGCACATAGCTGCAGTGGTTGCACGCGTTTTCCGATCGACCTGCGCTTCCAGTGGCCACCTCGCAAAAAAACGAGTGCGAAAACGATCCCTGGTCGGAACTGGGTCTCAATGACGGACGAATCGTGTGACAAAGAACACAAGACCATTTCAAGTCGCGGATCTGTGACATGCAAGGTCTAGCAAGGGCATTAGATTGTCAATAGCCGACTAGCCGTCAAAACGGGGAGTGTCATCACGATTTCATAGTGATGGGGATGTAGAGAGCCACATTCGGTCTGTTACCGGCTACAACCACATAGGTGGACTTCGCGGCTTACATTCGCTCTTGTTGAGAGGATAATGAGTTCCATATAGGTGGACGGCGGATGAACGGCGAATGTTTCCGGAAAAGGAAGCGAAATAAACGGCAAACCGATAACCGATCACTGGAAAGCAAATGAACATATCAATTGTTTTTGAACATATCAATTATTATATTATGCGATGGATGGTCGGTCATCTGTCTCAACCTCAGGGTTTGCGCCCAAGCGTGCCGATACAGAAGAACACGACAAAAACACATGAGTCCCGTGAGCAATTATGAAACAAACTGTATAGCTTCGTTTTCCTCATAAGTGAATTCATTTTAATGGAGTCTCACTGTAGAAATTCAATAAAGTTTGCTTCGATCCTTCTTTCAGACAAACTTCATTGTAACAGTCTTACCAGGTCTCTTCAGTGTAGAAGAAGACTGTTTCAGCAGTTGGGAACTTTTGGCTAATATTGCATTGAAATTTGTGATGCAACTACTTTTATGCGAATTGAGTAGTTTGATGTAGAAACACGTAACTAACATATCGAATGTTGTTTCCAAACTTGCCGTTTACGCAAAGTGGCGAAGCTATTCGTAGACTGAAAAGAAGAAAGCGGAAAGAACGCACCGTCGAGTTAACCGTAGCATCTTATTGGACTGTGCATGAACTACAGTAACGACTAAGAGATCGTATATAAAAAATGTCTAGCCAACTCATGCCCTACATTGAAGGATTCACGGGCAATCAGTTCAGATTTGTCAGCGAATAACAAAAACTGACCGAAACGAATCACGGAGAAAAAGATCTATGAATTAGTGCAGCATCTTTCTGGACAACACTATCTCTGACTATGAGTCGGTATTTCACCAAAGCTCTTCACTGCAGCTCTACATCACATCATGCTGGACCTAGATTGGAGCGCGACAAAAGCAGCCCCGATGACGGCAAGAAATTTTTCAACCGCTAAGCCGCGCTATAAGAGAGGGTATAAAGGACAAATGGGCAGTTGAGACATCGATAACTGCAGATGAGTCCTCTCTCTTACGGAATTCTCCACTTCGGCTGTCTAAAATGGGCCATATACCTGTTATACCCAGGAGATCCCACTCCTATCAAAGAGGCCGACCCCAGGGCACCCGTCAGACTTGGTCGGAAACCGACTGAGCCCGGAAAGGGAAAACCGACCTCGGTTGAATTGGCCCTGCCCGTTTGCGCGCGTCGAACACCAGTATCGACTGGTTGGATTCCGGATGCAAGCAGGCAATCGCAAACGGACTTCTCTCGTGGATTTTCTGCACCCTTCACTCACCATTTCGGTGCGTATAGACCAGGTGGGACTGAGTCAATCGACCACCTCTGACGCCCTCGACCAAGGCCCCTCTTTCCGGGGCGCGTTCCTGAACGCTTTGAGCACTCGCTGTATGATAGGGGCATGATTACCAGGGTGCGGAAAAGGTCCTGCGCAGTTGCTGCACGCGATCGAGCTGCACTCAGCCTCGTTCTTCTAACAGTGGCTCTCGCTTCTGCGAAGTAGTCTTCTAACTCTACGAGGTACTCGAATAAGAAAGCTATTGTCTCCTACAATCGCCGGATTCAACGAGGGTAGAATATGTTTATGTTTATGTTCATTACATTTACATAAGGCAAATGCGCGAAAAAAAAATCACAAATACAAAGCAAGCAATAAGAAAACACACAAACACAGAGAAAAATGGCCGTTAAATGAGAGAAAAAAAACACCACTAAAGCCAAACCGATCCCTCCCGAAAAAAAGGGGAAAATTATTATGCTAAATTTCAGAAGAGAGTAAAATCCTCGAGACCTGCCTTCTGAACTGACCCAAAGGGAGAGTACCAGAGACCCTTCTCGTTATTTTTAAATATGAACTAGCAGCCCGATGTGGAAATGATCTCACCCTCACACTGGTAAAAGGACGGCTGAGGAATATCTTCGTTCTCTCACCCCTAGTGTTCGATTCGACCAAGTTAAAATAGGGTTTAAGACTGAAAATGCCCCTATTCCCGAGAAGCTTGTGGACCATGCAAATGTCAAACACTTTCCGTCTAGAATCTAGCGTAGTTAGCCCAAAATACTTGTTTCTTATATGCGCCCTGGGTATTTTGGCATTCAAGAAGCCACCAATACGGAATACTAGTTTACGAGTAAAACTATTCTGGACTTTTTCTAGCGTTCCAATATTCTTTTTCGTGTACGGAGAGAAAACTACTGATCCAGATTCCACAATAGGCCTTATATAGGTCTTGTACGCTCGGAGCGAAACCTGCTTGTTTTTTGTGGATATTCCCTTGAAAATCTGGAAAATACGCCTGTGAGCCGACTGACATTTTATTCTGATATGCTCAGAGAAATCCAATTTACTGTTATAGTGGAAGCCAAGATCTCGAACAGATTCAACCGCTGGGAGCGCAAGGCCATCGCACGTATAGAAATGTGTCGTGGGTTCTGAATTTACTTGAACTCGCATGAATACAGCCTTTTGTGGCGCGAGGGGCAGCTGCCATTCCTTCGCCCAGCCAACCATCAAGTCAATAGCCTCCTGTAGCACTTGGGTGTCGAGTGGTTCAGAAATCACCTTGTAAAGTTTTATGTCGTCCGCATAGAACTTCATCGTAACAGCTTTGTCCCGAAAAATGATAGGAATGTCCGCTGTGAAAATACTAAACAATATTGGTGATAATACACCCCCTTGCGGCACCCAGCTCTCTATGTTTTTCACCTCAGAATAGCAATCCTCGACTCTCACCTGAAACGTTCTTCCAGATAAGAATTGGGCGAGCCATTCTATCAATATCGGATGAAACCTCAGATCTCGTAGTTTTGACAGCAGTTTCGAGTGCGAGACACGATCAAATGCCTTTGCAAAGTCAAAGTAAATGACATCGCAACTGCACCGCTTGTCAAGGGCCTCCGTCCAATCATTTATGCATTCCAGAAGGTTCGTTTCTACAGACCTTCCCGGGACAAAACCATGCTGGTCCTTAGGAACGATATTTTGCGAAAAGAGGTGTAAGACTATGTGATCCTTCAGCACCTTCTCGAACAGCCTGCAGAACAGTGAGGTGATACTAACTGGCCTATAATTCCCTGGATCAGCAGCCGGCTCTTTCTTCAATAAAGGTGTAACAAAGGAGTGCTTCCAGCGAGCTGGAACCTCACCATACATAAGAGACTGGTTGTAGATATAGGCCAAGGGACCACAAATAACTGGTGCAACTTTTTGAATGAAAAAAAGAGGAACGAAATCAGGGGTGACCGAGGAAGATTTAGGCCACTTTTTCAACAATTCCTGCAATTTCGTTGAATGAAACCAAGGAAAATCCGCCATAGGCTGAGTACCCAAGAATGACGAAGATGGACTGTTCCCGTCGTCTGATTGGAATTGTTCCGCGAATTGGTCAGCTAACATGTTTGCCTTATCATACGCCGATATCGCCAGGAATGCACCCTTTCTAAGGCAACCGATATGACTCTTTTCTTGCAACTTTGAATTTAGATACCTATAGAAGTTCCTGTCTCCCGACTCGATCTTTTTCTTCTCAAGGTAACTATTGTACTTATCCAACTGAGCATGGAACCTTTTCGCAAAATCATTATACGCCTCCCAAATTCCAGTTCTCCTTGCCTCATGGAAAAGACACTCACGGTGTTCAGCCATTTTTTGCAAGTGAGCAGGTAGGCGGATTGACTTAATGGAAGACACAAGCTTCCACGGAACATGCAAATCAATAACTGCATGGATAACAGATAAGAAAAGCTCATATTTCTCATTTACACCGCTAGCCGATTCTAACAGACTAATCCAGTGAATTTGGCTCAAGTGGTCACAAACGGCAGTATATTCGCAATTAGCATATACCCTTCGATAAACCGGAGTACTAAGTGTTTCACAACATTGAATGTCGAATGAAATGCTATTGTGATCGCTCAATCCTACAGGCGGCAGAATTTCTAGGTTTCCCAGTAAGGTTTCATGGCTGGAGAAAACTAAATCCAGCACATTTTGACCTCTAGTAGGCTCCCGCACAAATTGGAAAAGGTCGTAACTATAAACTAGTTCCTCCAAGCAAGCCAAATTCGATGCCAACACATCACCTTCATTGCTCCGAGCGCAGTCGGGTAAGTCGAACTCCCCCACAAGGATTGTGTGCAGTTCACACGCTATTAAATCACTCCAAACCTTGGCTAGCATTTCCGTTTTCACGGAATCACAAGGCGGAGCCCTATACACAACTATGACCCGGAAGCTCGAGCTTTCATGGTAAAGATCGACACAAAGCATCTCATAAGCATGTTCCACCGACTCCGCGTAAATCACAGACATTGACAGCCTCCAATGAACCAATAACATAACCCCACCTCCAGACTTCTTACTACGATCGCACCTCTTGGCTTCGTAATCCAGACCTAAATACCCAATAAAGTTGAAACCATTAGACTAGGCTTGAGCCACGTCTCTGTAAAGGCGTAAATATCATACTTGTGAGAAAGAAGTAGATCAATATGCCCCCTATTTTTCGAAACGGATCTTACATTAGCGTAGAAACACCTCAAAACACTACAAGGATACCTGAGAGGAATAGTCAGTTTTCCTGATTGGGAGGCGACAATACATTAACAATGCTAGGCACAACGGCTACCGGCGATCTCGGTGTGGTAGAAGAACTTAACGCTATTGAGGAATCAACGTGAGCAATGGGTACAGCAGCCACTGGTGATCCCGAAGTTCTAGGAGCACCTACATCATCAATCGTACCGACACTCTGCCGGCGAACACGAATCCTGTCCCTCTCCTCCTTAGTTGGAGAGGGTCTAATATAGATCCCCTTGGAAGAGAAGGACCTGAGCCAATGAGCTCGACGGCAAACCAAGCCAGCATGGAACGAAGATGGTAGCACCACCTTGATTAACCGCGGTCGACCAGTACCTGGTTTGCCCATTCTATAAACCGACTTGGGACTACACTCCACGTTTAGATGATCTAGAACTTTACGAATCACATCAGAATCGGACAACACACGATTCGACGGCACTCTATCTCCCGACTCTAATACCCCAGAGATAACAATAGAACGCTTCCTTTCATGCTCTTCTGGAGAACAGGTCAGAATAGGAACACCATGAGTCTCACGAGAATCCGAAGTATGAGAAAGCTGAACCTTAAGCTCAACAATTTCTGCCTGCAATGAGGCATTACTCTTAAGCAAGTCACTGTTCTCAGCTGCTAGTGCCTTGTTAGCATCTACTAGTTCCATATTTCTCGAGACAACTGAATCGAACATTTCCTTCATGGAAGAGAAATGACTTATCACTAGCTTCAGGTGAGTAGGTAGCGACTCATCTCTCATCAGCTGCTCGATAGCTCCCGCAAAGTCCAGAGGCTGTTGCGATCCCGCTCGTTTGGCCGCTCCTCTTGTCTGAATGATAGACGCAGGACAACCTGTAGACGGCATGACACGAAATGAAACAACAGCGAAACGGATAGACCTGATACGGTGGCTTTTTGTTGTCGATCGAAAATTTCGCACCCCGCCACAGAGGTACTCGCAGAGGATCCTCAGCACGTTGTCACGAACGGCATAAAATCGACTGACACATTGATCGTAGGGGTATGGCTGCGAAGTAGTCTAGCGCAGTCAGCTCGAACGACCGCTTCCATCGGAGGGCCCTATCGCGGAGCCACGTGCTCGAAACAGCGGAATTGATCGTAGGGGTATGGCTGCGAAGTAGTCTAGCGCTATCGCAGCAGCACGACGGCACGCGACGCGGTCAGCTTGCCGAGCGCCATCAGGGGCCGCCAGCGATTGAACGAGGCCTCCAGCGTCTTTGCGAGGCCATACCGCAAACTCGGGTACATGAACAACCGATGCTGCCGGCACTTACTTGAAAAATATCGAACACCGTGACTGACTGACGTATTCCTTTCATACATAGTGAAGATTGAAACAGATTTGTAAAATATTTTTGTCATCGAGTTGAATACAATTAATGCAAGCATTGAACGTCTTACTTGTTGGAGCACGTGCTGTAATTTGAAACACAAAAGGAGCACGTGCTACCCTAGCACGTCCTCTGAGTGTGCTCGAAACAGCTTCGTACTCGGGTTAAATGCATAATCTACATGCATTGAACGATTGCCTGGGGTAGTCGATTCACACCCCATCAGTAATATGATACAAGTCTATGCAGAGCTTGGTGAGACCTCAGCAGTCACTGCTTCGCAATAAAAAAAAAGAAGATATGATCATGAAAGGCGAAGTCATGGAGGTCCTCTACTATGCTACACAGTCCTCAATACTCGTCTAGTAATAACGCTGCATCTTGGGAGTATTGGGAAGTGGGAAAAGAGAAGGGAAACTATTTCTGTTGAAGGAGTCAATTACTTAGCAGGTATGCATGGCAGCAACCCATTATTTAGTAGGTAACAAAGGTTTTCTGCAGCGGAAAAAAATTATCTTCATTATCGAAGCGTTGACGTCAATTCGAGCGGCATTCTACTCTGAGGCATATAATTGAGCTTGTTCAGAGTAACACCAAATTCACAGTGGCTATTAACTTTGAAAAACTCGATACATTCTCAAAGTGCGTCAGCGATGGCATCTATTAGACTCTGTTGAAGGCATCGTTCACGATGGATTTCGTTTTCGAGTTTTCCTTATATAATGGGAGCTCTAGTACCCTATATAACAGCTATGTTGAAGAAACCGCCAAAAATCACTGAAAACTACTTTTCGGACCGATATTCTCTCAATCGACTAGTGAGAAAGGTGGAGTTGATCAGTAGGAATCGCTGTGTTGACCCATGATCTCTCGATTAAATAAAGTTCGTCTTTCTTTCAGGTGACTTCTCGGAAAAGAAAGGTTCAACGATTTATTTATTTATTCATTTATTTATTAATGCAAGCAGGGTATACGATGAACGATGTGGGTATAAAGGTCATTTTTCACGTAATCGTGCATTTTATTCCATCAACTTTCCCTCATTTGTACTGTATTAATTGTTGAACAGTTACTCATACGATGGCTGACAGCAAATTGAGCCAGATGACTCTCTGACGGCCGGCCTCTTTTGACGGAATGTGAGACATTCGACCTAATATATCTTTATAGTAATGCCTTGGTGACTCAAAAACCCATCCTATGTTTTAAGGTGGGCCCAGCCAATCATTCAAACCCAAAAACGGTCAGTAGTTCTCAGCGCGTCCAATGCCTTCAAGCTGACAGGGCGAAACCGCTGGAAAAGCCTTCTGTAAAATGTAACACCTGTATCACCAGTCCTCCCGTTGATCATCGACAGTGTCGAGCGGGCGCAAATAACGTCTCCATTCGTCCTTATCGCGCCACAGTTAGCCAGGAAATCCTACTTGCTCTAGGAACACGAAGACTCTCCCTCCTTTCGTCAAGGCTCTTGGTGACGAAATCCGACCATCGTATTGGAGGACAGCCCGTAGTGCGCCTGAGGTCCCGCGGAACCCAATTTGTTACAGCTCTTGTCCAACGATTATCCTCGAAACGCATTACGTGTCCGGCCCACCTGATTCTCGACAACTTAGCGTATTCGACCGCGTCCCTGATTTTTGACCGTCTGCGTAGCTCGGAACTCCTGACTCCTCCTCTCACTTGCGTGACACTCCGAGCATCGTCCTCTCAATTGCGCGCTGAAAGACATGGACTACACTTTCATCCTGCCTACGTGATGCCCTGTTTTCCAAAGCATACGTTAAAGCTGGAAGAACTGTGGAATCGATCAGGTGGGCAGGGAGACGGGTATTCTCTGCCTTCATCACGACTTCCTTGACGGTTTGAAAAGCTCCCCAAGCTGCTCGTTTCCTTCGACTCAACTCCGTTACTAGATCGTTTTTCATGTTGACCTCGCGACCTAGATACAGGTAGCTTGAACATTCAGAGATGTTCGTTCCGTTGATCATTAATGGGACATCAGAAACGTATCCGTTTTTCATGAACATCGTTTTCGTGGAATTCAGCTCGAGACCAACGCGTTATCGAAGTCGATCAGCATTCGTACGGCTTGCCTGATAGATGAAGTTATGAGAACAATCTTACCAGAGGAGCGAAGATGATTTGGCTGCCGACCGTCGTCTTCCACTCCCATATTTTGCCATTCCAACTTGCGCATAACGTTTTTAAGAGAGGCACTGGAGTTTCGGTGAAATGGTATCACCCTGACGAACCCCTCTCTTCACATCGGCGATGATCTCTCTGCGGAATCATTAAATATTGGTTGTGAAACTCACGAAGTACACACGTGCACAGCTCACGAAGTATCTTCACATATTGAGTAGGAATACCCTGGTTTCCCAGTGGTGCAAAAACCGCTTCTGTATCGACGGAGTCGAAAGCGTTCTTCAAGTCGATGAAAAGGAGGCAAAGCGGAGTATTGTACTCTCGCGACACTTCAATGAGCTTCGCACTGTGCGGATGTGATCGATCGTGTTGAATCCCCTTCGAAACCCTGCTCGCTCGCAGGGCTGTCTTTCGCCTAGCGTTCTGTCGATCCTGTAGAGAATGACACGAGCGAACAACTTGTGGACAACAGACAGCAGGCAGAGAGGGAGATAGTGGCCAATTCCGTGCACGTCTACCTCTTTGTACAGCAACAAAGTTCTGCTGGTCTTCCACTGAGATGATTCCTTGCATTCTGATAGGTAACGGGTGAAGAGCCGTGCCAGTGTGAGAATCAGAGTAGGTTTGAAGTTCTTCAGATTTTCGGGTTTAATCCTATCGAGACCGGGTGCAGTACGCGACCGACAATTCCACAGAGCTATACTTTGTTTATAGCGGAGTGCACAGACTCAGCTCCCAAAACTGGTCCTTCACTGGATCTCTACTTCTGTAATCGACGCGTTCTCGGCCGTCCCCGGTGTGCATCGGCGACCCCGTAAGCGATCGATACGTCCCTGCAGCCACACAAAGGCTTCCCCAGATTCGAGCGGCGAAAGTCACGCCGCCAGGTTGAAGTGATGGCGGAGTGGTGTGGAATGTGGGTGAGTTACAGTAGCGACGTTAGGATCGCAAACGGGGTTGCCGATATATACCGCGGTCAGCCGAGAACGCGCCGATTACCGTATTAGAGGGTCAGTAGAGGACCAATGGCGGACCACGAGTTTGTGCACTTCCGAATAAACGGAGTATACCAAGCTTCCACTCCTATTGCATTTTCACAAATGACCGCTTCTAGCATCATGCGCCTTTCTATTGTTATTTCTTACAGACGTGACGGATATCTGACACTTTTCGTACAATGGTCTGTTCTATGTTTAGTTCCTTGTTTTTTTTTCTGCAAAATTGGTGCGTCGCTTGCGACGCACAATAAATAAGTAAATAAATAAATAAAGAAAAAAATATAAACTGATAAATGAATATTGATGTGACCTGTCTGCTCTACTTTAGTTTTTTTTCTGAAAGATGCCACTTCGGATAAAACATAGCTTTCATCAAGAA
Source organism: Aplectana chamaeleonis (assembly GCA_029168955.1). Taxonomy (NCBI): domain Eukaryota; kingdom Metazoa; phylum Nematoda; class Chromadorea; order Rhabditida; family Cosmocercidae; genus Aplectana; species Aplectana chamaeleonis. Next base: position 3,964,839 of record JAPDOI010000013.1, on the reverse strand, counting down.
GCCGCGCATGAAGCCGAAATGCAAAAAAAGTTCGCTACTCCCAATTATTCAAACTGAACTCTCAGAAAACTTTCGTCTTCATAAAAATGGAAAAGTTAGGAAAACTAGTGATAGGAACGACCGGAATCACTAATGGAGGGAACGGGATCGTTGGGACGGAAATATATAAGGAAGAGGATTCGAGAAAGAACAGATTGGATAGGGAGACGATGTTTGCTCGTCTCTGCTCTGCTACAACATAAATCACCTGGTGTTCATCACACCTAGGCTTCTCCGGTTAAAACGATGATCTGATCGCTACAAAAAGTTCCATGGAAGATAAATGCATCGTTGATCGAGCAAACGGTCAACACTATTGCCTGCAGCGGAATCGATAGTTCAGCAAAATATTGCCGACGACAAAAATAGCCTGGTTCACAACATGCACTTTCGTAACACGTTTGTCGCTGATATTCTCCGTCTAGACTGTGCAGAATTACGTTTGGGGGAACAATCTCGGATAAGCGCATATTTCGGAGCTTGAGGGAAGCGCAGGGTGAGTGCAAGGGTTCGGGTAAGGAAACGGAACGAAAATTCATGAGAAACACCGGGAACCGAAGAAGATTGATAATGACTAGTTACCCAAAAATCCGGAAATTTCGGAGACAAAAATTACAAATTATTTTCCTATTTCTGATTCAAAAACCAACCAGCAGTGAAAAATTCGTTAGAGTCTACATCCATAAGACGTCAGCATTTGGGAAGAGATTGGATTTCACGCCTGCGAATTTCAGGGGGTTTCTCGTCGAATGGCTTTTGAATGTGTGTTTTGAGATAGTGTTTGGGTGTGGAATTTTTTTCTTCTCTTGGTAATGGGGTACAGACAAGAATAAGTGATTTATTAATTTATTGACTACGTTACATAACAGGGGTGTGCCTTAGCGAAAAATATTTTTTTCGTTAAGCGTTAATCGTTAATTCTCGAAAAAAAAACACGTTAACCCGTTAATGCGTTAACACGTTAAATTTGCGCTCCGTTAAAAAATTTTCAAAACCTTACTTGACCACAACGAAAATCAATTACAAGAGGTTCCAGAAAAATATCATACACCTTCTAATGATGTCAGCAGGACGTCGTGGAAAACAGTAGGGCTCCAGAAGCCGTAGGCACGGCCTTGTGGGAAATAGCTTGGGCTCTAGATGACGTCGTCAGGACGTCGTGAAAGGTGGATGGGGTTCCATATGACGTCATCATGACGCCGTCGAAAATGTTTGGGGCTTCAGATGACGCGGTCAGGACCTTGTTGAAAAAAAAACGTTGGCCTTCAGATGATGTCATGGAAAGTAGGTAGGGCTTAGGATGACGTTAGCAGCACGTCATGGAAAGATGGCAAAGCTTCAGATGACGACGCCAGGACGTCGTGGAAAAAGGATGAGCTCTAAGATGGCTTCAGCAGGACTCTCTGAAAAATATGCGTGCGTCGCGTTCCAGAAAGGTCTGCGATATAGTTCACAGCAACCGAAAATTGCCTGCGCCGCAAGCCGACGCGACGTGCACGGCCCCAGTTTTTAAATGAAGCAGATCAATCAGTGCCATAGTTCGACTGCAATTAACGAACTCAAAGTAACGTGATTTTAGGACTTTCTCGTTACGCTTTAATCGTTAATTTTTCAAAATAAACCGCGTTAACTCGTTAATGCGTTAACACGTTAACGTTATAACGCACAGCCCTGTTACATAAGGCAAGCGCAAGAAACATCAATACAGGTAACTACAGAGAACATGAACCGGATAAAAAAGCACAAATACTGTTTTCTTTCATGCGGACCTAGAAGCACAACAGCTTCCACCCTGCAATGCGTTTGAAACTCCACAAAGCAGAAGGCACCGGTACCGGTGTAATATCTAGTTTAAGGCAGCGTTCACGATAAAAAATGTGTTTCAGTTTCCACTAGGAACGGGTAGTGGAGGGGCACATTGTAACGTTGACGTCGAAAGAACGCATGAAAACGAGCCAGGAAACGCTTCAGAAGAGCCCGAAGTTGGCACTTCGAGCGCAAGGCAAACCCCAAAAGCGCAACACACGCCCACCGACGCGAACAAATGAATGCTCGAGATCGTGAGATGAGCGATGATTTCCGATCACTAGCCCCATTCCTCTCTTCATTCTCAACTTCTCTCTTTGCTCAGGTCAGCTCGCATACATCGGCTGCAAAAGGCAAAAGTTGCAAGCCTCGGACAACTCGTCCACCATGCTTCCTTAGCACAATTTTTGAGGGACCATAACTCCGTTCACAGAAGGTCTTGTACGATTTCAGAGACATCATTGGAATCAGCATGGAGCCGTTTCCAAGATAGGCGGTAAAACAGAAGAACGATTCTAATCGTGAACACTGCCTTTAAGAAAGACAAAAGTTGATCCGGCTCTACATGTGAAGACACAGGCTCTAATATTGCTCTTCGGAGCTGCATATGAAATCTTGAGCTTGCTCCCCCCTGGTCCTCGATTATTTCAGCCTATAGAATCCAGAAAGGCTGATTTTCGCATTGCCAGTTATTAACTCAAACACCATGCAAACATCATTTAGGCGTCGTGAAACGAGAGTTCCGGCGAACAGGGACAATAAGAACAATAAGTAAATCACATACAACGACGACGGTGGAAATAGCCCAGTACCCTGTTTTGGAGGAGAACAGCAAATACAGGAGGCGAAGGAATACAGAGCGGGCCACTTTCTCACTCGTGTACCGACATTGTGGGTCATTCTTGACGCTTCGAAATGTGTATGCGTTGTGTTCTGAGCCAAACGATTTTATTTCCGTACTTATCTCAAACACGTTTACGAGCGTGTATGCTGCCTTTGAAGTCAGTGTCTACGGTGATTTTCGTACCGGAGTTTTTCACTTAAAGGCACAGTCCAAGCTCAGGGACGAAATCTGAGATTTCCATACAGTTGTGAAGTAGACCCACCGTATATAACACCTGCCAAGTGCGAACTCTCAATTCTTCTGAATAAGCGAGATATAGGAGGAAGCCACACTGGGGCTCCCACCCCCGGAAGCCACTTTGGCACGCCCCTTTTACGATCTTTCGAGCTCAATAGTGGTGAGATGAAAGATGAATTCTGATCAATAGCCCCGTTCGCCTTTTCATTCTCAGCCTCTCTCTTGATTCTTATCGACTCGCATACATAGGTTGCAAATGACGGAAGTTACAAGCCTAGGAAAACTCGTCCAACATGATTCCGTAGCTCAATTTTTGAGGGGCTATAACTCCGTTCCCAGGGGGCCTTAAACGATTTTAGAGATATCATTGGAATCAGCGCGGGACCGTTCCCAAAATAGGCAAAAAACCCAGAAAATCGATACTGAGGTTGGACTGTGCCTTTAAAGGCATCGTTCACGATGGATTTCGTTTTTGAGTTTTCCATATATAATGAGATCTATAGTTCCCTACATAATAGCTACGTCGAAAAAACTGCGAAAAAATCCACCGAAAACCCCTTTTGCAGACCGTAAATATCTCAATCGACTTCTCAGAAAGGGAGAGACAATCGTTAGAGATAGCAGTTTTGACCGAAGACCTCACGATCAAATGAAGTTTATCTTTCTTTCAAGTGATTTGTTGAGAAGGAAAGCTTAATCGATGTGTGTAGAAAAGTCATTCTTCACGTAATCTTGCGGTATCTTCCCTCAACTTCCCCTCAGTTGTACTGTATCAAATGCTGACAATTTACTTATATGATGGCTGACAGCAAATTTGGCCAGATAACGGACGGAGGGCCGGTCTCTTCTGACGGAATTTGAGACATTCAACCTCAATTATCTTCACAGTAAGACGTTTTCAACCGAACGTTCTTAGGTGAGCCAAGAAAATCATTTGAACCAAAAAAACGGTGAGTGGTTTTCAGCGCGTACGATGCCTTTAAAAGAATGCGTCGACCACCAAGTGTTACCAAAATTACGAAGCAACGGCGGAAAGCGCACTAAAACGTATCATTTCTGTGTCATTATTCTATGAAATGCACTGGTTGCCCGGTTCGATGAAGATGTTATCGGTGGGCGTCACCGGTGAGAAATTGGGCTAATCGAAAAAAGAAGAATGTCTTATGCAAAACAGTATTATTTACATAGGTCCACACAAGGTGTTGACTTGATCGCAAAACGCTTGGCTTCGGGCGAGATTGAACCAGCATATTCTCTTTCCGGGGGAGCGCCTTATTGCACCGCGCCACTGAAGTGCCAACCCCCCTGTCACACACACACACACACACACACACACACACACACACACACACAACTGCAGGGTAAATCTTCACCAAAGCAATCATCCTTCCCTTGGGAAGGGAATATGCTAGTTCAATCTCGCCCGGGGCCAAGCGTTTTGCGATCAACTCAACACCTTGAGTGAACATACCATAGAGCACGAGCACTGCGACGTTAAACTGCAGTTATGGCAAAAAAAAAGAGCCAAAAATCGTGTAATTATTAGTTAGGGCCCGGAGGGAAGAACGGAGCAATAGACACTAGAGATATGCAAAGGTTGGGTCGATAAAAGATTTTCTTGTCATAACAAACGAATTTCTGTGAGAGTAAAGAAGCGGGGTGAGAAAAAAGGATTTTGGGTGCTCCGGTGCGTTTTTCTCGATTTCCTCGCCATTTCTTTCTACTCATAAGCCAAACAATCGATTTAGCGATTAATCTCAAAACTGAAGATTACCGTGAACAATGCCTTTAATCAAAAATCATTATTCTCAACGTTTTCTGCTAGCATTGTGGGTTCATAGAGAAAAGCCGCAATATGAGCTCCTTCTCACTTTGTATCATTTTGCTTAAGTAAAGGAAAACACGTGTTTTGAACACTAAAAGTCGTCTGCGAACCATCGTAGAAAAAGCATTGCCATTGTGAAAAGCGAAGCAATGAACCTTCTTTGAAGATTATCATCATTGTCGCAGTTTTCCTTTTCGAAAAGCGATAATCGGTCGCCCAATTCATCTGCTAACCCTTCATCAAAAACTGCAAAAGTTGGCTGGATCGCGCAAATTTTTCTATTCCCTGGAGTTATAGGGTAGAGTGTAAAGCAGAACAAAACGAAAAAAATTAATCCACATCGACCCAAATAAAACAAATAGAGATAGAGGGTTGTCCAGCAAATTTTCGCGTAAGAAAAACCAGAAGCACAGCTATGGTGTCCGCAGGAAGAGAATGCATCATAAATTTTGCTTGTATTTTCAATTTTCCGGTCTACCGGAAGGTCCGTAGAAAGAACACAACATACAGTAATCTTACTCTACCCTTCCCCAACAACTCTCAGAAAAACCTTTCCAGGACGTCTCCTACCCCAGAAGGTCCTCCCTTGTTACAGCGCCAAGTCAAGTCGATGTGGACAAACACCAAGGTTATGGAAAGCAGTTGCGATTGGCAGCGTACATAGTGATGCTCGTGAATGATTGACTGGAAAATATGATATAGTTTGTTAATGAATGTAATCTGGCCATCTCATAATGCATAGCGCCCAATAAACAAGGCCGCAAATCGCAGGGAATTTGTTGAGATTCAGGATTCCAGTATAATAGCATTATAGGATGTGTAATGTTATAGCAGTAGTATTACGTATAGCATAATAGTATCATGTATAATATATATATATATATATATATATATATATATATATATATATATATATATATATATATATATATATATATATATATATATATATATATATATATATATATATATATATATATATATATATATATATATATAACATTATAGTATTACGTACAGTATTATAGGATGAAATTAGCATCAGAAGGCTTTAGTATAGGATTAAGGGCAGTGTCCACGATTATTCGCGTTCTCGAGATTTTAGTGTGAATCACTTAGCTGGCGAGAATAGGATCGAAGAAAGCAGCGAAAGCAGGCCACAGATCGATAAAAACGGCTTCGAAGGTTATCCCTGTACGCCTGCTTATCCCGCCCCGCCCCCACTCAGACGAGCTTGTGGCACAACGGACGATTTTGATGGCAAATTGCCAATCTACCCCGCAACGCTCATTTCGATCGATTCTGGGTTCGTTGATGCCACTCACATGTAGAGCAAACATCCCAACATCCGAATATTTGAGATAACTAAATTCAGAATTAAAATTAAGAAAAGATAAATTAATCCAGACAGCGACTGGAAGAAGCTTTCCCAGAGAAAAAGAAAAAAGCAGAGAAAAAAATGTAAACAGAAACACTGCGCGCTCCAAATCAATCTTCCTGCGATATTGGTTGCTACTAAAACTAGTTCGAAATCCCTTTCCATCGCGCATCCCATCCATGCCCAAAACTCCTAAGGCTGGAGGAGACCACTCTTATAGAAATTTCTTCGGTTTTCTGCCGTTTTCTCTAAGTAGCACTAGAACCGAAAAAAAAGAAAATGGTAGAGGAAACACATTTCTCATCTTGATTGCATCAGTTTAATATTAATACACTCAATATATGTAGATCAATCTCTGAAAACTGGGGAAAGCTCACACATTCAAACGTCCTGATTTGAAATGAAAAACAGAAATCATGAGCCAACAGGACAGTGCCTAAACATGCTTTCGGAGACCTTCAGGAAAATGACCTTCGAAAGGAACGGGTTTTCGTTTATTACCATACATAACAGCGGACTTGACTGTTTACGCGAAATCTACGCATCGGTGTGACGGTTATACTTATGAAGTGCAGTCTGCGAGAAACACACGCATAGACATACTCATATACATACACACATGAGCATATACACGCTCATTTACGAGCATTCGTTCTGTTGACAATGAGAGTGACCGACTAGTTTCGCATACATACAATACAGAACTATGCCGAGAATGGAAGGCGCTTTCTCAGTCTAGCAAATACAATGGGGGTATGTAGGAGGGCAGGATCAAGAAAGAATATGTGGTGAAGATCTGAAGGATACTGCCCAACCTAATGGTGAATTTCTGACGAAATGAACTGGCTATTGGATCAAAGGCAGTGTTAACGACGATTTTCGTCCCCGAGTTTTTCACAAAAGCCAAAGCGTTGGCCTCCAAGTGTTACCGAGATTGCGAAAAAAAAACGCACTAAAACGTCGTATTTCAGTGGCATTATTCTATAACATGGACTAGTTATCCGGTTGGATGAACATGTTCATGGTGATTGTCACCGGTAAAAAATGGGGTCAATCAAAGATGGAAGAACATTTAACGCAAAACAGTATTAGTTAGAGTCCGGAGAAAAGAGCGGAGCAACAGAGAGTAGAGAATTGCAAAAGACGGTTCTACAAAAGATTTCATTGCCAAAACAAACAGTTTCTGTGAAAGTTAAGATACGGGGTGATACTTAACGATCTCGTGTACTTCTGGTGCGTTTTTCTCAATTTTTATGTCATTTTAGTTCTACCCGGGGAACACCTAATCAATATAGCGAATAATTTCAAAATTAAAGATTATCGTGAACACTGCCTTTTAACAGCCGTGGGGCGGTATGCGTGAACGCTTATGTGAAGGTGAAAATCGCCTCCGGTTTTCCACTAAAAATGGAGGATATGGGGCGTGTTCGGACCACCACCAAAGATAACAAACGACAGAAAACTCTTGGAACCGGCTAATTTCGCGACTATTTTCGCTCCCGGTATATTAAGGGGTTTTACAAGCTGCTGTGTGAGGAGAGAGATTTGGACGAGTTTACGCGATACCAGAGTCAGCTGACGGACTCGATGGAGCGCGCTTTTGTCTCGGGTTTTGGGCCTTCCTCGAGACACTGAGGTCAACCTGGAATCAGTGAATGAACGAAAAGACAGTAAAGAAATTTATCAAGAGCAACCCCAAAAAAAACACAGTGAATGAAAAACAAAGCAGGAAGGAGGTAGGGATGGATCGTCCAGCCAGCGGTCCGTTGAAGTGGACACGATTGACCCTGATATTGATCAAAATAGGGGGAGCGGCTGTTCTTGGCGATTCGCCATTGGAATCATCCACATCCTAAGAAAATTTCGTCACTAGGAAGGTGGGCTGACTTCTTTAGAGCGGGTCGGCTGCCCATGCTGGCCACTTCGCATCCGTTTTAAACAATTCCTGTCGCGCTTTCTGTTGTTTCTTCTACACCATCCCATCCATCTGCCAGCATAGTATTGCAGACTTGAAACGCGTTAACGAAATCCATCGTGAACACTGCCTTCGAAATTAGGCTGTTTCAAGTATGGATACAATGGAAGAATCGCAGTTACGATACCTTTTGTAGGATTTGGTCAAGAAGCGAGATCGGGTTTTCGCGTCTCTTTCGTCTTTTTTGAATAACTCGCTTCAATGCCAACTAGATTGATTTGTATGATCCTGACGTTGCCGGCTATCCAACGGTTCACACCTGTGGTGATTAAGTTGAGAACTAGGGAAGTTTTACCATTAGCCAAGTTTGTAATTAGGTCACCGTGGCTGTGGGGCGCTACCGACATTGTCTGCGTTTCACTGTGTCTACGGCATATGAGCTGCTCGATTGCGAAACTTATTTAGTTCTCGACGAAATCCCAATAACGGCTCTACCTTTGGATAGCCCTTGACGCCATAATTACGAATATCTTCCTAGTTCTGCTGAGAGTTGACTTTGAAGCGTACAAAAAAAGACAAAAAGACGCGAAAACCCGGCCTCGCTCGCTTTCTGACCAAATCCTACGAGCGGTAGTATAGGCGGGATGTTTGCCGTGTGTCGTGACTTCCGTATGACTTAGTCATCTAAAGACAGCCGCCTAGTCTCCTCGCCACTGGTCGCGCCACAATCGCCAACCGAAGGAACTGACATCATGCAGAGACGCAGAGGGCGCGGGACCCCGGCTGCCTGGCAGGCCAGAGCGCCAGTGTCAACACCGCTGCCATCGAAAGTGGCGCTCATTCTGCGTTCGCGTCACATGCCTGTGGCGTCCTGCTTCCTCGGATCGTCACCACTCCTGCGAGCCCTTCGTCCTGATCCCGCGTACGTAGGAGGGTCTACCGTGTGGTCGCGTCCTGCCCACATCTCCTCTGCTCTCGTCATCGCCTGATGGTTGAGCCGGGGCCTGGTCGACATCCAGCCCTCACTGCCCGTGCATCTGGTTCCTCCCATGCTTGGGAGCTCGTCATGTAGCGGAGATCGTCCTCACCCGTTATCAGCTGGACGAGGTCCGTCCCTGACACGTAGGATGAGTTGTATCTTAACTTGTGCATATATATTTGCTGCCGCGTTAATTAGTGTAGCAGTTTCAAAGGGTAAACACATAAACAATTATTGTGTTCTGTTGTGTAGCAATATCATACTGTACAGGCGGTTGATACTTGGTTCGATGACATATGTTATGTTTTGTGTGTGCCGCGTGATGGCGGTTGTAGTTGGTTCACACCTATACCGGAGTTGGCCCTGGTTTGATGGCAAGGGCGTGTAAACAGCGTAGTGTGCGACCGGAGGCTGTAAGGCCTAACCCACATGTAGTAGTGATAATGCATGCCTTCCGCTTGGCAGGCTTAAGCAAGGGACGCGCCGTAAATCCTCTGGTCCATTCATGTTAGGACTTGCGGCTGGTTCTCTTCTTTGACAACCGATGCTGCAAGGACGGAGAAGCAGACCCAGGGGTGGCCGGTTGCCGTCGCGACACCGTGCGTAGTGAATTTGCGTCTCCACGCGATAGGGACGGCATGTTTTTCTGGTCGCGACGTCTCGTGCGTAGAACGCGGAGCTGCTTCCTGTCCTCCTCACAAGCTTTCATGCTTGCCGCCCCTGGTAAAATAAAGAAATTCATATAGCTCTCCCACATATATGCGTTGCATGGAGCACAAGAGCACCACTGGCTGGATCCTCACAGCATCTCAGAGCGGTGAAAGGGGTATTGGGTGGGCGAATTTTAAATAAATACAATTTCTTGGACCACTTTTAGAGATCTGCTCAAGTGCAGCAAGCACGTTCGTAAACGTGGTTGAGATAACAATGTGAATCGAGCAGTACGGCTTGCAACACAATACCTACGCTATTTCAGGCGTCAAAAACGACCCACAATGCCGTCACAGGAGTATCGAGTTTGGTACCGCCCGTATTTTCACGCCTTCCTGTATGTGCCCTACCCTCCCGAACAAGTATGTTGCGCCATCCCCACCGTCGGCGACGTGTTTGGCTTACCTGCCAAGCTATCCACAAACAGCACCAATGGCGGGGATGGCACATCACCATTGTGTTGTAGGAGGAGGTTAAACAGAGGCGGGGAGGGGGGGGGGTGAAAACACGGTCTGGGCCACACTTGCTATTTCTGTAGCGGCATTTTGGGTCTTTTTTTAATGCTCTAAGGTGCGTAGGCATTGTGGTGTACGCCGTACGGTTGAAGTTTTTATCTTAACCAGGTTAAGAGTGTGTATGTGCGCGTGATGTTATTTCAAAACTTTTTCTCAGCCTGAGATTTTGAAACCTTGTCGGGTCGCCATTTCTGAAGTCTGCTCGCAGAAGCTAGATTATCTGAGCAAGGTACTCCGTCAACAAGGAGTGAATACGTGGTTGGGAATGGGCTGTTTTACGGTACAGTCCGTAGATTACGAACATCGGCCCGTAGTAATCCCGCCACTCAGTCAATATCGGCTCAGAGGGTGATTAGAAGAGCCCGAAATGTTTAATTGTCAGACACGACTGAGACGAGTGCGAAATTATAGTAAGCGGTAGGTTTCATTCAAACGGTCGATATCGCATATTAATGCTATAATAAGAACATGATGATACCTGTCACGGTAAGAATAACCGGCCCTTATTCTGCGCGTGACCATTCACCAATCGACCAACCGTATGCTCGCGTTTTCAAGCAATAGAATTTTAGTCGTTTTTTAAAGGCTGATGTTGGTTAGCTATTGATATATTGATAAGCCTATCTCTCGTCTGACTGATTTAAGTTGTTCCTTCGCTGCTTAACACAAGTCAGGAGTGTTCTCCTGACTTGGCACGCTATTTCTCTTTTCTCTGACTGAGAATTCAGTCAGATCTGACTAAGTGAACTCAGTTGATTTTGTTTGTTGCTGACTTTTTTCACTCAGCCTATGTCGCTGACCCACAACACGCACGTCTGAAATATGGGCAGCCTCGCCTGGCTTTCTTTCGAAACTTCGACTTAGTCAGGCTCACTTGAATTTGCCGTCGTGTTAACTACGGGCCACCGTTCCTTTCAACTGTTATGTTCTCCGCACGATGCATCACTTTTTGGCATGACGGAAGTTCGGCAATTTTGATGATGTGCGCATCCGGGCGGCTAACTTCTTTGACTAAATTCTACAAAAGGCATTCCGTTTCTAAAAAACGTCGACGATGTGTTATAGATATGCAGTTTATGGAGTTGGTTAATTCTATTCTTCTGTACAAAGTTTTTGAGTCAGCGTGAAAAGTCGCGTAAGGAAACGCTTCTAAGCCGATGGCTAAACTGCGTGGACTACAATAAGTGAACGAACTTAAATGGTAGCTCGACGCGCCTTCCGGGACAGTGATGCTTATCAGGAATAGGCGGAATAAAAGTTTGAATTTCGGAAATAGAAGCAAGTTTCTAAATTCCGGATTTGGGGAATCGAAAGAAGTTCCAAAATGTTGAAATCGAAAAGCGAAATTCCTAGGTCGAAAAACTGCGGCATTCGGGATTCCGCCCATCCCTGATGTCCCTGTTGAGGATCGTGACCCTGGCCTTATCCTCGCTGTAGACTCTCCTAGTCGTTTCTATCACGGAAGCACTCGTTGCTGCTATAACAGTCATCAGCGCGTGTTGCTAGGTGGAGACAGGGTTCTGTGTAAGGCCCTTTTCGAAGGAACGGTAACGAGATTTGAAAGTGTATTGTACTCGCAATAAATGCGAAAAATGTCGGAGCTGTGTCATCGGGTGTTTGCTGTGAGTTTGCGGATTAGGGTAGCAAAACACAGAAAAATGATTTAAAGTTGAGTTTTGAGAATAGAGTGGAGAGAATCCACTCGAGAACCCTGCACGAACTTTAGAGCTAGCACATAAACGGTGACTGTTATCCAGAAACGAATTGCCTAGCAGAGAAAAATGGTGTGAAAAAAGTGAGGGAGTGTATATATAACATGTAGGTGCAGTGTATAAGAAGGGATACAGAAGGCAGGTAACACTACGAGAGACAAATGGCATGGATCGACTCCATAATGCAAACTTAGCATGCAGAATGCGGAATTGTCAACAACAACCTATGTGGTTACGTGAAATTAGAATGTCATAGCCAACCAGTCATGCACATAAATAAACCCGTTTTCCAGTTGATATGTAAGTGCATCCACGAATTGTTTGAGAGTCAACTTTTCAAAGACGGTGTTTGGTAAGCCTCAGCATGGTGAACTGCCCCAGAACGAGGACGTAACTTCCCTCGATACAACTGGTGAACTCTTCTCGAATCGGGGGAGGGGAAGGGAATTTCTCACTGCAGGTCTTTCCTTGTTCTGCCCACTGCAGGTCTTCCTCATGATGTCGCAAACTAACACCCATTGTTCATTCATTGATCAAAAATCATTTTTGCCTAAACCCGCTGCTTTAGACAATTCCCTGTCCTGATATACCTGAATTAGGAGAGAATTTATTACCCATGAACATCGTGTCGAAGAGAAGCTTATTATCTTATCTAGAATCCGGTCAAAGACGTCGTAAACAGTCCTTGAGAGGCAGCTCAGCCCCTTAGATCGTAAAGCGCGAAAACACCTCGGGGCTGAGCAATTTACATTTCCGTAAACCTTGTTGCTTTGTTTTCACGTTCAGCAACCTCAGGGTGGGAGGTCAAGGGAGTTAACGTGAAGGGAACTTTTCTTGCTCTCCCCCTTTCACATTCAACTGTTTCCAACATCCTTCGTTATGATTAGTTTGAGGGAAGAACGTTCAAAGGTCCTTCTCGCAGTGGACGTATCATTGATCACATCTATGGGGTTTCACGTTCTGTCCGTTTTAGGGGAGGGGGGGGGGTGGGGCGGAGAAGTTGGGGGAGGGGTATCTTTTGGATTTCGCGCATTTCCCATGGGTTTCTTTCTGGCTTTGAGAGGGAAAACAAATCTGAATTTCACACTCTCACAATAAGAAACTCCCTACATGCAATCGTTCATGACCTCAAAAACTAGCCCGATAGCCAGGATGAGAACGGAATGGGATTGCTCAACAATAAATTTGTAGTCTGGCAGTGGACAGCGGTGGCATGACTTTGCAACTAGGGACGGGGGAGGACGGCGCTGGATCACTAGCGACGGGAGAAGACGGCGCAGTCCTGCCTTTGGTCGACTATGACGATATCTGTATGTCCTCCAGCCTTTCCGCAGTCAGCTTCAGCACGCACCAATCATGAGTTTTGACATAATGTCAGTGTCATCTAATTAGGAAGCCACACAGAGCGATTAGGCGCGAAACCATTGAATCGGTCACTTTCCTTTCGTCTCCCGCGTAATGAGGGGCCGACCCTGTTGATCACTCTCGAATCGAAACTCAATGCGTATCCTTAAAATATTTGGCAATACCTCTCACATTTGCTTGGAAGTTTCCAGGCACGCCCAAGTTTTTCGGTTGCTCTACAATTTTACTATGCTGCTCCGAGGAAATGACACGAAAATGTAGGGAGCCCAAGAGGCATCTACCAGTAATCTGTAGATCCAGATTGCCACTTTTCGCCTCACGCCACTCCCGATTAGAATGTGACCCATCGCTAGTTCTCCCATGACCAGCTTCCAAGCACTCAGACAGTCGGGACTTAGTAGGTCGGCACAATAGCGTTAGTACGTCAAGGCAAACATGGCGTACTAACGCTCGTTGTAAGCAAAAGCTGCTGGCAACGGCAGCATATCCTGCCAACGTATGCTGGCGTTCTAACGCTCGTTCTAAGCAGGAGCTGCTGGCGACGGTGGCAGCATATCCTGCCAACGTGCGTTGATTATCGACAGCATGTTCTGCAAACAAAGAAAGAATTTGGACTGTCACTCTCTTAACCTAGGTTGGGTATGATCCCTGTCACGGCCAGTAGCAAGGAGGCCAACCTCGCCACGGTCCACAACGAGGAGGCTTCCATCGCGATGGGCCATGGGGATAATTCCCCCAGCGTACAAAATTAACGCCCGGAAAGTGACACAAGGTCACCTTTTCGGACAGGAATCCAACGGGCAATCGCCCCCTCAGCGAGACTGGCCGCCTTATATACCCGCCGCCGTCGTACAAGAGGATGCTCAATGTTCATTCGTTTCAGACAAATCAATGGAGGAGAGTGTCAGCGGACACTAAGAGAGAGGGGCTTGCAATGGCACGCGTACCGCGATAAACAAAGTGGTACTACTCCAGCATAAACAGCAGGAGCTCCTGTTCGTTGGCAGCATATCCTGCTGTTACCAGCAGCTATAGCAGGGTGCTGCCAATCCCTTTGTGCCGACGTACGAAGTCACGACTGTCTGAGCAATTCCTCTTTCTTAGCTACCATTTCTCGTTCACTCTTTTCCATTCTCGTTTCTCATCTTATATTCGTCTAGAAAACTTAGTATGCTTGTTCATTACTATTGGCTCTACAAGTTAGCTCTGGAGAAGAATTGATTCAGCAAAATTTCAGACCTCTCATAACGGCGAACTTGCAGTAACGTTTGGCCAATGATATCGATTGTACCATTAGAAACCTGGTTCGGCAATGCATTCAATGGAAATATAAGTGATGCTGTATGAAGAAAACCGGACTTGGAGAAGGATAGAAGTCCTAATTTCTGCGTGGGTCATGTTTAGAATCGGTCACTGCTTGAATCTATTGTCGCTGTGTGATTACTGATCGATTGAAAAGAAGTGAATCGCATAAACGTGAAAACTATATAACTTCACGACAGGTTTGGGTGAGCCATGACAGACCGGAGACAAATGGAGAATACAATGACACCAGTGCTTGCTAGCCACTTAGGATAGCTGGTGATCAGCTGGTGCTTTTACATTTTTATGAAGAATTTTCGAAAGTCCGCCGGCCAGAATTGTAGCCAATAATTTCAAAGATTTCCCGCTGCAATTATGAGTTTACTTGTTGATTAGGCATATCTTTTTACCACCCTTTTCTTCACAATGTTGATATATTTCCATAAGGACCACATACCAGCTATGCGTATGTCTATTGAAAAAAGCTACTAATGTCATTTTTGTCTCACTTATAGCTATCGCAATGGTTGTTTAGTCTTTGTAGTTATTGTTCTCTCACTGATTGTTATCGTAGCGACTTCTGCCCTAATACTAAATATATTGACTGAAGTTGTTGTTGCTCAGCAATAAACTATGATTCACCATAAAACCTTTCTGTGAGAACAATGTGGGGTGATAAGTTTTTATGAGCCAGGAGAAAAAAAACGGCAGTTTCATATCGGAATTTGTAATGTGGTCAGAATCTGAGAAGAAAGTAAGGATTGGCTGAGGCGATGCGGCATTGTATCGTGGTTTCACAAAAGTCGCCTCACTCCTTCTATATGTTGGGCGCAAATCTCGCCGCAATGAGCCGAGGTCGACGCCGATTTCGGATCACGAAGCAACTCTCTTCTTTTACCGAGGCAGTTCTCAAGCGAACATCAGAGGCTTAGGTCCCGAAGAGATTGGATGCCAAGTAAACCTTAGGGTTAGTGCCATAAACTACAGGGTACTTTTTAAATATGGTGGCAAGGTTTAAAATCTCATACCGTCTACAAATGTGCGTGCCTTATCGGCTTTTGTGTTTTTATTTTCTATGAACCTCTCTCTCGAGATGTATAACATTTCTTAGCGTAAATTCTTTTTTTTTGTGGGAAAACGCCTGAGGGGTCCTCAACTTGTAAGAAATAAGTCCACTCGTAGTTATGTATCTTCCATGATCTTTTCTACTATTTCCCGTATGCGGACCTATCTCATTGATTTTCAAGAAGGTCGATAATCGATCGATTTTATCGACTTTTTGAGAACATTTGGTGATATGTGTACAGATCAATAGAAAACCTTCAGGGGCAGTTATGCTCCATCTTTGGCACCTGCATGTCGTCAGGTAAAAGAAAAGAGACTCAATTTAAGCTATCTTGAACACTGATCTGGCCCAAAAATATATTTCGACAACTTGCCCTGCGTTCTTTCATTAGAGGTCTAATGGCTTGAGCTATGACACGTTTTCAAGCAGACACCATCAGCTCCAAAATGACCCCAATGGAGCAGTTCGATTGGAGCAGTTCGTCCTGCTCACATAGGGGAACGAGCACCAATTACCGAAGCCGATTCAATGACGAGTTATAGTGTGAAAAATCAGGGACCCTTCAGGCTTTCGCTCACCATTTGTTTCAAAAACCATTTTGCGCTCCGAAATTTTCCGCAGTTGGAGATAGAGGATTGATGAAAAGAATAGACTATACAGAGTGGTTAACGACGCACAGATATAGGCGTGGCAATAATAGAAATTTTTGTTACCATACCTAAAAAGCACTCTATAGAGTGCACATGGTGGAGAGGCTATTTTCTTGTTTTTTTTTCGTGACGCAAATGTCTTGCAATGTTAACTTCAGAGCCGAAAAAAAGCCTCCGCACTGATAGAGGCAAAGACTGATTTTTTCTATGCTCAGTGGCGGGCTTCCATCTAGATGACGTTAGGTCGTCTGAGGGGAGATTAATATCACTTTTCAACCTATTCAGTTGCTTGTCTGCAGACAAAATCCTATAGTCCAATTAGTCCGAAAAGTGCAAGCAATCCAAAGCCGCATTAGAGCATTGTTGGAACTTCTCAGGGGCTTCCCTACTCATCCTAAGTGAAGTGATGCACGCGGCGATACATATGCAGGGATTCGTTCATTCGAGCATATAGCAACAAAGATTTTAGATATTAATCAAAAGTTCGGTAACAGTGATTTCCGATACACCTGAAAATTTGAGTATTCGACGACAACAAAGCAAGATCTAACTTCATAGTCCGGCTCCATTACTTAGTGTCCATATCGGAATGAAGTTAACATCCGCAGTTGCAGACGAATGCTGTTGAGGCACATAGCTCGAGGATTACTCACAGATGCTGTTAAGGCACGTAGCTCGAGGAATCGGGCTGTGACGAAGATTGCTACCGCAGTGCTCGGTACGATCAATCTTTGTCACAGCACGATTACTGTCGAGCTAGACTCTGGCAAACCCTTAGTGAAGTATGGATTTTGATTATCACCATCAGCGGAGCGAAGAGCCTTGGGGAAATATAACTAGTGATAAGGAAGTTCTGATAAAAAAGCCAGCGCTCCGCGCTGTGATTACCGAAAACAGGAGTTCACTTGAAATGACCAAAGTCTGCGCGCTGCAAGAGCGGCGTCTTCAACCGCGGATGGTAATTTCACTTCGATATGGGCTGGGATTTATGATAGGCAAACCACGGTTACGGCTGGGCTAGCGGAGAAAACCGGCATTCGCAAAAAATTCGGTTCGGTTAGAGCTGGGCTACGATTGGGCTACGCCTAACCGCACCTCGGAGCTTCGGTTAGCCGCGGTTAGCAGCAGTTTTACGGCTTAGCCGTCGAATTAATAGTGTGTTGTATTAGTGCACAACACTGAGGCTCGAGATATTCCCAAATTGGTTAATCGTAAACGATGGTTTTCTCAGGTAATCTGAATAAAATGAAGTTCTCTGAGGTAAGCTGAAAATACAGGAATGCCGCTCGTTATTGATTGCCACGTTATAGGCCCGCTAGCCATCATTTGTTCCGCTCGATAACGAAAATTCTCAGAATCATCAACCTCATCTGCATGTTTTATGTTATGTATGTTGCCCATGACTAATTAAAGGCAGTCGTCGCGCTCAAATATGCTAGTCTTCTTTTCCTCTTTAAACCCTTTTCTGGGTATAGAGTAGTAGAACCTATAAGAAAAAATCGCGAAACAACGCTGTTCTGGGCCAAATGCGAAGCCTGAACTTTCTTGTCTTTTGATGTTGGACGAGTCCACCCCATATCATCTGCATCGATGATCTCTAATATAAAGAACATCAGCTGGCTTGAACTTGAATTTCAATCAATGAACTTTAGGATTTATTTACACATCTACTCCAAAACATTGGTTGAAGTGCTTGCTTTCATTGTTCAACTGTTTTATTAGGTAAATTTGCATTTATTTCTTCCTTTTAGTGTCGATGATTTTTGAATGCTTGGCATGAGACTGTGATCCTTCTGTGCACGTGTGCGCGAACTGGAAATTTAGGGTCTTAATAACTCTAATTCCAGTCCGTTTTTCACCGCGCTACCTTCATAGTTTTTGAGCTGTTTCATATCTAAGCTGATTTTCGTAGTTTTTCCGATAACGTTTTTCATCGTGACCACTGCCTTTAAAATGTCTACGCCTGTCCTCCCTGCTCTCGCTCTCTTCTTTATTTTATCGTACATCGTTGTTCTTTTTGCCTGCACTTTTTGTTTCTATAGTTTCTATTTCTCGTCTTCCGTGCGCTGAACATTTACCGACCAGCCACATGCTCGCTGGTGTTTCTCGTTCATTTCGGCTCAGAATCTCCTCATTTTCAGAATTTATTCCCAGCACATTTTCCTACACGTTTTCGTCATTTTTCTTTTGGAAAACCCTAACTTGGTTTGGTATCCTGATGCCGCACCCTTTTTTCAGGCTGGGTTTCGTGGAGCGTTTTCAAAACCGGAATCGCCTTATCCACATGATTTTGCTCTTTCGCATTTACAATTTTTCCTCTTACCTTTTTCCAAAGCACCCACTTGGATTTTTAATGTTAATGTTTGTTTACATGTTCCTGTGATAAGCCTGGGTCTTCTCGATGTTTTTAATTGGAACTCCTGTTTTCCCCCTCGCATTTTGAGCTTTTTACACGTGATTTTTTTAAAGGAATAGTTTTAGTTGTCCCCTGTTGTGAGCGAAAGTAAGCTTGTGTGAGAATGACAAAGAGAAAAACAAAAAGGCATTCTCAGAAATAGAAATGAAATGGAAAAACTCGGAGCTCAAACGACAAACGGAGAATTCGAAGTCAAAAACTCATTGAGAGGACGAAGATGATCCCTGCAGCAACACCTAAGCCATGTGAAACACACAAAAAAATTTAGGGGCGTTTCGAAGAAAAAAAATAAATGAAAAGACTAGTACTTCGAGAAAAAAGCTAAACTGGGGGTTAAAATCTCACCAGCAGGTTTACGGCTCATCGTGAGCAAGCAGCACCACTTTATGTACTTTCATAACAATCAAAAATGATCTATTGAAAAAAAATTTAAAAAAAAATGAAAATCTTAAAAAAAAACACCTCCAAATTGGGAAAATCCCTTTAAATGCCTGCTATCCATTGAAGAAGGGAGACAAAAATTAGAATTCAAAAAGCAAGCAAAATTAACAATAATGTGCAATAAAAAAAGTGACGGGTTAGGAAAATTCCGAGGCGAGTGCCAATATTGATTTTCTCCAATCGAGATTTTCGGAGTCAAGAGTCAATTGAGTGGCAAGTACGTGGCCGCGGACTGGTTAGCCACCCAACCACGATGGGGCGATTGTGAATGCGGTTCGCGGTTTGGCTACCGCTGGGTTTCTGCCCTAACGAAACCCAAACCTAGCCGGCTGCGTTCATGAATCCCAGCCATGAGCAGCATTGTCCATGTCGATTATTTAGGAAACCGCGGCGCTGAGGAAACATGTTGGTTAATAGTCCAACTTGGGAGGTTAACCTTCATTTTGTAAAAGCTTCTCTGCGGTTTCGAACGCATGCATTTTTTGCACATCGCGCTCAAATGGCATGCAAATGTATGTATTTAGCTCTAGGAATTTAATAGAAATTATCGTTGAAATAGCATTTGAAGGGCTAAAGTCATTATACAGTGCGTTTTAGAAGTATAGACGCACCCTCTAATATGTTGTTATCCGATCTGATTATGATCGGTTGCAAAAATATTATTACCATTGAACTCGTCGTGCCCGAAGACCCTACTATACAACATTTCAGTGTCATAAGTGGAAAAATTTAAGTACTATTTTCTTCAAACCGCAAAATACTGTGTTTCAAAAGTATGGACGCATTATCACCAGTGCAAAAAAAATACTCAAATTTTCATTGTCAAGTTCCCCTTTCAAAGGTTCAATAAATGGGTGTAACTTTTTGTAACTTATATTACAAATGTCTCTAGGAGAGTGAGTGAGCACAAATACGTGCTCCGAATATAAATACGTGCTCCGAATATCGCAGAAGTTAGCCACCGGAAGATACTCGAGCGTTCACCGAGAGTTGTCGACGGGTATCTGCGCGATCCTGATTCCTATGGAAAAAAAAGCGTCCGGAAGACCAGTGAAGCCGTCTGCCCAAGATGTTCGCCGTGTTGGTCGGCTTGTTTCCAACTCGACTTTAACGACCATCAAAGTTCGAGCTAAACTGTCGAAATCTGTCTCGAAAAAAAATCGAATGTCCGGAGGACCATTCGACAACTCTGAGAGTTTTGGCCGAGAAATAGCCGCGATATAGCCGAGAAATGCCTGCTTGCCGCGTAATAGCCGCTAAATAGCCGCCAAATAATGCTAGCCGAGAAATAGCCGCGAAATAGCCTAGAAATAGCCGCTAAATAATGCTCGCCGCAAAATAGCCGCCAAATAATGCTCGCCGCGAAGTAGCCGACAAATAGCCGGGAAATAATGCTCTCCCGGTGGATATACGGAGCATTCCAAAGGCATGAATCTCATGTCAGCACCTCCGTCGGTTCAATTACCCAAGTTTGAAGTACTTGGATCTCGCTCAGCCTCTGGAGGCCCCGCCCAACAGCTGGCGGCCCCAGATTGTAGCTCGGCGAGCCGGCGACGGTTGCGTCTTGGTCAATTTTGTTTACTTCTGAGTATTTCTCGGTTACATCTCGACTATTTCTCTGCTACTTCTTGTCCGTTCCGTGAAAAGCCGAAAAATAGCCGCGAAATAGCCGGAAAAAAAGCCCACCAGGAGCCGCTGCGGAGCCTGGTGGGCTATTTCCCTCCTATTTCGCCACCAAAACTCTCAGAGAAAATAGAGACATCGTACATCGTCGTCTCCGACCCGCCCTAAGCCTGGCGCTCACAAGGCAGCACGGCTACAGTTCGCTAAGAGGAACATGGTGAGGGACTGGTCCAATGTGAGTATAAGTTTGTGTCAGGTCACGCTGAAGCAATTTTTGTAGAAATCCGTGTCTAGGCGATACTGTCAGACTCAAATAAGTTTAACTTGGATGATCCCGATAGACATGCCTATTACTGCAGGGACCTTCAGAAGGAACCCATTTTCTTTAGCGAGCGGAACTTCGGAGGTGGTACTGTTATGGTTTGAGGAGCTTTCTGCAGTGATATCGTTTCGAAGATTGCGCTCATTTCCACTAATATGGACTCCGCTCAGTACCAGTTCATGCACAGATGCCACCTCTTCCCTTCCTCACACAACAACAGAATAGAGGGGAGGTTGTTTGCCAACAAGACAACGCGTCGGTACACGTGAGTCGGTTGACAAAGGGGAGAGTACGGTAAAGCGAACAGAATGGCCTGCATGTGCTTTCGATCTTTATCCCATTTAGATTGTCTGGGATATGCTGGAACGTGACATTTATGTTCAAACCCGAATATACGCCAACGCTGAAGGCTTCAAGGCATCAATCGTCCGTTCCTCGGCCCGCTTAGATGTCAGGCATTGCGGAGGCTGGTGGATTCGGTGTCAATTCGCGTAAATGAAGTGGTCTTAAACATGGAGGACCGATCTGCTACAGAACCTTTATTGTCTATTGTTTCTGTGAATAAAACTGCTGCAAATCGCACGTGCGTCTTTACTTTTGAAACGCTGTATTTTAATGTTTAAAGGCAGTGGTCATGATGAAAAACGTTATCTAAAAAACTTCAAAAATCAGCTTAGACATAAAACAGCTCAAAAACAATGAAGGTAGCGTGGTGAAAGACGGCCTAGAATTAGAGTTATTAAGACCCTAAATTTCCAGTTCGTGCACACGTGCACAGAAAGATCACAGTCTCATGCCGAGCAGTCGAAAATCATCGACACTCAGAGGAAGAAATAAATGCAAATTTACCTAACAAAACAGTTGAACAATGAAAGCAAGCACTTCAGTCAATGTTTTTGACTAGATGTGTACATAAAGCCAAAGGTTCATTGATTGAAATTCAATTTCAAGCCAGCTGATGTTCTTGATATAAGAGATCATCGATGCCGATGATGTGAGTGGGCTCGTCCACCTTCAAATGACGAGAAAGTTCAGGCTTCAAATTTGGCCCAGAAAAGCGTTTTTTTCGCGATTTTTCCTCATAGGTCCTACTACTCGAGACCCAGAAAAGGGTTTAGAGGGGAAAAGAAGCCAAGCATAATTGAGCGCGACCACTGCCTTTAAGACCAAAAGTATCAAATGTTTTCACTTGATGCACCGAAATGTTGTACACACGGGATATTGAGCGACGAGTTTAATGGTAATGATATATCTTGCAACCAGTCACATTCATATCGGATAACGACGTACTAGAGGGTGCGTCTATAGTTTTGAAACGCACTGTATGACTTGAGGGGTAATAATTGCAAGTTAGCTAATTATTATATGGTTAAGTATTAATTGCTTTAGCATTTTACTCGAAGCTTTAGCAGTGTACTTATGGTCATGAGACTGATGTAATTGATTGATAACATAATAAAATTAATGTCAGGTATGATTAGCTTCGCCCACATATGTAGCACTTTCCGACAGATGCAGATTGATAGGATGAAATCTTTAACGACGCCTCCGTAGAGAGCCTAAGTTTTTCAAAGGTAGCATCCACGAGAATGATTGTTGTCAGATTTTCGCAGTGAATTGATAGAGGAGGAACCTGAGGTCTCAGTTCTGCAACAACGACAGAAAATGAGTGTGAATAACTGAAAAATGGCGCCAAACAAAGCATTGGAGTCCTAGAAACGTCTCGTGCCCAGAAAGCCTCCTCGACATGAACAAATGAGAACTCGAGATTGTGTTAGCAGCCCAAAAATAAAATAAATTACATCTTCATTCATTTATTTAGCTATCATATTCACTCAAGGAGCTGTAACATGTATTATGCGACATACTTGCATAAAAGCGGCCGAGAAAATACTGACAAAAAAAAATACGACAACATCCATGTAAAATGGATGAGATACACTCACGAGCACGACTCCGAATCAAGGAGTGCTCATCACCGTAGAATCATTTCTTGGTCTAGCAGTTTCCGGTATTGTGCGGAAGTCTAATCTTTCTTAGCATATCCACAATCAAGGGAGGACTAAATTAATCAGGAACTTTACAACAACTTAACTCCGTAATCTTAATGGTTTAGAAATTCAATGTTCCACCAGGTGTCTCTGATCTTAGAGTGCGGGACTGACAAGGGCGTCCTGCCACTTTGCCGCGGGCTTTTACAAACCGTGTTTAGATAGTTGAAGGTATGGAATACAGCATTAAGAGTCCGTTTTCCAAATCCCCTAAATGCCTCAAAGGTTGACAGGAGATTTCCAAAACTGGGCATTTTCATAGCTTGGCGAAGAGAAAAGGGGCACTCGAATTTCAACTTTTAGGGAGTTCAGAAAAAGTTTTCTCGGGTTGAGCTTAGAACGCTTCCTAGGGGTTCTTCGGGGTGCTGATTATTAATCTAAAGCCCATATGTCACTATATAAAAAATTCCTTCTGATTTGGTTCAAAGCTTCAAAATGGTGAAATGTTTTCTGCCTAAACGCGACTTTTGACATTTTCGAGAATGCTACGATCAAATCGCCTCAAAACTTCTACATAGGGGTTATTGGGCTGCCTAACACAAACCTAAGGTCGGTTAGTCTATTTTCCTTGGATTACGGTATGTAGCGGTGGGTATACGGTAGCTCCGTCAAAGTCTCAGATTTGACTCAAAACTTCACTGTGGGTGATATTTGGGACGCTGAGCCTGAATTTGGGGTCCATTTTTCGATTTTCAAAACTTTAAGCTGAGCAATGCCAGTTAACAGGCATTGTGCCTACAGTAACCTACAGTTACGCTAAGTCTGGCGACAAATAGATCTCAGGTTTGGGTCCAGCGCCGTAAATAATCCTCAGTTGAAAGTTCTAAGTCAAGACCGACATTTTTTTCTGAACTCCCCAAAAATTCCCTTTTTGTGAAGCAGTGAAATTGCCATTTTTTGGAATCCTCGCAACCATTAAAGGCAGCATACGCGCTGGTGAACGTGATTGAGATAACTACGGAAATAGAATGGTACGGCTCAGAACACAACGCCTACCTGACCCAAAATGACGCTACATGAGTAAGAAGTTAGCCCCGCCCCTGTATTTGCGTCTTCCTCCAAAACGGGGGCTGGGCCATTTCCACCGTTGGCGACGTTTGTGTATGCAATAAATCAACCACATACATCGATGACGGTGGGAATGGCCCAGCACCCCTGTTCTAGAGAAGGACGCAAATACAGGGGGCGGGCAGATACAGGGGCGGGGCTAACTTCTTACTCATGTAGCGTCATTTTGGGTCGTTTTTGAGGCTTTAAAATGCTTAGGCGTTATGTTCTGAGCCATACCATTCTATTTCTCAACCACGTTTACGAGCGAGTATGCTGCCTTTAAGGAAATTTCGAGCACGGGTCATTTATCAACTATCGTTCTCGGAGTCAAATTCCGGTTTGCGAATGCGAATAACGACTGCTGCGACACGTGATAATCGTGCTGGAAGAAAGAGGAATCGTGCCGGAACTGAGTGGTCCCCGCACGATTATCACGTGTCGAATGATGAAACAGCCGTGGTCCGCAAATGCGGACTGGAATTCGGTCCCGAGAACGACAATGCTGTCACAGACCTACAGCAACAACAACAACATGGTTTTCCAAATCGCCACGGGGTGGGTGAAGCAGTCCCTAGTGAGGTTGGACTGCGCCTACAGGAGTGGAAAAAACATCTCGAGAATAGATCACGTACTAGATTTGGTCTGAATTGAGAACTTTTCCGAAGGGATACAACATATATAGGAATCCTTTGAAAAAAAGTGGATATACGCGCGAAGAAGGATTCATGCACATGGTGAAGGAGTCTTCATATTCTTACTCGATTTGCCATAGCCACACTGGATCGACATAAATGAATAGGACGGAATCTCTAATATTTGGAAGGCGTCAAACGAACTCTAACTCGTAAAATTCCGATAGGAAATGTGAGATCTGGCATAATACGTCTAAAGGAATAGTTTGCAGTTTTGATTCCTTCAAGCATACTAGATAGGAAGATAAGGAAGGACATGGGAATAGTTGTGATCAGGAAACGCGTTTTAATAAACAGCGTCGTATACGGCTTTCAAGGTGCTTCGTTCCTATTTATACTTTTTAGATTAGAATTTAAAGGCAGTGTTCACGACAAGAAACCGTACTATAGTTTTCGATGTTTTTGGGTAGGTAAGTCCACTAAGAAAAGGTTCTTAGGGACGAAGAATTCCAAACATCAAAGGGAAATCGTCGGTGAGACAAGGAGAGCTCACTTGTGATCTGCTTCGACCGTGCGGCGCGGTCGTCCGCCCGGCTTACTCTCTGGAGGATAGGCTGTAAGGTTCATGACTCCTTAAAGGCAGTGTTCACGATGAAAAAAGTTTTCGAAATTCCACTAGGATTTGGTAGTGGAGGGACACTCTGTAACGTTAACGTCGAAAGAACGCGTGAAAACGAGCCAGGAAGAGCCCCAAAAGAGCCCGAAGTTGCAACTTCGAGCGCATTGAAAACCCCAAAAGCGCATCACACGCCCACCGACGTGAACAAATGAATGCTCGAGATCGTGAGATGAGCGATGATTTTCAATCATTAGCCCCGTTCTTCCCTTCGTTCTCAGCTTCTCTCTTTACTCAGGTCAGCTCGCATAGATGGGCTGCAAAAGACGGAAGTTACAAGCTTCGGACAACTCGTCCACCATGTTTCCATAGCTCAATCTTTGAGGGACCACACCTGCGTTCACAGATGGTCTTGTATGATTTCAGAGACACCATTGGAATCAGCATGGGGCCGTTTTCAAGATAGGCGGAAAAACAAAAAGACGATTTTCATCGTGAACACTGCCTTTAAAGGCAGGATTTGCGATAAAAATGATTCCTGAGCTCTCGTCATCAGAATGTAGATTTGACCATCACAAAAGTAAGAATAAATGAATAAAAAAAGAAAATTTGCATTAAGAACGCTCAAAAAACAAGGTATAACGGCTAATTGCAGGCGTCTGCCGGCCAGAAATAACTTTAGAAGCAAAATAAAAGTTGACAGAATAGGTAGTTATAGAATTCTCGATAATTGGGGTCGGGCGGACACCAAGCAATGACTTGTTCCTGAGCGTTTTCTCCACAACTTTTCACTTATTTTCACATTTGTGAGGGCATGATCTACCTTTTCATCAGGATAGCGCAAGAACCGTTTTTATCGTGAACCCTGCCTTCAACATGATGCTTCATCTTGAGTTGTCATAGGCTTTGCTCTTTCTTTAATAAACAGATTGAAAGTCACTAGAGCAACATCTGACGGTATACATGAGGATTAAGATTAGATTTTCGCAATCCACTCATCGTAGACTCCCTCTAATGATGGTATTACAATCTTCTGTAAAGTTTTTTTACTAAGGAAACACGGAATTTCAGTGATCACTCGAACAGAAAGTTAATCTGGATACTACTGTTCTAATCCCTACGTATCTTGCCGAATTTGGAAAAAAATGGTACCGCTATAGCAACAGAGATTGCAATTTAGGGCGATATAATGGACCAATGGAGCAAATGTGAAATATGTCATAATACTTCTGAGGGAATAGAGTCAACAGATTGATTTTTTTCAAGAATGATCGGTAAGGAAATAGGTAGAGATGGAGATTCAGGACGGTATAATGGAGAAATAACCACAGAATGAGTTTTGCGCCCCACCCTAGAGCACCACAGCAGAAAACTTACAGAGTATCATTACAAAAACGCAAAGAAACTCAACGTCGAACCAAAGAAATGCTTGGGCGCTATTCATACTACTCAACGCCAGCGCGGCACGGGCGTGGCGCCCTGTTCGCCATGGAGGCGACGGCCGTATCAACTGTTCATGATTCCTTCTGTTCCGAAACAATCGATTTCAGCGCTATCTTCTGCTACCATGATACGCATGTACAGATTTTGCTTGCTCGACAATGTAAGGGCCCTTTTTAATCCGCTCTACCATTGCGTCGCCACAGGAGCATTCATAGTCTTCGCAATCGCCTGACGCGCGTAGAAAGTATTCACAATACAGTAGCCCGCCCGCGCGTGACGAGCGTGCCGCGCTGGCTTTGAGGAGTATGAATAGCACCATAGTAATCGAGTCATTGGACCAAGTACGAGTAAATTGACACCTCCTATTGTTTTGGTAAGGGATAAATCCGATAAGGACCAATGGTGTTTTAAAGAAGACTACCATCGATTCAATTCAATAACAGAAAATGAGACGTAATATTTGTCACATATTCAAAGTGTCATTGAAGTTGTTAGTGGGAAAGAAATCTATTCCAAACTAGACTTCAGAAGCGTTTTTTTTCAAAACCTATTAGAAAAGAAGCATCGAGAGGGAACAGTATTCTCATCTTATCTTGGACTATTTCAATTCAGGGTGATGGTACTAAAAGGCTCCACAGCCACGTTATAGAGAGTAGCTGATAGTTAGATTTGAGAGCTAATGTTGTTTTGCATACATTACTGACATCACAATGCATTGCGTCATTGAAGTATGAAATACTGATGCTCGTTCACGAGCCCAGTAATTCATTGTTCATTGACGTAATCCATTCATGTAATGTCAGTAATATCAAATTTGTAAATGTGGCCGATATTGATGCGCAATCACAGTGTGATTATATCTTTCGAGGTTACATAGGATCTTCGGCATTATATGTAATCTCATGATTACTGAGAATCGTGCGTGATTGAGTATAATTGGATGCTGCACATGTGTTTTCGATTCTGGTTTGGATGGTCTGAAACAGGAGTGTGCATTTTCCGTTTACCGATTTACCGATTTTCCGGATTTATCGGTGTTTTTCGGTAAATTTTGATTTACCGATTTACCGAGTTTTTCTCGAAATTCACCGAAGTTTTCACCGAAAAAATTGGGCGTTTTTTGCCTAATCGGCCTACTTCTTACACGTATTTCACGGGTTTGCTACTGTTAAAGGCAGTGTTCACGATGATCATCCTCGTTGACTTTCCACAGAGAAATGATAGGCGAGAAGGATCCTAGTCTCCCAGTGTCGAAGGAATGGTAGAAAACGAGCCAGGGGCGGCAAAATAACGGCTGCTAACAAGCGTTTTGGTGCCCCAGACACGCCTGGTGCCCCAGATCCGCCTCTCGAAAAGAACAAATGAAGACTCAGATTACAGGAATGATCAAGTCATGGAAGTGCTGATAAGTGAGCTGATCGCTTGATTGCACTGATAGTCATCATCCTTCATAGCGGTCAATTCCTCCACGCTCCAGAATCAACGTAAACAAGGCAGGGCCTATTTTGGCTCAAAAACGCCGCTTTCGTACTCTTTTTAAGCATGCCTTGCTATATAGGGCACCAGATATTCCGTAAACCGCAGAGATGTTGGAAGTGAAATTTATCGTGAACACTGCCTTTAAGGCATGTATTTGGCGCGATATCCTTCTTCATCCTTCTTTTTGTTACTCTCTTTTCAGCCTTTGGCTTACTTTTTAAATATTCATACATACGATCTCTTCACCTTTTGTGTCACGCGGTCTTTCCTATCGAGATACTACTCCTAGAAATACATATTTTATTCAAAAATGTCAACGGGTTTCAAGGCATCAGAGTCTTGAAGCAGATATTTCAGGAGCTGGAAAAAATTCTTCTCGAAGCCCCCGACACAACACTGAATCCACTGCAAAACTGGAACGACTCCATTGTGAAATCATCGTACCAGTACCTTTCCTCACTTACCAATAAGTACTTTATCGCACCTCCTGGCTCAGTTGGGGCGGGAAGTACATAAGTATGTTTTCTCAGCTGGCCTGATTTTGAGTGATTACAGAAAGACCTTGACGACAGAAAATTTTGAAATGTTACTTTTTCTCAAAATCAATGTCCCGCTGATTGGGTTCAGCCGTTGAGCCCATTTTAATATTTAATACTCACTTATTATTTGCACTATCCTCATGCACTTTTGAAAGTAATACATAAATATTATCGGTTTTTTGTGCTATCCAATGGGATAGGGACCAGAAAGTCGAAGTCAGAATTTTTACCGAATTTTCCGTTTTTACCGTATTTACCGAAAAATAATTTCGGTAAAAGGTTTCGGTAAAAAATTTACCGAAAGGAATTTTCCGCACACCCCTGGTCTGGACACTAGAGGACGAGCTGACTCGAGGCCGGATTCGTCAATTATACCTCGTGTATAATTATACCCCGGGGTAGATATACTCCGCGGTATATTATTTTACATATACCCCAATCGTGTGGGGATTCACAACGCCATGAACGGACGTGGTATAATATACCACGGGCATAAGGTTGTGTGCGCACACACACCAACGCACATGATCGACGCGCACACGATATGAACTTCGTTATGCCGTAAGTTCTCACTTGCCCTGTTGCTTTCCTCAAATGCTTATTTTTGAGTTGATTTAGCCTAATTTTCGTCTCGTCTTCGCCGTTTTCCTTCTATGTTTTGCATGTTCCAAAACAAAAAAAAATCAAAAAAAATCAAGGGGTGATATTGACCACGAAAATTGCAAAACGGTGAGAGCGCATGTTGCAATTTCTCTCGCATTTTTTCTTCTTGAGGAAGTGAGTAAGATTACCATAGACTCGAGTTTTTGATAATTAAGCTCGAAAATCAGGATTTGCGAGATATGAAGAAAAACAATAAAATCGCCACGATCTAAAGAAAATTCCACGAAAATCATTAATTGCTGTACAAAATACGATTTTATGGGATCAGAATCCATAACAATGAACTAAAATGTGTTCGGTGACGTCGCGATTGAAGTTTGTCAGCTGATTCGGTCCACTGGAGCGTGCAGTTATCCATGAGAGGCGTTTCCGTAGCGTATACTAGCGGGGGTACACCGTATACCCCAGCTCCAGGGTGTGGTATAATATACTTCAACTTTTGCCCCGAATCGGAAGGGTGTAATTGTTGATGAATCACATTTTCTTGGGGTATGCGGGGCCGAATACCTCGATGCGTCCGTATACCCGGGGTATAATCGTTGATTAATCCGGCTTCCGAAGAATGGGAAACGTCGTGTAACTTTCTCGAGGTTACCTGGTGGCAGCACTTGAGGCGCCTCTCGAAAGGAAGTGCGAAGACAGTTTGTGGTCGTATTCATGAAACTCTGGAAGCTTTCTGGGAAGGTTCAAAGTTCATTCAGCGTATTCGGCAGAAAGACAGGAAGGTTTCCAGATACCTGTCAGGTGAGCGGGAGGGTTTCTAGCCACCTAGCGCGTAGACGGAGAGCGTTGTGGCTGCCGGCTACGTCGATCTCAAGCGAAAGAAAATGATCATTATCTTCCTGACGGGAAGTGCTTTCACTTCCTGTCCACCCGCACAGTCGAGGTCGGGTATGCTATGCCTGCCGGAATGCATTGCTAGCGGAGCTAAGAGACAGCAGCCTCCTTCCCTGTGATCTCCTCTCCTTCTTTGAGGACGGCTCCTATCTCTGCTCTCACAGGTGGCGATGGGGGGGGCGCCACTACTGAAATTCGGGACAGGAAGGTTTTGGTTGCCATATGCCGGGAACAGGAGGGTTAGGCCCCCTTCCTGCGCCCGCATGAATACGACCACTAGGCGATGCGCCCGCTGCGCTTGATCGTGGAGCAGGCGGCAGATAGGATGCTTTATTTCGAATAGTGTTTGCCAGAATTCAAAGCTGAAATTAAACCAAGAGAGCGTGGGGAGATGAGAAGGTAAAGGCAGTGTCCACGATGGAAAAAAAGTCAAGAAAACCGCAGAAATTTGTTCTGTTCGGAAAAAGCAGAAGAATCGCGAAGGTTGCGCGGCTAAGAAGGCTCTAAAATATTGACTATTTCTAGGGCACAAACATGCCATTTCGTGCATAATTGCACAAACCCGCCGATAGGAATTCGAGTGTTATGCTATGCCTGGTCAAAACTCTTGCGTAAATACAGGATGACTATAGGAAGAGTTGATAGGAGAAAGAAAAAAAAACAAAATTGAGGACAGAGAACGAAAAAAGAGAGGAGAGAAAGACAAATTGGAGAAATGCTGTTCATGGCAAAAACAACAATGAGCGATATCTACAGTTCACCTCCGCACTGCCGTTCAGTCCGTAAAGTGCAGGCGGAGTGCGAAAACGTGGGGCGGGGCGGTTTCAAGAATCCTCAGACAGAGATGTAGGATCACCCGGCCCCCAAAGGCAAAAACCGCCCGGGTGATCCCTTATCCCTGTCTGAGGATACTCGCAACCGCGCCGCAGCACAATTTCGCAATCAGCGTGCACATTGCGGACTGAACGGCAGTGCGGAGGTGAACTGTATAGTTTTTCATCCGTAATGGACCGTAACGGGGCCACCCCACCTGACACGCGCGCTCGTAGTTGCGACGCGGTTTCCTCCCATCCAGAGATTGACCTTACAGTCGGCACAAATCGCACTGGCACTTTTGATTCCCTCTTTCGGGCCTAGTTCGCGTAGTCTCAGACTCGGTGCACGAGCAGTCGGTCCGAGTGAGACTGCCTGCCCAGGCGATCATCGTGCGCGTCAGGCAGCCGCCGCGAAGGCATTTATGAACTTGTGGGTCGATTAGCAGCACTTTTAGACGAATAGTGAATGATGTCCCAGTCATCTGTCTGCAAGAAAAGTTCGTCCGAAAAATGCTTCTGCGGCCATGGTTCGACATGCACGACGACCTAGTGGGCGGACAGTCTCATTCGAACAAACTTTATGTTATCATGACTTATGTTACACATGTTTCAAAACTGTTATAACTTATGTACTTGGTACCCAGTTTCTGCCAACACCAAGTACGCCGGCACGTGTGAATCAAAAGTGCCAGTGCCATCGTGCCCACTGTACTCTCCCTATGGGAACGGAATTCCGGTTCTCAGTTGGGGAAGACGGATGTTGCAGGACGCAGCACGAAGATAATCGTGTCGGAACCTCGTGGTCCCAGCATGATAGCCCATGCTTGCTGCATGATTATCTCAGACAATCGCCGCATTCAATGCGTGTGGAAGACGCATTCAACTCGAAGACAAAGCGGTTGCGAGCACATTCAGGGAACGTGCTGCCCTAGAAGCACGTGCTCCTATTGTGCTCTAAAATACAGGACGTGTGTCAACAAATAAAACGTTCAATGCGTGCTTTATACACATCCAACTCGTTGACGAAACGATTGTCCAAGAAAAGACAGCATACGACGCACTCTTGAGACGAGATTAGGAGTTCGGCAGCCTCACCGGTTCAATTACCCAAGTTTGCGGTAGTTGACCTAACGGCCGCTGGAGGCTTCGTCCAACCGCTGGCGGTTCCAGATGGAGCTCGGCGAGCTGGTAGAGTCGTATGACTGGCCGCGTCGCGTGTCGGCGTGCTGCTACGAAAGCGCTGGACTACCTTGCAGCACGTGTTCCTGCAATTAAATCTTGCAGCACATGCCCCTGCGATAGAACTTTGCAGCACGTGCTGCTGTTTGGAGCACGTGCTCCTGCGACAGAGCCTTTCGATGGGTGTGGTCACTGGAGTTGAGTGCATATTGAACACGCATTGAATGCGGCTACTTTCTGAGATCTCCGAGGAGCGCGCTACAACAGAGGTTGTCCGCAACTGCGGAGCGGAATTTCGCTTTCATGACGACAGTACCGTCCATGCCCCGGCTGAAATCCCAGTCGTCAGTATGAGATAGCCGCCGTTGCAGCGCGTCGCTCAGAGTTAGTCGCGCTGGGATCGCGGTGTCCCGGGACTACTAATCTTGGTTTCAGTACGACTATCGTCGTGCTACATGCTTTCCATAGGGAGTTCGGTTTTGGCCGCGGCGGTAGCTTGTCGCTCGCTATCGACAGTGACCGGTGGCGTTCTTCCATTCGTCAGAAATTTCACTCCGATATGAACAGCATAATCTGTGGGACCCCATCTCTTTTCTCGAAATCCTACCGCAGGAGAATCGATGTTGAAGTAACAATCGATCAGTGAAACGGGTACTAATAGGACATAGTGACTCTGGCGGAAGTCAACGATGATTATCGAGTACATTGCCTTTACAGGATAACCTCCAAATGAAGACTTGCACAGGAAAGTCGCGCCAAGCTGTTATCGAGCCCTTTCTCCAGTTCTAGTACAGCGAATGGACGAGGCAGCGGCGGTAGTTCATCGCACGCTATCAACAGCGACCGGTGGTGTCGTGATCGATTCATGGCCCACGAAAGGTCCTGTTTTGTACACTCGTTAGACTAGAAATGACGAAAAGTCTCTATGCACTATGCTGTCGTTGTAGAACCTAACGAGACTGGCTGTTTGTCAAGTTCCGTCAGTAGAGTATTTTCCAGGACTGAAAACAACAATGCACTTAACGGATAGAAAAACCATGCTGAAGCAACAGTAAGAAGCCGATGAAGAATGAGTCCTGAAGGGAAATGTGTGATGGGGAGCACAACATCGGCAGAATGCGTCTGAAGTGCGTCCGGATCTACAAACTGTCAGCTCGGTCCGCCTGACAGTTCTGCTCGTATTCCTAATCTGCGGGTCGGCTTCTGTTGCTATCCGGCCCACTACTATTGCTGTCCGGGCTTCTACAGTTCACATGAACGGCAGCAGCAGTGGCCCGGAGATTCGGAGAACAATCCAAAATGCTCCGATTCCTGTTCGGTGCAGTTCGGGCCCAGAATCGCTGAGTATGTTCTGCAATATTGGAGCGCTGCACACTGAACGGCTTCGTAACGAAACCAAGCAGCAAGCTGTTGGCATAATTGACACAAACCGACCTTCTCAGAACCACTATACACATTGTCGAGGATTTGGACCGGGAATGCACAAAAAAATTTCCGAAAACCCGAAATTGAAAAATGAAGATTCTCATTCCGAGACCAAATTTTTTTCGGTGTAGATAGGTCATTTCAAGTGCGACAGGTTTTTTTTCGGTATTGATATTCCAAAAAAAAACGAAAAATTGAAAAAAGTGTATTTTTGCAACTTAAAGGCAGTGTTCACGATAGATCTCGTCCTCGGTTTTTGGCCGGAATTCGAAAGTTCAGGGTCTCATTGGAGCACTGGGGTCGAAAGAACGAACGAAAACGAGCCCGAAAGCGCTCCATACGGTTCCGAAGTCCGCTCGCGCTAGCCGTTCAGCTCGCGGTCGAGTTTTCCGAGGAACACTTTGGTCTGTTTCTACTCACACATTTGGGGGGGAAGTTCCCGAGGACAATAGACCTGTTTTGGTCGTTATCACTCAGTCGGTGGCCTCTCCTCTCGAATTATACACAACGATAAGGCGTTCGAAACAGTCAACTCGGGGGGAGGACAAGGGAAGTTCGCTTCACGGTTGTTCCCATGGCCTCCCCCCGAACATGATGAACGCGAAAACAAAGCCGCAGCGCATTCGGTGATGCAGACGAGCTAGTCGCTAGGTGGTCTCACTTCGCAAGTTGAGATGGTAGATCTGCCACTCGAGGACTACGTAAGGCATCACTCTCTGGATTTCAGAGGAGCTAATGAGCTTCTCTATAATCAGAGGTGGATATTTTTGGACCGATCGCAGTTTTTCGGGAACAGGAGACTGTCGAAAACAGCGAGTTCTAGCAAGTTGATTTTTGATCGATCATTGAACAATGGGAAAATCTGCAGTCGGAAAGTCTCGGGAAGACCTGCAGTCGGGAGAACAAGAAAACTCCTGCTGTGGGAACTTCCCCCTTTACTCTGCTGTCGAGACGTCCCCTTTTCCTCCCCCCAATTCTGGGAAGTTCCCCAGTTGTTTCGAGGGAAGTTCTGCTGTCGTTCTCGGGAACTTCCCCACGAATATCTGAGTACATTCGCATTGGAGCGAGCGCGGCTGAGATTTAGCATTGGGGCGCACTTGCGCACGCTGTCCATTTCAGGTCCATGCCCGCGCAACTGATCCACCGTTGAAATGTGGCTTTCAAAAAGAAGAGCTGATTTTGGATGTTTCGCAGCGTTTTTCATGATTATTTTCTTTGATGAAACAGTCACACCCTAAAGCTTCGTTTTCTGGTGGTAACTCGAAAACCATTTTTATCGTGGACACTGCTTTTAACATATTGTAGCGAAGGTATGATCAGATTTTTGAATTTTCTTCGCACACCCCTAGTTTGGACTCCGGATGCTCAACAACGCGACCAGGGGTTGGCCTCAACATGGCGTACATGGAAACGAAACTAGCGGTGAGCGCTGGTTTTAAATAGATTTCGTTCAGCAGGACGCATCTGCCGGTCGAACATTCAGTTCATGTAGAGAAGCTCTCAAACTGTGGAAAATTACTAGTGCCAATGAGGTTTTTCTTTTCGAGGAAATTGAAACTTCCATTCAAATCTCTGTGCGAGATTGCATTTTCGGGCACGATTGCACTTTGCGCAACAGAAGGATTTCTCAATCCGAAACAGAACTGCACTTCAGGGCAACCCCTCGTTAGAATTGAGGGGTCTTTTTCAGTTAAAGCATTTCTTGGGGCAGCTCGCAAGAGTATAAGGAAGGTGAATTGAGAATACGCTAGTGAGTTAAGGAGACATTCACAAAAGAAATGGAGAGGAAATAAAGGTGATTGAAAAGTTGTGGGATTCCAGGACCACAACAGCTCAAAACTTCCGGCTCAAAACGCTAAGAAACTGATTTTAGGAAACAATGAATTTCAACAGCCCTCTATGACGTACGGTTTCCTTGCAAATTTAGTCTGGTCATTAGGAGTCCGCGTGCTCACCCTGCGCACCCTCGGTTGTTTCGCCCCTAGTACCGCGTGTCCAAACTGCACACTCACGCCACGAACTCAATTTTTTGTAGTTTCTTCCTCAGGAAAAAGTTCCTTCTCATTCTAGCTCAAAAACGAGTACGGAAAAGAGCTCGAGGCACCTTAAAATTCTTCTATGCGGGTTCATTCATAAAAGATTGAAACCCACTGAACCGATTGACCGCGGAGCCGCTCGCATGCAACGGTCGCAAACGAAGGAGATCAAAAGCATTGGACAACTCGTCCACTATGCTCTCGTGGCTTAATTTTTGGTCAATTTTGAGGGGCCCTAACTCCGTTCGCAGAAAGTTTTGAAAATTTCTAGAGGCACTTTTTCAATCAGCGTGAAATTCTCTGCGGTTAGGCGGGAGGGTTTAAAAATGACTCTGAGTTTGGACTGTGCTCTTTAAAGGCAGTGTCCACGATGATTTTTGTACCCGAGTTTTCCACTCAAAACAATGCGTTGTCCACCAAGTGTTACGAAAATCACGAAGAAACGGCTGGAAACGCACTAAATCGTCTTATTTCAGAGATATTGTTCTCTGGCCTGGACTAGTTGTCCAGTTAGATGAACATGTTCACGGTGCTTTTCACCGGTAAAAATTGAATTAATCGGAAACGGAGGAATATTTCAGATAAAACAGTATTAGCTAGGGTCCAAAGGAATGAACAGAGCAATAGGGAGAAGCGAATTCCAAAAGACGGGCTCACAAAAGATGTCATTGTCACAGCGAACAGTTCCAGTGAGAGTAAAAAGGTGGGGTGAGAGTAAAGGATTTAGTGCTCTTCTGGGGCGTTTTTCTCTATTTCTTCGTCACTTCAGTTCTACCCGGGGGCCAAACAATCGATTTAGCCATTAATCTCAAAATGGAAGATTATCGTGAACACTGCCTTTAGAGGCGGTGTTCACGATAAGGAACCGTATTTTAGTTTTCTATGTTTTTGAGCAGCTAAGTCTACTAAGTAGGGGTTATTAGAGAAAAGTCTCCACATAACACTCATATACAGGAAAAAACCTTTTTAAGAAATCCCTGAAACACTTGCCTTAGCCTGTTTGCGTGTTTCGGAGAATGCAGACAACGCATCAAACCTGACTTCAGTGAAATGCTTTCGCGCCTTCAGAACATTGGGTAATTGGCTTTGCTTTCCGTTTCCTGGACTGAAAATACTCTAAAAATCAGAGGGGCTATTGTACATGCTGGGATTTTTGAACCTTTCGCGATAAAAAATACTCGAAAATTCTATGCCTATTCCTATGGTGAAACAAACGTCTATAACTGTTATAGGACTTGGGCGAAGTGGCCAAACGGGTTGACTGACCCACGAGATTTTCACCCACTTCCTGGCCGTTTTTCATCGCACTTTCGTTCTCTATTGTCTTAGAGGGATCTAAAGCTTACGGTGCTGTCAAAAAAACTGGCAACTTTTTCATCATGAAAACTGTCTTTAATAAGTTCACAATCGATACGCAAGGTTTTTGTTAAATATCGAACAGAACCTAAAATGTGAGCGTCATTCTCAGAAAACGCGAAGAATGTGAATGTCATAGGAATTCCGCGCGAATTCCTAATGCAGCACAGTGCGATTGATTCGGTTGATATCACATTCCTGATTTCGCAGAGCAAAGGTCACAATGTATGCACCTCATTGAACTACTAAAACTGGAGAACAGAGAGGGGTTTAATTTTAAATATGGGATTGCTGACCGATAATGGGGTTATGAAGGGGGCCTCCCTAGGGTTTTGGATAACGAAATACCCACGATGATCATAAATGCTAGTGCAGAGAGCTCACATATGCAGCCTCCCCCTGGGCCAGCTTTTGACGTAGACAGAGGAGTTTTGTACGACTTGTCGAAACAAACTCAAGGTGTATACTAATCAAAGATGAAAGCTTCTGATGTCCAATTTAGTTGCCTTCAGAAATGCAGCTTATTTTAGATTTTTTCAGCTGCTCTCCAATGTGGTCATTGAAGCCCTAACCCCTATATGAAAAGTCTCCTTGGCTAGGTATTCGTCTTGAATAAGGAAGAGTACGGAATTAATGGGTTCTTAAGGAGTTTTAGGTGAGCGAAAAACCGGATTGTCACAGGTCGCACTGCACTCTGGTTCTCTGGGCCAGGATTTGTGAACAGCAGACCAAGGACTACGACGGAGTGTGCTGAAATATTCGCACACTACTTCAGAATGAAATTCAAACGCAGCCCAGGATTTGGTCTTCAGTAATCCCAGTGTTTAGGGCTCTGGTTAACTCCGGCTGGGCTCCGCCTATATCACAGGATATCTGTCACTATCTGGCGCTTCCACCGTACTGTGCTAACGCCCATCCGGCCAGCTGCATCGTATAGCGTATCGTTGAGTATCTGCCGTGTTCCATCTAGATGTGGATCAAATTCACAGCGCGGGTGGGGTAAAGGAGCAGTTTGGCTGCCACACGTGACGCGTGCGACGGAAAAACGCTGCGTTCACGTCATCGTTGGGGCGCGTTCACCTTGGGCACCTTGCGAAAGAACACTAGTAGGCGCTTGATTAACGCGCCCCAACGAGGACGTGAACGCAGCGCTTTTTCGTCGCTCGCGTCACGTGTGCCAGCCAAACTGCTCCTTTGCCCCACCAGCGCTGTGAAACGGATCAACATCAATATTCCATCAACTGATCATTTTTGAAGTCTAAATTCACCAAACACTGCCGAAAAAATGTCGGAAAAACAGCACGGAGGGAAATATATGATGGGAGGTAGGCAAGTGCGAATTTCGATCTGCAGTGCTGCAGCAGGACTGCATGTTTACGTTAAAGACACTGTTCGCGATAAACTTCATCCTCGAATTTTCCATGACAAACGCTTCTCGTGGCTCTCAGAAGCAGAACAGCGTCGAAAAAACGAGACGAAAAGCTACCCAGGCGCCGCAAAACGGCTTAGAAAAGTGGGAAAACCCCGCCATTGTGGGCAAGTCCCGCCTCTTCCCGCCCCTCGACGTGAACAAAGGAACACTCGAAGTCGTGAGTTGAGTTATGGTTTCCAATCAAAAGCCCCGTTCTTACCTTCATTCTCAACTTCTCTCTTTACTCAGGTCAGCTCGCTCACATTGGCTGCAAAAGACGGAAGTTACATGCCTCAGACAACTCGTCCACCATTTTCCCTAGCTCAATTTTTGAGGTACCATAACTCCATTCCCAGAGGGTCTTGTACGATTCCAGAAGCATCATTGGAATCAGAATGGGACCAGTTTCAAGATAGGCAAAAAAACAGAAAAGCGATTTTTATCGCGAACAGTGCCTTTAACCACGCGGGAATTTATTTATCCCGCCATCGTGTATTAACAGGGGCTTGTTTTACAAACGCAACGGTTTAGAAATTCATTCAGGATGATCTAGGTATGGCTCTGTGTACCAATAATTCGTGTTCAAAATTTCGCAACACTTAAATGCATCGTGCGCGCTGGAAATCACTTTCGAACTTTTTGTGTACAATCAAATGATTGGGGCTAGCTGCATCAGGCATTCGGGAGCTCTATTACGACTATGGAGATTGGGGCGAGAATACCGCGAAGTGGCGCAAGCGACTTCGTCGCGGTATTCTTTGGCAAAGCTCTCGTGGGCCGCAACCCAGAAATGCTGTTTCCAACTTTATAGTAGCCCACGATATACGGCTGTCCTTTATCGACGATTTGCTGTCGCTACTAACCCACGACAAAGCAGTTTTTGAAATTTGTACGCCCGACACTGATCGTGTCAAGACAGATCGAAACGTGTCAAACAACTCGCCACGTCATGGTTGGGCGTCATTCTTGATTTTTTTATTCCTGTTCTTGTGATGCTGTCTTCTGACTGCAATTCTCAAGTAAACTTCAAATACCGAGGTGCCGATTGCCACAGGGCATAAAATGATGGTATCAGTTGCATTTCTATATACCAGGCTCCCCCAAATGAAAGTTAAATCAAAGCATTTTATGGCTTTGTGGCAATCGGCACCGCTCGATATTTTTCGTCTAGTCGATGAATGATTCTGCTTTAAGAAATCATATAAAATCTCATGGAATTTTTAGGGATTTACGAGTGATAACGTTATCACATATCTGATAACCAAATAATTTCCACTTGCATGACTGAGATCTTTTCATTTCTATGAGTAAGTCTTGGATGCCCCCTCCCCCGAATAATGTTATCCAGCCCACTCCCCAATCGACTCATTGGCCGTGGGACGAATTTTTGCATTGGAGCAGGCTTTTGCGCTAGCCATCCAATCTCCTTAAGAAAAGTAATCAATCCATCACAATCTCATAGGATTTCATCAAATGGTTTTGAGACAAATTTCAAAAGGATAGATTGGCTCAATCCACATGTATAACTGGTTTCGATATAGTTTGACAGTACAACAATGGAATGTATCACTGTAGAACTATAATGAAAATATTCTATTTTATTACGTTTTAGACATCAGTGACTTCTTCTTCTTCTTTGCAGCCACATAGAGGGTTTTGTCATAGGCGGAGGAACTGGGCGACCAGTAGTGGATTCGTCCATAGGTCCATTGGTGTCAGCGTGGTAGGTCTCTCCGGACAGTTGAATAAATGTGCGGTATCATGGCCGACGATACCGCAGTCCGGGCACACATCAGATTTGCTGCTGTTAATCTTGCTGACATAAGACATTAGCATTGTAGAGTGACCACAGAGTAATGATGCGAGGCGTGCGCTCTCGCCCTTCTTCCGAGTTGAGACTCTGAGATGCAGACAGGGGAGACGTATATACTCTGGTGCTCCGGATTTATGGCCACCTTCACGAGATGACACCATTACGAACGGAGTGTGCTCCTCGCGCAAAGACGGAGTCGTTCTTGCTGTGAGTCGTGCCATCTTTGCAAATTGACTTTGTTTGGAGCATCGGCGAATGGCTTCTTATACTTCTCTCTCTCGGGGTTGCTTTTCTCGACGGGTGATTTGGTTAGCACTATAATGTTAATGCGGAATTGCTGGGCCTGGAGCTGACAGTGCT
This sequence comes from Aplectana chamaeleonis, assembly GCA_029168955.1. Lineage (NCBI taxonomy): Eukaryota > Metazoa > Nematoda > Chromadorea > Rhabditida > Cosmocercidae > Aplectana > Aplectana chamaeleonis. Next base: position 3,923,988 of record JAPDOI010000013.1, on the reverse strand, counting down.
CCTTCACTGGTAATAGACGGGTCTCAGCATGCAGGTGCTCGATTGGGGAACTCCTTGCACATCCGATGGCGATACGGAGAGCAGCATTTTGTACTCGTTGCATCTTTGTTCAGGAGGTTTCTGAGACGAGATGCTGCCAAACCGGTGCGGCGTACTCCAGGGCGGGCTGCAGAATTGCCTTATACGTTGTGAGTATAGTCTCCTTGCTGCTACCTTACGAAGTGCCGCCCAGGGCCCTGAGAACGTTGAGCTTAAGCTTTAACGACTGCCTGCTTCTGCTCGACCATTCTTATGAAACTTGAGTGACGGATCGAGCACAAGACCGAGCAGCTTTGGAAAGCGAGCAGCAGGCAAACGGTCTCTCCATCACGACATCCGGATGAGCGCTGTGCTCGGATGGGTCCGTCGTGAGAACGGACACTGACGACTTGGCTGCAGAGATGCTTAGCATCTTGCGGTCGAAAAAGCCCTTTAGTGTGATCAGGTACTCGTTGATCTTATTTGCGGCCACCTGTAAGTCCTGATCTCGACACATGATTGTTATGTCATCGGCATACGCGACGACCTTGATGTCCTGTGGAGGCTCAGGCATATCTCCGAGGTACAGATTGAAGAGGGCTGGCGATAGAACTCCGCCCTGAGGGACTCCAGCTGCCATAGGAATACTGTTGGAGACATGGTTCCGAAACATGACTCTTGCCCGCCGACCTTTAATAAAGGCCGATATCCAGCGCTTCTGCCAAGATGGTATTGACGACTCCAGAATGTTGTGACAGGACTCCAAGGTTAACCGTATCAAATGCCTTGGTGAGATCCAACACTAACAGCTACAGTTCTCAATGGCTTGTTAAAGTTGAACCCGTCGATAGCATAGCTGGTAATTTCTAGCAACGCCGTAGTTGTGGAATGTAGCCTCCTGAACCCATGTTGAAACAACTGCTTCTCGTTGTGCTCCATAGATCCTTGACAATGAGCTTTTCGGCCACCTTGGCGAAAGGTGAGCATCAAGCTAATGGGACGATATCCCTTTGCTGATGACTGAGGTTTGCCAGGCTTGGGCAACGGGATGACGTTGGCTGTCTTCCAGTTTTGCGGAATAGTGCAAGAAGAGCTAAACGAAGTGTTAATCATATCAACGATGAGCGGAAGGGTCTCAGTCCGGGGAGTTTCTTTAGTACAGCAGGACAAATGCCGTCCGGACCGACAGCTTTGGGTTTCACATGTGCTTTATAATCTTCTCTGCTTGCGTCACAGTGAACGCATCGGCCGTGCTCATGAGCGGAGGCGGCACAGCTCTCTTACTGTCACTCTATTTTGCGGACCTCGCCTTGTACTCGTGACAAAGAAACTTTTACCGAAGAGTAGGCGGCTTCCTTTCCTGACGAAAACGTTATTACCGAACTCAATAGTGGAGATGGTGGCTGGCGAGCTCTTTCCCGATAGTTTCAGGGAACCTTCCAAGTAGCTCCGCTGGCGTCTTGAAATTCAGCTGTTCTGTGAATTTTTCCCACTGTTCTTTCTTGTGCTGGTCGAAGTCTGCTTTCTGATCTCACCATCCAGCTGAGCGACGACAGGGTCTAGATGGTCCAACTGCTCTTCTGGCATCTCTAATTACCTGATTTTCTCCAAGAATTTCTCTGGTGACGTTTGGATAGAACGTCTTAACTCAAATTATGGGATAGCCGCCTTCATGGCCTGAATTGCATCAGATAAGTGATGCTCAGCTGCACACTGCCATTCCACGGGTAATCAGCCGCTGGGCGTAGCGCAACCTCACTAAACAGGCACCAGTCTGCTTGGCCTAAATTGAGATAAGAACGTTGACGAACACCAGAATAAGGAGCAAGAGAATTTGAGAGATCGATGTGCACAAAGACAGAACATGAGTCGCACTGGGCAATATTTGTTGAGGTAGACCATGAGCAAGCGTTGGAAGGTTGGACGAGATAAGAGTTATGTCTGGGCTGAAGATCGGCCCGTTGGCGAGAGGACAGAGTGGGCTGATCATCGTTTTTAAGATGACCAAGGTCCCGCACTCCTCCAGCCCATTCTTCGACTTCTTCTCCTCTAGCATCAGAACCAAGGATGCTTGAAGGTGTGGGCATTAAAGTCGCGCGAAAACTAACTGATGATGAGAGGGAATAAATGGTTTAATTGTTTGAGAAGAGGAGAATGAGTTGTAGGAGAGGGGCATGAAGGTGGTAGGGGAGATATATGTTGAAAAGAAAGGGTGTTTTAAAGAGGAGATAAGTTGGAAGGTACTCAGTACCATCCGTGAAGTGTTTGGTATGAGGTGGGAGGGAGAGGATAAAACAAGGTTGAAACTCCTCCGCCAGAGCTGACCTTGGAGCATGGAAGGCAGTGTATTGGGATATTAGGATGAGGGATAGGTAGGGGATGGAAGAGCTTGGTTTCCTGAACCATGATCACGTCTATGGATGGTAGTACGTGCGAAGAGGCTCAGAGAAGTTTAGTACAGAAGGCCGTTGAGATTGATATGTACACACTGGTGGAAAGGCGATTTGAGGAAGAGGAATCAGAGTTTAGTGGGGTGAAAGAGCGCCCGTCACAGCCCAGCGACAGGTTATAATGCCTCACAGAACTGAGACCCGAACAGGAGAGATGCACCCACCTTTGGCATCACCGAAGCGCTGGACGCTGGCATGTCTCCTGGTAACATCCTTGCCGCACGTGGCGCATAGGTACTTCTGGGCGGGTCCAGGATTCCTCTCACATGACCGCTGCAGGGAGAATCCGAAGGAGGCTGCGGCCGGCCAGCACCTCCCATGACAAAAAGCCTCTTCGCGGAGGGTGACGTCGGTTTGCATAGAGGTGATCTTCTTTCCTCCACCTGCCCACGGCGTAGAACGTACGACATCTCGGCAGCACATCGGTGACGCATATGATTATGATTGCTGGTTAACCAGATATTTATTCTAGAACTATTTTTTGGCGTGGAATCCGATTATCGTCTTCATAGCTGCCTGAAACCACTCCTGAAAAAAATTATACGCTTTTTCAAAGCCTGAGTAGCCCAGGTAAAAATTGCCCACATGATTTTTTGGTGTTTTGGAGAGAAAAATCTCGGATTCAGCTCAAAATTTGTATGAAAGGTAATCCAGGGTGCTGAACACAGACTTGAAGTCCGTTTGTCAAAATTACTGAAGTTTACTGTAAGGTTACGGTAGGTACCACGCACTATAGGGGAGCCAGAAACATGCCTCAATAATTCGAAAATCGACAAATGGACCATTGAATTCGTGTTCACGAATGTGTGTTTGAATAACCCCCGCATACGGACTCTGGAGTCAAAAATCCGAGACTTTGTGACTAAACTGCAGTATGCCGCTTCAGCGTGATCTACCGCTAATTCTGAATGAAGTCGATGAACGGACGTCAGATTCAATGCTCCAACACTCCAGATAACTTCCAAGACACGAATTGTCCTGCGAAAATTGCTGATATTGATACTTTCTGAGGAGACGTTGGAAGGCTGGCGCGAAAGCCTGCTCCAATGCGAAAATCTTTGTCCACGGCCAATGAGTCGATTGAAAGGGGGTGGGCTGGATAACATTATCCGGTACTCTTTCGGAATAGACAGCCACTATGGAAATTTCATGAGAATTGTTCATTGCAATAGAGCCGTCGATTGATTTGGCGGCGGCGGCGGCCTTTTTCAAACACACAGAACTGTTTGATGCAGAAACCAACAGAAGGGTCGGTCAATCCCAAAACAACTGCTCCATTTCATTTGCTAATCTACGATGAGTCAAATCTATTTGAAAGAGCGCCCGTTATCCCTAACTAGTTTTGCACCCTCATTTGCGCTTTTGTGATGATGGCGTATCAGCGCAGGTGGTACGTGCTGGTGTGCGTCTGCAGACATGACAGACACTCCTGCACTGCGCGTGACGCTGTCCCCTTCGGTTTTTGAAGAGGATACGTTTTATGTGATGTTCTTCAGCCTTCCCTCATATATAATTTCGATTCTTTAGGAGGAAAGATGTTCAGGCGTGCTATGAAACGAACGACGTTCTGACCCCAAGATCGGTAGGTTCTAAGGAATATGCGTCTGAGCCGGCCCAGATTTACTCCGAAAGATGGTGTTTTAGAAAGGACGTAGAGACAGCGGCAGTCTGACGAGAATCTGGATGATGGAGTGGAAGGATGAATTTACTGAACGTCACCCTGTGATGTTGATCAGCTGCCCGGGCTGAAGCGTTTAACTTCTGCCAGGTCATGATTTCGTGGCTCGTGATAACCGGTGAACCATGACATATTCTTGTTTTGTTGTTGATTTTACCTTGTTGAAATATGTTTTTAATGCTATTTTGGAGATCTTGTGAATCAGGGTTCCTAGGCCCTTGCTGCATCTCGTGATCTTGTATTTTTTTAGTGCTGTTTTGAAGCATGATCTGAGTGAATTTCGGGTCCCCAGGCACTTTGTTCATGAGAAATGTTGTGGTCAGTGCCCTGTAGGGATTGGGGTGCTAGGCATGAGAAAGAATTCTGTTGTGTTTTTTTGTAAAGTCTAAATATTTTGCGTTTACGTGTCATACTATACTTGAATTCTTCTATGAATCTGTATTGCTGGTGTTCACGGAACAACTTGAAAGAAAGCGAGGCTCAAGTCTAGTTAAGAGGCGCAATGGGATGGCGCATGAGCAGCATTACAATCAGTGAAACGCTGAAGAGCGATTCAATACTTTTCGAGCGACAGTCCAAAATCTGGGTTAGCAGCAGTAGATGAGCGTGGTTGAACAGCTGTGCAATACGAGATCAATAGCTAATTCAACACCACGAGGGCAGCACGTCATTTGCGCGAGAGTCCGTCAATAGCTCTGCGCCAAATAATGCATTAACGCTGAGTATAGTACTTCAAAATACCGCTGTAGTAGCGCGATAATAGTACGTCAATAGTGCGGTATGAACACGACAGGAGTGCGGCGATGAGGTATTATAACGCGTCGACAACACGACGATAGCAAGACGAAACCCGCGAAAATAACGCATCAGACCGCCACAACAACAGTGAAAAAACCCCGAAAGTAACGCGTCTAAACCGCGCCAGTAGCATAACAAGACCGCCACAATCGCGTGACAAAACCGCAGCAATAGCATGACGGAAACAGCGATAATCGCATGACGAAACCACGGCATAGCATGGCGAAACCGCGACAAAATCAGCTTCTATGCCGCGGGAGTGGCGCTGATTTTCCGCGATAGTGGCACATCAACGCTGCCGCGACTATCACGATTTGGGGCTCCTAGCCCAGTTGTCCGAGCGCTCGAAGCGGTTTTCTTGTGGGCTAGGAGCGTCCCAGTGCCAGAGTGACATCACCCTTGGAACTTGAGGCTCTGAAAATGCGCCCTCAGAAGTTATGGCCACCTGAAAACTGTTGTAGGGTCCACCACTCAGACATTCGTGGGGATGTTCCCGAGAACGACGACGAAGCCTCCCTCGAAACAACTGGGAAACTTCCCCAAAACTAGGAGAGGCGGAGGAGACCTCCGGCCAGCAGGTCTTCCCTTGTTTTCTCGATCGCCGGTCTTTCCCATGCTGTCGCAGCCTAACTCCCATTGTTAATTGATTGATCAAAAATCAGCTTGCGAAAACTCGCTGTTTTCAACAGTTTCCTATTCTCGGAAAACTGAGATAGGACCTAAAATATCCACCTTTGCCGAAAGGTTACAGAGAAGCTTATTATTCCCCTGAAATCCGGACAGAGATACCTCACACGGTCCCTGAGTGGCAAATTTGCCCCCTCAACTTGTGAAGTGCGAGACCACCCCGAGACTAACCGTATACGCTGCGGCTTTGTTTTCGCGTTCACCATGCTCGGGGGGATCATGCCATGGGAACAACCGTGAAGCGAACTTTCCTTGTTTTCCTCCCGAGTCAACTGTTTCAAACGTGATTCGTAGGGTATAATTCGAGGGGAGAGGGGCAAGACGTCCCCTTCTGAATGGATGTCTCGCCCCCATCCCCTCGACCGAGTGATAACGACCTAATCAGGTCTATTGTCGTCGGGACTTTCCCCACAAATATCTGAGACATCTGGCTCTTTGCGTCGATCATCCAGCACCTCTTCACGGAACGTCCATGAGACTGTCAAACAACATGGAAAACAATTATGGTGCAAACTCCAGCTCACTTCAGCTCTCAGCAAAATTTTTTGGTTTCTGAATTTAAAGCTAGCCGTGTTGCTAACATTTTACTATCAACGTACATCGATACGTCACCATCGCTGATTGGGCATTTGAACTTTCCGTGAGCCAGATGATATTATTAGCTCGAGTTCTCGATGGAGCGAAATTCGTTTTTTTGCTCGATAAATTATGTATAGGTGCTACCATGGCTGTCAACGACTGGAAAATTGAAAACTGTTTCTTTCATCTTTTTTAAATTATGAATGATAAATGTCAAAATAAACTCTGTCATGTAAGGACTTGTCAATATTAAATAAGGCTAAAGCCGTGTTGACCGAACTCGTTTTGTAGAGCAGAAATCGCAGGAGGTTCGGTTTCACAAAATTCGCAGAAAAATCAATATTTACGCTCGGTAAAGATTTTCCACAACCGCTATCGCCTCGGCCTCAGTATGCTCGAATATCATATCGGCCTTAGCAGCTTTGGTGGTTTGATAGTAAAAACTAGCACTCAACGATGTTCCGCACAAAAGATTCCCACTGAGTTTCGGCATATAGCTTGAGAAACACCACATTCTCCTTGAAATAGAAAGAAGCATCAGCGAGAAAATAATTTGTGCTTTCGAATGGTGTATCACACTTGGCCAAAAAAAAAACAACACTGAAATTCAAAAAAAATTGACAAAGTCGAGTTGCGGAAAATTTTAGCTAAAACCTACTGTGCTTCTGTGGGCCGGACTGCGGTCCGCAGTTGTGTCTCAACACGCTTTGCGGCTGCACGCGCTCGAGTCGGTCCGGCTTCCAGCGCCTAAGCCGACTCGATGCGGCTTTTTTATACAGTTTTCTACAATTTCTTCTAGTTTCGATATTCCAAAACCCACCTCGAGTGAACAGAGCGGCGGCTGCGGCTCTGGAAACTCTTCCGACTCGGGAGCGTGCGGCCGCAAAGCGTGTCGAGACGCAATGGCGATGGCGAAATTTTGCTCAGAGAAGCACAGTGATCTATGCAGAAATTCGAGAGAAGAAAGCGTAGTAGTGAAAGTCGCAGCAAAATCGAATTCCAGATCTAGAATGCCGTCAGAATCTGATTGGCCTCATTCCTGCAGCAGTGCCAGATTGGCACAACAGACTCAACATGGCGCATATTGGAGCAAGGATTATGAACGCTCTTCACACAAACGGAGACGGAGAAAATTGTGGAATAAATATTTTCACACTTATTAAAGAAACAACTTCTGCTGCATTCTTTGTTGGATAGAACCAATAAAACGAGAAGCTTCAGAATAGCTTAGCGATCTTCTTCGGTAAGTCCGCTGGCAAATTAGGCTGAACCAAGTGGAGCTGTGCTCTCAAATATGGTCATTTACCAGAAATCATCTATTGATTAACTGATGAAAAATCTATTTCAGACCATCATAATGAGGACAAAATGGTACGGCAGAGTAGTCGAGGCGGCGCTGCAGTAATCTCTGCAAAAACATACGTATGTTGTCATGCCAACGATCTGCAAAACTCCTCCATCTGACTCACATTGCGCACATCGCATTATCATGACTCGGTTCGCCGAAGATCTTGAAGATCGCATCCTTCTTTAGTGATGGGCAGAAGACGACCTTATGAGCGGTGTCAGAATCGCTAGACACAGATGGTTGCGGTTCGCGACTTTCTTCACAACTCTTATTCCAGCGGCTGCGAAGAATAAGGGCTTTCAGGCGGATGCACTCATTTGTGTTCTATGTTAGGAAAGTAAGGGAAGTGGTTTCAAGGTGCCAAGCCCTCACAAAAGCTAGAAAGAAAGAGGGGGATATGCGAAGTGTGGCAATTGGGTAGCACCAAGGCTGGTGAGCAGGGTGAAGACAGATCCACCGAAAAATACATCTAACAAGGGAAGGGTCATTGGAAGCCGTGGCCATTCCGAAAATGCGTCACGAGAATAATTTTTCGACGTAGAATTCGAATTACCGCATTGCAGCTGCAAAACGTTTCTCTGAACGGAGTTATATACGTTTTCAGCGATTCACTCGTAGACGCATCATAACGTGTAATCCATGACTCTTCGTCGCCTCCTGATATACATCGATGTGATTTCTACCCCAGGAATCATCCCATAGTGTGCTGTAACGCCAAGATATGTTGCTATGATGAACGAGGCGACGCGCCGTCATATGCGAAGTCAGCGCCTTTTAGACTCTGTCCGTGGCGAGAGCGTGCGATTACGCAAAATCGATGATCATCGTGGGCACACGATTCGCTAGCCGCTCACAGACGCTCCTTCTCGCGCGCCCTCGCCCGCTGGCTCTCGCGCGCTTACGCCAGCATCACGAAGCAAGCAGAAAGTTTCAAGCTTACTGCTCATTCACTAAAGCAGGTGGCATTGAACCTGTAGCAAAACTAGTGCCCTTGTTTTCCATAACCCTCCACGGATGAAGCCTTGGAAAATCATCATAAAAGTTTTCAACCGAATCAGGATGAGGTAGGGGGTGTTTGCCTGTGCCAATTAGCGGGTGCGGGCTGCTCCGGGGTTGAGGAGCGTCGAGAGGCTCACAACAGCGGGAGAGCCCGTTCTCGCGATGTATGGACGCTGCCTAAGACGTTCTGATTAGCGCAGAGACAGTGGGAGCTGCAGTGAGGAACAAGGTCATGGGTTCGTATCCATGCCGCAATCGTAGCTTCTGCACTCTTGTTAAATGTTCGCTTTGATCACATGAAGTGTAGAGGATTAACAGTCTTATCGCGTAGGGATATGAAGCATTTCAGTCGTGAATGTCTGATCCCCGCGGTTGGTGTTTCATTGTAAAAATAATTGTACTTGCAACAAATTTATGGCTACGACCACATTAGGCCCAAAATGTTCAAAACAAAGAATTGAACTTTCGACTTTCCGTTCAACTTTCAAAGCAGGGTCAAGCAAGGTTGGAAATTTTCCAACGTGGGGGTCGCCACTAAACTTGAAAAATTGGCAAGGGGTCGCATCGCCGGATTTTTTCGATTTTTTTTTCCGTTTTAACTCAGCTCCACCAAAGAAAGGTTCCTACACAACCACGACTTGTTCAGATTTGTTGGTCAACAGCTGGTGACCTAAACACTCGTAAAAATTGCAATGGTCCAAATGGCAAAAAAAAGTGTCATGTATGTACGTAGCTCTTACGAGCCGTAACTCAGCGGTTCGTAAAATAAACCCAGTAATGAGGTAGAAAAAAGTAAAGTAGTTTGCGTAGAGTGAGATAAGGAAAAATCGTCCATTGGGAAAAAAGCTGTAAAAAGGCTGTTTTTTTTTCAAATGGCCTTTTCAGCCTTGGTTTTCACTTTGAGGAGGCATCAGTCGAAGAGAAGATGTTTCTGCTGGTTATGAAAAATTATATTAGATGAACTTTCTCTTTAATCTTTTTGAGATTTCTCACCTCACTATTTTCACATGGTGAGGTAGAAAATCAGGAGAAAAATTATTTCAAGAAGAAATCCAGCTAATCTACTTTTCTATAACCATTGTGCGAATGCATCTTATGCTCGACTGCCACCTTCTAAAAATGACAACTTAGGCTGAAAACTCCATACGAAAAAAAACTGCCTTTTTACACCACTTTTCCCATCGGGCGATTCTCTCTATTCCTCACACTACATTAGCGGCTTTGCTCTTTTCTACTTTATCACTGGGTCTATTCTATCGAACCGCTGAGCTACGGCTCATAACAGCAGCGTATACGACACTGGAACGCTTCCAAAAACGATTTTTTCGCTGTTTGAGCAATTGCAATTGTGACGAACATACAAATCTTCAGCAAACTGGGCGGCTCTACCCTGAATTCAGCGAGGTCATAGTTAGGGAGTGAGCCGCAAAGCTTAGCCACGATTGGAGGGGTTGCATAAACGAACGCAATTTGTCGAACGGGTTGCTTAACCCTGCTTCGAAGGAGTGCGTAGGGCTTCCCACTTACCAAAGTTCTGTACTATGTAGATGTGCTAATACAAGTTGTGGGCAGAACATTACAAGAGAAATTGCTCGACGAGTTAGGTTGTAGTGAGTGCGGACGGGTAAAAATTATTATTGATTGGGAGATCACGGTCTCGAAAAAGTTGGGCTGATCTGATGCAAATGCCACAAGCACATAGTTTTCAAAAAAAGCTATTTTTATTGAAGAATTACTCTAGGTTGTGGTAGCAAAAATACTAATTTCCCATCGTAACCTACAATGATAAACTTGAGTACAAAAAAAACCTCATATTTGTGTCCAGTGCCACACACAACCCCCCTAGGCGACGTTTGGGCAAGAGAGATTTCCAGTTTCGCAGCTTCACGCAGGTTGTAACTCAATCCCACCTTTGGCAGTCCGAAGGTCGAAAAAAGTTTTTCGCTCTGAATTTGTCCGTGGAGTTATTTGGGATGCTGAACAGAATAATGGGATTCATTCTTGGTTATTTGAAGGTTTCTGTAATTTAGGGCAGATGTAATGTCATCTGCACTACCGCTGCTATCCAAGGGGAAAAAAGGGGCGACATTGCCAAAGTTGGAAACTAAAGCGTCTTTCGACCACAATTCGCCTCAAAGTGCTCTGTTTTCAATTACGAAAGGAAAAATGTTCACCGTGCCGCATTCTAGCCAAACAAAATATCATATGATTGAGCGGATGCTGAGCATTTTGGCGCTCTAAAAATTTAAAACGAGGCACTTCGAAGCGAGTTGTGGTGGAAAGACGCTTCAATTGCCCTTTTCTGGAAATTTCGCCCTTTTTTCCCCTTGGATAGCAGCGGTATTGTAGCTATGGAAAATCTATTTTAAAAAAAACCTCATGACTCCGTTAAGTGAAAGGTTTCATAGCTGCAATGTAGAAATTCGAATCCTTCGTCAAAAATTGATCCCGGAAACGCATATTTCATTGTGAATGGCTACGGCTGGCAATGATCCTTCCCCTGTAAGATGTTCCCTCTTGCTGATTAAAAGCAAACTACAAACTGAACCAGAAATTGCTAAAGTATACTTATTGAAAATACGCATGTTGGGCTGAGAAATTAAAAATTGATCGATTTACCGCATGTATGCATGTAATGCAATGGATCTCAGTTGTCTAAAGATGCATCTTGCTCAGCAGCTGATCGTTCTTCCTTTCCTATTTTGCAAGGCTTTGCAATTAATCTTCGTCGGTTACTTGATGCTGATGTCTGAACATCTGATTACCGCGACCGACCATGTTCTGGTTTTGGAACCAGTACAAGCTTATATTTATAAGTCGTTCTGTACCAGCATTTCGAGAGCAGAGAAGCGAAGTTCCGTCCAATTTACAGATTTAAAATATTGTTTAAGGCTGCTAATCTCCTTTCTTTGGTATCATTAATTATTTATATATATCTACGTCGGGAGCGACGCGATTTACAACATATGACTGCGCGATACATCATCCTAATGGACGAATAACTGATATTAACACAAAGAGAAAGAATTCTTTTCTTCATATACGAAACAACTCTGTTTTTCTTCCTCATTGGGTACACTCAACTATATAATGCCTTGTCGCAGGGTTTCCGCTTTCGTTTTTGAATGATGGTCCGATGTCTCTTTTCCCCAGTTTATCTCATACAGCTTATCGCAATGTTAGAAGGACATGGTGCGGTTGCGGTCAAACACTCAAACTACGGTGGAAGACGTCTAATTTCATTATCGATCGACAGCACAGTTGATTTTCGGGGTGAGTTGCGGTTTTTCTTTTTTTCTTGTTTAGTTCGGCATCACTTTTGTTTCTGACTCTAATAATATTACGAATAGGGGCTTTTTTTGGTGTGCGAGAGGAATTTGCCGTTTTTTCGATTTCATAACAGAATTTTGAAACAAAACACTCCGAAGCCCGAACAAACGGCTAATTTCCCTCACACTCCAAAAATAGTCCCTATTCGCAATATTTAAACAGTTAGAAGCAAGATTAATGCCGAAACAAATAAGAAAAACCGTAAATTACAGAGAAAATCGGCTGTGCTGTCGATCGATAATGAAATTAGGCGTCTTCCACCGTAGTTTTAGTGTGTGACCGCAGCCGCACCATGTCCTTTTAACATTGCGGCAAATTGTATACAGTATTCACTACAAAATGATCAAAAATCAGAAAAAGTGTTTGAACAATTTCTTGGGAAGACGGAATTAAAAAAATGAATATATAGGTTTCCCGCACCGTGAATACGTTAAAATATCAGTAAGAGAAGCGCAGCGCTACGCTGTAGAGCAGTATTGTTGAAAATTAGGATGGCCATATAGTAAAATGAAACGCAGCTTAATAGTTTGCCGTCATAATGAACTAATGCCTTTCCAGTCCAACAAACCGCTTTCGCTGGAACCGTCACCATTTCACTGAAATAGAATTCCTAAATGTGGATAAACTTCTGGATTGCGACGATTTCAACACATTTATTTATAACTGGTGAGTTTTCTGGTTCCAGTTCACAAGTTTGAAAAACTGTCCAATGTGTGGTGGTCTTGTAGGTGTACTTGCTAGACAGGGCGCCCCGCGATTCCGCCCACCACCTCCTCGGCCACCACATCTTCCACCACCGCCGAGACCGTTTCTGCCTCCACCTCCACCACCACCTTTACCACCTCCTCCTCCTCCATATCCATATCCCAGACGACTACGCGCTCTCACAGCTCTAGCTGATCTGGCAGAAGCTGCATATGGTGAGGACTTATTCTTGTTGCAATTTTTTTTCTGAAAATCGTTCCATACCCCTACGGATTATGAACGAATCCGCACTCGAAACGGCGTGGCGCCCCGTTGTCATTGATAAGAGGGCAGCCACGCTGTTGTGAGTATGATTCGATCAACAAGTCTACCCCTACGACCATCTCTCGCACATGCATCATTTATAATTATGGTCCGTGCTAATTTTTTCAAGTCGCCTCTCAACCAGTGAGCTGTACCGTAGCTATCAATTCGTTTTTGATTTTATCGTTCATTTGCTTGCTGTAATGCGGTGAAGCAAACTCAAACGAAAAAAACGAAAAACAAAACGAAAAAAAAATCTGGAAAAAACAGATACTCAGACTTTAGCCCCAGCTTTCATGGAGTGTTAGGCCTCTTTCAGAATTTGATCGCCGCGCGACGCGATGGGATGATAAACAATGAGCATCGATCGAGATCGCGTCGCACGTCGATCTGCATTCAAAACATGTCATCGAGGTGATCAGCGATCGCTCTCTGTGAAAGAGGCTTTTAGGCAGTGTTCACGATAAAAAAATGCTTTTCTGCTTTTTTTGCCTATCTTGTAAACGGTCCCATTCTGATTCCAATGATGTTCCTGGAATCGTACAAGGCCTCCTGGGAACAGAGTTACGTTCCCTCGAAAATTGAGCTAGGGAAGCAACGTGGACGAGTTGTCCGAGGCTTGCAACATCCGTCTTTTGCAGCCAATGTATGCGAGCTGACCTGAGTTGAGAGAGAAGTTGAGTATGAAGGGAAGAACGGGGCTTTTGATCGGAAACCATTGCTCATCTCACGATCTCGAGTGTTCCTCCGTTCACGCCGAGGAGCGAAAAGGGGCCGGACTTGCACAAAGCGGCGAGGTTCGCCCACTTTTCTGAGCCGTTTCGCGGCTCCTGGGTAGCTTTTCTTCCCGCTTCTTCGACGCTGTTCTACTTCTGAGAGCCACGAGAAGCGTTTGTCATGGAAAATTCGAGGATGAACTTTATCGTGAACAGTGCCTTTAATGTGAAAATTTGCCTGGTGAGTGCACGGGGCTGCGGAGGTGTCGCCAACGCCGCACGGCCAGCCGCAGTGATCGCGCCTGCTCCATCCACGAGACTAAGTCTGATAAGTAGGCCATATACCCACCGTAACCCATCAAAAATCGAGAATTGGGCTTTAGATTTGTGTTCTGCTTTCCGTAGAAACGTTTGTGCGTGCTGCAATTAGGCGCATTTGAAATGCTCTATCTAATCAATTTTGTTGTTGTTGTTGAACGCTTTAAGGCCCCCGTCATAGTCGGTGGATCTACTGAGTCCCACCGGATCGATACGCACCGAATTCGTGGGAGACGGGTGCAGAAAAATCAACCCACCGAGTCCGACTGCGACCGTCTGATGCCCACAGCAATCCCCCCGTTCGATACTGATGGTTCTCATGCGTACAAGGGCGGGGCCAATGCACCGACCGAGTCCGACTGAGTCCCGCTGCGTCCCAACCGAAATCATCCTCACCCCATCTGTCCAATGATGATACTTAAAAATGGTTTACGAGTTTAAGAGAAAGACGTGTTGAAAACAAGAAAAATTAGCCACCAAACACGTTCCGATTCACAGCTGAGGTGATAATCGTCACTATCAATTGCGTGTTTCGCAGAGGAACTGGTTGGTGCTGGGGCAACCGGATTCAGTCGGACTCAGTCGGACTCAGCAGGTTTTTCGACGAAGTCTGACGGGGGCCTAAATGACCCATACGATTCAGCTTAGCGGCAAGCATATCGTAGCATTTCGGAAATCATCAGAAGACACATTTTGCCGCGAAGATTTTCCCTGGGAAGAGGGAGGCTCCTTACCCAATCTGCCGATTCGAAAATGGACAAATTGACCTCAATTTCGTGTTAAGGAGCCCGAGTGTACTGCAGTTTTCCCGCCGCGACGCCGCGAGTTTTCGCGCGCGGTGGATGGGCGCGGAAGCAATGTTTCACAGAGCTCAGACGGAGCGCGTTACCGTGCCTCTGTAAATTTTGACGCCTCGGAAAAAAAGCATTCAGAAGGACAGAAAAAGTCCTTTTGAATGTTTTTTGAATAAATTTCTACTGGTTCTTTTCGTAATCAGTTCCACTATTATCGATAGGAGGAGTGAGTATATGCTATATGAAAATCCATACCGATGACAATTATTCCCTCACGGTCGTTATTCCCAAGACTAACTGGGCAGTTTCACAACTTTTGAAGGTGACTACAGCGAATTCATAGTTGAAAGAAAACTTTTGAAAGATTGATTCGGCTGGAAGAAATACCAGTGGCTTGACAAAGAAAGAAAACCAGAGAGGTTTTATTGGGGAATAATCCGTTTTGTTGATTATTCAGAGGAGAATGCTGGGAGAAGGGGGAAATGGATAACAAAACCGTGAATGAAAGAAATTACAAATGGGTCGGATAGTGAATAAACAATATGGCGCGCAATAACGTGCTCCAATTGTAATCATCACGAGAAGGTAAACTCGTCCGAATTCAGGCGCGGCGCAGCGAACCTGGCCCTTATTCGGAGAACTTCTGGTCTCCCAAGGACCCCAGATAGCCCCACTATCCAGTTCTATGCCAAATCCGGAGCACTTTTGCTGAACGTCCTGTACCTTTGCGCCCAACTCAGGAAACCTTCATAACTATGCTCAGGGGAGTTTTCAGCGGCTACGAATTTAGATTTGAGATGTGATTGAAGGTTATCCGAACTGAGTGAAGTGAGTTGGTAACGGTCTTTCGGGCTAGTTGTGATCCCCTAGTCAATCGTGTGTCGCCACATGAACTAGTAGGAAAGTATAGACATTTTCGAAGACTTGGGACAACAGGATGTGATCGAGGGCACACGGCTAAATGACTTAATACCTGCTGCATCCTACAAAAATCTTACAAAAACCCGAAGAGAGACCTAACGCCAGTGTTCAGCACTCCAACTGACCCTGTAAACAAAAAGAGGGTGAAAATTGTTGTTTTGACCTCTAAACCCTTAGAACTGTAAACCAGCCACTCGTGGTGTTGCTTATGTTCAAAAACTTTTTTCTTTGCCCAAACGTCGCCTAGGGGTTATTCGGGGTGCTGAACACGAGTATGGTTTTTTTTTCGGTGATCAAATCGAATATTGCACGTCTCGATAGGAATATGGTATTTTAGCTGCTAGAGCGTAGAGTGGTTAGAAAATAATCAGCTTTTTTGTTGAGCAACTATATGTTTGTTCAAAAGTTCACTTCATTCGGTATTCTTATTGAGAGAAGATAATTTATTTCGAACATTTTTTGCACAATCACCACATGTGCTCGTACAATAAATTTTACAGCCATAAATTTGTTGCACGCCCACTTAGTTTCACAGTAAAACACCAGCCGCGAGTAACAATCATTAAAGACACAGTCCAAGTTCGTGGGTAAAATTTGATATTATGGTCCGGACCAGGGATGTGCGGCAAACGATTTTGAAAAATCGGCAAACGGAAATCGACAAATTTTGTCTAAAAATGGCCGGCAAACGGCAAACGGCAATCGACAAACGGCAAAATAAAAAAATCTCATATAAAAAGGATGCAAATGTTCTAAAAGTAGCAGTAAAGTACTTCTTTCTCATGCACGAATCTTATAACGATAGCCAGATAAGAAATAGTTCCTGAATAGTGTATGGCTGACTGTCCTTGAACCTCGGCATTTTGTTCTAGTTTAATAACACCACGAGGTTTTTCAATTATACCAAAAGAAATTTAACCTCTTACTTTGGTACAATACGTGATATAAAAAGCAGCACCGGAATGGGCATCCTATTGAACACTGGTAATAGGAATGTTGTGGTGAAAGGATAGTAATTTTTCGAGGTTCTCTTATATCAACACTTTTCGGAATATGTAGTAGTCATGCAATTGCTTCGTGTTTCAAATTTATCGCACGAAATTCAGAGTATCGCGCAATAAAATTTAAGGGGATGAGCGTTCGAAAGTAGTTAAAAAAAGGAAGAGGTCAGTGTGTCCCTACTTGACTTGATTATTTTTTTAACGAGCGTGGCAGCCCTTCCCTTGCGGAAATCGCCGCTGCGACTCCGCGATAAAGCCATGCCGGCTCCGCGAAAGGTACCAGAGCGGCTCCGTGAAAGTGCCGCTGCGGCACCGCGATGGGTGGCTGCGCCTTTATAAAAATAGGACCAACTGAGAGTAACTCATATAAAATTAATCGTGAGCCATACTACACCTGGGCGGGGCCTACGAACAGAAATGTGCACCTACGGTTGTTAGGTCCTTTATCTGATTGGGAAACTTTCTCGGACTTCGCGGCGTACTCGCTTCGTGCCTCACAATGTGTTTACTGTTTAACCGGAATTTAGATCAAAGATAATCACGTGAAAAATACAACTAAAACGCACGTTTCCAAACAGCCTTGGAAACGTTGCTGAGAAACGGCTGAATATTCGGCATCTCTCCCCCTGCGACCCTTTAAATTTCTTCTGAACTGCGCTCTAAAAACTCAAATACATTGAATGGGGTAGTTTTTCAAGCTTTCCACCAATACGACTCCTAAAAAACCGCGGTTTGCTCAAACCACCTCCTTCCCGAACTGTACGCCACCCCTTATTCCGAACACCGTCAACTCCGTGAATCCAGTTTATAGTCAGGCAGCGAATTTAACCGAAACGAATGTTCCCCACAACGTGTACTTCCTCCCCCACACTTTTAACTCAGAACTCCAACTTTCAACTTGGTAGCATGTTTCTCAGCGTAATTGTGAGCATAATAGGAGATGGCGAAGTGCAAAACCCCATAATCTGCCGGTGAAATCCACCGTCCTCCACACGACGCTTTGCAAAATGTCTGAAAGAAATTGAGCTCTGAACCATTTGTGCCCTCTCTTGAAAACGTTTAGGGTGTTATTTCTTGTCCCGATGAACCCTACATTTATTGATCAAGCCTCAGCAAGGAGAGTGTGGTGAATTCGGTACTCTTCGATACAAGAGGACCTACACGAGCATGACACTACAATACTAGCAATTGCTTTGACGTGACCGCACGGTAGATAACATCAACTGGCTTGAAGTTTCAAAGTACGTATAACCTGTCTCCCTACTTTCGAGCCGATTGCTGCAAGGCTTATTAGGTTTACCATGCGCGTCCTAATCGCGGCGTTTGTTATCTATTGTGCACTTTTTTGCCGAACATTGCCGAAAAGTGAGAGGAAAAACGGCAAACGACAATCGACAAAAATCGTCCAAAAACGGCCGGCAAACGGCAATCGGAAACCGGCAAACGGCAATTGCCGCACATCCCTGGTCCGGACGCCCTGTGTAGCAACCCTACCAAACGAGGAATCTCAACTCTTCAGAATATGCGAGAAAAATCGAGCACCCACTCTCTCCGCCCCCGAAATCAGCACCCATTCGCTCCGCCCACTTCGGAGTTTTCGGACTCAGTAGGGACGAGACTAACCACGGATTTTGATCAATATCTACGTTCTTCCATTTGTTATCGGGCTACCTTCGTATTGTAGTCTGCTCCAGCACAGTGGCTGCGAATGGCGAGAAAAAACAGGCCCGAGACAACTCGTCCACGAGTTTCTCGCCGTTATGATTCACAATCTTCGAGAGGCAATAACTCCGTTCTTTGTAGGTTGTGAGCGATTCGGACCGAAAAAACGAACTTGAGGTCCACAAATCTATTTCCGAAATGCTCAAGTAGTTTACGCCAGCTAAATACATAGCGTAGAGTCTACGACAAACTAGAGTCCCCAGAAATGGTGTTTAGGATCCCGAATAACCGCTAAAAAAGGGTGAGCCATTTTCGAAACTTTTTCTGAACACACCATAAGTTGTCTGATAGGTAGGTTCTACTCCTACCTTTTCGTCCAACCGAGAAACTCATCCGTAACACAGTCGAGAAAATTATTTGCAGCTACAAACTTGAATTTGAAAAAGTATTCGCAAGCATCGTCTACGTTATCAAATTAATCAATTTACTTAGGTGAATGGCTGCAACAGTAGATCGCCGCGCCCCATCGGAACCCCATTGGCAGGTGATGCGGCCAACACCGCTCGGCCGGCCGCCTGGTCCATGCGTCAGACTAAGTATAATACGGAAGCCATATATCAATTGCTATATCTTTCGTTAAAATTGGCTGGATCCATCATTTCCACTTCCCTTTTGAGACTTTTGGTTCCCTCTTGCCGGCGCCAGCGCGGTGTACATATATGCTCCGAGTTTGCGCCAACACGAACCACACCGGCAGGAAGGAACCAAAAGTCTCAGTGTCATCCGTGCTTTCAGTGATAATAGGGGGACGCCGATACTACAATCCGCGATATTATCCTTACGGATACTATGGACGAGAATCACATAGCGACCAGATGCTCAACCGTGGCACTGGAGTAGTGCACAAATAAGGTGAGTTCGTAATCTGGTGAATTTTTTGATGCGCACAAAGGCTAGTATTTGTGATGTGAAACTTCACGTGACACAGCAGTATGGCTACACTTCCTAGGCGTCCGTTCGCTCAGATGGTGCAGACTCGGAGACCAACAACGAGGAAGATATCTTCTCCAATCGTATATATAAGTATGTGCATATGGGTTGTGGAAGCTCCAAGCATTAAATTATTCTACATATCTATGATGTTGCCTCGTATGGCCAGAAGTGGCACCTAAAATCAATTTGGGGACGGATTAATAGCTTGCTCTCCGCGTTATCTTTTTTTTTCACCCAATGCGCTTGCAAATCGATGCTCTGATTTCAAATTCTTCTCGACATAGAAGACCGAAAATCAGTCGTTCGAGCTATTGTGACTATAGTTGGACTTCCGGTTGTCATGAGAAGTTGAAAACATTCACTATGCCAAGCATTTGTACATCCGTCGGCAAGCCAACCAGATTTACACGAAATATAGTGGAAAATAATTTGAGCGAGCACATAGAACACAAAAAACCAGGTTCCACCTTGAGCAAGAATCCAGTTCATTTCAATGAAACCTTCGTCCCAATGTACCACAATTTGAATATTCACCATAATAATTGCACAGCAGGGCGACCATTCTCGTTGCCTAGGGGGGCCAGGAAAGCTGGCCGGTTACATACAGTGTACCGGTTACCATACGGCGACTCGAAATTTTTTTTGGACTAATCGAGTTTTCGACTAAGTCGAGTTTTGGAAATTTTGAATAATCGAGTTTTCGACTCAGTCGATTTTTGAAAATTTCGAATAATCGAGTTTCCGACTAAGTCGATTTTTGGAATTTCAGAATAATCGAGTTTTCGACCAAATCGATTTTCGAAAATTTCGAATAATCGAGTTTTCTACTAAGTCGATTTTTCATAATTTTGAATAATCGAGTTATCGACTAAGTCGATTTTTCAAAATTTCGAATAATCGAGTAGTCGAATTGACTCGACTTTTTGAATAATCGACTTGACTTATCTGACTTGTGCTGCGCAAAGCCCAAAACGTTAGATGAAGGATTTCCCGACTTCTATCTGAGCAAATTTCGAGATTGTTTCACTTGCATCTAATTCATTTAGAAAACATAGAGATTGCCCTTTTACTACTCCTGCAGCTACTACTCAAAGTTTCAAAACACTTTATTTAGGTAGGAATTTGAGCTACAAATATGATAGCGTTTTCAGAATTCGAAAAAATCTTCGTTCAAAAAAGTTACTAGCATCGGACTTTTTTTTGCCGAGTTCGGCAAATGCTTCACGTTTTCACAAAACTTAGCTCGGGCATTGTGGCTGAGCGAGTCCAATTTTCATTTTCTGACAGGAGCAAGAGGATCCGAAGCGCGGAAACCGATTAACCACGCTTCGAGAGAATCTCCTAATTGCGACCCCCGGTGTCTTTCAAGGACTCAGAAAACCGCCACATTCAATGCGTGTCGATTATGCATTCAACTCGAGTGACCACACCCATCGGAAGGCTGCATCACAGGGGCACGTGCTCCAAACAGCAGCACGTGCCGCAAAATTTTATAGCAGGAGCATGTGCCGCGAAATTCAATCGCAGGAGCATGTGCCGCGAAATTCAATCGCAGGAGTACGTGCTGCAAGGTAGACCAGAGCTATTGTAGTAGCACTCAGACGCGACGCGGCTGGCACACCGACGTGCGACGCGGTCAGCTCGCAGAGCACCATCTGGGGCCGTCAGCGATTGGACGAGGCTTCCAGCGGCCGAGCGTGTAAAGTACCGCAAACTTGGGTAATTAAACCGGCGAAGCTGCCGACCTCTCAGTTCCGTCTCAGGAGTGCATCGTATACTTTCCTTTTTTGGATAATCATTTTGTCATCGAGTTCAATGTGTATCATGCACGCATTGGACGGCTTATTTGTTGGGGCACGTGCTGTAATTTGAAACACAATAGGAGCACGTGCTCACCTAGCAGCACGTTCCCTGAATGTGCTCGAAACCACATTGTCTTCGAGTTGAATGCATTTTGGACACGCATTGAATGCGGCGATTGCCTGAGGATAATCTCGGAATTTCAGGAGCCTAGCAGTTGGAGCAACCCCAATCTTCATGATGTACCCTTTGACGTCAGGGCCAATAGCGATCCCCCAATGTGGTGACTTTACAGAGGCAGCCAACCTGAGGTCGGCGACGCCTAGATGCCTCCTAAGGTTGCGCCCTTAGAACGAGAATCATTCTTGAAGAGTAGCGTTGAATGCAAAACTCTCAGTAGTCGACGTATTTGAACCAACACCGCACCGACCTACGAGACGGATGCCCAACATAGCGCCTTAGACCACTGGGCCACGTGTTCATGTGTAAGGGAATCTTTCTGTTTCCCTACATACACTCCCTCCACAGTTCTTCGTATTCATTGTAACTTTGATCAAACTAGCAGCCGTAAATATGGGTTTCGGGAGCGTGCAAACGTGTCTATCTTTCAGGCTTAAAGGCAGTGTTCACGATGATTTTTGTCACCGAGTTTTTCACATAAAACAATGCGTTGGTCTCCAAGTAATACCAAAATTGCCAAGAAACGGCGAGAAACGCATTAAAACGTCGCATTTCAGTGACATTATTCTATAATATGGACTAGTTGTCCGGTTGGATGAACATGTTCATGGTGGTTGTCACCGGTTTAAAATTGGGTCAATCGAAAATTGAAGAATATTTCATTCAAAGCAGGATTAGTTAGGGCCCTAAGGAAAGAAAGGAGCAATAGAGGGCAGAGAATTGCAAAGGATGGGTCCACAAAAGATTTCGTTGTCACAACAAATACTTCCAGTGATACTCAAGAGGCGGGGTGATACTTAAGTATTTCGTGTAGTTCTGGTGCGTTTTTCTCAATTTCTACGTCATTTTAGTTCTACCCAGGGGCCACTTAAAGGCAGCATACACGCTCGTAAACGTGATTGAGATAACCCCGGAAATAGAATGGTATAGCCCAGATTACAACGCCTACGCATTTTGAAGTGTCAAAAACGACCCACAATGCCGCTACATGAGTTAGAAGTTGGCCCCGCCCTGTATTTTCACGCCCCCTGTATTTGCCCTTTTCCGGCAACGTAAGGTTGCTGGGCCATATTCACCGTCGGTACCGTTGGTGGATTGCCTAACAGGTGAACCACACACGTCACTGACGGCGAAGATGGCCCAGCAACCCTGCGTTGGAGGGAAATGGCAAATAAGGGGGCGTGAAAATACAGGGCGGGGCTAACTTCTAACTCATGTAGAGGCGTTGTGGGTCATTTTTGACACTTCAAAATGCGTAGGCATTATGTTGTA
Source organism: Aplectana chamaeleonis (assembly GCA_029168955.1). Classification (NCBI taxonomy): domain Eukaryota; kingdom Metazoa; phylum Nematoda; class Chromadorea; order Rhabditida; family Cosmocercidae; genus Aplectana; species Aplectana chamaeleonis. Next base: position 3,901,436 of record JAPDOI010000013.1, on the reverse strand, counting down.
AGCCATACGGCTCGATCCACATTGTTATCCCAACCACGTTTACGAGCGTGTATGCTGCCTTTAATCAAAATAGGGAATAACCTCAAGATTGAAGGTTATCGTGAACACTGCCTTCAATAAGTTTCCAACCTTGGATGATGGGATTTAAGAATTTTTCTCGGAAAGATGATGGGATTTAAGAATTTTTCTCGGAAATCATCAAAGCGAGAGAATGTTAGATTCAAAAAACGATTTTGAAAATTTTTTGTTGGAAGACCTCTTACCACTGAACGCCATACACAATACTTTGTTGTATGATTTTTGAGGAGCGAACCTCGTGTTTTTGTCACAATGTACCGAAAAATTCAAAGTATTTTTTTGAATTATGAACTATTTTTCTCCTTAGTCTGTTTCACGTTCCCCAGTCGACATAGAAAGAAGTGAACTTGAAGCAAAGAGGGAAACGATGTTTAGATAAAAGCCGCATTTAGATGAACTATTATACAAGATTTAGTAACTAGTACACGCGGATCACGTCAGTTTCATGCATTTTCTGAAAAATGAAACCGTTTTCAGCCATCCTTCTTTGATGGCTTTCTAAGCAAATCTGATTTTATTTGTGATGAGCGATTATTGGAAAAAAATCTGAAAATGGTTGAATATGGCCACGGCAACTTTTAGGAATTGGAGGTTGAGCTTAGCATAGGACTAAAGGGGGGTGTGTATACAAGTCTGTTGTTACCTGCTCGTTGGTGCCCCTGCTTCTACTGAACCCAGCAGACGTTTGAGTGTACACAGGGAACGTTCGAGCGATATAGCGTGCACAACTATATCGCGAAAGTATCCCGCACATTGCATAAAGGTGTCGCCGTCCGGCACACTAAGGCCTCTGGTCCATAACACCTTAGGATCCGTACCTAGGGAGTCATGGAGTCTTTGGCCACAAGCCACAATTTCGCCACCCTGAACTGTCGATCGCTGTCGAGTGATATCCAAAAAACTGCGCTATCCAGACTTCTGAGCTATTTCCATGCACCGTTTGCTGCTTTGCAGGAAACCCGCCTCAAGGATAGACCCGTCATCAGCGTCGGAGAGTACACCATCTACTGCGGTAACGCTGACGATAGGAGAGTGGGAGGCTGTGCAATAGCTGTATGGAAGGATTTCAATGGTATGGTCAAGGAGTTCGGCTCAACGTCGTGTCGGAATGCATTCGTACGACTGCGGGATCACAGAGGATTCAATCTGTGGATAGTGAGTGCTCATGCGCCCACTGAAACCGCCGAAGACAATCCGAAGGATGCGTTTTATGAGGAACTCAATACGTTGCTGGCCAGGATACCTTGTCAACATGCTGTTGTCGTGGGGATTGACGCAAATGCGAAGATGGGACTTGATCAGGAATCCGAAGTACTCGGTAAATGGTTCTACCCAGTGGAGCAAACATCGGACAATGGCTACCGCCTTGTCGACTTTTGTGAGCGCAGTGGTCTGATTATTGCATCGACATTCAAGAGGAATCATCGCCGCCATCAGCTTACGTGGCAGGGACCAACCCGGCTATCTCCAGAAGAGCAGCGGAAGCGGAAGATGACAACTTTGAAACTACAGCTTGACTATGTCCTGACGAGGAATATTCCAGTATCGGACATTCGAATATCTAGAGCTGTGTGGGATGTCGCATTCGATTCGGATCACCGTCCTGTTCTGTTGAACTTCACTGCGAGGATTCATAAGAGGAAGCGAGGGGCTCAGCCTCTCCAGAGGATTGACATGACAAGTCTCAGAGATGAAGAGTGCAGAAGGAATTTCCGACAACGCGTTTCTATTCACATCGAGTACGGACTAAGAAGAAACTTTGCGACGCGGGTGCTTTTGTAAAGTGCATCCAGGGCGCTTCGAAAGAGGCACTCCCGGTTGTAAAGCCTAAGAAGAAGTTCGCCTACGTCTCAGAAGAAACAACATCTACCTACAACAGAGTATGTGCTCTCCGAACTGCAGGAAACTTCGTGGAGGAGAAGCGTCTGAGGAGGAAGTTGCGTCGGCAGCTTCAAAGGGACCGCGAACGAGAGTGGACGTGTAGAGCTAAGGAGTTCGAGAAGGCTTGGGAGGAGAAGAATCCGAAGAAAGCCTACACGTTGCTGCGACAGTATAGCGGGAAGATGAAGAGATGTTCTCCTGTCTTGAACACTACCAATGGAGTTGCAGTTGGTGATGCGACGCTGCCAATATGGAAGGATTACTTCAGTTCACTACTGAATCGTCCAGCGCCATCAGTACCTGAGCTCCCGCATGTTCAGAGAGCACATTACGATGTCAGTGAGGAACCGCCGACTGAGTCTGAAGTTTTGACTCGTGTTCGGAAAATGAAGAATGGAAAGGCAGGTGGAGATGACAACATCACTGCTGAAATGCTGAAAGCTCTTCCTCCGTCTGGGATTCGTGAAATGACCAACACCATCCGTGCCATATGGATGAGCGAAAGGATACCCGATTCGTGGAGACATGCGATCATCGTACCTCTTCACAAGAAGCTATCCGTCACGGATCCTAAGAACTACAGAGGAATCTCTACTTCGTGTCATGTACAAGGTTTTAGAACGTATCATTCTCGAGCGACTTATCAAACATCGTGAAAGAACGACCAGAGATGAGCAAGCCGGTTTTCGACCAGGAAGATCGACCATCGACCAAGTGTTCGTCGTGAGAAGAGTAATTGAATCGTGGCAGCGGTTTTCGAAGCCATTACAGCTTGCTTTTTTGGACTTTGAAGCCGCGTTCGACTCTCCTCATCGTGATCGATTGCTCAATGCTCTGCGAGCAGATGGAGTCCCGGAAAAGTATGTTCGGTTAATCGAGGACATGAACAAAGGAACAACAGCAGCAGTTCGTACACCTGTCGGATTTACGTCAGCTTTCGAGGTGAAAACAGGAGTAAGGCAAGGAGCCGTTGCAGGACCTTTTCTTTTCAACTTCGCCGTTGATGACATCATGCGTAGAGTTGCAGACCAGTTTCCTGCGGATGTGATCCTAACACCATCAGGACGCTCCCTTGTCGACCTGGAGTACGCCGACGACATTGTGTTATTCGCTGAAAACAACGCAAAACTGCAAAGGATTGTGAACCTCGTTTCGAAGTATGCCGCAGCCTATGGACTTCTGCCTCTGTCCCGACAAATGCAAGCAGATGTGGGTCTCTCAGAGGCCTTCAACTGGAGTTTGTGTGGACGGACAACGTATCGAACTGGTGGACGATTTCGTTATTTGGGCTGTTTGCTGAAGAACGATGGTAGTTATGCAGCGGATATTCGACAACGATGTGCGAAAGCTACGTCTGCATTCAATTCTCTAACCAAGTGTTTGTGGTCTACCACCATCGCGAGGGAAGTCAAGTTGCGCGTCTACCTATCCGCTATTCGCCCTATCATGATGTACGGATCGGAGCCGTGGGCAGCACCGAAAACGCAGATGGAAAGGTTGGATTGCACGGAGAGGAAGCTTTTTAGGCGTTTGCTTGGATATTTCTGGCCACGTGTATGCCATAACGAAGACCTTTACAAGGAAATCGACGCAGTACATCAACGCTTGACACGAGGGAGGTGCCAGCATCTCCTAGCGCCATCTCAAGCAGCAATGGAAAGTCGACTTCGACTGCTCGGGCACATACTAAGAAGAACGCCGGATCGTCTCGTACAACACGCTTTAAAAATGCTTCCAAATCCTGTCTGGAAACGGCCACCTGGGCGTAGGCGAAAGTTCTGGACGGATGTGGTTAAAGAGGATTTAAAGTCACTCGGCATCGAAAGACAGTTCAGGCGCGATGTTTCGTTTCGCAGGAAATGGAATAGTGACAGCTGGATGGAATGTGTTCAAATTGTGGCTGAAGACCGTGAAAAATGGACACGGCTGACTACTAGGACGGCACACCTCGGTGAAGATGCGGAATGACCGCGTCAGGCGAAAGCCAACCGATTAAGTCAAGTAAGTCATAGGACTAAAGCACGTGAAATCTATAAAGGAGACGTATTCATGACAGCTACGTACAATTTGACGTTAATCTCCCACTAATCTTCGCCAGGAATCATTTAAACATCAATAAACCCTTCGAACGTTTCGCCTGTCATTCCTATCAGCTGGCAGCGGTGCTGGATGGCCGCCAACCGGCGGGTGCAATTTTTCCTTGCCCACCTAGACAACGAGATAGGCCGCCGTGCTGTGCTGGGGTGATAAGTGGACAGCGGACTGGTCGGTTCGCAAGCGCTCCACTGCCCTTTCTTGGAGCTCACTTGCCTCAAAAAGTCATCACCATTGGACGTGCTCGACCCCATGACAGCGTTATCGACCCAGCTTCTCTTCGCTCCGCGCGATGTTTCTCTTTCCTCTGCGGCGGTGAGCGAAGTCACCACCCGTTTCTTGCAGTCAGCCACCTCACAAAAGAACGCTCACTGCTCCCAGGTGGCTGACTGCAATGGTCATTAACTTGAGCGCCGCCTGTGCATTTCTATGCCGGCCCGTCCATATTGATAGTCAAGACGTGATTGACCCAGTCACCACGCAGTGACAGCCGGTAGCTGCCACCTTTCGGGGGATCGCTACTGGCCCAGTAGACGACATACGACCCCCTAGCGATAATTACAACTGGTGCTGAACCATGGTTCAAAGATTTCTCTCGTTCATACGCTAATCTTTCTATTCCCCCAGTTTGCAAATCTTTACAATGATTGTTCGCCGGCTGTGTGATGCTGATATCTGATCATCTGATTACTGCAAACGGCCACTTTCTGGTTTTGGAACCAGTCCAAGATTATCTTTTTAAGTCGTTCTGTACCAGCGATGCGAGAGCCGAGACGTGAAGTTCCGCGAATGCTACATTTAAAGATTTGAAATAATTTTCATGGTTGTCAGTCCTATCTCTTTATCTTCTTCATTTCTTTAAATAAGTATCTTGCCTATAATCTTTATTCGGTACGTTGAACTATCTATGAACGTTACATATGTATGTAGTTCCCGAATGGGCGGCACTACAAGGGTTCTTTTGGCCGTCTTGCATTATTTGCTATAGATTTTTGCTGAAAAATTGGGAAAACTGTGAGTTATGATTTTCCTATTTCCCATGACTTCACCGATTTAAATAACGAGCAAGGCTGTTTTTAGCTCGGATCTATTAACATAGAGGGACGTTCTATAGGCTGCTGAACACAGAATAATTTGAAATGCGTTTTTCTGCTTTCTTGTGATCGTAACCCGGGACGACCCAATAGCTTTGTCGACGTGAGAAACACTTCTTTCAATCCAGTCGGCCGATTCCACTAAGACCATTTTTAGCGACTAGGATACTGAAATGGGGAAAAACTGCTGGATTACGAAGACTTCAATACTTTTGCTCATTGCTGGTGAGTTTTTTTGTAACAATTAACGGCTTGATTTACTGTTCAAATATATATCGGCCATTAATCAACCTGTCCAGTTAAACACAAAAGTCGATTTTGTAGGCGCAGTTGCTAGACGGGGACATCATGGCGCAAGACACTTTGGACCACGACATGGACCACATCCATGGCGTTTACGTCCACCACCTCCTTCCCCTTTCTACCCTCCACCCCCGCGTGGCCCCTACTATCCTCCACCTCCTCCTCCTCCGCGACCAGGACTCCTCGCTCTCACGGCTTTAGCTGATTTGGCTGTAGCTGCATCTGGTACGAAGACATTTCATAGAATGCTTTCTTTTTTGCATCCCCGGTTATCATAAGAATTGATTGAACTTGCTCTGCAAGGTGTTGGTTTTGAACGACTTCAAAGCTAACCCTTTGCTCACAAGGAGAGTGTTCAGAGCGATAAACGCATCTGCGTAAACGAATTGTATTGTTAGTGCTTCGTGGCCCTCTACATGTAAGCTGCGTACTAGCCCTTCCCGAGCTGCTGGCTCCAAGAGGTTTTATAAGCGAAAGATTGTCGTTGCGGGACCTAATGTACCTCCCAAAATGCGCCGTAATCTTTCAGAGCCCTGAAAATGAACCTCACCATCGTGTAAAGCGCCCGGAATAACTAAGTGGAACGAAGTTTGAGTGAAAGCAGATTTTCGAACCTTGATCAGAGTAATAGATGCTGAGATATAGCTTGTCGATTTTCACAAAGTCCTTGACATATTTCGTTCAAAGCTTCTCATAGGGAAAGAACTTGAAAGACGGAGTGCGGCTCTTGACGATTTCCCGAATGATTTGATAGGTGTGGCCCAAATGTTTTATTTGAATGTTATTTGGAGCGCCACCATAGCACCTTAAACCTCTAAGCCACATGAACACGTGTGCGGGACACTTCCTGTTTTCCTGGGTATACTCCCTCCACAGTTTTCGTAACCATTGAAACTTTGATCAAACTAGCAGTAGTAATTTTGGGTTTTGGGAACGCGCGCATGTGTCGATCTATCAAATCTACAGATTTTTCAACCCTGGATGCAGAGATTTCGAAATTTTCCGCAAAAGTCATCAAGGAATTTGAAAATTTTTTAACTAACTTGAATTTGAAAACGATTTTGAGATCTTCTGATTGGATGGACACAGACCACCGAGACCAGGATAAGCCCCATCCATAGCAGGTCGCTTCGACTAGTCGCTGCACTGCCGATAGTTCCAAAAAGCCATCGCGGCAACAGATCTTGCACTGACAAGGGACCACTTCGAACGAAAAATGGAGTTTTGAAAAACGATCTTTTGGGGGTTGTAGAGGAGTTAGAAAGAAACAATTTGAGATTTTAAAATTTCACTCAGTCCTCACGGGTAGATCGAAAACGATCAAAAACGGAAAGAAACCAGAACGTTGGATTGGGAGGACGTAGCACAAATGTGAGCTATACAGTGGCCTTGAAATCATCTGAAAAGGTTTTCCTAAAAGTTTGAAGATGAAATCTAGCTAGGTTCTCGAGTTATGACTTGCTCATTGATCCTCTGAACAATGCTCGTTGCATGCAAACCACCGATCACTGCAATGAGGTACATAGTCGGGGTGTGCTAGCAGTACATCATGGCTCAGCAGGTTAGGCTTTGGATTACAAAGCAATTGAAAGATGGTTCGAATACTGTGGGATCATTACTGCTTTGTGGCTGATATTAATGACAATTCCTTACTTGTTTTGAGTTTTAACAGTGTCTTTTGTTTTTTATACCTCTTTTCTTATATCGCAGTGGTAACGTGATATAAACGGAAAATGGTTCTCATCAATGTTAGAAGCTGGAAATTCCGAGGTTTCGACAATTGCTAGAATATCAAGAGTATCCTTACTCTTTTCCCCCATATATGCCACAGAAAAATCGTCCTTAATTCGGAGAAACACTTTAGGGGACTTATCTTGATACATGACGCTGGAAAAAAAGATCGACAAAATGAAACTTCCTGGGCTTGTTCATTGATCAACGACCAATCTTTCTTCCAACGGAAATAAATATCATTATCAGAAGTGGGTTTACCTAAACTACAAGATTCCATTGAAGCAACCTAATACTTTAGCGCATCGAAGACTCAAGGCAAGTATTTCGTTATCAATTACGGAATTTTGAGTAGAACAGAACCACTCTTTTAAAAAACGCACTTGACATGAGAACTACTTCTAGTCAGCCTGGCCATTTTAGATTAAATGTAGTTTTCTGGAGCCATTTTGAACGAAGAATCCGAGTATGCTCTTTGCAGCTTCTCTGAAGAAAAAAAGAAACCACTCTGAAAAAAAGTTGCAGGCGTTTTTCCAAGCCTCGCGGCGCGGCGAGGGTATACCCATCAGGGAATTTTTAGAGTGGTCTCGAGAAAATTTTTGGATTCGGCTCAAAACTTGTACGTAGAGGTAATTTAGGGTGTCGAACACGAATCAAAGATCGTTCGTCGAAATTCTGAGGTTCAGTGTAGATTACGATAGTTGTCATGCCATAGAAGGCCTAAACCTAATTTAATAATTTGAAAATTGACAAATGAACACCAAATTCGTATTCAGCACCCCGAATAACCCCCGTCCAGAAATTTTGAATCAAATCTGAGACTTTGATCCAACTACCGTATACCCAGCGTAATCTAGCATAATCTGTCGAAAATCGATAAACTGGCCTCAGATTCTTTATGAGCGCTTTAAATAACCTGCGAGAGCGAAGTTTGAATCAAAATGTTTTTTCGACCTTTGGAGCCCCATGAGGTAGCTCAATGCCATTTTTGGGGGTTCAGAGGTCGAATTTTTTTTCGCCCAAACTCCGCACCAGGGAGTAATTTGGGAAGCTGAACACGAATCTGAGGTCCATTTCTTGTTTTTTAGCGAATTTCGTCAGGTCAGGGTGCATTGAACGGCATTCTACCTACCGCAACCCATTGTTTCGGTGGCTTTTGATCCACCCGTGAGCACTGAACGAAATATTGAAATCTTAAATTGTTTATTTTCACGCCCTCTACAACTCTAAAAAGACCGTTTTTCAAAACTCACTTTTTGTTCAAAGCTGTCCCTTGTGAGTTGCGACGGGTTGGAACAGATTGCAGTTCCAGTTGCGATGGCCGAGCGACTGGGGTATTTCATACTGGACGAAGCGACCTGTTTGATTCTGTTCGGTCGCTTCGACTAGTTGCGTCGCTTCCATGATGGAAGCGATTCGTCTTGTCGGAGCGACTAGGCCGTGATCTTTTGTCAAGACGTAGGGTATTCGGCGCCGAATCGCAAACTCTACACTCAATCTCGCAGTGTTGTCCACAAATCTCCGTCATCTTTCACGGGATTCGCGTACTAACGAGCAATCCTAAGTCGCACGACCATATGGAATCGCTGGACGAAGCGGCTTCAAATCGCTTCGTCCAGCGATTTCAGAGCGCGGCAGCTATGAATGGTTCTATACGAAATACTCCGTAGTCTGATTGTCAAAGAGGCAGCCATCGTCGTTTTTTCGTAACAAGGTTAACAAAAAAATCAGAGGATGTTGCTGAATTAGGGGCTAATCTCTATCCCTAATTCGTTTTACGCTTCCCAGTCTACATAGAAAGTGGTGAACTTGCCCCTAGAGGATGGAAACAAAGTTTAGACTGAAACCGTACGTACTCAGATGAGCAGTTATAAAGAAATTAGTTTCTAACTAGTACACGCGGACCACGTAAGCACCATGCCTTTTATCTGAAAGCCATCTTTCTCAAATGGGTATCTTAGCGAATCTGATTTTACTTGCAGTGAACGATTATTGGGAAAAGAATGAAAATGGTTGAATTCCGCCACAATCGCTTCTGGAAAATTTTGCTTTCACTCGGCCATGGCTATGTTTCCATGGAAGCCTTTCGCCATGAAAAGTTTTCGGAACGCACCCTTGGATGGCTGCCAGCCGGAAAATGTCACGCTCTCTTGCCCCTCCCCCCGTAGACAACGGGAGGGGCCACCCTGCTGTGCTGTGGTGAAAAGAGGACAGCGGACAGGTCGGCTCGCAAGGAAAATTGCAGCGAGCGGCAGCCTTTTCTTAGCGCACACTTTTTTTCAAAAAGTCCTCACTCTTGGACGTGCACGACGCCATGTCCGCGGCATCGAGCGAACTCATAGTGCCATTTCTCTCTCTTCTGCGGCGGTGAGCGAAGTCACCACCCGTTTCTTGCACTCAGCCACCTCACAAAAGAACGCTCACTCAGACTACAACGGTCATTATCTTGAGCGCTGCGTGTGCATTTCTAGGCCTGCGTGTTCACATTGCTAGTCGATGAGTGATTGACACAGTCACCACGCAGTGACAGCCGGTAGATCCCAAGTCCCGGGGGAATCGCTACTTGCCTTGATGCGCTTGCCTTCTCGCGAGGCTTGACAAGGGCACATACCTTCTTGGAACCAACAGCCGGGGATGAGATAGTGCGCAGTTTCATTGTAACGAACCACAAGATACTAACTTTGTAAGTCGTTTTTGCAGATGCGTTGAACGCTCTATGCGCCTTCCTACCTAGAACGAATCTGTCTTAGATAAATATGTGCTCACTGAAAAGCGGTTTTTTTTGCATTTGCTGCTCCTTTTTATCCTTTTTTCAAGGTACGAAAACGGTAGGAGTCATTTAACTGCTCCCATGACTGCTGAAATTTCAGTGATCGTAGGAGGACGCCCATATCCCTACTACGGATACTATGGAAGAGAACCACACAACAACGAGACTCTTCACCGCAGTTCCGGGATCGTGCGCTAATGAAACTAGTTTATCCTTGCGTGATTCTGTGTTGTGCTTACAAAATAGTATTTGTGATGTTAAGGTTTTTGAGGAGCAGTCGTATGGCCATATCTCCTGTGCACTAAACTTTGAAATGATGCTCATTCATTACCGCATACAATAAAGAGGATCTCTTGTCCAACATATTGAGTCCCCTTCTACAATTTAGTCTAGTGGATGGACGGGCTGTGCTGGTGGAAATAAAAATCGAGAAATCAAATCATTTCGAAACAAAAAGCTTCACCAGAACACTGACACTGAAATTAAACACATATTTCCACAATAAATGCTGGAATAGAACTCAAAAAATGGTCGGGAAAATGTCACCGAACTCTGCGCAACACTTGCCACTGGTCGCCTTAGGGAATCCTCTACAGAGAAGAAATTACCCATGCCTTTCGGTAGCTCCTCTATGCTCATCGTCACAACCAGCCGCTTGAAATAGCTCCGACAGAACAGGGCACCAAACCCACAGCTCGTTGTATACGAGCGTCTTCGTAGCTGAAGTAGTTGTAAGCAGGGCTGGGCACACGTCCCGACATGGCGATTCTGAATATGCACCCCCCTTAGCTCGGTAATTTTTAGGCACCCCCTTATGGGAAACCGAAATCGGCTGTTTTTCGGAATAGTTCAACAGCCATGATCTTGACTTCCTGATTTTGATTAACAAGAATATAAAAAAAGCACTGAATAGAGAAAATTCCGAAAATGGCCACAAAAAGGGTAGTGTAATTTCTGAACTTCAAAACAACCCCATGATGAAAATTCGTTAGTAAGACGGTAAGTTATTACAAAAGATGAAACATTTTTCAATACAAAACAATTGAACAATTACCATCAACAGAACTACTACTATTGCGATAACTAATGTTTCCTGTCGAATGTTTTCATAAACCTATGAAGGATTAGTTAATCTGTGTTTGATAGTTCTGATGTGGAAATCAGAACTGTTTAGTGTTGTGGAACAATGTTAGGATTCATGTGATTCGTAGGGAAAATAAAACCCAAATTTTACCCTCCTAGAATGCCGCAATCCCTTAAAAAATCGGCTTGCCGTGCGATACGGTGTTTGTACGCAGCTACACAGCGCACACGGGAATGGACGCGCACACAATATTAATAAAAAATGTATTTTATTACAGAACGGAGAGGAGAAAAGGATTGAAACTGAAGGAAATGGAAGATGGTAAAGGTAGTCTATTCTGGATGTACCCACTTTAGAAATTTAATGTAAATAAACAAAGTTAGAGCGGGTGTAAATATTTAGCCGTGATAAGGTTCATTCAAACGAACCTAGTTGATCAAAACTAGCATTAAACTGAGAGCAAAGGACATTGTGAGAAAGAGGAGAATCTGGCAAACATTTTAGCATCAATGGGACCGGTTTTTAATGTGATTTAAGGACCTTAAATCTCGTCCCGGTTTTACCCCGAAAACCGGGACAAAACCGGGACGAGTTTTAAGGTCCTTAAATCACATTGAATATCAAACCTATTGCTATTAAAATGTTTGCCAGACTCTCATCTTTTTCGCCATGCTCTTAGTTCTCATGTTTATGGGTGTTTTTAATCAACTAGGTTCATTTGAATGAACCTTATCACGTCCAAAAAATTCACTCCGCTCCAACATAGTTTGTTCACATTAAATTTCTATACTGGATACATTGAAAGAATCCTATTTCTGCCTGCTTCAATTTACTCCAGTTTCAATCATTTTCTCCTCCCCGTTCTGAAATAAAATACATTTTTTAATTAAAATACATTTTTAATTAATATTGCGTGCGCGTCCACTCCAGTGCGCGTTGTGTAGCTGCGGACAAACACCAGATCGCACGGCTAACCTAGTCTATGAGAGATTGCGGCATTCAAGGTGGATAAAACTCGGGTTTTTATGCTCAGGGTACTTCTAAATGAGGAGGAAACGGTCATTCGCTTCTTTCATAGTAACTTGCAGTCTTCATTTTTTATAGTTGGCTCTCTTCATAAGTCACATTCTTATGAATAAAAATCTATTGACTAGTTGTGATGCTGACTGTGCTATCTGTACTGTTAAACTGTCGAAATAAAGCCTAGCCTGCTAGGATGAGTCCGGGCGGAGTAAGCAGCGGAGCGGTCGGTCATTGCAAAGTACAATACCGCTCATAGGATTTGGTCAGAAATCGAGCGAGGTCGGGTTTTCGCGTCTTTTTCGTCTTTTTTGTATAACTCGCTTCGAAATGAAATTTGAGCAAAACTAAGGAGGTATTCATAATCCAGGCGTGGAGGGCTATTCAATGGTGTAGCTATTGTAAGGATTTCGTTGAGAACCATGGAAATTTTGCAATGAACCAGCTCTGTATATGCGGTAGACACAGGGAAACGCAGGCGGAGACGGTAGCGCACCATCCATCACGATACCGTAATAACAAACCTGGGTGATTACGAAACTTCTGTAGTACTCAACGTAATCACCACAATGGCTTAACCATTGGGTAGCCCTCAACGCGAGGATCGCGAATATCTCCCTAGTTTTGCTCAAAGTTGACTTTGAAGCGAGTTATACAAAAAAGACGAAAAAGACGCGAAAACCCGACCTCGCTCGCTTTCTGACCAAATCCTACGAGCGGTATTATATAACAATGATCAGGAGATTTTGACATGATGAGCACGATAAGCCTTGCTTCGACCGGCTCAAAATGAGCGACCTAGGCTATACATCAGTTCGCTAATCTTTTTTGAACTTGAATGATAGTTTTCCTGGGCGCTGTCTTAGTATCTTTGCCTCGAATCGGTAGCCACCCGCGTAATCAATGAACGCTGCATCAAAGAAACATGACACCACATCAATCCTTACTTGCTACAAGATAACAGAGTAGTGTTTAATCCTTCATCGAAACAAACTTTGACAGCAACTATGAATTATTGCGAACACAACCTGCATCTCTATCAATAATCTGAATTCTTTTCGTGTTCGACTCAAAAAGCGGAGAAGAAGATATGACAATTTAGAAGAATAGTGCGTACTATTTTTTTCCTGAAATTCGACAGAACATGCACTTCGTTCTTTTTTTGGTGTTCGGCTTAGGCACCCCCCTTTGCCCTCTCTGCAACGTCTAATATGCACCCCCCTAAGGTTACCCGGGACGCGTGCCCAGCCCTGGTTGTAAGCCACGATGCAGAACGCGTTGCGTACCTTGTTTTCCCGCATCCCCCTATGAACCGAATGTGTAACCAGGGGTCGTATTCGCCAATAACCCGCCGGGTACCCGCCGGGTAGTCGAAGGGTAAATGAGGTGAAATTTCAGTACAAAACGCGCGCTCCACGGCCACCTCTCGCCTCCCTTGGCTTCCCTCGCGACCGCCGGAATTTTTCGAATCGCATAGCTGAAGAATGGCCGCTTTGCGATGGAATCTTTATCTTTGCAGTGATATCGATACATAACACGTTTGCATTTCCATCTTACATGGTGTAAGATGGGTTGATCTGCTCCTCTGCCGCGCGCGGTATCATCCCTTCCGCTTCCCTTCCACTTCCCTCGGCGGGTTGTTGGCGAATACGACCCCTGGATCAACTAATGGGAATAAGGAAACATGATACAATCATCAATCCAAATCTATCAATGTTTTTAATTTGGTTGCTGCTTACCCTGAAAATTTCGAAGCCTTTGGATACTGCGAGAAAATTGAAGTTTCAGTAAGAGCCGACGGCTTCTTCAATTGCCCTCACTACTGAACATGGAACTTTCACGAACATGGAACTCGTTTATTCGAACATTCGGTAAACAATCAAAAAACAACAGAAATGGAAAGATACAGCGCAAAGTTACGCTTGAGCATATGCAGTCAACACGGCATGGATCACATTCATATGTATTTAGCGTTCTCTCTTATGCGTTGGCGCCCGCTCGTTTCACGTATGTTATAACATCTATGCAATGAAATTGCGCCAACGCACCCTAGGGAACCCGAAGTATCAAAGCAATCCGTGCCGACTCTAACTCGAAAATCTCTAATGAGGGAGCATTTCATATAAAAAAAAAAAAACGCATTCGCATGAAATATACGACGGAGGTCGAATATTCCTTATGACGAATTTATTTGTGACAAAGGTGACGAATCATTATTAACTTTGTATTCTCTTTTTCGGAGTGAAATTTACTGTCGTCGGTCGCGTGCGTGTGCGTGTGTTTCCTTCCCCCCACATTATCTCGCTCTTTTTCCTCTCGCCCCGAACGAAGGAACAAACTAAATTCGCAATCGAAACAGAGGATATGCCGAAAATCAGTTTTAGCACGTAGACTGAGAGAATAACAAAAGCAAAATCTATGAAGTTGATATACGTTCAGTGTTACGACTTCTGAAGTTGGGATTTATTTGATGCTCGACTAAGTTTGCCTACGTAATAAATGAAACAACCAGATATTTTTCATACAAAATAAATGAAACAACTCATAATAATTGCGTTAACACAATGTCGTTCCTATATAGTATTTGAATTCGCGTGAAACAAAGACTAATTTCCTTGTAACACTTCTGCACTGTTGTTCGCATTTTAACTTACTGGATTCCCTCTGAAATAGTTGAAGAAACGGTTACCCAAGTCCGCCATGGTTTTGCGAAGCCGTTTGAGCATCCCCTAAACAAAAGTAAAAATTACTGATTACCTTGTAAGACCTGCACGGTTGTTACTGTTTTGGTCATATCGATGTTAGAGTTCGAGCCAATGATAATGTCAGAAGACGCGGTCAGTATACGTGTCAAGTCTGTGATTTCAGCGATGCGATATCTGATCGATCTTTCCAAATTACCCTCAAGCAGCCTTCGTCGTGCTCCTTTCACGAAACAGCTATTCTACAAAGCTCTTCGAACATCTTCCGCAGTGCCTTTTGCACGCTCTGAAACCGCGTCTTCTGCCGTTCTCAAGCATATAGCTGCAGGATTAGCGTGCCATACAAATGCCAGATCCTCTCTTAGACGGGTCTGGGGCGGATAAAGTGCGTTAAGGTCAATGGAATACTTTTGCGACACACGGTCGCGTCGCTCTGCACAGCGACAGCGGCCCCTGTCGCGGAGCTCCGGCCCTTTAAATCTGTCGCTGTCGCAGTGCGACAGAGCGACTGCAACAGGGGCAACGGCATGCGTCGGAACATTTGCAGTATGTCAGCCCTCCGCGACACGTCGCTGCGACGGACACGCGAGAACTGTTATTACGACGGCCAATCTTCTCCCTCTGTCTGTCATGCGCTCTCTCATTGTCTTTAACCACCGCTCCGCACCAGCACGCGTAGAAACCATGAGAATTTAGGGGTTCTATAGACTTTAGCTACGGAGGTGAACGACTTACACCGTGTATGCTGCCTTCAAAGGGAGGGAGTCTAGCTCATCAATAAATTAACCTTACAAACCCTCTGTTTCGAAGCAAAATTTAATTTGTTCCAATGCGAGCGTGTGCGGAGCGACAGCGACAGCGAGAGTGAGTGTCGGAAAAGGAGAAGCAGCATGCGCATGCACACGCACACGACGGATCCGAGTATTTTTCGTTCTTATATAGAAGGTAAAGACATTCACAACGATGTAGATGTTCTAAACTCGTAGTTGAAGCAGAATGCGGCGCCAGAATCGAATCATTGTTCTCCTCCTCATTTTATTAAAGGCACTTTTCGCGATAAAAATCGCTTTTCTGTTTTTCGGCTATCTTGAAACCGGCCCAATTCTGATTCCAATGATGCTTCTGGAATCGTACAAGACCTTCTGGGAATGGAATTATGGTCCCTCAAAAATTGAGCTAGGGAAAATGGTGGACGAGCTGTCCGAGGCTTGTAACTTCCGTCTTTTGCAGCCAATGTATGCGAACTGACCTGAGTAAAGAGAGAGGTCGGGAATGAAGGGAAGAACGGGGTTTTTGATCGGAAACCATAGCTCGACTCGCGATTTCGAGTATTCCTTTGTTCACGTCGAGGGGCGGGAAGAGGCCGGTTTTTCCCACAGCGGCGGGGTTTGCCCACTTTTCTAAGCCGTTTTGCGGCTTCTGAGTAGCTTTTCGTCCCGTTTTTTCGACGCTGTTCTGCTTTTGAGAGCCACGAAAAGCGTTTGAGATAAAAGATTCGAGGATGAAGTTTATCGCGAACAGTGCCTTTAATTATCTCAATGGAAAAGGGACCTGTTCTAAGGTCCCCTTTTCCTTTGAGATACTTAATCAACTAAGGAGGAGAACAATGATTGGATTCTGGGGCCGCATTCTGCTTCAACTATGATTTTCTCTCTTGCGCTGAAACTTTGAGCTTATGTCACAGTTTCTTAGTAGCACATTACTAAATTGAATTGAATAACTGTAGAATAAAATTACCAATCCCCGATTATTTCGTCGTAGTCGTCTCCTCTGATACCATTCCCTAGAAATAGAATCTCGTCAACATTTGATAGGTTACGCACCACTACCCGTGAAAAGTGGTAATGTGGTTGCGTTTTCGGCACTTGAAGGCAGCGCCAGGGCAGGACTACGAACAAATTATCATTAACACTGATTCGAACTTATTCCACTTTCGTTAAAGGCACTGTTCGCGATAAACTTCATCCTCGAATTTTTCATGACAAACGCTTCTCGTGGCTCTCAGAAGCAGAACAACGTCGAGAAAACGGGACGAAAAGCTACCCAGGAGCCGCAAAACGGCTTGGAAAAGTGGGCGAACCCCGCCAATATGGGAAAGTCCCGCCTCCTTCCGCCCCCCGACGTGAACAAAGGAACACTAGAAATCGTGAGTTGAGCGATGGTTTCCGATCAAAAGCCCCGTTCTTCCCTTCATGCTCAACTTCTCTCTTTACTCAGGTCAGCTCGCACACATTGGCTGCAAAAGACGGAAGTTACAAGCCTCGGACAACTCGTCCACCATTTTCCCTAGCTCAATTTTTGAGGGACCATAACTCCATTCCCAGAAGGTCCTGTACGATTCCAGAAGCATCATTGAAATCAGAATGGGACCGGTTTCAAAATAGGCGAAAAAACAGAAAAGCGATTTTTATCGCGAACAGTGCCTTTAACCGATCACCTTGCAAGTGCAGTAGGGCTCTAATAGGTCTATTTCCATACAGCTACCATTGTCGGTATAGATATCCAATCTCTCAAGAATTCCAACCATCTTGACGCTGCCATCCTTTTGTTGGAGAGCATGGCCCTAAGTTTTGTGAAATTCGCGAGACGGGAAAGATACAAACTGAAGTGTCAATATAGTTCAAGCACATTTGGAAACTTGAGGCTCACCTTGAATTCACCTAAAGCTGGTGGAGCCACCTGGAATCTAATTTCTAAGAGATCACTCTTGAAGGCATGTCCATGCTCAACTTTAACATAACTTGGCAGCGCGTATTTCGCGACGGAGAGAACCTAAGACATTATGGTTTTTTTTTCATGCAATGCAGTAAGCGGCAGCGTCCATTCTCTTGGAGAGCGCACGATTACTCAAATTCGATGCTAGCACAGGATTTGGTAATCGCTTGCGTTCTCGGTCGGAACTCCTCAGAGGTCGCTCATACTTCCGCCGCCGAGCGGCAAAACAGTTCTATAACATTGATCATGCGGCGCACGACCGTCACTATAGAAATAGATTTCGCCGCGCCCGTTAGCAGTGGAAGTATAAAAAAGCTCTTAGGCACTTGCTTCCTTCACTCGTTCGGGCTTCGAATCGAAAATGAATCGTCGGAAACAGAATCGGAAATGCCTCTTCTGGTTTTCCTAATCTTTTTTTTCATTGGAGTTGAAATTTTTCAATGAAAAAAATTTGGATGCTTTCATTTTTTTGCACCACTCGAAAATGATAAACGTAAATCGAAGGTTTGGAGCTGGTGGTATGTTGAACTAACGAAACACCCAACGAAAACTGTTTGCAATTGGTGGAATAAGGGTTGTTTTTGTTATCGGGTGAAAGTGGACACGTTTTACCGCGCGCGGTCAAAACAGTGACTATTAGCGGCAAAGCGGTGAGGTGGCTAAGCCAGTAGACTCTTACGGCTTGTAATAGAAAGCTCACGTCGTTGGAAGCATCAAAATCCTGCCAAAATGACTGTATTCGAACGATCAATATGGACGAGTTTGTATTTGAGGGCTGGGTTGACGAAAATTTTAACATGCATTGCTCAAGTTTAGTAGTTTTGACCCGTTTTTGACTCTTCTAACGGCGCGAGCTTTCGACTAGGGGCCATATGAAACCAGTAACGCAGTTATCTGAACAACTTCTTCGATCGTGTCTGCTGCCTTTAATGACGGTTTACTGGTCTGTCACGCGGGGGATGTTGAGGGATTTGTCCACAGAACCTCTTCTTTCAGTATTTATTCTCTAGAAGAGGTGGTCGCTCACCCACTCCCACATGCCAGAGTACTTGAGAATCTAGGAATGAGCTCTCGCTTGGCTTATAAGAGCAATGGGCGGGTCTACAATAAATCGTGGTGGCGAATTGATGACGGAGAATGTGCGGAGGAGCGCGCGAGAGCGTTAGACGAAACAAACAGTGTCAATTGACCAGCTGGATACTAACCTACAACGATACTGGTCGAGAGAGACGGCATAGGAAAGAACTGGTACTATGCAGGATGAATACGTTGCTAATGTAAACTGGCAGCGGAGTTTGGGCTAAACTGTTACAAAATACACCCAAATACAGTCGGCATGGAACGTTCTGATACTTTGCGTTAACTAGTCAAGGATGGTGTAGAGTCGGTGCGCATATGTTATAACATTGGTGGCTCGAGTTGGCGCCGACTCCCAATAGGGAAAGCAAAGTGTCAGTGCGTTCCACGTCAACGGTTCTTCCCAATTTTGATTTAATGTGTTTCCTGCCTTCGAATTGATAGCTGACCTTGAATTGGGTATAGGGGTTTTCGCGACCCAGAACACTATGCTAATGGTGACAACTTAATTTCCTAGATTCTAAAATGGTGTTGTCATCGTTAAAAACTAGGGTGCTTATGCAGGATCAGCTCTGCACAGATGGACACACGAAATGGGACCCTGTAATCATACAACTTTAACTCACTTTGTTCAATTTGACAGGTTCGCACTGAGAAGAAACATTGTTAGAGTCTAGCACTTCTTGTAATTGCTCTATCCCTAGAGATCCAAGTTCTTGCGTCAAGTTCGAGTTGCTGTAATACTCTAAGTACTCGACCGAACAGCAATGCAACGTCGGAAAAAAAATTCTCTGAAGACGCATGCGTTGTATGGGGCGGAAGGATGCTTTTTGGCGTTTTATTTTGGGTCAAAAACGCCAAAATAATGGCCTGCATTGCAGTGACGTTTCTCTGCTGTAAGGTATCTGCGAGCTCGAGGTATGAAACAATCTTCCTGCAGGAAGGTTAAATCTCATACTAAATCTCATACAGTCAAATTTTACTAATATACAAGAATCTACTGGAGCTCAAAAAGACGCACAATAATCCCTATAAAAACAGTTACTTAGACATTAGTATAGAAATAATTAATAATAGAATACACACAAAATTGTATAATAGGACAGATGATTTTAATTTCAGAGTTAAAAGATTTCCTCATGCTCATTCTGATATAAAAATCAAAGCATCCACAATTTACACGGAGACATTGAGATTAGCTAATATCTGTTCAATTTTAGATTCCTTCACGGAAAAACTTAAAGAAATGAAAACAGTTTTAATTGGAAACCAATATACACCAGAATTCGTAGAAGTAAATATAATAAAATGCATCTATAAACAAAAAATGATAGCATATAAGATTAACCTAAGAGATGATAAGAAAAGTATAACACAAGTGGTAAAAAGCATAACATTTTAAGTCTTCATTGTTGATAGGTCGGTGTTTGATACTGTCCAAGATAAGGACTTGTGATCATAGGGACTTCATTCTGATATTGATAGTATACGATAGCTTCTTGCCCTAATACCTCTTTCTAACGTTTCTAACACTACATACTTCACTCTGCTCGGCTCATGCTTTCGTATTCATCCTTCTTTTTCATCGACAGTTCTGTTCCTCACTGAGGAGCCCCGGCAGAGCTGTTTGATAAAGTTCGTCTGAGGCCAGGGGCGAAACGAACTTTGTCATCTTCTCTTTCTTACCTTTCCTCTTTTGATTAACCTATCATGAATTATCTGAAGATGAGGTCTAATGTAAATATAAAGTTGGCGATCATGTAATTGTCCATACTTGATGTATATTCCTATACATATGAACTTTATATACATATTAGTATAATTTATATGTGGCGTGCTCCTCATCTCAAAGCCCCGGTCACAGTTGGCCGAACAAACGACTGAGCCCCTTTGTCTCCGGCCTACCCCCACCCGGTTGATCACTTCACACAACAAATGACTCTGGGGCGCATCCGAACCAGGGAGGAACGAACGAAAAATTTCGGGTTTTGGAACAAAAGTTTTTTTTCTCGGGCTTCGGAAATCGGGCGCGAAACGCCTGAAAATTCGCGGAAATGCGGTCTTCGGCAAACGCGAAAAATTATGAAATTATCTATTGTTTTCTTCTTCCCAGATGACCCGATATTTTCGCATTTCGCAGCGTTTTTTTTGCGATTTTTGGAATGCGAAACTGCGGGTTTTGGAAGCGAAACGCGGAACTCCGCTCATCCCTTATCCGAACTATACATTTTATGCGATGATGACTTCTCGAATAATGGATCGATTCGGATAATGCCTTTTTTATTTCCCTAACCATGATTCAATTCGGATAATACCCTTTGAAAGTTTTCGGATAATGAATCGATTCGTGTAATGCACATTTTCATTTGAATCGGATAAGGATATCCGATGATTTCAGATAGTTTTTGATAAAAAAAAACAGTGGATGTGAATGTGAACAGGGTATCCAAGGTTGAAAACGTTTGTGAAACAACGAAAAGATTAAATTGCAGATCTTCATTGTATTTATATTGTGTTCGAATACAACTGGGAATAAATCAGTGTTTAGTAATATTGGAATTTGAAGCTTGCTGCTGCGATTTCGTACTAACAATAAGAAAGCCTGTCGTTGTACCTAAAACCCTGTCGTTCTCGACATTTCACAACGAAATTTACAATGTGGTTCAAAAACAATGTCCAAAATAAAACGTGGAGGTTCAGCTTCTGGCAGATTATGATAGGTCAAGAACTTACTGTGACAGCAGCGTCAGGAAGAACTGCAAGAAATATCGACAAATCTATTTTTCCGCCTAAGCAGGATCTCTTGTGTGACTTTCTATTTTTGAGAATGTAAGGATTGACAGGGGTGAGGGAAAGAAGTTTTTTCTATGTTATAGCGTGATCCACCTTATCCACTTCTATTCATCGAAGCCATCACCTTTGCTTTCCGGCTGTTTACATGATTTTCCCATAGTGAACACTGCCTTTAATCACTGAAACGGTAGTAGCCGTCCACCAACTTTTTGTTGTGACATGCTTTTCAGCGATCTCATCGTCTGCAGCACCAGGGGCTTCATGGTAGGGGTGGCTATAAAATATCCATATCTACTTTTCTTCTCTAAACCCTGTTCTAGATTTAGAGCAGTAGGGCCAATACAAAAAAAAACATAAGGATGAGGACCTTTTTGATGGTGGACGAGCCCACTCTATGTACATCACGGGCATCCTTTTGTATCAAGAACATCAGCTGGCTAGCAATTGGACTTACCCAATGAAAAATGGCCTTCAGGCTGGTGTTCCCGATTATTCCTGCCCTCACCTAATCAAAACATTGAACGGAGTGTTTTTTTATATGGTTCACCTTGTGTTTGTTAGCAAAAATTGGCAATTATTCCGGCCTGTGAATGTCAGTGTTTTTTTTTTGATTATACACACAGGAGACTCCGAACTTTCTGGGCGGAGCTGTGCACGTGTGTGCGAATCACCGACTAACGAACTTAAAGGCAGCAGACACGCTCAGAAATGATATCAATTTTATGGATTGAAAAACACCCGTTTCAAAACTATAGGTCTACTAAATGAAATCAATGTTTTATTACGACAACCAACAGTAATCAACGATTTACTCTGAGAGTTTTCGCCGATAAATAGCCAAGAAATGCCTGCTTGCCGAGTAATAGCCGCTGAATGGCCGCTAAATAATGCTCGCCGCAAAATAGCCGCCAAAAAATGCTCGCCGCGAAATAGCCGAGAAATAATGCTCTCCCGGTAGATATACGGAGCATTCCAGAGGCATGATTCAGATGTCAGCACCTCCGTTGGTTCAATTATCCAAGTTTGAGGTACTTGGACCTCGTTCAGCCTCTGGAGGCCCCGCCCAAGCGCTGGCGGCCCCAGATGGTGGCTCGGCGAGCAGGCGACGGTTGCGTCTTGGTTAATTTTGTTTACTTCTGAGTATTTCTCGGTCATATCTCGGCTATTTCTCGGCTACTTCTTGTCCCTTCCGTGAAAAACCGAGAAATAGCCACGAAATAGCCGGGAAATAGCCCATAAGCAGCCGCTGAGGAGCCTGGTGGGCTATTTCCCGGCTATTTCGCGGCCAAAACTCTTAGAGTGTGGGCCGCGGCAGGTCGTTATAGGTCTAGTTTCATCATTCGGGGTCGACTGTTATCAGCTGAGGTCGATTTCATTTTTCGAAAGCAATTTTTGTGAGATCGTAGAATTTGCCTTACTTCGTTTCTTCCCCGCGTTACACTCACATATCGACAAGTCGGAACGGCCGCCAATCTGTCAACTATCACGGACCAAAACAAAAACAGAAAATTTCCAAACCAACTTTTAAAGGCAGTGTTCACGATGAAAATCGTTTTTCTGTTTTTCCGTCTATCTTGAAAACGGCCCCATACTGATTCCAATGATGTCTCTGAAATCTTACAAGACCTTCTGGGAACGGAGTTATGGTCTCTCAAAGATTGAGCTAAGGAAACATGGTGGACGAGTTGTCCAAGGCTTGTAACTTCGGTC
Organism: Aplectana chamaeleonis; assembly: GCA_029168955.1. Taxonomy (NCBI): domain Eukaryota; kingdom Metazoa; phylum Nematoda; class Chromadorea; order Rhabditida; family Cosmocercidae; genus Aplectana; species Aplectana chamaeleonis. The sequence continues at coordinate 3,878,384 of JAPDOI010000013.1, read as the reverse complement.
TTTTGCAGCCGATCTATGCGAGCTGACCTGAGTAGAGAGAGAAGCTGAGAATGAAGGAAAGAACGGGGCTAATGATTGAAAAACATCGCTCATCTCACGATCTCGAGCATTCATTTGTTCACGTCGGTGGGCGTGTGATGCGCTTTTGGGGTTTTCAATGCGCTCAAAGTTGCAACTTCGGGCTCTTTTGGGGCTCTTTCTGGCTCGTTTTCATGCGTTCTTTCGACGTTAACGTTACAGTCTGACCCTCCACTACCGATTACTAGTGGAAACTGAAACACATTTTTTATCGTGAACACTGCCTTTAAGACAATGGAATTAGCGGAAAACCGGAGTTTGCCTGACTAGAAAAAAACATTTCCGGTGTCAGACAGCATTGAACCGGCCATTCGCCTGGACGCTGTCGACAGGTCACCGGCAGCCTTTTGGCTATTACATGCTCAGCACTCTCGCCGTTGAGCAATCACTTGTCAGCGGTCCGCCAGTCTCGGCCGGCCGTTGGTTCGAGATAGGTCCTTTGGCTTATGTATCGTAAGAGATCACCTACGCCATGGCCCGCGGTGAGAGGTCAAGCTTTCCCCCTCTCCCCCCAACCGTAATGGAGATCTCCTCACCATTCAACAATACTACGGCTCATGAGAGTGATTTGAGGTCACATTCCATGTCGGCATTTATAAGCTCGGTGAGCACTGTGTGAGTTTATGTGTCTTTGAAGCCGACTGAAATTATCTGTGACCGTTGTTAATGGTACATTCAAACGTCACGAGTCGTTATCTCCCAGGAGTGGACAGCCACGTGACTATTCAGCACCAATCAAATGCCAGTCGGTCGTGAGGCACCGCTATAGTTATCAACCAAGAACTAGGCAACTGGCGCTTTTTCGCGAGTCAACGATAACTTGGACCGTTAGTTAATATGGCTGCTGAAAGAAGACTACTCGCTTGTGGCACCTGATGCTAAATGATAGAGAAAGTTGAACAGATTGATAACTGGGCTGACAGATCTCATTCACTGCCCTCAAACGTACCTTACTGGGTCCTTCTTAAACTGACACATACAGTACTGAAAAGGAATCGGCAGCGTTTTACACGTTCTTGGTACACTCTTTTCAAACTTTCGAAGCAAGGAAGATCCCCTCGAATTGTTATTGTAGCGTTTGAAGGTCACGTTCGTGAATAGAGTCTGAGGCTGATCCTAGAAAATAGACTGAAAATGTGATAGAAGAGACATATCAACTTCTGCGAACGTAAGAAAATGTAAGATAGGAATCAGATCGTTGAACTTCTTTGGGTGAGAAAATTAGAGCATAGGATAACCCTCACATGAAGAATATCCTTTAGTGTGGCGTACAAGTCATGAGGAGTGACGATTTCTTCAGCGTTTTTATGTATCTGCTGATAGATATTCGAACGTCTCAGGTATTTTGGCAGTACCACGTAGAGAAATGGATTATTTCGCTCGTATTCACCAATATCGGTGTATGCTTCCTGGAAAAGTGCGAATAACACAAACTCCATGTACAAGGTTTGTTAGTGCCACTTCACCAATTGCAAATGCAGAGGAGTCAAGCAACTTGGTGTACTGACTCTACTGAAAAATGCTTGTCCTCAATAAGTTTAGAGGTGCGGACCAGCGTAGGGCCAGAGAATGTGCATGCGTGTCTCCTTTTCGACACGCATGTAGTCAGCGACGTAACGAACGTATTTGTGGGCATATGGCATGACTTCTTTTGCTAAACCATAATCCTTACCGATCCGAATCGCGGTCCGTGATCACCGAAAAAGAATATAAACGTGTTGTTGAGCTAAAAATCAAGACAATTTTTTCAATGAGGAGCTGCAGTAATGATAGTTGACCTACCACATCTCTATTTCTGAGGAAAAAATCATATAGTTCATAATCGCTTTGGTACAATAACCGGGCGTTGTCGTGTGCCAAATCGACAAACCAAGCGAATGAAAGTTTGGGAGAACCTGCAACAGAATGTGTGGTGCGGAATGCTAAAGCAGGTGCTTGCCTCGCATTGAAACAAGAGTTAAGTTGCTTTTGGCTTGCACGAGATATGTTAACATCACGAACCATCTGCCTAGCCTTGCTCACTGCAACACAACTAGGCTCTGGAGCTATAGTAGCGCAGGAATACCAGTCCTTGCCCCTATATCTTTCCGCAACTAGGCCCGGTCCTCACCACTGCCTCTCCAGCAAGCGTGTTTTCTTCAAAAAGTAGGCACCATCAACGTGCACGATCCCATGCCCGCGATATCGAGCATGGCCTTCTAGGCTTGGCGCGCTACAGCCTTTCTATCCGCTGCGGTTACCAATGTGAAGACACAGCCCTAATCGCTCCAGTGTGGGTGACTACAGCCGTCATAACTGTTGCCTTTGACGTGCATTACCAAACGGAAGCTCAATCATTGATCATCCCACAGAGGACGGCAGAGTCAACACGCAAGAACTGCCACTAGCTCCCAACATTTGTGGTGATTGCTACTGGCAAAATGGCAAACAAGGCGTAAACTCACTACACTGAGTAAAAAGCAATACGACACTAGAAAAACACTGCCAGGCCATGAGTCTTCATTTGGAGCGCATCTTTTACTAGGACCTAACAAGGGAAGACCCCCGGGGGAGAACACGTCTTGAAAAAAGTTCTCTTGAGAGTTGTGGGGGATGGATAGAGTAGCAATAATCTATGGTAGGTTTTTCCTTAGGGCCTTCCGATACTTCAGAAAAAAAAGAAAACAATTGTCTAAAACTACCTGTAACCCCCTACTCGGAGCAACTGGAGTGAGTTCATATGCTTGGCACACATCTAATTACAATAAAATTGCCCTATACATGGTCTGACGGTTTGATTTTGGCCCATTCGTGAGATATAAGCTGTTTCCGAGCTCATTGTGCATTCAATTCCTCATATCACTTGATTGAAGTTGCTATAGCCACTGTGCAGGAATGGGCGAGAGGATAACGATTGGGAATGCAAAATTACGAAGGGATGCTGTGTTGAGGGTTCGATTCCCGCAATGCATCTTCTGGAAAAATTGTTTTGCATTTATTCGATTGTTTATCCACGTGGTTTCTCATTCATACTTTGACTTGCTTTTTCCAATCTTACTGGATTTACAATTTCTATCGCGTGAATCCATGTAGTATATGAGCATTTCCTCACCTGATTCAAAGATTACTCTTCTCACCTTCTTGTGCTAGCATTTCGGTTTCATTGAGAAATACTGCAATGTGAACATCTTGTAACTTTGTTTTACTTTTCTCGAGTCAAGAAAAACACCTTTCTTGAACACATAAAAGTCGTTTGTGAATAATCGTAGAAAAGCCGTTACCATTGCAAGAAGCAAAGCGATGAACCTTTCGGTAAAAATTATTATCATGGCCGCAGTTTTCATTTTCAGAAGGCGACAATCGGTTGCCCAATTCACCTGCTGACCCTTCATCGAAAACTACTATACTTGGCCCGATCACGCAGAATTTTTTCCGATTATTTGGAGTTCGAGGGTGAGTGAGCGAGTGTATGGCGAAAAAAAGTCGAATTTTTTTTTCTGTCCATGTTGATCCAAATAAAGCATATTGAGGTAGACGGGCATTAGATATTGTAGCCAGTAAGTTTTCTCTTCTGAAAAACCGAAAGCACAGCCATGGTGGACGTTTGAAGAGAATGCGTCCGCTAATTTTTCATGTTTTTCCAATATTTAGCTCTACCGGATGGCTCTTAGGAGAAACCGAACACAGATTATTGTTACTCCATCCATCCCCCACTACTCTAAGAAGAACTTTTTTCAGGACGTCTGCTCCCCCGGGGGAGGAGACGTCCTGGAAAGTCACTTTCCGCAGTGAAATGATAGGCGAGAAGGACCCTAGGCTCCCAGTGTTGAAAGAGCGGTTGAAACGAGCCAGGAGGGACAAAATAACGGCTGCGAACAAGCGTTTTGGTGCCCCAGACATGCCTGGTGCCCCAGATCCTTCCGCTCGATATGAACAAATGAAGACTCAGATTACAGGAATGATCAAGTCAAGGAAGGGCTGATAAGTGAGCTGATTGCTTGGTTGCATTGAGTGTTATCATCCTTTACATCGGTCAATTCCTCCACGCTCAAAAATCAACGTAAACAAGGCAGGACCTAACTTGGCGCGAAAAGCAAATAGGCAAAAAAGAGAAAATGTTATTTAAAGGCACTGTTCGCGATAAACTCCATCCTCGAATTTTCCGTGACAAACGCTTCTCGTGGCTCTCAGAAGCAGAACAGCGTCGAAAAAATGGGACGAAAAGCTACCCAGAAGCCGCAAAACGGCTAAGAAAAGTGGGAAAACCCCGCCATTGTTGGCAAGTCCCGCCTCTTCCGCCCCCTCGACGTGAACAAAGGAACACTCGAAATCGTGAGTTGAGCGATGGTTTCCGATCAAAAGCCCCGTTCTTCCCTTCATTCTCAACTTCTCTATTTACTCAGGTCAGTTCGCTCACATTGGCTGCAAAAGACGGAAGTTAGAAGCCTCGGACAACTCGTCCACCATTTTCCGTAGCTCAATGTTTGAGGTACCATAGCTCCATTCCCAGAAGGTCTTGTGCGATTCCAGAAGCATCATTGGAATCAGAATGGGACCGATTTCAAGATAGGCAAGAAAACAGAAGAGCGATTTCTATCGCGAACAGTGCCTTTGAGTCTCGAGCCACACTCCGCTAATCTTTGCCATCGCCCACCCAAAAGTTCGCACAAACGATCGATTCAAAGTCATTGCACTAAAAGGTACTTGAAATCGTCGCACGGGGTGATTTAAGATCTCAGCAGTATCGCTGGTCGACATACGTTTCAACAAAGCTCCAGCTCATTACGCTGCTGTCATCAGCGCAATCGTAACCTTACTATCAGTTTTTACCACAGAAACCCACTTGGATACGCATTCACAAATAGTGAAAGGTTTTCGATCATGTTACTATGTTCCAATTGACAGGTCCCTTGTAGATGAATGCGGCTCAGTTGTTCATCTTTCTGAAGCATGGTGTGGAATGGCCTGAATAGCGAATATTGAAGCCCAGCTGGATGTTTAGAAGAGCATCGTCCGCAGCAACTTTCGCCCTTGGTGCTTCTTCGAATTTCATTCATTTGAACTTCCTCTCTGAGTAGTATGGGTTTGTAAAGTTTCACATCTCATCTCAGCTGAATAAAGAAAAAATAGCTGGATAAAGCCGGGCCCAGTGGGGTTGGCTAAGAATTGTGAATTCGCGCGAACGGCGCCGCCTTCAATAAAAATGTGGCAACCTGTAAGTGTGGTGAAAAAATCTCTCCTTCGTTCCGAGACAGTCCGGGTAATTCAGAACACTGGCGTCATAGTCTTCAATCGCCGCAATCTAAAAAAATACGGAGTAAGTGATGTCAGATTTACTGTTGGGAATATGGCCTTACCTTATATCCTGCTCTTTTATACTCCAGTAGGATGACTGAGTCATTGTCAAGATATCTATTGCAGAACTCGTCGAAGGTAAAGTCTGGTTCAATATCCGGCAAATTCATTGGCGTTCTTACAACAGTTTCCACGATTTTGCCTGAATGTCGGTGGAATTCTCAAATTAGGCGAAGTGCAATGTTAGATGCTTGTAAGGCACAACGGTGAATTTAGGTTCTAACCGAACGCTGTAATATCTCATGTCCCTTCCAGACTTTAACAGTACTTAGATGCCCTCATAACCAGGGCTGTGCGGAACTCTTTTTCAAGATTTTCGGAAATGGAAACGGAAGAAAAATGGCCAAAAAACGCCGGGAACGGAAGTGCCAATACCGGAACGTAAGAGAGTGAAAAATTTTTGGGTTTTCTCATTCTCACGCTTCGCTGCTGCTCATCGCCACCAGCTCTCACTCAATAACCAATGATTTCAATCAATAAACTAATACTTGTTCTTAATTATTTCACTACGAGGCGGTCAACGATTTCGAAGTCTCGCTTCTGGAAATCCAAATAGGCAAAATCTAAAAATACCTATTGTATGCAGCACCCTTCAGGGGTGTGCGGTGATTGCCGTATGCCGACTGCAGTTTGCTGGCCGTCTTGGGGTTCGCCGTTGCCGTTTGCCAAAATTTTATCCTTCGTTGCCGCACACTTCTGGTGCACAGCATGTTTCCCAGAAAGCAGTGCAAGCGACACCAGGTGTCCTTCAAGGCTGACCAGAACTCAATTTTCACATAATAAACGACTACATTTTCTTCTTTCGAACCGTACTTGCCTACTCGAGTGGGTATCAAACTATCGAATTTGAAAAATAAAATAAAAACTTCACGGCGAGAAGGGAAAACTCTTTTATAATCTGCCTTCAACGAGCCCGTGGGCACATCCACCTGCCTCCTTTCAGGACGACATGATGCGCGTGCAAAACAAAATTATCTTGATTTCTGTTGCTGTCGTGGGGCCAACAAGCGAAGAAGTGAAATCAAGAAGATAAGCCTTACAAAACAATTGAATCTCAGAGAAAAAGTTAATACTCTCAGAAAGAAATCCTCAAAAGGCCATCAGATTCCTGCCACGTTCGTTTCGTTCCATCATTTTATATTATTCCATTCTCAGCTCCCCAAACTTCGTGTATGTTTCCAATATTCGCTTGAACTCAAAGGGGTGGATCTGATCTTCAGGGTCTCATAAAACTTTCGAAAATACTCGCCTAGACCCACTATCATAGATCGTGTTGCACTCATTTTTTCCGTTTCCGGGCCTAAAAACTCAGAAAGGGAAGCGGAACGAAACAGCCCAAAAAATGCCGCAAATACGGAAACGTATTCGGAAGCGGAACAGTTTCGCATAGCCTTGCTCATAACCCTCTTTTTGCAGCTGATGGAAGGCGTTCTATCAAGGAGGCATTGCGAGACTGTTCGGGCATTCAAGTTGGTAGGGTGGGCTTGTATGCACCATTGTTATTGACTGTTCAGTTGATTTTTCTGAATCAGGGCTCACTGTGCATAAACCAGGGGCTGCAATCAAATTCGCAAGGGATGGCAAGGCTTCAGGCGTAGACATTGTTGCTTCTGGGGTCATTAAAACTGGTGTGGGCTTGCTGCTTCGTCAACTCAATCGATTAATTGCTCTCATCTGACAGTCCTAAAACATATCCGCTACCTGGAAACGCGCTATAGTTGTACCCATCCATGAAAAACATAAAGCTAGTGACTAAAATTTCACGGAAGGATCACTCTGTTATCAACTGTAGGGAAAGTCTTCATGAAGAATATCCATAACAGGCTGTGACGTCATCGAGAGGAGACCCGTTCGGGGTGTGCAATGAGGATGTCAGCAAGGGAAGAGCTGCAGTGATCAAATCCTCGCTCTTCGAAATTCAATGAAAGGAAGGATTCGCTATGGGAAGAGAGTTGTCGGCGTCACATCCATGGATTTCAAGTCTGCATTTAATTGTGTTCATTGGCGTGCGCTGTGGAGCAGCACTTGATAACGAGCATTTACCGAAAATGATAATGATCATACTTGGAAAAGTTTATTAAGGTTAAATCAGCTCCCATCGCGATGGAGATAAGTTGTTCGAAAAGGGTATGGTTGATGTTGGACTGTTTCTCACGCTACCATGAGGAAGGTCTTTGAGAACAGGAGAGACATCTAGTATGACAGAATGAGTACGTCATGGGTTCGACGTTCGGTTATGACAGTGCAGTCTTTGTAGATACCGATGCGGATGCAACATATGTATTTGATAATTAGTGTGGCGCAGGTTGCAAGTTCATACGGTTTTATAATAAACCAGGAGTATGCCAATTTTATGCCATCGGATTGCTTGCTTGCATCTGTGCACTTCGAGAGAGCAAGACTTCGGCAGGTCAAGGAATTCAAATAGCTCGGATTATCAGTGCAAGAACGCAAACTTGCTGCCGCGGGAGTGGTATGCAGCAGAGATGGGCAAGCATCCTGCGAGCTTGTTTAGATTGGTTGGTATCTGTAAGGAAAAAACGTTTTACTGAATACTAAAGCGCGATCGTTCCGAGCGCTTATGTTCCTATACAGTACGGTTAAGAAATGTGGACTTTAGTGAAGTCAATCCTCGTCAAGCTGGAAATATGCTAAGTTTGCGTCAGATTCTTGGAGTCACGCCACGTGACGTGTCTGCAGCGACTATATTAGTGAAAGTTGTATAGATCAACCGATGACTGAAGAACAACTACAGAAAAGAAGATTGCGATGCATTTATGTAGTATGGACGCTATCCGTCTACCGCACACTATTCTGTGTGGACGCTCCCGCCATCGTGGAGAGTCCAGAGAGCGGCCTGAAGAAGACGTGACCCAAGCATAAGGAGGAGGATCTGGAGAAACAACGGTGCTCTTGTCTTTGGGCTGAACTTATTGCTGCGAATCTACTCAATGGAACTGCATAATTCAACGCGCACGAGCTCCTATAGCACATACAGCCTTGTATTAGTTGAGAAGACATCCGGCCTCACAAGACGCCAGCTAACGGGATGAGAGTATGAGGAGTGATTACTGCCGATAAGATAAGTGTTGTCGACAGACTAGGCAGCAGATTCAGACTAAATGAATCACCACCATTGACGCAATTAACGCTAGTATACATCCCCATGAGTGCTATCGATTTTACGGTATGAATTGAAAGCTAAGAGCTCTTAGTTTGAGAGTTGACTAGATAAAATTCGTCAAGAAAAATCGTTGGAAGTGGAGAAAGAACGGGTCGTTTCTGAAATTGGTTGAAAGCGGACAAGGCGAACGCAAAGGTACACTTGCGCCATTGTGACAGGAATACCGTTGCTATCCCACTTGCATAATCTGTCGCTGAACGTTTACGCCGTTCAAAGCATTAGCAAAACCGTATTCGAGCACTTTTGCACAGCGAGGCGTGAAACTTCGCCCACTTTGCCGGTGAAACTCTTCTTCTCTACAGGTTTGTGGCTCAAAAACAGTCCCTTTGGTTCGTTTTTACGTTTCCAACGAATTAGTTTTAACGTAGATCGTATCAGTTAACAAACCTAGTTATTCCAACCGCTTTTGTGAGCGTGTATGCTGCCTTTAAGAAATACTACTTGGTCGCAGGAGAACTCTCCACTGTTTGAAGGGGCAGTGCCAAGTGCCCAGTACTCAACTTCAATTCACAGTGGGTAAAAGATGCTGAATGATTCATGCGAAGATCCATGCGAACGCACTTCACAAAGAAGCATGTCCCACCTTGTGGTTAAGTCTTTGGCAATCAGACTTCATGTAGCAGGTGAGAGGCCGAAATCATTTGCTGAGCTTCCTTAAATTGTCAGGTGCGAATAGTTAAAGGCAGTGGTCGCGATCAAATATGCTTGTCGTCTTTTTCTTTCCAAATCCTTTCCTGGGTCTCGAGTAGTGGGACCTATAAGAAAAAATCGCGAAAAAATCACTGTTTTGGGCCGAATTTGAAACCTGAACTTTCTTGTCTTTTGATGGTGGACGAGCCCTCTCCACATCATCGGCATCGATGACCTCTTATATCAAGAACATCAGCTAGCTTGAAATTGAATGTCAATCAATGAACCTTCGAATTTATGTGTGTATCTAGTCAAAAACATTGACTGAGGTGATGCTTTCATTATTCAACCGTTTTTATTCGTTAAATTTGCATTTATTTCGTCCTCTGAATGTCGATGATTTTTGACTGCTCGGCATGAGACGGCGATCTTTTTCGTCATCGCTGTGCACGTGTGCACGAACTAGCTTCTTTGGGCCCTAGAAACTCTATTTGTAGACCGTTTTTCACCGCGCTACCTTCATAGTTTTTCAGCTGTTTTTGATCTAAGTTGATTTTTGTAGTTTTTTCGATAACGTTTTTCATCGTGACCACTGCCTTTAAGGTCCGTTAGCAGATGTTTTCGATCAACGAGAAAAGTCGGGATTGCATTTTACGCCAGTCAGATATAGTTGAGGGTGTTGGCGGATTCTAAAAGATTACAAACCGTCAGCTGTGTATGCGCGACTCTATGATTGCGTAGTTTCGTTTGAGACTTATCAACTCCGTGCGAATGGAGCGAATTGTCAATTTGATGAAGTTGGTGCGACTCTCCTTCAAAATGTGTCGTGAACAGATATCCAATTGTTCACAACGATATCTGGATTTACTTCATAGAAGTAGCGTTTGGGCCTCTCAAAGAGGTCACTTACAAACTGGCTGGCCCACGGCTCCGCGCTAATCTGTTCGACTCAACAGTTTTCCCTGCGCTCTGCTGACCAGACGGAACGTGAACCGACACACGCTTCCACTTCAAGATCTTTGCAAGTTACCCAAAGACTGCTCGAGCATCTAACAGCGGCCCACCAAACATCAAGACACGTACGCAGTTTGGACCTTAGAACTATATCCCGTCTTCAGGATCCATTGTAATACGCATCGAAAGCCAAAGTTAAATGAGCCGGTCACTTTTTGAGGAGAGCCGACGACAGATGGACAAGAAAAATGACCGAAGGGACTCCGATTCAGCGCTTGCGCAGTCGAGGCCACGTGTTAGATGGGCAAACGTTTTTTTCGAGACTGTTAATTAGCTGTCGGAGCAGCGAACATTTGCTTCCAGGCTCAGTGATCATGACAGAATGGCAAGACGGAGCAGGCCACCACCATTGCAAGCGACTACGAGAGGACGAGACGAATGGAAGTTTTGCTGGGGCTCCCACGATCCGTGATGACGAGTGGAGCGTGCGTCCTTCATTTTGTCGTTTTTTTCGTTTTCAAGCCTTTTTGGAAAAAAAATCTATATCGAAAAAAAATTTCGTTTTTGTCTATATTCTGGCATCCTGTGCAATGCAATTACAAGCGTACCCTTCGTAAACCTGACCGTTCTGCGCTGACTAATTCTAAGTCATTCCTACTGTAGATGCAGACGTCTGCAGCAACTCTGCATTAGCCAGGTATTCGCTGCGCGTCAGCTGCTGGCGAGTTCGTCGATACGCAGCCGAGGCACGGGGTGTCGGGCCTGGAACGCCACCTAATTTAGCGACCTGCCTGCCCCTCGCGCCAACCAGTTCGTCGATTTTTAATTTTTTAATGATTTGATTTGGTTTTTTAATGTTGTTATACCTGTGTTTTTATGTTGTTTTGTTTTATTTTTTTGTAGTAACTTGCTGGGGCGTCCTCGAGCATACGGCCCGTTGAGCAAAGAAGCCGTTGCTGAAATTCCGGTACAGGGGTCGGTACCGCTTTGGCGGTGGAGGAACCCCTGCCGATTGGCCGATGGGGGCAAAACCCCACCCCGTACCCCAATCTGCCCCTGCACCGCGATTCCCCAATCCGTAGCATAGGTTCGCGACACCCCCTTCCCTTCCTAACAATGACCGCGCTAAATCTACCCCAGAGCCGGCCACCTAGCTCGAGTCTACTGCTCGTCGAAATTTACTTTGTCTAAATAGCAAAAAAATCGATGGCAATTTTTTCCCTAATGGCCTTCAGTTTTAGTTACCACTTCTAGAAGACGACGATTTAGAGAAAAAGGTGCAGCTACTGGAATGTTATCAAAAGATGCCTCACCGTAAGTTCTAGCAAATTGTTTTCTAGATTCGCCACCATCCTAATCCCGTAGCGAAAGCCGCGGAAAAAATATTTTGAAAAATCCCGTTAGAGTAGTTCTCTACAAACTTTCAAAACATTCGACCTTTTTTCTGCATACCTTTGAAAGGTAAAATTATATTCTGCTGCCCTTTTCCAAACTGCTTAATTCATTCCGTGGGCTTACACTTCTGATGTTCGGCCCGCCTCCAGTTCACAAGCTGCAGTAGAAAAAGAAGTGGCCGTGCGAGTGGTGAGACTGGTATTGTTTCAAATGCTTGAAAACATCATGATTCCTACTCTTCAGGGAATGGAGGAATGGTACGCCACGCTAGCAAATCCGAAGGAGAATCCATTTAACTCCCGGTCACGCCATGAAAACGGAAATCTACCCCACGATTTTCTCTGTACATGTGTTGCCTTTTAGGGAGCGCAGTGTTGGAGCGAACATTCTCCACAGCTGGTATTATCATCAACGACTATCGTAAACGTCTATCCCACAAACAATTTGAGATGCTGTTGACCTTGTCCAAAAACATACTACTCCTGAGTTTTGATTAGGTGATCTCTACGAATCGAGTTCGGTGTACACAATGAAGTAAATATGATGTAAACTGTTGTATTTGATTCGAATTCTTTGTTTGAAATGTAGATGCAAGTTTAGGTTGTTTCGTGAGAAATATCTTTTGACCAAAATAAAACCCTTTCGATGGCGAAATAAATTTTTTTTTCAGTTTTTTTACGGATTTTTTCGATTTCAAAACCGAAAATTTTTTGTTTTTCCGGTTTTGAAATTCTTCGCACATGCCTGATGACGAGCCGGCAATATAGCAAAGTGAACTGAGTAGCGCATTTTTTTCTCAGAAGTACATGTTCTTTTAATTCAGAGGCCTCTATTTTAGATGTACCTCGAATTGAGGTGTTCTACAAAAAGAGGGTGTACTTCCTATTCTCAGAGCATCATTTTGGTGTATTTCTATTAGAGGTGTACCACTGATAGGGTGTGTAAGCTCTGCTACATCCCTAGTGACCTGTTGATTTCGATTATCACCAGCAACGGATCGGTGGGCCTCGGTTAAATATAAGTAGTGATAAGGAGGTTTCGACGAAAAAACCGCTCTGTGATAACCGAAAACATGAGTTCATTTGAAATGAAACAGAGTCTACTTACATTATTCGACAAATTTTTCTGAATTTCCAAAAATAAAATGTTTGCACTCCGGACATTTTTAGAATAACACAATTTGTATCTATTCAAATTTCAGACCACAACTGCGAAAGCGTAGGCACTTAAAGGCACAGTCCAACCTCAGAGGCAATTTTTGATATTATGGTCCGGTCGCCGCCTATAGCAACCCTGCCAAGCGCGGAATCTCAATTCGCTGAAATCAGCGAGAAAAAGCGAGGAAAAGTCGACCACGCCCCTTTGAAAGAAAAAATGGGTAACGCCCGCTGACAGGTTTCCGATCTCAATAGGGAAGAGACGGGCGAATGGTTTTAATCAAAACCTATGTTCTTCGATTTTTTTGGGTCTGGCTTTAAATTGTGGCCTGCTTCAGAGCGATGGCTGCGAGTAACGAGAAAATACAGGCTCGAGACAACTCGTCCGCGAACTTCCAGCCGTTCAAAATTGAAATTTTTGAGGAGCCGCAGCTCCGTTCGCAGTGAGTTCTGAACGATTTTGAAGACACCATTGTGATCAGCGTGAAATTTTCTCCAAGATAGGCAGAAAAACGAAAAATCGATTCTGAGGTTGGACTGTGCCTTCAAAGGCAGCAGACACGCTCGAAAAAGTTGTTGGGATAACTATGTTTCTGAACAAGTATGGCTCCTAGTAGACTGCTCACGCCGTTGGAAACGTCAAAATTGAGCCAAAACTACTAAATTTCAGCAATGCAAATCCGAAAATTTCTGCAATCCCGCCCCTGAGCTTCTGCAACCCCGCCCCAAAACACAAACTCGTCCAGATTGATAGTACAAATACGGTCACTTTGGCTGGTCTTTGATGTTCCAAAAAGGTGAACGTCCCAGCCTAGTCTGTAGGAGTATATTGGCTTCTCTATCTCAACAGTTTTGTTGCTAATATTCGCTGTTTCAACCGCGCGCGGTAAAACTCGTCCACTTTCACTCGATAAGAAAATAACCGTTATTCCTCTATTTGCGCACAGTTTTCGTTCGTTTTTTCGTCAGCTCCCAATACAACCAGCTCCAAACCTTTGATTTATGTCATAAAATCGATACCATTTCTGATAGTGTCTGCTGCCTTTAAACTCAATCTAATTGTGGCTTCCACAATCACTGATACCATCTTCATTTTCAAAACCTTGAGTCACGTTTTTGTCAGGCGAATTCTTCCAACAACTGTATCAAAGCGGGATCGCTTTTATCAACGCGCGCTCGACGAAGAAGAGAAAGGCCAATAGGAACAGACTCGTGGGGCTTGAAGAAATGGAATTGATCGTCGCCCAGAGCGATTGAAAATCGCGGTTTAGGAACGATTAGGCGAGATAACTTCCTGAGAAGACTTTTCCGCATCCACAATCCAGTGTATGTAGGTAAACGTTCAAAATTGGTGATGCCGGATTGACTCGTCGTTTGAACGATTTCTGTACATGAGTCATCCAATTTAATAACGCTGGCGAACCCTGAACTTTGAAGGACCGTTATAGTCAACGCCCAGGGCCAAAAAAACTTAGAATGAGTATCACCTAATCAAGTAGACATGCCTGCAAAGTATCTAAAGCAACCCCGTGTATTTGCCGCAAATAACCGCGGGTATTAATTTTCAGCTCCGAGTGTTTTTTGATAACTTCGCTAAAGTTTCATCGGAAGTTGTCCCAGACAAGCAATCTCTGGCCGAAAAATGAGTTTCTTGGTGAATATCTGAACTTTGCAATACTCAATGGAACATCTCGCGCAATTAGGCTCCTCTCGAATGCCAATTGGTTTGAAAAGCGCTGATTCAAGAATCGAAGGCCTACCCCAAAAAGAGGTGTATCTGTAGAAGAGTTGTACTTCAAACAAAGGATTTACTTATAATTTTCAAGCCTCTATTCCAGATGTACTTCCAATAGAGGTGTGCTTGAAATAGGAGCTATACTTCTAATACTCAGCCCTCTCTCTTTGGTGTATTACAAATAGAAGAAATACGGTATGTAATCGCATTGCCTTCTCTTCGTGCATAGCCAACTTTGGAGCGCGTTTTAATTGTTCATCGGCAAAGAGCCACTGTCATCCTACTATATATATTTTGGTAAATTTGTGTGTGCGTGTATGTATGTATGTATGTATGTATGTATGTATGTATGTATGTATGTATGTATGTATGTATGTATGTATGTATGTATGAATGTATGTATGTATGTAGGTATGTATGTATGTATGTATGTATGTATGTATGTATGTATGTATGTATGTATGTATGTAAAGGTGTGGCGGTGTATGTATGTATGTATGTATGTATGTATGTATGTATGTATGTATGTATGTATGCATGTATGTATGTATGTATGTATGTATGTATGTATGTATGTATGTATGTATGTATGTATGTATGTATGTATGTATGTATGTATGTATGTATGTATGTATGTATGTATGTATGTATGTATGTATGTATGTATGTATGTATGTGTGCGTTTCTCTGTGTTTGTTTGACCGTTTATTCGGCTTGACTTTCAAGGCGGGCAACCCTACGGGGATGGGCTCCGAAAGTGGGCAGGACGTCAGGGTAAGGGTGCAGGACCTTAGAAGTGATGCGCAGTATATCATAGGAAGGGTACGGGACTCGAATTGTAGTGCGCCAGACGCCGTAGAATGTGTGCGGGACCCAAGTGGGAGAGCGCCGGACGCTATAGAAAGTGTGAGGTGTGTGGGATCCAAGTGGGAGTGCGCAGGGCGCCGTAGGAAGTGTACGGGACCCAAATGGTAGTGCGCCAGACGCCGTAGAATGTGTGCGGGACCCAAGTGGGAGAGCGCCGGACGCCATAGAAAGTGTGAAGTGTGTGGGATCCAAGTGGGAGTGCGCAGGGCGCCGTAGAAAGTGTACGGGACCCAAATGGTAGTGCGCCAGACGCCGTAGAATGTGTGCGGGACCCAAGTGGGAGAGCGCCGGACGCCATAGAAAGTGTGCGGGACCCGAGTGAGAGTGCGCCAGACGCCGTAGAAGTGTGCGGGACCCGAGTGAGAGTGCGCCAGACGCCGTAGAGAGTGTGCGGGACCCGAGTGAGAGTGCGCCGGACGCCGTACAAAGTGTGCGAGATCCGAGTGGGAGTGCGCAGGGCGCTGTAGAAAGTGGGCGGGTTTTAGGTGGGAGTGCGAAGGACGCCGTATAAAGTGTGCGGGACCCGAGTGAGAGTGCGCCGAACGCCGTAGAAAGTGTGCGGGACCCGAGTGAGAGTGCGCCGGACGCCGTAGAAAGTGTGCGGGACCCGAGTGAGAGTGCGCCGGACGCCGTAGAAAGTGTGCGGGACCCGAGTGAGAGTGCGCCGGACGCCGTGGAAAGTGTGCGGGACCCGAGTGAGAGTGCGCCGAACGCCGTAGAAAGTAAGCGGGATCCAAGTGGGAGTGCGCAGGACTCCGTATAAAGTGTGCGGGACTCGAGTGAGAGTGCGCCGGACGCCGTAGAAAGTGTGCGGGACCCGAGTGAGAGTGCGCCGGACGCCGTAGAAAGTGTGCGGGACCCGAGTGAGAGTGCGCCGGACGCCGTACAAAGTGTGCGGGACCCTAGTGGGAGTGCGCTGAACGCCGTAGGAAGTGTGCGAGACCCGAGTGAGAGTGCGCCGGACGCCGTACAAAGTGTGCGAGATCCAAGTGGGAGTGCGCAGGGCGCTGTAGAAAGTGGGCGGGTTTCAAGTGGGAGTGCGCCGGACGCCGTAGAAAGTAAGCGGGATCCAAGTGGGAGTGCGCAGGACTCCGTATAAAGTGTGCGGGACCCGAGTGAGAGTGCGCCGGACGCCGTAGAAAGTGTGCGGGACCCGAGTGAGAGTGCGCCGGACGCCGTAGAAAGTGTGCGGGACCCGAGTGAGAGTGCGCCGGACGCCGTAGAAAGTGTGCGGGACCCGAGTGAGAGTGCGCCGGACGCCGTACAAAGTGTGCGGGACCCGAGTGAGAGTGCGCCGGACGCCGTAGAAAGTGTGCGGGACCCGAGTGAGAGTGCGCCGGACGCCGTACAAAATGTGCGGGACCCTAGTGGGAGTGCGCTGAACGCCGTAGGAAGTGTGCGAGACCCGAGTGAGAGTGCGCCGGACGCCGTACAAAGTGTGCGAGATCCAAGTGGGAGTGCGCAGGGCACTGTAGAAAGTGGGCGGGTTTCAAGTGGGAGTGCGCCGGACGCCGTAGAAAGTAAGCGGGATCCAAGTGGGAGTGCGCAGGACTCCGTATAAAGTGTGCGGGACCCGAGTGAGAGCGCGCCGGACGCCGTAGAAAGTGTGCGGGACCCGAGTGAGAGTGCGCCGGACGCCGTAGAAAGTGTGCGGGACCCGAGTGAGAGTGCGCCGGACGCCGTGGAAAGTGTGCGGGACCCGAGTGAGAGTGCGCCGGACGCCGTAGAAAGTAAGCGGGATCCAAGTGAGAGTGCGCCGGACGCCGTACAAAGTGTGCGGGACCCTAGTGGGAGTGCGCTGAACGCCGTAGGAAGTGTGCGGGACCCGAGTGAGAGTGCGCCGGACGCCGTACAAAGTGTGCGGGACCCAAGTGGGAGTGCGCTGAACGCCGTAGGAAAAGTGCGGGACCCAAGTGGGAGTGCGCAGGACGCCGTATAATGTGTGCGTGACCCAAGTGGGAGAGCGCCGGACGCTGTAGAAAGTGTGCGGGACCCGAGTGAGAGTGCGCCGGACGCCAAAGAAAGTGTGCAGGACCCGAGTGAGAGTGTGCCGGACGCCGTAGAAAGTGTGCGGGACCAGAGTGAGAGTGCGCCGGACGCCGTATAAAGTGTGCGGGACCCGAGTGAGAGTGCGCCGGACGCCGTAGAAAGTGTGTGGGACCCGAGTGAGTGCGCCGGACGCCGTAGAAAGGGGGCGGGACCCAAATGCGAGTGCGGAGGCGACCTTAGAAAGTGTGCGGGATCGAAGTGGGAGTGTGCCGGACGCCATAGAATGTGTGCGGGACCCAAGTGGGAGACCGCCGGCCGCTATAGAAAGTGTGCGGGATCCCAAGTGGGAGAGCGCCGAACGCTATAGAAAGTGTGAAGTGTGTGGGATCCAAGTGGGAGTGCGCAGGGCGCCGTAGAAAGTGTACGGGACCAAATGGTAGTGCGCCAGACGCCGTAGAATGTGTGCGGGACCCAAGTGGGAGTGCGCCGGACGCCGTAGAAAGTGTGCGGGACCCGAGTGAGAGTGCGCCGGACGCCGTAGAAAGTGTGCGGGACCCGAGTGAGAGTGCGCCGGACGCCGTACAAAGTGTGCGGGACCCAAGTGGGAGTGCGCTGAACGCCGTAGGAAGTGTGCGGGACCCAACTGGGAGTGCACAGGACGCCGTATAATGTGTGCGGGACCCAAGTGGGAGAGCGCCGGACGCTGTAGAAAGTGTGCGGGATCCATGTGAGAGTGCGCCGGACGCCGTAGAAAGTGCGCGGGACCCGAGTGAGAGTGCGCCGGACGCCGTAGAAAGTGTGCGGGATCCGAGTGAGAGTGCGCCGGACGCCGTGGAAAGTGTGCGGGATCCGAATGAGAGTGCACCGGACGCCGTAGAAAGTGTGCGGGACCCGAGTGAGAGTGTGCCGGACGCCATAGAAAGCGTGCGGGACCCGAGTGAGAGTGCGCCGGACGCCGTAGAAAGTGAGCGGGACCCAAATGGGAGTGCGCAGGGCACCGTAGAAAGTGTGCGGGATCCAAGTGGGAGTGTGCCGGACGCCACAGAATGTGTGCGGGACCCAAGTGGGAGAGCGCCGAACGCTATAGAGAGTGTGAAGTGTGTGGGATCCAAGTGGGAGTGCGCAGGGCGCCGTAGAAAGTGTACGGGATCCAAATGGTAGTGCGCCAGACGCCGTAGAATGTGTGCGGGACCCAAGTGAGAGCGCCGGACGCCATAGAAAGTGTGCGGGATTTAAGTGGGAGAGCGCCTAACGCTATAGAAACTGTGAAGTGTGTGGGATCAAGTGGGAGTGCGCAGGGCGCCGTAGAAAATGTACGGGACCCGAGTGAGAGTGCGCCGGACGCCGTACAAAGTGTGCGGGACCCAAGTGGGAGTGCGCCGAACGCCGTAGGAAGTGTGCGGGACGCGAGTGAGAGTGCGCCGGACGCCGTACAAAGTGTGCGGGACCCAAATGGGAGTGCGCTGAACGCCGTAGGAAGTGTGCGGGACCCAAGTGGGAGTGCGCAGGACGCCGTATAATGTGTGCGGGACCCAAGTGGGAGAGCGCCGGACGCTGTAGAAAGTGTGCGGGACCCAAGTGGGAGTGCGCAGGAGGCCGTAGAAAGTGGGCGGCGTTCAACTGGGAGTGCGAAGTACGCCGTAGAAAGTGTGCGGGATCCAAGTGGGAGTGTGCAGGACGCCGTATAAAGTGTGGGGGACCCGAGTGAGAGTGCGCCGGACGCCGTAGAAAGTGTGCGGGACCCGAGTGAGAGTGCGCCGGACGCCGTAGAAAGTGTGCGGGACCCGAGTGAGAGTGCGCCGGACGCCGTACAAAGTGTGCGAGATCCGAGTGAGAGTGCACAGGGCGCTGTAGAAAGTGGGCGGGTTTTAGGTGGGAGTGCGCCGGACGCCGTAGAAAGTGTGCGGACCCGAGTGAGAGTGCGCCGGACGCCGTACAAAGTGTGCGGGATCCGAGTGGGAGTGCGCCGGACGCCGCAGAAAGTGTGCGGGACCCAAGTGGGAGTGCGCCGGTAGCCGTAGAAAGTGCGCGGAACCCAAGTGAGAGTGCGCCGGACGCCGTTGAAAGTGTGCGGGACCCGAGTGAGAGTGCGCCGGACGCCGTAGAAAGTGTGCGGGACCCGAGTGAGAGTGCGCCGGACGCCGTAGAAAGTGTGCGGGACCCGAGTGAGAGTGCGCCGGACGCCGTAGAAAGTGTGCGGGACCCGAGTGGGAGTGCGCCGGACGCCGTAGAAAGTGTGTGGGACCCAAGTGGGAGTGCGCCGGACGCCGTAGAAAGTGTGTGGGACCCAAATGAGAGTGCGCCGGACGCCGTAGAATGTGTGTGGGATCCAAGTGGGAGTGCGCCGGACGCCGTAGAACGTGTGTGGGATCCAAGTGGGAGTGCGCAACACGCCGTAGAAAGTGTGCGGAACCTGAATGAGAGTGCGCCGGACGCCGTAGAACGTGTGTGGGACCCAAATGAGAGTGCGCCGGGCGCCGCAGAAAGTGTGCGGGACCCAAGTGGGAGTGCCCGGACGCCGTAGAAAGTGTGCGGGACCTAAATGAGAGTGCGCCGGACGCCGTAGAAAGTGTGCGGGAGCCGAGTGAGAGTGCGCCGGACGCCGTAGAAAGTGTGCGGGACCCGAGTGAGAGTGCGCCGGACGCCGTAGAAAGTGTGCGGGACCCGAGTGAGAGTGCGCCGGACGCCGTAGAAAGTGTGGGGGATCCGAGTGAGAGTGCGCCGGACGCCGTACAAAGTGTGCGAGACCCTAGTGAGAGTGCGCTGAACGCCGTAGAAAGTGTGCGGGACCCGAGTGAGAGTGCGCCGGACGCCGTACAAAGTGTGCTGGACCCAAGTGGAGTGCGCTGAACGCCGTAGAAAGTGGGCGGGACCCGCGGGAGTGCGCCGGACGCCGTAGAAAGTGTGCGGGACCCAAGTGGGAGTGCGCAGGACGCCGTAGAAAGTGTGCGGGACCCGAGTGAGAGTGCGCCGGACGCCGTAGAAAGTGTGCGGGACCCGAGTGAGAGTGCCGGACGCCGTAGAAAGTGTGCGGGACCCGAGTGAGAGTGCGCCGGACGCCGTGGAAAGTGTGCGGGACCCGAGTGAGAGTGCGCCGGACGCCGTAGAAAGTGCGGGACCCGAGTGAGAGTGCGCCGGACGCCGTAGGAAGTGTGCGGGACCCCAGTGAGAGTGCGCCGGACGCCGTAGAAAGTGTGCGGGACCCGAGTGAGAGTGCGCTGGACGCCGTAGAAAGTGTGCGGGACCCAAGTGGGAGTGCTCCGAACGCCGTAGAAAGTGTGCGGGATCCAAGTGGGAGTGCGCAGGACGCCGTAGAAAGTGTGCGGGACCCCAGTGAGAGTGCGCCGGACGCCGTAGAAAGTGTGCGGGACCCGAGTGAGAGTGCGCCGGACGCCGTAGAAAGTGTGCGGGACCCGAGTGAGAGTGCGCCGGACGCCGTAGAAAGTGTGCGGGACCCGAGTGAGAGTGCGCCGGACGCCGTAGAAAGTGTGCGGGACCCGAGTGAGAGTGCGCCGGACACCGTAGAAAGTGTGTGGGACCCGAGTGAGAGTGCGCCGGACGCCGTCGAAAGTGTGCCGGACTCAAGAGAGTGTGCCAGACGCAGTCGAGTGTGGGGGATCCAAGTGGGAGTGCGCAGGACGCCGTAGAAAGTGTGTGGGACCCATTTGGGAGAGCGCAGGACGCCGTAGAAAGTGTGCGGGATCCATGAGGAGTGCGCCGGACGCCGTAGAAAGTGCGGGACCAGGTAGTGCGCCCGGACGCCGTAGAATGTGTGCGGGATCCGAGGAGAGTGCGCCGGACGCCGTAGAAAGTGTGCGGGACCCGAGTGAGAGTGCGCCGGACGCCGTAGAAAGTGTGCGGGACCCGAGTGAGAGTGCGCCGGACGCCGTAGAAAGTGTGCGGGACCCAAATGAGAGTGCGCCGGACGCCGTAGAAAGTGTGCGGGATCCAAGTGGGAGTGTGCCGGACGCCACAGAATGTGTGCGGGACCCATGGGAGAGCGCCGAACGCTATAGAGAGTGTGAAGTGTGGGATCCATGGAGTGCGCAGGGCGCCGTAGAAAGTGTACGGGATCCAAATGGTAGTGCGCCAGGACGCCGTAGAAAGTGTGCGGGACCCAAGTGGGAGTGCGCCGGACGCCATAGAAAGTGTGCGGGATTTAAGTGAGAGTGCGCCTAACGCCATAGAAACTGTGAAGTGTGTGGGATCCAGTGGGAGTGCGCAGGGCGCCGTAGAAAGTGTGCGGGACCCGAGTGAGAGTGCGCCGGACGCCGTAGAATGTGTGCGGGACCCGAGTGAGAGTGCGCCGGACGCCGTAGAAAGTGTGCGGGACCCGAGTGAGAGTGCGCCGGACGCCGTACAAAGTGTGCGGGACCCAAGTGGGAGTGCGCTGAACGCCGTAGGAAGTGTGCGGGACCCAAGTGGGAGAGCGCAGGACGCCGTATAATGTGTGCAAGACCCAAGGGAGAGAGCGCCGGACGCCGTAGAAAGTGTGCGATATCCAAGTGGGAGCGCGCAGGGCTCCGTAGAAAGTGGGCGGCGTTCAACTGGGAGTGCGAAGTACGCCGTAGAAAGTGTGCGGGATCCAAGTGGGAGTGCGCAGGACGCCGTATAAAGTGTGCGGGACCTGAGTGAGAGTGCGCCGGACGCCGTAGAAAGTGTGCGGGACCCGAGTGAGAGTGCGCCAGACGCCCTAGAATATGTGCGGGACCCGAGTGAGAGTGCGCCGGACGCCATACAAAGTGTGCGAGATCCGAGTGAGAGTGCACAGGGCGCTGTAGAAAGTGGGCGGGTTTTAGGTGGGAGTGCGCCGGACGCCGTAGAAAGTGCGCGGGACCCGAGTGAGAGTGCGCCGGACGCCGTACAAAGTGTGCGAGATCCGAGTGGGAGTGCGCAGGGCGCTGTAGAAGTGGGCGGGTTTTAAGTGGGAGTGCGCCGGACGCCGTAGAAAGTGTGCGGGACCCGAGTGAGAGTGCGCCGGACGCCGTACAAAGTGTGCGGGACCCGAGTGAGAGTGTGCCGGACGCCGTAGAAAGTGTGCGGGACCCGAGTGAGAGTGCGCCGGACGCCGTAGAAAGCGGGCGGGATCTATGGGAGTGCGCAGGACGCCCTACACAGGGGGCGGGACCCGAGTGGGAGGGCGCCGGACGCCGTAGAAAGTGTGCGGGACCCAAATGGGAGTGCGCAGGGCACCGTAGAAAGTGTGCGGGATCCAAGTGGGAGTGTGCCGGACGCCATAGAATGTGTGCGGGACCCAAGTGGGAGAGCGCCGAACGCTATAGAAAATGTGAAGTGTGTGGGATCCAAGTGGAGTGCGCAGGGCGCCGTAGAAAGTGTACGGGACCCAAATGGTAGTGCGCCAGACGCCGTAGAATGTGTGCGGGACCCAAGTGGGAGAGCGCCGGACGCCATAGAAAGTGTGCGGGATTTAAGAGGGAGAGCGCCGAACGCTATAGAAACTGTGAAGTGGGTGAGATCCAAGTGGGAGTGCGCAGGGCGCCGTAGAAAGTGTGCGGGACCCGAGTGAGAGTGCGCCGAACGCCGTAGAAAGTGTGCGGGACCCGAGTGAGAGTGCGCCGGACGCCGTAGAAAGTGTGCGGGACCCGAATGAGAGTGCGCCGGACGCCGTACAAAGTGTGCGGGACCCAAGTGGGAGTGCGCCGGACGCCGTAGAAAGTGTGCGAGACCCGAGTGAGAGTGTGCCGGACGCCGTACAAAGTGTGCGAGATCCAAGTGGGAGTGCGCAGGGCGCTGTAGAAAGTGGGCGGGTTTCAAGTGGGAGTGCGCCGGACGCCGTAGAAAGTAAGCGGGATCCAAGTGGGAGTGCGCAGGACTCCGTATAAAGTGTGCGGGACCCGAGTGAGAGTGCGCCGGACGCCGTAGAAAGTGTGCGGGACCCGAGTGAGAGTGCGCCGGACGCCGTAGAAAGTGTGCGGGACCCGAGTGAGAGTGCGCCGGACGCCGTGGAAAGTGTGCGGGACCCGAGTGAGAGTGCGCCGGACGCCGTAGAAAGTAAGCGGGATCTAAGTGAGAGTGCGCCGGACGCCGTACAAAGTGTGCGGGACCCTAGTGGGAGTGCGCTGAACGCCGTAGGAAGTGTGCGGGACCCGAGTGAGAGTGCGCCGGACGCCGTACAAAGTGTGCGGGACCCAAGTGGGAGTGCGCTGAACGCCGTAGGAAAAGTGCGGGACCCAAGTGGGAGTGCGCAGGACGCCGTATAATGTGTGCGTGACCCAAGTGGGAGAGCGCCGGACGCTGTAGAAAGTGTGCGGGACCCGAGTGAGAGTGCGCCGGACGCCAAACAAAGTGTGCAGGACCCGAGTGAGAGTGTGCCGGACGCCGTAGAAAGTGTGCGGGACCAGAGTGAGAGTGCGCCGGACGCCGTATAAAGTGTGCGGGACCCGAGTGAGAGTGCGCCGGACGCCGTAGAAAGTGTGTGGGACCCGAGTGAGAGTGCGCCGGACGCCGTAGAAAGTGTGCGGGACCCAAATGGGAGTGCGCAGGGCACCGTAGAAAGTGTGCGGGATCCAAGTGGGAGTGTGCCGGACGCCATAGAATGTGTGCGGGACCCAAGTGGGAGAGCGCCGGACGCCATAGAAAGTGTGCGGGATCCAAGTGGGAGAGCGCCGAACGCTATAGAAAGTGTGAAGTGTGTGGGATCCAAGTGGGAGTGCGCAGGGCGCCGTAGAAAGTGTACGGGACCAAATGGTAGTGCGCCGGACGCCGTAGAAAGTGTGCGGGACCCGAGTGAGAGTGCGCCGGACGCCGTAGAAAGTGTGCGGGACCCGAGTGAGAGTGCGCCGGACGCCGTACAAAGTGTGCGGGACCCAAGTGGGAGTGCGCTGAACGCCGTAGGAAGTGTGCGGGACCCAACTGGGAGTGCACAGGACGCCGTATAATGTGTGCGGGACCCAAGTGGGAGAGCGCCGGACGCTGTAGAAAGTGTGCGGGATCCATGTGAGAGTGCGCCGGAAGCCGTAGAAAGTGCGCGGGACCCGAGTGAGAGTGCGCCGGACGCCGTAGAAAGTGTGCGGGATCCGAGTGAGAGTGCGCCGGACGCCGTGGAAAGTGTGCGGGACCCGAATGAGAGTGCACCGGACGCCGTAGAAAGTGTGCGGGACCCGAGTGAGAGTGTGCCGGACGCCATAGAAAGCGTGCGGGACCCGAGTGAGAGTGCGCCGGACGCCGTAGAAAGTGTGCGGGACCCAAATGGGAGTGCGCAGGGCACCGTAGAAAGTGTGCGGGATCCAAGTGGGAGTGTGCCGGACGCCACAGAATGTGTGCGGGACCCAAGTGGGAGAGCGCCGAACGCTATAGAGAGTGTGAAGTGTGTGGGATCCAAGTGGGAGTGCGCAGGGCGCCGTAGAAAGTGTACGGGATCCAAATGGTAGTGCGCCAGACGCCGTAGAATGTGTGCGGGACCCAAGTGGGAGAGCGCCGGACGCCATAGAAAGTGTGCGGGATTTAAGTGGGAGAGCGCCTAACGCTATAGAAACTGTGAAGTGTGTGGGATCCAAGTGGGAGTGCGCAGGGCGCCGTAGAAAGTGTGCGGGACCCGAGTGAGAGTGCGCCGGACGCCGTAGAATGTGTGCGGGACCCGAGTGAGAGTGCGCCGGACGCCGTAGAAAGTGTGCGGGACCCGAGTGAGAGTGCGCCGGACGCCGTACAAAGTGTGCGGGACCCAAGTGGGAGTGCGCTGAACGCCGTAGGAAGTGTGCGGGACCCAAGTGGGAGAGCGCAGGACGCCGTATAATGTGTGCAAGACCCAAGTGGGAGAGCGCCGGACGCCGTAGAAAGTGTGCGATATCCAAGTGGGAGCGCGCAGGGCTCCGTAGAAAGTGGGCGGCGTTCAACTGGGAGTGCGAAGTACGCCGTAGAAAGTGTGCGGGATCCAAGTGGGAGTGCGCAGGACGCCGTATAAAGTGTGCGGGACCTGAGTGAGAGTGCGCCGGACGCCGTAGAAAGTGTGCGGGACCCGAGTGAGAGTGCGCCAGACGCCCTAGAATATGTGCGGGACCCGAGTGAGAGTGCGCCGGACGCCGTACAAAGTGTGCGAGATCCGAGTGAGAGTGCACAGGGCGCTGTAGAAAGTGGGCGGGTTTTAGGTGGGAGTGCGCCGGACGCCGTAGAAAGTGCGCGGGACCCGAGTGAGAGTGCGCCGGACGCCGTACAAAGTGTGCGAGATCCGAGTGGGAGTGCGCAGGGCGCTGTAGAAGTAGGCGGGTTTTAAGTGGGAGTGCGCCGGACGCCGTAGAAAGTGTGCGGGACCCGAGTGAGAGTGCGCCGGACGCCGTACAAAGTGTGCGGGACCCGAGTGAGAGTGTGCCGGACGCCGTAGAAAGTGTGCGGGACCCGAGTGAGAGTGCGCCGGACGCCGTAGAAAGCGGGCGGGATCTAAGTGGGAGTGCGCAGGACGCCGTATAAAGTGTGCGGGACCCGAGTGAGAGTGCGCCGGACGCCGTAGAAAGTGTGCGGGACCCAAATGGGAGTGCGCAGGGCACCGTAGAAAGTGTGCGGGATCCAAGTGGGAGTGTGCCGGACGCCATAGAATGTGTGCGGGACCCAAGTGGGAGAGCGCCGAACGCTATAGAAAGTGTGAAGTGTGTGGGATCCAAGTGGGAGTGCGCAGGGCGCCGTAGAAAGTGTACGGGACCAAATGGTAGTGCGCCGGACGCCGTAGAAAGTGTGCGGGACCCGAGTGAGAGTGCGCCGGACGCCGTAGAAAGTGTGCGGGACCCGAGTGAGAGTGCGCCGGACGCCGTACAAAGTGTGCGGGACCCAAGTGGGAGTGCGCTGAACGCCGTAGGAAGTGTGCGGGACCCAACTGGGAGTGCACAGGACGCCGTATAATGTGTGCGGGACCCAATTAGGAGAGCGCCGGACTCTGTAGAAAGTGTGCGGGACCCAAGTGGGAGTGCGCTGGAAGCCGTAGAAAGTGCGCGGGACCCGAGTGAGAGTGCGCCGGACGCCGTAGAAAGTGTGCGGGATCCGAGTGAGTGCGCCGGACGCCGTGGAAAGTGTGCGCGACCCGAATGAGAGTGCACCGGACGCCCTAGAAAGCGTGCGGGACCCGAGTGAGAGTGTGCCGGACGCCATAGAAAGCGTGCGGGCCCCGAGTGAGGGGGCGCCGGACGCCGTAGAAAGTGTGCGGGACCCAAATGGGAGTGCGCAGGGCACCGTAGAAAGTGTGCGGGATCCAAGTGGGAGTGTGCCGGACGCCACAGAATGTGTGCGGGACCCAAGTGGGAGAGCGCCGAACGCTATAGAGAGTGTGAAGTGTGTGGGATCCAAGTGGGAGTGCGCAGGGCGCCGTAGAAAGTGTACGGGATCCAAATGGTAGTGCGCCAGACGCCGTAGAATGTGTGCGGGACCCAAGTGGGAGAGCGCCGGACGCCATAGAAAGTGTGCGGGATTTAAGTGGGAGAGCGCCTAACGCTATAGAAACTGTGAAGTGTGTGGGATCCAAGTGGGAGTGCGCAGGGCGCCGTAGAAAGTGTGCGGGACCCGAGTGAGAGTGCGCCGGACGCCGTAGAATGTGTGCGGGACCCGAGTGAGAGTGCGCCGGACGCCGTAGAAAGTGTGCGGGACCCGAGTGAGAGTGCGCCGGACGCCGTACAAAGTGTGCGGGACCCAAGTGGGAGTGCGCTGAACGCCGTAGGAAGTGTGCGGGACCCAAGTGGGAGAGCGCAGGACGCCGTATAATGTGTGCAAGACCCAAGTGGGAGAGCGCCGGACGCCGTAGAAAGTGTGCGATATCCAAGTGGGAGCGCGCAGGGCTCCGTAGAAAGTGGGCGGCGTTCAACTGGGAGTGCGAAGTACGCCGTAGAAAGTGTGCGGGATCCAAGTGGGAGTGCGCAGGACGCCGTATAAAGTGTGCGGGACCTGAGTGAGAGTGCGCCGGACGCCGTAGAAAGTGTGCGGGACCCGAGTGAGAGTGCGCCAGACGCCCTAGAATATGTGCGGGACCCGAGTGAGAGTGCGCCGGACGCCGTACAAAGTGTGCGAGATCCGAGTGAGAGTGCACAGGGCGCTGTAGAAAGTGGGCGGGTTTTAGGTGGGAGTGCGCCGGACGCCGTAGAAAGTGCGCGGGACCCGAGTGAGAGTGCGCCGGACGCCGTACAAAGTGTGCGAGATCCGAGTGGGAGTGCGCAGGGCGCTGTAGAAGTAGGCGGGTTTTAAGTGGGAGTGCGCCGGACGCCGTAGAAAGTGTGCGGGACCCGAGTGAGAGTGCGCCGGACGCCGTACAAAGTGTGCGGGACCCGAGTGAGAGTGTGCCGGACGCCGTAGAAAGTGTGCGGGACCCGAGTGAGAGTGCGCCGGACGCCGTAGAAAGCGGGCGGGATCTAAGTGGGAGTGCGCAGGACGCCGTATAAAGTGTGCGGGACCCGAGTGAGAGTGCGCCGGACGCCGTAGAAAGTGTGCGGGACCCAAATGGGAGTGCGCAGGGCACCGTAGAAAGTGTGCGGGATCCAAGTGGGAGTGTGCCGGACGCCATAGAATGTGTGCGGGACCCAAGTGGGAGAGCGCCGAACGCTATAGAAAATGTGAAGTGTGTGGGATCCAAGTGGGAGTGCGCAGGGCGCCGTAGAAAGTGTACGGGACCCAAATGGTAGTGCGCCAGACGCCGTAGAATGTGTGCGGGACCCAAGTGGGAGAGCGCCGGACGCCATAGAAAGTGTGCGGGATTTAAGAGGGAGAGCGCCGAACGCTATAGAAACTGTGAAGTGGGTGGGATCCAAGTGGGAGTGCGCAGGGCGCCGTAGAAAGTGTGCGGGACCCGAGTGAGAGTGCGCCGAACGCCGTAGAAAGTGTGCGGGACCCGAGTGAGAGTGCGCCGGACGCCGTAGAAAGTGTGCGGGACCCGAATGAGAGTGCGCCGGACGCCGTACAAAGTGTGCGGGACCTAAGTGGGAGTGCGCTGAACGCCGTAGGAAGTGTGCGGGACCCAAGTGGGAGAGCGCAGGACGCCGTATAATGTGTGCAAGACCCAAGTGGGAGAGCGCCGGACGCCGTAGAAAGTGTGCGAGATTCAAGTGGGAGTGCGCAGGGCTCCGTAGAAAGTGGGCGGGTTTCAACTGGGAGTGCGAAGGACGCCGTAGAAAGTGTGCGGGACCCAAGTGGGAGAGCGCAGGACGCCGTATAATGTGTGCAAGACCCAAGTGGGAGAGCGCCGGACGCCGTAGAAAGTGTGCGAGATCCAAGTGGGAGTGCGCAGGGCTCCGTAGAAAGTGGGCGGGTTTCAACTGGTAGTGCGCCAGACGCCGTAGAATGTGTGCGGGACCCAAGTGGGAGAGCGCCGGACGCCATAGAAAGTGTGCGGGACCCGAGTGAGAGTGCGCCAGACGCCGTAGAAGTGTGCGGGACCCGAGTGAGAGTGCGCCAGACGCCGTAGAAAGTGTGCGGGACCGGAGTGAGAGTGCGCCGGACGCCGTACAAAGTGTGCGAGATCCGAGTGGGAGTGCGCAGGGCGCTGTAGAAAGTGGGCGGGTTTTAGGTGGGAGTGCGAAGGACGCCGTATAAAGTGTGCGGGACCCGAGTGAGAGTGCGCCGAACGCCGTAGAAAGTGTGCGGGACCCGAGTGAGAGTGCGCCGGACGCCGTAGAAAGTGTGCGGGACCCGAGTGAGAGTGCGCCGGACGCCGTAGAAAGTGTGCGGGACCCGAGTGAGAGTGTGCCGGACGCCGTGGAAAGTGTGCGGGACCCGAGTGAGAGTGCGCCGGACGCCGTAGAAAGTAAGCGGGATCCAAGTGGGAGTGCGCAGGACTCCGTATAAAGTGTGCGGGACTCGAGTGAGAGTGCGCCGGACGCCGTAGAAAGTGTGCGGGACCCGAGTGAGAGTGCGCCGGACGCCGTAGAAAGTGTGCGGGACCCGAGTGAGAGTGCGCCGGACGCCGTACAAAGTGTGCGGGACCCTAGTGGGAGTGCGCTGAACGCCGTAGGAAGTGTGCGAGACCCGAGTGAGAGTGCGCCGGACGCCGTACAAAGTGTGCGAGATCCAAGTGGGAGTGCGCAGGGCGCTGTAGAAAGTGGGCGGGTTTCAAGTGGGAGTGCGCCGGACGCCGTAGAAAGTAAGCGGGATCCAAGTGGGAGTGCGCAGGACTCCGTATAAAGTGTGCGGGACCCGAGTGAGAGTGCGCCGGACGCCGTAGAAAGTGTGCGGGACCCGAGTGAGAGTGTGCCGGACGCCGTGGAAAGTGTGCGGGACCCGAGTGAGAGTGCGCCGGACGCCGTAGAAAGTAAGCGGGATCCAAGTGGGAGTGCGCAGGACTCCGTATAAAGTGTGCGGGACTCGAGTGAGAGTGCGCCGGACGCCGTAGAAAGTGTGCGGGACCCGAGTGAGAGTGCGCCGGACGCCGTAGAAAGTGTGCGGGACCCGAGTGAGAGTGCGCCGGACGCCGTACAAAGTGTGCGGGACCCTAGTGGGAGTGCGCTGAACGCCGTAGGAAGTGTGCGAGACCCGAGTGAGAGTGCGCCGGACGCCGTACAAAGTGTGCGAGATCCAAGTGGGAGTGCGCAGGGCGCTGTAGAAAGTGGGCGGGTTTCAAGTGGGAGTGCGCCGGACGCCGTAGAAAGTAAGGGGGATCCAAGTGGGAGTGCGCAGGACTCCGTATAAAGTGTGCGGGACCCGAGTGAGAGTGCGCCGGACGCCGTAGGAAGTGTGCGGGACCCGAGTAAGAGTGCGCCGGACGCCGTAGAAAGTGTGCGGGACCCGAGTGAGAGTGCGCCGGACGCCGTACAAAGTGTGCGGGACCCGAGTGAGAGTGCGCCGGACGCCGTAGAAAGCGTGCGGGACCCGAGCGAGAGTGCGCCGGACGCCGTACAAAGTGTGCGGGATCCTAGTGGGAGTGCGCTGAACGCCGTAGGAAGTGTGCGAGACCCGAGTGAGAGTGCGCCGGACGCCGTACAAAGTGTGCGAGATCCAAGTGGGAGTGCGCAGGGCGCTGTAGAAAGTGGGCGGGTTTCAAGTGGGAGTGCGCGGGACGCCGTAGAAAGTAAGCGGGATCCAAGTGGGAGTGCGCAGGACTCCGTATAAAGTGTGCGGGACCCGAGTGAGAGTGCGCCGGACGCCGTAGAAAGTGTGCGGGACCCGAGTGAGAGTGCGCCGGACGCCGTAGAAAGTGTGCGGGACCCGAGTGAGAGTGCGCCGGACGCCGTGGAAAGTGTGCGGGACCCGAGTGAGAGTGCGCCGGACGCCGTAGAAAGTAAGCGGGATCCAAGTGAGAGTGCGCCGGACGCCGTACAAAGTGTGCGGGACCCTAGTGGGAGTGCGCTGAACGCCGTAGGAAGTGTGCGGGACCCGAGTGAGAGTGCGCCGGACGCCGTACAAAGTGTGCGGGACCCAAGTGGGAGTGCGCTGAACGCCGTAGGAAAAGTGCGGGACCCAAGTGGGAGTGCGCAGGACGCCGTATAATGTGTGCGTGACCCAAGTGGGAGAGCGCCGGACGCTGTAGAAAGTGTGCGGGACCCGAGTGAGAGTGCGCCGGACGCCAAAGAAAGTGTGCAGGACCCGAGTGAGAGTGTGCCGGACGCCGTAGAAAGTGTGCGGGACCAGAGTGAGAGTGCGCCGGACGCCGTATAAAGTGTGCGGGACCCGAGTGAGAGTGCGCCGGACGCCGTAGAAAGTGTGTGGGACCCGAGTGAGAGTGCGCCGGACGCCGTAGAAAGTGTGCGGGACCCAAATGGGAGTGCGCAGGGCACCGTAGAAAGTGTGCGGGATCCAAGTGGGAGTGTGCCGGACGCCATAGAATGTGTGCGGGACCCAAGTGGGAGAGCGCCGGACGCCATAGAAAGTGTGCGGGATCCAAGTGGGAGAGCGCCGAACGCTATAGAAAGTGTGAAGTGTGTGGAATCCAAGTGGGAGTGCGCAGGGCGCCGTAGAAAGTGTACGGGACCAAATGGTAGTGCGCCAGACGCCGTAGAATGTGTGCGGGACCCAAGTGGGAGTGCGCCGGACGCCGTAGAAAGTGTGCGGGACCCGAGTGAGAGTGCGCCGGACGCCGTAGAAAGTGTGCGGGACCCGAGTGAGAGTGCGCCGGACGCCGTACAAAGTGTGGGGGACCCAAGTGGGAGTGCGCTGAACGCCGTAGGAAGTGTGCGGGACCCAACTGGGAGTGCACAGGACGCCGTATAATGTGTGCGGGACCCAAGTGGGAGAGCGCCGGACGCTGTAGAAAGTGTGCGGGATCCATGTGAGAGTGCGCCGGACGCCGTAGAAAGAGCGCGGGACCCGAGTGAGAGTGCGCCGGACGCCGTAGAAAGTGCGCGGGACCCAAATGGGAGAGCGCCGAACGCTATAGAAAGTGTGAAGTGTGTGGGATCCAAGTGGGAGTGCGCAGGACTCCGTATAAAGTGTGCGGGACCCGAGTGAGAGTGCGCCGGACGCCGTAGAAAGTGTGCGGGACCCGAGTAAGAGTGCGCCGGACGCCGTAGAAAGTGTGCGGGACCCGAGTGAGAGTGCGCCGGACGCCGTACAAAGTGTGCGGGACCCGAGTGAGAGTGCGCCGGACGCCGTAGAAAGCGTGCGGGACCCGAGCGAGAGTGCGCCGGACGCCGTACAAAGTGTGCGGGACCCTAGTGGGAGTGCGCTGAACGCCGTAGGAAGTGTGCGGGACCCGAGTGAGAGTGCGCTGGACGCCGTACAAAGTGTGTGGACCCGGGAGTGCCGGACGCCGTAGAAAGTGTAAGCGACCCGGAAGTGCGAAAGATGGGAGGAGCGCCGTAGAAAGTGTGCGGGATCCAATGGGAGACCGTGCGCCGAGGAGCTGGAGAAAGGCGCGTTTGCGGGACCCAGAGTGGGAGAGCGCGCCGGACGCCGTATGAAAGTGTATGACCCAAATGGGAGAGGCGCAGACGCCGTAGAAAGTGTGCGGGACCTTAGGATGAGGCGCCGGACGTGTAGAGGCGAGAGAAGTGTGCGGGACCCGAGTGAGAAGTGCGCAGGGACGCCGTAGAAAGTGTGCGGGACCCGAGTGAGAGTGAGCCGGACGCCGTAGAACAGCGTGCGGGACCCAAATGGATGTGCGCAGAACGCCGTAGAAAGTGTGGGGACCCGAGTGGGTATGCGCGGACGCCGTAGAAAGTGTGCGGACCCGAGGAGATGCCGGACGCCGTAGAAAGTGTGCAGGACCCAAGTGGAGCAGTGCGCCGGACGCTGTAGTATAAAGTGGTGGGACCCGAGGAGTTGTGCGCCGGACGCCGTAGAAAGTGTGCGGGACCCGAAATGAGAGTGCGCAGACGCCGTCGAAAAGCGGTGGGACCCAAATGAGAGTGCGCCGGACGCCGTAAAAAGCGGGGACCGAGAGAGTGCGCCGGACGCCGGCAGAAAGTGCGGGACCCAGTGAGAGTGCGCCGGACGCCGTAGAAAGTGTGCGGGACCCAAATGGGTGTGCGCGGACGCCGTAGAAAGTGTGCGGACCCAAATGAGAGTGCGTGAACGCCGTAGAAGAGTGTGCGGGACCCATGGGAGTGCGCCGGACGCCGTAGAAAGTGTGCGGGAAATCCAAGTGCGAGTGCGCCGGACGCCGTAGAAAGTGTGCGGGACCCGATGCGAGAGTGCGCCGGACGCCGTAGAAAGTGTGCGGGACCCGAGTGGGTGTGCGCCGGACGCCGTAGAAAGTGTGCGGGACCCAAATGAGAGTGAGCGCCGGACGCCGTAGAAAGTGTGCGGGACCCGAGTGAGAGTGCGCCGGACGCCGTAGAAAGTGTGCGTGACCCGATGAGTGTGCGCCGGACGCCGTAGAAAGTGTGCGGGACCCGAGTGGGAGTGCGCCGGACGCCGTAGAAAGTGCGGGACCCGAGTGGTAGTGCGCCGGACGCCGTAAGCGTGCGGGACCCGAGTGAGAGTGCGCCGGACGCCGTAGAAAGTGTGCGGGACCCATGGGAGTGCGCCGGACGCCGAGAAGTGTGTGCGGGACCCAAGTGGGAGTGCGCCGGACGCCGTAGAAAGTGTGCGGGACCCGAGGAGAGTGCGCAGATACGGACGCCGTAGAAAGTGTGCGGGACCCAGTGGAGAGTGCGCCGGACGCCGTAGAAAGTGTGCGGGACCCGAGTGAGAGCAGTGCGCCGGACGCCGTAGAAAGTGTGCGGGACCCGAGTGGGAGTGCGCCGACGCCGTAGAAAGTGTGCGGGACCCAAATGGAGAGCGCCGGACGCCGTAGAAAGTGTGCGGATCCAAAGGGAGTGCGCGAACGCCGTACAAAGTGTGCGGGACCCAAGTGGGAGTGCGCCGGACGCCGTAGAAAGTGTGCGGGACCCGTGGAGAGTGCGCGGACGCCGTACAAAGTGTGCGGGACCCAAATGAGTTGGGAGTGCGCCGGACGCCGTAGAAAGTGTGCGGGACCCAAATGGGTGTGCGCAGAACGCCGTAGGAAAGTGTGCGGACCCAAATGGGAGTGCGGCGCTGACGCCGTAGAAAGTGTGCGGGACCCGAGTGAGAGTGCGCCGGACGCCGTAGAAAGTGTGCGGGACCCGAGTGAGAGTGCGCCGGACGCCCTAGAAAGCGTGTGGGACCCGAGTGAGAGAGAGGCCGGACGCCGTAGAAAGTGTGCGGGACCCAAGTGGTAGTGCGCTGAACGCCTAGAAAGTGTGCGTGGACCCAAGAGTGCGCAGGACGCCGTAGAAAGTGTGCGGGACCCGAGGAGTGCGCCGGACGCCGTAGAAAGTGTGCGGGACCCGAGGGAGTGCGCCGGACGCCGTAAAAGTGTGCGGGACCCAGAGTGAGAGCGCCTGGACGCCGTAGAAAGTGTGCGGGACCCAAATGGGAGTGCGCAGGACGCCGTAGAAAGTGTGCGGACCTGAGTGAGAGTGCGCCGGACGCCGTAGAAATGTGCGGGACCTGGCGGTGCGCCGGACGCCGTAGAAAGTGTGCGGGACCCAAAGTGAGAGTGATGCCGGACGCCGTAGAAAGTGTGCGGGACCCGAGGGAGTGCGCCGGACGCCGTACAGCGTGGGGACCCAAATGGAGTGCGCAACGCCGTAGAAAGTGTGTGGGACCCAAATGAGAGTGCGCCGGACGCCGTAGAAAGTGTGCGGGACCCGGCGGAGAGTGCGCAAGACGCCGTGAAAGTGTGCGGGACCGATGTGAGAGTGCGGACGCCGTGACGTGCGCGTGGATCCAAGTGAGGAGCGATGCGCCGGACGCCGCAGAAAGTGTGCGGGACCCAAATGAGAGTGCGCCGGACGCCGTAGAAAGTGTGTGGGATCCGAGGAGGCGCCGGACGCCGTAGCAAAGTGTGCGGGACCCAAATGTGGAGTGCGCCGGACGCCGTAGAAAGTGTGCGGGACCCGAGTGAGAGTGCGCCGGACGCCGTAGAAAGTGTGCGGGACCCAGTGAGAGTGCGCCGGACGCCGTAGAAAGTGTGCTGGACCCGAAATGGAGCGCGCCGGACGCCGTATAAGTGTGCAGGACCCAAATGAGCGGGAGTGCGCAGGACGCCGTAGAAAGTGTGCGGGACCCAAATGAGAGTGCGCCGGACGCCGTAGAAAGTGTGCGGGACCCGAGTGGCGAGTGCGCCGACGCCAAAAGTGTGCGGGACCCAAGGGAGGAGTGCGCCGGACGCCGTAGGAAAGTGTGCAAGACCCAAATGGGTGTGCGCAGGAACGCCCGTAGAAAGTGTGCGTGACCCAAATGAGAGTGCGCCGGACGCCGTAGAAAGTGTGCGGGACCCAAATGGAGAGTGCGCAGACGCCGTAGAAAGCGTGCGGGACCCGAGCGAGAGTGCGCCGGACGCCGTACAAAGTGTGCGGGACCCTAGTGGGAGTGCGCTGAACGCCGTAGGAAGTGTGCGGGACCCGAGTGAGAGTGCGCTGGACGCCGTACAAAGTGTGCGGGACCCAAGTGGGAGTGCGCTGAACGCCGTAGGAAAAGTGCGGGACCCAAGTGGGAGTGCGCAGGACGCCGTATAATGTGTGCGTGACCCAAGTGGGAGAGCGCCGGACGCTGTAGAAAGTGTGCGGGACCCGAGTGAGAGTGCGCCGGACGCCAAAGAAAGTGTGCAGGACCCGAGTGAGAGTGTGCCGGACGCCGTAGAAAGTGTGCGGGACCAGAGTGAGAGTGCGCCGGACGCCGTATAAAGTGTGCGGGACCCGAGTGAGAGTGCGCCGGACGCCGTAGAAAGTGTGTGGGACCCGAGTGAGAGTGCGCCGGACGCCGTAGAAAGTGTGCGGGACCCAAATGGGAGTGCGCAGGGCACCGTAGAAAGTGTGCGGGATCCAAGTGGGAGTGTGCCGGACGCCATAGAATGTGTGCGGGACCCAAGTGGGAGAGCGCCGGACGCCATAGAAAGTGTGCGGGATCCAAGTGGGAGAGCGCCGAACGCTATAGAAAGTGTGAAGTGTGTGGAATCCAAGTGGGAGTGCGCAGGGCGCCGTAGAAAGTGTACGGGACCAAATGGTAGTGCGCCAGACGCCGTAGAATGTGTGCGGGACCCAAGTGGGAGTGCGCCGGACGCCGTAGAAAGTGTGCGGGACCCGAGTGAGAGTGCGCCGGACGCCGTAGAAAGTGTGCGGGACCCGAGTGAGAGTGCGCCGCACGCCGTACAAAGTGTGGGGGACCCAAGTGGGAGTGCGCTGAACGCCGTAGGAAGTGTGCGGGACCCAACTGGGAGTGCACAGGACGCCGTATAATGTGTGCGGGACCCAAGTGGGAGAGCGCCGGACGCTGTAGAAAGTGTGCGGATCCATGTGAGAGTGCGCCGGCCGCCGTAGAAGGTGCGCGGGACCCGAGTGAGAGTGCGCCGGACGCCGTAGAAAGTGTGCGGGATCCGAGTGAGAGTGCGCCGGACGCCGTGGAAAGTGTGCGGGACCCGAATGAGAGTGCACCGGACGCCGTAGAAAGTGTGCGGGACCCGAGTGAGAGTGTGCCGGACGCCATAGAAAGCGTGCGGGACCCGAGTGAGAGTGCGCCGGACGCCGTAGAAAGTGTGCGGGACCCAAATGGGAGTGCGCAGGGCACCGTAGAAAGTGTGCGGGATCCAAGTGGGAGTGTGCCGGACGCCACAGAATGTGTGCGGGACCCAAGTGGGAGAGCGCCGAACGCTATAGAAAGTGTGAAGTGTGTGGGATCCAAGTGGGAGTGCGCAGGGCGCCGTAGAAAGTGTGCGGGACCCGAGTGAGAGTGCGCCGGACGCCGTGGAAAGTGTGCGGGACCCGAGTGAGAGTGCGCCGGACGCCGTAGAAAGTAAGCGGGATCCAAGTGAGAGTGCGCCGGACGCCGTACAAAGTGTGCGGGACCCTAGTGGGAGTGCGCTGAACGCCGTAGGAAGTGTGCGGGACCCGAGTGAGAGTGCGCCGGACGCCGTACAAAGTGTGCGGGACCCAAGTGGGAGTGCGCTGAACGCCGTAGGAAAAGTGCGGGACCCAAGTGGGAGTGCGCAGGACGCCGTATAATGTGTGCGTGACCCAAGTGGGAGAGCGCCGGACGCTATGGAAAGTGTGCGGGACCCGAGTGAGAGTGCGCCGGACGCCAAAGAAAGTGTGCAGGACCCGAGTGAGAGTGTGCCGGACGCCGTAGAAAGTGTGCGGGACCAGAGTGAGAGTGCGCCGGACGCCGTATAAAGTGTGCGGGACCCGAGTGAGAGTGCGCCGGACGCCGTAGAAAGTGTGTGGGACCCGAGTGAGAGTGCGCCGGACGCCGTAGAAAGTGTGCGGGACCCAAATGGGAGTGCGCAGGGCACCGTAGAAAGTGTGCGGGATCCAAGTGGGAGTGTGCCGGACGCCATAGAAAGTGTGCGGGATCCAAGTGGGAGAGCGCCAAACGCTATAGAAAGTGTGAAGTGTGTGGGATCCAAGTGGGAGTGCGCAGGGCGCCGTAGAAAGTGTGCGGGACCCGAGTGAGAGTGCGCCGGACGCCGTAGAATGTGTGCGGGACCCGAGTGAGAGTGCGCCGGACGCCGTATAAAGTGTGCGGGACTCGAGTGAGAGTGCGCCGGACGCCGTACAAAGTGTGCGGGACCCAAGTGGGAGTGCGCTGAACGCCGTAGGAAGTGTGCGGGACCCAAGTGGGAGAGCGCAGGACGCCGTATAATGTGTGCAAGACCCAAGTGGGAGAGCGCCGGACGCCGTAGAAAGTGTGCGATATCCAAGTGGGAGCGCGCAGGGCTCCGTAGAAAGTGGGCGGCGTTCAACTGGGAGTGCGAAGTACGCCGTAGAAAGTGTGCGGGATCCAAGTGGGAGTGCGCAGGACGCCGTATAAAGTGTGCGGGACCTGAGTGAGAGTGCGCCGGACGCCGTAGAAAGTGTGCGGGACCCGAGTGAGAGTGCGCCAGACGCCCTAGAATATGTGCGGGACCCGAGTGAGAGTGCGCCGGACGCCGTACAAAGTGTGCGAGATCCGAGTGAGAGTGCACAGGGCGCTGTAGAAAGTGGGCGGGTTTTAGGTGGGAGTGCGCCGGACGCCGTAGAAAGTGCGCGGGACCCGAGTGAGAGTGCGCCGGACGCCGTACAAAGTGTGCGAGATCCGAGTGGGAGTGCGAAGTCCGCCGTAGAAAGTGTGCGGGATCCAAGTGGGAGTGCGCAGGACGCCGTATAAAGTGTGCGGGACCTGAGTGAGAGTGCGCCGGACGCCGTAGAAAGTGTGCGGGACCCGAGTGAGAGTGCGCCAGACGCCCTAGAATATGTGCGGGACCCGAGTGAGAGTGCGCCGGACGCCGTAGAAAGTGTGCGGGACCCGAGTGAGAGTGCGCCGGACGCCGTAGAAAGCGGGCGGGATCTAAGTGGGAGTGCGCAGGACGCCGTATAAAGTGTGCGGGACCCGAGTGAGAGTGCGCCGGACGCCGTAGAAAGTGTGCGGGACCCAAATGGGAGTGCGCAGGGCACCGTAGAAAGTGTGCGGGATCCAAGTGGGAGTGTGCCGGACGCCATAGAATGTGTGCGGGACCCAAGTGGGAGAGCGCCGAACGCTATAGAAAATGTGAAGTGTGTGGGATCCAAGTGGGAGTGCGCAGGGCGCCGTAGAAAGTGTACGGGACCCAAATGGTAGTGCGCCAGACGCCGTAGAATGTGTGCGGGACCCAAGTGGGAGAGCGCCGGACGCCATAGAAAGTGTGCGGGACCCGAGTGAGAGTGCGCCGGACGCCGTAGAAAGTGTGCGGGATCCAAGTGGGAGTGCGCAGGACGCCGTATAAAGTGTGCGGGACCCGAGTGAGAGTGCGCCGGACGCCGTAGAAAGTGTGCGGGACCCGAGTGAGAGTGCGCCGGACGCCGTAGAAAGTGTGCGGGACCCGAGTGAGAGTGCGCCGGACGCCGTACAAAGTGTGCGGGACCCGAGTGGGAGTGCGCTGAACGCCGTAGGAAGTGTGCGGGATCCAAGTGGGAGTGCGCAGGACGCCGTATAATGTGTGCGGCACCCAAATGGGAGAGCGCCGGACGCTGTAGAAAGTGTGCGGGATCCATGTGAGAGTGCGCCGGACGCCGTAGAAAGTGCGCGGGACCCGAGTGAGAGTGCCGGACGCCGTGGAAAGTGTGCGGGACCCGAGGGAGTGCGCCGGACGCCGTAGAAAGTGTGCGGGACCCGAGTGAGAGTGCCGGACGCCGTAGAAAGTGCGGGACCCGAGTGAGAGTGCGCCGGACGCCGTAGAAAGTGTGCGGGACCCGAGTGAGAGTGCGCCGGACGCCGTAGAAAGTGCGCGGGACCCGAGTGAGAGTGCGCCGGACGCCGTGGAAAGTGTGCGGGACCCGAGTAAGAGTGCGCCGGACGCCGTAGAAAGTGTGCGGGACCCGAGTGAGAGTGTGCCGGACGCCGTAGAAAGTGTGCGGGACCCGAGTGAGAGTGCGCCGGACGCCGTGGAAAGTGTGCGGGACCCGAGTGAGAGTGCGCCGGACGCCGTAGAAAGTAAGCGGGATCCAAGTGAGAGTGCGCCGGACGCCGTAGAAAGTGTGCGGGACCCGAGTGAGAGTGCGCCGGACGCCGTAGAAAGCGGGCGGGATCTAAGTGGGAGTGCGCAGGACGCCGTATAAAGTGTGCGGGACCCGAGTGGGAGTGCGCCGCACGCGGTAGAAAGTGTGGGGGACCCAAATGGGAGTGCGCAGGGCACCGTAGAAAGTGTGCGGGATCCAAGTGGGAGTGTGCCGCACGCCATAGAATGTGTGCGGGACCCAAGTGGGAGAGCGCCGAACGCTATAGAAAATGTGAAGTGTGTGGGATCCAAGTGGAGTGCGCAGGGCGCCGTAGGAAGTGTGCGGGACCCAAGTGGGAGTGCGCAGGACGCCGTATAAAGTGTGCGCGACCCAAGTGGTAGAGCGCCGGACGCCATAGAACGTGTGCGGGACCCGAGTGAGAGTGCGCCGGACGCCGTAGAAAGTGTGCGGGATCCAAGTGGGAGTGCGCAGGACGCCGTATAAAGTGTGCGGGACCCGAGTGAGAGTGCGCCGGACGCCGTAGAAAGTGTGCGGGACCCGAGTGAGAGTGCGCCGGACGCCGTAGAAAGTGTGCGGGACCCGAGTGAGAGTGCGCCGGACGCCGTACAAAGTGTGCGGGACCCGAGTGGGAGTGCGCTGAACGCCGTAGGAAGTGTGCGGGATCCAAGTGGGAGTGCGCAGGACGCCGTATAATGTGTGCGGCACCCAAATGGGAGAGCGCCGGACGCTGTAGAAAGTGTGCGGGATCCATGTGAGAGTGCGCCGGACGCCGTAGAAAGTGC
The DNA here is from genome assembly GCA_029168955.1 of Aplectana chamaeleonis. Lineage (NCBI taxonomy): Eukaryota > Metazoa > Nematoda > Chromadorea > Rhabditida > Cosmocercidae > Aplectana > Aplectana chamaeleonis. Next base: position 3,838,425 of record JAPDOI010000013.1, on the reverse strand, counting down.
GCGGGACCCGAGTGAGAGTGCGCCGGACGCCGTGGAAAGTGTGCGGGACCCGAGTGGGAGTGCGCCGGACGCCGTAGAAAGTGTGCGGGACCCGAGTGAGAGTGTGCCGGACGCCGTAGAAAGTGCGCGGGACCCGAGTGAGAGTGCGCCGGACGCCGTAGAAAGTGTGCGGGACCCGAGTGAGAGTGCGCCGGACGCCGTAGAAAGTGCGCGGGACCCGAGTGAGAGTGCGCCGGACGCCGTGGAAAGTGTGCGGGACCCGAGTAAGAGTGCGCCGGACGCCGTAGAAAGTGTGCGGGACCCGAGTGAGAGTGTGCCGGACGCCGTAGAAAGTGTGCGGGACCCGAGTGAGAGTGCGCCGGACGCCGTGGAAAGTGTGCGGGACCCGAGTGAGAGTGCGCCGGACGCCGTAGAAAGTAAGCGGGATCCAAGTGAGAGTGCGCCGGACGCCGTACAAAGTGTGCGGGACCCTAGTGGGAGTGCGCTGAACGCCGTAGGAAGTGTGCGGGACCCGAGTGAGAGTGCGCCGGACGCCGTACAAAGTGTGCGGGACCCAAGTGGGAGTGCGCAGGACGCCGTATAATGTGTGCGTGACCCAAGTGGGAGAGCGCCGGACGCTGTAGAAAGTGTGCGGGACCCGAGTGAGAGTGCGCCGGGCGCCAAAGAAAGTGTGCAGGACCCGAGTGAGAGTGTGCCGGACGCCGTAGAAAGTGTGCGGGACCAGAGTGAGAGTGCGCCGGACGCCGTATAAAGTGTGCGGGACCCGAGTGAGAGTGCGCCGCACGCCGTAGAAAGTGTGTGGGACCCGAGTGAGAGTGCGCCGGACGCCGTAGAAAGTGTGCGGGACCCAAATGGGAGTGCGCAGGGCACCGTAGAAAGTGTGCGGGATCCAAGTGGGAGTGTGCCGGACGCCATAGAATGTGTGCGGGACCCAAGTGGGAGAGCGCCGGACGCCATAGAAAGTGTGCGGGATCCAAGTGGGAGAGCGCCGAACGCTATAGAAAGTGTGAAGTGTGTGGGATCCAAGTGGGAGTGCGCAGGGCGCCGTAGAAAGTGTACGGGACCAAATGGTAGTGCGCCAGACGCCGTAGAATGTGTGCGGGACCCAAGTGGGAGTGCGCCGGACGCCGTAGAAAGTGTGCGGGACCCGAGTGAGAGTGCGCCGGACGCCGTAGAAAGTGTGCGGGACCCGAGTGAGAGTGTGCCGGACGCCATAGAAAGCGTGCGGGACCCGAGTGAGAGTGCGCCGGACGCCGTAGAAAGTGTGCGGGACCCAAATGGGAGTGCGCAGGGCACCGTAGAAAGTGTGCGGGATCCAAGTGGGAGTGTGCCGGACGCCATAAAATGTGTGCGGGACCCAAGTGGGAGAGCGCCGAACGCTATAGAAAGTGTGAAGTGTGTGGGATCCAAGTGGGAGTGCGCAGGGCGCCGTAGAAAGTGTACGGGACCCAAATGGTAGTGCGCCAGACGCCGTAGAATGTGTGCGGGACCCAAGTGGGAGAGCGCCGGACGCCATAGAAAGTGTGCGGGATTTAAGTGGGAGAGCGCCGAACGCTATAGAAACTGTGAAGTGTGTGGGATCCAAGTGGGAGTGCGCAGGGCGCCGTAGAAAGTGTGCGGGACCCGAGTGAGAGTGCGCCGGACGCCGTTGAATGTGTGCGGGACCCGAGTGAGAGTGCGCCGGGCGCCGTAGAAAGTGTGCGGGACCCGAGTGAGAGTGCGCCGGACGCCGCACAAAGTGTGTGGGACCCAAGTGGGAGTGCGCTGAACGCCGTAGGAAGTGTGCGGAACCCAAGTGGGAGAGCGCAGGACGCCGTATAATGTGTGCAAGACCCAAGTGGGAGAGCGCCGGACGCCGTAGAAAGTGTGCGAGATCCAAGTGGGAGCGCGCAGGGCTCCGTAGAGAGTGGGGGGCTTTCAACTGGGAGTGCGAAGGACGCCGTAGAAAGTGTGCGGGATCCAAGTGGGAGTGCGCAGGACGCCGTATAAAGTGTGCGGGACCTGAGTGAGAGTGCGCCGGACGCCGTAGAAAGTGTGCGGGACCCGAGTGAGAGTGTGCCGGACGCCATAGAAAGCGTGCGGGACCCGAGTGAGAGTGCGCCGGACGCCGTAGAAAGTGTGCGGGACCCAAATGGGAGTGCGCAGGGCACCGTAGAAAGTGTGCGGGATCCAAGTGGGAGTGTGCCGGACGCCATAGAATGTGTGCGGGACCCAAGTGGGAGAGCGCCGAACGCTATAGAAAGTGTGAAGTGTGTGGGATCCGCGGAGTGCGCAGGGCGCCGTAGAAAGTGTACGGGACCCAAATGGTAGTGCGCCAGACGCCGTAGAATGTGTGCGGGACCCAAGTGGGAGAGCGCCGGACGCCATAGAAAGTGTGCGGGATTTAAGTGGGAGAGCGCCGAACGCTATAGAAACTGTGAAGTGTGTGGGATCCATGGGAGTGCGCAGGACGCCGTAGAAAGTGTGCGGAATCCGAGTGAGAGTGTGCCGGACGCCGTAGAATGTGTGCAGGACCCGAACGAGTGCGCCGGACGCCGTAGAAAGTGTGCGGGACCCGAGTGAGAGTGCGCCGGACGCCGTACAAAGTGTGCGGGACCCAAGTGGGAGTGCGCCGGACGCCGTAGAAAGTGTGCGGGACCCAAGTGGGAGAGCGCAGGACGCCGTATAATGTGTGCAAGACCCAAGTGGGAGAGCGCCGGACGCCGTAGAAAGTGTGCGAGATCCAAGTGGGAGCGCGCAGGGCTCCGTAGAAAGTGGGCGGCTTTCAACTGGGAGTGCGAAGGACGCCGTAGAAAGTGTGCGGGATCCAAGTGGGAGTGCGCAGGACGCCGTATAAAGTGTGCGGGACCTGAGTGAGAGTGCGCCGGACGCCGAAGAAAGTGTGCGGGACCCGAGTGAGAGTGCGCCAGACGCCCTAGAATATGTGCGGGACCCGAGTGAGAGTGCACAGGGCGCTGTAGAAAGTGGGCGGGTTTTAGGTGGGAGTGCGCCGGACGCCGCAGAAAGTGCGCGGGAGCCGAGTGAGAGGGCGCCGGACGCCGGACAAAGTGTGCGAGATCCGAGTGGGAGTGCGCAGGGCGCTGTAGAAGTGGGCGGGTTTTAGGTGGGAGTGCGCCGGACGCCGTAGAAAGTGTGCGGGACCCGAGTGAGAGTGCGCCGGACGCCGTAGAAAGTGTGCGGGACCCGAGTGAGAGTGTGCCGGACGCCGTAGAAAGTGTGCGGGAACCGAGTGAGAGTGCGCCGGACGCCGTAGAAAGCGGGCGGGATCTAAGTGGGAGTGCGCAGGACGCCGTATTAAGTGTGCGGGACCCGAGTGAGAGTGCGCCGGACGCCGTAGAAAGTGTGCGGGATCCAAATGGGAGTGCGCAGGGCACCGTAGAAAGTGTGCGGGATCCAAGTGGGAGTGTGCCGGACGCTATAGAATGTGTGCGGGACCCAAGTGGGAGAGCGCCGAACGCTATAGAAAATGTGAAGTGTGTGGGATCCAAGTGGGAGTGCGCAGGGCGCCGTAGAAAGTGTACGGGACCCAAATGGTAGTGCGCCAGACGCCATAGAATGTGTGCGGGACCCAAGTGGGAGAGCGCCGGACGCCATAGAAAGTGTGCGGGATTTAAGTGGGAGCGCGCCGAACGCTATAGAAACTGTGAAGTGGGTGGGATCCAAGTGGGAGTGCGCAGGGCGCCGTAGAAAGTGTGCGGGACCCGAGGAGAGAATGCGCCGAACGCCGTAGAAAGTGTGCGGGACCCGAGTGAGAGTGCGCCGGACGCCGTAGAAAGTGTGCGGGACCCGAGTGAGAGTGCGCCGGACGCCGTACAAAGTGTGCGGGACCCAAGTGGGAGTGCGCTGAACGCCGTAGGAAGTGTGCGGGACCCAAGTGGGAGAGCGCAGGACGCCGTATAATGTGTGCAAGACCCAAGTGGGAGAGCGCCGGACGCCGTAGAAAGTGTGCGAGATCCAAGTGGGAGTGCGCAGGGCTCCGTAGAAAGTGGGCGGGTTTCAACTGGGAGTGCGAAGGACGCCGTAGAAAGTGTGCGGGATCCAAGTGGGAGTGCGCAGGACGCCGTATGAAGTGTGCGGGACCCGAGTGAGAGTGCGCCGGACGCCGTAGAAAGTGTGCGGGACCCGAGTGAGAGTGCGCCAGACGCCGTAGAAAGTGTGCGGGACCCGAGTGAGAGTGCGCCGGACGCCGTACAAAGTGTGCGAGATTCGAGTGGGAGTGCGCAGGGCGCTGTAGAAAGTGGGCGGGTTTTAGGTGGGAGTGCGAAGGACGCCGTATAAAGTGTGCGGGACCCGAGTGAGAGTGCGCCGGACGCCGTAGAAAGTGTGCGGGACCCGAGTGAGAGTGCGCCGGACGCCGTGGAAAGTGAGCGAGACCCGAGTGAGAGTGCGCCGGACGCCGTAGAAAGTGTGCGGGACCCGAGTGAGAGTGCGCCGGACGCCGTACAAAGTGTGCGGGACCCAAGTGGGAGTGCGCCGGACGCCGTGGAAAGTGAGCGAGACCCGAGTGAGTGCGCCGGACGCCGTAGAAAGTGTGCGGGACCCTAGTGAGAGTGCGCCGGACGCCGTGGAAAGTGAGCGAGACCCGAGGGAGAGTGCGCCGGACGCCGTAGAAAGTGTGCGGGACCCGAGTGAGAATGCGCCGGACGCCGTGGAAAGTGAGCGAGACCCGAGTGAGAGTGCGCCGGACGCCGTAGAAAGTGTGCGGGACCCGAGTGAGAGTGCGCCGGACGCCGTAGAAAGTGTGCGGGACCCTAGTGAGAGTGCGCCGGACGCCGTGGAAAGTGAGCGAGACCCGAGTGAGAGTGCGCCGGACGCCGTAGAAAGTGTGCGGGACCCGAGTGAGAGTGCGCCGGACGCCGTACAAAGTGTGCGGGACCCAAGTGGGAGTGCGCCGGACGCCGTACAAAGTGTGCGAGATCCGAGTGGGAGTGCGCAGGGCGCTGTAGAAAGTGGGCGGGTGTCATGTAAGAGTGCGAAGGACGCCGTAGAAAGTGTGCGGGATCCAAGTGGGAGTGCGCAGGACGCCGTATAAAGTGTGCGGGACCCGAGTGAGAGTGCGCCGGACGCCGTAGAAAGTGTGCGGGACCCGAGTGAGAGTGCGCCGGACGCCGTAGAAAGTGTGCGGGACCCGAGTGAGAGTGCGCCGGACGCCGTACAAAGTGTGCGAGATCCGAGTGGGAGTGCGCAGGGCGCTGTAGAAGTGGGCGGGTTTTAGGTGGGAGTGCGCCGGACGCCGTAGAAAGTGTGCGGGACCCGAGTGAGAGTGCGCCGGACGCCGTAGAAAGTGGGCGGGTTTTAGGTGGGAGTGCGCCGGACGCCGCAGAAAGTGCGCGGGACCCGAGTGAGAGTGCGCCGGACGCCGTACAAAGTGTGCGAGATCCGAGTGGGAGTGCGCAGGGCGCTGTAGAAGTGGGCGGGTTTTAGGTGGGAGTGCGCCGGACGCCGTAGAAAGTGTGCGGGACCCGAGTGAGAGTGCGCCGGACGCCGTAGAAAGTGTGCGGGACCCGAGTGAGAGTGTGCCGGACGCCGTAGAAAGTGTGCGGGACCCGAGTGAGAGTGCGCCGGACGCCGTAGAAAGCGGGCGGGATCTAAGTGGGAGTGCGCAGGACGCCGTATTAAGTGTGCGGGACCCGAGTGAGAGTGCGCCGGACGCCGTAGAAAGTGTGCGGGATCCAAATGGGAGTGCGCAGGGCACCGTAGAAAGTGTGCGGGATCCAAGTGGGAGTGTGCCGGACGCTATAGAATGTGTGCGGGACCCATGTGGGAGAGCGCCGAACGCTATAGAAAATGTGAAGTGTGTGGGATCCAAGTGGGAGTGCGCAGGGCGCCGTAGAAAGTGTACGGGACCCAAATGGTAGTGCGCCAGACGCCGTAGAATGTGTGCGGGACCCAAGTGGGAGAGCGCCGGACGCCATAGAAAGTGTGCGGGATTTAAGTGGGAGCGCGCCGAACGCTATAGAAACTGTGAAGTGGGTGGGATCCAAGTGGGAGTGCGCAGGGCGCCGTAGAAAGTGTGCGGGACCCGAGTGAGAATGCGCCGAACGCCGTAGAAAGTGTGCGGGACCCGAGTGAGAGTGCGCCGGACGCCGTAGAAAGTGTGCGGGACCCGAGTGAGAGTGCGCTGGACGCCGTACAAAGTGTGCGGGACCCAAGTGGGAGTGCGCTGAACGCCGTAGGAAGTGTGCGGGACCCAAGTGGGAGAGCGCAGGACGCCGTATAATGTGTGCAAGACCCAAGTGGGAGAGCGCCGGACGCCGTAGAAAGTGTGCGAGATCCAAGTGGGAGTGCGCAGGGCTCCGTAGAAAGTGGGCGGGTTTCAACTGGGAGTGCGAAGGACGCCGTAGAAAGTGTGCGGGATCCAAGTGGGAGTGCGCAGGACGCCGTATAAAGTGTGCGGGACCCGAGTGAGAGTGCGCCGGACGCCGTAGAAAGTGTGCGGGACCCGAGTGAGAGTGCGCCAGACGCCGTAGAAAGTGTGCGGGACCCGAGTGAGAGTGCGCCGGACGCCGTACAAAGTGTGCGAGATTCGAGTGGGAGTGCGCAGGGCGCTGTAGAAAGTGGGCGGGTTTTAGGTGGGAGTGCGAAGGACGCCGTATAAAGTGTGCGGGACCCGAGTGAGAGAGCGCCGGACGCCGTAGAAAGTGTGCGGGACCCGAGTGAGAGTGCGCCGGACGCCGTGGAAAGTGAGCGAGACCCGAGTGAGAGTGCGCCGGACGCCGTAGAAAGTGTGCGGGACCCGAGTGAGAGTGCGCCGGACGCCGTACAAAGTGTGCGGGACCCAAGTGGGAGTGCGCCGGACGCCGTGGAAAGTGAGCGAGACCCGAGTGAGAGTGCGCCGGACGCCGTAGAAAGTGTGCGGGACCCTAGTGAGAGTGCGCCGGACGCCGTGGAAAGTGAGCGAGACCCGAGGGAGAGTGCGCCGGACGCCGTAGAAAGTGTGCGGGACCCGAGTGAGAGTGCGCCGGACGCCGTGGAAAGTGAGCGAGACCCGAGTGAGAGTGCGCCGGACGCCGTAGAAAGTGTGCGGGACCCGAGTGAGAGTGCGCCGGACGCCGTAGAAAGTGTGCGGGACCCTAGTGAGAGTGCGCCGGACGCCGTGGAAAGTGAGCGAGACCCGAGTGAGAGTGCGCCGGACGCCGTAGAAAGTGTGCGGGACCCGAGTGAGAGTGCGCCGGACGCCGTACAAAGTGTGCGGGACCCAAGTGGGAGTGCGCCGGACGCCGTACAAAGTGTGCGAGATCCGAGTGGGAGTGCGCAGGGCGCTGTAGAAAGTGGGCGGGTTTCATGTGGGAGTGCGAAGGACGCCGTAGAAAGTGTGCGGGATCCAAGTGGGAGTGCGCAGGACGCCGTATAAAGTGTGCGGGACCCGAGTGAGAGTGCGCCGGACGCCGTAGAAAGTGTGCGGGACCCGAGTGAGAGTGCGCCGGACGCCGTAGAAAGTGTGCGGGACCCGAGTGAGAGTGCGCCGGACGCCGTAGAAAGTGTGCGGGACCCGAGTGAGAGTGCGCCGGACGCCGTACAAAGTGTGCGGGACCCAAGTGGGAGTGCGCCGGACGCCGTACAAAGTGTGCGAGATCCGAGTGGGAGTGCGCAGGGCGCTGTAGAAAGTGGGCGGGTTTCATGTGGGAGTGCGAAGGACGCCGTAGAAAGTGTGCGGGATCCAAGTGGGAGTGCGCAGGACGCCGTACAAAGTGTGCGAGATTCGAGTGGGAGTGCGCAGGGCGCTGTAGAAAGTGGGCGGGTTTTAGGTGGGAGTGCGAAGGACGCCGTATAAAGTGTGCGGGACCCGAGTGAGAGTGCGCCGGACGCCGTAGAAAGTGTGCGGGACCCGAGTGAGAGTGCGCCGGACGCCGTGGAAAGTGAGCGAGACCCGAGTGAGAGTGCGCCGGACGCCGTAGAAAGTGTGCGGGACCCGAGTGAGAGTGCGCCGGACGCCGTACAAAGTGTGCGGGACCCAAGTGGGAGTGCGCCGGACGCCGTGGAAAGTGAGCGAGACCCGAGTGAGAGTGCGCCGGACGCCGTAGAAAGTGTGCGGGACCCTAGTGAGAGTGCGCCGGACGCCGTGGAAAGTGAGCGAGCCCCGAGGGAGAGTGCGCCGGACGCCGTAGAAAGCGTGCGGGACCCGAGGGAGAGCAGCGCGCCGGACGCCGTGGAAAGTGAGCGAGACCCGAGTGAGAGTGCGCCGGACGCCGTAGAAAGTGTGCGGGACCCGAGTGAGAGTGCGCCGGACGCCGTGGAAAGTGTGCGGGACCCTAGTGAGAGTGCGCCGGACGCCGTGGAAAGTGAGCGAGACCCGAGTGAGAGTGCGCCGGACGCCGTAGAAAGTGTGCGGGACCCGAGCGAGAGTGCGCCGGACGCCGTACAAAGTGTGCGGGACCCAAGTGGGAGTGCGCCGGACGCCGTACAAAGTGTGCGAGATCCGAGTGGGAGTGCGCAGGGCGGTGTAGAAAGTGGGCGGGTTTCATGTGGGAGTGCGTAGGACGTCGTAGAAAGTGTGCGGGATCCAAGTGGGAGTGCGCAGGACGCCGTATAAAGTGTGCGGGATCCGAGGGAGAGTGCGCCGGACGCCGTAGAAAGTGTGCGGGACCCGAGTGAGAGTGCGCCGGACGCCGTAGAAAGTGTGCGGGACCCAAGTGAGAGTGCGCCGGACGCCGTACAAAGTGTGCGGGACCCAAGTGGGAGTGCGCTGAACGCCGTAAGAAGTGTGCGGGATCCAAGTGGGAGTGCACAGGACGCCGTATAATGTGTGCGGGACCCAATTAGGAGAGCGCCGGACTCTGTAGAAAGTGTGCGGGATCCATGTGAGAGTGCGCCGAACGCCGTAGAAAGTGTGCGGGATCCGAGTGAGAGTGCGCCGGACGCCGTAGAAAGTGTGCGGGACCCGAGTGAGAGTGCGCCGGACGCCGTGGAAAGTGTGCGGGACCCGAGTGAGAGTGCGCCGGACGCCGTAGAAAGTGTGCGGGACCCGAGTGAGAGTGTGCCGGACGCCGTAGAAAGTGTGCGGGACCCGAGTGAGAGTGCGCCGGACGCCGTAGAAGGCGGGCGGTATGTAAGTGGGAGTGCGCAGGACGCCGTATAAAGTGTGCGGGACCCGAGTGAGAGTGCGCCGGCCGCCGTAGAAAGTGTGCGGGACCCAAATGGGAGTGCGCAGGGCACCGTAGAAAGTGGGCGGGATCCAAGTGGGAGTGTGCCGGACGCCATAGAAAGTGTGCGAAACCCGAGTGAGAGTGCGCCGGACGCCGTAGAAAGTGTGCGGGACCCAAGTGGGAGTGCGCCGGTCGCCGTAGAAAGCGTGCAGAACCCGAGTGAGAGTGCGCCGGCCGTCGCATAAAATGTGTGAGACCCGAGGGAGATCGCGCCGTAGGAAGTGTGTGAGACCCAAAAGGGAGCGCTGGACGCCGTAGAAAACGTGTGAGACTCAAGAGAGAGCGCATTACTTCAGAGTCACTATGTGCGTCTAAAAGAGAGCGTACACCACTTTTTTCTTCAGGTCCCCTGCCCTTCACCACTCAATTCAACTGCTTAGCTGTTTATATGCACTAACTTTTCTAAATCGGGTTTATATACGATGAAAATAAGAGCTAATCAAAATCTGCATCCATGAAACACAAACATCATTCTACTTCATTTATCAATAAAAGTAGCAGGGGTTCGGCTGATCACATGAAAACGTTCAGTAAATTCCACAAGCACGCTCATGCTGATCATTTTTTCCGGAGGGCTACCGTAACCCTCCTTTAGAAATGTTCTAAGTGTCAGCTTGGATATGAGCACATCGTAATAGCCAACAAACATGTTTGCACAATTACGACCTCCTCAGCCACTTCCCAGTGGCTTCTCGAGGAGAGCGGTGTGTGAATGAATGCATACCGCTCCTCTGCTCTTTTATACCCCGCATGTTATGAGCGTGTGTTATCGTTCGTTATCATGTTTTGTTCAAGAATGGTTACGGTAGCCCTGCGGAAAAATGATCGGCATGGGCGTGCTTTTGTAAATTCCAAACAGCGGTTGTCCTTATCATGAAAAAAATCAAGATAAATCAAAGGCCACTTCAGGATCTTATAAAACGACAGGTGTGTCACGGTACAGATAAGGAGGTAAACGGGCGTAGCAAGGTTTGGAATGCATTGTGATTTCCGATGGTCTAAGTGTTGCCGCCTAAACCAGCTTATGGGCCGGCGCAGGAAGAAAGAAAGCTCCGAGCTATTTGCCTTATACCCAAGATGCCGGCAAATGGGCGGCGCAGCCGGGCCCCAGCGGCAGAGGCCGGCGTCAGCCGCCCAACGCCGCTGGTAGGTAGAATAAGTGAGGAAAGGTCAATGCTTTTACGTTATCACCATCAAAACGAAATTCTCAGAAAAATGGAGGTATGTTACTTGATGCTATCAAGCAACGTACCACTGGTGTTGGAATGAGATGCAGGCATATTGATTGCCGTTTGCTATCAACTGCTATCAAGTTCGATGATAACTTTCGGAGATCAATATGCCTGCATCTCATTCCAGCACCAGGGGTATGTTACTTGATAGCATCAAGTAACATACCTCCATTTTTCTGAGAATTTCGTTTTGATGGTGATAACGTAAAAGCATTGACCTTCCCTCACTTATTCTACCTACCAGCGGCGTCGGCCGGCTGACGCCGGCCTCTGCCGCTGGGTTTTTTTTCTGAGTAGTCGTAGTTTGCAGAAAAGAAGTTTCCTCCTCAGAAGTTCTCAGTTGATACGACACCCATTTTCCATTACGATTCTACTCAGAAGACGACTGAAGTTTTTTGACGGCGGTCCATGTGGAACATAGGAAAGCCAAATTAAGGCTCCGTGTGAAATGAGCTAAGTCTGACCCGATGCCGGCTTTCAGTAAACTTTCGTTGGTAACTTTTTGTTTTTCTTTATGATTTTCGTCTTTTGTAGTTCTATCACCATTCTGAAATTTTCTAAACTAGCGATATCAAGAGCTTCAAGAAAAGACGTCCCCTGCAAGTGCTGCGCAGAGTACTTGATGCCAATCGGCCTTCCTCTAAACTTGTTGGACACCGTGCAACATATGAGCTCGTCGCACAATGTGCTTCCTCTCTATCATTTTCTAAGAGAATTTTCTTACTGAAAAAGCCGAAAGCAGAAAGAGGAGGGTTAGCGCATCCACTGCTGTTTGAGAAGCACGACAAGCTAAAGCAAAATCAGCTCGCCGGATTTAGCGGTGCTGTGGGAGTTGCATTTCTATCCGGACAGCCCAATATCTATAATATGCTAAGAATGAGTATTACAAACTCACCAAGTAGAGCTGCCAAAGCATTTGGCCTGCTATTCACTCCAACCTTAGTGAACTTTCGAAACTCCACTGCTTCCATTCCATGCACAAGAAAGTTGACTGTTCTAGGTAGAGCGCTGGAATGGTTCCATCACCATGGATTTTTTCAACTGACGAAGTGATATTTTGTAGAAATTTAAGCGAGTGCCATTTAATAAGAGGCCAACAGCCTGAGAATCGAGACGGTTCCTAACACAAAAAATTCGCAGTTTTTTCGATATGGATCGATGGCCGGAGCAAACGTTCTTTTGGAAGCCTTCGTTTAAAAATTATACGCCTCCAACTTCAACAAATTTTTGGCGATTCTCTCGTGTAGATCATCAACACAAAAGCATTCTCCTGTTATTAAAACGCCATTATAGGTGATCAGCTATCGGGAGTCCTTTATCTTGAGCGAAGTTGTGAAATTTTTATTCCATCAAGTTATATATTTTTCATTATTCGGTGGGTAGATGAAGATGATTGTTCTGAAAAAAAAAGATATTTCTGGAGAAATTCGAAATCAAGAATGGATCGAATATTCAGAACTTTATGGATTAAGTCAGAAGAAACCAATTGAATATTTGAACGATTAGTTGATTAGGTCCCCATCCTAGCGCAAATGTTATCTGAGCCGGCATACACTATTGAGTGTGCGCGTACAATTCAGCCATTTTCAACCGCCGAAATTGGGCCGCGTCAATTATTGGTGTATGCCGGCTCAGACGGAAGATTATGAAGGCAGAGGTCCGTCTTATCGGCACAGCAAAACCTGAAAATGTCTCAAGATTCGAAGTAGATCCTTTAAAAGGCGATTTCACGTGGATCCCGAGAATGTCTCAGAAATTGTACACAACCTGCTGTGAATAGTGTTGTGCCCCCTCGAAAATCGGCTACAATTGAGCGGCGAAAGCATAGTGGACGAGTTGTAGGAGGCTTGTAATTTCCGTCATTTGCAACCGCTTTCAACGTGCTGACTTGGATGAAGAGAGAAGCTGAGAATGAAGGGGAGAACGGAGCTATCGATCGAACGTCATCGCTCATCTCACCACTGAGATCGAAAAGTCGTTTATGAGGGCGTGCCGAAGTGGCATCTTGCTGTGAACGCCCCAGAGTGGCTTCTTACAATATCTAGATAATTCGGAGTGATTGAGAGCTCGCACATGGCAGGTGTTATATAAGGTGGGCCTATTTCAGAAATATATGGGATTTTCAGAATTCGTCCCGAAGTTGGACTGTGCCTTTAAAGAACATTTTTACTTACACACAACTCATAATCATCGGAAATATAAACGTGGCGATGCCTTTCCCTACCCTCAGCAATAGAACAACCCCCAAAAAGTTCTCCCCCAAAACTATTTTCGATTGGTACTATAAGTATTCCCCGCAGAAAAATCTTTTTGTATTGGCTCATACCCTATCCAGACTCAAATTTTAGAGAGATCGGAGAGCGCCAGAGAAGCTAGAGCTGGTGAAAGGCAGGAATGTGCCAGGCGCACGACGTTCAGGCGGCGGCTGGCTGCTTCATGGGTGAACCAAGGGGCGGAAGGGGACGAAATGTTCGGCAGCCATTTTTTTTCGATCATGGGTGGAAACCATTGCGCAAAAAGTATAGTTGGGGTAACCACGGAATAGTTGGCTGCAGAGACCTCAGCAGCCTGCGCTGCGTCGTGTGCCCCTACCAGAAACGTGGTGCTCGATCGGCCAAGGCATCTTTCATAGTCCTCACCGCAAGCGCGGCACGCGCGGGAAAGGCGTTGGACTACAAAAGTTCTCACCGCGCGGCACGCGCGGTAAGAACTTTCATAGTCCATACGCACAGCCATAGCGGCGCCGCCCAAACTGCCGTGGCGGTTTTTTTCAATCAATGAATGCTTCTCGATTTGAGTCTATTCCAACATAAATATTTCTGGGAATATCCTGCGCTACCGCATACGCAAATGCAAGCCCAGTCCCAGTTGAGGCCCGACTTTTACCCGCACCGCCATGGCGGTGCCGATGGAGATTTCATAGTGGCTTCCCGCTCGTCCCGCGCGTGTCGCGCTTGCGGTGAGGACTATGAAAGATGCCTAAAGCGACAAGCGCGCAGGCTGTTTCGTGGTTTGCAGCCATCAGTTTCGCGGCTCCACCCACCATATATGGATAATACGTTTGCTCTTCGGCAGAAAGAATGTGATGTGAGAATAAAATGTTGGGCTTCATAGATTTCACAAGACCTACAAGTCGATTTCCCTTTGCCATTCTACTGCCTACCAGATTCTCTGGGTAACGATTCCAGAGCGAAATAAATAACAATGCAAAATCAGAAAACTACGCCATTCATATTGTGCATACATAACCCAACGCAAGAACGGCCTCTTGCACACGGACTTTCTTGAGAAAGTCCTAATTTAGGTAAGGCGATCAGTCTTTATTTTTATTGTACTTAAAGGCATTGTTCGCGCTGAAAACCAATTTCCGATTTTCAGGCTCAAATTCATGAATGAGCCCGATACACCATACCGGTAAGCTTCGGCGCGTCAAAAACGTAGGATAATGAGGTTGGAATGGGTTAAAGATGAGTATTCGCCACCACTTCTCACCAGTCGTCTAGCAATTTTTCATAGAATGCTGATGCGACAGTCAAACAACATGAAAAACAGTTACAGCACAAGCCCCATGTGCAGAAATACTTCGAAAATGATAGTGACGAGGCTTCCGAACGCAGAAAAGCCTCAGAACAACTTTGACGCGAAATTCAAATTCGTATTTACAATGTGTTCCGATTGACTTTTCTTTACAAATGAAGGTTCTTCATGGGCCCATTCGACATGTTCGTTCACTGGAGGGGCCAAGCTATAGTTTACCGCAATCTTGAAATTAAAAGGACTTGGTGCGGTTGCGGACTCGTGCTAACTCACGGTAGTCTGATTTTCTTATTACTCAATTTTTCGAAATAACTGAGGTTGGTCGGTTGCTTCCACAGATGTAGTCGTATTGGTGGAAACAGAGACTCACCAATTTATCGCAGGTGTTTCAGAAAAATTAGTGATACCACAAACAGACTACCGTATGTTAGGACGAGTCCGCAACCGCACCAGTTTCATTGCGGTGGACTATACACAAAAACATGAAAAAATAATCTACGGTTTTCTGCGCTACGATGCCTTTGAAGGACTACGGCGCATTTTTTGAGCACTCTTGTTGTAATCCGCAGGAATCGTACTTTGAAGAATCGAAAATAAAAAATAATAATGGGACGGAAATTTTTAAAATCTTAAACAATAACCGAGTCGCCATACAGGCTATAAAACGGCGAAATTCACATGGTTCCTACGCCTGCTGGTGCGGAGCGGAGGTTAAAGACAGTGAGAGAGCGGAGGGTAGACGGAAGCCCAGGCGTCGCGCGCGCCGCTCGCGCCTCGAATGATGTGAATTACGCCGTTTTATAGAGGGTAGCTGATAACCTACAGTGGCACTTTGATATTAGGAGAACTCGTTTTTTTTGAAGATATAGACGAGTAAGTCGTCATAAGTTGCTCAATATTAGAAGATCACAACTTTCAAACGAAAGCTCCTTCCAAAGTCCTGGAAGTGGGTACCTACATTTTGCAGCCTCTATCGAATCGTCACGATAGACCCGCCAAAAAAGGACTTGTGCTTTATACCGTCTAGCGAATGGCCTCGTAGGGAATTAAGAAATAGCGTTTACTCTAACCCTCAACGATTTTCGAGATTCGACTTCGACATTGTGCAAAATGCTTGTTTAACCTCGGGTTTGGTGGGAAATCGGTCTCGTGCAGCGAAAGCGACACTTACCACCATGTTTCGCACACTGTATAATAGCATTTATAAATTCTAGGAAAGCGTAAAAAAGGTAGAAAAAAAACGAGCAATAGTTTCAAAGAAAAGATCACCGTATTATTTGCGTTGATGCCACAGAGTCAATCACAAACACAAGAACGTCAGGATTCTTCTTTTTATCAAGGCTGTCTCCAACATTTGTTCTAAAATTGCGAGTCTCTCCGACCTTTCAACTTCAGCAACCTATATCAAGGAAGTCAGCCTTGAATGCAGTGTTCACGACAATCTTCATTTTTATATTGATTGAGGGGCCGCCAGGTAGAATTAAAATGACGTAGAAATTGAGAAAAAAAAACGCATCAGAAGTACACGAAAGTCTCAAGCATCACCCCGTCTCTTACGTATCACGGGATGTGTTTGTTGTGACAATGAAATCTTTCGTGGACCCGTCCTTTGCAATTCTCTACCCTCTATCGCTCCGTTCTCTCCTTAGGGCCCTAACTAATCCTGATTTTCCTCAAATACATATTCTTCTGTTTTCGATTGACCCAATTTTCCACCAGTGACAACCACCATGAACATGTCCAACCAACCGAACAACTAGTCTATGTTATAGAATAATGTCACTGAAATACGACGTTTCAATGCGTTTCTCGCCGTTTCTTCGCAATTTCGCTAACACTTACAGGCCAACGCTTTGTTTTCTATGAAAAACTCGAGGACGAAGATCATTGTGAACACTGCTTTTAAATCATGAAGGAATGGGAGTTAAACTCAGGCAAACTGGGGATCGGAACCCCGTCCGACGGCCGTCGAAGCGGTCGAGGACGTGGGGTCCGACAGCCAAAGTGGGCGGAGTCGTTCCCCTTGCTGCTGCCTTCGATGCCCCAGCAGCCGCGTTCGGTGCCCCTGCTCCGGCACTTTTAAGACGCCCCTGCTGCTGCCTTTGGTGCACCTGCTCCAGCCTCCTCAAAGCGCCCCTGCAGCCGCGTTTGGTGCCCCTGCTCCAGCCCTTTCAAAGCCACCCTGCAGCAGTGTTCGGTGCCCCTGCTCCGGCTCTTTTAGAGTGCCCCTGCGGCCGCGTTCGGTGCCTCTGCTCCATCCCTTTCAAGATGCCCCTGCAGCCGCCTTGGGGCTGAGCAGAGTGTCAAAAGGGCGCGGCCTGATGATGGAGAGCCGTATCGATAGATCGCCGCGATCTTTCAATATGGCTCTCCAACATTATGCCGCGCCGCGCGCTTTTGGCACTCTGCTCAGCCCCTTCTCGGCCCCTGCTCCAGCCCTTCTAAGATGCCTCTGCAGCTGCCTTCGGGGTCCCTGCTCCGGCTCTTTTGAGGTGCCCCTGCAGCTGCGTTCAATGCCCCTGCTCCGTCTCTTTCAAGATGCCCCTGCTCCAGCCATTTCAAAGATTTCAATGGACTGGCTACTCATGACTCCTTCCAATTCTCAAGGGGCCATCCCGCCCAATAATTTAAAACGGCAATTAGTGCGGAATCGTCAGTATGATCGCGCATGCGTCACGCCACAGTGCGTCATTTGCCCATCGGGCAGAGATGGTGACTGTATTGCTTCTGGGGTTATTTATCTGATCACATGTCAGAGCTGTGGCCAGGAATATATCGGCGAAACAGCCCGCCCACTGCATGTGAGGATCAAAGAGCACTTGGATGGGAAGGAAAGGTCGCGAGTTAGCACAGCGCTGGGCTGCCACAGGGTTAATTGCCATGGCGGGGACGATTTTGAGGTGCGAGTGGAGACACTAGCGCGGGAGGCCAAAACAAGTGCGCGAAAAGCGCTCGAGGCATTCTGGATCAACGCGAGAGACCCCAAGGTCAACCGGAAGGATGAGGGTATAAATATCACGCGGGAACTGCAGCCCTACATCAGACTAGCCTTCTGATATGGGTGCTGCTTTCTGACATCTCGGTACCCCGTCGTGCTCTACTGATGGCCTGATGCTCTACAGACTTTGAGAAGGTATGCCACTCAGTCTCATCTGTCTCGGTTATTTGTTTGGAAATTTTGTCTTGAATTTTAGTAGGGTAAACCACGTTTGACCGAGTATTTTACACGTAGATTCGACCTTTTTCAGACTCCGAAGAGGGCGAGACCGCCGAAACGTTAGTCTGCTAATAAACATCATACTACCTCGTGCCGGCTAAAATCAAAGTACCAGCTATATTCTGATGCCGAGGTTCATCGAGAGTCAAACGTGGAGATTATTGAGCAATGTACCAGCGAAATTCCAACGACTCGTACAAGAAACTTTGTCTCTCCGACAAAAGATCGTCATGGCGAGGCAATCTGTCCACTTCCTCCGCCGATGTCTGACCAACAACGTCATCCCGAAATTCATCTCGAAAAAGAATCTACGTGACGTTTGCGGAAGACCGAAAAGCGACCCTAAAGTACGCAAGATCGAGCTGCAGCTTCTTCGCATCGCACTCCGTGATAAACAGGATCATTTGTTTGCTATGTTGAATAGATGTAGTTCGAAAGAACAAAATTGTATAAAATTTTTGGAGGGGCGTCTTTGGAGGAGGATAGTGGAGGGGTCAAAGTCTATTTGTGATCGTATCCGGTCTAAGGTCAGGGTATCTCTACAAAAGAAATTCAACGACATTTTGTGTACAGCCAATGGCCGAGAAAATGGGGTTCGTAGTGTTGTATCGGATCAAAGTTCGGTTCATCAAGGTGTCAGTAGCGTACCGTCGTCAGAAAAACCAAGGGTTACCGTGCTGGGAAATACCCCTGTTTCTGAAAACGCACTCGCAGTTTTACAGCTTGGTCCAAGTTTTTCACCGTCTCAGAGCATTTCTACTCATGTCATGCGCAAGGTCATCTGCGGCCTCCACGAACTTCAGGATCGGCTTCGTTATAGGGCTAGAATAGACTGTGGGTCAGCTAGCGCGGGGCAGATTCGCACATTTCCCACCATCCCGTTTCCCCCAACGTATTTCAAGCAACAGGAACCAAATGCACGCGCCGACATAAATTTCCGCCTCTTTGCCGACGAAGTGTTCAGGGTTCTCAAGCGATTCCAGGCAGGAAAAATCCCTAAAAACCTAAATCACTCACAAATTTCGGGTCTAAAAGAAGTGCGCGAACTTGTGGCTTCCAATACCATACGGCTGTCCGTAAGTGACAAAGGAGGAGAGTTTGTGGTGATTCCCCACGACTTGGATGTGGCGATAACCGAGATCCACCTCTCGGACACGTCAGTCTACCGGATATCTTCCGAAAAAGAGTTCAAGTCGCAACACCGCAAGCTTAACAGGTCTTGGATTGTGGAAGCAAAATCGGCTGGGCTAGCTCAGACGATAATCACGCGCCTGAAAATTGAGGCTCCAACTTGTCCCGTATTGTACCTGCTTATCAAAACCCATAAATTCGGGACAACGGAGGACCTCACACAAATTGATCCGACCGCAGTTAAGGCCAGGCCCATAATTAGCTGCGTGGGTGGTCCCACGGACCGAATCGCTTGGTTTGTCAGCGCAGTGCTCACCCAACTTCTTCCATTTATACCGGCGCATTTACCCAACACGCAAGCCTTTAGAGCATTTCCGGCGTGCGCAAATCACCAGCAACTGTGTAATGGAATCCTTTGATGTTTCAGCGCTGTACACCAACGTAAGCAACGACGCAGCAATGGAAGCAGTCTTAGAGCTTCTAAATGAACATCAAAGCAGTATAAACATGCATGGTTTCTCAGTAAGCAGCCTAATGGTTCTTCTTAAGGAATGCCTCTGTTGCAATGTTTTCAAATGGGCCGGTAAATACTTTGCTCAGTTGCGGGGACTGGCGATGGGGCAGCGGCTGGCACCAACGCTTGCCATCGCCTTCATGTCCAAAATCGAAGCACCTGTGCTCGAATCTTTCCCCTTGTTTTATAGGCGATACATTGATGACTGTCTCATAATTTGCTCCACGCAGGAAGAGATGGACACGTGTTTCGCTCTAATGAACAGCCAGTCTCCACACATAAAACTGACCCGGGAAAAACCGTCGGGAAGCTGGTTGCCTTTCTTGAATGTCCAGATTCAACTGGCAAATGGCAGAAAAGTCACAAAGTGGTACCGCAAACCTTCGAACAAAAATATTCTGGTCCACTGGCGGTCCGCGCATCCCACTCAGACAAAGCTGGCGGTTGTCAGAAACATGTTTCGCACCGCTATAAATGTGTGTTCTGGAGAGGAAGAGCGCGAGGCGTCAAAAAGCCTAGCTTGTCAAATAGCTACTATCAATGGCTATGGATCACCAGCGCGCAGGTCGCGGAACTCCCAAGAAGGTCAGCGAAGTCCTAATTTGCCACCAAGCGACAAAGTTCCCTTCGTAATGCCATTCATAACCGATGAGGTGAGCCGCGCTGTCAGAAAATGCCTTCGAGGAGCGGGATTGGAAAACTCTGTATCTCTGGTGGCCATCCCGCCCAATAATTTAAAACGGCAATTAGTGCGGAATCGTCAGTATGATCGCGCATGCGTCACGCCACAGTGCGTCATTTGCCCATCGGGCAGAGATGGTGACTGTATTGCTTCTGGGGTTATTTATCTGATCACATGTCAGAGCTGTGGCCAGGAATATATCGGCGAAACAGCCCGCCCACTGCATGTGAGGATCAAAGAGCACTTGGATGGGAAGGAAAGGTCGCGAGTTAGCACAGCGCTGGGCTGCCACAGGGTTAATTGCCATGGCGGGGACGATTTTGAGGTGCGAGTGGAGACACTAGCGCGGGAGGCCAAAACAAGTGCGCGAAAAGCGCTCGAGGCATTCTGGATCAACGCGAGAGACCCCAAGGTCAACCGGAAGGATGAGGGTATAAATATCACGCGGGAACTGCAGCCCTACATCAGACTAGCCTTCTGATATGGGTGCTGCTTTCTGACATCTCGGTACCCCGTCGTGCTCTACTGATGGCCTGATGCTCTACAGACTTTGAGAAGGTATGCCACTCAGTCTCATCTGTCTCGGTTATTTGTTTGGAAATTTTGTCTTGAATTTTAGTAGGGTAAACCACGTTTGACCGAGTATTTTACACGTAGATTCGACCTTTTTCAGACTCCGAAGAGGGCGAGACCGCCGAAACGTTAGTCTGCTAATAAACATCATACTACCTCGTGCCGGCTAAAATCAAAGTACCAGCTATATTCTCAAGGAATTCTTTGATAAGCGCTTGATCATCGAACTATCCTACTATCTATCATTTTGCCGAGAAAAAAGTGTGCGGAACTCCACTGGAAGAGCGCCAGGGAAAGCGTATGGGACCCAAGTGGGAGTGCGCCGGGCGCCTTACAAAATGTGAGAGACCTGAGGGAGAGTGCGCTGGGCGCAGTGGAAAGTGTGCGAGATTCAAGTGGAAGTGCGCCGGACGCCATAGAAAGTGTGTGGGACTCAAGTGGCTATGCGCCGGACGTGTGGGAGCCCCGAAAGAAGAGTGCGCCCGACGCGGCAGGAAGTGAGTGGGACCAAAGTGGGAGAGCTCGGAACTCTAGAATCATTGTGGGCTTTCATAAGAGAGCGCATACAACACCTTTCCCAAGATCCCCTCCCACTTCACCACTCATTTCAACTGTTTAGCTGTTTATATGCACTAACGTTTTTAAATCGGGTTTATATACGATGAAAATAAAAGTTAATCAAAATTCGCATCCATGGAACCCAAAAATCATTCTACTTCATTTGGCAATAAAATTAGCAGGATCTCGGTTTGTCATAGAAACGTTTAGTGAATTTCAAACAGCGGTCGTCCTTATCATGACAGAAATTAAATTAAATCGAGAGCCACTTCAGAATCTTATGCAGCGAAAGAACGACCGGTGTGTCACGATACAGATAAGAAGGCTATCGGGTGTTGCAAGGTCTGGAATGCTTTGTGATTTCCGATGGTTCAAGTGTTGCCGCCGGAGCCAGCTTATGGGCCGTCGCAGGAAGAAAGAAAGCGCCATTTCATTCTCCTTATATCCAAGATGCCGGCGAAGCCGGCAAATGGGCCGGCGCAGCAGGACCCCAGCGGCAGAGGCCGGCGTCAGCCGACCGACGCCGCTGGTAATATTACAATTTTGGCGTCGTTCAGTTAGCATTGTAGTTGTTGGCTACGTAAATGCCACACCATAATTGACGCCTAACTCGAAAGTTGGTGAAAAGGGTGGTAATAACAGGGTTTCCGGGACTAATTCACATAGTGGGGTGGATAGTTGATCAAGGGCAAATGACCGCTCATTTCGGAATTTGGAAAGCTTAAGTTAAGTTTGAAATATTCAATCAGGGATAAGCAGACAGTGATTTTTACACGTAAATCGAAAATGAAATCCGAAACGAAATTTAAATACCAGGGAAACGGATTGACGAAGATGCACTGGAAGGAGAAGAACAGAAAAAAGTATGGATAAATGACAAATCTTGCACTTGATCAACGGCTCGTTTTCTTCCGATTTTTTCCCATATCCCTCCCCCCTCCCCCGAAGAGACGGAAAACGGATACGCACAAATGACCGCAAAACGGAAACAGAAGTCGCGTGTTCTCGCACATCCATGGTTCCAGTGTAGCTGGGAAATGTTCTCTAATTTCCTGCCTCTATGAATTTGCGTAAATTTTCTATTGAAAACAGGAAAAGGCGCTGGAATGATTTGACTGAATTCTACCGAGATGCTGCCGCGTCGGTGCCGGACCTGAGCCGTGGCGACAGATTCCAGGCGTATTCGCAGCAGAATCAAGGCATTGCCTGGAAACCTTTTGAGATCTCACTGCCTCGTACAAGAGAAAA
Organism: Aplectana chamaeleonis; assembly: GCA_029168955.1. NCBI lineage: Eukaryota > Metazoa > Nematoda > Chromadorea > Rhabditida > Cosmocercidae > Aplectana > Aplectana chamaeleonis. The sequence continues at coordinate 3,816,587 of JAPDOI010000013.1, read as the reverse complement.
TGCATCGATGCCAAGACTTTACCTCGAATCTGCCGTGTTTTATGCCAAACCTACCAAGACTTGAATCAGCAAAAATGACTCACAGAGCATCAGCAGCACCGCAGCATCCAGCATCGATGTTTGAGACGGCGGCTGCAGCAGGACGAATATGAAAGACGAGACCTCATCGATGGCGCCATCGAACTATGTGCTAACACATCCATAAAGATCGATAACGTGATCACAGGCTTTTGGACGTGCAATATTGCAAAATGCGGAAAGCCAGCGCTCGCACAGCTTGCCAGCCAGAAGCCAGCGCTGGCACTTTCGGCAGGAGCACCGGCTGTCCGCCAGCCCGATCCATATCTGGCGTATTCTACGGCGCTCCGATCCTCAGTTTGCCTGAGAAGGCACAGTCCACCCTCAGATATGAATTTTGAGATTTTCGTGTAATTGTGTAGAAGACCCCCCCTGTATAACACGTGCCAAATGCAAGATCTCAATTCCTCCGAATAAGCTAGATATGGGCGACCACCACAGGCCCGACCCCCTCCGCTCACCACCATAGGCTCGGTATCTTCATGATTTTCGATCTCGATAGCGGCTAGATGGATGGATGATTTTCAACCGAGTCGTCGTTCTTCACCCCCTTTCCGATCTATCTCCTCATCCTGTTTTGCTCTCGTGCCGCGACTGCGAATCAAGAGAAATACAGGCCTGAGACAACTCGTCTACCAAATTTTTGCCCTCAAAATACAGGCATTCTCAAGGAGCCATATCTCCGTTCGTAGAGGTTCTTGAACGATTCCAGAAATACCATTGTGATCAGAGTGCGACTTTTCCAAGATAAGGATAAAACCTAAAAAATAATTCTCTGGGTGTCCTGTGCCTTCAATATGCCAGAGAGAGGAAAGAATGCAGTACTAAGGCAGTTCGTAGGCTTGTTAGAAACATTGATCCAACCAATACAGCAGAGTGTTTTATCCTGACGAATTTCTTCCCGAGGGATCTAGTTAAAGGCAGTGTTCACGATAATCTTCGATTTTGAGATTAATAGCTGAATCGATTGTTTGGCCCCCGGGTAGAACATAAATGACGAAGGAATCGAAAAAAACGCACCAGAAGGTCACGAAATCCTTTACTCTCTCCCCACCTCTTTACTCTCACAGGAACTGTTCGTTGTGGCAATGAAATCATTTTTGGGTCCGTCCTTTACAATTATTTGCTTTCTGTTGTTCCGTTTTTTTTCCGGACCCTAACTAGTACTATTTTGCCTGGAATGTTCTTCCATTTTCGACTGATCCCATTTTTCACCGGTGACAACAACCGTGAACATGTTCATACAACTGGACAACTAGTCCAGGCCAGAGATTAATGTCACTGAAATATGACGTCTTAGTGCGTTTTCCGCCGTTTTTTCGTAATTTTGGTAAGACTTGGTTGCCCACGCTTTGTTTTGAGTGGAAAACTTGGGAACGAGAATCATCGTGAACACTGCCTTTAATGAGAAGAATAGGCAATCATGTCACTATAAACAACGGAAGGAAGGGGAAATCTAACGAACATTCCACTGTTCGGTGCTTTCCTGTGTATTGTAAACTAACAAGGAAGGGTTGCCCACATCAGATGGAGTTTCGGGATGCAATTCTAATATGTTCGAAGGGGTGGACAGCTTCGTTCTAATGCGCCATACTCAGAATCTGCTGAATGCCTCAGGCAGTCCTTAAAAAGGTCAAATTCTGAACAAGGTCAGAACGGAATAGATCAGAATAGATCACGGTCCACGCAACAATGCATAATTTTTGATCTAATCAATACCAACTTTTTCACATCTTTTCCGAACATATTCGAAGGTAATTCAATCGTTAAATCAGCTCAACTCACTTCGGCCGAACCGTCCTGGCCTTGTTCAGATTTTGGTCTTTTTAGGGACTGCCTGCAATTAGCATTTTCTGAGTACAGGCTATAAAGCGACGAAATTCACATGCTTTCTACGCGTGATGGCGCAAAGCGGAGGTTAGAGACAGTGAGAGAGTGGAGGGCAGACGGAAGCCCAGGCGTCGCGCGCTCCGCTCGTGCCTTGCTTGATGTGAATTACGACGTTTTACCGAGGGTATGGAATATTGGAACACTGCCCTCCCCCTAGAACTTATTAAAATTGCATCCCAAACTCCCACTCATGTGTGCAACCATCCTTGTAAGGGACTCAATTAGCAAAATCGGTTCAACCCAAAAATGTACCCGAAAATGATAAAAACGGTTGTTAAGCTATCTATTATTTCTGAAACAGGTACTCGTTTTTTGAAATTGACTAATTGATCATTTTTCAGAGAGATATTTGCCAAGCATGATCGAAATCCGGCAGCATTGCACAATTAGTAGGAGGTTGCCGATTTTAGTCGGCGAGAAGTCGTGTCAAAAAATTCGGCCGAGATATATTAACTACCACATTGAGCCATTTCTACCTACACATACCGCATTTCCTGCAATTGAACACCCGGGTGTACTATTTTTCAACCTCCTACAAAAAGGGGTTCAATTAGAGGGAGGGGTTCAAAGTGAGGTAGAGGCTCTAATTTTCATCCGAGAATTCAAGAGTGAATATGGGCTAACAGTCTATCAGGCAAACCAAAGTGGGACAATAATGAAATACTTGGCGGACTCCTAGAGATCATCATCAAAAAAGTCATTGTTTCGGTCCTTCTCAAAATTGAATGTAGACAAGGTTTTGGGAGTTGACATCTAGAGCAACGCGTAGCAGTTCACGTCTAGTAGAAATGGGTCCGCCAGCTTCAAAACAATGATTGACGTCCTCTTCGGAGCCATCTGCTGCAATTGTAGTCATGCAGGCCTAGAAAGAATAAGCGACAAGCTCGCTTTCAATTGCTCATATGCAGTCGGAACCCGATTTAGGTACACAGACATCGGTGAAGCTTTTGAATAGCCGCCCTTGGTGAACTCCATCTCGCGTCTTTGCGCCTTTGGCTACTCGGCCCTTGTCGGAGGGTCACTTCTCACGTTCTGCTTGAAGGTGAAGGGTTGGCGAGCACATGTGCGTCAAGTGGAATAGTATGAGACAGGAAGTGGATCCCAGTTAAAAATCTGTCAATGGTTTTTCAGCTGAGGGGAAGGGGGGGGGGTGCGGGGTTCTAATAGAGGGGGGTGTTCAATAACAGGAAACACGGTATTTATGTCTTGCTACCACTCCAACGTTTCTTCCAGCACTACAGCAAATGAAACATCACTTTTGTTCCACGATCTGCTTGTGTAAATATTGGCTAGTGCTAGAATTAATCTGGCATGACGTTTCCACAAAGTCACAGTCAAAGCTTGAGCCATCAATCGTAGACCATTCTGTGAGGTTGACTTTGTTGTCGCCATCATACACAACACACCTGGAAGACACGAGAAATTATGTTCGCCGAAGCGAGGTAATGCTCCTCAACGGCAGCGACTGTAGGCCCGATGATTCGAACGAATGTTGCCAGCACCTTTGCATGAAGCGCAAGCATTGAAACACAGAGAAAAATCGAATAAGCACCTTAATTCGGTGTCAACAGAAATAAAAAATTCCAAATAAACAAGTCATCTGCGATTTGCATTGGAAGGCCTTCTGGATGTGCATGTGACGTGAAGACTTGATAGCCCTGATAACCGCTCTAAGCTTTTAGCCGAAATCCTATGTTAGGTCCCTCAGTTCACCATCCCAACGTGAAGACTACTGCTAGAACGAATGCAAACCTTCCTGCGACGTATACTTCTCATCTGCTATCAGTTTCAATGATGTTTTTGTTTACAGAGGGTTACGGTGCTTGTTCAATTTTTCTCTGTCTCAGACATTGGGAGCAGCGGATCGCTGGCGAAAATTCGCCAGTTGCTCAACAGCGGGGGGGCAGCTGGCATTTAGCTGGCCAATGGCAATCACGAGGCCAACACTTGGCATACAATCGGCATGTCATTTAACGCCAGCGACGGACGGCTGGCGAATATGTGCCAGCTTTCTGACAGCTGAGTGATAACTGGCTTTCAGCTGGCAATTGGTAATTACGAGCCTGCAGCTGGCTCATCCTTTGCATCTCAATTAGAGCTAGCGGCGGACCGCTGGCGAAAATATGCCAGCTGCCTGAAACCTGCGTGACAACTTGCATTCAGCTGGCAAGGGCAATCAAACCTCGAAATTACCGAGCGCATAAAAACGCAGTTATCCACCAATCGGCACTTGGCTGGCGCATAACAGCCCAGTGGCCTTCGCTTGGCACTGAGTCGTCACATGGCTGGCACTCGAGAGAGTTGACGACTACTCACGTTTTAACATCTTATAGTTTGATCTCTGATTTCACTGATAAGCCGAGCCGGTATAGAAGGAGATTCATTCGAAGGAGTGTTCACTCGGCACTTTGATGCCGGCCCTGGAAGATGACCTGAAGTCACTTTACAGAGGCTAGCATTTTTTTGGCAGCTGAGGGGCAAGTCCCCGCGGCCAGGGGGGAGGTGAGGTGGGCCCACCACCTCAGACCGTTGCGTAGGCGATCTCCTACGCAACGATCTGCGGTGAGGGACCCACCTCGACTCATCGGTCTGCCAAAAGACTGGCGGACCGCTGGCGAATGATTGCTCAACAGCGGGCTGCCAGGTATTAGCCAAGAGTTTGCCAGCGGTCGGCCAACGTCCTGGCGGACCGCTGGCAGGGTTTTCGCGGACTGCCGGCTAATGGGTCTCCGACACCGGGAAGGTTTTCGCTCGCCAAGCAAATGCCGGCGGTCCGCCAATCCCAATGCCTGAGATGTTTCGGTTATGTAGGATAAAGCGAGGTCTCCTCCGTAGCCGACGACTCGATCCTCGGTTTGAATACATTGGCTATTTGGTTCCTGTCGGGCACCGAGGAAGACAACCTGGGCGGAAACTGACGCTGAAACTAGGGAATCTCACTTGGCTTTCCTCACTATTAGGCAGGGCTTGTGCGGAAATCTTTCTCAAGATTTTCGGAAACGGAAGAAAAATGGCCAAAAAACGCTGGAAACGGAAACTCGGGAACGGAAACGAAAGAGAATAAAAAAACTATGGGTTGTCTCATCATCACATCTTTTCGCTGGTCAATTTTTTGCAGCTTCCGCTCGATAACCTACGGTTTCGTCAATCAACTATATTTTTTCAAACTATATGGAATCAATATGAGGCACGACACGATTTCGAGTGCTCGCTCCTGGGAAAATCCGAACGGGAAGTTTCAAAAATACTCAGTATCTGTACAGTAGCGGTCATAAATCTATTGACATCGGGTTTTTTCCTAATATATTTGCTCTAACTGAGGCTATCAATTTCATCTTCTGATACAAGATTGTCGGTCGTAATGCCGATACCATGAAGTGTGTTTCAGGACTATAACGCGAACGTACATCGATGAAGAAGATTACTTGTCAATATTGGCAATCTGCGACTTTTTGTCTGTACTTGAACTCGTTCCTTTTCTTCGTCGTTTTCGATATTCGCTTGGTGATTTTTGTAGCTTGCAGGATTGGTAGTTCATTCAGAAGTAGAAATTTTTCACATAGTGATCAAAGATCTATCATATGAGGTTCTGAAAGGGGTCTATAAGGAGTCGTTCTTGAAAAAATGTTGGCGATCACAATACAAGCCGTTTGAAAATTTTTAAAAGTAAGCATTAGTCATCTATTAGTACAGGAATCTTGAGAAGGAATTCTTGAGATGAAAACAATACCGGATGATATCATAGCACGCACATTAAGCGACATTCTGAGCCTCGATCCTCAGGACATTCGAGGAAATCTCAAAGAACTTTATGAAACACGGGCGATCTTGTAGGTTTATATTCTTAGAAAATTTCTATAGAAGTTTCTCAGACATCACTCATTCACTGCCAAGCATCAACACACTGACTCCGGACTCTTTGCACGTCGTCCCATCAAGTGGCTTTCGATGGGAGCAAGGTATCAGAGAACCAGGCTAGTGTGAACGGCGGAGCATCTTCACTTGACTACACTTCAATGGAAAAAAAGTAGTTTACCCGGCTGAATCTACGCCTCTCTTGTTTGTAGCACCAGAATCAGCTGAAAAAACGACTTTTTTCATTGAAGTGGAGTCAAGTGAAGATGCTCCGCCGTCCACACTAGCCTGGTTTTCTGATGCCTTGATCCCATCAAAAGTCATTTGATGTGACGACGTGCAAAGAGTTTGGAGTCTGTGTTCCGGTGCTTGGCAGTATTGAATGACACTTGAGAAGCCTCTATAAGAATTCTCCAGGAAAATGAGCTCACTAAATCGCCCGTGTTTTATGAAATTCCGCGAGATTTCCTCTAATGTCTTGAGGAATGAACCTCAGAATGTCGCTTAATGTGCGTGCTATGACAGCACCAGGTATTGCACTTATCTCAACAAGTTCTTCTCAAAATTCCTGCCCTAATAGATGACTAGTATTACCATCAAAAATTTTTAAACGGCCTGTATTGTGATCGCCAACATTTCCAAGAACTACTCCTGATAGACCCCCTTCAGAACCTCATATCATAGACTTTTTAACCCTATGTTACAAATTTCTACTTCTAAATGAGCTACCAATCCTGTAAAATACAAAAATCACCAGGTGAATATCGAAAACGACGAAGAAAGTGAACGAGTTTAAGTAGAGACAAAAGGTCGCAAATTCTGATTATTTACAAAAAATCTTCCCCATCGATGTACATTCGTGTTATAGTCCTGCAACACACCGAGCTTCCGGAAAACTCCAATTTTGTTTTTCCTGGAGCTGATCTGCTGATCTAAGCTGACGCGACGTTTGTGGTTATTGAATAGATTCGACCCCAAAGTTTATTCTAAGTTCGACGTGCTGAACATTAACGCGAAATGGGCTTCTTTATAAGCAAAAGATCGTGCAAGTGATCCACGAGTTACAGGTTTGAAAAAACCGCGGGCCAATATTTGCTGGTTGAGCGCCTACTTCAAGTGAGTGAAGTTGTCCAGAAAAAAGTTCCAAATCTAACATCAAATTTCCCGAAATAAGGTTGTTCAGGGTGTTGATTACGAGTCTGAGATCAGAATGTCGATTTTGTACATCTTTAAACAGACTTGTTCCAAAGCTATTCAGCATGGGGAAATTTTGGTAGCGAAACACGGCTTTCAGCGATTTGCGTAGAAAAAATTTGTTCAGAAAATTTCTGTGGGCGTTTTCTGGAGTGGTGAGCACGAATATGTGAGTAGTTAATTGATTTTCGATACACTGCAGCAGGTTTTGATGGGTGAACGGTCAAAGTGCCAGAATCTGTCAAAAACTCCGATGAGGTGGTTATTTGAGGGAGCTGAGGCCGAATGGCAATAATCCTCCCGGAACCCACAGCAAGCCTCCGAATGCTGAAGAACATACGCAAGATTTGGGTTCGGCTCCGCAAATAATTCCCACATAGAAGTTTATTGAGCGAAATCTAATTGTGAAATTCTCGGAGTACTTTCTAAATAGTCCTATGGATAATCTTACCAGTTGACGAAAATTAAGAGGTATTAAGAGGTTCCCGTAGCAAAATTCGAATTCAGATTGGAAGATTGTGAGTCAGAAAATTTAGTAACCTTCCAAAATATCAGGTTGGCCATGCGAGGATCATTATTCAGCGAGAAATTGAGGCTTCGAGTTGTCGCTGTCCGTGGTGGGTATTCTATTTATTATTCGGCAGGATCACTTATCAAGTCTAACTTACCGCGCTTTGCATACGGAACTCTCAAAACCCTTCTTCAGTCTGACTTTCCTGCGCACAAGCTCAGTCGTCGGTAACAGTGCCTTGTCGGTTGTACAATTCTGAAGACTAAGCACATTGTTCACTATATCGCTACCTCTACTACCTTCTTTATCTGTGAGAGTTCACCTTCAAGTAGCCGTATTTCACGTCGATATACTCTAATATTAACGGGTGCCAAGGATCTAGCTCCTCAAAGGGACAGTAGTCAAACAAGTCGGCCGTTTTTGACAGATTGATCTCTGAAAGTGCTTGGTTACCTGGGAAAAAGCTTCACAGAACGAATACTTTGGTAAGAAAAAGCTTTTGGAGAAACGACATTTTTTGCGCTTTTTTGTGGAGCATGGCGCCGCTTTATCATTACTTTGTTCAGTGCGCTTCAATTGGGTAGCTAAGGACGAACCTAGCATCAGCATCGTGAGCTCTTTCTTTTGAGCACACACATTTCTTACCTTCGCTCAGGACATTCAGGGTAAACGGAATCAATCGAGTGTATAAAAAGTTTTGTCAGGTTCGAGATTAGGACGAGAACTGTGTAAGCAGACCAAATGTGTTCGTGTTAAGCGTAGCATGAGAATAAAACCTGTGAGTTTTCCAATTTACTCATTTTGGGCGTATTCAACGCGTTACTTTCTCCTAATGTACCGTTTCATTCCAACCAATCACCAGAGTTCATATCGAAACCTCGTGTGCTCTACTAACTCAAATTCTCAACTTCGTGCAGTACTATGCAAAAAAATCTACTCTGACTACTGAAAGTCAGGGACCAAACTATTGTTCACTATTTTGAGGCTGGTGAGTCTTCGAACCAGTCGCTCTGGCACTCGAAAGCAAGCGAGCACGGAAAGCAGGTTGATGTCGGCACATGCCTATTCCACAATTATTTCGGGGGCAAATCTTGTATGTTATTAGGTGAGAAATCCTGTTACGCAGCTCCGAGAAGGTTAGGCGCCACGTCCGTCAGCACGACGCGCCGAGCACGGGTGTCTTGTTGTTCATTACTCACACACATGCTCCAATAATTATGCCGGGACCCCGCCTCACAGTTTGTGTGCAGTAGATGCGGGGTTCGCCGAGGGAACCCTTCATCCAATGCTGATGAGAACCCCGCACCGAATCCACATCAAATATGCGACTGGTGACCCGGTTTGAATGAGGGAGTGTATCATATTTGCCGATTTTCATTAATTGCGCCTCTCACGCCTCTACTATTCATTCGTCACATTCACTTTTTCATTATTCGCCATTATTTATTATGTTCTCTTTCTCATTATTCATATGCCAAATACGTATCGACTGATGTCGCCTTCGGCGCGCGATAGCATTCGATAGGTGTCTACCATACGCGCAAGTTACCGCCAGCGTCACCCCATATTAATTGTAGCACACTGCCTCAGCACTAATATTTTGAGGTCCATCCATGACGTCAGCGTTCCCCAGGGGGCTCGTTTTTTTCGTTCATTCGTTCAACTTCCAGTATTGAAAATTAGTTCTACCGAAAGAATACCTTTACACACTTGATACTAGCCGAATGAATAGAAAGTGTTGAGGGTTTTTTGAATGGTTCTTTTTGCTTTCACATCACACCTATTCATCACTTCAGTATAAAAAAGTCTTTTCGAATACAGTTAAAGTTCTTTTGAAGTCGTAGGCACCTTTATTTAAACCGATTCGGGCAATGAGAAATAGTCCAGATTGACTTTGCTTGGGTTTGTTTTACGAATTACTTACCTTTGTTATTGTATGACTGCTTCACACCCCTAATTCAGACCCTTTTTCCCCAGCATGAGAGTATATTAATTACATCGAACCAATAAAAATACAAGGTGCACTATTCCACTTGCATACGCTGTCATCCCACCGGGGAGACGAGGGGGATGAATTGGTTGGAAGGGCACGCGGTTTCACTCGTTTGTTTTGCTATTCAAACTTTCGCCTTTTTTCGTTACTTGTATTTTCAAGTGACCTATTTCTTCCAAAAAAAGCCTGATCTTGAAAATGCCTATATATATTTATTCTATAAGAATAAGAAGTAAAAACCCAGTAATGCGATCCCCATTAAACTATAAATTTATTGCGCGGTATTTAATATTTGAAATGCGGCTACCTTGGGGTGTAATTTCCACAAAAAGGAGGGTGACACTTTCGTCCACTTTATTCGCTGCTTTTGAGTGGGGGTGGGGTGGGTTGAAGCAAAGTGAACTATGGGGAGGGATATGAGTCGAATACCACATTCTTATGCTCATCACCAATCATTTGGAGATGCTGAATTGGCTGATCTGTGGATGAGTAGTACTAGATCCGAGAGCGAGCAACCTTTGCCATTCTAATGCGTGGGAACGATCGGAAGAAGCTGGCCTCGTCCTTTCTGTGAGTACCTACAGTTGTGCAGTTCTTAAAACCGACCAGGCAGCGCTAAGGGGTGAGAACTGTTCCAGCTCGCTCCAGCGTTCAGCCCTGCGTGCGACTACCTTTTGTGTTGCGGGATCCCCAAGTAAGTTTCGTATAATTATCTGTGTTTTACTATCATGTATTGCGATTTTAAATTTTCGCAGAAGTTCTCAGGAGACCGGAAGCTAGCCATCAGAGGTTACAGATCAAGTTTTAACAGCCTTATACAAACAGGCAGATTACTTTCTCTGGTGCTGTCTTGGAATTCGTGTAACAAACATTTTTTGGAATTTTTCTTCTCACCTATGCTTTAATCCTCGAAGGACTTTTGATTGCTTTCAAAGAAGAGTCGGCAGGTCTTCCCATCAAGAAAGGTGCTTTTTTAAAGACCACTTTTAATTTCAAGGTAATGGCATATTCTATTAAGGGATTTTTTTAGCAACCTTCTGGCGTTAATCATCACGTTCGCGCTTCTCAGCACTTAATGGACCTCGTGTCCACACTGCGCACCCACGCCAAAAGCTTGATTTTTTCATTTTACTTAAAGAAAAACGGACTCCTTCCAATTATTGCTTTTATATCTATGCTTCATGCAACTTCCATAAATGGTATGCAGATATTAAGCGCCATATATCTCCTTTTTACATAGGCAATTACAACGAAAAATCAGTTTAAAAACTCACTGAAGTGATTGGCCGTGGAGCGCGCTGGTCCGATACGGGGACTAGCCGTGGAACGCGCGGTCTCCTAAGTGTTAAGAGTTTTCACAAAAAATTCTGCTTACTTTCATCCATCGATGGCCCATCTCTGTCGTTGACCCTCCTCCTACTGATCACAATCGCTTCAGGTTCCTCTAGAAAGCGCAGCAGTCATTGAATTTTGTCGGCTTATTCGTTCGAATGACTCCACATACCTGCTGCTGTATGGTTTCCTATATGTTCTCGTAGCTGTGATATGAAACTCGACCTTTTGTTAGCTGTTTGATAGACCACAAGATAAAGTAGACCAGTGGCACAACAAACACGGCAGAACCAAATACTCAACCTCTTGACATTCACACCCTTGAACGGAAAATCTGGAGAAAACAATGAAGTTTGTGGGTTTGCCCTTCTATGATGTAATAGTGACGAGATGAGCAAACTGAAGTAATCATGTGAGCATGGAGACCAATTAATAAGCAACTAAGGTACGTGTACGCAAGACAAAGCTCAGAAATTATGGAACATAATAGCTATATCAAGAGCGAGCGAAAGTATAGTTCGTGTAAACAGAAAACGGATAGCTGAGAACACCTCAGCCGACTGCGCTGCGTCGTGTGCGTCCGCGAGAAATCTGGTGATCGATCGGCTACTGAGTGCTCTGAGAGTTTTAGCCGAGAATTAGCCGAGAAATAGCCGCGAAATGCCTGCTCGCCGCGAAATAGCCGTCAAACGATGCTCGCCGCGAGATAGCCGCGAAGTAGCCGAGAAATAGCCGCTAAATAATGCTCGCCGCGAAATAGCCGCCAAATAATGCTCGCCGTGAAATAGCCGCAAAATAGCCGCCAAATAATTGATCTGCTTAGATCTAGTTTAGCTTAGCTTGGTTGAGCTCATTGAAGTTATGGACGGTCTATCGAATGGTGAACTTCCTACCGCTGCTGAGCGGTGCTCCACTCCAGAATTGCGGAATGCTACGGGTAATGTCGAGTTTCTTGATCGACTGTTATTACTGCTTCCCCTTTTCATGAACTTAGGTTCTCTTCCGGACTAGACGACCAAACTAGAAGAATTGAATTTTCGTGGTGTTTCATATATGTTCTTTGCATACATTTCACATGTTGCTCTGTGCTTGTATATGTTTAGAAGCAAAAACATCAGAAAATGATCCCGTAGCAGCATGCGAACACCTTTTTTACCAGAGTGAGTCGTCTATTCCGAAAGAGTACCTGAACGTATTCTTGTGGGCTTACCGGGCGACGATCAACCATGGCAGGACGGCGCTCTGTACTGATATAAGACGTTTCGAGTCTACTGAAAGGACTGCTCAATGCTTAAATTGTTGGAATTTTGAAGCATCGCAAATCTATTCACAATGAGACGCTAATGAGCTCGGTTGATAGGATATCGGCGTATTTCATGGTATGTACCCCTCACATGTTTCTTATTCTCTCTTCTGACTGCCAGAATATTTCTTCTCAGCGGAACATGGAGTCATCTGTCGAAATCGGCTTCCATATAGTGAAAATTCAAGCCATTGCCAATATTGATAGCTGCAAATTCAATTCCCAGACAAGGTGCGGAATCTCTAGTTTCTTATGATTATTTCTTACATCTTTATCATTCATGTACAGAGATGAAACAATAGTCTCGAAGGACATAAGCCCGGCGTTGCGGTTCTACCAGAAATGTCTCCTAATGTTTGGCTTCATTCGTGGATTTGGGAAACCGACGCGAGGAGACCTCAATATTGTCTTCGAACGTCTTCTTATAGAACACATTACAATAGTAATGATTGACGGTAACGTTGTCTGTGATTGTGGATAAAGATTTCATTTCCGGATTCGTGTCTGTGTGAAGACCACCAGTTGCCAGGAAATAGCCGAGTAATAGCCGAGATATAGCCCACCAGGCTCCGCAGCGGCTCCTGGTGGGCTAATTCTCGGCTATTTTGCGGCTATTTCGCGGACAGCGTGCTTTTAGCCGAGCATTGGCCGCGAAATAGCCGAGAAATAGCTGAGAAATAGCCCACCAGGAGCCGCTGCGGAGCCTGGTGGGCTATTTCTCGGCTATATCTCGGCCAAAACTCTCAGAGTGGTCCGCAGCTATCCCTTTCGCGGATACACAACCATGCTCACATGCAAGTTTGTGATTACCCACTGCTCAAATCTGGATCACCGCTCAGGTAGAAATTGTTCGTCGCTCATATTGTATGCGTCAAAGGCACACTCAAACCTCAGAAGTGATTTTTTAATATGCTCTGGCCGCCGTTTAGGGCACTTTTGTACTACCTAGTGGGTTGCTTTCTACTCAATAAGACCTCTAGCCCGTAAGATCTTGAGTCTTGTAACCAAGGAGCTCATGTGGTCTTTGACCACAAACCGCAATTACTGGTCTATTCTAAAAAGTACCGCACCATTGGATACTATACTTTGTATATGCGCTAACTCGGTTCACATGTGATATGTCATACGTGCACCATTGCACCAACGATAACTACTTTGATCAAAAGTGCCAGTACCATCCGTGCCAAATGTAAGTACTACAGTATGCCAACCCTCGTTCCATAAAGCGTTAATGTGACGGGTAACACCGTGGCCCCTTGGCTGGTCTGAAAGCTACCCATATTATATGTTTATCGCTCATGGTGACATCCTGAGTGAATCATTAACTTTGCGCTGTCGCGGTTTCCAGTTGTTGGAGTTGCGGTGCTGCTATCAGCGACGAGTAGCACCTATGGAAGTGTTGTAATATTGAGGAAGAAGCAACGTAACGGAAAGCAGACGAGTCAGGGCTACACAAAGCTCATACGCTGACAGTCTGTGTCAAGGTCCGCTAGTGGCCAACCGCCTTGACAATATTGGTCGAGGATATCTTTGCCGTAGCGGACACCTAAGCTGACGCTCGGCTTCATTCGCCGGTCGCTGCAACTCTTTAGACTAAGTTTGTCACGTCGCGTGTCACGGAAAGTACATATGCAGTAGACTTCCCTGTCGACCTATTCCCACCCTGTCGAAAAGCAATCAGAATGCATGGCCTCGGACGCATTGTATGCATTTTCTTCGGAAGAGTCTGCGTGCGGAAGAACGTTATCGACTGGACGCAATAGGGACACGCGTCTATATTACATCGCGTCTGAACTGCATTTATGCGACTATCCGTTCTGTTCCTGGTAATACGAAGTATATTGAACGTGTTCTCGGAAAAAAATTTTGACATCTAGAGTTCACATGATAATTTTAGTCTGATGAATGTCGGCCGGCAAGCTGTGAAAGGGGCTTTATTGTTAGCCAATAGCAATCGTCCAGAAGTTGTTGCCCTGATCAATATTTATGAGAGAAGGTGTTTAAAAAACATGGTTGCTGGCCAGTGAGGCCGCCTGTGGCCAGTCGTATCCCAGTCTTACACGCTAAAGTTGCGTATAAAATGCGTATCATAAAGATAGGATACCTCCTGAATTTGTTGGTCTCGTGTTTGTTCAGAAGATAGAACTTTTTCGTCGATACTACTGCGACCAGAATGTAAAATAGCCCCAGTATACCACTTTTGGGTTAGATTGAATATTTGTGCACTTTTTTGAATGAATTTGTGTTCTGAATCGCGTATCAAAAAGATAGGACACCCCTGGAATAAATCGGATTACTCGTCCGATAAAATTGTGCGATCCCAAATGTAACGACCGATAGGCCTTCCTCGCACCTTTGCTGCAACAAATACTCGATTTGGTATGTTTTCGAGCAAGCTGATCTGCCGTTGCAAGTCGATCTTGCTCCGTTTCTCGGTTTTTGCCGGTTGGAACGCAGAAGTCGAGATAAATCGCCGGCCATTGTCTCAGACCCGACAAACATATATATCACAGAGATTTTGGGTTTTGTTGAGATCAAGGCTGTAGACTAGCCACTCTGGACAAGATAGTTATTGCCGAGCAAAGAATCCGACCTCAGACTTGCTCACGTGAACTTTCTGGTTGTCCGGCTAGAAACTGCAACTTTGCCGCCCGAAAACGTGGGGAAATGGAAGTTGGTATTACTCCGATATTATCTGGTTCTCATTGGAGATCATCCGACTGCTGGCGAATGCAAGCTGTAGACGTCCTCGACGGGCAAATGCTCTGACGGATTATGGGGAATCTAAGTTCGGAGTTCTGTAGACTAAACTGGACAGCATCTACCCTCGAATCGTTTTAGTAGCACTTCCGACCTTCAGCCCTATCAAGAAAAGACTCCTTCCTATCAGAAACCATCGCCTGTACACAAATATTCGAAGTACCTGTCCACTTTAGCCATCGGAACTGCGGCCACAGATCTCCCATAACCTGTCAGAGCATTCGACCGTCAATGACGTCCGCAGCTTGCGTTCGCCAGCAGTCTGATAATCTCCAATGAGTACCAGAAAATATCAGAGCACCACCTGCTTTCATTTCCCCACGTCTTCGGGCTACAAAGTTGTAGTTTCGAGCCGGACAACCAGAAAGTCTTCGTGAGAAGGTCTTGCTCGGCAATAACTATATTGTTCCGACTGGCTACTCTGAGAGAATCTTTCGCGCTAGTACCGTGATGCTCCCGTGATTCGCGATAGTACTGTGTTCGTCTTCCCCTAGTCCCGCAATCGTTCCGCGATAGTTACCTAACTCACTCATCCGTTGGCATTCTCGTTCTCGTACCGCGCTAGTACCGTGGTACACTCGCGATCCGCTATGGTACCGTGATCGTTCCCCCCCCCCGGTTCCGCGTTCTCATGATGTGCAGACTTGTTAAGCAGCACGGAATACGGCGAGGGCAATATCTTATAGCTTCGTACTGACCTGATAGGCAACACTCGCTCGCGTGAAATATCGAGTGGGCATGGATGCGGTACGATCAGGGATGGAGACTGGCAGAATCTCGCGACCGTCCAGCGATAGATCCGGGCTCGGTTCATCGCGGTTCCGCGATGTAACAACCCGAATACATCAATTTATAGACACTATTTGCCCTCAGGTTGAAGCTAGTAGAATCTCGCGTTCGTTCCGTGATATGCCCATGCTCGATTTCTCGCGGTTCCGCTATAGAGCATTGTGGGAGCATAGATGAACCAACGCGGTGCGCTCTCGGTTTGAGACTGGCAGAATCTCGCGATCGTTACGCGATAGCCCCATGCTAGTATCCTCTCGGCCCCTACCAGAAACCGAGGGGATTCTATCCGTGAACGATCGCGGGGGATTTCCTCAGGGTAGTCTACAGTCCTGATCTCGAAAAAAATGAAGAATCTCTGGGATATTAAATTTTGTCGGCTATGAGGCCATGGCCTTCGATTTCTCTGGATTTCTGCGCTTCAACAGGCAATAACCGAGAAATTGAGCAACATCGACTTGCGAAGGCCAATTAGTTTGGTCGAGAGCATACCAAGTCGAGTATTTGTTGCACTAAAGATGCGAGGAGGGCCTCTCGGTCATTAGATTTGGAATCGCACAATTTCATCGGACGAGAAATCCGATTTAAGGCCCCCGTCATAGTCGGTGGATCTACTGAGTCCCACCCGGTCGATGCGCACCGAATTCGTGGGAAATGGGTGGAAAAAAATCAACCCACTGAGTCCGACTGCGACCGTCTGATGCCCACCGCAATCCCCCCGGTCGATACTGATATTTCTCATGCGTACAAGGGCGGGGCCAATGCACCGACTGAGTCCGACTGAGTCCCACTGAGTCCCACCCGGTCGATATAGGTGTTTCTCACGTGATTTGGGTGCATTTTTTTCGGCCGACTGCGACCTGCCGAGTCCCGCCGCATCTCGACTCTCGCCGTCTGCGCTCTGCCCCACGTACTGCTGATACGGAAATCAGATTCAGACATGTTGAAAACAAGAAAAATCAGCCACCAAACACGTTCCGATTCACAGCTGAGGTGATAATCGTCACTATCAATTGCGTGTTTCGCAGAGGAGCTGGTTGGTGCTGGGGGCAACCGGACTCAGTGGGACTCAGCAGGTTTTTCCGTTTTTCCACCCCGGACTCATCCGGACTCAGTCGGACTCAGCAGGTTTTTCGACGAAGTCTGACCGGGGCCTAACCCAGGGGTGTCCTATCTTTTTGATATGCGATTTAAAAAGCAAGTTTCTTCTAGAAAAGCGCACAAATATTCAATCTAACCCAAAAGAGGTATACGGGGACTATTTTGCATTCTGGTGACAGTAGTATCGGCGAAAAATATCTATCTTGCTCAACAAACGCGAGACCGACAAATTTTAGGGGGTGTCCAATCTTTATGATACGCAGTGTATTGAACCCTGCTTTGTGACATTATCTCTCGGTCCACTGGGGTTCTCTTTGACAAGCTGTGTGCGAAGTTTTTAAGCCGAATCGACCGGTCCGTCTACAAATGGCTAGGGCAACTCTGTCTCACTTGTTCTTTTTGCACACCATTTTCTAGGCCCTCAATATTCACCGACCGGAACAGCTATAGCCGTGCGACCAACAGTGAAATCGAAACAAACTCACGCCAAGACGCCATTGTAGCAGAGAACGATAAACCATTCAAGACCAACTTGAACCAACCTTGATAGTGAAATGAAGAAAGAAGTTGATTTGCATTCAGATGATTATCCTCAAACATGTTTAATATACGTGGTGGGTCACGTCGATGAAATATTCACAGCGCTTACCTTATATCAATCAGGTGGTATTCGGAGCTTTTCAGAGTAATGTTTAAGACCTGGATTAAAAGTTCCCCATGGGAAGGATTTCGGGTTGTCGTAAGTGTTAGGGGCATGATATACTCCTGTGACACCAGGTCGCTGTCTGCGGCAGCCTGTCTCAGAACTCCTGGCGCTGGCGAAGTGCACTGAACACCGACGGGCGACAGTGGCAACGATAGGCTCCGGCACTTTTGAGGTTTATCAACACTTCGCCACAATTCGTTAGTAAACTTCAAATACCGTGCGGTACCGATTGCCACAAGAGCATCTAATGATGATATCTATTGCAAGTCTAGATGGTAGGTATATAGCCCCGGGAAGGATGGCTCATCTTCGTTGATAGCGTCACGACTCTACAATTTTCTAAGTTCTTACTCCGACTTAGTTATATCTCGGCCACCGGGTATGCTGTTTGCCTACCTCCTAGTCCAGGCAGATCCTTAACTGCTGACTCCTAAAGGAGGACGGTATATGAATGAAGACACACCGCTCTCCACTTCTTTTATTATCTACCCTTTATCAATTGGTTATCATCAATTTTGTTTACGAGAGCCAGCCTTCTCGAAGCTCCATACCTACATTCGCATTTCTATATCAGACCGACGGAATCGAACTCTCAAGAAAAAGAAAGTTGAAAAGCATTTCGTGGCTTTGTGGCAATCGGTACTGCAAGGTAGCCTTCAATTCCCCGCTACTCTCACTTTTCTGTATCACTATCATAGAAGTGGTGCGGTTTTTAGAGTGATATCTTTCTTTTCATGGTTGAATTTTTCTAGAAACATTTGCTTCGCATCTACGATTGTGATAATACGACTGCGAGTAGCGTGGAAATGAAGGCCATTTTGCGTCTAGTCAATTTGTCCTCGACAACTGTGTGAACCGTGGTCGATGCCGTTGTTCCTATGAATGTTCCGCCGCTATTTGTACTAATTTGCATAATTGTCAGTCATTGCAGCGACAGAGTGCACCATACCCCTTGGACCTCGGGGGCCGTATGCAAGATCGCACCGTATGGTTCAGGGGCAGTGCAGTCGGCGCCTTTGAAGATCGCCGTTGCTCACAAGACAGGACACGTC
The DNA here is from genome assembly GCA_029168955.1 of Aplectana chamaeleonis. Taxonomy (NCBI): domain Eukaryota; kingdom Metazoa; phylum Nematoda; class Chromadorea; order Rhabditida; family Cosmocercidae; genus Aplectana; species Aplectana chamaeleonis. The sequence goes on along the minus strand of JAPDOI010000013.1, from coordinate 3,798,026 downwards.
TTTCGTGGTAGGTCGCCAGTCTAGACACATATGTCGTGCCCCGTCGCTGTGCCCCAGCCGCCCCAGCTAGAAGATTAGATCGGGTTGGGGCAGCGAGAAAGACTGCTAGGGCACGACATACGTGTGTTGGCTCGTGACCAACCACGATAGACGTGTCCTGTCTTGTGAGCAACGGCGATCTATAGAGGCGCCGACTGCACTGCCCCTGCCCCAACTTGCATACGGCCCTTTTTCCCCCTCTTTGCAATCAGCCGCGTCGCAACCGCTTGTTCAGGCTTATCGAAAGTGATTCGATTGGGGTCTTTGCAATTTTTCTTCAACCTCAGCCCACTGTGATTTTAGAAAAGTCTAAGTATGTGGTTGAACTTGGCTTGCAGTTGGGCCATGAGATTTTCATTCAACTCATGGGTAGGACAATGGCATATTGATTATATATATGTTCGAAATCTCTTTCTTGGGAGAGAGAAATCGATTTTTGATCAGCGTGTTCCACCGATGGGACATGTTGGCCGAAGTGGTAGTCAACGCGTACTCCATGGGTGGGACACGTGGTCGTGAATGAGTCAAAGGCTTCTGCATTTCGGGTAATTTCGCAGCGTTGCTAGATCTGAGTGTAACACTGTATTCATTCTTTTGCGATAGCGGCGAATGCCGTGGATTACCAGCAGAAAAATCACAAATAAGATGCCTGATACTGTAATCAGGCATCTGGTTTCTCATTCTATAACTCTCGCGAAAGTACTGTGCTTCTCTGGGCCAAATTCCGGTCCGCGATTGCGTCTCGACACGCTTTTCGGCCGCACGCGCTCAAGTCAGTCAAGTTTCCAGCGCCAAAGCCGGTTCGATATGGTTTTTTATACAGCTTTCGCCAATTTCTTTTAGTTGTCAGTTTCTAAAACCCACCTAGAGTCAACAGATCGGCGGATGTGCCGCTGAATCTCGAATTGAAAGCGCGCGGCCGCAAAGCGCGTCGAGACGCAATTGCGGACCAGAATTAGATCCAGAGAAGCACAGCATGACAAAGGTGTAAAGCCGAGGAAAAATTGAACTACTATTGAATCCGAAAAGTAGAAAGCCGTCTAATATACAGCGTGGGCAGCGGACTTTCACAAGTGAAAACATTTGAAACTTTTAGAAAAAAACCCTATTCGTATCACTTTCAAAAGCCTGAGCAAGCGGTTGCGACGGGGCTGACTGCTAAGGGAGGGACCGAGTTCCAGGGGGTTTGGCGCACTCTGCCGCTGCCATGACCGACACTCATGCAATTTAGTACAAATCGCGGCAGAACCGTAGAAGCCGTCTAATATTCAGTGTGGGCAGCGGGCTTTCGTAGTTGGAAACATTGGAGACTCTTAGAGAAAAACCACAACCGTATCACTTTTGAATGTCTGAGCAAGCGGTTGCGACGGGCTGCTTGCTAATAGGGGTAAACCGACGTCCAAAGGGTCTGATGCACTCTGTCGCTGGCATGACTGACACTCATTCAATTTAGTACAAATCGCGGCAGAACCTTAGAAGCCGTCTAATATTCAGTGTGGGCAGCGGCCTTTCATAGGTGGAAACATTGGAGACTTTCAGAAAAACTTTCCTTACTTCTGGCTCCTTCGAAAGCAGTTCTCATGTGGCTACTGATTTTCTTCATATACCCAATCTCACTCACTTCGGCTCTAAAGTGCTATAAGTATATTACCATGTCGGGGTCGAGATAATGGCGCGGGAAACCGAAACCCCTGCCAGAAAAACCCTGGAGGCATTTTGGATCCAGGCGAGCGACCCGAAAATCAATGGGAAGGGGAGTGCCGATATATAGCTGAAGAGGTCATGCCTTACCTCAGACTCGCATTCTAACGTCGAGAGGTAGCGGTTCAGATCTGTGCTCCGCCAACCGTTCTATGCTGCTGGTCCTCTAGCGAGTTTCCTGGCAAGGTGCGGTAACTTCCTAGTTTCTCTGTTATTGACCACGTTTTGAAAGAATTTCTCTCGAATTTTGGTAAGGTTTAGTCGACATTTGGCCGAATAAGCACATTTCTGATTTGTTCCTTTCAGGCTCTGAAGACGGCGATCCCGCCGAAACGTGCGTAAGCCAATAAAGCATCTACCAACCTCGTGGTCCAGTTAAACAAAACAACTGCTACTGACTACAATGCCGAGGTTCATGGAGAGTCGTACCTGGAGGCTATAAGTATACTGGTAAGGAAAAGGCAAAGCTCACTGACGGTGGAAAATGCGACGACTTCTGGTTCTTTCGCTTCACTGTCAAACCCTAATGTGAGCCTCATTCGGCAGGCTTCGGGCAACCGAAGAAAGCGGTATACAATACGATTGAACCTTTACTGTGCGAATCCAATGAAAAGGATTGGGGACAGTGCTTGTGCAAAAAAGACAAATGCGATGGCCTAGAGGAATTCCGAGAGCTTAGGGCGGTGGCTAAAATGGCTGGATAGTCTCATGACGAACCCTACGATCATGTTGGATGTCTCCGAAATATTTCAATTACCGACTTCGGGAGAAGAATAAGAACAGACCATTCGCTCGCAGGTACCACGAAAATCAAGACAACGGGGTGCAAGACCACAAAAATCAAGGCAACGGGAAGCGAGGCAACCTCTTCAAATCCGCATCCCCAAGCACAGAAAAGAGCCTTGGATTTGCCTTTGAAAGGTGGGACCCAAAAACACGATGCAAATTGTAATTTATTGGGTTTTTCGGCGCTGTCCTGTCATTCTGTCGACAGCGGTGAATGTACGGAATAGTTCCAAAAAAACAAAAGAAGTCGATGGTGTCAGCGGGCTCCTAAAGACACACTGATTCAGTTTAAATGACACCCACTTACTAGTGGCTAGCTAGAGTATACAGGCAAAAGAGAAAAAGCAGTAACCCGTGGAGCGCTATTCGAAGGCAGCGTTCACGATGAACAAGTTGTCCGTTTTTTGCCAAGAACGGAAATTTCAGGTCCCTCTTAGAAGAGTTAGAATTAAAGTACGACGAGAAACAGCTAGGAAGTGGGTAAAAATAAAAAGCTATCGAATAAAAATTCAGTTCATTCAGGCAATCATGACACTCTCGGGCTTCCTGGTGTGTCCTTTTCCATCGCTTGCAGAGGCTCCGAGGCTTTTGAAGACTGTTGGCTTGTAGACTTAGTTTCCATGCCTCCGAAAAATGTAGATACATGCAAAAAATATTTGGTTATGATGAAGGACCAACGGCGATTCACTCACTGCATTAGGAGTCCTCTGAAAACTGTCGCTTTGCTCCTGAAAGTTGTAGCTCCGGATGTCCCTTCTGAAGTGATATTTCAATTGCACAAGCCGAAAGCCATAAAAAGAGCTGAAAAAAACGAACAAATTACCAGGTTGTTCAAAATGCTTTGTCGTTCGATTAGGTGGGCGTTGCTACTAGCTCATTTTTTTGTTTCGTTGGTACACTTCATATGAACGCATGTGAAGTTTCATTTCAAATTGTCAATTCATTCTTTGTTTACAAGCCATTTAGTGTCGCCGGGTCACAGCAATGGAAAAAATTGAATACCGTGCAGGGATAAAATTCATATTTGGAAGGTGTTTTTTCACCATTTAGAAATGATAGGCTCACCCTGCGAAAACAAATATTTATTGAGCAAAACGTGAGCAAACAATAAAACCTAGTACGATATAGGTCCACCACCGTTACCAATGACTTCGAAAATTCTCTTAGGCATAGAAAGGGTAAATTTGATAAGACATTCTCATCAAGGTTGTTCCAGGCTTCGAGAACAGCAGCTTTAAGCTCATTTACAGTGCCATACTGCTTGTTGTTCGCATAAACTTGGGGCACAATTATGCCCCAGATATTCTCTACGGGGTTGCAATCAAGGCTGCACGCAGGCCATTCCATCACACGAATTCGCTGCTGCTGCAGTTGGTCTTATGCAGGGTAGTCAATTGGTTATGGCCTCCCTACAAGGTAACGAAGAGAGAAAAGTAAAGCTGTGATATAGAAAGGTTCAGAATGAATCTGGGAATGTGAACGCAAGCTACAATGAAAATTCCTTGGCTTGAAGTCGAGTGGCGATGGGGTGTGAGTGTTGAACCATTTATTTCCATTTATTTCCTCGCTGCTGAAATCATCCATGTTTTCTATCCCTCCAGCAACTTGTGAACTTCGTCTAAGGTGCCTCTCCGCTCCCAACGATGCCTGAACGTGAAAAAAGTTCTGGGATTTGCAAATGCAATTGAGAGAAAAAACCCACAAAATAGGTGGAGAGATAATAGTACCAGTTGCACAAAAACGCAAGCACAAGTTACACAGCGTCGAAAACGCCGATCATTGACGCGGAACTAAAACCAGCATATGGCTACCCTAAACTTAGGAGGGTTTTCAATCGTAATTTGATCGAAAAAGAAAGGATCCATTAAGTCAAAACCGACCATATCTTTTGTGAATTCTGAGACAGCTCGTCTTCATCGATATAATTTGCCGGCCTTGTCGAATAAAGGTTCTATCAGCTTAGCATCAGGTCCTTTTGCAGAACTGCAACCGTAATTAGAAAGCTCGGAAACACTAGCATTCGCTACGTTAGATGGAATATGTCACCTTGAGATAGACGCACCATCAAGTTCTTCATTCTTTGAGCTATGAAGAATTTCATTCCATCACCCCATTTTTAGGGAGTTCTGAAAAAATCGGATTTTGCTCAGAACGTGTGTGTAAAGGTGATCTAGGATGCTAAACGTAAATCCGGTATCCTCTTGCCGAATTTCTGAGGTTTACTGAAAATCACTGTAGGTACCACGTTACTTAGGGGGCCGAACCTACTTTATTAAATCGAGAATTTAGAAATCAACATCGAATTCGTAATTCGTAATCTGAGCGAACGCTCAACCGCATCCCCAATTGATATTAGTAAACGCTCAACCGAGAATCAGTAAAAGTATAACAAGCACAATTACAAAAAAACGCTATCAATCTGTGCCAAGATCCGAAAATAAGCTTTCATCCAGACTTTGCACATGGGGTCGCTTTGGGTGCTGAACACGATTATGAGGTCCTTTTTCAGATTTGCGAAAGATTTCCGCGCGTTTTCTAGGGAAACATAGGTACGGAAATCAGTAGGAAAATGCCTATAGAGTGATTTCAGTGTGATTCTAGGCAGCTGCGAAGGGCCTATCCGGGCTCTACATCCAAAACTGGTTCTAGAAAAGTACATTCGATTTGAGCCACTAAGGGGGAAAGTAGCTTCCTTGTCAGATTGAAAAACATTGAAAAACTCTCAAAACATTGCAAAATCACTAAAAGCAGCGTACGGAGCAGGAGTGCAGCAGGAACAGACCAAGGCACCACCGACATCAAGAGCAAGTTCACATAAACAAAAACAGCAGAAACGTGAACACCAACACAAAGAAAATAAAAGATTCGAAGGATTCCGCGCCGTGGAGCTTCGTGTTTCCGAGCGCATTGCAAATAGAGCCTTCGATTTCACGCGCGATTTCTAATGACTCTCCCGCTGCGTGTTATGCGGCAGACTCGCTCTCGAAATTTTCTCGGGAGAGTCCCTCGATTCGCGCAGCGGGACTCCCGAACCGAGCAACGCCCACTTTTTTTTAGTGACTCTCCCGATGGGTGTTATACGGCAGACCCGCTCTCGAAATTTCCGCGGGAGAGTCCCTCGATTTGCCAGAGAGGGCATTATCGCAGAACGATATCAAGGTTGGCGAGTCCGACAACTTTTCCCCATTTACATCAATTGAATCCCGAGGAAGGCAAAAGCGAGGACGCCGCCAAATTCAACACGAGATGAGAACGGAATGTGAGGAAAGGTCTACAGTTGACCGCAGTGTTAAAAGGACATGGTGCGGTTGCGGACTCGCACTGAATTACGGTAGAATCTGGCACTTTGCCAGATTTCGTCATCGATCGGCGCCAAAAGTCGTCTCTCTGCTCACGGGGATATCAGCTGAGGCGCCGATCGGTGACGAAATCTGGCAGTGCCAGACTCTACCGTAGTTTTAGTGCGAGTCCGCAACCGCACCATGTCCTTTTAACATTGCTGTCAACTGTGCATTGTTCTCTGAACCACCGTCCAATTTCACTACTTCATTTTCGTATCTCTGTTATCATTTCAGAATAGGCAATTCAAATATGTTTATGTTGTAGTTGTACATTAGGCGTAGCTGAAATAGAGTAATAGTAGAAGGCAAGTTGTCCACTGAACAAGACGGATAAATCAATTACAGCATTTGGACAATCACGAAACAGCTTTTATTATTTTCTGAGTAGTTTGAAAGTTGTCCATGAGTATGGAGTACGAGTATCATTCTACAGTTGAACAAATACAAAACATTTCACCATTACGTATTACAGACTACAAACGACTCCCACCCTACTATCCAGTTTTCAGTTTTGAACTTTTGTGAAAAGCTCTGCGTGTTTCTCCCCATGGTACCATCCCATCCATAAACACAAGTCTCAATCGATACAATCAGGCTCGGAAGAATGAGGGTACTTCGAAACGTCAGCCATAAAGGTTGTAACATTATCATCATGCCAAGGTATATGGTGAATCGCTCACGGAGATCAATTTACGAACAAAAAACTTGTTAGGTTAGAACGACTCTAATCCTACTATTTGACCGGCTCCAAACAATTTAAATAGGCAAATCATTAAATAATAGTTTGAACTTCTGTAAAAAGCTCTGAGTGGTTCTCTCCAGGCTATTCCATCCCTGCAAAACCCACATGTGTTTTGTCCAAAGACGGAATCGGTGAATTCCAGAGGAGCTCCGTGGAGACGGGAGCGTTTGTGGAGAGGTGTGTACTGTGCTTATCTGGGCTAAATTCCGGTCCGCATTTGCGTCTCGACACGCTTTGCGGCCGCACGCGCTCGAGTCAGTAGGATTTCCAGTGCCAAAGCCGACTCGATGTGGCTTTTTTATACTATTTTCTTCAATTTTTCCTAGTTTCCAGTTCCCAAGTTTCCCACCTTGAGTCAGTAGATCGACGGCTGCGGCGCTGGAAGCTCTTCTAATTCGGGAGCGTGCGGCCGCAAAGTGTGTCGAGACGCAAATGCGGACCGGAATTTGGCCCAGATAAGCTTATTTTGCATACGCCCCTGCAGTAAATTCCGGAGGCTAGCCGGGGATCTCTTGCACGCTGTTATAAAGCCACGGTGCAACTCAAAACTTTTTACTCAAATTGAAAACTTTCAGTTGGACAAGAACCGAATTGTTTAGATTAATTTTCAGGAACTGTTCATAAATTTCTTCAGGCAGAATGTAGGTTTACACTTATTCGATTTATCAGTAATAACCTGTCCGTTGCCCTGTTGCTTGCATGTTTGTTGACCACAAAATAAGTGATTCTATAGCTTTGCGCGCTCAGATAAATCGTTTCAAACTTGTTGATGCCCTTTTAGATAGCTTTCAACTTGAGTAGAAAACCCTGAGAACCGAAATAGTCGAAGCGCCGTACACCTTCTTCTTACCTTCAGTTGATTCTGTATCAATTTTTTTTTTCTTGACGTTCAATACTGTTTTCAAAGCGGTGGCTATACTTGTAGGGATGTGTAAAAAGTTCGCAGAGTAGCAGTGACTTTCATTCAAGCAAGCTGGGGTGATGGAATGAATCTGATCGCGAGAAGCTGGTCAACATTTCGCTGATTAGCCTCCAACCTGTTAAGTTTAGGTGGTGGATCATGTTGTTGCGGTATCTACGATAAACGTAGTGAACTCAGTGTTGAAAATAAGAAGAGGTAAATAAGTTGAAACCCTTCAGTGCTAGGTCTTTCTCAATTCCTGTTAATTTTTTGGTGGACGATGTCATTTTCAAATACTGTCACCGACCTCGCGCATTCTACGTAGAGCAGTCTGATGGCGGTCAGTTTCCTTAAATCAATTCTGCTGACAAATCTGTGTCCGATATCTTAAAGGCAGTGTCCACGATAAAAACCATGTCTGATTTTTTGGTGGAGATCGGCAGCTGCGGGGCCTAGAGTAACCCTAACGTTGGAAAGACTAAGAAAAATGAGCTTGGAACGGCCCCCTATGGCCCCAAAGTTGAACACTCGTCAGCTCGTCACACCCCAGATGCACTTTCCACGCCCACCGACGTGAACAAATGAATGCTCGAGATTAAGAGATGAACGATGGTTTCCCATCAATAGCCCCGTTCTTCACTTCACTCTCGAATTCTCTCTTTACTCAGGGCAGCTCGCATACATCGGCTGCAAAAGACGGAAGCTACAAGTCTTGGACAACTCGGCCACCATGCTTCACTAGCTCAATTTTTGAGGGACAATAACTCCGTTCCTAGAAGATCTTGTACGATTTGAAAAACATCTTTGGAATCAGCGTGTAACCGTCTTCAAGATAGGCGGAAAAGAAGAAAAACGATTCTCATCGTGAACACTGCCTTTAAGAAGATTCAGAACGAATTACATGCGAGTGATCGCGGCCGAATTAAGCTACTTATACCTTATTTGATTCGACAGTGGTACTTGCGACCCAGAGTTTAACGGGTAAAGTACAGTTCATTGCAAAGGGTCACAAGTGGTCTAGGTCGCAGAGGCAACAGCAACGTAATCAACAATAGCCGACTGTAAGTAGTACATACAACCAGGAAACTCTGTAGCTGGTTTTCATAAAGAGTTGAAACAAAAGAGAGCCAGAAGAAATGCATCATGGTAAATTGGCAAAACTCTAGTGAGGAGATACCTTACAGAAATATGATAAAAACTTTTTGATCTGAAGCTGACAGTTCTGGGACCAGATTCGTTAACGATAAAACACGGTTTTAGGGTATATTTGACTACGAACTCTCTGCCCCAGACAGTCGAGGGGTAGTACGTAGGCACAATAGCGTAAGTACTCCGGCAAAAAGGGATTAGCAGCACCCGTGCTGTAGCTACTGCTAACAGCAGGAGCTCCTACTGCTTGAGCTGGAATACTACCCCTTTGTTTATAGTGGCACGCGTGATATTACCAGCCTCTCTTCTAGTGTCTGCTGACACTCCACTCCATTGATTAGTCTGATACGAATGAACATTGCAGCATCCTCTTGTACAACGGCGGCGGATATATAAGGCGGCCAGTCTCGCTGATGGGGCAGTTGGCCGTTTCACGCCGGTCCGAGAAAGTGACATTGTGTCACTTCCCGCACATTAATTTTGAACGCTGAAGGGATCATTCCTATTGACCACCTCAAGTGAAGCCTCCTCGTTGTGGACCGTTGCGAATATGATGCCCTTGTTGCGTGTCGCGGCGAGGTTGGCCTCTATGCTGCTGGCCGCGACAAGAATCATACCCAACACCGGTGGAGAGGGTGGCAGTTCAAATTCTCTCTCCGTTTGTAAAGCAGGCTGTGGATAACGAGGGGTAGAACGCCAGCATACGTTGGGAGCATATGCTGCCGTTAGCAGCAGCTCCTGCTGACAATGAGGGGTAGTATTCCATGTTTGCCCTGGATTACTAACGCTATTGTGCCGACGTACTACCCCCGACGATCTGAGGCACTCTTCAATGATCTATGACACTCTGTCGCCACTCCGGTCACTATTAAACCATGATTTAATTGTTGACGGAACTGGATCCAGAACAGGAAGTTCAAATTGAGGGAAGTGAAGTTACGACAGATAAATGGATTGTGATTAAATTATGACTGAAGATCTTGCAACTGTGCACCGCCGACCGTCAGAAGGGCACAAATTCTCACGACTTGAGGCGCGAGCGGCGCGGGCGATTCCGCTTGCTCCGCCTGTCGTGCGCTCTCTCACTGTCCCTGCCGGCCGCTTCGCACCAGCACGCGTAGAAACCAAGAAAATCCCGCGGTTTCACAGCCTTTACTCCATTTTGGTCACATCGGACTAGGCTTATTTGGTTTGCCTTCTCAGTGAACTTGCAATATACCGACGTCTCACTACCGAGAAATATTTATCGTTTTCGTTTAAGAACATGCATCATCAATATGGCGCTGCAAAATCTAGAAAATTGCAATACTTCTAGGAAGACATGTGAGAAAATTCTATCACTCCATGTGAGAAACACATACTCGAATGAGGATAATCATGAGCACATGAGAGCAAGTCGTCCGAATCTATGCTTTCACCTTTTTTTGGCGCTTGGTTTTTTTCTACATGTACACAGAGGCTGTAAGGTATCTATTTTCATGCAGTCACCGTTATTGCCATACCAATCAAGGCGATCGAATTTAGCTCCTGCTAATTCATAACGACCTGGCATTGGCTCACGAACTGGTATCTGGAAATGTGTACAGGTTTGAAGGAAGAAAACGTCGGAAAGTTCAACTATTTTACCTTAAATTTTCCTAGAGCTGGCGGGGCAGCGGTAAATGTGACGTCGTACAGCTGGCCTTCACTGTAGACATGATCGACGTCTGGGTGCAGAAATCTCTCGATCGAGATTTCCTGAAGAACACGTGTGCTTGTTTGTCAGTTAAGGGCAGCATACACGCTAGCAAACGTGGTCGAGCTATCAGCATAAATAGGCCAGCACGGTCCCTACCATGTCGTCAACGACGTTTGAAGCTCTGATAACCATCCAGCATGACAATATTTGAGCAATCATGTCTCACACGCCCGTATTTTCACACCCCTTGAAGTAACAGAATGAAAAGTTAAACTTGAGAAAACATGTGATAACTGAGATTGATAGCACTATTAAAACGGAGTGCACTAGAGAGACAGCTCGATTTACTTTAGTATAACATGTCTACATCCCGATTAACTCTCGTCCACTTTCGAGAATGCCGCTCTACCCCGGCTGGCTTTTGAAAATGGAGGATTTCATCGGTGCACAAGCATGTAATATCCAGGTAAATCGAGCTATTTCTCTTGTGCACTCCCTTTCGATAGTGCTATCACTCTCCATTAGCACGTTTGCTCAAGTTCAACTTTTCATTCTGTTACTCGAAGGGGTGTGAAAATACGGGCGTGCGAGACATGATTACTCAAATATTGTCATCCTGGACGGTATTCGTTTCTTCAAACGTCGTTGTGGACATGGTAGGGGCCGTGCGGGCCTATTTATGTTGATATATCAACCATGTTAGCGAGCGTGTATGCTGCCTTTAAGGCACACACAGCCACAAAATTCAGACATGCCTTGCCTAAGGTGATATTTTCGCATTGTGAAGTGACATTGTTTGCGGCCAACGTATCTACTAGACGTTCAACAGCAAATCGTCCGATCTCTTTTGTTTTCCCGGGATCACTGCAACGAAGTTGTACATGACGAGAGATTCTCTGCGCAATTTTGATTCTTCATCCCATCCCTCTTTTCTCAAGGTTTTTTTCCATACTGTACAATAACCCATCTAACGTCAACTCATTCTTCTTCAACCATTCCAGCAATGCCAACCTTTAGTTGATCTCTTGAAGTTGTTTGTCTCAGCTTGTTAATTAATGGCGGTAAGCTGTTTTTTCTCTCTCGTGCCCACCTCACGTTTCTGGCTCTAAGGGTGCAATAGTAGCTTCACTCAGGGAGCGGATCGGGGGTACTAAACACAAATGTGAGCAACTCTCTGGTCCTCTCTGTAGGTTGAGGCAGGTTACTGTACATAAGTTACCGACAGCGACCTACCACAATCTTCCGAAAAATAATTAACGAAAATGAGAATTATAAAAGTGTCCTTTGCTCAAAATATCGCCTTGCACGACGTTTGAACAGGCATTTTTCCATTTCCATAATACAGAGAAAGCATCTTCCAGTTCGGGGGCAAAATTACTTTGCTCCTTCACGTGTGTGTGTGTGTGTGTGTGTGTGTGCGGAGCGAGGGGAGAAACAGCGAGAAAGTGGGGGTGAAGGGGGAGGGGAAGAGGGAGAGGCAGCATACGCTCTCACACGCACGTGATCGACGGAAATAAATTTCATTTCGGAGTGAAGAGTACCTCCCCGTCTTTTCTGGTGTATCAAGGTGCATTTAGTATGATTTGGAAAATTGGAACTGTTTCCTTTTGACCCCCCCCCCCCAAAAAAAAAAGACCCTAACGACAGTTTTTCTAAGCTTCACTCTGTGTCTCACTAGTTAGTTCAGTGCTGAGGAAAACGATAACTTTACCTCGATCAAACTCTTGCAACTTCATATTAACAGACCTCAAGACCTCCTTCTTGAAGTCGCAAATGCAGTACTGAAACGGAATCGGTAGCGTTTTGCAATTGCGTTGCACACCATCCTCAAATTTTCGAAGCAAGGAGGAACCACGTGGATTACTTTCGAATCGCTTGAATGTCGTGTCCGTGAAGAACGTTGGTGGTTGATTCTGGTGAATGTATGCTCTCATCGTAAATTGTTTTGATTCCACTGTGGATAGGACCAAAATATTCTTACGGAAAGCTTTGAACCTTACATAGAGAATATCCTTGAATGTGACGTGGAGGTCATGGGGAGTGATAAGGTCTTGGCTGTTGGCTAGCAACTGCTTGTGAAGCTCCGTGGGTCTCAAATCTCTCGGAAGGACCACGTAGAGGAATGGATTGTTCTGCTCACTGATGCCGAATTTAGTATACGCCTCCTGAACAAGCCCTTGACAATAAAGTTATTAAATCTTCAACACAGAGATACCGTCGGGGAAGCGAAGCTGTATCACTTTTTTGAAGGACTACGCGTGATGGGCCGCACTACATAAGTCTGACGCACGCACGCGCCACTCGATTTCAAGGGGAGTCGCCAGTTTCCTCTCAGGCACCACTCAGATAACAACGGTCCAAATCCCGTTGGCCAAGTCGGGCTTCGCGCGGTCCTAATTTCGTGGGCGTGGCACAGTGCCACTCTTCCCGCGGAGAGAGAGGTTTTCCCGTCTTTCCGCGAAGTGTTGGAGGGCAGTCGGCTATTCCCAGGAGTCAACGAACACTAACTCATCGATTATCACCTAAATATCATCATTGCACCACCCACTAGGAGCCAGTGAACAATTGCTGAGCAGAGAACTCTGTGTTGAGACTCTTTCCAAAACTTCGCTGTGTGCGACGCTGGTTTTGTGCAGGTGAGCCACTGTCCGTTGATGGCATCTGCCAATAAAATTACTGCACGAGCCAGGGATTGTAGCAAGCAACTCCATGTAATCTACTTCCTAACTGACAAGAGCATTTCAAGATGAAGCGCCCAGAAGCGGATTTTTGAAACTTTGTTTCAACAGACCTTCACTTGAAGGGTGATTTTCGAAACCGCCGCAAACTGCTTTTGAATTGTCTTCTGCCAGTCATCAGATTAATCGTGAGGCGGTTGCAGAAAGTCCGCAGAGTGTTTTTTCACAGTGTATGGGCAGTCAACGAAACGGCGCTACCAACCGCTCGCGACCGATCTATTGGCCTACCTGCGGAAGGGGTTACGGGATGTCGGCTTGTGGTACCGCAAAAAGTGCGTTGTCTAAATCTGAGCAGCAGCAGCATCGACCGATCCATCAATCCCTACTTGCAATTCTCACTTGGTCGTGCTTTTTCGTATTGTGACGTTGTCTTTTAGAACGCAATTAGTCTACCCTATGCTAGAGTTGGCTACGATGAGCACTTTCGATGAATGAGCGAGTGCTCATGTCCTTCGCATCGATCTTCATGTATTTATGTGATGTATACTTCCGTCGCTACATGCGAGCGAACGCGTGCAACATGCGGAGCTCTCTTATAATGCGTAAAGCTTCGAAAAAGGGCTGCACATCAGCGAATGTTCGTTGATTTAGTAATGCCTCACCTTCCCAAAGCGTGGTCCGTGATCACCCATGAAAAATACAAAAGAGTCATCAAGCTGAAACTGATAATTTCGTTTGAACAGAAAGCAGCGAACTCTGAGAAGGAAACTCGCCGCAACACGATTCTTCAGGAAGAATTGATATAAGTCGTAATCGCTACGGTAAAGCCACCCTGTGTCATCGTGGGCTAGATCGACCATCCATGTGAGTGAGAATTTCGGCATGCCTGATACGGATCTTTTCAATTGGGTTTCCTTAAAACTACACACGAGCTAATTTGAGTGGTATCACGAAAAGCTCATCTGAGAAATATTTATCTAATTCTCAATTTTTTTGAACTCAAGGCTGATCATAACATGCCACAAAAAATTGCCACAAATTTAGCACATGGAGTTTTTCTGCAGCAACGCCCTTCATATACTATCGTTCTCCATGCTAAATTCCGGTTCGCAATCGCGGACTACGGCTGTTGCATTATGCGACACGTGATAATCGTGTTGGGAGAAGGGTGAGCCGTGCGGGAGTAAGTGGTCTCATCGTCGCAAATGCGGACCGGAATTCGCCCAGAGAACGATAGTTGATTCCGAGGTTGTCGCGCGGATGAGCGCGGAAAGTCGAGAGCCGAAGCTCCCAACGATATTTGCTGTAAGTGGTCATCACTATGTTCAGCTCTGAAAATGCAGAACTGACCTCCGTAGGCGTTCACAAATAGGGAAAGGTAGTCGAGCATGTTGTTGTGGATCAGCCGGCAGTTTCCATCTAGGTGAATATTTTTCAGCTCCTTGTTCGTACGGAGCATTGTGTGGTAAGGTCTGTAGAGTGTTTCGCACACAATATTTTTCAGTCAACGAATCTGCAGATTACATGAGAGTGAAATTTCGCTCCACAACTGCGTACAACCTCTGTAGCACCATGCATATCTAGGTTATTTTGCTGAAGGAGGCTGATCGCACCAGAAACCAGTGGTCGAGGAACGATTTCGCTTGCATCGCGTGCCGAAACAGCGTTTTACAATACCCACCCTATGTTTTCGCAAAAAGACGAAAGAAGCGCAGAAATTCGCTTTTTTCGTCTTTTGATCATAACTCGCTTCAAAGTGAACGATTTTCAAATTTGAAGACATTTTTGTAATCAGCATTGATCCCTCTTTCTTTTTGATCGATACGTGGCTTACTCTGAAACAAGGCATATAGGGTTGACACAATCAATCGAGTGGGTGAGTATGAGCTGCTGAAATGTGTGACTGGGTCTACTCTAGTTTATTCGAATATTCGGTTCAGTTTTTCTTTTCATTTTACAATTTGTATTTCTTTATATTTTCAATTCTTTAAAAATTTAATCTCACTCTTCCTCTAGGTATTATTTATTAGCTATTCATTCAGTTACTTGCTTGAAACTTTTTGGTTCTTAACTATTTTGGTTTTTCTATTTGTATTTAATACTTATTTCAATATGCTTTATTAGATTTTTATACGAATTTTCACTGTAATTTGAATACTTTATAATTCAGTTTAATTACTATAACTATCGCTTTATCTGAAAAATGGTTTCAATAACAACGATAAAATATTATTCGGATATGAATCGTTTCAACTTTGACTTCAGACGAACAATTCATGACACTGAAAACTTTTAGAGTCTTTGATGTAGGAGCAAATTCAAGTTTCAATTGTTTGTGTCAATATTAAAAATTTCTTCGAGTTATTATTTTCAGAATCCGAAAATACCATTCGTCGCCCTGATTTCTAGAATTTTTTCAAGTTTGTGAAAACATTTTTTTGAAGTAGTTATGACATATTTCACCCTTCCACGAAGTTGAAATTCTTTAGAATTTATGAAACTTCAACCTGAGAAACATCACCAATGGATTCTTGTCGTATTGTGAATTTCGAAACTGTCTCCATACCTGGGAAACAGTCAAGATTTACTTTTGATCCTGCCAGGTTTCCCCTTAGCTGCCTGCGCATCCACTACTTCCACTCTATCTATCTGTTCCTCTCGACGGTCTAACGCACTCCTCGCTCGAAGACAGTCCCGGAAAGGGATTGAATTTAAGCAGCGAAGATGGGCTAGAAAGACAGCGGTGGAAGGTGCGGTCCTTGGAAAACCAATGTTCCGAAAGCATAATGAGTGGCTTCTGCAATGTATGGGGACGTATGGGGACGAGATAAAAAGTAGTTGACGGTATGGGGGGCTGTTTTTCGGACAGCCTCGGAGGATTCAGAAAAGAAAACTTAACTGTGTGGGTGACCAACATCATACGCGCATTTAGAGAAAATTGGAACAGGAACTAGCTCTATGGGTTGTCCTTTCCTGGGACTCCAGTCCCGTTCTCGTACTGTGCTATCGGTGAGCCAATCCTTGGACGCAGACCATCCAGAAAGCGACGCGCGCGGTCGCGGCGCATCACCGCACTGATGACTCCACCAAGCAAAAGGTGTGACTCAACCAACTAACTGCTCTTCGACAATTGCGGTCAGAAATTATTGAATAGAAGGAGAAGGATCGGAATATGGAATTTTCATTTTCTCAATTTCATAAAAATCAGCCGCGAGCATTGCACCCACACGGTTAAATGCTTTCTTTTCTGAACCCTCCGAAGCTGTCCGAAAAAGCCCCCCATACCGTCAACTACTTTTTATCTCGTCCCCATACACCAACATTGCGGAAGCCACCCTTTATGCTTTCGGAACATTGGTTTTCCAAGGACCGCACCTTCCACCGCTGTCTTTCTAGCCCATCTTCGCTGCTCAAATTCAATCCCTTTCCGAGACTGTCTTCGAGCGAGGAGTGCGTTAGACCGTCGAGAGGAACAGATAGATAGAGTGGAAGTAGTGGAGGCGCAGGCAGCTAAGGGGAAACCTGGCAGGATCAAAAGTAAATCTTGACTGTTTCCCAGATATGGAGACAGTTTCGAAATTCACAATACGACAAGAATCCATTGGTGATGTTTCTCAGGTTGAAGTTTCATAAATTCTGAAGAATTTCAACTTCGTGGAAGGGTGAAATATATCATAACTACTTCGAAAAAATGTTTTCACAAACTTGAAAAAATTCTAGAAATCAGGGCGACGAATGGTATTTTCGGATTCTGAAAATAATAACTCGAAGAAATTTTTAATATTGACACAAACAATTGAAACTTGAATTTGCTCCTACATCAAAGACTCTAAAAGTTTTCAGTGTCATGAATTGTTCGTCTGAAGTCAAAGTTGAAACGATTCATATCCGAATAATATTTTATCGTTGTTATTGAAACCATTTTTCAGATAAAGCGATAGTTATAGTAATCAAACTGAATTATAAAGTATTCAAATTACAGTGAAAATTCGTATAAAAAAACCAATAAAGCAAATTGAAATAAGCATCACATACAAACAGAAAAACCAAAATAGTTAAGAACCAAAAAGCTTCCAGCAGGTAACTGAATGAATAGCTAATAAATAATACCTAGAGGAAGAGTGAGATTAAGTTTTCAAAGAATTGAAAACATAAAAAAATACAAATTGTAAAATGAAAAGAAAAACTGAACCGAATATTCGAATAAACTAGAGTAGACCCAGTCACACATTTCAGCAGCTCATACTCGCCCACTCGATTGATTGTGTCAACCCTATATGCATTGTTTCAGAGTAAGCCACGTATCGATGAAAAAGAAAGAGGGATCAATGCTGATTCCAAAAATGTCTTCAAATTTGAAAATCGTTCACTTTGAAGCGAATTATGATCAAAAGACCAAACAAGTGAATTTCCGCGCTTTTTTCGCCTTTTTGCCAAAACTTAGGGTGGGTATTGTAGTGCAACTTCAGAAAGGGTTTTTCTCGATAAGGACAGTTCTCTCGTAAAATTTCGGTCTTTTTCCTTACATTACTGACTCTGTCTTACTCGTAGCACATTGTGTGCATTTCATTGTTCGAAGCGCTAGTATAATGGCAAATGAGACGATTGCATAAAGAGGTGACATTCATATCAATCTGCAGCTTGGGCACTATTCCCGGACAACAAAATTCTTTTGACCTGTATGAGTGGTGGAACTGTCTTTCTTTCGTTCCGAAGCAGTTCGGGTAGTTTAATATACTTGAATAGTAGTCCTCGGCACCAAACGTCTGGAAAAAACCACATAAAGATGAAGCAGTACATGAACATGCATAGAAATAAGTTCGGATAAAAGAGAAATGCAACCCGATGTCATCGTGTTTGGTCACCAAAACTTCACTACGAGTCTTCTCTAGACTAAATTATAAGGTCGTGCCACCAGTTGCAAAATAGCCATGTACTTACTTTGTAACCTGCGTGTTTATACTCTAACGGGATGTATGGCTCATCGTCAAGAAATCGTTGGCAGAGCTGGGTGTGATTCCAGTCAGGTTCAGCGTCCGGTTTGTTCATCACTTTTCGTGCGATAGGCTCTGTGTTTTTTCCTAAAAACGCTTATTTCAATTCTGATTGATAATTTTTCAACTTTCGATTCCGCGTATGACTATACATTTTACACAGTCCCTCCGCAGAGGAGCAGCTGTGGTGCTACTGCTTATAAGGTAGCGAAATATAATAAACTCGTCGACTCACCGAACAACATCGCAAATGCAGCTGGTCTGCTATTGGATCCTACCTTATTCAACTTCCGAAACTCAACAGCTCCCATTCCGTGCAGTAGAAAATTCACTGTCCGAGGTAAGCCTCTGAATTTCAGAAATCTATGTATCATGACTTCGAAAAATTATCATGATTAGCACATTTGTAACTGGCTCTGTGCCATGTAAAATAGAGAAAAAGGTGCAGTTTCTCAGAAATTCGCGACAATATACTCGGGCGCACATCACTTTCACCTCAGTGTCAAAGCGACTAGGATCACAGCATCGGATCTTGGAGCTTGTTGTAAACTCTCTTTGCCATCACAACAATACAGGAAGTACTTCGTGGCAACTAGTGGAAACGAGAGCAACTGCTATACCGTTGTCTTGAATTTGCCATCAAAAGAGCGCATTTATTGTCTCAAAAACCATGGCCATCGACAAAACTTGAGCTCGCGACATGCATACAGAAAGGGTGAGTACACCAAATGCTCCTACTTCGCACATACCCTAATAAATAATGAAAACACGCCATTTTGCTGCAAAAATTGCCGATCGAAACGGCGCACACACGAACTGAGACAACTTCGCACCACCGCCCTCTGGAATAATGTTTTGCCAGCTTCACCGTTTCATGCCCCATCGTTCACCAAGTACGCCAAGTGCTGTCACTACATTTTTTGTGCACGAGTGCATGACCTTTACAAAGATTTGCGCTTTCGAATAACGGCGCATTATTTATGTCAAGTTCCCTTGTCGTGCTAAAGTGACAACACTGCAGTCGTGCCTGCTGTGTCATAAGAACAAGTTCGTGACAGTTATGAAGATACGAGACGATATCATAGCGCGCGCCTTTTCGTCATGGCAGTTCGCGACAAATATCGTCCTAACAATAAGGATTTGGCTGTCTCTGCAACTAAGACTCCGTCCTTAGCACACACACTAGCATCGAGTGACTCTGGGGGTTTGCATCTTTAACATTTGTTATTGATTTCACTCCCCAGCGACCACTGCGGCCGGCCTGCCGCTGACGGTGGAGGCATAGCGGCAGTAACGGCTGTCACTAATATTATCAAAACCATCATTAACCTCATGACGTCCTTGGGCACGCAGCATGACCCAGCCGTCAAGCGTCACGTGCCAGCGTTTGAGTCGCGACTTGACGCCTGCCGCTGGTCGTTGACGCCTGCCGTTGGTCGTTGGCTATGGGCGGAACCTAGGACTGGCTCAATACTAAAGTCTGTCCGAATTAGAATGACCGCCGAAGCTGTCGACGAGCGTGCTGACGGCCGTCACGAAGGCATTTTTGGGGCCTGTAAATCGATTGG
This sequence comes from Aplectana chamaeleonis, assembly GCA_029168955.1. Classification (NCBI taxonomy): domain Eukaryota; kingdom Metazoa; phylum Nematoda; class Chromadorea; order Rhabditida; family Cosmocercidae; genus Aplectana; species Aplectana chamaeleonis. The sequence continues at coordinate 3,778,449 of JAPDOI010000013.1, read as the reverse complement.
CAGGAATATATTATCCCAGTCAACATAGGCTCGTCCAAAATACGTTTTCGTGATGGCCACTCAACACACAGTCCGACCGCGTGGGCGGACAATTTTATTCGAACAGACTTTATGCCTTACTTAATCTACTCTTTACGATTATGAGCAAAACACAATATTTCCCTTAGGTCCTGCAGATTCATTTCCGAACAACCGAAGAATTTCCTAGAACAAGGGACAGTAGTTCTGATAGAAGTGGTGAACACCCATATGACCTGCAGAGAGGGAGCGGTCTGCTAACCTTCGATGGAAGCGATCAAAGATCACTAGTTTCTATACCAAATTTTAAGTGATCAGAAGTGCCAGGCAAAACCAAACCTCTCCAGCCGCTTCGCGGCTGGAGTGATTGAACGGCGACAACTGTAGATGAAATGTTCTGATGTTCCAAAATAGCTCAAAATTTTTCACTTTCACTCGTTTTTGACGCTTACAACGGGGTGCGCATTCTACTATGATTCATACAACCCCACAAAAGGGACAGTGAACCCCCATATGTATATCAATTTCGAGATTTTCATATAATTTTGTAGAAGAGCCCTTATGTATAACACGTGCAAGATTTCAGCTCTTCGAAAAAAGCGAAACGTGAGTGACCACCACAAGCTCGACCCTCTTCCGTCACCACCACGGGCCACACCCCATTTCTTGGCTTTCGAACTCATTAGCGACTAGATAAATGAATTCCAATTCCGCGTCTTCGTTCTTCACTCTATTGCCCGTCTATATCCCCATCTTTCTCTTTCGTGCAGCAAATGAAGGAAAACACAGGCCTGAAGCAAATCCTCCAAATTTTCGATTTCTAAAATCAAAATACATTTTCAAGAAGTCATATCTCTGTCCGCAAAGATCTCAGGCGGTTTGAGAGATATCCTTGTGATCATAGTGTCACCCTCTTCAAGACAAGGATAAAACCTCTCGTGAAACTTTCGTAAAGTGATTGAGGACTGTACTCCAGCCGCGAGCGCCCGAGTTCTGGCAGGCTTTCAAGTAAATTAGTCAGGTTCTAGAGATAAGCAAACAGTTCATTACCGTATGAGTTGTGTGGACGCCACAGAATCTATAACAATCAAATGAAGACTGTGATTCCCTATTGGATCCAGACTGTTGTTAGCGGGTGATCTAAATACCTTTCATTGACAGCATTCTATGAAATCACTCAACTTTTGTACTGTTTAACAAAAAAATTATATTAAAAAGGTAGCGCAAATAGTCGATCTAGCTGTTCGAAGCGGAATACATTCCAGCTGATATACTATTGTTTTCGAAGACAAATTCCGGTCCGCAACTGCGCGCTACGGCTGTTGCGTCATGCGACACGTGATAATCGTGCTGGGAGGAAGGCTAATTGTGCCGGGCCAAGTGATCCCAGCAGCAACAGCCGTAGTCCACAAATGCGGACCGGGGCTGGATTCATCAACGATAAAGCCGCGATTGTAAAGTAAAATTTACTCCTCGGGGTAAATCTTCGCTATTCATCATGAACTAGACCCGAACTTCTGGGGTATATATGAGCGTATCCGATACCCGGCTTGAAAGGTCGGGAATCCGATACTATTGCCTCAACAGGGCGATTCCATTGGCACTTGGCTGCTAGCGAATAGACAGAATCGAGAGAGCTTTGCAAGTTGAACTAATTTTACTAACCTCGCTGCCCTTATCGGAACTAAGTTCCGGTCCGCAATTGCAGAAAGCCGATGTCACGTCATGCAGAGCACCCAAAATGGTGCCGGAACCATGGGTAACCGTGATGGGACCACGAGGCACGATTACCTTCGAGCTGCGTACTGCAGCAGCGGTTGCCTGCAAATGCGAATCGGGATGCCGTTCCGATAAAGGAAGTATATTTGCTGTTTTTTGTAGTTCTTTCGAAGCTTCGCTCCCTTCTTAACTCCATTCCTTTCTTGTTCGCGTACAAAACATATGGGCCTACTTTATTACAGACTTTTTGTTTAAAAGTTTGTTTTGCTTAAGATGTTTTTGAAAAGGAATGATTTCTACACTTCCCACAACTAATGCATTTTGCTACTGTATTTTTTTAGCGTTGCACGTGTCCGACCGTTGCATGCGAATTTTCTCGTTTGTTTCGCTCCTTCCAGTCTCACAAAATTTTTGATACCGAAAATTTTTTTTCGAAAAAAAAACAGCTGTTAATCGAATTGTGCATTCGTTTATGGGCATTACATTGGAAAACGTCCACTACTCAGACGATTATAAATTGCCATCGGCACAAAATACTCACGGTTAACAAAATTGATGATACCCGACTGATAAGGGGTGGAATATTAAAGAAATGAAGAGCAGTGTGTTTTCATTCACACACCGTCTTTCTTAAGAGGTGAGCTGCTGAAGCTGTAAACAGATTAGAAAGAAGGGAAGCAGCGTCTCCGGCGTTAAGGTTATCACGATATCGAGCCCTAAACATGGAAAACTTTGAGAAGAAAATCTAATACACTTCGGTGAGAATTTTTTGCCGTTGGCAAACTATAAATTTGTCCACTACTCATCGATCGATCCAAAAAATTGAAAAACTCAAAAAATTAGTTGAAAAATATCGGAAAAAAACCGATTTGATTTTAATCAAGGTTAGGAAAACTAAAATATTCACCCTTGTGTAATGTAATCAGATGTATAATGCACTTTCCTCCGAATTTACCTTTTTTGCGGTACATAATTTGAGATAATTTTTTCAGAAGCATCAATGATTTCAAAAAATAGATGAAAACGAAAAAAACATAATTAGAAAGCATTCATAGTTTAAAACATCGATTCTGCCATTTATAAATTACCCCGAATTTCGTTGATGAATCCAGGCCCGGAATTCGGCCCCAAGAGCAGCAGTAAATGCAATGACCTTTTTAGATCCAAATTTGTCGTTGCAAAACAATGCTCCCAACCATATTACAGAGGGTTCGCCTAGTTGGGCGAAAAGGTTCCCAACAGGCAGTTTAGAGGGTGCTAAGAAAAAAGTTGTGCGAATTGGGCTCTACATTTTTTCTAGGTTATTCCGAATCCGGAACACGGATCTGGGTCGTTTTCTTGATAATCTGGGGCTCGGTGTACTTACCGTAAAACAGCGAAATTCTTATTGTTCCTACGAGTGCTAGTGCGGAGCGGAGGTTAAAGATCAGGCTACGGCGCGAGGTGTGATACAACCCAACATTGGTCCGACCCCCCCCCCACCCAAGTCAAGCGATTTGCTAAGCCCCCCCCCTGGGAAGAAGTGGGTCCTCACTCCGTAATTTTTTATAGTGAACGAATTTTAGATCAAGACTGCGTTGATTCACTGTTTTGTATCAATTTATCCTTTCAATGCAATAAATAAATGTTTTCCATGAAAGCAAACAAAAACAACTCTCCTGCGACAATGACACCAAATGTTTGTTGGATGGCTGAACATTCATTAGCGCCCTGAGGGCAAAAAGGTGCTGTTTCAGGCACGAAAACCATATTTTGTAATTGGCTATCCGGATGTGAAAACGCACTCAAAATATCATGGACGCAGCTTCAGGCCGAACAGCGCTACATAAGGCGGGTCCATGATAAAGTCGATAGCTGTAAAATATTTACAAGTAATTAACGAAATTTGAATTAGGGAGTTTCGCATTGCTACAACGTGCGGAAAACCTAGTTACAGACCCAATTAATCAACCTCATTCTTTTAACCGGGTAAAAACTGTCTCTTAAAACTCATTTTTAGGTGTGATTCGATCGATTGTATCACACCTAATTTGTATGGATTTAGGTGTGATACAATCGATTGTATCACACCTGAAAATGGGTCTTCAAAGACTGTTTTAACCGGTTAAAAGAATGATGTTGATTACTTGGGTCCATGACGAGGTGTTCCGCACGTTTTAGCAACGCAAAACTCCTAACTTGAATTTCGATAAAGTATAGGTATTTATAAATAAATACTCATACTTATAAATATTTTACAGCTATCGATTTTTTCATGGACCCCGCCCTATGTAGCGCTGTTCGGCTTAAAGCTGCGTCCATGAAATTTATTTGCGTTTTCACATCCGGATAGTCAATTACTATACGTGGTTTTCATGCCTGAAACCTCACCTATGCGCCCTCAGGGCATTAAAAAAGGCTCCGCCCACTCTAGCGCTGTTCGGATTGAAACTGCGTTCATGAAATTTTGGATGCAATTTCACATGCGGACATTCCTATTTAAAATGTGGGTTCCGCGCCCGCAACCGCACCTACTCTGGCGAACTGAGGCGTCGACAACAGGTTGATCCGCCCACCATGAGTCACCGCTGGCCAACGCGCCGATATTTGGCTGGGCCGTGGCCGCGAGTTATGCTCTGGTCGATGTCGAGCTGTTGCACAGCAATTACTGCCGCGAGTTATAATCTCGTCGATGTCAAGCTGTTGCACAGCTAACGCTCTAGATACAAGGGAAGTATACGACCGACTGCGCTCTCATCATTCACAGCAGGCATGCTGTGAATGATGAGAGCGCAGTCGGTTCAATTACCCAAGCTAGATGAAACAGTCCTGTAGGATGTGGATTGCTACTATATAGGCCGCTAAACGGGACACATCGAGTTGTCAACAGCCCGACAACAGGCGGACGTCGCTGGGCAACGGGCAGGTCTCAGGCTGACAATACGCGCGATTTGACTTGTCAACAGGGAGCGGTTTATGAGATGACAACTTATCAACCTGATGTCGACGCCCCAGTTTGCCTGAGTATGTGCCCTCAGGGCATAAATTCCTATGCTTCAGGCGATATCTCATCTTGGACACGAGTCAATTTCGTGGAGTGAATTGCAAGAGATATAACAGTGAACAATGCTCTTCTCAAAAAGTCACCTATCCATTATTTCTCAGAGTTGCGAAATTTTTTACCTCTGGCGGGATCGAACCTGTGAATCCTGAATCGCCTAAAAATGCATCTTCGATTACGAAATTCAAGAACATTTGTGTCATTTCGTTGACAGGAGAGTCCTCTTGTAATGACCTCGATGACAGCGAATACTCAACATTACTGCTGCTGACATATCCAAGAGCGCTTTAGCGACACACCTTACCTGGCCACAACTCCTCCATGCCAGAGTCAGTACCGATGACCATGCTACGGTCGCCTATTGTCTCGCATGCCTTATCGCCAGAGAATTGTAAGCTCTTCTTGTGTGTTCCTGCCTTATTTTTACATCTCCATTCCATATCTGGCCTCATTTTTTTCGCAGTTTTTTCTCACTATTCAGTTTCTTTTCTGATCTCCTGTCTAATTTTGCTCTCTCAGTATGACCTCCAGTTCTATTTTGACCTTACTGTGATCTCAAGTTGCCGTCAATTTTTATACTAACGGTATGTCTCTCAACCCCTCCCCGCCTTGATGGAGGTCCACCTTGGTTCTTGGTTGACTGAAGGTCCGACCCCCCATCCCAACGGATGTGGACCGGTCCGTTCCACCCTCTTTGATACATCACACCTCATGCCGAACCCTGTTAAAGATAGTGAGAAAGCGTACGACAATTGAGACAAGCAGCGCCGTTCGTGCCGTTAGTGATGAGAAATACGATTTTTTACAGAGGATCGGTTACAGTGGATTTCATCCTTCTATTTCATCCTGGCGCAGACTACTATAGTATTTGGAAAATCAGTGATAGGACCTGGACCTGGTGTTCAGCATCCCAAAAAATTTCCATGGAAAGGTTTTCAGCTGTTTTTGAGGTGTTTACTAAACTACTCTATGCCGTAACGTACCCAAATCAATCGAAAATCAACAGAGCGGGCCTCAGGTTTGAGTTGAGCACCCCAAACAGCCTCTACAGAAAGCTTCAGAGGCAGGTCTGTCGTCTCGTTTTGAATCTCATCAATGGTCGCACTTTGCCTTCTGTTCAAGGCGCTGAATCAAACCTGTTGAAGATTTCTAAAAACCGACTAATGATCCCCGAATTCGTATTTTGAACCTCGATTAAGTTCCGAAAAAAGGTTTAATTCAATTTCAAGAGTTTGAGCAAATATTTTTCTCTGGACACCCTAAAATTAGCTTAATACCCAGTAGATGGCTTCACCCCAAAGAGAAAACTTCTCCGTAACTTGGTTGGAAGAGGTGTTTTGCAGCAGTGATCTCGGATACAGAAACTTCGTCACGGGTACATGGATTTGTATCAACTTTGTTGGTCTAGCTACACTTCCTTTTTTTAGATATTTGACGAACTGTAAATCAATCATCAACGGAAAAGCCTGAGGGTGAGACAATAATCCCATCATTCTCGCGCCTATCCATTGACATCCATCGAGAAAAGGTTAAACAGAATTTACATAGATTCTCAATTTGATGATCTTCTAAGGACTAATTAAATCACCAATAGATATCAGTGATTGTTAGTAAGTGGAAAGTCTCTCGCGATTTAGAGGCGTCGTACGCGAATGAAACCCACCCAACACTTTTTGCCTCCATTCCCTTACCCATGATGAAGATGTGGGAGGTCTATGTGAAGCATTCCACCAATGGCCGTATTCATGAAACCGCATGCGCAGGAAGGAGGCGCGAACTTCACGTACTCGGCGTATGGACATCAGTTTTGTGCCTCCCTTGTCGAGATTTCAATAGTGGCCGCCAGGGATGTACTTAATTACGACGAACGACTAACGAATTTAACGATTAACGGGCTTTTTGGGTGTTACGACTAACGAAATTAAAAATATTTTCTTAAGCAATCCCAATATTCATTAGAAAATCAATAGTCATTCAAATCGCGCTCCAACCCAAGGCCTACAGCAGGATCGATACATATTGCCCTGTTGGCTGTTCTAGGTAAACGGTACAGAACAACCATAGCCATCGGTGTTTATAATTTGACTGAATCTCGTTTGCAATTCTAAAACCCCCAAATTATGACTCCAACCGAACGTTGCGACAGGTTAGGCCCAGCATTTATGCGACTTCGCGTCGGTCTCGATACTTTATGGTAGGCTCACTGAACCGATCCCGTCACTGACCGGCTCCAACTGAGATTTTCGCAGATGGCACTATCCCAGGCAATACTATGGAGCGCTGCCTGCAGGCCACAACTGCCCAACGAAGGGAACTGTTTCCGATGATTGGGTTGTAAAGCGTGCCGTCCTTCGATTTTCAGTCATAAATTCGAGATATGGGGTTTCCATAAAGTGGTGCTGGGACCTCTCAGGGGCTAAACTTACACTGCTAAATTCTTCCTTTCCCCATTCCGGGAGCATGCTCTAAACAACGGAAGCGCTCGGCTCGCGAAGCTGAGCAAAAAATGATTAGTGCAAAGTCGGTGGAATTCTCCGTGTTGTCACCATCCGGTACATCTCAAACAACATCATATAGCGCAGAATGGGAAATTTTTCACTCGAAAGATAGCAAAGAGTTCTAGGCTTGCTCGGTTTCTCTTATTGTTTCTTTTCATACCGAGAAAAAAATGACAAAATCGAGAAGCGCACACCGTGGAGTATAAGGCTTTCGTGCGGCGATGTCCGAGTGGTTAAGGAGATATTTTTATTTATGGATATGTAGGTTTGCAGTTTGGAATGACTTGTGCCATTAATGGAATTGAATGTTCTGAAAACCATACATTTATTCATGAAACCGTTTTTTCTATTCATGAAGGCTTTTTTCGGCCTCAACTGTGCTTGTTCTCAAAGCCTAAATTTTTGACGACTAACGAATTACAAAATTTCTATTACGCAGATCCCTGGTGCCGGCTCTCTCTTCGTAACTCGTCAGAGCATGAGTAGCCACCCGCAGAGACGGAGAGGTGACCGCCGGGTAGGAAGCTGCTGTGTTTCAGCCCCACTATACTATCAATGCGTTCCGGCGGGCACAGCATGTCCGACCTTTATTTTGGGGGGGGGGGGGTGGACGGGCAGAGCGTGCGCTGCCTGCCAGCAACATATTGACCACGTTCTAAGACGCAAGATCGACGTACCAGACAACCGCGATTCTCTCCATCCACCGACCAGGTGGCTTGAAACCCTCCTGTCTACACGCCAGGTAGCCGGCAGCCTTCCTGCCTACCTGCCGGGTACTCAGGAAGGTGCAAAATTGAAAACTCGTCCAACAGCGGGTGGACTTTGTACCATCCCGAGAGGCTCCCATCGTTTCATGAATACGGCCACAAATTTCGCTCATCATCATCAGAACGGTCTGACACAGAAAGAACTGTCTGCAATCCAGGGCAACTTTTCAAAAATCGCTATGGCGGAATTTCAAACGCCGTCGCCACTTTTTTCAATTCTGGTTTTTCACAAGTCCGGGGTTTTTAACGATTCTGTCGCTATTTTTATTCTTTTAGGGTGTACGCCCACTCAGAGACATGAGAAACATACTGTTTTTCTTGTACGATGCATCTAACCAAATTTGTAAATAGTCAAACTTACAGATAAAATTCCAGTGAAATTGCTGAAGTTGATAACATTCATCGATTCATGTATGGATCAGAAATGAGAATGATATTCGAAGCTTCACCTATGCTCAGCGATTTGCATGTGAATAAAACGATTGGTTGAGTTGGCGAATGTGCAGTTCGTTTCCACAAAATCACACTTGAGACTCGTCGTATTGATATTGGACCATGCAGAGAGATTGTACGAGTTGTCGCCGGCATAATGAATACATCTTGAGAAAAAGAAAACATGATTTACTGAATAAATTAGCGGTTTGAAAGCCAATATAGTTATTTCGTGATCTCTCCATAGTGCAATCCTCGGAAACTACGTTTGATTGCGCGTCACTGTGCCCCAACACGACGCCTACCCTACGCCGGCCAATCCGAAATGGCTGTGTCGTAGAGGTCGCGCTCGCTGTCTGCAGTGACGGCGGGACAGGGGCTCTCTACACACCGAGGGGTAGTTGTCCCGCCTTTTGCGGCTCTAATTCCACTTGGGACCTCTTCGCTCGCGTTGAGTGGCGTGACGTTTCAAACTGCAAAAACGGGACAACTCCTCCCGTGGTGTGTAGACAGCCCCTGTTCCGTGACGGCCGACTCGCCTCGAGTGCCTTCTACGTACCAGTGTCATAGGGAGCCCTCGTACATACATAACGACAACGACAGCCGTCGTAAACTACGGTATGATTCATTTCATTCTCATTTCTTGTTTATTACCAATAACTGCATTGAGTGCTGGTTAGCAATCTATCGACTGATACGAACGGCAGGAAAAAAAGCAACTTAAAATTTACAATACAGCTTCCTCATTAGGTGCAACAACTGTTCGAAGCGGCTGAAGTCAGTAGTGGCAGAAAGTTTCTCATTTGTTGGGCTTTGTAGACTTCACCATTACGTCAGGCCTATATTACTGCTTTATATTATGCGATTCAATACTACTTTTTTGCTAAAGCCTTCGCTGAAGTGTGCTTGCATCGTAAGCCAGCTTACGTTCAAACTCTTGCTCTATATGTCCAGTAACGTACTGCTGTCCCGTCTAGCGCAATATGCGTCCGGAGGCAGGTTTGAGGCTTTTTGTAGGCTATATACTCGCACCTCCAGTGTTACAATATTACCAGACGCCCTAGCGGGGAACAGTCAGCTAATAGCGATCATCTCGGTTTTTCACTCCTATGTAAAGGCATTCGTCAGTAAACCTCAGCTGGGAGAATGCTGAGGAAGTGTGGGTCAGAGTGTGTCTATAGCTCGTGGGTTGAATCCCTCGTTTGGTTTAACAGCTAACTTATCTGAGAACTGCGCTCCTCTACTTGTGTATGCTTCGTATTCACCATATGCTTGCCATGTTACGCATGTTCTTCTAACCGTTTTCTTATGATTAAAATCTGCGCTGAAAAGGGCTTGGATCGCCTAAAACTAGAGTATTTAAAATGCAGAATCTGTGAGTAGAGTGCGAGACGTGGGGCACTGGATCGCTTAGCCTGCAAGATAACTATTTATCACTCGCGTCTTTCTGTGACTTTCGCAGGGTGTTGTCTCCGTGTCAGCCGTCTGAAAAATATGGCCCCGTCCTATCTTGAAGATAGTCAGGCGTAGCCCTTCCTAAACCGTCCGTAGTCTCACCTGAATCGTCCACGAGCCAGCCTAGGACACGCTCATTATTGGTATTATTGATCCAACTTTGATTGGGGTGCGGCAAGGAGGGAGCACTGACGACTCAGGGCAGCCTATCGGTAGACATCTTTTGTTCCCAATCTCGTGCTTTACTTGCATATGGGCTGGGTGGGGCTACGGACGCCCCAGGCGGGAACCAGGGCTGCCTAACCGAGAACAAATTTTTCCTTGTTTTGTGTGTTCTAGTCTGCTCGTCTATGGACCGGGTGGGACTAAGACCTATCGTTCAACTATGAATGAGGCTAAGAAGTTAATACATAGATTAAAAGCTTTTCCGTACATCATCGAAATGAATTAGCAAACCGTGCTGAGCAATTGTAGCGTTCGTTGCCTTTTTTCAACATTATAGTACCGTTTTCCAAACTGGTCACCGGGGTCAGCTTTGGATCCGGAGTGCAATTCTGAAAATACGGAAAACCTTAGAAGTAATAATTTCTGAGAAACTTTTTTTTTGGATTAGACAACCCACTCTGTAGGATAACAATTACGTAGAGGAAAACTGGTTTTTCCCTGCTTTTCTTGTGAACAGCGTATCAGATTTATGCACTGAGTACATGCAGAAGAGAATGCAATCTAACTGTTCTCCGTTAAATTACCCATGTTTGAGGTTTGGCTCTGTTGTGCACGTTTTGGCTCTGGTTGTGGCAATTCAGCGAGTTGCTACATCACTCTCATCTTTGCTGTTGCCGCCTGTGTTGCTACTATATACGCTATTCTGAGCTCACCGTGGCAGGTTCTGTGAGCACTCTGTGATATGGTACGGGCATTCTCATCGACTTCGTGACTAGTCGCCTACAAAGGTCTACCTGTATCAACTTTTTGATTGACTGTATACTACCACGACCTGCCTTCGTACTTCAATATTGCAGACGAGAACAGAAGCAAATCGAGCGAAAGAAACTGTGTCGCAGAAGCCTATGAATTTCAACCTGGCTGTCGGAAAGTTGATGACGGACGCCTCTCTCCCTGGTCATCTCAAACCAATGATGATTCATTTTAAAAACCAAAAAAGGGTGTTAATATCCAAAAAGCACCATTTCTGATTTTCACATTAATCCCGAATTCGATAAAATTTTGTTATCTTATTTTGAGTTGAATGATATTCACCTTTAGATATCCGTATTTTACATCGATGAATGGAATAATGGACTTGTCCCACGGATCTCGATCAAATATACAGTGGTCAAACAGGTCCGTTGCCTTTGATTTAGTTCCATTTCTCACGTAGAGACCACGGTTGGCTGTAACATTTCATTTTGAAAGGTATTACTAGCGAACACCAGTTGAATAAAACAGCTTCTACCGTGATTACCATTGAAATAATTTATGATTCTGGACATCACTGCAGTCATTGAATTCCGATGAACGCTATTCTTCAAAGAGCAAATAAGCGATCAATTCTTCAAACAAAACTTACCTGATGCTCGTTCATATCCCGCAGGTATGACATTTATCTTATCCACGAACAGATCGTAACCTACGTAGTAAGTCGCTCCGACAACAACTACACCGCAACAAAACCAAAATGGCTTTTTCATAGGTCGGAATACTTGCATGCCTGGATTAATGCCGAATTTGAAGAATCAAATCATTGGTAATCAGAATTAAGTCCGCGTTAAGGTGCTATAAAGGATCGCGTCCAAATAAAGTTTTTGATCCATCCAAATTCCAAACACTCGATCGTAACAATGACTGTGTGGTTTCGAATACGAAGACAGCCATATTTCTTAGGGTGGCAGTACACCTCGGGCGCCAATGTTGGCCCTATGCTGATCCTCCTGATGACGTATATAGCAGCGATACAGAACCGTCGGCGTAACTGGAGCTCGCCGACGGTTCTGTATCGCTGTTCTCCGGAAAAATCGTTATATCGGGAATTCCCAACGGGAGTTATTGATCATTGATACTTTCATGTATGAAACGAGAGCGCGGACATCAGGGTCAGTTTTGCGTGAAAACTGGGCCTGTCCTCGTTCCTGTTCATTGGTCTACAGTGATTCGAATGAAATGAGATTCATATGGGCATCAAAAGTCATTGCTTGATAGAAAATTTCATTAGCAATTAGACATTTAGTGAATTGTTGGAATAATACATATTATCGGCACTGTTTCGGGGAAAATACCAAAACTTCGAATTGCAAAAGCGTTATAATGCGCTACGCAGGATTGGCCACATAATTGCGAAATTACCACACTTGCAGAAGCAGTCGAAGCGTGATTAGGTTTGGCTGCAAAATAAGTTCGGACCGGAATTTTTGTCCCCATTTTTCTTTCCGCAAAGTATCACCCTACTAGACTCAATTTTTTCAACTGTCCTCAACAGAGAAGCTCTCACGATGCGAAGCACAAAGCAATTATGTGAATTCCGCTAGCAGATCTGCACCGAACATCCTCATTGGCAGTACTAGAGACGCGGCCAAATGTCTGATCTTGAGCTGCTTCCACAAGAAACCGTTGCAGATCATACAGTCAGGCTAAAGTCGTTGACGAGAACGTACTGTTGTTCTCTGGGCCATTACCACGTGCCGCATGATGCAACAGCCGTAGTCCGCATGTGCGGATCTGAATTTGGCTTCGGTAACGTTAGTACCGTGAAAGGCGCTGCACGCCTTTCACGGTACTAACGTTCTCCAAGCCAAATTGCATGCGGCAAGGTAATTTGGAGCAAACTTATGACGCTCTACTCAGGTATGGATCTTGGCGGGGTCGACGACTAGCCCATTAGATGAGAGCGTTGGGGCCATGAATGGCGACTATATCACTTTTCAATGCTGCTCGGTTTGCAAAGTGGAAAGAAACGGGATGTACGCAGCTTTGGGATACTTCGGATTGGGATGCAGCCCAATTTCGACTTTGTCAATCTCCAAGTGACCTGAAGATTTTGATTATCACCAGCAGCGGATCGGTGGGCCTCACAATCAGTGCAATACACTGCGTATCATAAAGTTTGGGCACCCCCTGAATTTGTCGGCATCGTGTTTGTTGAGCTAGACAGATATTTTTCGTCGATACTACTGTGATCAGAATGTAAAATACCCCCGTACACCTCTTTTGGGTCGGATTGAGGCCAGTAGTAAACCCACCACTAAGTCAGGATCATCTGAATGAGTGATAAGACGAGCCCAAAACGATTCAGACAGGGCTCAGACGAGTCTGAAATCGTATTGAGCGATAGGTTGCACTGAAGCGGTCGGTCTTGCAAAGTCATGATGGTGAGGACTCGATAATACCTGTGATGATAAGAACAACCGGCCATTATTCTCTACGTGGTCGTTCACAAATCGACCAACTCCATGCTCCGTTTCTCAATAAATGAAATGCTGTTTGTTTCGTGGAAGCTGATATTGATATTGATAAGCCGAAATCTCAGCTGAGTTATTTAAGTTACTCCTTTGCTCCTTAAAACAGTCTCGAGCGCACTCCTGACCTGACACGCTGTTTCTCTCCTCTCTAGCCAAGAAGTCAGTCAGATCTGACTGAATCGATTCAGTCAGATCTGACTGAGTGATTCAGCATAACTTATTTGTTGCTGACTTTCTCTGTTTAGCCTAGGTCGCTATCCTACAACACGTGCGTCTGAAATGTTTGCGGCTCATCTGAATTCTTTTCAGAACATGGATTCAGATAGGCTGAACTGGAATTTTCGCCCGCTTTACTACGGGCCTGAATGTTTGTGCACTTTTCTGGAATAAATTTATGTTTTGAATCGCTTATCAAAAAGATAAGATGCCCCTAGGTTAAATCGGATTTTCCGTCCGATAAAATTGTGCGATCCCAAATCTAATGGCTGTTAGGCCTTCCACGCACCTTTACTGCAACAAATACTCGATTTCGTATACTTTAGACCAAGCGGATCTGCTTTCGCATGTCGATCTTGCTCCATTTCTCATTATTGCCTGTTGGAGCGCAGAAATCGAGAGATTTCACCGGCCATTGGCTCAGACCCGACAAACCTAAATGTTCAGAGATTCTTCATTTTGTTGAGATCAGGACTGTAGATTATCCACTTTGGACAAGATAGTTATTGCCTAGCAAAAAAGCCGACCTCACACCTGCTCAGGTGAGCTTTCTGGTTGTCCGGCTAGAAACTGCAACTTTTTCGCCCGGAAACGTAGGGGAATGAAAGTAGGTGTTACCTTGATATCCTCTAGTACTCACTGGATATCATCCGACTGCTTTCGAACGTAAGCTGTAGACGTCCTTGACAGGCAAATGCTCTGACGGATCATGGGAGATCTATGTTCGGAGCTCTGAAGGCTAAATTGGTTGGCACCTATCCTCGCTTTGCTTAAAGGCATCGTACGCGCAGAAAACCGTATATTATTTTTTCATGTTTTTGTGTAGCTTGGCCTCTCTAGTGAACGAAAATGTCGAAGGGGCCAATGAAAAACCTTCTTTTGTTTCGCGCCAAAATCCTTTTTCAAGTTTTTCTGCTTTTGGAGGCCTCGTCACTGTCATTTTCGGAGTTTTTCTGCATGTGGAGTTCGTGCCGTAACTATTTTTCATGTTGTCTTACGATAGCACCAACATTCTAGGAAAAAGTGCTAGATGACTGGCGAGAATTGGTGGCGGATCTTCATCTTTGACGCCTTCCAACCTCAGAGCCCAACGTTTTTGTCGCGCCAAAGTTTACCAGTGTGGTCCACCGGGCTCAATGATGAAAATGAGCCTGAAAAATGAAAATTGATTTTCAGCGCGAACGATGCCTTTAAGTAGCACTTCCGGCCACCAGACCTGTTGAGAAAAGACTTCTTCTTATTAGAAACCATCGCCTATACAGAAATAATCAAAGTAGCTGTCCACCTTAGCCATCGGAACTGCGGCCACAGATCTCCCATAATCTGTCAGAGCATTTGCCCGTTAGGGACGTCTGCAGCTTGCATTCGCCAGCAGTCGGATGATCATCGATGAGTACCAGAGGATATCAGAGTAAACCTACTCTCATTTCCCTACGTTGGCGACAATGTTGCAGTTCCTGGCAGGGCAACCAGAAAGTTCACGTGAGCAGGTCTGAGGTCGGCTTCTCTGATCGGCAATAACTATCTTGTCCAGAGCGGATAGTCTACTGTCCTGATCTCACCAAAATGAATATCTCTGAAATATTTAAGTTTGTCGGGTGCGAGCCCATGGCCGGCGATTTCTCTCGATTTCTGTGCTCCAACAGGCAATAACCGAGAAATTGAGCAAGATCGACTTGCGAAGGTAGATCAGTTTGGTCCAAAGTATACCAAATCAAGTATTTGTTGCAGTAAAGGTGCGAGAAAGGCCTATCGGCCATTATATTTGGAATCGCACAATTTTACCGAACAAGAAATCCGATTCAACCCAGGGGTGTCCTATTTTTTTGATAAGCGATTTAAAACTTAAATTCATTTTAGAAAAGTGCACAATCGTTCAATCTAACTCAAAAGAGGTATACGGGGGTTATTTCACATTCTAGTCACAATATTATGGACGAAAAAGATCTATCTTGCTCAACAAACACGTGACCGACAAAATCAGGGGGTGTCCTATCTTTGTGATACGCAGTGTATAATTAGTGATAAGGTGGTTCCCACGAGAAAGTCATCGCTCCGCGCTCTGTTAACCAAAATAGGAGTTCACTTGAAATGAAACAGAGCTTACTTCTGCGTATCCCTAGCCACATTATCTTCTTCATCGCACGGAGGCAAACAAAACAGGATGAATGCAAATTCAACTCTGACATCCGATTATCTATAACTCGCGTTTTTTTCTGCGCGCGAACTCCATGATAATATTTTTCAATTTTTGGGTGTCCAACCCCTCCCCCACTGCAAGCAGGTTGCGCCAGCAACTCTCCCGCTGATGCCGAGATTATTCCAGCGGTCTGAAGCTTCTGTAAGGTTCTCTCCACTACTGGTATAGTTACCTGAAACCGGACCAAATCCCTCCTCACTGTTGACACTCCCTGAAGCGAATACATAAGCGCATCTATAGCGCAAATAGCCCGCGTTGCGCTGTAATCCCTTCTGGGCATTTGAACTACATTGACTCCAGGAGTGGGAATAATAAAAACTAGAGACTTGCAGTTAAGCTTTAAAAAAACGAAATTCAGTGAGAAAAGACGAAAAATCCATGCTTAAGCCCTGATGCACCATTCAGAAATCTGTCAAAGCATTTTTAAGACTTTCATGGTAACTAGGGATGTGCGCAATAGAAATTTCGTAGTTATTTAGTCATTAGTCGTTCAATCGGCCAAAACCGTCGTCAGTCTTTAGTCATTAATCGTTAGTCGTTGAAAATCTAAGCTTTCAAAATACGCACACTTCAGGCAGAAAAAAGCCCTTATGAATGGAAAAAGAGGGAAGGCATGACGAGAAATATGTTTTCCAGAAGATTCGTCGCCATTAAACACACAAAGCATTCCTCACTAGAGAACCTAGTTTGAACTGCGAACCTACATATAATCAAAAATAGGAATGAAAGCCTAATACTAGATAGTGTTCGTCGATTTGAGTTCTATTTTTGGTGGGAAAAGAAGCAATATGGAAAACCTGCTAATTTTCAAGCGCATAGAACACCCAGAAAATTATTTTACAGTCTTTATGTTGATCTTGGAGAGAGTTACGTGCGGATCACAGTGGTATCACTGATATCGTCAAAGACCCCCGATGAACAGAGGTATGGCTCCCCAAATATGCCTATTTTTTTGAGGGTGGAAAATTGGTGGACGAATTGTCTCAGGCTTGTCATTCTCTTCATTGTAAATTTCTTAATTCTGCCAACCAGGTTTGTTAGGTGGTCACGCTTTATTGGTCAACGTTTCGGCACAGGGCCGTTTTCAGAGACCTGAAAGTGGAAAACACGTTACGCGACTTACACGGTCAAGCGCGTCTTCGCCCTAAGGCGGTATCGACTTGCGCAAAAACTGCAGAGAGGCAACACCTCCTGCATCAAAACCCACCAGGAGCGATCCCACCAAGACCAGCACACACTGCTGTTGTGGTTTAGTGCAAGTGAACCACCACTGGCAAGCAGTGATTCCAGCCCTGCGAGAAAACTATTAGAAGCTCAACATCACAACCCACACAGCGGGATAATTGGTAGGAATTCACTGGTTACGGTGAGCCACTCATTACGGTTGTTTAGCTTCGGGGTTCGCTTTTGTGCCATTGGTGCGTAATAGGCTCTACGACCGGTCTTGTGCAATGCTGAGTTGCATAGCCTGTCCGTTCGGTAACGTCGGTGACTGTCTGCAGACTGGCGTTGTGTACCAGCTTCAATGCTCCATTTGTGCAGAAATCTACATCGTAGAGACAGAAAGACAGCTAAACGTTCGTCTAAAAGAACACTCATTAGGCAAGAGACGAAAGAGCCTTCTAACACCGCATGGGAAGCATAGGTTCGAAAAGCACCGTAACAATGATTTTGAAGTCAAGTGCACGATACTTGCACGCGAAACGGACATTGGTGCTAGGAAGGCCCTAGAAGCCTTATTTATACAAAAGCTAACCCCGAAGCTGAACAACCGTAATGAGTGTCTCACCGTAACCAGTGAATTCCTACCATTTATCCCGCTGTGTGTGTTGTGATGTTGAGCTTCTGATAGTTTTCTCGCAGGGCTGGAATCACTGCTTGCCAGTGGTGGTTCGCTTGCACTAAACTACAACCGCAGTGTGTGCTGGTCTCGGTGAGATCTCTCCTGGTGGGTTTTGATGCAGGAAGTGTTGCGTCTCTGCAGTTTTTGCGCGAGTCGATACCTCCTCAGGGCGGAGATGCGCTTGACCGTGTAAGTCGCTTAACGTGTTTTCCACTTTCAGGTCTCTGAAAACGGCGCTGTGCCGAAAGGTGGACCAATAAGGCGTGACCACCTAACAAACCTGGTTGGCAGAATTGAGAAATTTCTGTGCAAACATCATGCCCAGGTTAGAGGAAAACCAGACATGGAGAATGTTCTCTCCATTCGCAATCGCTGCAGAAGAGCGAATAGGATAAGGAGACAGTCTGGCAATAAACTGAACAACGCCGAGTTTTTGTGAATTCATCGATCCATCTAGTCGCTATCAAGTTCGGAGCTCTGGTAGGGGGTGCGGTCCGTGGTGGTGAGCGAAGAAGTTCGGGCCTGTGGTGGTCGCTCATATCTCGCCTAATTGGTGCAATTGAGATCTCGCACTTGGCACGTGTCATCTAGGAGGGATCTACTACACAATCGAATAAAAATCACAAATATCATGTCTGAGGGTGCACTGTGTCTTTAAGTTCTTCGATTTTTGGTGCAAAGTTTGCCGTTCTGCGCTATGTGATGTTAGGTATATGGGATCTGTGATGACAACAAAGAGAACTGCACTGGCTTTGCACTAGTTGTTATTTTCCCAGCGTCGCGAGTTGCTTCAGACGCGCGTCACTTCGAGATCGTTTCCACAATGGGGGGAAGGTCGGAAGGAATTAGCAAAAAAGTGAAAATTTCACCTACTGAGGAGTCACAGCACCGCCTCATAGAAACTCCATATTTGCCAATTTATTACTGAAGAATTGAGGACGGTGCCTTTTACAGTCCAATCATCGGATACAATTCCCACCGTTGAGCAGTTGTGGCCTGAATGCATCGCTCCCTATTATCATCTCTGATAGTGCCCTCTGTGAAAATCTTCATTGGATCCGGTCAGCGTCGCACCCGGTTCGATGAGCCTACCATGAAGCCGCGCAATCCACACGAAGTCGCTTAACTGCTGCACCTAACCTCGCGCAACGTTCGGATGATGTCATAATGTGGATGTTCCAGAACTGCGAAGCAGTGTCAGTAGACTTGATAAATACTGTAGGCTATGGTTATTTTGTACCATCCACCTCAAACAACCAACAGGAACCTATTCATCATCGCTCAGGTAATCCTCGGGTTGGTGCGCGATATGAGTGACTATTGTTTTCCTAACGAATTCTAGACCCCGCTAGTCGTTATTCGTTTATTACGC
The DNA here is from genome assembly GCA_029168955.1 of Aplectana chamaeleonis. Taxonomy (NCBI): domain Eukaryota; kingdom Metazoa; phylum Nematoda; class Chromadorea; order Rhabditida; family Cosmocercidae; genus Aplectana; species Aplectana chamaeleonis. The sequence goes on along the minus strand of JAPDOI010000013.1, from coordinate 3,759,434 downwards.
ATATCCCTGTTGGTCACACAAAAACCTGTGCATGAGAAATCAATTGTCAAACTCATCAAATTAGAGGCAAAACTGCAACAAAAGGCTTAGGATGGATGAGATTTTGGCTTCTGACCGTTAGTGGTGAGACTATAAACAAGGTGGCGATTATTCCCTCGTTAAAGGCAGAAAGACTCAAAAAAAAACCTGGAGAGCAAATTCCATGCCGATCTAACGGGATCGGAAATCCGCTGGGATCAAAGCAAAACGTTTAGAGTATGAAGCTAGTAGCGGAAACAATCACTTCTCTGTATTCGTAAATAGTCGCGATACGATTTCAAATTAAACAATGGCTGTACATGCATGAGGAACAAATCGGGAAAACACTTGTTCGCATGACTAAAACGTCTTCAGGAATTTAGCTGTGTTACGGAACATTGGAAAACAAAGCTAGCTAGCTGCACGCTGAGATTGGCAAAATGACTTGACGCGTAGAAACATTCTCGCTGACAGACAAGCAATCAAGGGCAAGGTCTTGTCAAATTTTGACACTACTGGAATTTGGGGTTAGATAGATTGGGCTGGCATAGCCGAACACCGTCTGGATCTTTTACAAACTATTTGTCCTTTCATTTGGAGAGAACAGGCTTGAAGTCGGGAGTTATGGCATTCACAGTTTGATAATCATGGCCAGAATGCTGCGTGCGTGAACGACGGCTGAAGCATGGTCGATGAATACACATTTTTAAGACGGTGGTTCACCGAAATGGCTTGAATAATTTGAAGGAAACCGTTTCGTCCGCAATTTTCGCACGTTGCTTGTGACAACCTGTAGCATACGCTCCGTTTCAAATTAAACTCCCGAAGTCTTGATTCTGCCGCCACCCTGTCTTCAATCAGGAGGTTAGACAATAGCAACTGGTCACGCCCGCAGTCTTGACCCGCTAATGAAACTATTCAAGAGAATATAAGAATATTAGAAGCACAAGTGATTCATTCCGTCTGCTGGGACTTCTTGTTTATTCTTGATGAAGCACAATAGTGGAAGGATATCTGCAGTTATATATATATATATATATATATATATATATATATATATATATATATATATATATATATATATATATATATATATATATATATATATATATATATATATATATATATATATATATATATATATATATATATATATATATATATATATATATATATATATATATATATATATATATATATATATATATATATATATATATATATATATATATATATATACAGTCACTGTTCCTGTCATAATGACCATGTCTGTCGAAACGAGCTCCACAAAATTTGTATCCGCTGCTCCTCTATTCGCAGACCGAAATCTGTTTGGGAAACACAACCATTCACGAAAGCAAAACATCCTGTGTGTTTCACCTCGATTTCGCTTGGAGCTGGCTCTGCGGCAGCGAGTGCTTACTCATTACGCTTGTCCTATTCAAAAGCTTAACAAAGATGTGGTAGTGAGTACTTTTCTCTATTAGTCTATCGGAATCACTTTCATCTCGATTGGATTTTTACGCATCGAATAGTAGGAAACACACACACAGTAACGGACAAAATGATATCTGATATCTGTTATTGCAAAAATAAATATATTATTTTTGTCAGCTGAATGCATAAAATCAGACACAACGAAAGAATGAAAAAAGGCGTGCACAGAATAATGATCCGGCCTCTTCACACGTAGTTGGAGGTAGAAGGTTTGAACTACAGAAATGCAACTCCGCAAAAAAACTTGGATAACGCCTTCTCGCTTGAAGTCTGTGAAGACATGCAGTGTTCCAAGGTATCAGTCAAATGTACAGTCAGAGCCCAAAGATAGGAAGACTCTAAGCCAGGGAAACAACGATTGGATAGTCCCCTCTAAATATTTGTGAAGAACATGTTATGTTGAATTGATTAAAAACATACAACATATCAACACGGGAACGTACGCATTAACACTGCTACAATTAACGTGGCTGTATTTACAAGGTATAAACCGTCCTATTCTGCCATAGAACAAGCGCAAGAAAACCTGTGCGACTATCAATATGGATAACTTGGAACTGTCTAAAAACTAACTTCTCAATTTATTATCTACTAACTAAAAAAACTAGCAGCAGTGTAAATGGCAACTATTTGTACACCCGCAATTATTCTGAATGTTGACCCGGAAGCGAAACAAAAGAAAATCTATATAAATCATACTGTAGGTTATGATTTCTTAGTTGTCTTAGTTGAAGTATTTCTACAGGTACACAGTGGCCGAAGGATATCTGCACTCATGCAGTCACCGTTTTTGCCGTACTTGTCAAGCCTATCAAACTGACCACCACCTAACTCGTACCGACCGCTCGTATCTTCACGTATGGGAATCTGAAGAGGATCCAATTATCTATTTAAATCAAAATAGGAAAACGACTTTGATACTACCTTGAATTTGCCCAAAGCCGGCTCTGCGACTGTGAATGTAACCTCGTACAGTTGACACTTGAGATTTGCGTTCGAGTGTCTTGGCAGCACATACTTTTTGACCGAGATCTCCTGAAATAATGGTCATTTGACATATACATATACAGTCGGCACGGAACGCGCTGAAACTTTTGGTTCCTCAGGGTACGTTTCTTTTCTTTTCCTCAGTGTTGCATATACGTTATTACATACGCACACCGAGTTTGCGCCATAGCATAATATGAAATCAAAGTATCGTCCATCACTGGATGAGGGACCGCCGCGACGCTGCTTGGCGGGAAAAATTGCGGGCGGGAAAACGAAGGGAGGGTGGCTATTGATCGCGCAATTTTTCCCGCCAAGCAGCGTCGCGGCGATCCCTCATCCAGTGATGGACGATATAACTAGAATTCGTGATGACTTTACATAAGTATATATCTACGATGAAAGTCAGTTCACCTTGCCAAGAGCGATTTTCTCGCATCTGGGGGTGACCTTGTGTGAGTCCAGTATACCTGCTAGCCGCTCAACCGCAAATTGTCCGATAGCCTTCGTCTTCTCCCAGTCACTGAAACTCACGTAATATTGTTCTTATGCATAGTGAAGCGAGTTTTTCACGGTGCAGGGTCCTGCTGAAGCCATTATTAACAAAGAATAGCTAACTTTGGTATCAGCATGAAATCATAAGTCAGTATTGAGAAACGCATTCTCGAGTGTGCCACGTCAACAGAGATTAATCAGCGATGAACTGGGTTCACAAAAGTTTTGGAACCGCGACAGAGCATCATCAGAGCAAGGAGCCATGATGGTCAATGACACGGGTTCCCATGATAAGATTATAGAATCTGGTTGATAGAAATATCTAGCACAGTAGAGTTTGGGTGTTCGAACACGATGGCGACAGTTTTTTGTGGTGTCATTCAAGTAAGAAGCCGCATTGCAACATGGGGGAAAACGGCACGCTGAATGACGAAGGAATGCTGGCTATCGATCGAATCATTTCGCTTTCAGTATGCTGAGTGCGGCTTCCCAATTGAATGGCACTGAAATAGCTCCGTCGAAATCACTTTTCAAAGCAGTAATCTCTGGTCCAGTTCTGTCGAAATTCACCTTCTTCAGTGAAAAAGTTGCTAAAATTTAGCCGTGGGAACTATTTTCTTATAGCTAGATTTCACAAACTTGCCCTCCAGTGAAGGAATCATTGCGTTAATAATATGCATATTCATGCCGCAATCCCTAGGCCACAACATCAGAATTTTCGGAAGACTGCTCGCTCATCATTGAAATGATTACTTACTTTTTTCTCAGAAAAGAGTTTCTTTTTCGTTTTTTTTTCGGTATGGTTGTACTGATTTGACTTGGTGAGTGCTTCTTGATTGGGTGGTCAACCCTGCCTACTCGAAATTTCTTTTCACTTTCGCTGAACCAACCTCACATTCTCCTTTTTGAACTGGCAAATGCAGTACTGTATTGGAATCGGCAGCGTTTTGCAATTTCTTTCAATGCCGTCCTCGAATTTTCGAAGCAAAGAGGATCCTCGTGGATTACTCTCAGAACGTTTGAACGTTATATCATTGTAGAGCGACAATGGCTGATTCTGCAAAATGCGCATAGATTTTATAACATATATCAGTTAATGAAGAACACTCCATATCTCACGTAGAGAATATCCTTGAACGTGGCATGGAGGTCATGATGAGTGACGAGTTCCTGGCTGTTGGCCAGCAATTGATCGTGAACTTTCGTGTGTCTCAGGTGCTTCGGTAAAACCACATAGAGAAATGGGTTGTTCTGCTCGCTGATACCGAATTGAGTTCTTGCCTCCTGATATAACCGTATTTTTATCAGAAATCGAAGGAGAAGCTTCGAAAGTGAGAAATCTACGTATTGCTTCATATTTCAATTCTTTATAATTTTAGCACCAATGTCGAAATGACAGGCAACGGGGCGGTCTTTGCTCAGTTTCTATGCAAACCGAATTGAGCTGACTGATGATCACTTTGCCTTTACCTAAAATCGAAATCGGATTTGACCGAGAGGTTTAACTGCGATCTTCTGTGAGCAAGGATAGTGAGGCGCGGAAATGCCACGCTGCCGGCACCGAGACCAGCAGCACCGACTTCCAACGCAATAAAGGCATCGTACGCGCTGAAAACCACTCACCATTTTTTTGGTTCAAATGATTCTCTGGGCCCACCTAAGAGTGTAGGGAGAGTTTGTTCGGTTAAAAACGCCTTACTCTAAAGATAAATGCGATTGAATGTCTCAAGCTCCGTCAAAAGAGGCCGGCCGTCCGTCAGTCATCTGACACAATTTGCTGTCAGCCATCATATAAGTAAATGATCAACATTTGATACAGAATAACGGAGGGGAAGTTGATGGAATATAGAATACTATACGGTGACGTAAAGAATGACTTTTCTGTACAAATCGGTTAAGCTTTCCTTAACCACAAATCACTTGAAAGAATGATGAACTTCAATTGATCGGGAGATCATTGGTCAAAACAGCGATATCTAACGATCGACTCTTCCTTTCTCAAAAGTCGATTGAGATATTTTCGGTCTGAAAAAGAGGTTTTCAAAGATTTTTCTTTGCGCTTTTTTTCAATGTAGCTGTTATACTGGGTACTAGAGCTCTCATTATCTATAGAAAACTCAAAAACGAATATCATCGTGAACGATGCCTTTAAAGGAAGTGTCTACGATGAAAATCGTTTTCGAGTTTTCATCAGAAAACCAAGGTTTAGAGTCTGACTGTTTCATCAGTGAAGAACGAATCATGAAAAACGCTGTGAAACATTCGAAATCAGCTCTTCATTTCGAAAGCTTTATTTCAGCGGTGGATGAGTTGCGCTGGCATGGGCCTGAAGTAGACAGCGTGCGCAAATGCGCCCCAATGCTAAAACTCAGCCGCGCTCGCGCTCCAATGCTAATGTAGAAGCGGACTAAACTGTTCCTCGGAAAACTCGACCGCGAGCGGAGGGGCTAGCGCGAGCGGACTTTGGAGCCGCATGGAGCTCTTTCAGGCTCGTTTTTGTTTGTTCTTTCGACCCCAGTGCTCCAATGAAACCCTAAAATTTCGATTTCCGGCCAAAAACCGAGGACAAAATCTATCATGGACACTGCCTTCAAGGGATGCGCTTTTGCAGCAGTACGTCCCCCCATCATGCTCCGATTTGCAGCAGGAACACCAGCGAAAAAGATGTGCAATGCAAAAATCTCATGCCTTTTTGATGATGAAACGATTCCCATACATATATGGGCACCGTATGTGTACCGCTCCCCATTGTCTCTACACCGCCAACGGCAATTGGGCTTTATTACTGCATACGGGAGCATCCTTTATTGAACACTCAGGCTAATGGTTCATCTAGCATTTGAGAGACTACGTGTCCACACTACTCTTCCACGCCATCAAGCTTTGATTATGTTTTGAAGTTCCGAGAAGCGCGGTGTTCTCTGAATGCGATTTAGATCTTCATACTAGAGCAAATTTACCAATACAACGGTGAAGCATCTTGAGTGTTTCTCATTATTACACCAGCATCTTCGGAATTGGAAATTTGCAAATCTCAAACTTCTGCGGTCGGGAAGAAATTGTCCCGAACCTCGCCAGGGGGGGGGCGAAGAGCAATGCTGGTTGAGGGCCTGTTGTCGATTTCTCACAGAGTATCGTCAGTTACGTTAGGTAGCCCTAGTAAATCAGCGCTTTCGACTTCACTGAAACTTTGCGCCGGGGTTTATTTGTGGTGCCGAACATGAATCTGTTTTGATGAAATATTATTGTGATGAGTAATTTCGATTGAACTTCGCTCGCCTTGACCTAGCCGTAGGTCAACGCTTCAGATTTTGTTCGTAGCTTTTATGTCATTTTTTTTGTTTTTTTTTGTGGTAGATGCATTCCGTTGTAGGATCTGATGGGAATCTTTATCCACTTCAGATCCCTTAGAAAACGTGGCACGATACTGCAGTGAACAGTGGGCCGCTTGAATGCTTCCCTTGTGCGCTTGCACGTCATCGGTTCAATGGAAACAGGAGCACCAATGGTTATTGAGTTACTGCTTTACCTCTATGGCATATAAGACATTCTGAGATATCTTACCGATCCAAAACGTGGTCCATGATCGCCAAAGAAAAATACGAATGAATCATCAAGCTGTAAAGTTGTGAATATCGTTCCATTTCGAGAAAAATTTTATACAATAAATCGTTACCGCATTTCTGTTCTTCAAGAAAAAGTCATATAAGTCGTAGTCGCTTCGATATATATTTGCCGTATTGTCGTGAGCCAAATCGACCATCCATGTCAATGAGAATTTTGGCATGCCTGTAACTGTAAATCATTCTGGACTGAGTATTATCGTAGGGTGCTTTAGAAGTTCCCGAACACCTTTATCACATCATTGTGATTTTATTTTCTATCAGTTTATACTAATCAAATTGATAATCTCCATTAGTATCTATGATCCCCTGCCATCTATCTGGTCGACTGCCAATTCCATCGGCCCAACATTGAAAAGCTTGCAGAGCGAAGGACTGTTCGGCTTCGTCTTTAATGTCGCTCTCTTCTAAACTCTCTGGCGTTTCGGAAGATTCCGAGAGGGGAACAGGTAGTCGGATGGTGCGCAGTCAGGGAAATATGATTGAGCTGGCAACAGTTCCCAGCCCAGAGTTGACAAGGAGTCTTGAAGGACTTTTACCACTTGTGGTCGAGCACTTTCGTCGAGAAAGTAGACATTCATTCTTCTCCTCAGTTTTTTTCTGCTGGTGTCCTGCGAAGTTTTCTGAGCTTCATAGTGCATATACGGACGCTATGACTGTCTGAGAAGTAGCTCGTCGTAAACATTTATTTGCGAGTCCCAAAAAACACAGAGCAGACTCTTCTTGCCACGTTAGTCCGGACTGAAAAGACGATTTCTTTTGCGAGCCAGTGGATACGTTGGTGTAGTGCGTCATTATGTATCCGAGAGTGGTTATTGGTAATGATGTCACTTCTTCTTCCCGTTTTGTGTGAACGTGGTTGTTCGTCCTTGTCAGAGAGTACATAAGGTGTACAAGTCGATAGCCTTCCATAGCATCTCAGGCAAGTACGTTTACCGACTATGTCGTGCCTACAACCGATCAGCTGTACCACTGCCCAGATACTTTCCGGACGCTCGCATGAGAATCAGATCATCGCGCTCGGACGAACGACCATTCCTAGTTTGGGTCAGTCAGGAACATATCTTCAGAATGAAAGCGGGTGTAATAGATTCTTTTATTTATTTAAAAGAGTCGACGAGAAGAAAGGCATCCTTTGCCTATACGGGACATCAACAGGAGCCAAGGCATCCATTGATGTCAGAAGCATGGGAACTTCAGCTGAGGCAAAGGTAGCTGTACCCTCCCTCTTTTGCTAGTGGATGATTGTGGACAAAGAAATGTTCAGGTATTCAAATATAGCGTAGATGCTCTCGGCAGCCTGCCGAGTAGAGTTTCACATGTAGAACACTTACAGGTGCAGTATCCTGACAGAGAACTTATCCATCCTTGTTTCTTTACCACCAATAAATCCTTGGATACCTACAGCGCGGAACGTTACTTGATTTTCTTGAAAACTACCAAGTATTAGTTCGGCGCGCAATCATCCACTGATGCCGAGAATGTCTATTTCCGGAATGTTCGGGAACTTTCAAGACAACCTGTGAATAGAAAGAAGCTCACTTTCATAAGCGTTCACGAAAAGAGATAGATAATCGAGCATGTTTTTATGTATCAGTCGACATAGTCCTCTAATGTGGATATTCTTCATTTGTTCATCCTTTCTGAGCCTTGTGTGGTACGGTCTGGAACATGTTGAGATTATTGCTTCATGCCCTAAATATTTACAGAGAGGTTAGTCACTATCAAAACCTTCCCTTGTAATTCAATATTCCTGTGCACTGTTTCTCAATACGAATGAAATAAGTTCAGCCAATGCGTAAGGAATATCAGTGAACGCCTACTGACGTTCTACTGGTGTTGTATGACTCGACAATGAGTATCTTACGTATTGTATGACTATCTTTGATTGGCAATTTGAAAAAAAAAACCTGTAGGAATGGTGAAACTGTCTTTCCTTTGTTCCGTAGCAGTTTGGATAGTTCAGAATGCTAGCGTCGTAGTCCTCGGCTCCAAATGTCTGAATTTCACAAATTATTGTTAAACGGCAAGTTATTGAGATTGCGTATGCCTAATTAGGCAGGGCCCTCTGATACGAACAACTGCGGCTGCTGCACACAACGATTACGTTGCCAGGTAAAGTAAGGTAGTCCCACTCCAGAAATGTGTCGGATCGATACGGTCCCATGTTCTCCAACACCCCCTTCAAGTCATTCTACTACGCTACGAAGATAAAGTGGGTATGGAAAGCCTACGTGAGAGCATTGGGAAACAAGCGCGGGAACTACCTCATTCCCCTAGACCTGCGATTTTAAAACTTATCGTTTTCTCAGTTCTCTTTCTGTATCCAATATATTTTAGGCCCCCGTCATAGTCGGTGGATCTACTGAGTCCCACCGGGTCGATACGCATCGAATTCGTGGAAGACGGGTGCAAAAAAATCAACCCACTGAGTCCGACTGCGACCGTCTGATGCCCACCGCAATCCCCCCGGTCGATACTGATATTTCTCATGCGTACAAGGGCGGGGCCAATGCACCGACTGAGTCCCACCGAAATCATCCTCACCCCACCCGGTCGATATAGGTGTTTTTCACGTGATTTGGGTGCATTTTTTTCGGCCGACTGCGACCTGCCGAGTCCCGCCGCATCTCGACTCTCGCCGTCTGCGCTCTGCCCCACGTACTGCTGATACGGAAATCAGATTCAGACATGTTGAAAACAAGAAAAATCAGCCACCAAACACGTTCCGATTCACAGCTGAAGTGATAATCGTCACTATCAATTGCGTGTTTCGCAGAGGAGTTGGTTGGCGCTGGGGGCAACCGGACTCAGTGGGACTCAGCAGGTTTTTACACCCCGGACTTAGTCGGACTCAGCAGGTTTTTCGACGAAGTCTGACCGGGGCCTTAGCTTCGATTATCATTTCTAAAACATCACTTTTATTCATTTCTTGATGAGATGATCCGCCGACTTCGAGCAGTCTTGAAGCAACTTTTTTCGGAATAATTGTTCCAAACAAATTTTTAGTAAAAACTGGTTTTTCGTCGTGCATAGGGTTTTGGAAGTCCTTCGTCTAGTTTTGGGGTTTGCGCAACACAAGTCAGACTTCTCAGGAAGTTTGACTTTGTTTGCCAAGTTTTTCAAATGCTCCTCGTTTTTACAAAACTTAGCGCGGGTTTTGTACTTACTCACTCTTCCACCCAATTTCAGTTTAAAATGTGCTTTTTTGACTGATGCCATCGGTTTGCCGTTCATAACTTTTTTACGCTATGAGATGAAGCTTTGGCAAACGCTGCTCTTGAAATCTACGTAAAATTCTGCGTCGAACAATAAATCGGATTCCCAACTTTATTTGCTCCATGAGCAGGTCAGGTCGGTAGCGCTTAGCCCCACTGTTGGCTACAGTAAACCACTGCGTCTCTCGTTTACACCATAGGGTCGAGGGGACTATGAAGATTATTATGAAGCTCGGCTCCACCGACCTGGCTGGCTTATGGCAGGAAATCGATATATCATCCGAAGTGGAATTTTATGGAGACGTCAAAGATAGCTTAAAGGCAGCGTTCACGATGAATATCCTCGTTGACTTTCCACAGTGAAATGATAGACGAGAAGGATCCTAGGCTCCTAGTGTCGAAAGAACGGTAGAAAACGAGCCAGGAGCGGTAAAATAAGGGCTGCAAACAAGCGTTTTGGTGCCCCAGACACGCCTGGTGCCCCAGATCCGCTTCCTCGAAATGAACAAATGAAGACTCAGATTATAGGAATGATCAAGTCAAGGACGAGCTGATAAGTGAACTGATCGCTTCATTGCACAATTAGGTATCATCCTTCATAGCGGTCAATTCCTCCACGCACAAAAATCAACGTAAACAAGAGAGGGCCTATCTTGGCTCAAAAACGCGTCTTTCGTGTCCTTTATGAGCATGCCTCGCTATATAGGGCACCAGACCTTTCTTAAAACGTGAAGATATCGGAAGTGAAAATCATCGTAAACACTGTCTTTAAGGCAAAACAAAATCACTTTATTAACCGAAATCAGCTAAAGGGGTGGGAACGTATTTTTCAAACTTGAAAACGCTGTTTGATGCAGAATTTCATGAGGATTCCAAAAACTACCTTCACTTAAGGTCTATCTCTGAGATTGAGAACGTTACACAGTCAGGCGGGCGTTGTCCAGCTGGACAACAAGGGTAACGTCGAATTTTTGAAATTTAGGTTTTTTAAGGGGGGATGTAAAACTTCGAGCCAAAACTTTCAAAATCGGAAGTGTTATAAGTTGCGTTTCTATTTTAGTGAAGAAAACAGGTCGTGAGACGATTGGTTCGGAAGTGATCGTCTCTCATATTGTAATAGCAACAAGAAAATTAAAGAGAACAATAGTACAGCACCACAACACATGTGAGGAGAGTATCTTTACATAACGATGTAATAGACATATTTTAAACAGTATTCGAATTTTCAGCACATAAACCAAATTTCTAGACGAGTTACATTGATTAATCGGGTCTATTACCGCTTAAATTCTTCACTTCGAAAATTGGACAACGTACTTCCCCCCATGAAATTTCAGATTTTGAAAATTCTGGGGAGAGAGTCAGATTCGCCATGAAATTCCCCACAAACTGACTCCTAACACCCTTCCCACCACCTTAAAATCACGAAGAAAATCACCTAAAGCTCGTTTTACCGTTGTCTAAAACCGTTGTCAAAAACCGCGCCTTCGGCCGGAATTGGACAACGCTAATTTTTTTCAAAAAAGCAATCCTAAGATCCTGAAGGTAAAATGTTCATCCTTGTCCTATCGTCTACTAGCTACCACGATGTCGCTCAAAACTCGTCAATTTAGAGCGTTCCGGAGCAAGGGGTTTAATTTACTACTGCGGCGTGCGGTCGAAAAATATCGCGCTCCAATGACAAACCGCGTCTGCCACCGGCAGTGATTTTGCAGGCACTGTTGCGCAGTACGCCCGCAGAACCTACGCCGGTGAAACCCTCTCTCTCACCCGCGCTCGCACCCCTTCTATTTGAACTGTACTAGTTGGAAATCGAACTTTTTTGAACCTGTGAATGTTTACGCACCCGCGCTAGGGTTCACCCTGTTTCTAGGGTTCTCGATGCAAACCTAGTTGGGGATTTCATTTTCGTCAAAGTGAAGACTTATGTCGCTATCTGCTATTTGGTATCCTCTGTTTATCTTGAATTGCACAGAACACAGTCCGCCAATAGTCCTCTAATTGGCCCGCTAGTACCGTAGTGTATGTCTACGACGCGTTCTCGGCAGACCCGGGTGGCAGGGTGGGTGGCCGAGTGACGGCACTGACGAATCGATTGCTCTGCACACCGAGTGCAGGCCCGGGTCTGCCGAGAACGCTTCGTGGACGTACCCTGCGGTACTAGCGGGCCAATTAGAGGACTATTGGAAGACCGTGTTTTGTGCAGTTCAAGATAAACAGAGTATAGTACTATCAGTCATTGTTCTTACAGAGACTCCAACAAAATGCTTAGAGTTTCGATAGTGTAAACCATTCATTCCTTCCTCGTATCCTATGTGACCTCATCCAACTAGGTTCGCACCCAGGTGTCGTGAAGCCTTATGATTAGTGAGCTGTTATCGAGAGTTCAAAACGCCCCCGAATAATGCTCGGCATGCGTCAGAGTTTTTCTTATTCCGAGGTTGGAATTTAATAAAAGTTAGGAAATTTTCTACATCCTCGCCGAAATTTCCTCGGCTACAAAAGTTTCTATTAGCTCAAGCTTGCCTATTGCGTCATTTTCAAAGCATTCCTGACTTTTTGTTAGCTTACTGCACGATCAAGATTAGGACAAAACTAAATGCAGGCAAGGAACAAGTATCCAGCGTTTTTTTGGTTTTCTGCTTTAATTTTCCCAGACCTTTCTTGATCGTTATGCCGTCATGAGATTGTGAGGCGATCTGTGTAACAATTTTAATAACTCCTTTTTCAATACAGATGTTGTTGCTTAAGGGCAAGTCAAAGTTACACTCCCCGAGGCTAATCAGCCGGATAGGAAGTGCAGTAATTTTTTTAATGCGTGTTTTTAAGTATATGTACTTTTTCTGGAATTCGTGACCACAAGAAAACTGTTAAATTTTTTCGGAACCTGAGGGGGGGGGGGCGGGAAATTTTGCAAACATTTCGATCTCCAAAGGGGGACGTAGCTTCGTCGAGGTCCTGGACAACGGTCTGCCTGACCCTGGAACGTTATGGAGGAAAAACCGGCAATAACACCCATCCCATTTTGAAAATCACTCGCACGAATGTCGGGTCCCTTTAGTTCTTTTTTGGGGCTTTTCCGTTACCGATGTCCTAGTGATTAAGGTTTTCCCTTTAACAGCACGAAGGAGATGGTTGGTGGAGTACCCGGCTCCCATCCAACGAAGCTATGTTCCAAACAGAGTTTTTGACTTCCTTCGTTCTTCCCCAAGAAAATTAGCGAGGACTATTAGCTTGATGTTTTGATGATTCTTCCCATGAACGAGCCGACTCAGAGGGTGTAGAATTGAAATTCCAGCGGGAACGTCAGCCACGACGTATGTATAATTTTGCAAAGGTCATTTTGGATAATTTCGGTTGGCGGTTTCCTACTCCGCGAAATTGAGGTATGTCATGTAATTTTCCAACGCACTGTAACAAGTAGAACAATTGATAGGGTAAACAGTGTGGACCGGTGTTTCTCCACAGGGTTCTGGACACACTGACTCATAGGTTTTTCGCCACCCCGAATGCGTTCATAATATTGAAAAAATCGAAGCGCTACGCTGAAGAGCGACGTCCTCACAAATGAGGGTGTTTATTCACAATGAAATGCACTGTAGAGGTGTCATTAAGCTGAGGCATTCTTGCGAAAGGACAGAGCTTAATCTTTAGAATATTATGTATGCAGCAGTATCGCTCACTTTGTATCCCGCTTTCTTGTACTCCAGTGGTATGTATGATTCGTTGTCGAGATATCGCTTGCAATAGTAATCGTAAGTCCAGTCTGGTTCAATGTCCGGCAGGTTCATCAGCTTTCGCACCACTTTCTCCGTGGTTCTTCCTATGCTGGACACAATTATTCGTTCACACTTCTTTAGTTACAACAGTTTCCATTATTTCCAATCGTTTCTTGTGGGGGGGGGGGGAATGAGATGTTTGAAACATAGTATGCCGAGGATGAATTCCTTTTTTTATAGTTGACTTCACTAGGACTTCCTCATCTTTATTTCAAAACTCGATTCCTAAATTTGAGAGTGGCTTGGCGGCCTTAGCCCAATAAAAGGGCCTCAAATACTAACCTAGCAACGCTGGAAACGCATTTGGTCTGCTGTTCGATCCTACTTTGTTGAACTTTCGAAATTCGACGGCTTCCATTCCATGCAGCAAGAAGTTCACGGTTCTTGGTAGACCTCTGAATCAAGAGAATCCACAGACCATTTCCAGCTGGCGCTCCTCCTTTCTGTCTCATGTCCACCAGTCACGGGTAACTATTCTTTCCTATTTTAGAAGCGCTCATAATAAGCACAGAGACATGCTTTGAGTGTAAATGATTTGCTGGGGCTCAGAACGATGAATGACATCGATGAGGTATACTCCTTTAGCGTGTTCAGGCCTAGCGAATGAGGCGTTAAGTTTGGGGAGCAAGTGTGGCGTTTAGTCGATAGTCAGCGAGGTTTTATTAGCAAACGTCCACCGCGGCCTCGTCCATTCACTAGAATGAGATTTCCGTGGCAAACATACTCTGGGGCGGGGGACTGTTGAGACACAGAGGATGGACGTGAAGACCGGCAAGACTATCGGATCAAGTTATTATGAAGTAGTTACCGTATAAGTTGTGTGGATGCCACAGAATCGATGACAATAAGGTGGACGTTGAGGTATTTCATCGGATCCAGTTTCTTCTCGTTGGCAGATCTGAATTGAGTGCAGGGTTCTTAGTTGAGTTTGAAATAGGAAATGTTTCACACAAAAAAATGTCAGATGAACCTCATGTTCATAAATATAAACAAATGCCGCAGGATTGTAGTAGTATCTTGTGTGACAAAGATTTAGAAGCGAGGTCCGGCCAATTTTTGACACTACCAAAAGTTGGGTTACATTGATTGGGCTGACGTAGCTGAACACCGTTTGGACGTTTCACAAACTCTAAGTCCTTCTGATGAAACCAGCCCCCGATGTCAGGGATTACAGTACTTACGGCATGATAATCATGGCCAGAATGACTGATATTAGCCCGACAGTTTCGAAAGATGCGTGGACGATCGCTAAAACATGGGCGATGAACACACTATTCTGACCGGGTGGTTGATGGGAATAGCTGGAATAACTTAAAAAAACCGATTTCTACTCAGTTTTCGCAACTTCTTTGGGACTACCTATAGCACACCCTCTACTTTAGCGAGAAATCTCAAAATTGAAATTCTGCCCAGATCATGCGTTCAAGTGGAAAAGTTAGTTGTAGCACAAGTGCGTGGAATGGCTTGCTCAACTGTAAGCTATAAAATAGCAGATGGAAAGGATTTATCATGAGAATTTCGGAGGAAGGTATCGTCCTATCAATTGCTTCGAGCCAAACTTCAGGGCATTGTTCGCGCTGAAAACCACTTTTCATTTTCAGGCTTAATTTCATGAATGAGTCCGGCAAACCACACTGGTAAGCTTAGGCGCATCCGAAACGTTAGGGTCTGAGGTTGGAAGGTGTTCAAGATGAGGATCTGTCACCAGGTATCACCAGTCATCTATCACTTTTTCATAGAGTGTTGATGTGATTGTCAAACAACATGAAAAACAATTACGACACAAACTCCACATGCAGAACAACTCTGAAAATGACAGTTACGATGTCCACAAATGCAGTAAAGCTTCGAAAACGAATTTTTAATTCAATTCTACAGTGTTCTCAGACTGGTTTTCTTTTGCAAATGAACGTGTTTCATGGGTCCTTCTGACTTTTCGTTTACTAAGGGTGCTGAGCTACAAAACAACAGCAAAGACAAGACAAAATAATGTACGGTTTTCTGCGCGTACGATGCAACCTGGAATAGGCCGCCAGGACATACACATGCACTACAGAAGCTCTAGATCAATGTGATAAAATAGAGTTCACAATAACTCAGTGGTGAGAGGCAATTCAGGAGCGAGGTTTTGTTTTGCAAAAAGTGTAGCAACAGCGATGAGTGAACACAGTTTATATTGTGGCTGAGCTGGGTAGGTCAACGTAAGTCTTGTTCGGCACAAATAAAAGTTACAGACTTGATTTGTTCCGTGGACTAACGACTTTAGGCCCTCACTTTTGTGGCGGAATTTGCATGTGGATATATCGATTAATCGTGAGATTCTTTTTGCACTCTGTCTCAACAAAATCACAGTTGAATGTTGTAGCATTGATTGGTATCCAGTCTGTGAGCTTGTACGAGTTGTCGCCGTTGTATTCCATGCACCTGAATGAAGCCTGTGTGTTGGATCGTTTTAAATCTTTCTTCATTTGAGAAAATAACTCATAAAAATAAGCAGTAGACAAAGACACTGTTAGTGGGAGAACTCGTTACTTAGTCTTCGATGGAAACAGTTTTGATAGCCTTTGGAAGCAGGCAGAAGAACGGGTCTAAATGCTCTTCAGAAAACAAAAAAAATGTATCAAAAAGGTTTGTAGCGAATTGGTGGTTGTTTTCCTGGGGTTCGAACTCTCAAGGCGTCAGTCTCGAGAAGATTAGCCGAAATATCTTCTGCAGATTACATGAATGGACTATACCCAGTGTACTGTATGCTGTAATTGAAATATAATAGTGACAATACCACACACAAACGCGGATTAAAAAGTCGATGGCACCAACTAGGACTTTGTTGAACCAATAAACACGCATCCCGGCTGTATGAAATGAATAATCCGGAATATAAGAAACCTGCATGCATGACAGAACAAGGCTAATAGAGATCAGTATCCATTACAGGTAATATGTAAAGAGAATGATGAGGAGTATAAGGAGGGAAGGAAACACCACTGTCAATAAATCACTATCGATACTGAGGGGGTATAACCAATGACCCGTTCGTCGACAGTGCTCATCATTGGCTGAATGTATTACAAGTGGTAACGTTCTAAAGGCCAGAGGCCCCAAAGCGTAGCGCAGTACGATGTGAGGAAAAGATTGCAATTGGGCGATCGACCTCACTCGGTCGCGGCAGGAGCGAAGACTGGTGACACCAGGCTTTCGTTCTGAGACCGACCGCGGCCGGGCTTCCTTAAGTAGTAACTGCATCGCGCTCTTGCGACACAACTGCATCTGCCACGGAAGACACCCTCGATTTTTATCATGGGCACTGCCTTTGAACGTTTTAGAAATGCTGATTAAGTGTGCCTCTGGAGACGCTTTACGATATGGCAAAAAAGATTTGACCCATTCTCTCGTTTGGGTACAGTTTGGAGTGTATGCAAACCTGAGGTCCGTCCATCGATTTCTGACTTACCTATTTAGATAACTATGGGTATACGGTAGATCTTCGAAATTTTTGATTGGGCTCAACGCTATTCTGAGGGGTTAATGTGGGCACTGCACAAGATTTTCAGTGTCGTTCGTCAATTCTCAAGGTTAAAGGCAGTCCTCACTATCATCTTCGATTCTGAGATTAATCGCTAAATCGATTGTTTGGCCTCCGAATAGAACTAAAATGACAAGGAAACCGAGGAAAACGCATTGGTTGGGCACGAAATCCATTAGTCTCACCCCGCCACTTTGCTCTCACAGGAACTGTTCGTTGTGACAATGAAATCTTTTGTGGACCAGTCTTTTGTCGTTCTCTACTCTCTGTTGCTCCGCTCTTTCTTTTGGACCCTAACTAATACCGTCGTGCCTTAAACATTCTTCCATTTTCGATGAACCCCGTTTTTCGCAGGTGAGAACAACTGTGAACAAGTTCATCCAATCGGAACACTAGTGCAGGCCACAGAATAATGTCACTAAAATAGGGCATTTTTCACTCGCCGTTTCTTTGTGGATATTAGTAAAAATTGGTAGCCAACACATTGTTTTGAGTGGAAAATTCGGGAACGAAAACCATCGTGAACACTGCCTGTAATGGAGCCTATTTTACCTTTAATCCTTCACTTCGTAGAGGGGACAGCGTACGTCCCCCATAAAACTTTAGATTTTCATATTTCTGAAAAATGATTCGGAATCTCCGTAAAATTCTCTACAATCGGATGTCTAACAATCCTACCATAACCTCAAAGTTATGGAGAGGATCACCTAAAATCCGCTTTCTCGTTGTCCAATATCGTTGTCCGAGACCGCTGATTTGGCCGAAGCGGGACAACGCAGGTTTTTCCTATGAAAATAGAACGCTACGTTCCCAAGGTTCATTTTTTATTCTAAACCAATATTCCAAATTGCACTGCTGCTAGCCGTCGGAAAATACCGCGCTCCATAGCCAAACCAGGATACGTCGGTTTGGCTTAGGAGCGCGGAAATCGCAAAAACTTTAGAAAGAGCAGGTCAAAACTACACTACCCGAAGTTCAACGGGAGGGTAGGGAGTGCAGTAACTGCTGAATAAAAAAATGAATTTGAAAAATAAGTTTCACTGCAAAAACTAGCAAATATTTTTAGAAACCTGGGACGACATAAAAGTTTAGAACATTCTTTGAAAATGCTGATCTTCAAGTGGGGAATCGTAACACCACCATCGTGGTACTGGACAACGTCTGCCTGATCCTGAGAGCACCGTGGACGATTTCGTCCATGAGCTGGGAAGTGGTATCTTTCTATTCGATTTCTTCACCGTCAAAAATCATGTCTCCAAGCAGGAGCCCACCCTTACTAAGCCTAAGAGCAATAAAATCCTATGATGAACCGACTTCGTAAACCGATGATTATCGACAAACGGACCCTGGACTCTCTGTATGCTCCTTAAAGGCAGCATACACGCTCGTAAACGTAATTGAGATAACGGCGGAAATAGAATGTTATGGCCCAGATTACAACGCCTACGCATTTTTAAGTGTCAAAAACGACCCACAACGCCGCTACATGAGTTAGAAGTTGGCCCCGCCCTGTATTTTCACGCCCCCTGTATTTGGCCTTTTCCTGCAACGCAGGGTTACTGGGTCATATTCACCGTCAGTACTGTAGGTAGATTGCCTAACAAGTAAACCACACACGTCACTGACGGCAAATATGGGCCAGCAACCCTGTGTTGGAGGAAAAGGCCAAATACAGGGGGCGTGAAAATACAGGGTGGGGCCAACTTCTAACCCATGTAGCGGCATTGTGGGTCGTTTTTGACACTTCAAAATGCGTGAACATTATTTTGTAAGCCATACGGTTCGATTCACGTAGTTATCTCAACCACGTTTACGAGCGTGTATGCTGCCTTTAAAGGCAGTGTTCACGAGAATCTTCATTTTTGAGATTATTCACTATATTGACTAAGTGGCCTCCGGGTAGAACTAAATTGATATAGAAATTGAGAAAATAGCATCAGAAGTACACGAAATCCTTAAGTATCACCCCGCCTCTTATATATCACAGGAAGTGTTTGTTGCGACAATGAAATCTTTTGCGGACCCGTCCTTTGCAATTCTCTACTCTCTATTGCTGCGTTCTTTCCTTAGGACCCTAACTAATCCTGCTTTGCATAAAATATTCTTCCATGTTCAGTTGGCCCAATTTTCCACCGGTGACAACCACCATGAACATGTTCATCCAACCGGACAACCAGTTCATGTTATAGAATAATGTCACTGAAATACGACGTTTTAATGCGTTTCTCGCCGTTCCTTCGTAATTTTGGTAACACTTGGAGGCCAACTCATTGTTTTATGTGAAAAACTCGGGAAAAAAATCATCGTGAACACTGCCTTTAAATGACCCTCTTCATAGAAGTTTTAGAGGCAGTGGTCACGATGAAAAACGTAAAAAAAAACTACAAAAATCAGCTTAGATCGAAAACAGCTGAAAAACTATGAAGGTAGCGCGGTAAAAAAAACGAGCTCAACTCAAAGTTTCTAAGGCCCAAAGATGCCAGTTTGCGCACAGGTGCACAGCTGCGCCCAAAAAGATTGCAGTCTCTTGCAGAGCAGTTAAAAAACATCGACATTCAGTGGAGAACATAAATGTATATTTACCTAATAAAACAGTTGAACAATGAAAGCAAGCACTTCAGTCAATGTTTTTGACTAGATGAGTAATGTTCATTGATCGAAACTAAATTCCAAGTCAGCTGATGTTCTTGATATTGGAGATCATCGATGCCGATGATGTGAAGTAGGCTCGTCCACCATCAAAAGACAAGAATGTTCAGACTTAAAATTTGGTCCAGAACAGCGGTTTTTTCACGATTTTTCCTTATGGGTCCCAATACTCTAAACCCAGGAAAGGTTATAGAGAGGAAAAGAAGACAAGCATATTTGATCGCGATCACTCCATTTGAGCACAGCTCATTAAAAGCAGTGTTCACGATGAGAATCGTTTTTCTGTTTTTCCAACTATCTTGAAGACGGCCCCATGCTGATTCCAATGATGTCTTTGAAATCGTACAATACCTTCTGGGAACGGAGTTATGGTCCCTCAAAAATTGAGCTAAGGAAACATGGTGGACGAGTTGTCCGAGGCTTGTAACTTCCGTATTTTGCAGCCGATGTAACTATGCGAGCCGACCTGATTAGAGAGAGAAGTTGAGAATCAAGGGAAAAACGGGGCTATTAATCGGAAACTGTCGCACATCTCACAACCTCGAGCATTCATTTGTTTACGTCGGTGAGCGTGTGTTGCATTTTTGGGCTTTGCCTTGCGCTCGAAGTGGCAACTTCGGGCTCTTTTGGAGCTTTTCCTGGCTCGTTTTCATGCGTTCTTTCGACGTCAACGTTGCAGTGTGCCCCTCCACTACCCATTCCTAGTGGGAACTAGAACACGTTTTCCAACGTGAACACTGCCTTTAATATATCTGTACACCCTTGGAATTTTCTTCAGGTGTTCTCACTCCATCGCAAATCTGAGCGAATTCGTAACGCTCCGATCAGACAGAACCTAGGCAGCACTGTAGGGCACATTCGAATAACACGTTCTCAAATGGTATAAGAAATGAGTATTTCGAACCACTGCCTTCACCAATAACTCATCACTTGTCAAATATCTCTTATGCGTTCTGGAAAGTTTTCTAATAATGAAAAACAAACCTCGCTTGACATGAGTAATTCTCGTTTCCTTTCTTCAAAACCACCGTACCATTTTCCAGGTTGGTCACCGGCAACAATGTTTCATTCGGTGCGCAGTCCTAAACATAGTCAATCCAGAACCGCCAGTTTATCTTATGTTTAGTTGCAGTTTTCAATATGGCCCACATTTTAGTTTGTTGTAAACCATACCTTTAAGAATCCATACTTATGGTCCATGTGTCTGAGAATCGATTCATTCCACGGATCTGGCGGTTCGAATGGACAATGGTCAAATATATCTAATTTCGCCAGGTTCGCTGTCCTTGTCAGATTTCTTGATGACGAAGTTGGAATTTCAGTGTAATTCCTTAGTAGAAGTCCCACTGAAAAAAACAGCTTTCCATTTATTCACGATTTACAGATCTTATGATACACTGGGTTTTTGTTGTGCGTTGACAAGAGCTAGGTGAACGTATGTCACAACATGTATGCACCGAGTTAGCGCCAACGCATGATAAGGAACTTGAGGTATCAGTGAGATCGGTGCCGACTGTATAGTTAGGTCCTTGGCCTGTGTTCTCAAGAAAAAACGTTTGAATTCAAACCGCGGCTGGCGCGGCGGTTTAATTCTCAGAGATTGAGATTTAAACCGCCACGCCAGCGGCGATTTGATTTTACACGTTTTTTCTTGAGGAAACAGGCCGCAGATCTAACCATACAGTGTATCAGACAGACAAAATCGAGTCGGATCGGATCATGGGATATTGTCAGTTTTCCAAAGCCGAGTCATCAGATAAATCGGGTGCGGACCCAGAGAACGCAGATAACGGATCATGCCCATAAGGGGGCCTCCTAAATGGACACCAGCGACCGTTTATCCATATGTGTTTCAACACTCTTGTTGCCAGTGAACAGGTCACGGCGTGTTCGGCAAAGAGTATAGCTTTTTTCTCTGCCCAAACCCTGAAGCGCTCTGCGAAGTAGTACCGCGAAATGATGGAGAATAGGAGACGCCCAGCAGCGGAAGAAGTCCGCTGCGTGTCGCGCGACACGGGTACCTAACAGTGTTTTTGCCGCTGTGACAGCAGCGTCTCCCTGAGCGACGACGGAAAATGGTCTTAAGCCCCTTTCACAGTTGCCCTACCGACGTTGGACAACGCGTTATTGAATGTGGAGTATCCATCTACTCTATCCTAACCATCTTATCTATACTGACTTATCAAAACTGATAACGAGTCGGCCGACGTCGGCCGGCAAACTAAGGCGCCTTTCACAGTCTGCCGGACGACGCCGTCCGGCACGTTATGAGATAGGACTGCGGCGTCTGTGTGGCCCGCACTGCGGTGTCGGCCGACCGACGTCTCAGTGCGGTGGAATCATTGACACGACGTCGTATCAAGTTACGACGGGTTAGAACGTGTTGTGTTTGCCTTATATTTTGTACTGAAGAGTCGAAACTGACGGTTGTTCACCGTAGGTTCCCTCGCACTGCGGCTCTCTCATAACGTGCCGGACGGCGTCGTCCGGCAGGCTGTGAAATGGGCTTAAAGCCCCTTTCATAGTTTGCCTGCCAACGTCGGACGACTCGGTATCAAATTTGATAAGTAAAGATAGATAATATGGGTAGGGTAGGGTAGACAGATATTACACATTCGATAACGAATCGTCCGACGTCGGTCGGGAAAGTATGAAAGAGGCTCAAGAAAGGGGCTTCAAACATTCCCATCGTCGACGTCTAATGCTACCGTCGAACAAGATTTCTCCATAAGTTCGATCTTCTGACCTTTTGCCGTTCTATTCCATCTTTCGTTTTTCGGTTTCACTTCTACTACTTTTTTGTTCTAACGTGTGACAGCTGTGATTTATGCGACTTCCGCAAACCGTCTGCTAATTTTGGTACCTCAAAATCTATATTTCACGGCATATTCACTTTGCTGAACGCATGCTCCAAGTTCACCTAACAGCTCTCTGAGCTTATTATTTTTTGGGGGATTCAGCAGGCATTTTCTGAGGTCTCGAAGCATATCAAAGCAGTAAAAGCTACTCGGTTATATCTCGACTATTTCTCGGTTTCTTCTTGTCCGTTTCGTGAAATTTCGAGAAATAGACGCGAAACAGCCGAGAAATAGCCCACCAGGAGGCGCTGCGGAGCCTGTAGGGTTATTTTGCGGCTATTTCTCGATATTTCACGGAACGGACAAGAAGCAGCAGAGAAATAGCCGAGATATAACCGAGTAGCTTTTACTGCTTTGATATGCTTCGAGAGTTCGCCCCTGACCTCTTGCTCGGCGGCTTGCTGCCGATCGTCTCAACTCTGCACAGCCGTTAAAAGCAGTGTTCACGATGGATATCGCACTCGAGTTCAACCCAAAAATGGGATTGTTTGGTCTTGAGGTAATTAATAGTGAACAAACAGGGAAGAAAAACGTCCGGAATAAGTCAAAATAACGCTTTCTAAATTCAGGGCGTGGACTAGAATCATGGGCCCTGCTAATTTCGGCAAGCGCGCGCTAATCGCGAAATCTGGGCGAATCGATAATGCTAACTGCGGCAGAGTAGCTTGGCAATTTGCCATCGAAACGTGTGCGGCGCCACAAGCTCGTCCGATTGGGGGGGGGGGCGGACCGGGATAGGTAGGCGCACCGGGAGAGCTTTCAAAGCCGTTTCCATTTATTCGTGGCCAGTTTTCGTTGCTTTCTTCGACCCTCTCCTCTACACCACCTGTTAACTTAGTGTTTCACACCGAGACCTCGAGAACGAGATTTATCATGAACACTGCCTTTGAGTGAAGACTGTCGGGCAAATGAACTGCAGTTAACCCAACGCGTGCTGAATACGCGCAAAGTTGACACGTGGATACATGATGAAACTGGTAGACCACATACAAACACGTATGGATAAACGGTCGCTGCCGCCCGTTTAGGTTTTCTGGCCCATAAGTAAACTCTGGTACCCCCGTAGTGACCTGTTGATTTCGATCAATACCAGCAGCGGAGCGGTGGGCCTCGGTGAAATATAACTAGTGATAAGGAGGTTCCGACGAAAAAGCCACCGCTCCGCGCTGTGATAATCGAAATCAACAGGTCACTACGGCGGTACCAGAGTTTAGGTTTCTCCACCGGATCGGTTATCGGATATTCGATCGGATAAACGGATCCCGGAGAATTTGGATGAAGAACCGGATGAAAATTTTCCCAGTGGGTTCGAATCCGTGTATCCGAGCAAATAGCATTCCGGTGAATTCCGACGTACTCTATGGATTCTGAATTTCAAATTTGGCGCCGATGAGACGCCATTGTACACTCATGTGAGTGAATCACAGTCATTTTCGTCGTGTACTCAGGCAGGTACGTAAAAAGTCCGCACCGCGGAAAGGGGCGTGGAGAAGCGATGGGCCGTGAGAGGAGGTTATACTGTAATAGCCGCGAAGTAGCCGCCAAACAAACTTCGCAGAGCAATAGCCGCGAAATAGCCGAGAAATAACGCTCTCTACGTAAGTATGCGTATGGTAAGCATTCCAAAAACATGATTCAGATGTCAAGTCCTCCGTCGGTTCAATTACCCAGGTTTGAGGTACTTGGACCTCGCTAGGCCTCTGAAGGCCCCGCCCAACCGCTGGCGGCCCCGGATAGCGGCTCGGCGAGCCGGCGACGACTGCGTCTTGGCTACTTTTGATTACTTCTCATTATTTTTCAGTTATTGCTAGGCTATTTCCTGACTATTCCCTATCTGTTTTGTGAAAAGCCGAGAACTAGCCGGGAAATAGACTACCAGAAGCCGCTGAGGAGCCTGGTGGACTATTTCTCGACTACTTCTCTGCCAAAAGTCGCAGAGTAATGCGCGCCACACAACAACACTTCGTACACTGAAGATACGGCGACTGAATTTTATCGAATCAACTTGAATGTCATTTTTTCAATAGCTGGAGCCTCCTGATTTTTCAAAATGAGTCACATCTCATAAAAAACATCGTCTTAAGAATTATTTCCACCACTGTGCTGAGTCATTACAGCAACCGAGCCACAAACGGTTTGGTGGTCAGGAACACCACCACGCTGGTACCGCTATCCCTAATAATACCGCAGTAGTGCCGCGCCGGCACCTGAATATGTAGTACCCCGATAACTGAGATATTTTACCCAAAAGTCGATAATATATGTTGTATATTAATCGGCCACAAACCAAATCCTTGACAGGTTTTTCTGACCCAACCCTCTTAAAAAAGCATTGTCTATCATGCCTTCTAGCAAATCGACCCTAAAAACCGAATCGGCATCACTAGACAAATCCATATATCCACCTATGTACATTGATAGATACAGTCGACACAGGTATCGGTTGTGGTTCCCATGGCGCGTCCTGCATTCACATTGACGCAAACTCGGCGCAGGTACTTTAGCACTGGCAGAGAGTAGTTAAAAGCGTTACAGGTTACTCGTTACGCTACGTTTCACAGCGTACAACAGTAATTTCGGCATAGCAACCTCTAAGTTTCTGTTTAGATTTATGCCCCAAATTTGCTCGCAAGGAAACTACTATTTGTCAGCCTGGCCATTCCGGATGAGAAGTACTTTTCTAGAAAAAGGAATCCGATTGTGGTCTTCGCAGCTGTCTAAAACACTCTGAAAAAAGTCATAGGCGTTTTTCGCCAAATTTTCGTACCTTATGTACCTTCCAAAACGCGCATTAGTCTTTTGAAAAGTCTGAAATGGACCTCATAACTGTGTTCAGCGCCGAAAACAACTCCACGGACCAAAGTTTGGGTGAAGGCACATTCTCCGAACTTTGCCCAGACTGACAGCGTTTTCGACATACGATTATACGGATTTTTGGTTGGACGTTCAATTATACCAATTACAAGGCTCTAAAATCGATTTAAAAAACTCTTGATTTGACCTAAAATCCGCCTAGGTGGGTTATTTGGGGCGTTGATCACGAATCTGGGGTTTACTTGTCGATTTTCCAAAGTTGTCGACTTGTTTCATTCAAAGCTTCACATCAGGGGAGAATTTGATCCCAAATCGCAACTTCTGACGATTTCCGGAGTGCCATAGATAAAGCTCAAATTCTTTCTCGGGAGGCTGTTTGGAGTGCTGAACACGAATCCGAGGTCCATTTATCGATTTTTGACAGATTACGGTAGATTACGGTGTGCATACCGTAGTTTGGTCAATGTCTCAGATTTGACTCGAAATTTGTAAGCGGAGTTTAATCAGGGTGGTGAATACAAATTGAAAATGTCCATATCCCGATTTTCTGTATACTAAGGTAGGTTTTGCCCCCCAAATGGCATGGTACCTACCGTAACCTACACAAAGCCTCAGAATTTTGACGAACGAACTCCAGCTTCGTGTTCGGCACCATAGACAACCTCTGCGCACAAATTTTTGGCCGAATCTAAATTTTTTTTAAAAACCTAAAAATGTCAGGGAGGTATGTACTCTTATGTACCTTGCCGCTAGGCTTTGAAAAACGCGTAGAACTTTTTTCAGAGTGGTTTGAGGCAGCTGTGAAGATAAAAATTGAATTCTACTACAAAATGGTTCTAGAAAAGCACATTTCATCCGGAATGGCAAGGCAGACTAGAAATAGTTCGCTTGTCAGATTCTGTCATAATGTGTCCTTTGTATCCTCTCATTACATACTTCCGAAACGGCATTGTTTAGAAAGTTATCATTTTTTTGGCATATATCATTGACGACAAGGATAAAGCAGAAGCAAACCACTCAAGCTGCCAAACATTACCAAGCTCACCTGTGCTTTGCCCAACCGCGCTCTCCACCACCGCGCTCACTTCGTTCATGAATACATCATAACTTATATAATACAGAATTGCAATTATAATCAATCCATAACAGAACCAGAATGTCGTCATCTGCAACAACCAACCGTTATGCTTCGAATGTTTAATCCATTCTCCCCCCATATGATTCTTTTGCTCAGATTTTCCTTGAACTTTTCAAAAGCAGAATATAATAGGCATTAAACATTGCAGTCGAGAGATCGATCCTTGCTTAAGGCCACCCAATCCTGCTAAAACCTCCGGGTTCGCCAATAGGTACCAGACAGTTCTGGGAAGATAATAACACTGACTAGATCATTGGCTGGCCCTCAAAAGTTGTTGTAAGGCCTATACACATTTGAAGCCCCTATTCGAGCTTGAATAAGTGCCACCCTAGAGAAGTCAAATGAGGCGGAGAACTGTACCCTTCGATTTTTCAGAAATTTCAATGTGGCAAACTAAGATTCGGAACATGTGCGGAAAGGGAAATCAGGCGAATATCATGAAACATGAGTTGGCCATCTGCATAGAGTCAAGTCACGCTGATAAGATAACGCCTAAGTTGCGACTTGCGCTTCGCAGGGGTGTCCGAACGTTCAATCTCAGCGATTAAATGGTAACAATTGATTTGTAATGTTTTTGTTTATGTTTATGAGTTTGTTTCAGGGCAGATTTCCCAGAGATAAGCGGGAAGAAATTCAGAAAAAGAGAACAGAATTTCCAAAAAACGAAAAACTTCTCAAAAATCAATGAAGTGTGTTCAGCGTGCAACGTTTGTTGTTTTCACAGCTTAAAGCTTTTTATGCATTTTTACGTGATGAATGCTTGTTTTGCTCAATATTTTAAACCCTACAGCTGCAAAAGTGTAGACGTCCATGAAAGGCAGATTATAAGTGCAGATAGACATTCGCAACAGAATTTTGGTTTGAAACGCTCTTCTAGGTGTCAGCTTAGGTCCTCAATTCGAGTTTCGGGGAGAAAAATTCGACAGGTATGGTTCGTAGACTCCTACCGGGCAAATTTTCAAGGCAAAATGCGTTCTCGATGATTTATGAATAATTTTCGCCTTGTAACGGAATCGCTTCGATACTTTTTTTGTGAAGGGTGCTTGGGATGCTGAACGCGAATTTAGGATCAGTTCGCGAATTTGAGATCAGATGTTTTTCGATAAATTGCGAAAGATTACGGTGGATATACGGTGGGTTCGCTGTAAGTCCCTTTCTAGCTGAAAACTTTGCTGTGGGGTATCAATTTTCGGAACGTTAAAGTTGGCTACGTCCACTTTGGTTTCGCGAAAATCGAGAAACGGTCCTTGAAAAATGTAAACATACCTACTGTAACCTACAAAGAGCCTAGAAATATCAAGAAAAAACCTCATACTCAGAAAAATGAAAACAAGTTACTTGTAACATAAAAGCCCGAAAACAAGTCACTTGTAACGTATCTAAGCCGATGTACTTGCGACTTTTATTGTGCCATTTAAGTAAAATGTATCATACCGGAGGAGCAGCGCATTGCATGCGGTTTTCTGTCGATATGTTGCATGTAATTCAAATGACTTGAGATGAGCCGCAAGTAACTTACATCAGCTTAGATATGTTACAAGAAACTTGTTTCCGACTTCTGAGAGGATACTGCGTGCTGTGCACCTCCGATATGTTACATGTAGCCTAAATGGCGAAATATAGGTCGCAAATAACCTAAATCGGCTAAGATATTTCCCAGAGGGATGTACGACGCACTCGCGGGGTCACGCTTACGACTGGCGTTGCTGTTGGTTCGATTACCCAAGTCTGTGTTAGTTGACCCTACACCCACAGGGAAGGCCCCACACAGCATTGTGTTTGCGTGGTGTATGGTCTAGGACGAGGTCTCTGCGTCGCGTGTCGTCTGCGTCACTTTATGGCCACCAATACTAAAAACTCAACTGTAAGTTACATTAACATAAGTGAAACTTAGGTTACATGTAATATAAATGTAAGATACTTTTGACATTCAAGTAAGTTACATTTATACTACAAGTAACTTGTTTTGATTTTTCTGAGTATGCGCATTCAGAACCGAATCACCCCCAGGAAAAAATTTCAGCCAAATCGGATGAATAACCTTCCAACAGCATAAAAATTGTTACTGGAGTGTATTGAAGCTGTTCTGCGTTGAGATATGTCAGCATATCTCTTTATCCGCAACGTTTCGGGTAATGAATTCTTCGTCAGGCAACTGCAAAGCATAATATCACATACAATTTCCTCATGATACGAGATGTGAGGGTGAGTAGAGAGTGTAAACGCCCTCTTGGGTGGGAAAGAAATGGGATTTCCTCCTTCTGGCAGTCGACGCGTAACCCACGCAGACGATGAAAAACTAATGCTTGACGAAATCGGTTGGTGGGGTCGATTGGGTGGCAGCAGTCGATATCGTACTCTAATCACTGCGGTGTTAACAATCTCAGTCACAGTTTACCGCAATGTTGAAAGGACATGGTGCGGTTGCGGTCACACACTAAAACTACGGTGGAGGACGCCAGATTTCATTATCGATCGACAGCAAAGCTGATTTTCTGGGTGACTCACTGTTTTTCCCTTTTTTCATGTTTGTTTCGACATTATTTTTGTTTCTTACTGTTAGAATATTGCGGATAGGGGCTATTCTAAATGCGGGAGGGAATTTAGCCGTTTGTTCGGGCTTCGATGTGTTTTTTTTTCAAGATTCTGTTTTGAAATCGAAAAAATGGCAAATTCCTCTCGCACAATAAGAAAAGCCCCTATTCGTAATATTGTATGAGTCAGAAACAAAAATAATGCTGAAGCAAACAAGAAAAAAAGAAAAACCGTAACTCACCCAGAAAATCAGCTGTGCTGTTGACGGATAATGAAATCTGGCGTCTTCCACTGTAGTTTAGTGTGTGACCGCAACAGCACAATGTCCTTCTAACATTGCGGAAAACTGTATGTAATTTTATGCGTTACAGTTGCCGGACGAAGAGTTTATAACCCGAAACGTTGCGGATAGAGAGATGGGCTGATATGTCTCAACGCAGAACAGCTTCAATACACTCCAGTTACAACAATCATGAAGCTCAGAAACCTAAAAATGGCCTGATTGGTGCCCTTATCGTTCCACCCAATTAAGAAAATCTAAAAAAAAACTTGGACGAAGTCTGACTCCGAGTTTCTGTCCAAAAACAGGAATCGTGATACAAAAAACGAGGAGTCAATTCTCAATGTGCCGTGCACATTGTCTCTTCGTCACCAATAGATATTTTAGTTCGTCATTTTGTTAAATGACTGTTCTCAAAATGTTGTTGATTCCAAATGTAACCGCTTCGCTAGCATTTTGTATGTCATTTATGAGCCCCTGCCCAGAAATTCAGGGAACGGAAATCTAGAGTATCAGATACTATTTGACATATTTGACATATTCGAGTTTAAAGGCTGTGTTCACGATAAGTCCATTAAGAAGAGGTTAATAGGGAAAAGTCCCCATAGCACACTCAAATAGAGGAGTAAAACCGTCTAAAGAAACCTTTGAAGAAGTCAATTACATTATGCCTGTTTGTGTGTCAGGTTCGATGCGTTGTCCGCAGGGAGACTCGGGGAAATGGATTCGCGTTTCAAATCTCTTATATAAGTGCCTTTGCCTTCTGTTTCCTGTACCAAAAATTGTTTAATTATAAGAGGGGCCAATGTGCATGTTGGAATGTTAGAGCCTTTCGCGTTGAAGAATATTCGAAAGTTTGGTAATTGTTCCTACGGTAACACAATTTCAGGCTAACTGTTTTACGACGTGGGTGGGTTGGCCCAATGGGTTGGCTGGCCCACGAAATTTTCACCTATTTTCCGACCGCTTTTCGCCGCATTTCCCTGCTTAATCTTCTCAGAGGAACCCAAAACTTACGTTTTAGTCAAAACATTTGTAATTTTTCCATCGTGGACACTGTCTCTAAGGAACCTTTGAAATATTTAATCACGCTTGTTTGGTGTGTTCCGAGGGAATGCGGACTCTGAACAAACAAGGCGTGTAAAATTGTCAAGCGCCTCAAAGTTCTTAGGTAAAAGAGTTTGTCGTCTGTTCCTTGAGAACACTTTAACAATAAGATAGTTCAATGCATATGCTTGGACGTCAGAATCTTTTGTAATAAAGAGTATTCCAAAATTTGGCAACTGTTACTCTGTTGAAACGAACGCAGGACAACTGTTATATGCCGTGGCCGGGTGATCCAATGTGTCGGCAGGTCTACGGGATTTTCTTTCACTTCGTGGCCGTTTTCGTCGTACTCTATATTCACTATATTTCTCAAAGAATGAAAGTTAGTCTCACATTCGGACTCAGCTTTCAAAGAAGCGCAAGCGTGGAGTTGGGGCAAAATTGTTTCTGTTCCTCATATTCAACAAAATAAACTTATTTTGTCGTTTTTTATCCACCCATTTGCATTGAATTGGGTTGGTTTCCTCTAAGAAAACTAAGAACGGAAGTGCGACGAAAAACGGTCAGGAAGCGGGTGAAAAATCCTTGGGCCACCCAAACCATTGGGCCACTCCGCCCTCGCGATAAAACAGTTGTCCTGCGCTCGTTTTACCGTAGGAACAGGCACCGAATGTCCGAATATTCTTCATCGCCAAAGGTTCTAACATCCCCGCATGTAAATTGAACCCCTTATTTTTATAGAATTTTTGGTACAGGAAACAAAAAGCAAAGCCACTTACCCAAGAAGTTTGAAGCGCGAAAACCATATTCCCGACGTCAGGTTCAATGCGTTGTCCGCAGTCTCCCAATTACACAAACAGGCATAATTAATTTTTTTCACAGATTTCTTTAAACAGTTTTTCTCCGGTATTCGAGTATTCTACGGGAACTTTTCCCTATTAACCTCTTCGAATTAGACCTATTTACCCAAAAACGCTTTAATGCGGTTTTCATCGTGAACACTGCCTTTAGGTTTTGGAGCTTCGAATAACCCGTTTTTTCTTTCCCTCATAAACCTTTTACCCGTTTCCCGAAATAATATTCTGTGTTTGGGACCATCCCTAGCTATATTCAGAACACAACTTTTGTACGTCACTGTATAACAAACGATTAATATCGCTTTTCCGAATAATTCAAATTTTTAGGTCAGTTTCAAAATGGTTCAACGGCCTTGGTTTCAACAAATTGCACTACGGGGGAGCGCTTCCGTAACTTATGAAGAAGTAGAATTCTGCCCTTTCGCTACATGGCAATCACTGGTTAATTTGAATTTCCGAATATCCGAATTCGTCAAATAAACGACAGTTGTGATCTTAGGAATCGGCCGATTTTTGCCTTTTCATCAATCATGTTAACTTTTCCCCTGGAGCGATCAATGGAACCAGAATCGGTTCAAATCATCTTGATATTGAAGGGAAAATACAAGTTATTCGGAAAATCGATATTATTTGTTTGATATAATCTAATGTATGTAGACGCCTTAAACACTTGAATCTTTCGATTTAGATTTAATAGAATTGTACATTTCTAATAATTTGGCAGGAGTCGACTTTAAATCTGATGATAGGTGACCCTTGTGGAGTACACCAATATTCAAGCTTTGACGGGTGCGAGATGAACCGAAATTATGCATGATCCACGGGTTCTTTGTTCAGGTTTTATCCAGCGCTCTGCTCACGCCTAGATTATGATGCAGACGTAATAGTTTTTTTTGCTCTTGCTGCTGTTCTTCTTCAAAATAACCACACACCAGTTGGCTCAAAATGCATGGGACGAATTTTGAGGAATGATTGCTGCACATCGTTCTCGACTCATTTGCAGATCGAATCTACTATGGCATAAACTACACTACCGGCATAGGAGTTTGTTTGGTCTAAGGGCGTGCGGAGGTGAATATACGCGTCTTTAGCGTCCCTTTTTATGACGCATTATTCAGAATGAAAAATTATTACAGATTCTGAAATGATGGGCCACCAAACGGAATATGCACTGTCAGGAAATAATGTTTGATAAAGTGTTTGCAATTGAAGTTTTTAGCGCGTCATACATTATAGAAGCACAGCTTGCAGTTGTACAGCTCTAAGTGTACTGTAAAACAATTCAGAAGTCACACCGAAACTTTTGTGTTTAAGTCTAGACCTAGCGAGCATTATAATGTTAGAAAGGCCGTCCATATGCTCAAAGGCACAGTCCAACCTTAGAAGCGCTTCTGAGTTTTACCGCTTGTCTTGGAGAGAATTTCGCACTGATCACAACAGTCTCCCCAGAAGCGCTCAGAACTCACTGTGAACGCAGTTATGGACCCTCAAAAGTTGTGGTATTCGTAAACGAGTTGTCTCAGGCTTGTTTTTCTTTGTAATTCGCAATCGTCGCACTGGAGCAGACTACATCAAAACGCTATACCGATAACAAATGGAAGAACATAGAACTGAATCAAAACCTATGGCGTATTTCGTCGCCACTGAGATCGGAAAAGCTGAAGTGGGCGGAGCGAATGGGTGCAGATTTGGGTGGCGGAGGGAACGGATACTCGATTTTTCTCGCTTATTCTGAAGACTGAAGATTCCGCGTTTGGCAGGGTTGCTACACGCAGCGGCAGGAGCATAATATCAAATTTAACATACGAGTTTGGACTGCGCCTTTAATAAAACACGTGTTCGAATCTCACTACAGCTTTCTTTCTAGAAAATTTTCGCAAATGCCTGCCCATGTCTATGTCTCCTATGGCACAAATGCGTAGGGACGCCTTAGTGAGGTTATTTCGAACATCTCGGTCGATCCTGGCAAAAACGAATGAGCTTCTAGTCAAGCAAAAGTGGCTTTCAAAGCGATTTTTGGTGTTTTCGCCGCCGAAAGTTTCAGAGAAATGTTTCGCACTATGCCTCATACAAATTTTAGGTGCACAGTTGTCAGAGAATTTTTCACGAAAATGCCTATCAGCAGGTCTGTGCGGAAGTCTTCTTCAAGATTTTCGGAAACGGAAACGGAAGAAAATTGGCCAAAAAACGCCGGAAACGGATTTCTGGAAATGGAAGAGATCAAAAAACTTAGGGTT
This sequence comes from Aplectana chamaeleonis, assembly GCA_029168955.1. Lineage (NCBI taxonomy): Eukaryota > Metazoa > Nematoda > Chromadorea > Rhabditida > Cosmocercidae > Aplectana > Aplectana chamaeleonis. Next base: position 3,725,879 of record JAPDOI010000013.1, on the reverse strand, counting down.
GTCTCATTATCACGTTCTGTCGCTGCTAATTGGTTACAGTTCTCATTCGATAACCTATGGTTTCAGTCAATAAATCCGTAATTATTCAAACCACATAACATCACTGTGAAGTATTCCACGATTTCGGATCTTCGCCCAGAAAAAAAAACCGAAAAGGCAGTTTCAAAAATTAGTGTATGTAGCGCCCCCTCCGAAACAGTGTACAGCCTGTCCTCCAGAAAGCAGTCCAGGTTGTACCAGGTGCAGACGAAGAGGGCGGCCGCGTTGCGTGTTCGAGACCGATAGAAGTGAACCTACAGATACTCACCGACGACTTTATAGATTTTCTGTTGCACCTATATTTTGAATCCTGCCGGAACAAATACCGCGCGATTAAATTCAGAGAGTAAAAATAACTCTTCGGTGACAACAGAAAAAATCACTTTAGAAACCCGAACTTTGCTGAGGGTCTCAGCCGGGCTTAGATATTCGATGAATACATGAGGCCGAAAAAGATTTTCATTCCCTCATGATGCTATCAAGCTCCCTTGCCTATACCCACTACCCTTACCCGTGTAGAACTATTTTCTTCCGTTTCCGGGCCTAACAAGTCGGAAACGGAAGCGGAACAGTTCCGCACAGCCCTTCCTATCAGTAATAAACATAATGCTGTTTAGCGAATGAGTAATCTCAGAAATGCTGACGGACCTGTGTAAGACATTGCCGACCAAACCGAATTTCCAAGATCTTGTCTAGACAACATTGGCAGAAGTTCTTCTTTGGGGAAGCAGGCGTCCCTTCATCCAACAGAGACTCGACTTCGAAAATCATGGTTGAAAATGTCCGCGGTCAAAATTGTAGAGCTCCTGGTGCCTAGAAAAAATGGACATGGCCAAGTCGTTTTTTTTTCTAAATATAACCATGTACAATCGGCTACTCATGTCAATCGATAATTTCGCGGCCGCGCGAAGCTACCGCTCCTAAAGAGAGTCTTCAGCGCAGCTGGTCTCACAACGAATGTCTGCGTACTCACGCCGCTCTCGTCGAGCGGCGGTGTCAGTCTCCGCTCGTGGCACGGTCGAATAGGAATGCGTTGCCGTTATGCCAACCTTTTTTGGTCTTCAAGCACAGTAATTATTTGCGGTGCCTAGGGCCTTTAGAACATTGCTGCAAAACAGCGATGAGCATCTTAATTGGACAGCTACAGTCCACGGCAACGGAAAAGGCGAGTGTGCGGTTGCGTATCTCCACTAAGCGTACTGTACATAGCTTGCCCCATAATGAAGTTGTATATTTCTCCAATGGACTCTGGAAGAAAATTATCGGGATTCTTGGAAATTGAGAGATTTCCACTAAACACAAGCATTATCTATTCATGGCTTTCGTATTAAAGGTAGTGGTCACGAAGAAAAACGTCATCAAAAAATCCACAAAAATCAGCTCAGATCAAAAACAGCTCAAAAACTATGAAAGTAGCGCGGTGAAAAAAAACGGGCTAGAATTTGAGTTATTCTCTAGACTTCCAGTTCGTGCACACTTGCACAGAAAGATCACAGTCTTATGCCAAGCATTCAAAAATCATCGACACTCAGAGGAAGAAATAAATGCAATTTTACCTAATAAAACAGTTGAACAATGAAAGCAAGCACTTCAACCAAAGTTTTTGACTAGATGTGTACCGAAATCCGAAAGTTCATTGTTTGAAATTCAATGTCAAGCCAGCTGATGTTCTCGATATTAGAGATCATCGATGCCGATGATGTGGGGTGGACTCGTCCACCATCAAAAGACAAGAAAGTTCAGGCTTCGAATTTGACGGGGAGCAGCTTTTTTTTTCGCGATTTTTTCTTATAGGTTCCACTACTCTATACCCAGAAAAGGATTTAGAGAGGAAAAGAAGACGAGCATAATTCAGCGCGACCACTGCCTTTAATGGATAGGGCTTTAGTCTAAGGCTTTAGTCCTTAGGTATATATGGCCCTAGTTGACTCATGGAGCGGGCGGGTGCGGGGTTGGAGGCACCACCGGACGACTGAGTTTCGGTAGCGAGCGGCGATCTACCGTCCGATCACCAGATTAAATTTTTACGCGAGCTGTACCTGAAGTCTTAGCCATGGATGCAGGAAGAAATAGGATAAAAAAAATTTGCTACGGTATTTTCTTTTCTATTTTGTATTTTTGCTTGTTGTTTCTGCATGCATCTATGATAAAGAATTTAGTTGTGTCCATGATGTGTGCTGGTTGAGGCTTGGGTAATTGAACCGGCGTAGCAGCCGACATCAGAGCCTCAAGAGTGCGTCGCCTGCTTTCCTTTTTCTTGGAAAATCGTTTCATTATCGAGTTGAATGTGAATATATCATGCACGAATTGAACGATTTAGTCGTTGGGGCACGAGCTGTAATTTGGAACACAAAAGGAGCACCTGACCGAGCTCGGAAACGCCTTGTCTCTGAGTTGAATGCATTTTCCACACGCACTCAGTGCGGTGATAGTCTGAGAGGTTGAAAAGCATGCTTCTCTGGAATTCAAACAGATGCACCCTGTACAGTCCATGAGAGGCATCTCTGACTCCACGAATTGCAAAGTGCGAGACCACCACGAGGCTGTGCAAATTACATCACCGTATACGCTGCAGCTTTTTGATCGCCTTCATCATGCCTGTGAAGGGAATTACCGATAAAGGCATCGTAAACTATGAAAACCGAATTCCAGCTTTTGCGTTCAGTCGGACTAGTGGGTCATAACAATGTCACTCACGAATTCTGGAGTTTTAAAATCGCCTCTGAATGAAGATTTGCTTACATCAAAAGAACTTTCCGGGTTTGGGGGCCGGTTTTGGGGTCGATCCGTTGTTACAAGGAACAAAACTCCGTGGTCGCTGCCGGCAATCGTATGTTGACGCGTCGTAGGGCGCAATGCATAAGCCACTCGATTTCAAGTTCGACTTCGATCGAAAGCAGCTGACAGCAATGGACGCAGCAGGTTAGTAACTCTTTCTCGTTCCGTTCTAGAAAAAATGATCGCTCGTCTGAATGGCGTCTTCGGTGAATTGCTTCCAACGCTGCGCCAAGGAAAGAATCGAAAATCTGTTCCCTGCGTTCTTCGCGCAACTATCCCAAGTAAATGTGGGCGGGAACATCATATTTGTTTTGAGCTTTCTTGAAATGGGTTTTTCTTGAGCATTTGACGTTTTTGAGGAGGCTTTTTGCAACCTTTAGTCACTATAGGGATATAAAACACGAAAACTGGTTTTCATCGTGTACGATGCCTTCAAGGGAATCTCCCTTGCTCTCCGCTCCAATCAACTGTTCCCAACGTCCTTCGTAGTCAATTAGTTTGATGGGAGAACGGTGAGACGTCTCCTACCAAGGGAACGTCTCATGGTTCCCTTCTTAATCGACTGATATCTATTCACATCGAGAACTTCCCGACCCGAGTGTGAGAGCTTCCGCTTATGCACTGACTGAAGATTACAGTTTGATGATGCGCTCACAACGTGAGGTCAGTGGTCTAGGGAGGACATTCGCAAGCATTGGGGCCAAGCAATAGCCGGGCTTCGCTCCTTCTCCTTTTCACTCAACGAAAAGTAAAGACGATACTGAGAATCTTACAATCCATTAGGTTGACGCAAAAGTTTCCGTACTTTTCACGACTCTGAATAAAAAAAACATTTATTTTAAAAACAAACAAGGTTCACCTAACAAAATACCTCCCATCACATTCAAGAATCCTTCGTCAGCGATTGGGCTGATCATGAATTCCCGACACGTAGAATTCTGGCTGTTTCGAGTCGAAGTACTCTTCTGAGGCCATTTTGACTTTGTCATCGTTAGTGAACAGTGTTCGATTCAGGAAGTACTGCATAAAGCGGAACAGATGGTAATCGGAAGGGGCAAGATCTGGGCTATATGGAAGGTGAGAAAGAACTTCTCAGCCCAGGTCCAACAGTTTCTGTCGGGTTGTCCGAGATATGTACGTGTGGTCGAACATTGTCGTGGAGAAGGCGAACAGTGGTCAACAGAAACTGCTGGACCTGGGCTGGAGGGTTCTTCCTCACCCTCCATATAGCCCAGATCTTGCTCCTTCCGAATACCATCTGCTCCGCTCGATGAAGCGCTTCCTGGATGGCAAAAAGTTCACTAACGATGACGAAGTCAAAATGCCTCTAGAAGAATACTTCGACTCGAAACAGCCAGAGTTCTACTCGTCGGGACTTCTGATCTGCCCAATCGGTGGCGAAGGATCCTTGAATGTGATGGAAAGTATTTTGTTAGGTGAGCCTTGTTTGTTTTTGAAATAAATGTTTGTTTATTCAAAGTCCTGAAAAGTCCGGAAACTTTTGCGTCAACCGAATAAGTTCACGTACTTGGGCATTGCAACGCATTCTTTATTCTTCCAGTGATTGAGTGTTGTATTGGGCTCATTCGATGCAGTGTATTGTCGCAGTTAACAGGTGAAATAATTTTGAGGCACAAGTGACAAAGATCAAGGAGATCGATGCACAGAAAAAAAATCAAAAGAAAAGTTTGTGGAGGAAAGATCGAAGTCTAAGATCGGTCCTCTTTGGTATATAAGAAATCACTGTAAGCATACAAGCTGCGGTGATGACCAGCCGTCCATGCATTGTGTGTGCTAAGGTCGTAAATGTCTCAGCACAGTGTTTGATCACGAAAGAGCTCTTGCAAACTATCCTGCTAGTTGAAAAAGCAGACGCATGATAACGAATAGTGCATTCCGTTGTAAAAAAAAAACTTTGCAGTTAAGTATGACTGTGTTCAGCACCAGTTGCAATAATCCCAAGGAGGGGGTCGTAATTACCCTACTGACGCAAAATGGGGTGTCTGTTGTGCCGTTTGGGAGTCACCCTACTCGCTGAGATCGTTTTTCGCAAACGACTTCTCAGAATAAGTTCAGTAATGACAAGGTTCATCGATTATAGCTAGTCGATTCGTCTTGTTCTTTTCAGAAGATGAAAAAGTTACCAGAGACCGGATTTGTGTATCATTATACCCCGGCTATAACGGCGACTCATGGTACAATCTTCCACTAACCCTAGGATTGTGCGTATAATTATACCATGCTGCGCCCTTATACCCGGGGTATAATCGTTGGAGTATCCGGCCTCAGTTCACTTTTTTCCGGTAGTGCACAAGGGTGCCTCCAATTTTGAAACTGAAGTTTAGTCTGGAGCAGTCTTTTTGACCCCTAACGAGAAATCGACTTGCCTTGGGTTTATCTGAAACTTTACTTTTTTACTTTTTTTTTCGTCCACCATGGTTCATGCAAATTCTTGACTCCGACGAACTTGCTGTAATTTTCGCTTATCGAAAAAACTTTTGAGATGTTCGAGTCTCCAGGGTGCGGAGGGCTGCGCATGTGAAGAAATATTACGTTGTGGGAGATTCGCTAGCCACAGGAATCCGTTGAGAAGTCGAAGACAACTTGAAAACCAAAAAAAATCCTTTGGCTACGATACGTATGTTTGCCTTCAGAGGGTTTTCCTGGCGCTTGTAGACATTCTACCCAGCTCTACTTCGAAAATGGTCAATAACACTGAAAATGGTTCTGAAAACGTTCAAAGCAACCCCAGAGCCCCTTTCAATGTCTACCGGAGGACGCCTTCCTTCACGTCATAAGATAGAACTGCGGCGGCTGTGCGGCCCGCACTGTGGTGTTGGTCACGTCGAATGCCCCGTCATAGTCGGGCGATAGGCTGTAGCCATCCCGGTCGATACGCATGCAATGCGTTGCTCAATCAGGTGAAAAATTTCCCCCGGGGTGTCCGGACTGATCCACCGGTACCGTCCGCGGCCGTCCCGGTCGATACGTATGCTCGCTGAGGTGGAAGTTGTGGCCCCCCCGTTGTGGCCGGACTGCGCCGTCCGCAGTGCGCTCGAGTGCACCAGCCTAATAGATAGGCATACAACCTAGGGACGGGGAGGACGGCGCAGGATCACTAGGGATGGGAGGGAACGGAGCAGTCCGGCCTTCAGCCGAGTATGACGGAGGCCGCAGTGCGGTGAAATCATACATGGGACGTCGGAACAAGCTATGACGGGTTAGAACGTGTTGTTTTTGTTTTTGCCTTAAATTTTGTACTAAAGAATCGGAATTGACGATGATTCACCGCGACTTCCTTCGCACTGCGACACGATGCGGGGGAATACAGGACAATTGCAATGTGTGGCACTGTCCGACTTCGGACGGCAAGAAAATGTGAAAGGGGCTTAAGAGCTCGCTTCGGAAACAGAATGAAGTCACGCGGAATCACGTTTAAAGGACTCTTGTTATTTTACGCGGCAAGTACTTTCAGAAATCATTCGTGCCCGTGATTTGACCACGGACGGTGGCTCCTCACTGAGCGCTGAGATCTACAGGAGCTCTCCGACCAGCCTCTCCATATCACGGCCCTATCAGCTGTCAACACTGGTCAACTACGAATTTTGGCCGTCTGCGACATCTGACCCCTGTAATATCTACTACGCCTTTCGTTGGCTGCAGTATTGCGGTGTATTGCTGCAACATTCATCTTGATTTCTCGGCGCAGTATTGTAGTTTGCTGTCATCTTCTTCGTAACTTCTGAGTGCACTGTTGTGGTTAACAGCATTTTTTGGTGAATCCCCAGAAGCGCTGCTCCTAAATGCAAGATAGCTCTTTCATACTCGTCATCAAAGTTGCGATCAGAATCTCAGGGCGCTTTCCTGTCGACCTGGAGCACGCCGACGGCATTATGCTAATCGCTGATAACAACGACTGACTGCGAAGGACTGTAAAACCTCCTTTCGAAGTATGCAGCAGCCTACGAACTTCGTCTTCGTCCCGAAGAATGCTAGCAGGTGTGGGTCCCTCAGAAGCCTTCAACGGGAGCTTGTTTGGACGGACAACGTATGGAGCTTGTAAATGATTTCTGTTATCTGGGCTGTTTGCTGAAGAACGATGGTGGTTATGCAGCTGATATTCAACAACGATTTGTGGAAGCTACAACTGCATTCAAGTCTCTAACCAAATAGTAATTTGCCCTAATCGCGAAGAAAGTAAAGTTGCCCGTCTACCTATCTACTATTCGCCCTATCATTATGTATGAATCGGAGACGTCGGCAACACCGAAGACGCAGATGGGGAGGTTATTTGGCACGGAGAGAAAGTTGCCAAGACGTTTGCTTGGTCATTTCTGGCCGCAGGAGATCTCTATGACGAAATCGACGCACTACATCAACGCTTGACTCAAGATTCCAACTTTCACAACACCACCTCAAGCTGCAACTGAAGGTCGTCTTCGTCTGATCGGGCATATTTTGAGAAGACCGCCAGATTGTCTTGTTCAACGCGCTCTGAGGATGCTTCCGAGACCTGCCCAGAAACGGTAGCCTGGACGTAGGCGAAGGTTTTGGACGGACGTGACGAATGAGTAATTGAAATTTATTGCATCTAAGGAGAATCGAAGCGCGATGTTTCACTTCGCAGACAGTGGAATAGCGACCACTGTATGGATTGTGCTTAGATTGTGACTAAGGACCATGTTAAGTGGACACGGCTAACTACTAGGACGGCAAACCTCGGCATAGATGCATCAGGCGGAAGCTAACGGACTAATAGTAAGTCAAGTTAGTGAGTTATGTATTGTTGATCGAACCCAATATTTACCGGTTACAGCTCCGAGAACTCGTTCACCATATCGGACAGTTAGTTCACACCATGAAAACATTCCGCTGAAATCAGGCGCTCTGGAGCTTTTGTCGTCGTTTCTTTGTGATTTTTATAACACATAACGCTCGACGCATTGTTTTAAATGGGGAAAGCAAGAAGGAAAAGCATTGTGAACACTGCCTTCAAGTCTTGTCGCAGAAACTTGATCTTCTTGAGTCTGGGAGAATAGGCTGGACTGTTTCGCCGCATCCGCCATTCGGTGCTTGCACCTTCCAAATACTATGCTTTCCGCTTGATGGAGTGCGCAACGGCGTAGTGAGTTCGACAACTCCGAAGATATGCGCATCCGGGCAATCAACGTCTTGGCTTCACAGATGGCTCAAGTCTATAAGGAAGAACGTCAGCGATGTGTAACTAACAAATGAGAAAAAAACGTTTTGGAATATGATTTTGATACTCAGTTTGTATACAATTTATTTTGAATTCAGTGTCAAAAGTGGCATTTCTATCCGAACTAGAAATTATGGAGAGACGAATATATCTGTTCTTCCCGGTGCTGACTACAACGGTTTTGGCAGAGAAGCTTAAACATGAACGGGAGTGGGGTAAAATGCAGCAAGTCAATATATTCCACCTAATTTGACTTACCTCTGGTCACTAAGAAACCCCGCTCGAGATACACGCGGCAAATTGAAAAAGGTCAAGACGATTGTAACGCGAAGCTCAAGCTTTCCCCAGAATTTCTTTGACACTGCTTTTTTTGCGGGTAAATTTTTCTAGATGATTGCTACACTGAGGAGACCCATGTAAGTCAAAGCATGGAAAACAAAGGATAAAGTTTTCTGCGCGCAAGATGCCGCTAGGTAGTCCACTCTTGGAAAAAAATAATCAATCATGATTTCCTAGAAAGAATTGTTCGAAGCTAAGGCGTCCTGTGAATCCGATGCTCGGAGGACTCAGTAATTCGAAGGCTAGTGTCGACTGCTCAGTTTTTGTGCGCATGGCCTCGAGTAGTGGCGGAATAGCATTCCCTGGAGAGAAAGATCTGCTCAGCAAATGTCCAGGAAAGCTTTGCTCAGGCGGTGAGGGCACGTTAAACTTCCATATAACGTCTTTGATATGTATATTCTCAGACAAACCATCGCTCGGAGCGACACCGGCTCCTCCCAATTATGACGTCATCGCCCGGACAGCGGCCGAGAGCGAACTGGCACCGCGGTCCCTCTCCGGTGCCAGTGCGCCCCTCGGCCGCTGTGGGGTCGCTCTGGGGGCGACAGCGGTGAGCCCTCCAAAGACAGATAGGCGCAGAATTGGTTGTTCTCTGAGTGATAAACTGTGGGACCTCCGTGGCAGTGCGCCGGACGCCGGACAAAGTACACGGGACCCAATTGACTGTGCGCCGGACGCCGGATAAAGTGTGCGGGACACAAATGGGAATAGGTCAGACGCCGTGGAAAAGTGTGCAGGACCCAGATGGAGTGGGCAAGATGTCATGAAGTGTTTGCAGGCCAAGCCGAGCCGTCACGGCGCCCCTTTCACAATGGATTTCAGTTTTTTTCTTTTCTTTTCGCTTTCTGTGACTACTCAGGCAGGAATATCGGATCACCTGGCAAATCTCTGTCTTCTTTCGCCTCCCCGAATACAGCCAGTGCGATTTCCCCGATTTTAATTCCGTCACCCATCACCCGAGGGCCCACTGAAGAGTGCGTGGTGCAGTGGCAGACATGAGAAAACGGTAAAGCGAACGTCCTAATGTGTTTATCACATTTACAGCCGGTATAGAAGGTGCCTCATCTCACTCGAGTCCTCATTCGGCATTCTGATGCTGGCCCTGGAAGGTGACTTGGAGTCCCTCTCCGGAGGCCAGCATATTTTTGACCGCTGAAGAATAGGGGATCCCACGGCTGGGGGGTGGGGCGGTTTTCGCTGCGGTCCGCAGGAAGGGTGGTTGCTCACAGCAGACCTCAGAGAAGGCTACGCCCTTGTTGCGGACCGAGGCGGGGATTTCTCTGCCGTGGACCACGAATTTCACGTACCTCTCGAGAAAAGGCGGATATAAACAAAAACTAGGGTGAAATTTCGAAAATCGCCCCGACAGCGACCGCAGTGCAAAGTGCGACTGAATATCTCTCCGAGCGGGACTGCGGTCGCCAGGAGAGTGGCTGCTGTGGCCCAAGCAGATGGCCAATTTTCGCTCGGAGCGGAGAGACAGCGACGCTCGAGCCGCGCTCCGGTCCCGCTCCGAGCCACGGTTTGCCTGAGTTGGTGTTAATCCAATTCTATTGGAGCTGTCCAAACACCTGTGCATTGGATAAGAACGGAGCGGTTCTTCATAATCGAATTATATAGGCTATAAAACGGAGAAATTCACTTGGTTCCTACGCGTGCTGGTGCGGAGAGGAGGTTAGAGACAGTGAGAGAGCGTAGGGCAGACGAAGACCGAGGCGACGCGCGCGCCGCTCGCGCCTCGAGTGATGTGAATTTCGACGTTTTATAGAGGTTACCTTCATTTACAACGTAGTGCGCATACTCATGGTCCTCTACTGGTCCTCTATGGTAGATGAATTGCCGCGGCGACCCAGTGGCAGTGTTGTTCATGAGTTCATTCCGTCATAAACAGAGTACTGCTCACATGTCTCAATATCATTACTTTTATCCCGATGAATGCAAGGAGACTGTTAAAAAACTCTATTTATCTATGAAAACGAAACAACTAGATCTTATCGATACTACTATTGTCACAAGTATGCTGAGATCATCCTACCAATGTCGTGTTCATCACTCACATATACGTAGGGAAGCGGACAAAATGCATATTCGAATCCTATTAAAGACCAACACATAGAAATTTGCTCATCAAGATTGGAATGATAAATTGGATACAAATTTAATCAACGTTTTTAGGTGAGTAGCTTCTGTGCAGGTTGTGTAAGGCTGTTGCACATAAATACTGTGAAATGATATCATTTAGGCATCGCTTATAGCCCCAGCGACGACATGCGCAACTAACGAGGAAAGTATACAAAACGCAGGTCAAATCTGCGGAAAAGAATTGTATTGCTTATGCCTATCGAGCATCTGGAGTTAAGCTGCACAGTACGCAGTCCCGAGCCGCTGGTTCCGAGAAGTTATAATCCCAAAACGGTCACTTTTGTGCTTTTTGTACCTTACAAACCCCTCAGTAAACACCCTAGAATCTGGTAACGGACCTCTTAAACGTGATCAACGCCCAACACCACCCCTCTCAGAGAAGTTTGGGCCTTCTCCGAACATTGTGCAGACTGATAGCTTTTTAGACTTGTACGGATTTTCGGCTGAGCGGTTACTTTCACCAAATAAGGACTTGTACGAATTTCCGGCTGAGATGTTCCAAATTTAGCTCAAAATCCTCTCAGAGAGATTTCTGAGGCGCTGATCGCGAAGCTGAGGATTATTTGTCAGTTTCGAAGTTTTCGGCTTACTTCTCTGCCAAAGTGTAGCTAGATGCCTCCGAGCGCGCGGCCTGAAAAGCCGCCCCATTCCATGTAGCGGTAAACTACGGGTTTTGGTTACGATAGCTAAAACCCGCATATTCTTGTTTCGAGGCTACAAGGGAACAACTTCTCCGCGTATTCTACGTAAAAACGAATGCTAAATTCGAAACATTGATCTCTCTGACGCTAAACCCGTATATTCTCGCTATAATTTTGCAGCAAGCATCTACGAGTTTATCGACAGCCTGTGTTTGAATGCAATCTCAAACCCGCTTTGGCTACGCGGAACGCAGGGATGCCGTTCGAGCAATGTTGGCCCACCGATAATTTGACGCTCTTTGGGCGGTCGTGGAGGGTGACCCCGTGTCGCTCTCTGGAAGACCTTGCTAAGGATAAGTTTGGCCGCTGGGATGCTGCAGGCCGTGGGGAAGAAACGGCGATGCGCTCGATTGCAGCGGGGATCGCCTTTCTAGTACGGATCAGGACTGGCTGGGTCGATCGGCCGAGTGCTGTAACAAGAATAAGCGTAGAATATGCGAGTGCTGTAGCGAGAATTTACATAGAATATGCGGGCGCTGTAGCTAAAATTTCACCAACTCAGGCTAAACTTTCCGTGATTTACGTAAATTCTCGTGTCAAAATTAGACTAGATTCCTCCAAACCCTGGGCATCTCTAGTTTCCGTGTGAGTCATCTAGCTACGGGTTGGCGGAGTTCGCTCAAAGCATCCCAGCGAGGGAAAATTTTGAGGACAAAACGCGACTTTCGAAATTTCCAGATTTCCCCGATGTGTCAAAATTTTTTTCTGAGCGTGATCTGATGTGCTTAACACGAATCTGAGATCCGTTTGTCGATGTTCCAAAGATAACGGTAGATTACGGAGGGTATACTGTGGTTTGGTTAGAGTCTCATATTTGACTCAAAATTTGTATGCCGGGGATATTCGGGGTGGCGAATACAAATTTGATGCCCATTCGCCGATTTTTGAGCTATTAAGGAAGGTTTTACTGCCTAATTGGCAAATTACCCACCGTGACCTACAGTAAACCCCAGAGTTTCGACAAACTGACCCCAGATTCGTGTTCAGTACCATAGATTATTCCTACATACAAGTTTTGAGCAAAATCGGATTTTTTTCCAGAACACCCCAAACATTCCAGAAAGGTACTCTTGCCTTTTCGCACAACTTTAAAAACACTCATAACTTCTCGGAACCAGCTGCTCGGGGCGGAGTACTGCAAACTTTTACAAGATATGCTCAAAAGATGCTGACAATGCAATTCGTTGCCTCAGATCGAACCTACGCTTTGTATACTTCCCTTGTAAGTGCAGATTCACGACATATCGTCAGTGTCTATCGGGTAGGAAGCCGCGCTCAGCGATTGGGCGCGAAATTATCCGATTAATGACCAAACTTTCTTCGTTTTCCCGCGTGCAATTTTTCTCGTCAAGCAGCGTCGCGGCTTTCCCCCATCCAGAGATTAACAATACTGACCTTATCAAAACGAAATTCCGGTCCGCACTTGCGTACAGCCGCTGTTGCCGCATGTAGCATGAAAATCTTCGTGCCGGGACCGCATGGTCCCAATGTAAAAATACGTAGCATCGGCACGATTATCTTCATGCTGCGTGCTGCAGAAGCGGTTGCCTCTAATGCAAAGCGTTATTTCGTTCAGATAAGGACAGTAGATCGCCCCGAACTCCCATGTCCCCCTGTCTCGAGATTCGTAGAGTTCGCGCAATAATTCTAGTCTGATGAATGGACGGGGCTGCGACGGTAGATCACCACGCACGGATCGAAACCCCATTCTTCAGTGAGGCCGTCAACCCCGCACGGCCCGCAGCCTGGTCCATGCGTCAGACTAGATCGAAAATGGAAACCATACACTCGGACACACACCGTCGGCGATTTGGATACGAGTAGATACAGTGGGCATGGGTCGCACAGATACATAGAAACCCTTTGAGTGTGTGCGGTCTCAACGAGAACGCTCAGAGCACGAAGTAACAAAATGTAGGAAAGAAGGGTTATCTCGAAAATGGAGCTGATCCGATAGAAATGAGGAAACGGTGAGGTATGTTCTTGTGAAAGAAGCCGCAAAGAGACAAACCCCCGTGGCCCTTCGACAAAGACGGACGGCTAGACACTACGCTTCTATAATCGACTAATATTGATAACTACGCCCATGGTAACTGTGTCAACTAGATATGGCGAAGCGTCTTCTGAGAAAATATTCAAAAACATCTTTGCAGTTAGCACGTATCTTCCTCAGATGGATGCAGGAAGTTTTCCCCATTATCGAGTCATCTAAGCAAACACTGGCGATGCCCTTAATACGTAATTACCAGAATGTATTGGAGAGATAACAGCCAATCTGTACATCCTTTAGGGCAGGGCTCATGAGAGTTAGTCGTATTCAAAGTACATACCGCTGCTTACATGGGCAAGAAGCGCGAAATATTTGAGGTTGGCAACAAAAGCATCTTTTAAATGCAAGTTGCTCAAAAGTGCCACAATCATGATTCTGAAATAAAAGAAGCGTTCTCTTCAGCGCGATCTGTTGGTTCCAATCACATTGAGAAAGCTGGAAAGCCTCACCAAAAAACCCCTTCTTTTCGGCAAAGTTGTTTCACCATGCGATAACGTTTAGGTTCTCGCGCGGTTGTCACCGCGGCCAAATTTACACATTATCTATCGCCTGATGGAACAACTCTGCCGGCTTTCCTGTGAAGTTTCCTGGACCTTCCTAATACCATGAGTGGAACCAATAGATAGCGCCGGAAAATAAAGTTTTTCTTAAAAATTAAGCTTGGAGCACGTTGAAGCAAGTTACAAGCGAAAGACGCCTCTGTTGCCACTGTTGCCAAATTTGCCCGATTCGGCCCTTTTCCTTATTCTAACAGTGGTATAGTGCACGGTACGAGATTGCAACTTTCCCTTACAGCACTCTGAAAAGGCAAGCTTTTACCTGATTTAGGTCTTTCCAAATCTGGATTACATATAGATAGGTCGGCTGAACTAGGTGAACCCCATCTGGAAGTTTTGCCAACTATGCGCCCTCACTCTTGAAAAAAATAGCATATAACTAAAACACTACCGCATTCACACCATGATCAGCCCAGCGAAGCGTCTTGTAAGAATTTTCGGTTGAGCGTTCTCAAGACATCCTCAAAAAGTGTCTGACGGGTACGCTTACGTCTTGTGACTCTTCAAAAATGCCTCTACCTTCTTGGAAATAGCAGCTCGGGACGGGATGCTGCACATTTTTGCTGTAGACGCCAAAGAGATCATGACAAAACACTTCGTTTCACAGATGCTCACCATGTTTTGTGTACTTCCTTGTCAGTTGAATGCTAGCATTAGAAAAATTTGAAATATCCGAGTGCGCTACTCTTTTCAATGATGATGCAATGGTGTCATAATGTGTGCAACAACCTAACACAACTGAACGTTGAACCGCAAGACCTATAATTGAGACATTTTCCCCAAAAATAAGCACCAGTGATAGACATTTTGAGCACTAGAACATCGCAGAAGGATAGCTGGTTGATTTTCTCATTGAACCTAATGAACGAAATTTTTAGTAATAGCATTTCCATAGATGGAAGAAATTATATGTGTACGAACTAGCTTGCTGAGAGCATCAAGCCAACCATCTATCTCTCTGCTAAGGAGTGAAATCGCAACCTATGTATAGCGAGGGAAACATCAAAAATGAGCGACTAATTGATGAACCGTCTTGGGAAATCAGAGAGACACCGCGTTTGCCTGAATTCGGCACTAAAAAGAACGAAACATACGACCCGTGACATATGCATGCGTAGTGGATGAATCTTCCAGCAGCAGTTAGCTAGGACTTCTTATTGGTGCAGTAGCACAGCGGCTTCAACGTGTCCTTGGCGACGCAAACCGATTGTTTCCCATATTCATTCAGGCGAGTGAACGTCGAGCCAGCCAACTTCAGCACGCCATTATTGGAGCGAATCGGGATCTGAAATTAAGAAACAAACAATGTGGCAACAAGTTGAGCTTCGCTTCAGTAAAGAGTGGTAAGCAGAGATGGGAGGATTGTCTGCTAACGGGTATAGTTCGGGTAACCAGAAAAGGGATAGCGGCGGGCACCTCAGCAGACAGCGCTGCGTCGTGTGCGCCCACGTGAAATGTGGTGATAGATCGGCGCACGCGACAGGCACGCGGCCTGCTGAAAGGGTTCGCAGCTATCCCTTTCGCGGGTACACTCATCATATCCACTGTCCTGAAACCGTATAGGAAAGAAGAAGTCTATTCAAATCCCTCTGTTTCGAGGCTACGAGCCATCTCATATCCTATTTTTCGCCTTCAACGTTATGTCATAAGTGTAACTGCTGTTAATTTTGCCTCACTCTCTGCCACTTTCCTCAAAGGCAGTGTTCACATGAATCTTCGATTTTGATATTGATCGCTAATTCGATTTTTTGGCGGGAAGAACTGAAATAACAAAGAAATGGTACCCTCGATGCCCGAGCAGCTCGCAGGGAGGTGCTTGGCCTGTGTTGCGGCTCGTTCCAATAAGAGGTGAACTTGTGGCCGTGTGGTGTTCCGGCCCCAGCCCAGGCGCCTGGTAAACGATGCGGTGATGGCCATCAGCTTCGATAACAGGTGCCCGACCTGGGGCCGGAACATCATACTGCCACTCGTTCACCTCTTATCAAAACGAACCGCAGCGCAGGCCAAGCTCCTTCCGGCAAGCGTCGAGGGTACCACAAGGGCACAAAACTCTTTACTTTCACCGAGCTTCTTCACTCTCACAGGAATTTTGGTTGTGACAATGGAATCTTTTGTGAACCCATCTTTCGCAATTCTCTACTCTCTGTTGTTCCGTTCCTTCCTTCGTACCCTATCTTGTACTGTTCAGCCTAAGATGTTTTTCCGTTCTCGATTAGTCCCCCATTTTCACCGGTGACAACCATTTTGAACTTGTTCATCCAACCGATGAACTAGTCCAGACCAGAGAATAATGTCACTGAAATGAGACCTTTTAGTGCGTTTCTCGGCGTTTCTTCGTAACTTTGCTAACACTTTGTGGCCAAAGCATTGTTTCGAGTAGAAAACTCGGGAACGAAAGCTATCGTGTACACTGCCTTTGAAGACAGGGTCAGCGGTAAAAACGGTTGTTGTGCTATCCTCACGAGAAGGTGGATCTGGCCATCACAAATGTGAAAATAAATGGAAAGTTGTCAAAAAGCGCTCAGGAATAAGTTATTGCTTGGTGTCCACTATACGTTGACCGGATCGAATGATTCGAAAAATCAGTCGACTGAAAAAGTCGACTTCGAATTATTCGAAAAAGGCGAATTTCCGAATTGTTCGAGAAGTTCAAAATCCCGAATTATTCGATAAGTCGAGTATTCGAAAGGTTCAAAAACACGAATTATTCTAAAAGTCAAATATTCGAAAAGTTCTAAATTCCGAATTATTCGGAAAGCGAATATTCGAAAAAAATCTGAAAATGTAAAAGTATAGGGTCCACCCGCCCCCAATTATAGAGCTTTCTATAAATGCCTGTTTTTCAACTTTTATTTCCCTTCCAAAGTCATTTCTCAGTATCTTGGAGACTACGGACTACTTTAACAGCAGAATAAAAGGCGGATAAGCAAACACTAATCAAAATCTCGGTAATTAGGGGGTCGGCCGACACCTTTAGTTAGCATATATAGCAGTCGTTTTCCGTTGTCTTCAGAAGGCTCACCTGGAACAGCCCAGCAGACGGAGACACTTGAAACGTGACGTCATATATAGCAGTCGTTTTCCGTTGTTCTTCGGGCAAAACGTAGTTCAATACAGAGTGAA
The DNA here is from genome assembly GCA_029168955.1 of Aplectana chamaeleonis. Lineage (NCBI taxonomy): Eukaryota > Metazoa > Nematoda > Chromadorea > Rhabditida > Cosmocercidae > Aplectana > Aplectana chamaeleonis. The sequence goes on along the minus strand of JAPDOI010000013.1, from coordinate 3,708,950 downwards.
CCTGAACAAAATTTCATGAATCCAGTTTCAATATCGACTTCACAGGTCCATTCTCCTCCCATTGAGGTATTATTATACGAGTGAGGGCTACATTTTGTACATATTCTCTGGTTACGGGCCTGATTTAGTGTGTGCAATTGCGGACTTGCGTCGTGGGGGAACGACACATCGCTTTCGTACGATCAAAGAACTAGGAAAAACTTTGAAAATGTAGAAAAAAGCGCGCAAGATCAGCTGATGAGGGGCGGACGCGGAAGCTCGTACGAAAGCGATGCGTCGCGCCCCCACGACGCAAGTCCGCAATTGCACACACTAAATCAGGCCCGGAACCAGAGGGTATATTCAACGTTTAACGCATATTAATACGAATGTTGTCAACACAGGAAACAACGTCCAATGTCGATTCTGAGGGCGTGACATGCGAATTATGCAAATGTTCACAGAATTCGCAGAGATGGAAAAACATTGAACCCTATTTATCGTTGCACTTTCTTATCGCTCCTTCCAGAAACACGTAGCCTGGGTAAGACGGCATGAGACAAAATTATTATGAATTGTATTGGTCATGAGGCGTTATCCGCGGGCTCCTGATTATGCGTGACTGGAATATTCTCTCAGAGAACCCAAAACTTTTAGAGCACGTCAGTGTCCAAGTCCGAATCACCAGTGTCCCTGAGTATGCTAAAGAACAATGGCTACGAAGCCAAAATTTTCTTTGCAACCTCTTCCACAAGGATATGCTTTTCTCTTTCGCGTGGGGGAGCGGAACGATGGGAGTTAGAGAAAGGGAATTCGGAGGAGGAGAAGCTGCATACGCGCGCAGACGCACGCCATGCACCCGAGTAAATTTCGCTACGAAATGGAGGGCGCGTATGGTTCCTTTCTTTCAATCAAAAAGCTGTGACACTCATGTAACAAGAACATGATGCTTTAGCGGTTATGCATATCGCAAATCATGGGCCATTTTTTGTCGACTGCAGACAGCATTCACAACCAGACGATCCCATGAACTCCTAATCTTCCAGGAGCTGTATTTTCTTGGAGGCAGTGTTACGATAGATTTTGCTCCTGATATCTCTACGCATTACGAAAGGCCTGGTGCCCTGTATAACGAGACATGCTTTAAAAAAATCAAAAAAAGCGGCGTTTTTGGGCTAAAATACGGCCACCCTTGCAAACGTTGACTCCTGAGATCGAAGTAATTGTCCGCCATGAAAGAATGGTGCTTATCAATGCAATGGAGCGTTATAGCTCACTTGACAATACTTCCTTGATTCGTTCAATTGCGGTTATCACAGTCCTGAGTTTTTCTTTGTTCACGTAGAGGGAGCGGCAAGGGGGCGTCAAGCGCTCCGTTTACTTCAAAACGCTCGTTTGCAGTTTTTATTTTGCCTTCCCTAGCTCGTTTCCTGCCATTTTTTCCGCACTGGGAACCTAGAATTCTTTTCGCCTATCATTTACTGCGGGAAATAACTGATAACGATCAGTGTAAACGCTGCCTTCAAACAAATATGGATTATCATCTTCTCTCATGCAAAGCCTGGCCTGCTCACTATCAGATGAGTCCGGGCGGAACAAGCAGTGGAGCGGTTGCTTATGGCAAAATATAACAACGATAAGGATATTTTGACATGATAAAACCGATAAGCCCCACTTCGACCCGCTCAAAATAAGACAGATAGGCTATATAGAGTTCGCGTAATAATTTTATTCTGACGAATGGATGGGGCCGCGACGGTAGATCACCATGCGCGGATCGAAACCACGTTCTCCAGTGAGGTCGCCAACCTTGCACGGCTAGCCGCCTGGTCCATGCGTCAGACTAAATCGAAAACGGAAGCCATATGTGCTCGGATTACTCACTGAATGTCGAGTCATAAGCATCGTCTCATGCAACGTCCTTAAAGGCATCGTTCGCGATGGATTTCGTTTTTGAGTTTTCCATATATTGAGGGCTCTAGTACCCTATATGACAGCTACGTTGAAAAAAACGCAAAAAATTCACTGAAAACCCCTTTTTCAGACCGAAACTATCTCAACCGACTTCTGAGAAAGGAAGAGTCAATCGCCAGAGATCGCTGTTTTGACCAACGATCTCGCGATCAAATGAAGTTTATCTTTCTTTCAAATGATTTATGGAGAAGAAAAGGTTAATCGATGTGTGTAGAAAAGTCATTCTTTACGTAATTGTAGAGTATATTCTATCAACTTTACCTCAGTTGTAATGTATCAAATGTTGATCATTTACAATTAAGATGGCTGACAGCAAATTGTGTCAGATGACTGACGGAGGGCCGGCCTCTTTTGACGGAATTTTAGACGTTCGACCTCATTTATCTTCAGAATAAGGCGTTTTTAATCGAACAAACTCTCCCTACGCTCTCAGGTGGACCCAGAGAATCATTCAAACCGAAAAAACGGTGAATGGTTTTCAGCGCGTACGATGCCTTTAAAAGCATGGTACGCTCAGAGAACCGCATACTGTTTTCAAGTTCGATTAGTTGATTGGGGCCACCTGAGTGTGTAGGGAGAGTTTGATGGGTCACGAATGCTTCGTAATGAAGAACTATGAGTTCGAGTGTCTCAAATTTCGTCAAAAGAAGCCGGCCCTTTGTCAGCCATCTGGCACACTTCGCTGTCAGCCATCGTATAAGTAACTGATCATCAACTGATAAAGTATAATTTAGGGAAAGTTGATCAAAATCCTATACGTTTGCTTGAAGAATATCTTTTATACACACATTTCTTAACCTTTCCTTCCTCACAAATCACCTGAAGGAAAGTTGACCCTCATTTGAGCGAGAGATAGTACGTCAACACAGCGATTGCTGGCCATCGACTCTCCCTTTCTCGAAAGTCGATTGAATAAATTTCGAACAAAAACAACAGTTTTCAATTATTTTTTCGCCGTCTTTCCAACGTAGCTGTCATACAGGGTGCAAGAGCTTTCAGAGTAGATGGAAATCTCAAAACGGAGTCAATCGTGAACGATGCCTTTAACGTCGGAAAGGAAGGCAGGCATAAGAGGAGAAAACAGCGAACGGAAAATGAGTGCTAAAAAAATACCTGATGAAGAATGAGATGAGAGCAGTTCTGCGAGGCATTGTTCTGCTTCAGCAGATCGTTGATCCCGTCAACCGCAAACTGCCCAAGCTTGATAGCCAGTGAGTCATCACTAAAATGAAAGGGTGGGTTGCAGAAACGGCACTTTCGGAAAACTCATGAAATTGACGTGACGTCTGCTTTCCATTCAAACTATTAGGTTGTCCGATAAGTTCTTGCCGTTTTTTTAAATTAAAAAATTAGCGATCGAAATGAAATTTTTTGGTACAATGTTTTGTGTTATTCGAAAGAGAATTTTTCGCTCTACAAGAAAGTCTATTTGGTTTTTTTGTTTCGATTAGTTTTTGTTAATTTTTAGAGCATTTAAATGGAGTGTCAAGTCGACAAAAACGAGCATTTTCGACACCATCTACTTTTTGCGTTTACCCGAGGTGCCAAAGCCACGGAAGCTGCTAGAGAGATTTGTGCCGTATACGGAGAGGGTGCCATAGCTGAAAGAACTGCTCGATATTGGTTTGCGAAGTTCAAAAGTGGCAATTTCGAGTCATAACAGTCATAATATAACAGGAGCAAGTCATAACATAACATAACATAACAAGTCATAAGTCACACAGGAGCAAGTCATAACAAACAACGGAGAACACATTATTGATTAAATTGTTGTTATTTTATGTTTAAAAATAAAGTTATAAAAAATTTTAAAAAACGGCAAGAACTTATCGGACAACCTTATACTTTGTTCGACTGCAAAATTAACCCACAGGTATGATGAAGTTCAGAGCTGGGGGGGGGGGGGGGGAGTCACATAATGTCTATTAGTATTATGTTGAAATTTTTGCTTGAGCGCCGAATATACGCACGTGGAAGCGACTAATGTGCTCTACCCATGATTCGGGGATACATCAATCCAAAGCCTAGCGCCGCTGTATGGAAACTTCATTATGCTGAGGCACCTCGGAAGGAGAGTGCTGTATGAAGAAGCATGTGAAAGAGTAGCATTGTAGAACGAGTCATGTGTTGTAAAGTCGGGTACTACGCTGTTGCGGGACCCGACAATGTTGAGATGGTGATATCGCAAACGGGATTGGCCACAACCATTTTTCCACGCACCAGTATTTCCGAATACACATAACGTCGGGATGGATCGTGAAGAGACTTAGCGTTCAATGCTAAAGGTTGGCGCAAACTAGGTGACATTTGCTTTATGATAAGCGTACCGAGTGCGCCAACCTTCAACAGTGAACGCGAAGTCTCTTCACGATCCATGCCGATGTTACATACATCAATGCAACACATTTCGCAACGTTTCCTTCGTTGCGCACGCTTCATAAAAATACATTTTGTTTTACGCATCATTTGCACATCAGGTTTTACGGGTTCCGGATATCAAGGATATTTTCTAGTTTTCCTATGGTAAATGTTTGAGACATGATTGCCCTTGTCAGTCGGCGATCACCCCAGCGGCGGGCACACGACTCTGGTTGTCTCGAGGCACACGATCGTGGTGGTTGCTTTTTGGAGCTGCCATCTTCCATCTCGTTCCATTTTGCGCAATCCCCAACCAGTTCGTATTGGGTGTGTTCAGATGTTTGAAGGCATCGCTCCATCTTGTTGGAGAACGACCAAGTGTTCGTTTGATGTTCCGTGGGTACCAAAGGACCATGCGTTTTGTCCAGCGGCCATCGGTTCTTCTTAGTACGTGACCGGCCCTTCGATGTTCTGCGGCTTACAGCATCCCGAATTCCTGACTGTCGGCGGAGGTCGGTGCTGTAAATGTGCTGATTTCTTTGCTCTCGGTGGTTCGTCCCCGGCATAGTTAGTTTGAAGGCTTGTTGAGTTCGAGTAATCAAAATGGCAGACGACTTGTTGGAGGCCCAGGATTCAACACTATATCACATGGCGGGGAGGACGGTGGAGTCGTAGAGATGAGCAGGGATTTTTTTGTCGAATAAAAGGTAAGTAACTTCCCTTATTCGGGACATCGCCTCTCATGCAGCACTTCCTCTTTGGCTGAGTTCGGCTTTCAAATCGTTGTCCATAGTCACGAGGCGCCCGAGGTAGACGTACTTCTCCGTATCCCGAAGGAGAAGTCTGTCCACTGCAATCGGTGCTGAGTCTGCCCATCTGTTCCTCATGACTTCTGCTTTGCTGCGATTCAACATCCATTTTATGTTAATTAACAAACATTATATTATCTTTAACATCTATTAGCGTCTAGACAACGGGATGCTTCGTAGCGGCCGACTCGATCATCTCGTGCGTTGAAAAATGGACATGGCCAAGTGCCCCCTCCCCCTTTGCGATAGCACCGTCGATTCCCCCCCCCCTTTCCCGCATGAGTGATTTCCAGGGCTGAAATTGCGAAAAAGCCCACAAGAATATTTAAACCAAGCTGCAGTAATCCAAGGTTGTGAAGAAGAAGAGAGTATTACAAGAAAATAGTGATAGGAGGACAAAACTGGGGCAAATCGCGGACACGCGGACTAAGTCATGCGACGAGTTTTCACTCCACCAGTGTTTCTAGGGCATTAAGTTATCCGAAATAAGAAATAGATACGCACTCAAGAGGTATTTTCGGGTACTGACAAATGCAGTACTGAGAAGGAATTGGGAGTGTCTTGCAGTTGCGAACAGCTCCCATCTCAAATTCGCGTAGCAACGAAGATCCTCGACTGGTCGGCAGAAATGACTTGTAGGAAGTATCCAGGAAGTTCGAGAACGGCTGTTCCTAAATACGTCATTGAAGAGAATATTTTCCAAGATTTCGGTGTTTGTATAAACGGTTCAGCAGCATATCTGCATCATCGATAGCTGTATTACACGTGTATTTTAGGGGATATTAGTGCATTTAGCTTAGGCACAATCAAGGTGGTATAAAAAAATTCACTGGATTCACCGAGAGTATATCCTTCAGCGTCGCGTGGATATCATGTGGAGTGATCAACTCGTATTCTTTTGCCTGCAGCACTCTGAAAATCTCCGAACTCCTGAGTGATTTTGGAACGGTGACGTAAAGGAATGGATTGTTTGCTTCGTTTCTTCCGAAAGTGGTCTTTGTTTCCTGTAACGAATAATAATGTCAACAATTTGGAAACTTTGAAACGGATGAACGATCTACCTTTCCGAAGCGAGGTCCGTGGTCACCTATGAAGAAAACAAATGAGTTGTCAAGCTAAAATTTATACAGCAGTCTTCTACAACAAAATATTTTTGAAGGAGTACACTATTCATTAAGATTACACCCAGGATTGTCTCCCAGTCACTCACCTCCTGTCTGTTCCTTACAAAGAAATTATAGATGTCAAGGTCTCCTTTGTAAAGCCGACCGGTATCGTCATGAGCCAGCTTAGTCACCCATGACAGTGAGAACTTTGACGATCCTGGAAAACTACAGCTAAATAACATGCTACGAGGAGGCAGACGCTCAACTTTTCGGGGCCAAAGTTGCGTGGTGTAGTGCACAAGTAGGGCAGTGTACATTACTTCTTTGACATCTTCACCTCCTCCCCCCTACTCTCTTTCCTTGTGGCCTCATTATGCCCACAATACACCATGCATAAAGTGTGTCCGAATGGAATGTCCGCACATGCTGTCGGCGTGCGTGTCGAGCAGCCTCCGCGTCTGGTATTTCTTGACGAGTTTCATCCGGGAGAAAAGTAGAAGTAGTTATTTTATCTTCATCTATTGTTTTCGTCTCCAATTCCCTTCCTAGTCGTTGACGAGGTGAGTCCCAAATCTAACAAATAAGGTAACAAGGAGTCCTTGTTACCTTATTGGTTAGATTTCGGTAGCTATGTGGTGGGACTGAAGGGTTGACACGGCTCTCGTGGGGGGAGGAGGGGAGGATTTCTTTTTTCTCTTGTTTTTTTTCATAAAGGATAGACTCAGCTAGTTTCTTGCGGTTTTGAGGAGAAATCAATCAACAAATCAGTACTGTGCTTCCTTTTCGCTGTAAAACCCTCTCTAGCTTTCAAACAATTCAAAAATGGTGGAGGGGAAGCTTACGAAAGGTGGTACTCGCGACACCTGCGAAGAAATGGAAGCCAAGCTCAACAACAAAGCCCTTGGAAATAAAGCGATTTTTTAAAAAGAGTTCGATTGCCTGCGGTGAAGAAAGACTTTTCTTTTTGCAAAAATATGCATGAATTTCGCAAAATTCCGGAATTGTTTAGAGGAAAAAGAGGAACGGATTAGTTCGTAGGTGTTAACTACAAATTACTATGAGAAACAAACTCAACGAATCTGAAACGAACAAAAAAACAAAAAAGTCTATAAAATTCTCCTCACCGAAACGGGTTCTACCCCACACAATGGCTAGATCTCACCCAAGATCACAACTGTGTTACTCAAGACACCTCGTAACAAAAACTCACCTGAAGTGTTGGGGAGAGAATGGGAGGCGAAAGTAGTAAACACTTACAGCTGCAGTCAGCGTTCCTCCGTTAGGTGGAACTGGTGCAGAAACGAGCCACACCACGGTCGCTCGGCGCGCTCGCCGACTGCGCGTGCGGACATTCGTATTCGGACGCACTTTACATACCATTGTTCCGTAAAAATAGTGTATTCACCTTCACTCACCCTTATACGAATTCAAAAACCGTTCAAGATACTGAATCATATTATTGTGAGATTTGGAACACGATGCGGTCTCATGTGCGATTTTCAACTTTCTGTCCATCGTCACCAACAGATCAAAAGGCCTGAAGGATGTTCACTTGGAAGCAAAATTGGGGACAACTGACAGTGATTTTGCCCAAGAAACTCATAGAATCGATAAATACCTATATGTGTGCTGGAACTCTCGTTTCTCCAATCCTACGCAATTTGGAAAGTTCAGCAGACTGGCCGCGTAGTCTTGTGCTCCAAATGTCTGCAACATACAAATGCTTCAATGAACTGTTTTGTTGTCAAAAAATTTTTGTCAATGCTCAACAATAAAGATGAGCCACTGTGCTCCCTAACTGTATGCTGTCACAAAAAGGAGAGGAAAGAAGGAGTCTGAAACTTTGGCGTCACTTTCTCTAACAGGCTTACTTTTGATGACTCTATCAAGAAAATTACTACCATAGCACATACCAGGTCTAACTTCATACTGCGTGTCTTCAAGCCATGCAATATGGCAACCCTTTTCAACCTATTTGCAATGTATCTTAATGGTCTCCATCTAAAACAATGCCTGATCGACTAGATCTAAAGTGTTCAAAGTAGATTCACAAAGAGAATATTTAACAGAAATGGTTTATTCCGTATTGGCTGCAAAGAAAGATTGCTCAATCTTGGTACAACCTCCTTGCGGCTAAGACGGGTAATTTCATTTTTTCATCTCAGTTCTGCCTGCGATCATCTTAAGAACCAGAATCTGGTTTTTAAGATGATCACAGGCAGAACTGAGATGAATACTAGCTTCTTTTCTCACACAATCCTCATTTAGTGACAGAACGAGAGGTCATCATCTTCGCCTTATTGCAGGAAGATTTCGAAGTCAGGGTTACAAGCAGTCGTTTCTGATTCGCGTTGTTAAAACATGGAAAGATCTGCCGCCATCAGAGGTGAATCCGACGTCTTCGGCAATGTAGAATCGAGGGCTTGAAGTTGCTCTCAGAACAAAAGGCTTGTCTGCCCAATTATTTTTTTTCGTAACTGGCGTGGTCATTGATTAGCAGCAGTGTTAAATAAGCTACTATGATACTATATATGGAATATCCATTCTGGCAATAAGGCAATCGAACCTATCATATCTATTTGGCAATCTTTGATCTCTACACCGAATGTTGTTGATATATGCCTTTTGTATTTACCGAAGTATAATTCTATGCTGCCCGCCTAATTGAAAAAACCGTGCTTCTAATGAATTCAAGGTCTGCTATTTTTCAAGTAGGATATTCGTCAGTCATAGTTTGAATATCTAACTTCTCCCTCAGGAGTCCATAATTCTTTCAGCAGTCAGTGCTATGTGGGCAAACCATTATATTCATTTCTATCAATATTCAAAAGATGCCTCAGCAACAGTTTCAACGGTTGAATTTCAAAGCAGGCCTATGTCAGAGCCCTTTTAATCAGTGCTGCGCTTCTGTGCTATGCATGAGGTTATCGTTCATGTTCTCGTGTCACGTCAATCTGCGATGAGCATTTTTTTAACCAGTGTGATAGCTTATACTACAGGCACACCCGAATCAGTGCCATGAGTTCGTATTTAGATCAAAGAGGTGCCCCTGCATCCGCTCGTGAATGGCGTACTAGTTGCGCTGGATCGCGGTAGGGTTATCCTACAGACAGCTGCTCAATGGTCCAAATCTGGTCAAATCCTCAGTTTGGGCCGAAGTAATGCTAACGAGGGGGGTCAACGAGAGCTCTCCTCCATTCTGCTTGAAGAGCAACAGGAAAATAATTTTTGATTGCTCTATTTGTTTCTATTTATTTGCTTAATTACCCATCCCTTTTGGAACCCTACAAACTGTTGGCTGCTATGAATATTACTCAAAACAGTTATTTTTTTTTCTCTAAAAGATTGGCCACTGAATCTCGAGGAGCTTATAATCAAAACGATAGATCTTTCAAATAGAGGCACTGTTTTCGCAGGCGAGAAGCTTAGTTTGTTTAAGCTTCTTTTTTAGTCAATCTGGATGTATATTGATTACTTTCATGTTTCTGTTCATCGATAATTATTGACAAATAAATGATAATGATAACCTCACTCTGTCCTGTATGTATGACACTCATAACTATTCATGGACATTGGTCATTTGCAGTCCTTGTGTGTTGCGAGACTGTCACCGGCTAGAGTCCCCCTCTTCCCCAGTACGCCTTTTTCTCGCCTCTCTGCTTGTTTTGCTTGTGATATAATTCATACAGAAACCACTTCATAGACGCCTGACGAAGGGCCTAACAAGGGATTCTTGTTAGGCCCTCCGTCAGGCATCTATGAAATGGTACACATACTACTGAATAGCAGGGCGCAATTTCAATATACTGTAGGGGAGGGACAGTGCTCCAATATTCCAAACTCAGAATCGGCTGAATGCATCAGAACTTTGCAGGAGACTTCCCGAAGTGGACATTTTCATAGCTTTGCTTAGTGCAAAAGGATAGACGAATGGCGATTTTTAGGACGTTCAAAAAATTTCTCAGATTGAGCTTAAAACGTTTTTCTAGGGGTTGTTTTGGGTGCTGATTAAAAATCTGGGGTCCATTTGTCAAAAGTAGAAAAGTTTCGTCTGATTTGGTCCGAAGGTTCGAAATGGGACAAATTTGCTGACCAAATTCGGCTTTTGACGATTTTGAAAATGCTACCATGAAATCGCCTCGAAACTTCTAAATAGGGGTCATCCGTGCTGCCTAACACGAATCTGCGACCCATTTATCGATTTTCGATAGATTACGGTAGGTTACGGTGGGTCTATGGTAGCTCGGTCAAACCCTCAGATTTGACTCAAAATTTCTCAAGTGGGTCTTATTTGGGACGCTGAACACGAATTTGAGGTCCATTTTTAGATTTTCGAAAATCTAATGTAAATAGCGCCAGTTAAAAGGCAGTATTTTGTATTTTTTTGTTTCTTTCTGCCCCCACAACCTTTCATGGCTCCTGACTTTATCCAGTGTGGCCTTTTCAATTATTCTTTAATTTCAACAATAGTCTTGTGGTCGGCAGTTGAATCGTCGCCCCAAGTCTTTATTTGCTTTTGTATTCACTTCCATGGTTCCAACTCACTACTTTGTAGCTTCTGAGCACGTCGACAACGGCGTATAATAAATAAATAAAAAAAGTATGCCCACCGTAATCTACAGTGAATCTTAAGTCTGGCGAGGAACAGACCCCAGATTCGGGTTCAGCGCCCTAAATATCCTCCAGTTGGAAGTTTTGAACCGAATCCCAATTTTTTTTTGAACAACTCCAGAAATTCCCTGATCTTGTGAAGCCTGACCTTGTTGTGAAGCAATGAAAATGGCATTTTTTGGAATCCACGGAGCCAATTAGCGGATTTCAAAGACGGGTCATATATGTGCTGTCACAGACCTATGGGAACAATAACATGGTTTTCCAAATCGCCACGGGAAGGGTAAAGCAGTCCCTTGAATGGCCCAAAACGCTGCGGATGGAAAAATTGTAACCTCTACTCCGAGCAGAAAAAAACCTTGAAAAACTATTGCTTTTGTTAGAACAACTTTGAAGAGGCCGAGGATTCAGGCCACTAATAACAATTAAGGGGTCCGGAAAGTAATGTCGTTTTCCTACGCTAAATACGAAAACATACCACTCTGATTACTTTCCCAATCTGCAACAACTGTTTTTGGATTGCTGACCAAGGATGGATAAGACTATTTGACAATTTCTCGATCGTCTGACACGGAATTGCTTCCACTTCCGCCCCTGACACGTTGATGGTCTCCCTGGGGCGGCATGCATGAACGCTGCGAAGAAGGTCAGGGAGCCGCTCTGCGTCCTATGCGCGCAGCGTCGAGTCACGGGACGGTCCCTACGTGCATGGCGTATATTAGTGCTATCGTGGACGTAGACGCACTTTCCCCTGCAAACTCTTCGCGAGCATTTTCTGTCATTCCGACCGCGTTTGCTTCCAGTTATTGAGATGCACGAGTTGACAGAGAAGTGCCAGAAAGCGACTGGGATGACAAACAATGCCGCTCTACGTAGAGTTTGCTGTAGCGAGTGCATCCGCGACATACCAATATACGCCATGTACTTCGGGGCCGTCCCGTGGCTCGACGCTGCGCGCATAGGGAACGGGGCGGCTCCCTGACGCTGCGCGCATAGGGCGCGGGCGGATCCCTGACCTTCTTCGCAGCGATGATGCATGCCGCCCCTGACCGATAGGAGTCGGGAAGGTCAACATTGGAAAACCACCTTAGGCGTTTACGAGTGGCAAGATCGTTCTATCCCGAAGTCTCATTCACTCGTTTATTTTCTTCCAAAACCTAATCGAGAGCTTCTTCAAATCCGAATTTTATTGGCGATATTTCTGTGTGTTATAACATTTTTTTCAAGCCTGTAATAATCAAATACATAGCACACCCGATCAACTACATAGCAGGGTCGTAGTCAACAATCGTCGTCAACAATTGTACGACCCTGCTAGTTGATTAGGTGTGCTATGTATTTGATTATTACAAAGTTGAAAAAGGTGTTATATCACACCGAAATATCGTCCGTAAATTTGGATATAAAGAAGCTCTCGATTTGATTTTGGAAGAAAATAAATTTACGATCGCCCAATTCATTTAGATAAACATGACAAATGTTTTTTTGTAGCAACTGTTGCGTTACTTCCCTTGCGAAACTCAAAAAGCATGCAATACTGGATGTGTACCTCTCCTGGTATTTGGCTGGCCATTCTACCCAGAATAATAAAAAATGTGATTCAATTCTCTATAAGAAGTGCCCAGATTCAAAGATAGTCGAAGAACCTACGAGCGGTATAGTCTTATCGATATGCAACCCTGATGTCTAAAACTTTGCCAACTAGAAACTGGCACATTTTTAGTAAGTTCTCGATTTTGATTGCACAGCAAGGAGCGTTCTCTTTCTCGACGGAACATTGTCATCATCAGTTATATTTTAGCGAGGCCCACCGCTTCGCTGCTGGTGATAATCGAAATCGAGAGCTCGCTAGGGATTCCCCAAAGTTTGCCTTGCCTTCGCCGAAACAGGGAACCCGATCAAAAAGAAAAGAATGTGGTTTTCTGCGCAAACGCTTTTGTTTGATCGAGCCTGCTTCGACTACAGTATACGGTCTTTTCCGTTAGAAACGGTATCGTACACACAGCATTCCAAGACAGTAGGTTTGCTGATAACGATGAGAAGCCGGCGGACTACAGTTTTCTGTTACCACAGCGACTCATCGAGTTACGAAATTGCAGCAAGACTTTACCTCCAGAAAACACCAAATGCACCCTTTAAAAAGAGCATTGCGGATTTAGAAGTCTCGCTGGTTATATCCCGAACCCATAAACTGAGGCCATTTGACCTTTCTGTTGGAGGAAACAAGTACGAGAGGCCATTATTCGCCTTGAAGGATTTGGCATCGACCTCGTTCTGAATGGCTACGGTGATGACTACGAGCACTTAGACCATTTTTTTTCTACGGAAACCCATTCCACTTGGTCACCTGGCGCATCACGACTATGCGAAACTGACACTCATCGTTATTCAAAAAAGCTCCAGGAACTCATACCCAAGAGAAGAGAATGCCTTTAAAATACAAGAAATTCTCACCACAGTCAAATCTGCATTTTTTCATAGTAAATAATCATTTGGCCAGATAGGTAAAAAATACTGAAACTGCTAAGACGAAAAAAATTAAATGAGGAAGTGAAAAGTTGCAGAAATGAAGAAGTGCCTATAGCCGGTCAGTTTTCAAAACAGGAGAAATTCCCGATTCCCGTACCTTATAGCCAACATTCCGATACTGTATTGGTACATAGAGAGACTCATCCAAGTACTTGCGGCAGTAGGTCGAGTAGGTCCAATCGGCAGGTATCGTATCTTCATCGACTAGATCTCGTACCACAGACTCCGTCGTTTTACCTGTAAAAACACACAGGTCAGAAACTCAATGTTTCCATCAACTTGGCTGTCTTGGCAATAGAATTCGTCAAGCCAACGCATGCACAACTTCCAAACTTTCCAAATGTTTGTTGTTTCATCTACGACATTATTTTTGTAAACAACTGAATCAACGAAGTGGAGTAGCGCAACAAGCGCAAAACGACACATAGGCGACTTGGGGGACGAACGCGATTCTTCCCCGAACCATTCATCCGTTCATTCATTCATTCATTCATTCATTCTTTCATCGAAATATATGTATGTCGGAAGTGCATGCACCGCGGCTTTGCGTTATAGCGTTAACGCGTAAATGCATTACCGGGTTAACGCTTTTTTTGGGGAAATGACCGATTAACGAAATAACATTTTTAGTAACGCACCCCTTGGTAAGCACTAGTGTTGTCAAAATAGTCGTTCATTTGAATATTCAAATAATCGAATACTCAAGAACTGGATTATTCGGGTCATACGATTATTCAAATATTCAAGAACTGGATTATTCGAATATCCAACAGAAACTATTAGAATATTCGACGAGGTTGCACCTTATTTTGCAATGATTTTCCAGCGCGGCAGTGATCGATATTGCGTCTGCTTTCCTGTTCGGTGAAGTTGGTTCCTGAACGGATTCGCCTTCAACTTACCTTCAACGATTACAGTGCACCCCACTTAGGCCATTTTGAGGTCGTTTCTCACTCATTTTTTCTTCTGTTTTGATCCCTTTATTGGTTTCTCATGTCTTATATGTATTAAACCAGAATCGTATAACTGATGTCCGAATCAAACTAAAAACGATTTTTGAATATATCCCGTGCATTCAGAGAGATCACGATTTATAGGAAATAGTGGCGATATAAGGGCGCTACTATTCGGGTTTCATTCGGATGAATCGTATATCCACGACCGTTGCTTTTAGTATGATTCGAATACTAGTTACCCAACTCGGGCACAATGTGTACTCTGATTTTGGAGGGGAAGAAAAATCCGGGTTAAAGCTCAAATCGCGCGGGAAAGTGGGGTGGGGGGGGGCGTAGAAAATGTGAGTATAGTTACTGTCATTCTCTAGGCCAAATTCCGGTCCGCATTTGCGGACTATGGCTTTTGCATCACGCGACACTTGAGAATCGTGCTGGACCTCTTGGTCCCGGCACGATTCACCTTTCTCCCAGCGCGATTATCACTTGTCGCATGATGCAAAAGCCGTAGTCTGCAATCGCTGACCGGACTTTGGCTCAGAGAACTATAGTAATTGAGTTGGAGGTACTCAAAGAATGTGAATAAAGTGACTCATAATTTTAACATAGTAGATAGATAAGTTGAGAAATGAAGGGTCTGAAAATGTTCCGTTGTCCTTACAGTGCGTTTCAGCGCAGATTTATGGTGACCTTCAGTGAATTTTTGTGCTTTTCCTGCTGAATACTCGAATAAGTATTCGAATATTCAAAAAAGGTATTGCTTTAGATATTTAACTACTACATAAGTCGCTTCCTATTGCCAGACCTTACTTTTCCTTCCAGATGACTCTACTATTCTTTCACAGACCACCCACAATGGGACTGAACCATTCGACATTCTTCAAAATTTTACGATAAAAATAACTTCTACTCACCAAATAACATTACAAAGCCATTCGGTCGACTGTTCGCTCCTACTTTGTTCAGTTTTCGGAACTGTACTGCCTCCATGGCGTTTGTGAGAAAATTCACTGTTCGTGGTAAAGCTCTGCAAAACGATTAAATCACTGAAAAAATTGCACATATGTTGGCATTCTGAACTCAGTTACAGAAAAATATTTTTCTTTACCTTATTGCCTGAGATGAAGCGACCGAGTCCACGAGGATGATATGTACATGAGGATGGATAGAAGCGTGTATCGCTTTCGCGCTGAAAGAAGGTACTCTGTTTCTCTGAGCCAAATTCCGGTCCGCGCTCAGAGAAAAGCTCGTCAGACTCCGCGTCAGATATTTGCCATCGGGAGGCCATCCGTACGGTCATCGGGAGGCTCCCTGCATGAAAAAGGACGAGACTCGCAATGCTGGACTCCCGCCGGGGGACGACGTGGGCGTTGGACACACGTTGAAGGCCAGAGCAAACCCGTGCCATATAGGGAACATGCAGGGTCGGGCGACCAAGTTTTCTTGACATCACGGATTTGGCCGGGTGGCAGTAACGAAAGGGCCTTTGGCTATTTATTAGACCGGAAGGGGACACCCACCCGAGGATGTTATGTAGGAAATGATAACGAACTCTTTAGTTCAATGAATATTGATATTTCGACCACTACATGCGGGTCTCCCGCTATGCCAGTTCGGGTCTCCTGATGGAGCCGCCTACGTCATCATCGCGCGTACGATGCTGGCCTCCCGCCTACCATTACGCCGGCCGGACTCCGCGTTCCCTGAGTTCTCTAAGGCCGGGATCATACCTTCCGCTATCAGCGACAGTGCTAGTCGGGCATATCGATTTTTAGTCGCTATTGATGGTAAGCCTTACGTCGGGTCGCTCGTCGCCGGAAGTATGATCCTGGCCTAATGCCAGCAGGGAGTTGAACGCGGAGTGTCCCCCGATTTGTCGGAGCAATTGCGTCTCCACACGCTTTGCGGCCGCGCGCTCTCGAGTTGGAAGAGTTTCCAGCGCCGCAGCCGCCGATCTGTTGACTCTAGGTGGGTTTTAGAAACTGGAAACTAAACAAAATTAGAGAAAACTGCATAAAAAAGTCACATCGAGTCGGCCTTGGCGCTGGAAGCTCGATCGACTTGGGCGCGCGCGGCCGCAAAGCGTGTCGAGACGCAGATGCGGACCGGAATTTGGCTCAGAGAAGCACAGCATTTCACAGTTTAGACATACACCCTTGACCTGTATATATTGATTACTGGTTCGCAGGATCTACCACAGCATCTAGGTGAAAAAGACCACCAATTCTAACAACCCGCGACGTCAGTGTACGGTCTTTAAACCATAACCCTTGTTTGCTTGAGGGGCTCCAAAACAGGCACAAAACATTGCCTGCATCACAATTGCATAGGAATTATCAAAGTTTTTTTTGTTAAGAGCGTCAAACGCATGTGTGAGAACGAATCAGTGTGGCAGTAGCTCCTGGACTTCTATGGTCGAAACTGTCTAGTATCCTGTCCGAGCAGTGAGGTCCAAGAAGTCATAAATCGAAAATCCTAGTCCCGGCACGGTGCCTATTGAACCTTGCAAAATGCACCACGTTTCTTTGACAAACTGGCAACGAACCTCATAATCGTTTTTGCCGCCCAAGTTAATCCACCCAGCCCTGAACAAATTTTTGGGTAAAGCACTTTTTTTCGGACAGCTTGCAGAGAATATACGCTTTGATTGTTGATTTTTGATGTTTTTATTGCTTCGCGCCTTTTTATGATATGGTATACGATCGTCGGCGCACGTATTGAGCGATCGTAGCAAAGGCATTTTTTTTCGGTCGAACCTCTTCATGGCTGGTAATAGCCGGCTGGGATCTCATTCACTGTTCATCTAATGCTCCTGCTAATTGATAAACAACTATGCTTTTTCGCGTCTGTAGTGCCTTTTTCGAATAACTTAATTCGAAATAAACTTTTTTCGAATCTAAAAAATTCCATGATTTAGGTAAGGATGGATAGTCAACAATACAGTATTTGAATGATGTATGGAACAGTGAAAGACAATACGCACTTCTTTCCTATAACCCAAACCGCAGTGAGCCTTATACAGTTAGATGGGCATTGACACCAAGATCTTGAATAATTTTCTATATCAGAAAAAATTGTAGACTTTCAAAAAAGGACGCAAAAGACGCGAATACGCGTCCCCACGCGGCTTCTGGCCAAATCTTGCAAATAATATAGTATATCAATCAGGTAATGCTGAAAGCGTTCAGAAGAAATGTTTCGGATCTGACTTAAGTTCACCCCAGGCGATTTATTTGTGAGTGCTAATCACGATTCTGGAGTCCATTTGTCAGTTTGCCAAAATTTTCGGCTCAATTCGCTCGAATCTAACCATCAGGGAAAATTTTTCAAGGCAAAACACGACTTTTGACATTGACAATCACCGGAATGGTGAGGCTTAATTTTTCTATCTCAGAGAGTCGGGGGGTTCTATTCGGCCACGATTGGCTTTCGACTCGACTACAAAGCGGTTGGACGACGATATGGCCACGTAATATCCTTGCGCCACGTGGCCTAATCGTCGTCCAAGTGAGAAGCACGTGGCGCCAATCATAGCCGTTCCACTCGGCCACGATACGCTTTCGATTCGACTACGATGAGTTTGGAAGACGAACGAGCCACAATGCCCATGATTAAACACGTTGATCGATCACTTCAGAACTGACCCGGCGCATGTCAGCCACACAGCACGTATATAAGGGGCTCGATCTTGAAGAGAGCGCAGTGCGCCTTTCGGGCCGCTCCTGGAAGGTGACTACGAGTCACTTTCTGGACGATTTTTGAACCACTAAGGGGTCTCCCCCACGGTCCTCAGCGAGGGAAGCTCCCTGGCTGTCGACCGTGGCGAAGGTGATGTCCCTGTCGCGGATTGCTGTGGGGGTGATCCATACTGCGGTCCGTGACTTGGACCGCATCCTTGTTGGGGGGAGACTCGCTCCCATTGAAGGTGTGGGAGCCCGCCCCCAGCGCCACGTGCTCATATCGAACAGGCCACGTGCTGCCGCGTGGGAAATAGGGTGCGGCAAAAGTTTTGCCTCGCTGCGCCACGTAGTGCTATCGAACAGGCCACGTGCTGCCGCGTGGGAAATGGGGGTGCAGCAAGGGTTTCGTCTCTCTGCGCCACGTAGTCTTATCGAACAGGCCACGTGCTCCTCGGAGCAGCACATGCTGCTGCAAAAGTTCCTTTCAACTCGATTAGGTACCCGAACAGAAAGCCTATCGTGGCCGAATAGGGCCCCTCGACTTTCTGAGATGGTGGTTATTTGCACAGCTAAAAATCAATTTGAGGTTCGGTTCGTTGCTCAGTTTTCGGTAGACAACGATAGAATACGATGGTCGTACGGTAGCTTGGCCAAAGATTCAAATTTGGCTCAAAATTCCTGGGCGGGTGTTATTCGAGACGATGAATACGAATTTCACGTCCGTTTGTCGATATGCAAAATAATATGGTACGTCTTTTTTTTTCCACGAATGGCATGAGACCCACCTTAACCTACAGTATACCTCAGATTTCCGAAAAACTTACCCCTGATTGATCTTCAGCACCCTAAATAACCTCCACATGCTTGAATTCTCTACTCCCGATTTTTTTGTGAACTCTGGAAATTGCCTGATGTCCTTGCCTTTCCCTAAGCTTCAGAATCGCTTATAACGTCAAGGAACCAATAATTCGGGATGGGATAACGCGCAGTTTCACTAAAGAGGTCCAATAACTGGTAGCAAAGGTTTACGATTCGAAGTTGCGTTGAACGCTTTGGGCATCTCCCTTGCGAGCGGTTCAGTTCGGGTTTAGATCGAATAACCAGTTGTCGAGCTCCAGTTTTGTAATCTGCGGAAGTCTTGCCTCGACTCACGCTAACTCGGCTATCTGCATGTGCACATATGAAATAGTACGTTTCCTTGATGTACATTCGGTGTGGACGAAATCGCAGAGAAATGGCTGAGGATCGCTAATATCTCGCCACGGGTCGAACGAAACGTGCTCCTCATCCATGTAGTTCACGCATCTGAAATAATTAGCTGCTTTGGGACAATAAATTATCTTCGTGAATATTATCCTGATCTGTTTCAATTACTTTCAAGGCATAATGTTCCCGAAAATCCTGGCTAGGTTACCGCATAGGCGCAGGAAAATCCCGGAACGCCAACATGAGTGCAGAAAAGTATACCACCCTTTTCTTCTTTTCAAATTTGTTCTGTCAGTGATCTACCAATTTACCGTCCTGTGATTGACTCTGGCACCGTGAACGCTTTTCAGTCGACAACACTTCCACCATCATAACGGGATTCGAAGAAAGTGACCAGTTGGGTTTCCCGGTCAGCGCATTAGACTAACATTGACTCTCGAAGAAGCAAGATCCCGACATCAAAACTTGGACAGCAGAATTCATTTGATCCGTTTTCTTTGGTCTTCACTACAACTGACCAAACTGTCAGATTAAACTAACGCGGAAACCCCGTTTAATCCCTGTACACGTCATAGTTAATGAAAGCAGTATCCGCCAGTCCATTTCCGTGTTCGGCTGATTTGTGATCCACAGGTTTTCGGCTGAGCTCTGCGGCGAATGCACAGGATTATTACCAATACTGGTTCATAAAATCTTAGCGGTCCACATACGAAACCGGTGAACATTTTGACTCTAGAATCGCCCATTCAGGATTGTTTATGTACCATTAGTCACAATCTTCGGCAATCGAGTTCATAAGAATGTCGGCCGATGAAGAAAGCGGGAGAAACGAGTGCAAATATACCTTTTTTTTCTAGGGAGACTTCGCCACAAAAAAATTATTAAACGGCAAAAAAGCATGAATATTAAGTCATAGCCCATTGATCTGGCATTATTAACTCCTACTTAGATTATCAAGTTAGTACACAATGTGCTGGCACCAACCTTGCTCGACATTCGTACTTTCGTGCACTGCCGGCACGGAGTATACGAACTCTACCGTTCCGTAGCTCAGTAATCGGAGACCACTTTTCGTTGACAGTACAGTTCTGAAATTCATATTTTTTGCTTTTCTAAGGGTAATCTCCTCCGAGCATCTTTTCCTATCAATGATTCATTATTAAATCTCATTGAATGCCATAGATTTCAGAATAGGCTCAATATTCGTAGGCAGTTGCAGACTACGGCTGTAGCGGAACGCAGCTCAAGCATCATGGTGCACGGATCACGAATAATGGTGCCGAGCAGGGTCAAGCAAACCGTTTGACCAAATGCGTTCGTTGTTGCGACACCCTCCATTGGTGGCGAAGCTTTGCGACTCCCTCCCTAACTATGGCCCCTTGATAGCAAGGTGGAACCGTTCACTGCTGAAGATGTAAATTCTCGTCAAAATTGCAAATGTCCAAATAGCGAAAAAATGGTTTTGGGCCTTCCGGTGTCATGCGCATTTCTCATACGGGCCCTTACCTCAGCGGTTCGGTGGAATAGACCCAGTAATAAAGTAGAAGAACGTAAGGCCGGTTGTGTAAAAAAAGAATAGAAAAAATCGCTAGTTGGAAAAGTGGTGTGGTAAGACCCTTTCTTTTCCAAATAGCCTTTTCAGCCTTGGTTTTCACTTTTGAAAGGCGGCAGTCGAGCATCGGATGCGTCCACTAGATGGTTATCGAAAACTACATGAACTGGATTTTTTTCTAAAAAACATTTCTTCGTGATTTTCTACATCGCCATATGAAAACAGTGAGGTAGAATATTGCGAGAAAAAATTAGAAAAAATCAAGCTATTGTATGGTAGTTTTCTATTGCCATCCAGTAGATATCTCCTGCTCGACTGCCGCCTACTAGAAGTAAAGAAATCGAGGCTGAAAAGGTCATTTGGAAAAAACGGCCTTCTTACACCACTTTTTCAAACGAGCGATTTTTTCTATTTCTCACTCTACATGAGCGGCTTTGCTTTTTTCTACTTCACTGCTGGGTCTATCTTACCGAACAGCTGAGTTGCAGCCCTTAGGAGCAACGCATATGACACTGGAAGGCTCCCAAAAACCATTTTTTTTGCTAATTAGACAATTGCAACTTTGATGAGCATTTAGGCCACCAGCGGTTGACAAACAGTTCTGAGCAATTCGTGGTTGAACATTCTGTGGTGGAGCTCAAACAAAACCGAAAGAAAACTAATGGAAAAAATCCGGCAGTGCGACCCCCTCCAATTTTTCCAGTTTGGGGGCGACCCCCCACTTCATAAAATTTCCAGCATTGCTTGACCCTGGTGCCGAGACATCGTGGGCAGATTCCGAGTTTGCTCACGCTGTGTGCCACAACAACGGGTTTGCGCGATTCCGGATGTGAAGCAAGCACTAGGATTTACTCAGAAAATCGTCGTCTAAGTGAAAATTATAAGTGGGTATGATCAGTTATCGACTAGAAGCAAGAAATACGAAGAAGACTGTAAGGCGCTATTAAGCAGAAATCATTATCGGGCTCACATCATGTTC
This sequence comes from Aplectana chamaeleonis, assembly GCA_029168955.1. Taxonomy (NCBI): domain Eukaryota; kingdom Metazoa; phylum Nematoda; class Chromadorea; order Rhabditida; family Cosmocercidae; genus Aplectana; species Aplectana chamaeleonis. The sequence continues at coordinate 3,687,214 of JAPDOI010000013.1, read as the reverse complement.
TCGTATTTTTGCCCAACATACATCGCTAGGGTATTCCCATGCATTGCATGAGTGGTTTGCTGACCGGCGCCCTAACTATAGGGCCTCTAGTCCGCAACACCTTAGGTGATGTAGCCATGAGGTTCAGGAAGTGTTAGGCCACATGCCACAACTTGCCCACCATGAACTTCTGTCCAGAGAAATATATCGCTATTGTTATGACAATGGATAGGGAAAGATCTATCAAGCAATGAAGCACCAGATCAGACCGGTGGCTTTCGTTCCATGATATCTCGATGAATATTCCATCATTATTTGTTGCTCTTTTCCCTATGCTTTTTCACTGTTGCTCTTAGGACTAGGAGACGAATCTCCTTGTCATTTCAACTCATCAGTAATAATCTCAATGTTATTTTGCTTTCTTGTTCTATTCCTTAACTGAGGAACGCAAAAACATTAGTAAATCCATTTTATCACTTGTTGTAGATCAATATGAAGATTTCAAATGTCTCCTCCCACGAAATTGGTCTCCAGTAGCAGCTATAATATTTCACGTCAGCGGAACGCAAATGCAAAGTTACACCATGTGCGGCGCGCAAAATATGGTCAACATGTCGTTATTTTAATCGAACAATCATTTCTCTCTCATTTTAGTGTTAAGCCGCTGGTTGATCCGTTTGTGGTAGTCAACTTCTGTGCCGAATCTGTGATGGCGATCGATTTATTTGCCGGATGATGGTGATCGATTGTGGTTCTTGCTGCTGATTCATATTCATTTGCAACGCTGGTATTCTTATTCTACTATTACTCACTTAATCTCTGATCAAGGTATCCACGGAAGTGAGTTTAATCATTTCTCTTCCCGTCTCGTTGCAGTCGTTTCCTATGCTGAAAGCTACAGCATCGCAATTGCTTTACGAAAACTGCAAATTGTCCTGTCTTCAGAAGAAAATCAGCGCAGTCCTACTGCTCAAAGACAGATTTTGTTCATCGCTTTCTGTGTGACGATAGTCCACTGCGATGTACGGTAAAAACGACCGATCATGAGGAGGAGGACGCTCCACTAGCGTCAAACAAGGGCACGCTAGAGTTTGGCAGAGGTTGAAGCGCAGGGATTAATGGATGATCTCCATCTGCAGTTTGGTCAGCATATGGCTCAAAAGCCACATGCGGAGGGGAAAATCTGAAAAATGAACGTGGACACTCCGAATGAACCTCAAGACAGTCTCGCACGTGTTCAAGTGTCGGTGTATTCCTGAAGAATACAGTAATGTTCTTGAAGCGCGTTTAGTTCATCAAAGCACAGTCGTGGACCCCTTGGGAAGTATATGATCTGCTTGTAGAGGCCGTATGCGCTACGCCTCGCTCGTACCCTGACTTTGAAAAGCCGAAAATTGATGGTCGTTCAATCTCACGCGTATCATCCCACACCATGTATACTGCATGAGCGGACCACTGGTCGTACCGCCCCATGATTTCTCTACTCCATTGACGCCTGTTGAGGACAGAGGAGTTCTTGTTCCGGGCTTGGTGTTGGAGTAATTATCAAGAAACGGAATGACGTCGATTATGGATCAATAATGAAAACGATGAAAAAGCCGTTCCGGCAGTCGCCGTCATGGTGGAGCGTGACGCGCGACAAGCACGCTCATAGCGGTCAGTGGACGAAGGGCTACAGTAGTCCCTTTTTTAGAAAATTTCCAAGTGTCAGCTTGGATATGAGCACACTGTACTAGCCAACAAACATCTTTTTTTTACAATTTTGACCTCTTTCAATCCCCAGTTGCTTCTCGAGTAGAGCGGTGTGTGAGTGAATGCATACGTCTGCACTGGTGAAACTCGATGAGATAATGGGACGATTTCGGAAAATCGATTATGAGTTGATCACAGAGCGTGCTTTCATTACAGGCATTGAAGAGGAAGTCACGAGGCGAGTAGAAGAAGCGTCACAGCATGTTGCACAGGTGCCTCGCAGCTTTCAGGACCAAACGGCTTTTTAAAAGCCCACCGCCTTTTGTAAGTGACTAAGGAGAAAAGTCTTGAATATTTTTGAAAAACTCGCTCGCTTTCGGACAAATGGCTGATCTCACCACTTGTGAAATCAGTGTTTTTGAAACAGCGGCTAAGATCATACGATCAAAAGGTGACCGTCACATGCGTTTTGTGGCAAACGTGGCAGACACAAGCCTGGAAAGTGCCTATACGTGAGAACTGTTGAGGCCCGTCATCAGATGCTCAATCGTCAAGGCTTGTGCTATAGATGTCTTGGTCGATGAAGGCATGATTGCACTCAAAGACTTGTCTACCGATACTGCAACAGTCATCAACATCACACGTCTATTTGCTCGCTGCAAGAAGCAGGAGAACGACTCCAAAGGAACACCGGCGAGCTGTCAGAATCATGGTCTGGCCCCGAGCATCACGATTCTTGCAAGTACAGATAGGGAACCACGATATCTCATGATTATCTCCCTATTATTTGTTGGAGTCAGATACTCTCATAGTTAATTGATTTAATCAGTATTAGCCTCGATGTTTTTGTTTGGTCATTCTATTTGTTAACTAGATGAACATAGAACCATTAGTTAATCAATTTATTCACTTGTCATTGGCCAATTTGAATAAGTAAATTGAATGTTTTTGTTCACGAATGAAGGCTGTAGCCGTAGTTATAGTAATCCATCATTCGCAAGCAAATGCAAAATCAAGCCATATGCGACGTGCAAAATATGGTGGACCTACATATTGTTATTTGAAATAAACATTCTACTGAAGTGTCCAGTCGCTGCTCGGAGGAGGACTATGATCAAATTCAACAAATCACGCTCATCAGGCTCCTGACCTATTTCTATGCACCTCTTGCTGCACTAACAAAGATATGCTGCCGTGGTATTCCTAGCCGCTACAGTGTCTGGCGTACACGTTCCCATTCAGGAAATGAAGATCTTAGAATTTCCCGTATCGTTACGTTGAAATCACCGTGTAAATTCTGCAAGAGCATGCACTATTCCAATCGGAAATAGATTTGAGTGGCGCGCAGCATATCGAAGTGCAAGCGTTCCCCACCCGCTCGCACTGGGAAAGAATCCGTTGTATTATTAAGAGGCCTATCGACCTTCGCACACATCTCGTCCCGAATTGTGAAAAAGCGCGTTCCTCACGAGGTGGTAGACACATTATGCAAGACATACGCACAAAAACATGTTGCGTTTCGTGCATAGCGTTCAAGTGGAAACCCAGCACCGCGTGAAAATGAGTGTTCGGAAATGTTCTGATATTTATATGGTGGACATTCTACTATTGTCGAAAGCCATGCTAGTCTGTATATTTCACGAATTATATTATTTGTGAATTATTGAGCAGAACATCAAAGACATTCCGAACTTTTTCACCCGACAATTACATCAAATTGCCTTCTTCAGTGTTGGACACTCTCGTGCGCACCCCGAGTCTGACAATTACAGTGACAGCCGCAATATATCACTGCCGCGAAACCCACTGACGACCGAAACCACCACTCCACTCGCTCTCAAATGAAAGTATTCTTAAAACTGAAAGCGATCCATGGCCATACCTATCTTATTATCTTGTAATAAAGTAGATAGCTCACGTTGAAGAAGCCGTACTTCACGTCGATATAGTTGACAATCTCCGGATCCCATGGATCAGGTGGAACGAATGGGCAACTGTCGAAGATGTCCTTGTCCTGCGAGGTGAAGATGGTCTCATTGAGAACTGAAAGAACCAGAGATTAGATCATCAAATCCTAACGTTGTGTTTTTAAAGAATGAGGATTTGCTCAAGTACGCTAAAACTTCAAGCCTTTTAGGGAGATAGGTCACGTTTACAAGGTACTCATGGGATCTAATACATTGGTTGATATTTATTTATTGATGCACGCAGAGGTGAGCATAATTAAGCATTTTGAAATAGAAACAGTACATCGGGTCATGAAAAAAATAAAAAAAAACGACAAATGAAGTGGTAAACAGAATGGAACTGTTAAAAGCAACAACAACAAAAAAATAATTTAGAAACAAATCAAAACACGCCTCGAAAAGAGGCCACGGACGGAAACACAACTCGCAGAAACATACGTCAACAAGCCTCATGATACATCACTGAGGTTTCGAAACGAACTATTAAAAGAAGCACACGAGACGAATTACATTAATCTCACGGTTTTCACGCTTCGCGAAAATTTCAGAAGCTTCAGATCAGAAGGAGATCTTCGCATTAGAGATTGGGAATTAGAGGAGATCTGATTGTAGCATGGAGTTCGAGAATATTGACATTTGTTTTGTGCAGCCTTCAACCGAGTGTATAAATATTCGGCTGACGTTTCGTCGTCTTCGCATTGGACTGTGAGCCGGGGAGCTCAAAGGGTGAGCCTCAGATGTGGACGAACGCACGTGTCTACATCTGAGTGTGTTTACTTGAGCTCAGCTCACTCTACGGGGTCGTTTAGACTTCCGCCGCCGAGCGGCGCGGCGAAGTGCATTTCTGTAATATTGATCACGCAATGCGGCACGATCGATATTGTAGGATTGCCCTTCGCCGCGCCGCTCGGCGGCGGAAGTATAAACGACCCCTAAGGCTCCGAAGGAGGCGAAGACGTCAAACTGTCAGCCGAATAGATCTGTACCAGACTCGGTTGGAAGCTGCATAAGACACCCGGCAATATCAGCTTTCCCTATGCCGAGATTTATTGAGAGTCGTACATGGACAGTGAATACATTAGTTTGTCGATGATAAGAGATAAAGAAGCTGTTGTGCGACGAGAAATATTGATTATTCTCTTTATCCGCAACGTTTCGGGTTATCAACCCTTCATCAGGCAACTATAAAAGCACCACATCAAAACACGTCAAATTGAGTAGCGTTCAAAGTGATTAAGAGAGTGAGAACGCACAAGTGGGTGGAGCTGGAAAGTGTTCTTTCTTCGGCAACCGGCTAGAGACCCACTAGGACAACCAATGACAGCAATGCGACGGAAGTGGCCTGCGATGTCAAATGAATCGTCAGCAGTTGCTTATCAAACTCTAATCATGTCATTGGTTGTCCTAGAGGGTCTCTAGCCGGTTGCCGAAGAAAGAACACTTTCCAGCTCCACCCACTTGTGCGTTCTCACTCTCTTAATCACTTTGAACGCTACTCAATTTGACGTGTTTTGATGTGGTGCTTTTATAGTTGCCTGATGAAGGGTTGATAACCCGAAACGTTGCGGATAAAGAGAATAATCAATATTTCTCGTCGCACAACAGCTTCTTTATCTCTTATCATCGACTACAATGAAGCTGAGGAACAATGCTATCTTAAATGATCTCAAGTACCTACAACGGCAATACCATTTTTGTAGAGATACTTTTAAACTGATGTTAAATTATGTGAGCTATCATCAGCACGCTCTCTATCTCGACGAATCTATCTCTTTCCTCCAGAGCTGCGTTGAAAACCGCTTGACCCCCGTATTCATCCGTAATATGTTGAGCCGTTTTGATGCCGATCGGAATCACACTGTACGTCATGCTGCAAATGACCTTAGGAGAGCTCTCCTTTCATCTGCTATCTCAAGACAGAAGCGTACCCGGTCGCAGTGCATACAAAACATAGTCACCCTAAGAACAACGTTACGAAGCCGAACAACTGATCAATGTTGGGAACCACTGTGTCAATATCATGGTCAGGCATGTGATGTCTTAAGAGCAACGACGAGGGCTAAACTAAGACACAAACTGAACGAGTTGCGAAGTCACTCTTTACCATCTCGCACTTTAATCATCCCCAATGCTATACCTCCGCGGCGGTGCACCATAATTGATGAAGGCGTCATCGACAATGAAGTAGAAGCAACATTAAACCTCGGTCCGAGTTTCGCTCCTCGTCCCCTCCTCGATGAGAAGCTAAAGACGGAGGTCACAACTGCTTTGCAACGGTACGCATATACCCAAAGGTGGAAAGAGCAAATTGGTTCTAGTGTACCCACTCGTCAAGAACATCTAGTTGCAAATATGTCATTTCCACGAAAACAGGCGTGTGCCCCTACCATTACCCCAAGATGGACAGCAAGATTAGCGGTGCTAGAATCTGACCTGCTCCAAATTGTTGACAACCATCGCAGGCGAAGTACACCAGACAATATGACAACACTGGAACGAGCTGGCCTGCTGAAGGCTCTTCGGCTAAAATCAACACTGCGATTTTCCGTCGGTGATAAATGCGGTGGACTTGTAGTTATGACACGTGAGAGAGACATGGCGCTGTGTCAGGAATCACTATCTGATCGAGAAGTGTACTCAATTTCAACAGCAAACGAGTACAACAACAGTTTGAAGCAACTGAACTCGACGATCAAACAGGTTCTGGACCAGAAAGTGGAGAAAAATATAATGAAACGCCTTATTTCGGCGCACCCCACCATGCCTACTTATTACCAGTTGATCAAGACTCATAAACTCCCCGCCACCAGCACGAGGGAACCGTTAACAAATGCTATGATAAGAACGCGACCGATCGTCTCTTCGTGCAATGGACCCACGGACGCAGTCAGTTGGTTCCTTCAACAGATGCTATCACCACTGCTACAATTTGTGCCATCCCATCTCGGGAACACTGACCAGTTCTTGGAAAAGCTCAAAAATACCAACTTGACGCAATCGCATATGGAGTACCAAAGCTTCGACTTCACGTCCTTATACACCAACGTTGACACTACTGCAGCAGTAGCAGCCTGTTTGAGTTCGATACGCCGACACCAGCATGAGATTCACCTCTTCAATCTCCATTTACAGGATATCGAACGACTCCTCAACACTGTCGTCAATTTCAACTTCTTTTGTTTCAATAACATCGTATATCGACAGAAGAAGGGCCTGGCGATGGGTAGCAGGCTCGCTCCACTCCTTGCGATACTGTTCATGGATAACTTGGAAAGGATTGCCTTAACATCGGATGTGATTTTCTATGGGCGTTATATTGACGACATCTTCATTGTGGCAAAAGAACGAGGAACGATCCATCAAGTTCTAACAAGTCTGAATTCACAGCACGACGCGATCAAGCTAACAGCCGAAGGACCGGGCCCTGACGACTACCTACCATTTCTGAACACTCAAATTAGAATCACCAACAATCAAGTTCAGACTGCATGGTATACGAAGCCTGCGTCAAAATCAATCGTACTACACTCGCGTAGCTGTCACCCATTGTTCATGAAGAATAATGTGATCAGAAACTTGGTGCGTACCGCGAGAAATCTGACAACTCACAAGAAGGAGGAGTTGGAGAGAAAAATAGCGCTAGTTTTGAATGAAAACGGTTACACGGAAAACACCATTCAGACATGGCGACCGTATAGGCATCCCCTGTCTAGCACTGCGCTAGTCCTCCCTTTTGTTAATGAGTCGTTTGCTAAAGATGTCAATGTGGCGGTCCGCACGTCAAACCTCCCTCTACGCCTAATATTCCGCCCTCCTCCCACGCTGCGTCAGCTCCTGACGTCTTCGAGACCATATGAAGACCGATGTAGGAGACGTGATTGCAGTTACTGTGTTGGAGATATGAAAATCTGTCAAATGCGGGACGTGGTATATAGGATAGAGTGCGACGCATGCGGAGAGTTTTACATCGGCGAAACAGGGAGACCTCTACGTTATCGGCTTGATGAACACATGAGAGCGCTAAGAACACCTCAATCCTACCCGAACAGCGCGTTCTCAAGGCACAGGACATCACGCCATCTTCACGACAGCATCCCGAGCATGACTACGAGCATAATGCACAAGAATATCTCAGACAGTGCAGAAAGGAAAATCAGGGAAGCATTGGAGATAAGACGTTTCTCGTCGCCCATGAGCAACCGAGAAGAAATGAGAGAAGCTTTGAGATCATTGAAATCGAGTAGTGATTAGAGTTTGATAAGCAACTGCTGACGATTCATTTGACATCGCAGGCCACTTCCGTCGCATTGCTGTCATTGGTTGTCCTAGTGGGTCTCTAGCCGGTTGCCGAAGAAAGAACACTTTCCAGCTCCACCCACTTGTGCGTTCTCACTCTCTTAATCACTTTAAACGCTACTCAATTTGACGTGTTTTGATGTGGTGCTTTTATAGTTGCCTGATGAAGGGTTGATAACCCGAAACGTTGCGGATAAAGAGAATAATCAATATTTCTCGTCGCACAACAGCTTCTTTATCTCTTATCATCGACTACAATGAAGCTGAGGAACAATGCTATCTTACATTAGTTTGTGTTAACCGGGGCATTTTCTGGAGCGTAGAAGACACCGAAAACCACATTTCAATTTTCGTTCATACCTTTTTGAGCACAGAGTCAACTAAGGCTGACCCATACCTAGGAACAAATACAGCACTGGGTTGTGGAGGCTTCTGAAAATGACAGTATGCCTAATAGGCTTTCGGAAGCATTGAAGGAGTGTTCACGATAAATCTCGTTTTCGAGTTTCAGTGTGAAACATTTCGCTGGCAGATACGGGGTGGATAGGGTCTATGAGAGCAGCGAAAACGGGCCAGAAATCGTTAATGACGGCCGCGAAGTGAAGATTTCGTTAGCCCAGTACGCCTGTTTAGCCCATCTGCCCCCATTCTGATGAGTTTGTGGCGCCGCGGACGTTTTCGATGGCAAGTTGCTGAGCAACTCCTCCACGTCCAGCCTGATCGATTCGCGCACATTTTAACACTAGCGCGCGCTTGCGGAAACTAGCAGTTCGCGTAAGCTCGTCCAGGCTCTGAAACTGTACGTACGTTACAAACCGCTATTTTAGCTTATTCTGAGCGTTTTTCTCTGCTGTTTCTTCACTTTTTATTTGTTAACTCACGATAATACAACTCGAATATAATATTTATCGTGAACACTGCCTCTAACTTAGGGCCTAGTTCACATCAGCGTTTCGCTTCCGCTAATTTTTGTGGACGCCTTCAATTGGAGAGATTCCAAAGCTGACCAATGGCAGACCTCCCGCTTAAGCTAGGGAAGCGACTTGCCATTGCTGCACCCCGTTTGCGCCGTCCTCTTACTCTTAGTTCGTGCTTGAGCACCTACTCAAGAATAATAAGCCCCGGAAAACTATAACAAACCTCTACGAACAATGGCCGAATGCTCCTTCTGAGGCGGATACCTGACGCGTGAAGTCTTCCTAATAAAATCGTAGACGCTCTTGTTTGTCTCAAAAATATTCGTGACAGTCAGCAGATAGAAGAACGTCACGATGAAGCACCCGTATAGAATCCACATTGGCATACGCTCAATGGCCGTCTTCAGCCGCCGTGTTGTCGCCACGTACAACACTCTCAATTCGACGGCACACCTGAATGAGATCATTGCTTCGAACGATGCGAATGGAGCGTGCAATTGGAACAGCGGTGGTAAAATTCGCGACGCTAGTGAATGGAAATGGATTGTAAGCTCTATGTTGAAGTGAACCCTACTTCCCGTTCTGGGTGGATTAGGAGGCGGAGCACCATAATAACTATGTAGTAATCCGTAGCAAAAAATAGTAGCCCCTAGTGAAACTTAATACCAATAGTCGTTCTGTTGTTCAATCAAACCTTCAATCAAGAAAAAACTGATCTATTTCGATGATTCGCATCGAGTACGAAGATGAAAGTGCACAGTCTTCTGCACGATGCGTGGCAAAGCTGCAGACTAACATAAACTCCTGCGAGCGGTCGCGTGGCGGCACGTTTCGAATAATCCCCTAGGTAGAAAAAAGTTCTCTCTTGAGCGGTCTCACTTCTCACCACGGTAGTTTTTTTGTAGATATAGTACCTATCCAAAACGAGCAGTAGCCTTCCAAAAACATGGAGCCGGATCTCATAATCGTTTTCAGCTCACAAAATAACCCCCTTGGACAAAGCTCGAGGTAAGGCACATTTTTTCAACTCTGAGCTGAGTATTAGCGTTCTCGACTTGTGCCGATTGTTGTTTGAGCGTTTACTGACATAAACCTGGTGATCCTAAAAGAGTTAAAGCCCGATTTGACTTGAAATATTCATAGGAAAACTATTTGGGGTGCTGATTACGGATCTGAGGTTCATTCGTCGATTTTCCGAAGTTTTCGACTATATTCATTGGTAACTCTCCATCGGTAGAAAATTTGAGGGCAAAACGCCACTTTTGACGATTTCCGGCTCTGGTGGTTACTCGGAGTGCTGAACACGAATTTGAGGTCCGTTCATCGATGTCTGAAAGCTTACGGTAGATTACCTTGGGTACATATTTTGGGTATACGGTGGTTTAGTCAAAGTCTCAGATTTGACTTAAAATCTCTACGGGCGATAATCGGGGTGCTGAATACGAATTTGATGTCCATTTGTCAATTTTCGAAATACTAGGATAGGTTCGCCACCTAAATGGCATGGCACCCAGCATAACATGTGTAGAGCGAACCTCACAATTTTGACAAACTACCTCCAGATTCTTTTTCAGCATTCTAAATAACCCCTTCAGATAAGTTTTGAGCCAAATCCGTTATTAGAAGCCGAAAATTGCCTGATGGGACTTTGCCTGATGCACTTGCCTCCTCGCGAAACTTGAAAAACGCTTACAACCTCTTGCTATCAGCAGCTCGGTACGGGATAGCCTCCAGTTTTACTAATATACTATAATATGAACTACCAAGTGTTTGTGATCTACCTCCATCGCGAAGGAAGCCAAGCTGCGCGTCTACTTACCCGCTATTCGCCCTATCATGATGTACGGATCGGAGACGTGGGCAGCACCGAAGACGCAGATGGAAAAGTTGGATTGCACGGAGAGGAAGCTGTTTAGACTTTTGGCATTGAAAGGCAATTCAGGCGCGATGTTTTACTTCGCAGGAAGTGGAATAGCGACCAATGGATGGATTGTGTTCAAATTGTGGCTGAGGACCGTGACAAATGGACACGGCTGACTACTAGGACGGCACACCTCGGTGAAGATGAGGATTGCCCTCGTCAGGCGAAAGCCAATCGATTAAAGGCATGGTTCGCGATGAAATTCGCTTCTGAGCTTTCAATATATGATGGTATCCTTAGTCCCCACACAACAGGCACATTGAAAGAACCGCGAAAAAAGTTATTGGAAACTGCTTTCCCAGACCCCTTTTTCTTAATTTTCAGACCCCATTCAACCAATCGATCAAGAGTTGATCATGGTACGTAAAGGCACCTCTAGTCGCCGTGGCGCGGCGCGGGTAGGGCCTCACCACGATGCCACTAGCGGTGGATGTGTACAGTGACAAGCGCGCTCCATCGCACCGCGACGTCCCAGCCACGCCGCTCGACGGCGACTAGAGGTGTCTTTACGTAACATCAGAGTTGATCGCTACGAATTGCTGTGCGACCCATGATCTCCCGATCAAATCCCGTTCATCTTTCTTTCAGCTGATTTTCAAGGGAGAAAAGTTTGACCGTTATGTGCAGAAGAGACATTCCTGACGTGATCATATAATATATTTCATCAACTTCCACTCACTTGTACTATATCTTTTGTTGATAAATTACTTTCTTTCCTCATTTGGTGAACGGAAGTAACAGATGATCGACCCAAATGCCAACCCCCGGACCCATAAAGGCTTTTCAATTGAAAAAAAACTGCATTTCGGTTCAATTCTGAGACTGCAGATTTTGTGAATGGTCTTATCAAGGCCCACTTGAATTTTATAACACAAAAAGAAGAATTTGGTTTTCAGCGCGCGCAATGCTTTGAGTCAAGTAAGTCATGGACTACACAGCTAAAATCCCATTATAGTCTACAGAGCTGTCTACGTTTACTCTGAACGGTGCTGTAGTACTATTCGTTTTCTCTTCTCATGACTCAACCGCATAGAAGCGAAATCTGCTCAAGGAATCCCAATACTGACTAAAAAATGAGAGGGAAAATTGGATTCAATGCAGAGTGGAGAGCAATATTCCACTTTTTCATACACAGAAGAAACAACCACCTGCTCTGGCCCAGGATAAGGACGAATGTTGGGTTCACTCGACTCACTGTGCTGAGAAGGCCTTTCTCTATAGCTGAATATATATTAGGTAAAGACGTGAAGAAAACAAGCAGCCCGTGTAAAACAGTCCACATAAAATGTGTTAAAAAAATCGTTCAATCGAAATTTCAAAATTTCCAAGTAACAGAATGCAAGATTATTGGAAAATTCTGAAAATCGAGTCAGTTGAAAACTTGATTATTCTGATCTTCGACAAATCTATAAAGTCGAAAGCTCGTTTTTTTTGAAAACTTGAAAATTCGATTCAGTCCAGGACTCGATTACTCGGAAAAAAATTGGAGTTGCACTACGCAGGATTAGGCTGCAAATATTCACTGTGTGAATGCTTCAAAAGCGTTAGTAGAAGATAAAGCAAGGTTTACCGCGAGCACAAGCGAAAAGCTGACAAATCCCGTGCGCAGAAAACTAATTTCATAGAAACACGACTGGTAACTGAAGGCATTTGTCCTTTAAATCAAGGATGTGCGGAAACTTTTGAAGCTCAACTAAAATTCCCGTTCTATACCGCATCGTTTGGTGCCTGGCGGCCCGGTTTAGAATAAGAAATCCTCCTCGAAATTTTCAGATGTTTCGCTATTTTTCTTTGCGAACAACGAAAAAATGAAAAAAAAACCAAAAAAACGAGAAAGACGCATTTATGTAGCGCAGTATAGCTGCAGCTCTGTGAAGAACAAATTTGAGATACAAAATGATAAAAATTTTGTTTTTTAGATTTTTGTTTTCAGAATTTTCCCACATTTCTGTCTCGAGAATCCTTACTGAATAAAATTCTGAAGATTCTCGTCTCGAAATTCTCGAATGACTGAATTTCAGGCTATGATTTCCTGTAAAGTCAGAATGGAAGATTCCGGATAGTAACAATAGAATTTGCTGAATTAGCAAGTTAAATCTTCTTCTTCTCAACACTAGGGCCGGTTTCATCAACGATAAAACCGCGGTTCTAGGGTATATTTTATCCCGAACACTCTGCCTTCCTCAATGATCTATGGGGACAGGGGCTCTCTACACACCGCGGGAGGAAAAGCCCCACCCTCCGTGGCTCTAATTCCACTCGGGACCACTTCGCTCGCGTTGAGTGGCGTGACGTTTCGAACTGCAAAAAAAGGACAACTCCCCCCTCGGTGTGTAGAGAGCCCCTGACTCGATCTATGCCACTCTCTCGCCACTACAGGCACAATTAAACCATGGTTTTATCGTTGATGAATCCGGCCACTGTTCTCCATTTGTTCATGTAAATTTTCGAGTTTTCGATTATTTGCCGTAAAAAAAGAAAAAGACCGAGCTATTTACAACGGTAGCAGCATACATTCTCAGGCGATTCTCGGCCTCGAGCCGCACCGAATAGGAATCGGAGCCGCCTGACAGTTCGGCTCGTTCTCCCAATCTCCGGGCTACTGCTGTTGCTGTTCGAGCCAACCGGAGTAGCCCGGACAGCAACAGCAGTGGCCCGGACAGCCACAGGAGCCGACTCGCAGATTGGAAAAACTAGCCGAACTGTCAGGCGGCTCGGGGCCGATAATCGCCTGAGTTGTACTCGTAAAACGCGGCATGGAAATGGTGGAATTTCCAAAGAAAAGGAAAGAAATATCTCTACTTTTCAAATAAGCACGGATGGAATAGAACGAAAAAATCTTGTAGTTCAGTTTCTCTAATGGATCACTTGTTCGGATATTCTAATGTTTGAAATATTTTGGTATCATTCGAAAAATTATTCAATTCATCCTCAGATTGATGCCTACAGTAGCGGATAAGGTACATAACCTCTGGTTCCGAGCCAAATTTACTCTTCCTCGCGCGCTTGTGCACGCTCAGCAAGAAAGTATGGGAAGAAGGAGACGCAGCATACGTGCGCCGCACGCGATGCACGGAAATAAGTTTCACTCGGGAACAGTGGATGCATATCTGAGCGCGATACAAAATCTCTATCTCGGAGTATGAAAAACAGTTCGAAAAACAAAAACTTCAGAATATACTCACTAGGAGTAGTAAAAACGAAGAAGCTTTGAATAAGAAATAAAAGGAACAATTATAATATACTACCACGAGGGGAGAAATCGAATTTTAGCCCACACACATAGGGCATACAATTAAGAAAACACGAAATAAAGAACGAACATGAGAAAAAATTCAAAATGGAGGTACTTGTGATATAGCCAGCGGAAACATTACTTATAAGAGATTGTTACCAACCACCCGATGATTTGGAAAACCGTGTATCCATTCTTACAGGTGTGCCACACTAATCTGTGCTCGAAGTCCCGAAGTCGATGTCCTGAACGCACCGGGGAATCCCGAAAACGTGCGTTTTAAATGCTCCTCGGAAAGGTACATAAGGGTAGCCTCTTCAGGAAATTCGGAGAGCATTTAGAGAAAACTTTTCCGGATTTGGTTCAAAACTTTGGACTGGGTGTTATCAGGACAATGAGCACGAATTCTCTGAGAGATTTGGCCGAGAAAAAGCCGCGAAATAGCCAACCACGCTCCGCAGAAGCTCCTAGGGGGCTATTTCGCGGCTATTTCTCGGCTTCTAACAAAACTGACAAGAAATAGCCGAGAAATAACTGAGAAATAACGAGAAGTAAACAAAAGTAATCTAGACGCAGCCGTCGTCGGCTCGCCGAGCTGCCATCCGGGGCATCCAGCGGTTGGGCGAAGTCTACAAAGGCTGAGTAAGGTTCAAGTGCCTCAAACTTGGGTACTTGAAGCGACGGAGGTGTTGACATCTGAATTATGCCTCTGGGATGCATAGTATACTTACCTGGAGGGGGATTACTTCTCTGCTATTTCTCGGCGAGTATTATTTCGTGCCTATTTTACGGCTATTACGCGGTAAGCAGGCATTTAGCGGCTATTTCTCAGTCAAAACTCTCAGAGTCGCCGCTACTCTGACGCTCACTGTAACTCACAAGGGAAGGATCATTACATGTCGTGGATATTCCAAACGAAATATGCGTCTCTAGAATCTATTTTTGACGCAGAATTCGAATTTTCACATTCCAGCTGCGAAACGTTCCTCTAAACGGAGTTATGGGCTTTTTTAGATAGATTTCTATAGCTAGACGACATTGCACCTGCCGCAATCTGTTGAAATCTTCTGAAAAACCGAAAACGGACCACATATTCGTGTTCTGCACCCCAAATAACCTTCCTGGACAAATTCAAAGCGAAAAAAATAGATCTTTGGTCACTCAAAAGTGGGATTGAGCCCCCAAAACCATCTACGTGAGGATTTTTTTGAACACCCCAAGAATTGCTTTTCAAATGCCATTTTTCCCATCGCAAAGCTATGAGAATGCACCTTTTCTGAAAATCCCTAAGGAACTTAGGAAATTTTGAACACGAGCTATCGATACGCAGGACGATACTCACAACATCAAGAACATGATTTTCTGAAACATCGGGGTAAGTGTTGCACAATGTCTTGTTAGAGAATCGAAGAGGTGTAAACTTTTCACGAAAATGATTTAAACAAAAAAATTCTTGTAGAAATGAAAAGTGTGATGAGGTCTAGGAATCGAGAGCCAGCAATAACGGAACGAAGGAATGGAAGTGAATACGATTAACAAAAGTTCAAAAAATGTGCCTTTCAAACGAATAAAAAGAAACAGGTGTACAGCGTCGCTGAGATGTCGTTTTCTCGCGGAAGTCACTGCGATAGTGGTTTGAGGGACGTTTTTTCAAATCCTCTGTTAGAGTTTAATATGAAGTTATACGACAATAATACATTTCATCCGGGCCACTTGTTCGAAAATTTTGTGCGCACCCTAGAAAACGTCCTGATCATTCGAAAATATATTTAAAAAATATATGAGGCTTGGAAATTTGGGCGAAAGTGTGCGTTTGTTGGATCAAAAAAGTTGAATTATCCTGTATAGTTCCAAATGAAAAATTATATTGTTGAAAAAAATCGGGAAAAACTACACGAAGACTTTAGCACTCAATTTGTGGAAGAACATGTGGTGAGAGATTTGGGAGAAGCGCCCTCTGATGATAGCAAAAAGTCTATAAAAAACCTCTCCCTTGCCCCACACGTTGTTCGAATACGTGATCGAAGAGATGACGGATCCGAAGGCCGAAAAGTGTCGTTCCGAAGGGCGTGGCGATAGTGGCTGCCGTTGCAAAAGTGCAAATCGCCACCGGACGGGAGCAGATTTTGTGTTCTACACAATGATTTCCAGGTATCTTGGAGGATAGCAGGACCACTACACTACGAAAAACACAGAATTCCTTTTCCACGTTTTTGGTTGGGATTACTGGGCGGAATATGTGTTGTGCTCGCTAATTTGTTAAAACTTTCATCAAGAGATCTCACAGGGAGATGCCATCAAAGTGGGGAAAAATGAGAAATTCCTAACATTCGCAAACTGTTCACAGATCTACAATGTTTGCTACTACTCTATGAGTACCTTCATCTAGGTCTGGCTTAATCAACGATTAACCCTTGGGTTAAAGGCAGCAGACACGCTCGAAAAAGTTGCCGAGATTACTGGGGTCCCCAGTAGAACGCTAACGCCATTAGAAGCGTCAAAAACGAGTCAAAACTACTAAAATTGAGCAATATGAAGTCGAAAATTTTCGACAAGTCCGCCCATGAGCTTCGACAACTCCGCACCCAAGACAAACTCGTCCAGATTCATTGTTCGAACACGGTCACTTTGGCTAGTTTTTGAAGCCTCCAACGCCGTAAGGGGTAGGATATTATTTTGCGACACACGGTCTCGTCGATCGTCATAGCGACAGGGATCGCCTGTCGCGGAGTTCCCGCCTTTGAAACCTGCTCTTCATAGTGAAAGCGACAATGACAGCGACAAGGTTTGCAGTGTGGCCGAGATCATACTTCAAGAGACGAGCGACGTGACGCAATGTTTACCACCAATACCGACCAAAAATCGATATGCTTCTCAGGTATTGCCACTGTCGCTCGCCGCAGGATGTATGATCCCCTATAAGGGGTCCGCAGAGTTGAAGTCGCGGCGTTGCTCGCAGCGACGAACAGCACTGTGAGATGCAACATCGATTACATTCGGCGACGATGGCGACCGACGCGACGTGAAGGACGACGAGGGGGCACCGCAGAGTGTATTGACGCCGCGACGGCCCTACATCACTGCCAGCGAGCGGCAACCGACGCCGCTACGATAATGTTCCGAAACATTTTTGTCGCCGCGTCAAGGCTGACGCTCGGCGACCACTCGCCGGCCTCTGCAACTGTGCAAACCCCTTATGTCAGCCTCCCGCGGCAAGTCGCAGCGACAGATGCGCGTTAACTGTTTAGAGGTCTGCACAACTGCAGGCGCTGAGCGTCAGCCTTGACGCGTCGACAGAAATGTTTTTAAACATTATCGTCGCGGCGTCGGTCGCCACTCGCTGGCAGTGACGCAGGGTCGTCGCAACATCAGAACACTCTGTAGTGCTCCCTCGTCGCCCTTCACGCCGCGTGGGTCGCCCCGTCGCCGAATGTAATCGACGTTGCAACGCGCAGCGCTATTCGTCGCTGCAAGCAACGCCGCGACTTTAACTCTGCATACCCTCTCTCTACGACAACCGAGGTCGTTCCTCCGATGCAGGTTCCGCCGCGATTTGTGCTAGATTGCATGTCTGTCGCTCATGACAGCGACAAAGTATACCATACCTCTAGGCGCTCTAGTTTAGATCGTAAGAGTCTGTCGGCTTCGCTATTTCAACCGTTTTGTCGCTGATATGCGCCATTTCAGCCGCGCGGGCATGCTGCGGTGTAACTCGTCCACTTCCATCCCATAATGGAAACAGCCGTTCTTCCTTCATTTACAAACAGTTTTCGCTGTTTTTTGAAGGTTTCCCATACTATCACGTCCAAACTTTTGATTAATGTCATAGAATCGATACCACTTCTAGGCTAACCATGATGAACAGATGAAAGTGTTCACTATAAGGATCCGAAGAAGGTCAAGGGACAGTCATCCCTAGCCCATTGCTTCACCTTTCATGAGTTCGGTCCTGATAAGTACCTAGCATCTATTGGGAAGTTATCCACTCATCAGCCTTGAGCAGGGGATTTTTGTTGTTTAGGGTTTGTTTCCACCAATGTCTGCAGTTCACTTCAATGTACTGTGCACCTCTACCTCGCCATTTAGGCTACTCTAAAAGTCACCCATCGTCTGATGGAAAAACCACATTTTTTTTTGGTCTCAATCTCTTGTTTTAACCAGGTCAAGGCAGTTCGCAAAGTCTGATACTTCAATGTTGTGCATCCATCATGTTATTGTCCCATGCAAAAGGCTTCGTAGCCTTTTGCATAGGACAAAAGATGGGCCCTTCCGTCGGTCATCTAGCACAAGGAGGAAAGCGCCATAACACTTGCAAAGAATTCAGTGCTGAATACGGTTTAGCTTGAGAGTTCCTAGCATCGAAACATGGGCATCAGGAGCTTCGCATTTGAAGAGAATTTTTAGTAGAAAAAGGAAAAAGAATTCAATCATTTGCAATACAGCTCGTAGGTAGTATGTGGAAAGTTTACTTTACATAGACTTAAAGACACAGTCCAACCTCAGAATCGATTTTTCGTTTTTTCTGCCTATCTTGGAGAAAATTTCACGCTGATCACAATGGTGTCTCCAGAATCGCTCGGAACTCACTACGAACGGGGTTACGGTCCCTCGAAATTTCGATTCTGAACGGCTTGATGTTCTCGGACGAGTTGTATTGAGCCCGTGTTTCCTCGTTATTCGCAGCCATCGTTCTGTAGCAGGCCACAATATAAAGCCAGACCGAAAACAAGCCGAAGAACATAGGCTTTGAATGAAATCATTCGCGCGTCTCTTCCCTATCGGGGTCGGAAACCTGGCGGTGGGCGTTACCCATATTTTCTTTCGAGGGGGCGTGGCCGACGTTTTCCTAGCTTTTTCTCGCTTATTTGAGCGAATTGAGACTTCGCTCTTGGCAGGGTTGCCATAGCCGGCGACCGGACCATAATATCAAAAAATTACCTCTTAAGTTGGACTGTGCCTTTAAAGGCAGGGTTCGCGATAGAAACGAATTTTGAGCTTTCTTCATGAGAATGTAGATTTGGTCACCACAGAAGGGAAAGTAAGTGAAAAAACCCGCAAATTCGCCGGAAAACGCTCAAAAACAAGGTATAACGGCTAATTGCCGGTGTCGGCCGACCCCCTAATTAACGAGATTTTCATTAATGCATGCTTTCCCGCTTTTCATTTTGCTACCAAAGTGGTCAGTAGTCTCCAGAATCCCTCAGAGATTACTTTAGAACCAAAATAGAAGTTGAAAAACCAGGCTTTTACACAAATTTCGGTAACTGGGGGCGGGAGGACACCAAGGAATAACTTATTCCTGGGTGTTTTTTCTCCAATTTTTTACATATTTTCACTTTTGTGATGGCCACCATTCCATGGGGATATCGCAACAACCAATTTTATCGAGAACCCTGTCTTTAGGTCTCCTTTTTGATCTATTCACCTTAACCAATTTTCTCAGGTCTGAAGAGATAAATTGGATACAGTTATAAAAGCCTCGTTTACGCAAGAAAAGAAAGAAAAGAGAAGAGCCTCGGACGGGTTTGGATGATCAATAACCCCGTTCCTCTCTTCACTCTCAGCCTCGCTCTTTATTCTGGTCGGCTCGCAAACATCGGTTGCAAATGACGGAAGTTACAAGCCTCGGACAACTCGTCCACCGTGCCTCCGTAGCTCAATTTTCGAGGGACCATACCTCCGTTTCCTGAGGGTCTTGTACGGTTCCAGAGATATCATTGGAATCAGCGTGGGACCGTTCTTAAGATAGGCAGAAAAACAGAAAAACGTTTCAGAGGTTGGACTGTGCCTTAAAGTACTGAAGTGGTAAATTGCAACAACAAGAAGTGCAAACAGGAGAATCACGTATCTCCAGACAAGAGTTTTTCCAATGCTTCTGTAGTCGTTTTGTTTCTACCGTGAGTACACATAGCAAACGATTTTTTTCAAAAAGCAATGAGGTGGGCAATGTGCTTGCCTCTAAAAACCTCTTGGAGTTTGTTTACCAGATGATTTGATATGATGACTCTACGTGAAAGTTACATATTTCACCTAACTGGTAGAGATTAAAGTGAGTGCGATATAAAGGTGTGACATGTGCGATTGAGGTTAAAACCGTTTTCTATCCTACTGTCTGGCTGCTCGCAAAAGCTCATCCCCAAAGTGTGGTGTGGAGATTCTTCACACTACCATAATGAAACCAAAAAAATGCGCCAATTCCGGAGGTGGTCGAGGTCGGAAGAAATCGTTTTCCCACCTATGAATAAATGATTTTTGAAACATTTGCAGTACCCTGGGACCCACTTTTGGTACCAAAAAAAATTTCTCTGGTGGTCAGAGTCCAGAGGTGGTGAAGGCGAAAGTCGTTTTTCCACCTAAACAGAAAAGATTTTTGACGGTTATGCAGCATTTTCAAGCCTACTTTTGTTATGAAAAAAAAAATTCTGCTAAGTCTCTGGACCCTTAATAGTTAAGCACGAAAAAAACTATTTTTTTCGCAGATCCTGTCTACGTGGAGTTTATTTTGAAGCTTCCTACAGGTACTACTCACAGCCCCAGTTCGAGACCACTTGCTGTAGATTGAACCGAGAACGAGCTACTGAAATGTCTTGCTCCCTAAGACCGCTCTTACCTCCTTGAGTAAAATTTCTGGTAATTCTTCCTGGGAGGGACTGCGGGACATTTTCTAGTACAACTTTTTGTGGGAAACAGCTTGCCACCTCATATCACCCAGGAAGAAGCACTTCAATGCGTCATTTTTTGCGTCGAAAATACCCAAAATCTCTTCCGGACATGGAGCTGCCAGGCACGAAAAAAACATTTTCTCGAAGTTATTGTCCATATGGGGTTTATTTTGGAGCATTTCGCTAGTACTAATCACGGCCCGAGTTTGAGACCCCTAGCACGTACTATACTGTGCTTATCTGGGCCCAACACGCTCTGCGGCCGCGCGCATTCGAGTAAGAAGAGTTTCCAGCGTTGCGGCCGCCGATCTGTTGACTCTAGGTGGGTTCTAGAAACTGGGAAATAAACAACATTGGAGAAAACGGTTAAAAAAAGCCATGTCGAGTCGGCTTTGGCGCTGGAAACTCGACTGACTCCAGCGCGAGCGGCCGCAAAGCGTGTCGAGCTGCGAATACAAAAAGCTGACCGGAATTTGGCCCAGAGAAGCACAGTAGTTGGGCTTAATAGAATAATCGAATCATCATCCGATGGAGAAAAATCGACTTCGATTAAATCGATTTCGAGAAGTTGAGGCTTCGGATAAATCGAGAAGTCAATCATTCGAAGAAAATTTCAGGTTGCCCAGGTATAGAACCTACATACACATAGGTAAATAATGCCAAACCCTCGAAAATTTAATGCGAAACAGCAATGAACAACAATATTGTGGACGATGAGTGTGGTCAGCAGATGACAAGTGCAGGCTCGGAGGACAGGTGACTAATTGAAGATTGTAAAAACATGATGAGCGACGTGCGTGACGAGAATAAACATTTCAAAGCTACAAGAAGTGCACCGAAGACAGAAGATTGGAGAATATTAAGAAAATTAGAAGAAAATCTTGAATTTGCAACTTTTCTCTGGAACCAGACCAAGGAAACGATTAAGCTAATTAGTAGGCTTAGCACCCGCCAATGACGAATAAAGGGGTTAGCCGAGAAGATGAGAAGCCGGTACCAGTTTCCGTTGAGACGCAACGGGTGAAGGTCGCGTCATAGCCCAAGATCGACATAGATGATAGAGATTGGTGGCGTGGTCGTTTGACTTATGGCACAGTTTTCGGAACTGTCACGGCACGCTTTTCTGAGGATCCATCTGGGGAAAATGATGCAAATATGCTTCCGTCACATATCATTTGCTTTTGTACCATACCATGACGTAATTCTGCCTCATGAGATAGGAAAAGCAGCTGGACTTATAGTTTGAAGAGGAGTGTTCAGAGAAATTGTTAGTATCTTCCGGACCTCCGTAGTGAAAATGCCAAGAATCTCCCCGGACTGCTGGTTCCAAGAAGTTATAAACTTAAAGGCAAAATCCGATCAGATTTTGACACCACCGAAATTCGGGTTAGATAGATTGGGCTGGTATAACTGGACACCGTTCAAAATTTTCACGATCTCTAAGTCCGTATTTCTGGAGAAAACAGCCTAATCATGGCTGGAATGACCGATAATTGCACAGCACTTTTGAAGAATGCGTGGACAACGGCTAAAATATGAACGATGTCCACACTTTTCTGGCTTTTCTGGATCATCGGCTCACGGAAGTGGCTTTAATAACTTGAAGAAGACCCGTTTTTTACGCAGTTTTCGCATGTTCCTTCGGACTACCTGCACCATGAGCACAGATTCAGCGGAAAATCTCAGAATCGAAATTCTGCCCGAACCCTGCCTTCAAGGCTGTCGTTTTGTATACCAGTTGTACCTTAGAAAACGTGCTGCTATCTTTTGAAAAACTGAAAATGGGCCTTATAGTCGTCAACAGCCTCAAAAAGAGTCCCCTTTTCAAACTTTGTGTGAATGAAATGTTTTCGAACTTTGGACGAGGTGAAAGCGTTTTCCACCTGCACGTTCATTGACCGTTTACTTCTACCAATAACGGGATTCTGAAAGCGTATAAGAAGAATTTTGGAATCAATTGTTCAGAGCCTTCCATCGGCGGAAAATTTGAGGGCAACACGCGAGTTCTGCCGTTTTCCGCCATGCTTCGATAAATATGGCTCATATTGTTTCTCTAGGGGTTTTGAAGTGTTTAACACAAATCTGAGGTCCTTTAATCGATTTTCGACGGATTACAGTAGATTACGGTGGGTATTCGGTAGATCGATCAAAGTCTCAGTTTTCGCTCCAAATTCCACTGCGGGGGTTAATCGGCTTGGTAAATAGAATTTGATGTTCATTTGTCGATTTTCCAATTGTTGAGGTAGCTTTTGCCCTCTCAAATGGCATGGTGCCCACCTTAACCTGCAGCAAACCTAATAATTTCGGCAAGCAGACCTCAAAATTGTTTTCAGCATCCTCAATAATCCCCAATACACGCATGTTTTCAGCCAAATCCGGATTTTTTTCAAAAGACCCCAAAAATTGCCTGATCGGACCGATTCTTGCCTTCTCGCGAAGTTTTAAGACGCTTATAACTTGGAACCAGTAGCTAGGGTAGGGATAATACTCAGTTTTACTTTGGAAGCACAAGAGATACTAATGATGTACTGTGCTCCTCTAGGCCGAATTCCGGTCCGCGATTGCGTCCCGACATGCTTTGAGGCGGCGCGCTTTCGAGTCGGAAGAGTTTCCAGCAGCCGCCGAACTGTTGACTCCAGGTGGGTTTTAGAAACTAGAAACTAAACGGAAGTGGAGAAAACTGTATAAAAGAACCCATATCGAGTCGGCTTTGGCGCTGGAAACTCAAATGACTCGAGCGCGTACGGCCGCAAAGCGTGTCGAGCTGCGAAAACGAATTACTGTGCTTCTCTAGGCCAAAGTCCGGTCGCAAAGCGGACCGGAATTTGGCCCAGAGAAGCACAGTAATTCGTTTTCGCAGCTGCGTTGAACGCTCTAAATACTTCCCTTGTTAGTAAGAAGGATTTTTGAAAAGCTATTGATTTCCCCTGCCGGAACTGGAAACCGTAAAGGGACGGATTACATTTTTCCACTCGAGTTTAAAGGCAGGGTTCTCGATATAATCGGTTGTTGTGCTATCCTCATAGAATGGTAGATCTGGCTATCACAAAAGTGAAAATAAGTAAAAAATCGGAGAGGAAACACTCCGGGACAAATTATTGCTTGGTGTCCTCCCGCCCCAAAATTTCGGGGTTTGTGTAGAAGCTCGCTTTGTTAACTTTTATTCTGCATCTAAAGTAACTTCCAAACATTTCTGGAGACCATTGATCACTTTAGCAGCAAAATAAAAGGAGGATAGGCAAGCATTCACGAAAACCTCGTTAATTAGGGGGCCGGACGACACCGATAATTAGGCGCTGTTCATTGTTTTTGAGCGTTTTTACCGCGAAATTTCGGTTTTTTTCACTTATTTTAACTTTTGAGATGGCCAAATTTACATTCTCTTGAAGAGAGCTCAAAAGGCGTTTTTTTCGCGAACCCTGCCTTTAATCCGATGTCAAGATTTCATTGTCATCAGTTCTCACTCTCGATGCGATATCACCACGCAGCATTAGAATGTCTATATGACAGAAAACGTGCCTATTCGTAACACTTTTTGCAATGTTTACAAAGTCTGCAGCAGGATGTCGTCGATATTTATGAACCAATCGGAGCACAACGAAGAACGCTCGATTTGCCCATCGTTTCTGACAGGCGCGTCACATCAAGAAACCGATCAAACTTAGAAAAGATACATACAAAAATCACATTCTACGCATGTGTCTCCAAACAAATGCAAAAATAAACAAGGGACGCGCGGTGAAAAATGAAATTCTAACCAGATTGACACGAGGCGTTCAATAAATTCCCATGGAATGCAGATTGAAATTTTTGAACGTATTTTTGTTTGCGTTCAGGATTGGTTGTGCCAAGTTCCTATGCCTTGTTCAGGAGTAAGACATGTTTGTCTTCAAAAAAATCTCTAAATACTAGCGCCCTAATGTACCTTGAACTATCCAGAAAGGCATTTCTGAGCCCAACCATTGACAAGGACAATCCTTTCGGCGAGAAAAAATCTTCACGAATGCCCTACACACAACTGAGATAAATTCCTTCGTGCGCACTCAGAAGGAAGCTAATTTTAAAAAAGGTGGCCATTCCAAATTAAATGAGTATTCCCAGGTCCATTTTTGGTGATGAAAGTCTGAGGTGCGTCCGCTGGATTCAGTACATACGTACACATTTATTTCACGCTAAGCTTCCCATCGTGGGACATTTTGAGAGCCAAACGCCAAAATGGTTTTATTTAGATATATTTGAAGTGTGTAACTTGAATCTGAGGACTGTTTATGAGATTTTTATAGATTAAGCTGGATTACGGAGTATACGGTAAAGTTGTCAATGTCCCAGAATTGCCCTAAACCTTTACTCTGAGGCTTATCTGTGGTGGTTCACATGAATCTAACGTAATTTTTTTGATTTTAGGTTGCGTCAGCTGAGCGGCCAGATTCCTCAATACGAGAACTGTCCCCCAGCTTCACACAACCCAAGCCATGTGACTTTCCTGCGTGGGAAAGATGGAAGTGAAGCCAAAGACTCGGAAAGTAGCAAAATTTGGCGATGAAAGCTCACGTCAGATAGCATATCTTGAAGCGAAAAACGGCCACTGTGAGCTACGTATAACGTCGGCATGGATCGCGAAGAGACTTCGCGTTCACTGTTGAAAGTTGGCGCAAACTCGGTGCCATGTGCTATAACATAGGTGCACCGAGTTGGCGCCAACCTTCAACAATGCACGCGAAGTCTCTTCCCGATCCATGCCGATGTTATGTATGTTGTACGAAACAAATGAGGTTTCCGACCTATCTCCGCAGAAAGAAACCTGCTAGATAATATGCATTTTTCATAAACATTGTTTTTGTGCTCGCCAACACGCGCTAACGTGCAGCCACTACATATACATGCGCAATTTGATTTTATTTTCGATTGATCGACTCTTCGAATAATTCAAAAATCACACTTTTTCGAATGATCGACTCTCCGAAAAAAAATTCACTGTTTTGATCGACATTAAAAAACCGTTAACCCTTCCATTTAGAGTCCACGTAATCCATTTAGTCTGGTGAATGGACGGGGCTGCGACAATAGATCGCCGCGCGCGATCGAAACCCAGTTGGCCGGTGATGCCGCCGAAAACGCCCGGCCAGGCGCCTGGTCCATGCGCCGGACTGAATATAAGTAATACGGAAACCATACCAATTTTAGCGGTACAAGAAGACGTAACAGCCGTATAAAGCCTTTCACTTCCTAATCAGCCCCCTACGCTACTTTCGCCCATGCACCTGAAAATGAACAGCACAAAAATGATTAGCTAAAACAGAATTAGTTGAAAAGAATATACGCAAAAGTAATTCACGATTTAGAGAATTTACAAAATAAACATGAAAAAAAATCGATGATTTTGGGATCTGGCTCTAGAGTCTAGTGTTCA
This sequence comes from Aplectana chamaeleonis, assembly GCA_029168955.1. NCBI lineage: Eukaryota > Metazoa > Nematoda > Chromadorea > Rhabditida > Cosmocercidae > Aplectana > Aplectana chamaeleonis. The sequence goes on along the minus strand of JAPDOI010000013.1, from coordinate 3,661,135 downwards.
TTGTCCGGCGGAAAAACGTTGGGAACGTGAAACACGTGAAAATTAGAATTTCGAGGAGGAGCCAAAATTATGAACCAAAAAAAACTGGTGGGGTGCTTTTAATAGAAGAGAACTCAAAGCTTTCTGAGACAACTGCCGAACGAAATCTCACATATGGGAGGATGTTTGTCTGCATGAAGGAAATGGGTCTGTATGGAGGAATCGCTATTCCTATTATTTTTTAAAGAATCCAGAAAGTCTTGCGAGCGGCCGACTTTTCGAATAAGGGGAAAATCACACTTTTTTAAACGATCGACTTTTTAATTCATCCGAAAATCCCGTTTGTCGAATGATCGACTTTTTGATTTCCATATCCGGAGTATTAAATTTTCCAATAATCAACTGAATCGATTTAATCGGAGTCGACGTTTTTCAATCGGATGATGATTTGATCACTTACGTTGGCCTAAGTAGTTCCGGTCCGCAATTGCGTCTCGACACGCTTTGCGGCCGCGCGCTCCCGAGTCGGAAGAGTTTCCAGCGCCGCAGCCGCCTATCTGTTGATTCTAGGTGGGTTTTAGAAACTGGAAACTAGACAAAATTGAAGAAAACCGTCAAAAAAGCCATATCGAGTCGGCTTTGGAGCTGAAAACTCGATTGACTCGAGCGCGTGCGGCCGCAAAGCGTGTCGAGACGCAGTTGCGGACCGGAATTTGACCCAGATAAGCACAGTATCCTTTGTAAAAAGTCGTAATTCTCACGTCACATGTCGCGAGCGGCGCGCGCGATGCTGCTCTCTAAGTCTGTCATGCGCTCTTTAGCTGTTTCTAACCTCCGCTCCGCACCAGCACGCGTAAAAACCATGAGAGTTCCGCGTTTTTACAGCTTGTATAGTAGTCACACTGTATTCCGACTGGAATGGCCACCTCTACCGAAATGTTCTCTATGTGAAAAAAAGGAAATTCGCAGTTTCCCTATTAAAGACATTGTTCACGATTAGGAAGTTTCCTGTTTTATTTTTCGAAAAAAAAAGCGTGAGCTTTCGGTTCTTGTACAGGCCATAAAACGGCCAATGTCTCACCGTCGACTGCGTAACACGCGCTGCGCGACCGCACGCGCGTCGGAAGCAGACGGGTTTTGGCCGCCGCGCGACGAGTTTTGCCGCCGCGCGACGTTTCGGCCGCCGCGCGGCGGCCGAAACTCGTCGCGCGGCGGCCAAAACTCATCTGCTTCCGACGCACGTGCGGTCGCGCAGCGCGTGGTACGCAGTCGACGGTGAGACATTGGCCGTTTTATGGCCTGTAAGAAGAGTAAGAACGGAAGTATGTACGACAAAAACGGCCAGGGAGTGGGTAGCCGGCAGATGCGATCGACCCGCCCACGTCACATGACAGTTTCACCACAGGAACAGTTACTGAATTTTCGAAAAAAAAAATTAGCAAACGATTCCAACATCCCAGCATGTGCATTGGCAAATCTTAATTTTGAAGTTTTCAAGAAACGAGGAACAGAAAACAAAGTCAATTCTCTAAGAATTCTGAAGCGCAAAACCATTTCCGACGTTGGGTTTGACACTTTGTTTGCAGTCTCCCGAAGCACCCCAAACACTTGTTATAAAATATTTCAGAGGTTCGTATTTTTTCTCCGTTAATTGAGAGTTCTCTGAGGACGTTTTCCTATTAACCTCTACTTCGTAGGCTTACCTATTCACAAATATCGAAAGCTAGAATATCGTGAACACTGCCTTTAAAAAGATCATTGGTGCACGCTAATGAAGAATGAAATAATCTGCGGGAACTGGTAACCTATTCGACTTGTTAGTAGTAGCGATTAAGAACGATTCTCATGTTTCAAATGAATGATAGAAATTAAATGATAGTTTAGCAACAAATCGATTGAACCTTCAGGTAGCTACATATATGTAATTGAACGAACAGAATCGTGAGATTCTGACTTACCCTCGCATCATTGCGGGTGTCGAGAAGAGGCACTTATGTACATCGAACAGGTTCTACTATACCATGTAGTCAGAGGCAATGTTTTCGGTGATTCTATGAGTGCTAGCATAGTTGCAAGACTGGTCTTGCATTTTTGGGAACTGCAATTATCGCGGCCAGATCTTCCGTAATATCGCAGTTGAAGGAGATTATTGGCCCAACCATTTGGCAGTATTAGGTTGTGAACAGCAGTGAGTTAAACACTGAATTGTACATTAACCAAAAAATCGCCTTAAAGGCAGTGTTCACGATAGAAGTCGTTTTTCTGTTTTTCCGCCTATCTTGAAAACGGTCCCATGCTGATTCCAATGATGTCCCTGGAATAGTACAAGACCCCCTGGAAACGGACTTATGGCCCCTCAAAGTTTAGCAAGGGAAAATTGTGGACGAGTTGTCCGAGGCTTGTAACTCCTGTTTTTTGCAGCCAATGTGTGCGAGCTAACCTGAGTAAAGAAAGACGTTGAGAATGAAGGGAAGAACGGGGCTTTTGATCGGAAACCATCCCTCATTTAACTACAAATTCAGGGGAACTGTTATAGGACGTGGGCGGAGTGGCCCAATGGGTCGGCTGGCCCACGAGATTTTCACCCACTTACCGGCAGTTTTTCGTCGCACTTTCGTTCTGAATCTTCTTATAGGGACCCAAAGCTCACGTTTTAGTCAAAAAAAGGGGAACTTTTCCTTCGTGAACACTGCCTTTAATGCAAACAGTCGAGTGGGAACTAGGAATTCAAGAGGACCGCCAGTGAGGAATTCATACAGGTACAATTCACTATTTCGAAGTGTACATAGCTGAGTCAGCTGGCAGTTAAGTGGTGCAGTAACCTTCATTTACAGCCGTGTATGTTGTGGTTGTGCGGAAGGAAGGATTGGAACACGTGCCGTGACATTGACCGCAACGATTCACCACATTTTACGACGACGGTCAGCTGAATGAGGACATCAAGTTGCCACCCTAGGGAACACCCTTCTTTGTACCTTATGGAAAGCAGGATGTTCACTGGCAAACGTGGTTGAATAAGAATGTTTATAGGATCGTACTACGTCCTGTAGTAGAATGCCTATGTCATTACAAGGAAACTACAATTAGCCAAACTGGTCATTTCGAATGAAATGCACTTTACTAGGAGTAGTTTTTGACGTAGAGTCCAAATATGCCCTTTGCAGCTGCATACAACCGCTCTGAAAAAAGTTATGAGCATTCTTTCTCTGATTTTCGTACCTACATATTGTAACCTCCAAAAAAGGGCAGTAATCTTTCCAAAATCCAAAAACAAACCTAAGAATCGTGTTCGGGGCCCAAAGCGACCCCTCCAGGCAAAGTTTGGGTGGAAGCAAATTTTCCGAACTTTCTGCACGCTGCTAGCGTTTTGGACTTGTAAGGATTTTCGGTTTGATCACGAATCTGAGATTTGTTTGTCGTTTTTCCAAAGTTTTCGACTAAACTCGTTCAAAGCTTCCAAACGGGAGGAAAAGTTGAAGGCAAAATCGACTTTTGACTATTTCCGGATTTTGACAAAAGATGTCGCTCAAATCGTTCCTTTGGAAGTTACCGTATTTCCTCTAATAGAGATACACATCTATTTGAAGTGCACCTCTAATAGAAGTACACCTTGAAGAGAAGGCTGAGTATTAGAAGTACACCCTCTATTTGAAGTACACCTCTATTAGAAGTACATATAAAATAGAGGTCCGAGAATCAGGAGTACACTCTTTCAAAAGTACACCTCTTTTTGCAATGGACTCGAGTAAGTGTTTGGCAATTCGAATGGGGCACTTGAGAGAGTTCAGTTTGCACGGGATGTTTTTTTTTATTAGGAGGTTTGATTATTCATAAAAACACAAAAAAACTATCGGTCACCCCTTTCTCGGTCAAAGATTGCTGGTATGGGACAACTTCCGAAGTAACTTCAACTAACTTCAAATGACCAAGGGGAATTCCCCCGAATCGAGGGGAGGTGGAGGGGACCTCCGGCCAGCAGGTCTTCTCTTGTTCTCCCGATCGCCAGTATTCCCCATGGTGTCGCAACCCAACACCCCTTGTTTATTAATTGATCAAAAATCAGCTTCCAAAACTCGCTGTTTTCAGCAGCTTCCTCTTCTTGGAAAACTGGAATAGGGCCAAAAATATTCACTTCTAACAAAAGGTTATAGAGAAGCCTGTTATCTCCTCCGAAATCCGGGGAGAGATACCCTAAACAATCCTTGAGTGGCAGATCTGCTCCCTCCATTTGCGAAATGCGAGACCATTTTGAGGCCGGCCAGTTTGCATCACCTTATACACTGCGGCTTTGTTTTCTCGTTCATCACCCTCGGGGGGAGACCATTGGAACAACCGTGAAGCGAAGTTCCCTTGTTCACCCCCGAGTCGACTGCTTCGAACGTCATTCTTTGTGCATAAATTTAAGGGAGAGGGGCGCGATGTCCCCTTCCGGGGTACGTCTCGCTCCTCCCCCCTCAAACGAGTGATAAAGATCAAATCAGGTCGATTTTCCACGGAAACTCCCGCACAAATATCTGAGGGATGCGCGGATTCGTTTAGGTTTGATTGGGTTTTACTCATTCAAATTTGACCTGTTTTGGCGCAAGACATTGACCTCAAAGGCAGTGTTCACGATAATCTTCAATTCTGAGATTTTTTTTAAATCGATTGTTTGGCCCCTGAGTAGAACTGCAAAGAAGAAGAAACGGAGAAAAGCGCACCAGAATGGCACGAAATCCTTTGCTCTCACCCCGCGTTTCTACTCTCAGTGGAACTGTGTGTTGTAAGCAATGAAATCGTTCGTGGATCCGTCTTTTGCAATTCTTCATATTGTGTCGCTCCGTTCATTCCTTCGGGCCCTAACTAATATTGTTTTGCCTAAAATATTCTCCCATTTTTGATTAGCCCCATTTTTCGCAGGTGACAACCACCGTGAACACGTTCATCCAACCGGACAACTAGTCTAGGCCAGGGAATAGTATATCTGAATTAAGACGATTTAGTGCGTTTCTCGCCGTTTCTTCGTAATTTTGGTGACATTTGGTAGCCAACGCATTGTTTTGAGTGGGAAACTGGGGAACGAAAATCATCGTGAATACTGCCTTCAACGGTCCTTGAAACACCAAGATTCCCCAGCGTAATGAAGAATGGATGATTCATGTTGTGGAATCGTTTATATGGAAAAGAAATCAGGAGCCACTAATGGTAGACTTCACCTACAGTGGATGGCGAACGCAAAGAACTCGCCTCTGGAAGAGCTGTGCTCGAGTCGCTCAAGAACCGCGCTTTTTCAATCGCTCTAGACGGCTCGAAAGGCGATCAGTTCAATTGTTTTTAAGCCTAACAAGTCGATTCCGATTGATCTCTTTCTCTCCCATAAAGAGCGTGTCAACAAAATCGATGCCAGACTTATATCACCTGAAAAAAAATTGACTTGGGGAGGGTGTGATAAATGGTTTTGAAAAAATGATATCAGTGATTGTGAAAGCCTAAATTCGATTGGGCCTAAGTGGCTAAGTTTTTGGGGATGCGGTCTAAAATTTCAATACATACAAACTCTCGGTGTTATACTGGAAAGCTCTGCCAGTAATGCGAAAATTCTACCATTGGAAATTCAGAAAATCGTGCCGATCAATAGGAGTACACCCTCTATTAGAAGTACACCTCTAACAGAAGTAGACCAAAAAGAAAGGGCTGAGAATTAGACGTACAGCCTCTATTGAAGTACACCTCTAATAGAAGTACATATAAAATAGGGGCCTGAGTATTAGAAGTACATGTACTTCTTAAAGAGGAAATACGGTTTTCGGAGTGCTCAACACAAATTTGATGTTAGTTTATCGATTTTTTACAGCTCACGGTAGATAACGGTGGGTATACGGTAGTTTGGTCAGAGTCCCGAATTTAATTCAAAATTTCTATGTGGGGGTTATTTGGGGTGCTGAATACGAATTCGATGTCCATTTCTCGACTTTCGAAATGTTTAGGTAGGTTTTGCCCCTGAATGGCATGGCGGCTACCGTAACCTACGGTAGACCTCAGAGTTCCGACAATCGGACCCCAGATTCTTGTTCAGCACCCCCCAGAATACACCTGCATGTATGTTTTTAGCTAAACCCGGAATTTTTTTTTGAAAACACCCTAAAAGTTGCCTGATGACTCTTACTTTTTAGCGAAGCTTTGAAAACGTTCATAACTTCTTTCACAGTGAGTATAGGCGGCTGCGATGAGCATTTTCGGACTTTATGTGCAAAAATGGCTCTATAAATTCACATTTCATTTGGAATGGCCAGTTTCACCAAACTGAGCTTCCTTGTTAGAAGGGGTAAAATTAGAGCCAGAAAGACCGTTTCTAGCGATCAACTTGGAGTTGGAAGTATTAGGTTTGTCCGAAAGTTTTTACATCGATGGATTTTTCTCATCCGTCCCTTATCCTTTACTCAGGTGTGGTATATAATTCGAAAACAAAACTTGTTCCTTAGACGTATAATGGGTAGAGTCTATCGCTACCAATAAATTGACCTGATTCGGAATTCATATTAAAATACGGAAGAATTTTGGTTTCCGAAAATCTAAAATTGTACCTATAAATCATCGTCTGCTTTTTCGACGACGACTTTTGAGCATCCAGCTTTATAGTTAGGTTTTGTGGACATTGCAAAATCTAACAATAATAATTTTTCAATTATCCATCATTTTTTCAATCCCCGAAACAAAAACCGAATTTTTGAGAAAAAAAAGGTCGATTGACAGAACAAGTGTCATTAGGAAAGACTATGCCCATAATACTCGAACATGGATTTGGGTGCCCTAAAGTCGTTGCATGTTCTATGAGGATGTATAGAAAACGTCATTCTTCAGAAATTACGGAAAAGTATGGGGTTCTCATCATCAGTGGATTTTCACAGACCCTTTTCAGTAATGTAGTCTAGTAGATTGCGTGCACAAACACTCCATGAACTTAAGTAGCCTTGAAATGTAGATGGAGAAGAAGGAAGGACATTTGAAGAAATTTTAGAAACCAAAACACCTCTTCATTTTGATGTAACGTTCGATACAGGTAAAGTTTTCCGAGTAGCGATGTAGATTATCCAACAGAAGAAGAGCTGCGCATTCGGTTTACGACACTCAATCGAAAGATCACAAAGGCAGCGAGCACTCGTCGCTAGAGCGCACTATTACGCAAAATCGATGGCCGTTGAGGGCACACGATACACTAGCCACTCACTCGCCTAAGGCGTCGTCTAGGGGTCGTTTATACTCCCGCCGCCGAGCGGCGAGGCACAATGCATTTCTGTGATATTGATCACGCGGGGCAGCACGTTCAATATCGTAGGATTGCACTTCGCCGCGCAGCCCGGCGGCGGAAGTATAAACGACGCCTTATACTCCCGCCACCGAGCGGAGCGGCGAAGTGCAAACCTATAATATCGATCGTGCCGTGCCTCTGGATCAGTATAACAGAAATGAAACCTGCCGACGGAAAAATAGACAGCGCCTCAGGAGGTGTTCAGACTTTCCGCGGCGCGAAGGTACATGTCACTGCATCGCAAAAACCCCGTCGCGCAGCAATCTAAGTATGAACGCCAAGCTAACACTCAGCGATTACACGAAATCGCGTATGTACGCAGTTTTGCGTATATATTATATGACGTATATGAAGTTTTTCGCGCTTGCTCGACTAAAACATTGAGAACGATTACTCATTATGCCTCTTTCCCTGTTTTAGTCATGACGATTCATTCAAAAAATCATCAAAAGCACAAAAGAGGTCCGTCAACAATCTCGCCTTCGCGGGAAGCCAATCGCGTCGAGAGCGATTCAACCCGCGCGAAAGCGGACTGCGCGTCGTTTTGAAAGAATCACGCCTCTTCACTGTGCAAACGAAGTCGCGTGGTTATACGATGCCTTTAACATCCAAGGGATCAGCGCGTGTCCTCACTGCTCACCCCATAAACCAGATTTTGTCGTTTCTTGAAAAAAATGCTTTTCCATTGCAGGTGGAAGACCCATACTAAAAAGAACTTATGTTGCCGGTGCGCAGACATGAGGCGCCTTCATATTTTTTATACTGGTTCATCCATAAAAAATCTCGGTCTTAAGCCCACTGAAGTGACTGGCCGTGTGGCGCGCGGTCGGTTACGCAGATTAGCCGTGGGATGCCTGGTCTCTTAATGTGCTTATCTAGGCCAAATTCCGGTCCGCAGTTGCGGCTCGACACGCTTTGCGGCCGCGCGCATGCGATTAAGAAGAGGTTCCAGCGCCGCAGCCGCCGATCTGTTTACTCTAGATGGCTTTTAGAAACTGGAAAGTAAACAAAATTGGAGAAAACTGTATAAAAAAGCCATGTCGAGTCGGCTCTGGCGCTGGAAACTCGACTGACCCCAGCGCGTGCGGCCGCAAAGCGTGTCGAGACGCAATTGCAGACCATAATTTGGCCCAGATAAGCACAGTAGGTGTTAACACTATTTCTGTCGAAAATCTCCCCATTCAAAAATCTTCGTGCCCTTCAATTAGAAAGCCGCGAAGCTGCTTCGAAACTGGCATGAGGGAAAACGAAGGCATGATGACAGTCGATCAAATGGCTTCGCGTCTATTGACTGAGTGCGGCTTCCTAATTGAATGACACAGAAGATATGCGTTTCACTGTTCTCATCACATATCCAAGGTTCTCACATAAGTTACACATGAAAAAAATGTAATCAAATAAATCCACTTTACATATCGAAAGCAATGATTCTAGATTGAAAGTGAACAATGCAAACGAAAATCGATATAAGAACGTGAGAAACATAAACATCTCAGCGAAAACAACATCAACAAATCTGATGGAGGAGGAAGAGTTTATAGATAGAGTAGGGCAAAACGGAATCAACACTGGAACAACAGCAGCACACACAGGTGATTATATACGAACAATCCAACCACTGAAGTGAGGAGGATGCTGGAGGCGTTTTTGGGTACTTTGCAAGCTCACATAATTCACTTGATCACTTACGAGTCGACATCTTTTTTTTTTGCAGTTTCATGCATTGTGAGCGAACATAAATCAAACACTAATAGGCAGATGTCAGGTGACTGTGGCAATGAATGGGAGGATAGGAATCGATGAGAACTGAAAGTGAGGTCAGATGTAGTACCAGCAGGTACACTAACGAGAGTGGTTAGGTGGGGTTTAACGAATCCTGTTTGCGAATCCTGTCCCTGTTCAGCATAGTCGATTTTTCCAGTCCCGAGAAAAATCCAAACATATTCCAGCACAAAGTAGAGATAAGTTTAACCTATATGGAAGAGAGGATAACCAGACCTCTGGTAGAAGAAGGTTTAAGCGTTTGAGGGTTTATTCAGTAGGTTGTATTTCATCATGAAATTTGCTTTGTTTTTGAAGTTTCAGTATATGAAAAATATTGATCTAACTTGATGACATGGCACCAGTCCAACGGGGTCATCGCCCGCAAACAACACCTAATAAACAGTGGTGGCCGCTGCTTTCAGCGCGCTCCAGTCTCATTGACCTCGAAAATTTCCTAGCATATTTCTAAGTGACACCCCTAATCTAGAGGAGGAGTTCAGAAATTCGGCAACTGTTTCCTTGGTGAAACGAACTGTTATTTGCTGTTATTTGACGTGGGCAGGGTGATTCAATAGGTCGGCAGATTCATTAAATTTTCACCCACTTCCTGGCCGATTTTCGTTGTACTGCCGCCCTTCCTCTTTTAAGAGGGATCCAAAGCTTACGTTTCTTCAAGAAAAAAAAACGGAGAACTTTTCACCGTGAACACTTAACGATTCTCCTCAGGAGTTTCCCCACAATGGATAATTTTTTTGGGAGAACTATGTTCGCTATCTGGTAAATTCAACTTGAGTATTGATAAACGGCAACATAATCGTGTTCGGCGCCCAATCACCCCTCCCTCACCCTTAGACGACGTTTTTTGCTAAAACAATCGTCCTTTACAACCCTAGGGAATAGAGCACAGTTCAATTTCTGGGAGTTCTGAGGTCGGGATTTTTTGTTGTGACGATTCTCAGAGGGCTGTTGAAAGTGCTGAACACGATTATGAGGTCCTTTTTTGCTTTTCTGGAAGACTTCGTTAGGTCACGGCATCTGTGTACATATAATATACAAGTAACATTGGCATGGATCCTGAAGAGACTTTGCGTTTCCCACTGGAGGTTGGCGCAAACTCGGTGCACCTATGTTATAGCATATGACACCGAGTTTGCGCCAACCTTCACGCGAAGTCGCTTCCGGATCCATGCCGACGTTACACGTTAAAGAGTAAAAATCCTCGGATACTTTTGCTAGCCTACAAAACCTATGTCAGACCCATCGTCGAGAATGGGATCACAGTTTTCAACCCAGTGAAAAAAGAGAAACAGTGATCTCTTGAAAACCGTTCAGAATAACTTCACTCGCAAACTAGTGATGAGGTGCGGTGGTCTTACTTATGCCCAGGTGCCTAATGGTGCCGATAGGGCTAGGATTCTAAGATTGCCTACCCTTTATAGAAGGCGAGAAAAAAGCTGATATTATGATGATGTTCATGATTCTCACTAGGAAATTGTTTATAGAACCAGTGAAGTTTTTCGGAACCTACGTTACAAGAAGTAGAAGAGGGAAACTTAGGCTTTATCTCCCAGTGGCGAGGTTACAAATAAGGTCGAGCTCTCTCACTTACCAAAGCCTTAATAAATTCAACCAGCTTCTGGGTGAGAATCCGAGCCTGTTGAGTATGCCTTCGGACGCTTTTAAAACTATCCTGGAAGTTAGCCGACAGTCCTAGCTGGCTTGCTGTGATATGCTCGACTCTTTAAGTCTAGATATCTGTCTCTAATGCGTGTAATTAGCTCCTTTTGATGTTTTTTGTTTGTTTTTGACTCCAGTTTTCTAGGCTGTGTTTTATATTTTTGACTGTTTGTATTCCATTTTCAGCTTTTTTTCTCATAACGTGGGCTTATTCCGCGTCCCGAATAAATAAATAAATAAATAATATGGTTAAGCTATAGAAATCAATTAAAATGAGCTCATACCTCCGTTCAAGGAAGTGCTCCATAGCGTAGAGTGAAACTTCAAATTAAACATTAAAATTTGTCCCGGAAATGAATACTTCATTTAGAATGAAAATTTAATATATGTGACATCGGCATGGATCCTGAAGAGACTTTGCGATCTCATTGGAGGTTGGCGCAAACTCGGTGCACCTATGTTATAGCATATGGCACCGAGTTTGCGCCAACCTTCAACAGGGAACGCGAAAACTCTTCCGGATCCATGCCGACGTTAAGTATTTATCCTTCCCGTGTCAGTGAGCGAAGAGGTCAGAGTGCAGCTACATACGGTAAACATCATGTCATTTAGCTGCCGTAACTTACCTGAGTCTTTCGAAAATCAACAAAAGGCTCTAACTATCAGATTCGTGTTCGAATCTCTAAATAACCTCTACAGAAAAGTTTCGAACCAAATATAATTGTAAAACTTATAGTTAGGTCAAAGTACTGTATGCCCATCGTAACCTAACCTTCTTTACAGAATGTAGGTAAACGGAGTCATGTTGAGCACTCCAAGTACATAAGCTTTACATAATCTTTCGAGGAAAATGTATCGTAGCATTTTGGAAATCATCAAAAGCCACATTTTGCACCGAACGTCTCTGCAGGATGGCTCCTAACCAAACCTGCCGGGGCTCTTTTTTGAAACTCAAAAAAAAAACAGACCTCAATTTCGTATTAAGGGCTCCAAATAACCCCCAGAAACAAGCCTTGGAGCCGAATCCGATTCAACTTTTCCGAACATCATGGAAAATGTCCAAAAGGTACACCACTGCTCTAACTGAGCAAACCTCCTAACTCTGATTCAAAGAAATTTTCAGCAGCCAGAAACATAGACTTGAAAATTTCATTGAAAGTACAGCAGATCCTCCGATGTGAATTCGAGTCAAGGAAGTGAGGTATGTGGTGAGTGGCGAAGAAAGTTAATGAGATAATAAGATAAACTTGAGTTTGAACCACTTTCTCCCCAACCAAAGCCTCAGAATTAGGAAGAGCTTCGGCTTAACATTACGAAAATGGGGGAACCGCAAGTATAGACAAGGAAAGATGGGTTTAGAGAAGGATCGGATAGGAAACTTCTCCCTAATTCCGTATTGCACCACGCAGACCTTGTTCGTGAAGTAGTGCACTTTTCTGCTGGACGCATTTTTAAAACCCGAAGAAAAAATTAGAAAGCGGCGGTGGAAATGTAAGGACTTGGCTGCGCCGCAATTGTGGCGTCAACCATGTCTAACACGGACCATTGCGCAGCATTGCTTACCCAAGGCCTTCTCATCTTGTTTTGAAGAAAATCGAGGTTTGCAATCGCACGTACATGCTTCATATCAGGAAATGTAGCCAGTTGGAAATATAAGGAACAATCGGGATTTGGAATATTTTCAGAATGGGCTACCCTCGTCGGCAGTGTCACTTCTGTAGTATGCAGATCAACGTTATGAGAGGTATTTTTTTGCTCAACTTGACAATGCTTCGTTACGGGTTAGTACTCAGGAGATGTCCCTAACGCCACCGCTCGTAAAGGAAATCGGTGGCGTGGTCGGTCCCGCAACGGCAGCTGTTTTGCGCGCGTGCAACACGTGGTCGACTTGGACCAAAAGGAGATGGCAGTTCTCATTCGGCGACGGCCGAGGGCACTTGCTCTCGAATTTCTTGCTCATCTAAACTTCCTTTTATTAGTCAGTATTCGTTGTGAGGCGTTGTGATTACGAACATTACATTCCAAACCGTAAGAAGCTGGCCAGTGCTGAGCGGCTCAATGGGCAGATCATGGACCATAGATATCTGTACTAGTCTAGTGTTAACATCTCATTCCTTGTCCCAGTTTCGCCTTTCAAATAGTCCTCTCTATTTATCAACCTAATAAATATGTTAATTTTGCGTATATAAACTATCATATTTGCTGGTGTCAGGTCTATGCAGTATGGGTCCGCATTTCGCAATATTTTCATTGAGTACATTTGGGTTGATTATCGATTGAAGAAGTTGCATTTACATGAAGCACTGGGTTTATAGCATTACGGTTTGTTATACCAATACAAAATTACCTGGTCAATTAGTGCTCGGAGCAAAGAGTCTGGTCTGGACCAGGGCCGTGCGTAACTGAATTTTGCAATTTCGTAAATCGTAATTTTTAAAATTCCTCGTAATTCGTAAATCGTAATTCGTAACTGATGATGAGTAATAAGCCCACACATAGCCAAACCTCATTCTATGTAGAAACACCTCAGCACTTCAGTGATCCAGTGTTTCCATATCGAAGGAGGTTCGATTTTGGGTTTCAAAATAACGCTGTTCTGAACAGTACTTGAAGAAATTCTTAGTGTACATACATGTGACACAAACGACTTAACCAGAAAAAAATGAAGCCAGCTTTGCCCCATATCTGACTCTAAAAATAAAATGAGTCATCACTCAATGAATGTCAGGGAGGGAAACACTGAGATGAAAAAATGCGGTACGAAGGTTCCAGGCTAAATCTGTCAGGGAAAGGCTACTCGTATAAGGTGGCCCCCTCAGAGGAAATATCCATTTGCAAAACCGCTTTTCGATGCAGAAATCGAGTCTGCCCTCTATAACTGTTAAGCGGTATCCTGAACGGCGTTATAAGCATTCCTCTCCATAGTCATAGGGTTGCTGGGGTGAAGAAAGCCGTACGAGAGATAAAGGTTGTTCAGGAATCCACAATGCAAAAAGGTGTAGGCTTCCTCCAAATCTCTGATTTGAAAAAGGAATAATTTGTAAGTTTTCTTTTCCTTTGCACTTGGAACTTTCTTGAATTCTCAATTCCAAAACATTTAGTACCCTTTTCGAAAAGGTACACAACGTTGGCATGGATCCTCCTAATGAGGCTTCGCGTTCCCTATTGAAGGTTGGTGCAAACTCGTTGCCATATGCTATTACATAGGTGCACCGACTTTGCGCCCACCTCCAATGGTGAACGCGAAGTCTCATTAGGATCCATGCCGGTTTTACATACCTAGGTGACTTTGCAGCCATATTTTTGTTGAAATGTTCCGAACCGTATTTTAGAATAACCACTTTTTCCCCAACGCTTAATTGCCTTTGAAGATAGACCTCGATCAAACGTTATCTCGGGAAGCCCAAAACTCTGCGTCTAATAGTGTTTTTAGGCTAGAGAAATATTTCCCGACCCCTCAGCAGATTTCAACGCGCGAAATACCATTTTTGTTGGTGACTTTTGACCAGCTGGAGATGGATGCGTGACGAAGGTTGCTTTCGAGATCTCCTTGGAATTCTGCAACAAAGCGCATATTGTCTTTCAATCTTTTTGCTCCATTAGCCAACCAGATCTTTAGAGCCCAGCCCCATATTTAATGTTCACATCGATGTGGAATTCCTGTCCGCAGTTGCAGACAGCCGCTTCTGCAGACCGTAGCTGGGTGGTGGTCGTAATGTTTCCTCACAGCAGAAGAGGCGGGAGGAAACAGGGGAGGAGCGAGGCGCTTAATTAGACGCTAGCCGTCGCTCATCCAATCACCCACCTCGCTCCTCCTCCGCTTCTCCCGCCTCTTCTGGGGTGCGCCCGAAGAGGCACTCTCAAATGGGAAGGGCCTGAGAGCTCAGAGCGCTCGAACCTTCTCGCGGACGAGTCCCTTTTACATCGCGATGCGTTCTTCTTGGATATTCGTGGAATTGACTACCTTTTCGTCTGTACTGCCGCCCAGATGATTACTATTTCTCTTATCCACGGGAAGGTGTCCACGAGAAGGTGCCCGCGCCATGCGCTCTAGGACCGCCCACAATGGAGTGCCTACTTTCCCTCCCCCATTCCATGGAGATGAATAACTGTTGAGCTGGGCTCCACCGAACTGAGCAGTTAACGGATCAAAGGCAGGTTGGAACCCTTTTACAAGTTTAAGCCGGCTGGTGTGAGAAGCGGAGCGTGCGGTCGTATCGGAATCTCGTGATCAACAATTATATTTCGCCATAGCCGACCCTCTGCTGGTGACCACGCCCGGCTGGAAATTTTGGGGAAAGGTTTCAAAATTGAATTCGGAAAGAATTACCAAATTTCAGGAATGCAAAAAAAGTGTCAAATTTACTGTGCTCTAGGCAGCAAATTTCCATCCTCAGGCGATTCTCCGCCCCAAGCCGCACCGAAAGGAATTGGAACATCCCACAGTCTGGCTTATTCTGGCAGTTTCCGGGCCACCGCTTTTGCTGTTCGGGCGAACTGGAGGAGCCCGGACAACAGAAGCAGTGGCTCGGAGAGCAACAGCAGTTGCCCTGACAGCAACAGAGTCCGAATCGCAGAATTGGAGAACGAGCCGAACTGTCAGGCGGCTCGGGGCCGCGAATGGCCTGAGTCGTTCCCTTAATCCAATTTTCGCGATTTCTTACGATTTGTTACGATTCGTTACGAATTTGGGCTGAAAATTCGTAAATCGTAAATCGTAAAAAATTTGCCAAAAACACCCGTAATTCGTAAATCGTAATTCGTAATTACGCACAGCCCTGGTCTGGACTACTTCCCGTAAGAATGCCATCGTTATAGGGTAGGCTCTACGTAAACCTACCGTCTATTAACCATATCCCCTGTGTGGCCAGATATGATTCCACAAGATTCATTCTTCCCTGAGATCTCACACGTCGCTCGAGAGCTAAGGAGCACTGAGGTTGGAGTCCATGTTGGAGTTCTGGACTATTATATTACACCGAGAACATTATCTATTGCGATCGATGAGCCGCTGCAGCTTTCGCGCAGCATATAATGAAAATGAAAATAAACTAATCGGATACACTTGTTTCGAAAGTAATCGCAAATCTGCGGACAGCGCGAGTGGTCGCGGCGCAGCGTAATTTCAGTAACTTTCTCGAGAGGCAGTTGGAGGATGTGCGGCACACATGTAACTAAGCGATGCTGCTCTCGACGCATAGAGATGAAATCAAATGCCAGTCCAGGTGGGACACGAAGAAAGGGGCCGAAAAATCAGCGGGAAACGAAAGAGTTGCGGTACGCAAACGGCCCCATCGTTATCCAATGCAGCTCTGCTGCGAGAAAAGAAAAATGGATAGAAGCCTTACATGTATTTTTACATAACCCTTAAGAAGAAATCGTCCTGTGCTGACGTGATAGAGTGCTCAAAATCTATTGTAGCAAATCGCAAAATGTGGCGTTCAAAAAGTGATTTAGACACAGAAGGCATCGCAGCATCCCAAACAAAGACTTCGTGAGCACGGACGGGCAATGTTCACGCCCCATTACTAGTGGACACTAATAGCAGTCCTTCACGACATAGCACTTTGTCTCATGCAAAGGAACATGCATGCACCCTACAAGAAAGGGAGGCTAATCCCTTTTACTCTGGGGATGGCCTGTGAGAGGGATAGGACCTAGGAATCGGATTTAGGGTTGCCAGCGGCAGGCACACTTTTCTTTCCGGCTAGAGTATTTTCGTGTGATGTCCATTACTAATAGATCCCGATCCACAATGTGCATAAGTCGCTTGCACGAAGGCTAACTTAGTTACTAGATGAGCAGGGTTGAGGGATAAATGGTATGCTGAGGCATAAATTGCATTCAACGTGGGAGTGCATGACGGCCACTGAATGTCATCCGGAGATGACGAAAAGCGGAGAAGAGACATTCACAGTGGCGAAAGCGGAGTGGTGAATGAAACGTGGCGTGAAATCGAATCAGATCGCTCGTCTTCTTGTTCAGAAGAAAAAAAGCAGCAGACCTCAACTTGCCTCGCACAGCAGTTGGAGCTACTATTCACAAACCGTCGATCAGCTGGTTTGCGCTAAGTGGTCCTAATCAGGCGCTCCCGTCGCGGCGCAATCTTGGAACCAAGGGACTACCTGAACAATGGGATCAAGCACTTCATGACATCTGCATTTCACGCTAACGGCTTTATAACAAGCTGATAAAGTGTCATATAAGCTCGATTGCACAAACTTCATTGGTTGCTGTTCCTGCTCGTTGTTATGGAATAAAAGCACGAACTATACACAGGATGTTCCATAATTATTGCCACGCAGATTTTCAAGTTTTCCTCGGGCGCCAAACCGGATTTTGAGAATAACGAAAATAGATGCATTTATGAATACTAGTGTTAACGCACAACAGTCACCAGATCTGAAAATATCCGCCATATGATCGAATACGGGCGCGAAGTCGTCGGAGCTCTGCCTTCGCTAGCGATGCCTCCCAGAGCCATAACAGAAATCGCATGAGCCGTCCATCCAGTGATGCTTTTCTGCAGTAAGATCTCATTGATTCTTCTGACTGCCATCCAATCGTTTTCGCATTCCTTTATCGATTTGACTTTGATAATTTGTTCCATCTAAAAAGGCCATGACGCAAGGCGTGATTCCGGTGTTACGGTGTAGAAGCTTCCTACACTTTGGTCCCACTTCAACTTCTTGTCGGCGGACAGCAGACGGCTTTGCTTTGAATGGTGTGAACAAAGATTCAGGTTCTTCCTGCCGAGTTTCCAGTGGCCATATTCATAAACCAGTGGGAGCCTCCCGGGAAGGTCTAAAGTCCACTCGCTGCTGGACGAGTTTCCGATGTTGCACCTTCCTGGGTAACCGGCAGGTAGACACGAAGGTTCCTGGCCACCTGGGGGGTAGACAGGAGGGTTTCTAGCCACCTGGCAGGTGGACGAAGATAATTGCGGCTGCCTGCTACGTCGATCACGTGTTTCAGAACGTGATCAATATGTTGCTGGCAGGCAGCGCGCGCTCTGCCCGTCTACCCGCACAATCGAGGTCGGGCAAACTGTGCCCGCCGGAATGCATTGATAGCGAAGCTGAGACACAGCAGCCTCTTACCCAGCGGTCTCCTCTCCATCTCTGCGGGTGGCTGCCCATGCCTGCCTTTGCTCTGACAGGTGGCGAAGAGGGGGGGGGCGCCAATATGGAAATCTCGACGGGGAAGGCAGAAAACTGGCTGCCATGCGCCGGGCGCGGGAAGGTAACGCCCCTTCCTGCGCCCACCGCTTCCGTTTCATGAATACGGTCTCAGATGGCTCCTTACGACAGATTCTTTACTCTAGCTATCCACCTCATCGACAGTAAAGAATTGCGGTTGGCTCAAGCTTACACCCTCTTGACAACCTTAGATTTGCTAACACTGATCTTTTTGCCTTTAAAAACGTTGACGAAGTTAACTGACAACATTCTAATTAAGTCTGAGCTAATTGGCGATGTGTCTCGTCGTGTGCGTCAATCTTCGCGTTTTTATGATGGCGCCGCGCTTGGGACTAGCCTTGACCATAGTAACCTAAACATCTATATCTACAGAATAGTGATGAAAATACAGAGCTGACACTCGAGAGAATCCAAAAATTTAAGATAGCAAGAATTTGGACATCAAAAATCCTTACCTGTAGAAGGGCCTTCATACCTACCTTAGGAAAATAATGTGGAATAAATCGACAGCAGGAACATCGATCTATTCCTCCCAGCCTCGCATTAGTCATCTCTAACAATAAGTTGAGGCACCGCAATACGAATGTAGAGCCGAAAAACCGCGCGAAAACTCGTCTCAAATTGTAGCCAGCGGTGAAAGGATGCATTCGTCATGGCCAGAGACCAAAGAACAATAAGAGGAAGAATTTGCTTTTGTGTCAAAAGCTCTCATGCAGAGGAAAAGCAATCACCTTTTTTGCTGGAAAAGAAACTTGTTCCATTAAATTTCAATAAGACAGAACCGGTTCGATTAGTGAAAGCACGCGCTATCGCTTGACCTGTAACGGTGTTCAGAAGTTTATCATTAAGAGGTGTGCGGCCGTTTCGACTTCGCCCCAGAGCTCAAGGACGTGAGCGCATAGAGGAATGGAAACGCGCAGGCTGCGGGATTTTTTTTGTTAGGGATTAGCCATGACCTCTACAGTGTCAGATCAGATCCATTCCGCTTTGCGTATCCCTTCTCCGCAAAGCTGAACATGAGCAGAAACATATATACCAGAAAAAAATTATGAATTATGCCACTTCTGACCGTGCTGTTGAAGAAAGTGTTCGCGAGAATTTTCTGTGCGAAGGTACCGAAAGAGTAAGTCGGAGCCAAGAAAGTTATGCTACTACTTCCATTTGCTCTCCATCGCTGTCCGACATTGTTTAACAGAACATTGCCAATTCTTGTCCTATTTTTTCGACGATATGGATCAGGAAGTTGCGTTTACGCAATATTTGGATTGCAATCATGCCTCACTATGGGCGCTGCGCGCTCTATTGACACGCGTTTTCTCAGCAGTTGAAATCGAGCCTTCAGATTTGCTGCGGCTTTAGGCGCAGTACACATCAAAGGAGTTGCCCGTGCAATGCAAGTCGACTTTTACTAGGGATCACTTCGTTTAAATGGAATAGCCTGATGATCCGAATCTCAAGAGAGGAGAAATCTCATCCTCCGTAGTGTGCTGCGCCTACAATCCGAATCACTGTACTAAGAGGTTCAACTCATTGTGTTTCCCTTGAGCAAATATTAAGCTTGAAAAATAAAGTACGGTAATCCTTGTAGTTGAACCCCCTCCTCTAAAGTGACCTCTCTCGTAAATTGCTGAAAATTTAAAGCTCCTCCCTGTACTAAATCCCTTGCCATTCTCCCCCAAACGTTTGCTGCTAGGTGATTGCTGGGTGGAGACCTGCATACATTCTGTCTCCTTTGGCTTCCTGATTGGTCATTCCATTGACAGTGAACTTAAAGGCAGGGTTCACGATAAGAATCGTTTTTCTGCTTCTCCGCCTATCTGAAAGACGGTCCCATGCTGATTGCAATGATGTTTTCGGAATCGTACAAAACCTTCTAGGAACGGAGTTATGGACCCTCAAAAATTGAGCTAGGGAAGCATGGTGGACGAGTTGTCCGAGGCTTGTAACTTCCGTCTTTTGCAGCCGATGTATGCGAGCTGACCTGAGTAAACAGAGAAGTTTGGAGTAAAGGGAAGAACGGGGCTATCGATCCGGAACCATCGCTCACATCACAATCTCGAGCATTCATTTGTTCACGTCGGTGGGCATGGAAAGTGCATCTGGGGTGTGACGAGCTGACGGGTGTCCAACTTTAGGGCCGTAGGGGACCGTTCCGAGCTCATTTTTCTTAGTTTTTTCAACGTTTGGGTCACGCCAGGCCCCGCAGCTGCCTATCTCCATCGAAAAATCAGACATGGTTTTTATCGTGGACTTTGCCTTTAAGAACGTCTCGAGAATATGGCCCGAGCCGCAACGGTTCACTCAGAGCCGCCGCTTTCAACGCATGTCGAGTATGCAATCAACTCGAGTAACCACTACCATCGAAAGGCTCTATGGCAGAGGCGCGTGCTCTGAGCAGCGCGTGATGCAAAGTTTTGTCACAGGAGCACGTGCTGCATGTAAGTTCTGTCATAGCAGCACACCGACATGTGACGCGGCCATCTAGCCGAGGAGCTCTGTATCGGTCAGGGGCTGGATGGAGCTTTCTGTGGCTGGGTGGCTCGCTCGTCGCGGGAGATGTGATCTCGATCTGGGTGGAAATCATCCTGTGCAGTTGTAGCAGCGTGCTTAAATTCTCAGGTAGCAAACAACGAAAATTGGAGAAAAAGGTGACTTAGTCATAGAAGGCATTGTAGCATCCCATGCAAGTTCTCGCTGAACGCTGACGGGGAATATTTACGCCCCATTACGGTCATTAATAGCGGTCCCTTACGACATCGCCTTTTCTCTCTTGCAAAGGAGCGCGCATGTATCCACTCATAGGATGGCGCGTAAGAAGGATTGGCTACAGGGATTGGATTTACAGTCGCACCTTGCTCTCCGCTTCAAATATTTTCGTGTGGTGTCGATTACCCCAATACTACATGCGCGAACACTATTATAGGTATAAAGAGATAGTATGTTGAACAAACTTTAGCAAGCTCTCAGCATTCAGCTTCATTTGCTCTGACATTATCAATACATGATGACTTCTGAATGCGGAGAAAGGGCATCCAGAGGAGTGAATAGAGGAATGAAATCAGAGCGGTAAAACGAACGTGGCGTGAAATCGAATCAGACCACTTGTCTTCTTGTTTAGACAAAAAAAGAAGCGAACCTCAGCTTGTCTTCCCAAAACAGTTAGAGCCACCATTCACAAGCTGCCGATCAACTGGTTCGCGCTAAGTGGCTCTAATCAGGCACTCCCAACTCGGCGCAATAACGAGACCAAGAAACTACTTCAACAGTGGGATCAAGGACTTTTTAGGATTTACATATACTTACTCTGACGATTCTCGGTCCCGAGCCGCACCGAACAGGAATCGGAGCCGCTTCACAATTCGGCTCATTCTCCCAGTCTTGCAAGCAACTGCTGTTGCTGTTTGGGCAAACTGGTGGAGCCCGGACAGGAAAAGAAGCCGACCCAAAGATTGAGAGAACGATACAAACTGTCAGATGGCTCGGGACCGGGAATCGCCTGAGTGTGACTTATTGAACACATTGTAGAGTTCGCTCAATCATTTTAGTCTGATTAATGGACGGGGCTGCGATGGTAGATCACCCCGCGCGAATTGAAACCCCATTCTCCAGTAAGGCCGCCAACCCCGCACGGCCAGGCGCCTGGTCCATGCGTCAGACTAAAATGACAACGGAAACCACACTAGTTGTATTGTCAGCCTAGAGCACAATCAATTTTCATAGTGTAATGACTCTACAAAATAAATACCGTATTTCCTCTAATAGAAGTACACCTCTATTTGAAGTACACCTCTAATAAAAGTACATCTAAAAGAGAAGGCTAAGTATTATAAGTACACCCTCTATTTGAAGTACTCCTCTTTTAGAAGTACATATAAAATAGAGGTCTGAGTATTAGAAGTACACCCTCTATTAGAAGTACACCTCTTCTCCGAATAGACCTCCACTACTCGGGTAAGAGTTTGGCAACTCCAATGTGGCATTTGAGAGAGACCAGTTTGCATGAGATGTTTTTTCAATATTGTGAGGTTCAAATATTTGCAAAAAACTATCGGCCATCACTTTCTCGGTCAAAGATTGTTTGTATGGGTCAACTTCTGATGAAACTTCAGCGAACTTCAAATTACCAAGGAAAGACACAGAGCTGAAACTTTTTATTGTTGCTATTCACGGCGAATACATGGAATTCATTCAGATAATTCACAAGAATTTTGATCTGGTTGGGTTTTAATCATTCTAAGTTGACTAGTTTTTACACAAGACGTTGACTTTAACGGTCCTTGAAAAGCCAAGATTCCCCTGGATCATTCATGTAGAGAAACTGTTCATACGACGAGGAAATCAGGGAACACCAGTAGTAGACTTAACCCAAAGTGGTTTGAGGACGTAAAGAACTCGCATCAAAGCTGTTGTCAATTAACTACTTTCTGAACGACTTAAGTCGTTCAAAAACCGCACCTTTTCAACGGCTCCGGACTATGGAGAAAGGCTATCATGTCTATTGTTTTCAAGCCTAACGGTTCGATTTCTATTAATCTTTCTCTTCCTCACAAAGTACGTGCTAACGAAAGCAATATTGAATTTATACCATTTTTGGAAGAAGTTGACTTGGGAGGATGTGAATAATGGCTTTCGAAATATGATATCGGTGACTTTGGCGGCCCAATTTAGATCCAGCCTACTGTGCTTCTCTGGGCCAAATTCCAGTCCGCAATTACGTATCGACACGCTTTGCGGCTGCACGCTCCCGGGTCGGAAGAGTTTCCAGCGCCGCAGCCGCCGATCTGTTGACTCTAGGTGAGTTTCGGAATCTGGAAACTTGAATGAATTAAGAAAACTGTATAAAAAAGCCACGTCGAGTCGGCTTTGGAGCTGGAAACTCGACTGATTCGAAGGCGTACGGCCGCAGAGCGTGTCGAGACGCAATTGCGGATCGGAATTTGGCCCAGAGAAGCATAGTAAGTGGCTATGTTTTCATGGTTGCAGTCTGAAATTTCGATACATACAAATTTTCGATGTTAGACTACAAAACTCTGCCGAAAATGCGAACTGTTTACCATCGTGCATTTAAAAATTGCGCCGAATAATAGAAGTACACCCTCTATTAGAAGTACACCTCTAATAGAAGTACACTAAAAAGAGAGGGCTGAGGATTAGAAGTACAGCCTCTATTTGAAGTGCACCTCTAATTGAAGTACACTTGAAATGGAGGCCTGAGTATTAGAAGTACATGTACTTCGAAAAGAGAAAATACGGTAATACAATCTGCATATGTCTCAAGTACAGCTCTAGTCGCCCGTTTTCCGCCTAGGGAGACTAGTCCAAAAAGGCCCCAAGCGAGCGCTCGACGCGCCCGTCAACCACAACGCATTTTGCAAACGTAAGTTTGCAAGCGGCGTTGGAAGTCCGTCAAGTGGTACGGGTGTCGTTGGAAACGATCTTTTCTACCAATTTTCATTCCCTATTAAGATTCAGAAAGGAACACGACGGCCAAAGCAAGGGTTAAAATCGGCTCAGTTGGTCCTAGTGACAACCACTACCAGGAAGTGGCGTTAGGACAATGATTATGACGCAGAACTAGTGTAGTTTAGGGAGATACGAGGCAACTGACGAAAACGAAAGGGAACGACGGGAAAGCATAATTTTATAGACTGCTGTGCAGGCTAGACTCTCCTTGACACCTGCCCCAATCTGGAATCGGCGACGATCGTCTTCACGCCTCTTTAGCTAACTCAAGTGCTTTTAGCATTTCGTTGACTGATCATTCTTGCCACGCCGCCTCACTTAGTTAGAGAAAGAGGGTAAAATGTCTTCAAGACAAATCTAATATTCTTCAGGATTGCATGAATGATTAGTGTTGGATTCGTTATTTTTTGTTTTGTTTTCTCAACGAACAGTGAAAAGCAGGGTCAAACACCGGTTGTTCAGTTGTGATGGAAAGCTGCAGCTTCATTATAGCAGAGATCACAAAAAGGTCAAATGAAACTCTTTGTGGCATGAAGTTCGGCGCGTAAAACCATTTGAATAAAGAAGATTTAGCTTACGAGGGGGAGAAGACTTTTAGGATAAAACTATAGATCGCTTGTGCAAGTATGAACTCGCTAACGTTTGTTTGCACCTCCGCTCGCTCGCCAAACGGCTTGTGAGATAAGGGGATTTTGTCGTGCACACAAAATTTAGGATGCGGAAAACCTTCCAAGAATTTTTTTGTGGCAGTGTTCTCTTCAAGCAAACCTCTCCCAGTAACTAGGGATAGTTTTACCCGTGCTCCGATGATTTGGAAAAACATGTTTTCGTTTACGTCGTAGGTGTTGGACAGTACATACAAAATACGCGCTCGAAGTTTGTTAAATGCCACAGGCTGGGCGGGGGCGGGGGGATGGGGAATTCAGAAAGGGAGTATTTCTTTCCATAACGAGAAAGTGATAGTACCCATAAGTGAATTTTTAGGGTCTCCGGAGAGCTCGTTTTCCAGACAAGTGACCCGCACCCATTCTTTCATTGCGTTCTTCGCATTAGCAATGTTACCACACTATGCTGGCCTCAACAGAGAGCAGCTGCTGAGGAGACAAATGGAGAACGAGGGCACGTGCTCGAGCAGGAGCTCGTCTTCTTGAGCCACCCTCACTGTTTTCGTGGAGTTGAAGGCCAATTGTGCCCCATTACAACCCCCCCCCTATCGCTCAAAGGCAGTGTTCACGATGAAAAATATATTTGAATTTCCACTAGGAATGGGTAGTGGAGGGGCACACTGTAACGTTGACGTTGACGTCGTAAGAACACATGAAAACGAGCCAGGAAGAGCCCCAAAAGAGCCCGAAGTTGCCACTTTGAGCGCAAGGCAAACCCCAAAAGCGCAATGCACGCCCTCCGACGTGAATAAATGAAAACTCGAGATTGAGAGATGAGCGATGGTTCCGGATAAAAAGCTCTGTTCTTCTTTCTATTCTCAACTTCTCTCTTTACTTTAGTCAACTCGCAAACATCGGCTGCAGAAGACGGAAGTCACAAGCCTCGGACAACTCGTCCGCCAAGCTTCCTTAGCTCAATTTTCGAGGGACCATAACTCCCTTTCCAGAAGGTCTTGGACGATTCCAGAGGCATCTTTGGAATCAGCATCGGACCGTTTTAAAGATAGGGAAAACAGAAAAACGATTCCTATCGTTAACACTGCCTTTAAGACGAAGTCCGATTGATTTGCTCAAACTCTATACACATTGTTCAGGGGAAAAAGAGACAAAGTCAAATATTATATAGATACCCAGAAGTCTAAATGTGTATGCTCAAAAGAAAGAAATCTCTATGCTGATTATGAATGTGCTCGCAGCTGCCTAAATAAACCACTTTAAGCAAAGTTACCACACTGCACTGGTCAAAACGGAGAGCTAAGGCGACGAATGGAGGACGAGGGCAGCACGTGTTGCTGAGGGCAGCACACAGGCCGAATGCGCTACTCGAGCAGAAGCTCGTCCCCTCGCGCTGCCCACGATATCCTCGTCGAGGTGTAAACCTATTGTGCTCCGTTACGACAACACGACCATCTTAGTGGGCACCATTCTGCTATTCGGAAAACTAAGGAAATACTTTTCGTCTGGGAATCCTTGGGACATTTTGACATCTTGAATACGGTTTAAGAATAAAGTCGACGAACAGACAACAACGACATCCAGAGCAAGGTTTTCTAAAACCTCGGCATACGTGTGAAAACTGGCGAATTTGGCAGACCGGTTGAGATAATGCGAATCTGTTATGTAATTCTATATCGGAATCAAATTAGCGCGCAAGGGTACTAAACAAAAGACACCGCCTTGCTGATTCCTTGCTGCGGTTAGTAACTAACTGTGCCGCAATCACCGCGCCAAGGTCGAGCGTGTTCTGATAGGTTTCGCCGTAAAACTCTCCCACATCAATCTGAAAGTGTAGGGGTCATTTCAGGAAAGAGCCATGGTTGACAAAAGGAGAACTGGTACTTCATTAATCGCCAACTCATGAGAAGAGTGAAAGGGGACTCTGAATGAGTCATTTAATTCTAGCTTTCATAGTCTCATTAAAGACATCGTACGCGCACAAGACCATATATTATCATTAAAGACATCGTACGCGCACAAGACCATATATTAATATTTTTTCATGTTTTGTGTAGCTTGGTCACTTTAGTGAGTGAAAATGCCGGAAAGACCCATGAAAAACCTTCGTTTATAAAGGAAAGTCATTATGAAAGCACTATAACATTGAATTTAATTTTTGCGCCAAAAACGTTTTGAAGTTTTTCTGCGTTTGGAGACCTCGTAACAGTCATTTTCAAAGTTTTTCTGCATGTGGAGTTTATGACGTAACTGTTTTTCATGTTGTTGGACGGTCGCATCAACGTCCTATAAAAAAGTGTTTTATGAATGGTGAGAACTGGTGGCGGATCCGCATCTTTACCCCCTTCCGACCTCTTAAACCCTTTTGACCATTGTGGTCTATTCGGCTCACTCATGAAATCGAGCCTGAAAAATGCAAAGTGGTTCCCAGTTCGAGCGATGATTTTAAGTGTCAAAATAGCTAAAGCCTAGCCTGCTCGGACGAGTCCGGGCGGAGTAAGCAGCGGAGCGGTCGGTCTCTACGAAATATAACAGTGATAACTTCGACATGATAAGCCAGACAAGCTTCACTTCGACCGGCTCAAAATCAAATAGCTAGGCTAGACTTTACTTTGATAGAATCGAATGATTTGAGATATCGTTCGACAGAAAAATTCGACTTCGAACCATTTGAAAAGCCGAACATTCGAAAAAGGCGATTTCTCGAATGATTCGAAAAATCGAATATCCGAAAAAGACCAACTTCCGATTTACTCGGAAAGCCGAGTGTTCTAAAACTGCCAATTTCCGAACTATTCGAAAAACTTAATACTCGAAAAGTGCCGATTTCCGGGTTATTTGAAGAGCTAAATATTCGAAAAGAGCCAAATTCTGAATTACTCGAAAAGTCGAATATTCGAGAAAACTCTAAAATGTAAAAGTATAACAGCTACTAACATAACAGAAACCCGACAACTAAGGCTACGAACCCAACAGCTGTGGCCAGACCTAATCAGGATATTGTTGTTATTCGAAATTCAGGAACAATAGCAATTGGAGCCAACTTTTCAGATTTCCAGCAGGTGGTGCTATTGTGTTTAACTGGGCAGGGCCCGGAGGAGCCTGTTTGGCTACTACCGTGAGATTGTCTGAGACAGTAAAGTAACTTATTCCAACCAGGTAAACAATGAGGAATCACTCTTTCGACGTCAGAATCCTTTATTGACGTATTTTTC
This sequence comes from Aplectana chamaeleonis, assembly GCA_029168955.1. Lineage (NCBI taxonomy): Eukaryota > Metazoa > Nematoda > Chromadorea > Rhabditida > Cosmocercidae > Aplectana > Aplectana chamaeleonis. The sequence goes on along the minus strand of JAPDOI010000013.1, from coordinate 3,633,930 downwards.
GGCACTGTCCGACTTTTCAGACTCTAGTGGTCCAGATGTTTTTTGCTCAAACTTTGTTCAGGTTATTTGGAGCGCTCAGCACCGATGCCGAGGACCATGCTTTTGTTTTTGTGATGTTCCGGTATGTTATGGTACCCATACGGTAGAAAGTCGACCGTCAAGAATTGGGTGGAATTTTGCCAAGAGTGGTTTCTTGAATTGCTCATTAATAGTCTGCTATTCGTTTTTTGATCATAGAAGGATTGGGATTAGGGTAAGTTTGTTGTGGTTTAGGTGCAGTAATCTACCTTAATCTTCTAATATAGAAAAACGGACAACGGATTCGTGATCTGCTCCCCCCCCGGATACTTTCTATGAGCATAATTTGAATCAAACCGAAGAAGTTGAGCAAAAACCGTCTACCAACCGTAATTCTCCGTGATATTCAGAACGAACGCCTTATTGGGTTTTAGCACACTCAGGAATTTCTGAACAAGTTACCTGAGACTTTGATGGAAGTTGTGTGATGGCTTCACGCAACTTAGTCTGGATTCACATGTAACTTGAGACGCTGTTACGTGTAACTTGTCGTGATCTTCGATTAAAGTCACGCGTAACTTGCCTCAATATTGCACGTAACTTACACAACACTGCGAGTAACCTGCAATGTTGTTACATGTAACCTATCACCGACACGCGACGCGGCTGGCACACCTACACGTGACGCGCAATGCGGCCGGCTCGCCGAGCGCCACCTGGGGCCGCCAGGAGTTGGGCGGGGTCTCCAGAGGCTATGCGGGTTCAAGTACCTCAAACTTGGTTAATTGAACCGACGACGGTGTACACATCGGAGTCCGGTCTCAGGAGTGCGTCCTATACTTCCCTTGGAGACGCCTGCCACGTAGATAAGTTACATGTGCGATAAATAAACACATTTGAGTTACAAGCGAGTACCTTGTGTCACATGTAAGTCAACTCGCACCTTGCAACATACCTACTTTGTTGAAGATCACATGTAACTTGAAGTTGTAAAGATATGTTGTAGGTAACATGTTGAGAGTCGTTAATTCGCATGTAACTTGATCAGAAATTTCTGAGCACCAAGTAACCCACAAAAGCGCAGTCCGGGCGGAATGAAAATCTTCGAGTGAACCCAAGCATAAATTGATTTTATACTAGAAAGTAATGAAATCGAATAGGAATAAACATATGAAAAATAACAAAATAAAAAAAAACATGCGGAATGAAATGAATCCATGTTAAGAGAGCAGTGACGATTCAAACATCAATATAGCAAAATCAACAGCAAAATTCTGGTAACAATATGAGAGAATCAATAGAAGATCTAAAAAAATAAAATGTAGGAAGAAAAGGTAATACACGTATCAGTGCAATAACGGGGAGAAGAAGCATGTTCAAAATGTCAACTGAGGAATCATCCGATCACATCTCATAATCGGTTTGTCATAATGATGTTACACATCACCACGGGATAGGGAAGATGTGACGGATGAACACGACATCATCAAATGAACGGATGGTTTTTCGTCCGAAGAAAGGGAAAAACGGACGAATGCACACATGCACACAGAGGGAAAACAGCAGCAGAAGTAAAGAATGAGTGAGTTCGAGACGAGACGATTCAAGGTGTAGGCAGGTGTGACTGAGGTTGAATTCATCATTGATGCGGTACCCAGGGTATAATGGCTGGCCAGTGGGCCCCAACACTGGGTAAACTCAATGCTGAACCCGTACCCCGCTTAATGTGGCAGTATCAACGGATGATGGCACAAGGCTGATCACTGAGAGAGAAAAAAACCGAGAGAAAATCGAAATGGACTGGCAAGTCGATTAGAGCAAACATCCGAAATACTCATTGATCTTCACTGGATACTCTTGCAATATTCGGTATTTCTTCGCGTTGTAGACCTAAATAAGGGAGTAGATAAGTAGGGTAAAATCGAAAAGGATAATAAGGATGATCCGACATTAACATTCAACCCTAGGTAACATTTAACGAGTCAATAATTCAAACAACCTGTTATAAAAAATTTCTAATGAATTATTCAAATACAGAATCTCTTGATTTTTCGATCGAGTGAGTTTTTTTTTCGAATATGAACTTTTTGGAGTTTCCGAATAAATCATTACGTTTTAATAAGGATTTGGAAAATCCGGCTGAGGTAAACAATTCAAAACGTTGGATCACTTGTCGGTTCTAATCGGTTCTAAGCTTCTAGCACTACTTCGTTTTTTTTTCCTTACTGCCCCTTCAACATTGAATGGCTCCTATTTTTAGCTAGTGTAGCCTTTGCGGTTATTCTCTAATTAGAACAATGGTCTTGTGGTCGACAGTTGAATCGGTGTGCTAAGTTTGATTTATTTTAGTGATTTTTCCATGTTTCGAATTCACTAATTTGTGACTTTTGAGCACGTCGGCAACGGCGTACAATAAATAAAAGAATAAATAAAAGAATGTCTTATATAAGCTTTTCTTATATTTTCGGAATAACACGGAAAACTCACCCCTAATTTTTCTATGGCTGAAATCGGAATTTAGTGAAACAAGGTTTCCGAATTTAAAAAAAAGAGAATTGAGACGATCCACTGGACCAAAATATTGGAAAAGCCGAGTAATTCGAATTTCCAAAGGGACCAACTATGTATATCAATGATATGGATATTCAATAGTTCGAAAATGCGATTGATTCTAAACATCATATTATCCTTCTCATGGAATATCTCATCTGTTCGGGAATCGGATGTCATTAGTTTTTCGAACATCTGGTCTGTTCAGAATATTCGATCTTCTGAATATTGGGCCGAGGTCAAGCGGATGCTGTCCCGCGGGACAACGATGGGGCGTGAACAATTCTCAAAAAATTGAGAATTCAAGGAGTTGGACCGAAAATGGAAAATTAGGTGAATATTTTCAATGGTAGTTGAACTAAAGCTCACCGACGCATACTAGTCGGGTGCGTAGTGTCAATAACAAACAGCAAATAAAAAAAGCTACAAAATCTCCAAATTGTTATCAGAAATTTCAACTCATGACATTGTCGGCCAAAATTCACCCGTGGGAGGACGTTATTTTTTCTACCTTTTTGAAATTTTGAGTAACCGAAGAGGAAAGTGGCTGTTTTGATTAGGGAGGCAACAGTCTACGTACTTGACCCTGCATTCAGCTAATTTTTGTAACCCTACCCTGATCACAAAAGTTTTCGCATGGTTTTCAAGAAGTTTCGAAAACTGTTCAAAAATCTGAAAACTTTTTGGGAAACCTGGGGAACTTTTTCGTTGAATAAACAGCCATCCGAGTATTCAGTCGAATAGAACTGGAAACAGTCTCCTAATGTTTTCATCTATTTGGAAAATGTGTTTGCGAAATCTTCTTCTACTCACATTTTCATCTTCAAGCGACCGATGTAGATTTCTAAGTAGCCTAAGCCATAATGGCGGTGAATTTTTCCAAAAAAAAAAGGTTTTCCAGAAAAAAAAACGTTTCCAAAATTTTCTTTCTGGTTTCTTCATTTTTTGGTGGTTTCAGAAAAAAAGCGAATTTGAAACCTCACCTTCAAGGTGTTTTGCTTTGTGTACATCAACATCGTGTTTCCTCCAGAGTAGATTATACCTAGTAGGTCTCTCGGCAGTTTCGGAAAGTACCTGGAAAGAAATTCAACTGTTCTGTCAGTTTAAGAACACAAAAAGTGTAACTGAGCGCGTATATGCAATTATTTCCGGTGGAAAATGTGAACAGTAGAGGAGAAGCGTTTGTAGACTATCGTCTTCCTTCAGATATTCATTGATGTCCGCAAAGCATAAGAAACATATGTAACTGTATATTCGGATTCGTAAGAATAGAAAACCCGCGCAAATTGTATACCCGCTCGGGCTATGTATAGTTGGGTCCGTGGCTTGTTTCCTTAAAGGCAGTGTTCACGATAATCTTCGATTTTGAGATTAATCGCTAAATCGTTTGTTTGGTCCCCGGGTAGAACTAAAGTGACGAAGAAATCGAGAAAAACGCACCAGAAGGGCACGAAATCCTTTACTCTCACCCCAACTTTTTACTCTCGCAGGAACTGACTGTTGTGACAATGAAATCTTTTGTGGACCCGTCCTTTGAGATTCTCCGCTTTTTTGTTGCTCCTTTCTTTCCTTCACACCCTAACTAATACAGTTTTGCTTGAAATATTCTTAAATTTTTTATTAGCCCCATTTTTTACCGGCGACAATCACCGTGAACATGTTCATCCAATCGGACAACTAGTCCAGGCCAGAGAATAATGTCACTGAAATAAGACGTTTTAGTGCGTTTCTCGCCATTTCTACGTAATTTTAGAAACTTCTGGAGGCCAACGCATAGTTTTATTTCAAAAACTCGGGAAGCCACAGACCTAACTATATATAATCGGTTTTGGGTTCCCAGAATGCAGCACTGACGACTTGGCACTCATAACATTGTGAAAATCTTAGGGTTGTTCAATCTCCTATTCGGTCCTACCTTTTTGTTTTTCCTGTGAAGCTGGCCAGATTCCAGTAGGCATCATAGATGACAAATTGATCGCCCTGAAATCATATTCGAACTTTTCAGGAGAAAACACAATGACCAGCAGCTGATTAGAACCAGGTTGTAAAAACGCGAAATTCTCATGAATTCTACGCGTGCTGGTGAGGAGCGGAGGTTAGAGATAGAGAGAGAGCGCATGACAGACGGAGAAAGCAGCATCGCTCGCGCCATGAGAATTACGATGTTTTCCAGAGGATATGCGTACAGTACACGGCAGCGGGAGAGAGGCGGTGAAGTTGCGCATTTTGACTAAATATGTATACTGAAGTCATGACTGGCTTGGTTCCAAGTTTGCCATTATTCGATAATGAACAGAGGATATTTTTCTGAGTTATGGTTTTTTCTGTTTCTCTCATTTTTTTCCTGTTGTTCTTGCGTGTATCTATAGTAGAGAATTCGGGAGTATTGAGACCGTGTGTATGTACGAGCAGAGAACAACCCTTTTTTATTCCAGCGTTTTTTCCACAAAAAGAGCAAACAAAGTCTACCGTCGAATAGGGTGCTCTGCGCGTCTGCGGACCTCCTGCCATATTCGGCGGCAAACACTTAGCTTTTATCGCAAATGTGAAAGAAAGAGCGCCGTAAACGCTCACAAACGCTATGTTTTTTTTTCACAAATACATAAAACCAGTGTATCTAAGGTCTGTACTATAGATACACGCAAGAATGACTCGCAAAAATGAAAAGAGAAAAAAGAATCACCCAGACAAAAATTACCACCTGTTCATTATCGATTCATGGCAAACTTGGAACGGCAACTGTAATGGCAATTTATGTATGTATCCTCTGGTTCCGAGCCAAAATTACCCTGTTCCCTCGCGCGCTTGTGCGGAGCGAGGTTAGAGACGAGATAGTGTGGGGAGAAGGAGACGCGGCGTACATGCGCAGACGTACGCGATTGACGGAAATAAATTTCACTCGGAAACAGAGAATATGTATGTATGTATGTATGTATGTATGTATGCATGTATGTATGTATGTATGTATGTATGTATGTATGTATGTATGTATGTATGTATGTATGTATGTATGTATGTATGTATGTATGTATGTATGTATGTATGTATGTATGTATGTATGTACAGTCAGGTCCGTGGCTTGTTTCCACTATAAAAAACATCAAACTTCACCGGCGGCTGGCGGTATGGTGAGTTGATCGGCTGCGCTTCTCATAAGCGCCTTTCACAGTCTGCCGGACGACGCCGTCCGGCACGTTATAAGATAGGGCTTCGGCGTCGGTGCCACCGGCACTGCGATGTCGGTCGACCGACGTCGCACTGTGGTGAAATCATTGAAACGTCGGAGCAAGTTATGACGGGTCAAAACGTGTTGGTTTCGCCTCATATTTTGTACTGGAGAGTTGGAACTGACGGTTGTTCACCGCAGCTTCCCTCGCACTGCGGCACTCTTATAACGTGTCGTACGGCAACGTCCAGCAGACTGTGAAAGGCGCTTTACGGCGTGAATCGATTAGCGGCCGGCGCACGTGACCGCCTTCGCCAACCGCTGGTGAAATTTGAATAATTTTTTTTTCGTGGGGAAACAAGCCGTGGACGTAACTATATTTTCGGAGTGGAATTTACTGCCGTTTATAGCGTAGGTGTGCGAGCGCATGCTGCGTCTCCTTTCCACCCTCACTTCCTCGCTGTCTCTACCCTCGCACCGCACAAGCGCTACGCTAAGAAACAAACTAAATTTGTCTCCGAAACAGAGGATATGTATGCATAGACTGTATAAAAACGAAAATGTCACGGTTCACTCGCGTGCGTGTGCGGAGCAGAGGTTAGAGACAGTGAGAGAGCGAATGGGAGACTGAGGAAGCAGCGTCGGGCGCACATGCATGGGCGATGAAGGAAAAGAGTTTCGTTTTTTCTTCACAGAGGATAAATCGCACATAAATTAGGGAATACTCACCGATAACAAAATTTGATTTCCATCCATCCATTCGAAAGCCGTTGTAGGTGTGACAGTTACGTTATAGGGCAGATCCTGTGGCGTATTGCGGGCCAGCTGAACAGAATTTTGTAGTAATTCTTTAGTGGCGAATAAATTCAGAGTCAATAAATTTGCCCCAAATCATAATGAGATTTGAACCTTTCATCATACACATTTCGGAAGATTGATCAGATTGGCACGTACATACCTGAAATCGCTTATGTTTTCTACTCCATCGGAATCGGTATGCTGTTCGATGGTCGATCAGAATCGTGACACCCGACCGAGAATTCGTGAGTGCTGCCGAGACTCGACGTGGTCCTCCAGGGAAGAGTTCCGGGATGAGGTAGGATGCCTGAGTGGAGACAATCTCAATGGAGAGAAAGTTGAGGATGCAGAATAAGGCACAAAAGCAACCAGCCAACAGTGGGTATGATCTGGCTAGCACAAATCGGCGTTAGATTCAGTTAAGCTGAGATCTTTCGAGAATTGAACATTGATGTTGTTTTGGATATTGTATGCCTTTTTCCTGTGTCAAGTACCTAGCTGAGGAGTGCAGAGGGGGTGTCGGTGGTGTAATGGTAACACTCTCACACGGAAAGCGATGCCATGCAGGCTCGAGTCCAGCCTGATCTCTAAGTTTTGTGTTCAAATTATCTGATTCCCCGTCATGCTGTATTATACTCGACGACGCGCCCTGGGACGAACTGAGTTCGGTATTTGAAATTTGTTCCTTGCGTTCGCTTCATCCACGCGAGCTCTACAACACGTCTGTCCAAAGGCGAACCCAGAGCAAATTTCAAATACCGAATACACGTATTTCAAAAAGTGAATTACCTGGCAATCTGAGACTTTTGACCGGGGTTCCCGCATTTTCAGGCTATTACTGGCGTATAGCCATGCGAAAAATCGAAAGACGGATACGGTTTTGAGCGCGTACGGTGCCTTTGAGGTGAGACAATTCTGAGATTTGCGCAGGTTGACTTATTTGAATTTCTTCAATGAGCGGTGTGGGGTCTTGGCGAAATAAGCCCGACTTTTTTTCAGGAAGTTCCCGAACGTGTTTTATTTAAGGTCTACAAAACCATTTTTTAGAGGGCACAGAGGTTGCTCTTCTACGTATTAAAGGCAGGGTCCGCTATGAAAAAGATTGTTGTCTCATCCTCTTGAGAAGGTAGATGTCGCCATCAAAAATGTGAAAATGAGTGAGAAGTTGCAGAAAAACTCTTAGGAACAAGTTATTGCTTGGTGTCCGCCCGCCCCGGATTATCGAGATTTCTATGAATGTCTGTTTTGTAGACTTTTATTTCGCTTCTAAAGTAATTTCTGAGCATTTCTGTGGACTACTGGCTACTTTAACAGTAAAACGAAAGGCGGAAAAGCAAGCAGTCATGAAAATATCGTTAATTAGAGGGGCCGGCTGGCACCGTTAATAAGCCGTTAAACCTTGTTTTTCAGCATTTCCCCCCCAAATTTCCGGTTTTTTTTCACATTTTTTCACTTTTGTGATGAACACATCTACATTCTCACAAAAACAGCTCACAATTCGTTTTTATCACGGGCCGTACCGTTAAGAGGTCAGCAGAGTTGAAGTATCACAGCGACAAATAGCGCTGGGTGATGCAGCATCGACTACATTTGGCGACGAAGGCGACCGAAGCGGCTTGAAGCGCGACGAGGGGGCACCGCAGTGTTCTGAAGGGGTCTACAGAGTTGCAGCGACCGGACAGTGATCGCCGAGCGTCAACCTTGACGTTGCGGCCTCGGTTGCCGCTTGCTGGCAGGGACGCAGGGCCGTGGCGGCGTCGAAACACTGCGGTGCCCCTCGTCGCCCCTAACGCCGCTTTGGTCGCTCCCGTCGCTGAATGCAAGGCCGTAGTTATACACCGGCGGGACGCTACGGAAATAGCAAGACAACTACCACTTGTGAGCGTACCAAATAAGCTGAGGCATGCCAAAAGGAACAGTTGTCCCAGAAAAACGCGCCGGAAAACCGCATTGAGGAGTTATACACGCCGCGGCACTGTAAGCTGTATCCTGGCGGGATCTACCGTGTTGGACATTTGCCAATTTCCATCAGCTGATTATTTTTCAGACCGCTAGAATTCATTAGAATTTCCTCATTCGTTAAAATATCACCAAAAAGACATAATGATCACTTTTATGGCAAGAGCAATACATTTCTAGTGACTTTCTGCAATAAAAGAGTGATAGAGGCAAAATTAGCCTGTCTATCCCCGATCTTTCGAGTTTTCCTCAAGGCTAGGAATATCGAGAGGGCACCCATTCAGAATCAGACCTGACAAACCCAATACACTTCCGTACCAAGGCTCTTTCCTTGTGAGTGTCGTACTTTTTTTAAATAGCTTAAGCCCAGACTTTTTCAGGTGGAGAACCTCTCATATTTTTCAGGTTCAATTAGCACTTCACATCAAAACGCTAGCTCGACAGTAGGCCTGGAAGAACTTTGACAACTTGCCCAACCTTCGCCACCGAATTTTTCTTCCATATGTCAACACTACACGAGCAAAACAACTTTTTATCAAAAAATACTCCGCGACAATGGTGCAGTGTTCCGGCCAGGGTTAGCTGTCGTTCGCCGGCGTCGTCGTCGTTGTGGACAGGTGCAGACAGACGGTTGCCGACGTCCGTTGATTGTTGCAGGAAGCGGTCAGTTGGTGGCTGTGGCAGGGAAGCGTTGCTGTCGTAGTTGGCGGTAGGCGAATACAGAGAGTAGCACGTCAATGGGCTAGTAGGCGCTCTTTATACGGCCAGTACATAATGGCGCCGATCAACCGTTGTTATACTAACATCATAATGCCAACTCTCATTGACCGTCATTGGCATGGCAGTTCTTTTATCATTTTCGGAGCCTTTCGCGCCACACTGTTTATTCCTTTTTGCAGCGTTTTTTTTTTGGAGCACTAAGAGTTTTTTATTAGGTATGAGGAGCAATAAGGAAAAGCTCAAAATAAGTAATCCGTTGAATTCTTTTTTTTCTGATCAAAAGCAATTTTCTTCCCCCCTCTTTTACAAAGTTTCTTATCCTTTCTGCCGTGGCAGCTTGTGCCTACTGCGTCGTGAAAACGCGAGTGCAAAAACCAAATAAAAACAACAAAAAACTATTTCCCCAATTTTTTTTATTCATTTGTTCGATCACTCTTTTTAGCATCACTCAAATGTCCAAGCCGTCCCGTGTTTTTTTTTAAAGTTGCCCTATTTCCTTCTTGAAATTCATGTATATTTTCATATCAAATCATCAGTTTTTTCTCCTTTCAGCCAAGTGCCTACGACCTGTCATCTATAATTTGCGTGTTGCTAGAATGATATTCTTTGTCACAATCGCTCATATAAAGGTCTCACTTACATATCTTTGTTTCTGTGGTCAATGAAGATTTGTTCTTTACTCCTTTTCCGATGAACAACGATCACTTCTGGACATCCTGAGCAGCAGCCGCCATGTGGAGTTTTAGCGAAGTTGGCGGACCAACTAAGGTGTGTCCGAATGAGATTGGCGTCCCATGCGGCCGGCGTGCTTGGGAGGCGGCCGTCGCGTTCGCCGCTCTCGGACGAGCATGCGAAAAGTCCCCACCGCCATCGACTACGAACGGGGCCGGCACCGGCTGGCAGCAAGCTTTGCGCCGATCAATCAGCTCTGCAGACGGAGGGGAGAGGGGAGGGCCGTGGTTGAAATCCAACACTTGTCCGAGGGCGGCACATGCGACGGCCGCCTGCCAAGCACGCCGGCCGCGTGGGCCGCCATTCTCATTCGGGCGCACTTTAAGTCGGTATCCGGAGTCGTGTGGCCTACGACTTGCAATGCAGCCTCCACATTGCCCTTACCAGCTGATCTACATACTCCTACTTCTGGCTTCGCTGCTGTACATAGTAGCCCAATATTGTATATTATATCATAGCATGTTGTTGACTTCTCATTTTTTTCTTTCCTATTGCCACATGACTATTATCCTTGTAACATAATTGTTTTTGTTTTAAGGCGCAATAGAGAATAATCAAATGAATAAAAATAGAGGAGTGAAATATCGACAAAATACCATTGAAAAGAATTTTTCAGTCTGCAATATTGCGTCAAAGACGTAAAAGACGCAATATTGCAGACGAGTCCCTGATCCACGCAGCAAACGGCGGCTATGTAATTGTTGGACGTTTTCATTCCGCTGGTGTATAACTAGGGCTTCGTCGCAGCGAGCAACACCGCGACTTGAACTCTGACGGCCCTGCATGTATGCCAGCGAGCGGCAACCGACGAGACGACGATAATGTTCGGAGACATTTTTGTCGCCGCGTTAAGGCTGAAGCTCGGCGACCACTCGCCGATCGGTATAACTCTGCAGACCCCTTTACTTGTCAATTACTATTCGAAATTTCGCCGCAATACGCGGCATAAGACACTTCCGAGAAAGAGTCGCAGAAACAACTTAATAAGAGAAGCGATTTAACGAAGCTTCTGGCTGCAATGCAAACATTGGGTAACAATTCGATCTGTGATTATGACAGCAGTTTCGCAATCCGAAACAAGTCTTTCTTCAAAAAAGTTTCAGGCATCGGACGTTTTTCGTCAAAATCTCTGAATGTTCCCGTTTTTACAAAACCTAGCGCGAGTATCGTAGTATGATGGCTGTTCCAACAGAGACCGCGTGCACTTTGTTCTGCCGCTGACTGGTGCAGCCGACCCATATATCTCAGGCTGTTATCACAGTGACAACTATGAGTTTTCAAGATGAAAAATCTCCAGATCGGCACAAAGCTGTGTAGAAGTCATGAAAATTCATACCTTTTGCGGCAGCTCATCTTCGTACCACATCTGATACACACGATCCTTTGCAAAAGCATACGTTCGGCCATTGTATCCTGGAGCGAATATGGTTTAAATACTGCCCAGATCACAATTCAACCACATTGCTCTCACCTCTAGTAATGGCGTCGAATTTATCTGGACAAGAAGCCACCGGCAACGCCACAGCAGGTCCGCTAACCTTCTTCTTCTCTGGAGCTGGCGGACGACGTGGTACCACATGCGTGATCCGCCAGGGATATAACGTCAAATCGCGCCTCATTTTTTGCACTGAAACATTTATGGTAGAGCATTGCTAGCCAAACATGAAAAATAAACCCCTATGCCATTTGCTAGAAGGCAGAAATCCTATACAAGAAGTCCTATACAAAAAGAATAGCATCGAAGAAACCGAAAAAGAATAATAAAACTGGCTTGTTGATCGATTCCACAGCACACGGCGGCGTGGATCCCCGCTGTAAGGCGCGCCGCAGTGATAAGAGGGCAGCCACGCATTTTGAGCTGTGGATTCGATACACAAGCCAATAAAACAATCTGTTTGCCGCATTTCTCCCACTAGGTATACTGTTTCGAGTGCCGTCGATTAGAGCGCACTTCTGCTGAAAGGCAAAGAACGCCGATAAGAAGGTGGGCAACGTGGATTGCCGGTAGGGCTCCAGATGACGTATGCAGGGTAACGTGGAACATTAGGTAGCACAGAGAATTTTGAGTCTGCTCGTCAAAGTACTGAAGGAAAAAACACTTAAAAACACCCAAGCTCACCCATGGACTCGATTTTTTTCTTTTTACTGCAGAAAAAACGGATTCCTTCTGACTATTGCTAGAATATTTATACTTAAAACAGCTTGCATAAGTGGTATGCAGATATTAGGTGCCATATATGTATCTCCCTTCTGACATGGTCATTTACAACAAAATTGGGTTTGAAAACTCACTGCATTCAATGGCAATGGGGCGCGCCGCTCCGCTACGGGGACTGGCCGTGGAACACGCGTTCTTCTACCCTGAGAGTTTTGGCCGGGAACCAGCCGAGAAATGGTTGCTTGCCGCGTTATAGCCGCGAAATAGCCGCCAAATAATGCTCGCCGCAGAATAGCCGAGAAAAATGCTCTCCAGGTAGGTGTACGAGAGACGTCAACACCTTGGTGGGTTCAATTACCCAGGTTAGAGGTACTTGGACCTCGTTCAGCCTCTGGAGGCCCCGCTCAACCGCTGGCGACCGCCACTGGCTCGGTGAGCCGGCGACGTTTGCGTCATGGTTGCTATTGGTCACTTCCCATGATTTCTCGGTTAGATCTCGGCTACTTCTTGTCCGTCTCATGAAAAGCTAAGAGATAGCCGCGAATTAGCCAGAAAATAGCAGACCAGGAGTCGCTGCGGAGCCTGGTGGGCTGTTTTGCGATTATTTCGCGGCCATAACTCTCAGGGTAAGTGTTAAATAATGGCATAATTTTTCTCAGGATGATTTCAAGGTGAACGATTTGTGAGGCATCTGGTATGATTTGGATCAGCCATACGTTTTGTTAATCGGAGTTTCCGTCGGAAGTAACTGGGAAAAAGAAAGGTTGAAATCCCGAAAAAAGAAATCAGATAGGTTTTAAATGTTTCAGCCAACGTTTTGAACGCAAAAATACCGAATGCCGAAATTCTTTCAACAAGATCAAAAGAAAGTCACCCCGAGAAGTCAATGGGGAAGAAATGCCGGAAGAAGCTCAAGCAGTGAAAACAAGAAGAAAAACCTATCTGACAGTCTGTGCTTCTCGAAAAAGAAACGGACAACTGGTCCTGCGCTCACTTTACACCAATAAAAAGTTTATCTATTTGCAAGATTGATTCTGCCCTCAATGTTTCAGAAGCTTTCTACAGCATTCACATTGTAAACATAGTTAGGTCCGTGGCTTATTCCCTCAGGAAAAAGCACCTAAATTTAAACCGCGGCTGGCGCGGCCATTTAAAGGCACTGTTCGCGATAAACTTCATCCTCGAATTTTCCATGACAAAAGCTTCTCGTGGCTCTCAGAAGCAGAACAGCGTCGAAAAAACGGGACGAAAAGCTACCCAGGAGCCGCAAAACGGCTTAGAAAAGTGGGAAAACCCCGCCATTGTGGGCAAGTCCCGCCTCTTCCCGCCCCTCGACGTGAACAAAGGAACACTCGAAATCGTGAGTTGAGCGATGGTTTCCGATCAAAAGCCCCGTTCTTCCCTTCATTCTCAACTTCTCTCTTTACTCAGGTCAGCTCGCTCACAGTGGCTGCAGAAGACGGAAGTTACAAGCTTCGGACAACTCGTCCACCATTTTCCCTAGCTCGATTTTTCAAGTACCATAACTCCATTCCCAGAAGATCTTGTACGATTCCAGAAGCATCATTGGAATCAGAATGGGACCGGTTTTAAGATAGGCAAAAAACAGAAAAGCGATTTTTATCGCGAACAGTCCCTTTAAATCTTATCGGCGACTGGCTGGTAATTACCTCCGGCGACTGGCTGGTAATTACCAGCCAGCCGCCGGCAAGATTTAACCGTCCGCGCCAGCCGCGATTTAGATTTAAATGTCTTTTCCCATAGGAAACAGGCCACGGACCTAACCATCCATAGATTCTGAAGAACTCGACACTCTGCCCGATATTTTCAAAAATTTAGCGCCAATGGGGACGAGTCGCTCCGCAACAGAAGTTCATACAGCGCGCGTGGCATTAATTGGAGATCAAGGCGAGTTTCATTGGCAATTTCCCATCGACTACGTTCACGGGTTCGCTTTCTCGTCGGAGAGGGGGCGGGGAGGGCATAGCAGGCGTTACGGGCTATCGAAATTGCAGGTTCGCAGACGTTTTTTCGGAATCAAGCTCGTTTATGGCGTTTTTTTTCGACACTGACCCGCTCTAGCATCTGCCTGCCTAATGTTTTGTCATTTCTCAGAAAACCCTTCCATTATTCTCTCACCTGAGCGTATAACGAATTTTAGCCGTTTCGCTGCAATTTATGGAAAGTTTGAAGCGGGAATTTTTTCGGCAAGTATTGGCAAACAAGTACGCCCGCGCTCAACATTCTTTGGGCAAAGTGGTTCTGTGAGTAACTTTTTTGCGTATCTCGGCACAGGTCTATCAAAACTTGATCAATTTTTGAAAACACAAAAATACTTCAAAGTCGGTCCAAAATTGAATTTATCAAATTTTTATTCTCTTAGATACGTTGATCAACAACCATTTCGAGTTATTACTTCGAATAACCTTATTTACTCGAGCATGCTTACTGAAACCTCAAAACCTAAATTTTTGTTTGCCAGCTGAAGGGTTAGGCCGGGATCATACTTGCCGGCGACAGTGCACATCAGGCATATCGATTTCCAGCCGATACTGATGGTAAGCATTGCCTCCCGTCGCTCGTCGGTGCAAGTATGATCTAGGACTTATGAATGAATTTACGCAATTTTCGCACCTAAGAAGTATTTATCTCGCTTGAACGTAGATGGAAATGTGCGAAATTTATTCACAAGTTGTAGCGAATAATTTGAACGGATTGATTCTTCGAAAAAAGTCATATTCTAATTTTTCATCTTTGATCTTCATGGAGAGGCTACAAGAACTTACATATTTGCAGTGACCTACCATGATTTTTGGAGGCCTTTCAGGGACGATCAGAAACTATAGGTTCCGGATTTTCATGGTTATGTGCTGAGGAATAAGCCGTCACTTGTGGAAAAACCAAGAAAGCGCTATTACTGACATACTTTCTTCAAGTTTAGCTTTGTGGCAAAAGTAATGATCTGAAACTTACATTTTGATATGAAGCTAGAAAACATGAAAAATCTAGGAAATTTCTGGAAATATTCCAAAAAATAATTAAAAACCCTGAAAATGTAGTGAAATGACTGAAAATACATTTTTTGAAATTGTAACACAGGAATCAGCATAGGTAAAGGTATGTAAGTAAAGTCTGTCCGAGCAAGACTGCACGCCCATGCGGAACGGCCTTTTTCGGACCTGTAAATTGTTAAGCTGGAATGTAAGACGCAAAATAATTAATATCCCAATCAGCGGGTTGCAGCCGTAGTGAGAAAAATGCATTCGTAAGAGTCACTCGACACGCGCACCAACCGCGTGGGCTGACAGTCTCATACGGACGGACTGTAGACGCAACGCTTCAATCCTTATCGTGCTTGAATTTGCTTTGATAAGTCTAACGGAAAAGCTTTTAGAATTCGATCCTTCTTCGGTCACTGTTTATCTATAGTTGCTCTATACTTGACCAACAAATTGCATTTTGGGAATTTCACTACATTTCCGAGTTTTCTTTTCATTTTTTTCAGGTCCTCCTGCGCCAAATCCTATTCGAAAATACTTCAACACATTTTTTTTACTTTTCTTGTCTGCTAATAATCATCGAAAACCCATAGAGGTACTATCCTAGAACGAGGGGCACCCAGGATTCTAAGCAAAATTGGAATAAATCGCTGTTTGATTACGGCATAAATAGAGGCTGCGCGTTATAAAGTGAACCTAGCGCATTAACGGGTTGAAGTGTTTTTTTTTTTGGAAAACAACCATGAACGCTTAGAAAAAATGTTTTAAAATCACGTCAATTTAGTTCGTTAGTTTTACCGGAATCGCGGCTCTGATTGATCTGCTCCAATGAAAAAATTCAAAACTGAAGCCGTACGTGGCTTCATCCAGCTCGCGTGGCATTAATTGGAGATCACGGCGAGTTTTATTGGTGATTCACCATCGACTACGTCCACGGGTTCGCTTTCTCGTCGGAAAGGGGGCGGTGTGGGCATAGCAGGCGTTACGGGCTATCAAGATTACAGGTTCGCAGCCGTTTTTTTCGGAATCAGGCTCGTTTTTGCCGTTTTTTTTTCGACACTGGCTCGCTCTAGCATCTGCCGGCCCAACGTTAAGTCATTTATCAGAGAACGCCCTTCTATTATTCTTTTTTTACCCTATTTGTAAGTGCCACAAAACGGTATCCTTGCCGTTTCCACGCAATTTATAAAAAGTTTGAAGCGGGAATTTTTCGACAAGTATTAGCAAAGCATTACGCTCGCGCTCAAGATTCTTCGGGAAAACTGGTTTTGTGAGCAACTTTTATACGTTACTCGGCTCAGGTCAATCGAAACTTGATCAATTTTTGACATGTTTAAGGGCATCACAAAAAATACCTGAAAATCGGTAAACGATTGAATTTATCAAATTTTTACTGTCTCAAATATGTTTATCAATAAATATTCCCAGTTATTACCTCAATTAACCTTATTTACTCTGTCCATAGAAACATAAACACTAGAATTTCTGTCTGCCAACTGAAGGACTAGGGATGAATTTACGCAATTTCCGCACCTAATAAGTATTTATCCCGCTTGAACGTGGATGGAAATGGGCGAAATTCATTCACAAGTTGCAGCGAACAATTTGAACGGATTGATTCTTCGAAAAAAGTCATACTCTATTTTTTCACCTTTGATCTTCATGGAGATGCTGCAAGAACTTACATTTTCGCAGTTAACCTACCATGATTTTTGGAGACCTTTCAGGGACGGTCTGAAACTATGTATAGGTTTCGGATTTTCATGGTTATGTGCTGAGGAATAAGCCGTCACTCGTGGGAAAACCAAGAAAGCGCTATTATTGACATACTTTTTTAAAGTTTAGCTTCGTGGCAAAAGTAATGATCTGAAACTTTCATTTTGACATGAAGTTAGAAAATATGAAGAGTCTAAGAAATTTCTCGAAATATTCCAAAAAATAAATAAAAATCTTGAAAATGTAGTGAAATGACTGAAAATACATTTTTTGAAGTTGTAACACAGCAATCAGCATAGGTAAAGGTATGCAAGTAAAGACTGTCCGAGCAAGACTGCGCGCCCACGTGGTCGGCGGGCGTGTTGGGCGACAATCGTGACGGCCGTTTTCGGACCTGTAAATTGTTAAGCTAGAATGTAAGACGCAAAATTATTAATATCCGAGTCAGCTGGTTGCAGCCGTAGTGAGAAAAATACGTTCGTAAGAGTCACTCGACACGCACACCAACCGCGTGGGCGGACAGTTTCATACGGACGGACTGTAGACGCAATGCTTCAATCCTTATCGTGCTTGAATTTGCTTTGATAAGTCTAACGGAGAAGCTTTTAGAATTCGATCCCTCTTCGGTCACTGGTTATCGATAGTTGCTCTATGCTTAACCAACAAATCGTATTTTGGTAATTTCACTACATTTCCGAGTTCTCTTTTGATTTTTTTCAGGTTATCCTGCGCCAAATCCTATTCGAAAATATTTCAACACATTTTTTTTGTTTCCTTGTCTGCTAATAATCATCGAAAACTCATAGAGGTACTATCCTAGAACGAGGGGCACCTAGGTTTCAAAGCAAAATTGGAATAAATGGCTGGTTGATAACGGCATCAATAGGGGCTGCGCGTTATAACTTGAACCTAGCGCATTAACGGGCTGAAGAGTTGTTTTCTAGAAAAACAACGATTAACGCTTAGAAAAAAATATTTTAGAATCACTTCAATTTAGTTCGTTAATTTTAACGGAATCGCGGCTCTGATTGATCTGATCCAATGAAGAAATTCAAACTAAAGCCGTACGTGGCTTCATCCAGCTCGCGTGGCATTAATTGGAGATCACGGAGAGTTTTATTGGCGATTTCCCATCGAATACGTTCACGGGTTCACTGTCTGGTCGAAAATGGGGCGGGGCGGGCATAGCAGGCGTTACGGGCTATCAAGACGACATGTTCGCAGCCGTTTTTCGGAATCAGGCTCGTTTTAGCCGTTTTTTTTCGACACTGGCTCGCTATAGCATCTGCCGGCTCAATGATTTGTCATTTCTCGGAAAACCCTTCTATTATTCTTTCACCTGAGCATATAACGATTTTTTGGCGTTTCGCTGCAATTTATGGAAAGTTTGAAATGGGAATTTTTTCGACAAGTATTGGCAAACAAGTACGCTCGCGCTCAACAATTTTTGGGCAAAGTGGTTTTGGGAGTAACTTTTATGCGTATCTCGGCTCAGGTCTATCAAAACTTGATCAATTTTTGAAATGTTTAAGGGCATCACAAAAAATACCTGAAAATCGGTCAAAAATTGATTTTATCAAATTTTCATTCTCTTAAATATGTTTATCAATAAACATTTCCAGTTGTTACCTCAATTAACCTTTTTACTCAACTATGTCCATTGAAACCTGAAAACTGAAATTTTTGTTTGCCAGCTGAAGGATCTGGGAGAAATTTATACAATTTTCGCACCTAGTAAGTATTTATACTCTGTTTATCTTGAATCGCACAAAACACGGTCCGCCAATAGTCCTCTAATTGGCCCGCTAGTACCGTAGTGTACGTCCACGACGCGTTCTCGGCAGACACGACGGCACAGTGGCAGGGGGGGGGTGGCCGAGTGACGGCATTGACGAATTGATTGCTCTGCACACCAGGTGCACACCTAGGTCTGCCGAGAACGCGTCGTCGACGTACACTACGGTACTAGCGGGCCAAATAGAGGACTATTGGCGGACCGTATTTTGTGCAATTCAAGATAAACGGAGTATATCTCGCTTGAACGTAGACAGTCTACGGCGCGAGGTGTGATACAACCCAACATCGGTCCGACCCCCCCACTCAAGTCAAGCGTTTTGCTCCGTCCCCCCCTCACCCCGTTGGAAAAAGTGATGGCGACGACCCGGGTGGGGGGAGGTCCTCACTTCGCAATTTTTTATAGTAAACGAATTTTGAGATCAAGACTACATTGATGCATCGATTGTATCAATTAATCCTAATAATGCAATAAATAAATGTTCTCCGCGAGGAGACAAAGTCAGCTCTCCTGCTCAATCGATTGTATCACACCTAAAAATGGGTCATCAAAGACCGTTTTTAACCGTTTAAAAGAATGAAATTGATTACTTGGGTCCGTGACTAGATTTTTCGCACGTTGTAGCAACGCGAAACTTCCTAATTCAAATTTTGTTGACTACTTGTAAAAATTTCACAGGTATCGATTTTTTTCATGGACCCCACCCTATGTAGCGCTGTTCGGCATAAAGCTGCGTCCATGAAATTTTGGGTGCGTTTCCTAATCCCGTTAGCCAATTATTATACGTGGTTTTCTTGCCCGAAACCACACCTACGTGCCCTCAGGGCATGAATACAGGCTCCGCCTAAACTATATAGCGCTGTTCTGCATAAAGCTGCGGCCATGAAATTTTGGGTGCATTTTCACATACAGATAGTCAATTACTAAACGTGGTTTTTATGCCTGAAACAGCAACTATTTGCCCTTAGAGCATAAAAATCCTTTGCTTCAGGCGATATCGCATCTTGGACACGAGTCAATTTCGTGGAGTAAATTGTAAGAGATATAACACAGAACAATCCTCTTCTCAAACAATCAACAATCCATTATTTCTCAGAATTGCGAAATTTTATATTTTTAGCGGGATCGAACCTGTGAATCCTAAAGCGCCTAAAAATGCATCTTCGATTACGAAATCCCAGAACATCTGTGTCATTTCGTTGGCAGGACTGTCCGCTAGTAATGACCTCGATGACATCGAATACTCAACACCGCTGCTGCTGACATGTCCAGGAGCGCTTTGGTGACACACTTTATATACCTGGCCACGACTCCTTCTCCATGCTAGAGTTGTTAACGATGACCATGCTACTGTCGTCTATTGTCGTGCATGCTTTATCACCACTGAAGTGTAGGCTCTTCTTGTGTGTTCCTGCCTTTTTTTCAAAGGCAGGGTTCTCGATAAAATGGGTTGTTGTGCTATACCCATGGAATCGTAGATCTGGCTATCACAAAAGTGAAAATAAATGAAAATTGGAGAAAAAACGCTCAGGAACAAGTTATGGCTTGGTGTCCTCCCGCCCCCTATTACCGAGATTTGTATAAGAGCCTGTTTTACCAACTTTTATTTTGCCTCTAAAGTAATTTCTGAACTTTACTGGAGACTACTGATTACCTTAACAGCAAAATAAATGGCGGATAAGCAAGCATTAATGGAAATCGCGTTAATTAGGGGGCCAGCCGACACCAGTAATTAGCCCTTATACCTTGCTTTCGAGCGTTTTTTCAGCGAGTTCTACGGTTTTTTCACTTTTTTTTTACTTTTTTGTTGGCCAAATCTACATTCTCATGAGGAGAGCTCACAAGTCGTTTCTATCGCGAACACTGCCTTTAAATCTCTATTTCACATCTTGCCTCATTTGTTTTTTCGCAGTTTTTTCTCATTGTCCAGTTTCTTTTTTGATCTCCTGTCTCATTTGGCTCTCAGTATAATCTCCAGTTTTATGTTGACCTCTTATAGTGATCTCATTTTGCCGTCATTTTTTATACTGACGGTATGGCTCTCAACCCCCCGCTCCGATAGAAGTCCATCTTGGTTCTTGGTTGACCAAAGGTCCGACCCCCCATCCCACCGGATGTCGAAGGGTCCAATACCCCCTCTGTGATACATCACACCACACGCCGAACCCTGAACGTAGATGGAAATGTGCGGCATTCATTCACAAGTTGAGCCGAATAATTTGAACAGACTGATTCTTCGAAAAAAGTCATATTCTAATTTTTCACCTTTTATTTTCATGGAGATGCTGCAAGAGCTTACTTTTTCGCAGTGACCTACCATGATTTTCGGAGACCTATCGGTGACGAACAGAAACTATAGGTTTTGGATTTTCATGGTTATGTGCAGAGGAATAGGCTCTCACTTGTGGAACAACCGAAAAAAAACGCTATTAATTTGCATACTTTTTAGAAGTTCAGCTCCGTGGCAGAAGTAATGATCTGAAATTTTTATGTTCACATGAAGTTAAAAAAACATGAAAATTCCAAGAAAATTCTTGATATATTTCAGAAAGTAATTCAAAAACTTGGAATCGCAATGAAATGAGTGACGGGCCAGCCATGGAACAGTAGATAGAGTTTCGAAGTTTTAATATGACAATCAGTATAGATAAAGGTATGTAAACGCAATGCTCCAATCCATGCCGTGCATGAATTTGCTTTGATAAGTCTAACGGAGAAGCTTCCAGAGTCCGATCCCTCTTCGGTCACTGCTTATTGATAGTTGCTGTATGCTTGACAGCCGAATCGTATTCTAGTCATTTCACTACATTTCCGTTTTTTAAAACCCAGAGAGGTACTATCGTAGAAGAAGGGGCACCCGGGATTTAAGGCAAAATTGGAATAAATGGCTGATTGCTAACGGTATCAATCAGAGCTGTGCGTTAAGCGGCGTTCAGAGTTTTCGCGGCGAGACGCGATGACACATGTCAGCGCGACGCGAAAATCGCGTCGCGCGGAAGTCAAGATGAACGGCGCGCGAACGCTAGGCGACTACGCGCATTTGCGTGATTTCCGCAATTTTCCGTACCCAGGCAAAACTAATCAATATTCGGTCTTATTCTGTTTATTTTAGTGTGATGCACTTTTTTATCTTTTATCTGTATTATTATGGCATATTTTTGCTTTCGTTGCGACAACTTGCTTCTTTAATGACGAAACAATCAAAAAGACATCGGGAGCAAATGATGCTTAGATTTTTTTTCTGGAGTTGATAGCACTGAATAGGGATGTTCCGGTGAAATGAGACCGAATTATGCTAGTGTCGCTTGTAAATCGTAAAAAAAAACTTTACAGCTCGTCAACTCTCTGAAACCATCACCCTCATCACACTGTCCTTAAATATGCAGGCGAAATTGTTTGCAGTATCATCTGAGAACAATACAATAACGCATGACAATTTCAACCAACCTAGTCTTTGAAAAGGCTTGAGAAAATTAAAAACGCCCCCTGAGTTCTCAATGATGGAGGGAAAATGATGACAATCGCTCCACGACCATCGCGTCGCGTTGCATTGCAACGCGACGCGATGGTCGCGGAGCGATTATAATTTGCGCGTCAAATTCGATGTATCGCGCCTCTCCACTGTGAAGACCTAGCGACGACGCGACGCGACGTCGGTTGATCGATATGTTGGCTAATCATAACGTCGCGTCGCGCCGCGAATGAACTCTAGACGCCGCCTTGGACCGGGATCATTCTTCCAGCGACGAGGGACGCGACGCAATGTTTACCATCGGTATCGACCGAAAATCGATACGCCTGATATGCACAGTCGCCGTCGTCGGTCGCGGGAAGTATGATCCCGGCCTTATAACGTGAGCTTAGCGCCTTAACGGGTTACCGCATTTTTTTTTAATGAAACAACAATTAACGCTTAGCGGAAACGTTTTAAAGAACGGTGTTTTAGTTCGTTAATTGTAGTGGAATTACGGCCTTGATTGATCTGCTCCAATAACAAATTTTCGAATCGGGTCGCGTCGGACTGCGGCGCGATCAGTTTCTGGCTCAATTCATGGCTCACAATACTCAACATACTTGAGGTCGTTTCAAAGTTTGGAGTGTATGGACCACGGTGTTTCGCACGGAACGTATTTTATTATCTTTTTCTAGGGTCTCTGATGATTTATTGATTTTCGCTGTGGTCAGGTGATAATTATTTTTTTATTCTTTAATGAAATGCGAAAATTAGCGAGTTAACAAGCTTTTTTTTGAGAATCGACGCTTCACAAAAAATATTTTCATTAACGTTCACCCCTGGTATCAATCATTTGATATCGGAGCTTTTCTTCACTCCTGCTCTGAATGAATCCTAAGTTCGTCCCTCCCCCCTTCCGTCTAACATAGAAGTCCTATAAAGTGAACCCGATGCATTGTGAGGACTGACCATGCAGAGGAACGTTTGAGCATACCCCATTGGGAGTGAACTTATTGCCTCTGAAATTGCTAGCGATTCAGTCACTGAAAAAATCATTCATAACCTATATATTGGGTGATTTGGCGACAGATTGGTATGTTACTGCCCGTTTATTACCACAGCAGGTTCCGAATATATGACCCCAATTAGTCACCATCAAACAAGTGGTTTTGCCGATTTCAAAAATCGGGATTGAAAATAGCTGGCTTTACTAAAAATGAGTTTTACACCCTAACTCCTGTACCTTTAAGCTCTCCTCCACCCTCGTCAAGTGTTTAAAACACTTATAGCATCACAGTAAGGAAGAGAAACTAATCAGGTGCTTACCTCGAGTTAGGTGCCTTACTCTTCTCCGCCGACCCGGATTCCTTCCGCTTTGACGGATCAGTGCTGCCTTTTCGACTGCCGTCAAGTGCGGCAGCTGCGGTGGCAACGCATCTTCTTCCAATGTGGCTGCATCTGACTGGACCTAAAGAATCGAACGATAATTTCGTGCACGGAGGACAGAATGAATATTAATGAACTTGACGTTCAGACTTGTTTTCCTATCTTTTTCTTACATCGACAATCTCAGACCCAGTTATCTATGAATCATAGCTTTTTACCTATGAGTTGTTTCAATTCTGAATTTCTTTACTCACCAACTCAATTTCTTATGAATTTCTAGTTTTTCTGTGCCCGATTAATATGGAAAATCGAATCCGTTTTTCGCGCACACTGACGAATTGAAAAACCATGTTTGAGTCGTTGTAGATTTGTGACAGGACAGAAATGATCCGTACTCGAAATTCTTCGAATGCGTCCGGGATCCCCGAAAAAAAGCTTTTTTATTGCATCGCGGAAATGTAAGGGAATTCAGAGAAATTTTAGTGTGTTAGTAATCTCCATGAACGGCTTTCTTGAAACCTTGGCATTTCCAGTATATGTTTCTGTTACTTCTGTGCCAGCAAGGTTTTGTATGATGGTACGGATTTAAATATCCGACGTTTCGAACAAATCCTCGTTTTCAAGGCCTGAAATTGTGCTACCTTGACTCGGAACCATACCCGATAAAACGCCTCTCCCTCTTTTTTTTGGAAGTTGAAAAGAGGGAGAGGCGTTTGATCGGGTATGGTTTCGAGTCAAGGTTTCGCACAATCTCAGGCCTTGAAAACGAGAATTTGCTCGAAACGTCGGCCAAATAAATCCGTACCATCATACAAAACCTTGCTGGCACAGAAGTAACAGAAACATTTAGGGTGTTAATAGAAATGTTTCGGATTCGGCTTAAAACTCTCAGCTAGGGGTTATTTAGGTCGCTGAACCCGAACCTGAAGCTTATTTGTCCCCAGACTTAGGGTTAATGTAGGTTATGATAGATAGCTGGCGTTACTTACCTTAGAATTTCGAAAATCGAAAAATGGAGTTTCTATCGTGTTCGGCGTCTAAAATGACACCCTTCAGAGAAATTTTGAGTCAAATCTGAGTACTTCGACCAAGCTACCGTATACCCACAGTTACAGACCGTAATCCAAGGAGAATCCATGAGCCGACGACAATGTTAAGCAACCCAAATAACCCCTATGGAAAAGTTGTTAAACGATTCCATAGTAGAAATCTCGAAATCGTCAAATGTCGCGTTTTGCCAGCGAAATTCCGCCTATTTTGAATCTTTGGACCGAAACAGACGGAATTTTTCAAATATGGACAAATGGGCCTCAGATTCGTAATCAGCACCCTCTTCGAACGTCCCGAAAACTGCTATTCGTCAACCCTTTTTCTCTACGTGAAGCTATGAAAAGGCCCACTTTTGGAGATCTGTTAATCACCTAGGCTTTTATGGGATTTGGAAAACGGACTATCAATGCTGTGTGCCATACCTACAACTATCAAAACATGGTTTTATAAAATTTAAAAGGTTTAATAAAAATAAGGAGATGTAAGGTAAGCCCTAGTTAAGGTAAGCCCTAGTCGTTGAGTGTACTTTTGATAGAGCAAATATGTAGGTAACTGAGATAAACATCATTCATGTGTTGAAAACACCATTAAAACTCTTTGGGCAATTCTCCCCCCTGGAAAAAAGTGCCTATTCCATTTCGAGCAGCATCCAGTTGGTTATGAAAAGAATATTTAACGTTTTTTCTCTATTATGAGTACACCAAGAAGACAGAGCTGAAAATCAGAAAAACACCCTCGCTTTGGTGTACATGTCTATTAGTAGAATATTTCAAAATAAGATGAGGAATAATAATCTACACGCTAAAACAGTGTTTAGGATCAGAAAAGGACGGTAACGCTAACAATTGTGCAAGTGATGACCTAATCGGACTGGAATAGCTGACTTTCATATTTGTTCGTAGTTCTATTAATGAGATTTCCTCTATGAGAATCCAGAAAAACAAGGCTGAAAAAAAGAGGTACACCCTTTATTCCAATTGCACCTCTATTAGAAGTACACTTTAATAGAGACCTGAGAAATAGAAGTACATGTGTTTCTAAATGAGAGATTACTGTATTTTCAAAAATGGCTCATTTGAGCTCCAAACTTATAGGGGAGCTGAAACCTGCCACGATCCAGCCGCGATCGTGCCGAGGACCTCGTGCCAGCCGCGAATCCGCCGACGACCTGCAATGGACATCTAACCTACAGTGAACACCTCGGCCTGAATCTTCAGCCTCGAGATTTGCAGCAGCTAGACTCTACCGCGAATCTGCTCAACCTGTGGAGCGCCCCAGGCAGACGGTGCTGAATACGATGCACAAAAGTGGCACTACTGGCTCCCCTGCTGCTCCCACATTAACCAGGATCGTCAGCGCTTTACTGCATCACTCGGGTAGCGCTAGCCTACATAGCAAAGAGACTCTACCCCTCGCTGTGTTAGAGGCATGAAGGAGAAGAAAGGATTCAGACGAGAAGAGAAATTTTCTAATCAAATGGGTAACATTTTGGAAAGATCCTTAGTGGGTTCTCGGCATTGTAAGCCTGCTGGGATCCTGTCATGAGCCGTCCAAGAAAAAGTTTCACGCTAGGTTTGCCAAACTGCCTTTGAAAACAGTTTTTAAGATGAGTACCACATTGGACTTTGACTCTAACATGGGGTTGTTTGGTCGTGAGTTAACAAATAGTAAAGAAACAGCTAAGAAAAACCCAGACTAGACTAACATAACGATTGCTAACGTACGTACAGGTTCAGGGCGCGGATGAGCTTATGCAGATGCTAGTTTCCGCATGCGCGCGCTAATGGCGAAATGTGCGCGAATGGATCTGCCTGGACGTGGCGGGGTTGCTCGGCTATTTGCCATCGAAAACGTCCGCGAGCTGGTGAGAGGGGAGAGGGGGGGGGCGGGCTAACAAGGCAAGTGTTTAGAGCGGTAAACGCACCTAAGGAAACGGTATGCACTGTCAGTTTCTCTTGGTCTTCTATAGTAACTTTGTGAAATATCCAGCCCCGAGCTGTTGATTCCGAGGAGCTACGAGCCCGCAAAGTTTGGCTCTCTCCGCTCATTAATTTCGGCTGCCCCCACACATTCATCGTGTCAATCAGGAAGGAAGGGCTTTGAGTGTGGCGGCTTGGTGTAGTGGATAGCGATGTGGGCTCTTGAACAAGTGATGCTAAAGGTTCAATTCCGCACCTGTGTGTGTTCTTCTTGCAATTGCATTGGGATTTTGTATTCTACGTGAGCACACCGCTTTTCATTTTGTTTTAGCGTTTTAAAGCCTTTTTAATCACCCTGATATCACATGCGATCATTCACGAATAGTAGACCACATGAATTTACAATCGATAACAGCGATAAGGAACTTATTTATTGTTTCTTTGTTTTTTTGTCAATTTGGGCACCAGTGACAAACTGGCACATATCGTTGGAAACATAAAGACTATTCACAGAAGGGGCAGCGGATGAAGGACAACGAAATAAGGATAACGAATTATGGATAATAAGTGACAAGGTAAGTGTTTTATTGTTAGTGGTAAAAGCATCTGCGAAAACGACTAGTATTGTTAATATCTCTTGTGGCTCAATAGTAGAAGTGCGCGGTATCTGGCTCCGAGCCGCAGGTTCCAAGAAGTTATGAGCGTTTTTCAAGCTTCGCGAAAAGGCAAGGGTACCCATTAGGCATTTTTTTCGGATGTTTCAAAAAATTTTCTCGAATATTGCTCAAAACGAGTATGTTGGGGTAATCTAGGATGGTAAACACGAATCTGAAGTCCGTTTTCCGGAATTCTGATGTTTACTGTAGGTTACGGTAGGTCCCATGTCATTAAAGGCACAATACACCCTACGATATGAATTTCGAGATTTTCATGTAATTGTGTAGAAGACCCCTCCTGTATAACACATGCCGAATTCGAGATCTCCATTCCTCCAAATAAGCGAGATATAAGCGACCACCACAGGCCCGGCCCCCTTCGCTCACCACCACAGGCCCGGCCCCTCACAGACTTTCGAACTCGATAGCAGCCCGATGTATGGATGAAATCCAACAAGTCTTCGTTCTTCAGCCCATTGTCGGGCTGTCTCCTTATCCTGGCTCATTCTCGCGCAACGATTGCGAATGAAGAGAAATACAGGCCTGAGACAACTCGTCCACCAATTTTTCATCCTCAAAATCTAGGCATCTTTGAAGAGCCATAACTCTGTTCAAAGAGGGTCTTGAACGATTTTAGAGAGACCCCTGTGATCAGCGTGTGACTCTCTCCAAGACAAGCATAAAATCTCAAAATTAACTTTTTGGGTGTCCTATGCCTTTAAGGGGGCGAAACCCACCTTACTATTGTGAAAATCGACAAACGGACGTTAAATTCGTGTTCACCACCCCGGATAACCCCCGTACACAAATGTTAAGTCAAATCTGAAGCTTTAACCAAACCACCGTATACCCACCGTAATCCACCGTAATCTGTCAAAAATCGATAAACGAACTCCAGCTTCTTGTTTACCACTCCAAACAACCCATAGAGAGACATTTTGGGCCACTTTTATCGTAGCGTTCCGGAAATCGTCAAAAGTCACATTTTGCCCTCAAATTTTTCCCCGATCGGAGCTTCTGAACGAATTTAGTCGAAAACTTTGGAAAATCGACAGATAAACCCCAAATTCGTGTTAGATTACCCCCTCATACAAGTTTTCAGCAAAATACGAGAAAATTTGTTAAAACTCCCAAAAAAATGCCTGATGAGGTAACCTTATCTTTTCGCGAAGCTTGAAAAACGCTCATAACTTCTTGGAACCTGCGGCTCGGAGCCAGATACTGCGCACTTCTACTATTGAGCCACAAGAGATATTAACAATACTAGTCGTTTTCGGAGATGCTTTTACCACTAGCAATAAAACACTTACCTTGTCACACATTATCCATATTTCGTTATCCTTATTTCGTTGTCCTTCATCCGCTGCCCCTTCTGTGAATAGTTTTTATGTTTCCAACAATATGTGCCAGTTTATCATTGGTGCTCAAATTGACAAGAAAACAATGAAACAATAAATAAGTTTCTTATCGCTTTTATCGATTGTAAATTCATGTGGTCTACCATTCGTGAATGATCCCATGTGATATCATGGTGATTAAAAAGGCTTTAAAACGCTAAGACAGAATCAAAGGCGGTGTACTCACGTAGAATACAAAATCCCAATGCAATTGCGAAAAACGCTCACTGGTGCAGAATCGGACCTTCAGCATCACATGCTGAAGAGTCCACATCGCTACCCACTACACCAAGCCTCCACACTCAACGATCTTCCCTCCTGATTGGGACGATCAATGAGTGGAGGCAGCCGAAATCAATGAGTGGAGAGAGCCAAAATTTGCGGGCTCGTAGCTTCCCGGAATCAACAGCTCGGGGCTGGATATTTCACAAAGTTACTATAGAGGACCAAGAGAAACTGACAGTGCATACCGTTTCCTTAGTTGCGTTTACCGCTGTAAACACTTCCCTTGTAGGCAGGAGTACTGGTCTTACGAAATCTTCACTTCGCTGCCCTGTTTTCGCTGCCTCCTTCGACCCTATCCCCTCCAGCATCTGCCAGCATAGTGTTTCATACTGAAATTTCTAAAAGGAGATCCATCGTGAGCAGTGTCTCCGAAACTAAGGGACCGTAGCTTTATAGGGTACGACTCGGCAGGTCCGCAGCAGGTTCACGGCAAAATCTATCAACGTGGGTGCATCGAACGGAGCTGGATAAGACATGGATCAAGCAAGTTGAAAAGGATTTGCGGAGCGCAGACTTCTGGTTCAAAGTGCGAAATAGGCGAAACGGGATCGTTCTGCGAGGAGCCCAATTGTTCGTGATGCTCGTCTTCCCATGGCACCCGAAGCGACGTATTGGCCTCGAGGCCAGTCTCGCCGGGCCGTCAGCCAAGGTAAGGGTAAGGTGAGAAAGGCGAGCCCCTCAGAAAATTTCAAAACAGTGAAGATGAACAAAAACGAGAAATATGGTACATTCACAAAAATTAAATTTTGAGAAATGTAAAAAAAAAATTGGTGGCTCACCTCGGCGACTAATGAGTCTTCCTTAGCTTGACCTCCTTGATCTGTGACTGGGTGAGCAGTAAGTATTCTAGCAACACATGATAAGCACAGTAATAATAAGGGTTTCTTCATTCTGGAAAAAGCAAGCAAATTTTATAGCCTTTAAAATACCTTCAACGAAGCTAAACATGTGTTGAAGCAAGGAGAGGGTGAGAAAAAAATAAACGATGGAAGAAAGGTACAGGAAACTTCACATTGGATTTTCTTCAGAAAATTACGCATACAAGAGGCGATGAGATCTTGCTGTTGCTAAATAAGAATCAGAACAGGGGCTCGTCCACCAATAAGACACAACATTCTCGCCTTCTATGCACGCTTTCAACCCATTCACGACCGCGTGTCCCACCGGTGGGACACTGTTTTCAAAAATCGATTTCTCCACCGCATGAAGGAATTCCTAAACCTACTTATGGTCAATGTATTAACCTATTCTTGAGTCGACTATGAACTTCGTGGTCCGCTGGCAGCTTCACCACTACAATATATCTGACCCTTCGATTGCAGCGAGGTCAAAAACCGCAAACTTGAGTATAGATCGCATTTTTACAAGCAATTAATGGTGAATTTTTTATTTTTCCCATTACTCGAGAAACAATCCTTACTTCTGAGAGTGGTCAGATCGTATAGCACTATTTAATATTTCACCGAAATATGATTACTGATACTGCGCACCACTCCCGAGTAGAGAATCGACTTTTCTTTCGGCCGTATTTTGTTCACAGAAAATATTTTATGTAAAGATCACCAATGTCGAGATCATTAGGGCCTTTTTTGTAAGTCCTGCTTGGTTATGGTTGGTGTACCATCGTAGGCCGGGGCTCCAACTTCGGATTAAACTACCTTGGATAGGAGCGGACGAGAAAAATGGGGACGTTCCAGAGCAGAAAACGAGTGAAAACCTATAAAACGGTTTTTACACTAGTCATTCCTAGTAAATTTGTAATATTAGAACTATTTTCTAGATTTGAATGTAGAAAACAAATATGCTTTTTACAAAAAATTTCAACCTAGAAGGCGCAGAACCGGAGGGGTGAGGGGGGTGGTCGAGAAAAAAAAATGGGGAAAATTTAAAAAAGTCATTTGCATCAGCATCACCAATCAATATGAAACTTGAGGAGTATTTTCTACGTCCAGAAGTCAAAAAGAATGCTAAAAATGTTTACTACAAAAAAAAACTTATGTCGGAATGCGATAGACCGCAAGAGCGAGGGAATACCTAAAACAAAATTAGTGCAAATCTGAAAAATTATCATTTCGCCAAGCATTTCCTGTCAATTGAGGAACAGAAGAATGTCTATCATGGTAATCTTCAATCAAAACAGCTAGATTCCAACGAACTCACGTGTTTTTGTGGATTCTTTTTACTACACAGTTGAAAATTTAGGAAGCCGTTTCTCTGGAAGTAATGAGTTATGGAAGCTGAAACTTTGGCATCATGATTTTGACGTCGACAGTCGTACGATAAACAAAAAAAAAACGAAAATCGATTTTTTGGTGGCGTGCCATTCGAGCAAAAGTGTCCCCCCCGGTGGGACACTGTATACGGTGACGCAATATTGCACGCGGTCCGACCGTGCAGCCACCTAAAATTAGGCGTGGTCGTGAATGGGTCAACTCCCTGAATAATATGTGTCCTATGCCGAATATGAACATTAGTGGAATATTGTTAGAAAACAGAAGAGTGGGTCATTTCTCTAAATCAATATGTATGGTTAATTAAAAGGTCGATGAAATAACTTCTTTTCAATAAGTAGACAATTTTCGGCAGCGATGTCCAAATACTCGGGAATCAAAGATTGAAAAAAAAATTCACGCTCATTTACATTGATAACTGTGAGCATTCTGGAATGGACCTTCAAACCTAGAGTCTAAAAAAGCATAAAAAACAGATGACATAATGAATTCAAAGTTCTACGCACAGCTGGATGGCGCTCCAAAATATTTTTAAAAGCGCAAAGCGATTTCTTTGGAGCGAGTAATGATTGTGCGTCACTATTTCAACAAAGAGCAGCAACCTTTATCAAAGATCGTGCACTGTACATGTTGTATAGAGTTTGAGAAGTGTTCCGCATGAGAAACTGCATTGAAGTCTGAGGACGAAGCGTTCTTCACATGGTGCTGTTAGAACTAACTGATTGGATACCTCTTCTTTTGCTCTATATAGAAACTACAGAAACGCCTTCAATCCAGTTTTGGAGCCTGTCTCTTCTCCCATCCAGTTGGAACCCAGTCTATATAGCTGTATGAGATGGTATTGGAAAAGCAGCGTTTTGTACGTTAATTGCCACCTTCCATTTCCTTCTAGTTCAGTGCGATGTTTCGGTTCGTTTGATGATAGGGGCGCCTCTCGGAGTTCCATACTGTCGTTCTCGGAGCCAAATTCCGGTCCGCATTTGCGGACGAGGGCTTTTGCTTCACTTGACAGGATGATAATCGTGCTGGAACTACTCACACAATCGCCGCATTCAATGCGTGTCAAATATGCATCCAACTCGAAGACAAAGCGGTTTCGAGCACAGTAAGGGGACTTGCTGCCAGGGGAGCATGTGCTCCTATTGTGTCATATTACAGCATGTGCCCCATCAAATAGGACGTCGAATGCGTGCATGATGCAGATTCAACTCGATGACAAAACGATTTTTCAAAAAAGGAAAGCATACGACGCACTCTTGAGGAGGGACTGAGATGCCGATAGCGTCGTCGGTTTGATTACCCACGTTTGGGGTACTTGGCATACCTCGCCGCTGGAAACCTTGCCAACCGCTGGCAGCCCCAGATTGTGCTCAGCGAGTTGGCCGCGTCGCATGCGTGTGTTCCGGCCGCGTCGCGTGATGGTGTGCTGCTACGATAGCGCTAGGCTATCCTGCACCACGTGCTCCTGTTATGAACTTTCGCAGCACGTGCGCCTGCGAAGAAGCCTTTTGATGAATGTGGTCACTCGAGTTGAATGCATATTCGACACGCATTGGATGCGGCGGTTTTCTGAGTACTTCGTCCCGGCTCGATTCACCTTTCTCCCAGCTAATTTATCACGTGTCGCATGATGCAACAGCCGCAGTCCGCAATCGCGGACTGGAATGTGGCTCCGAGAACAACAGTATATGATGATCTGTCTGCACTTATAAGCCGCAATGCTAATTCCATCCTTTGGTCCATCCACGTTTGGCGTGAAAAGAATCCCCGAAAAAATGGTTCGTTTTTTTTTCGAAAAAAAAATATTGATGTCAGAAAATTTTTTAAAGGTTTTCGCGCTTTGTTTTCATCTAGCGTTGGGTTCGTGCAAAACTACATCTAAAAGTAAGCTGGCTGAGAGCTTGAAAATAGTGTGTGAGTGAAGAAAAAGATGGATCCGACTTGGGTCCAATGCATGCTCCATTTACAGAGAAGCGGTTGGCGAGGGTCAGACACAGGAAGGGGATGACGATTAGTCGATGATGCAAACGGCTAACCCTGACACGCCGTGCACTCTCGCCAGCTGGATTTCCTTTCTGCGGCTTTTCCCAAGGAGAGGCTCAGATTTTTGGAGAAAAACCGTCGGTAGACTGGCATTTGAAAAACATTGAGAACTTGCTGCATTAAAGGCAGGGTTCTCGATAAAATGGGTTGTGGTGCTATTCCCATAGAATGGTAGATCTGGCCATCACAAAAGTTAAAATAAGTAAAAAATTGGAGAAAAAACGCTCAGGAACACGTTATTGCTTGGTGTCCTCCCGCCCCCATTTATCGAGATTTGTGTAAAAGCCTGTTTTGTCTACTTTTATTTTCCTTCTGAAGTAATATCTGAGCATTTCTGGAGACTGCTGACTACTTTAGCAGCAGAATAAAAGGCGGGTAAGCAAGTATCAATGAAAATATCGTTAATTAGGGGGCTGACCGACACTGGTAATTAGCCGCTATACCTTTTCATGATGTCGAAATCTACATTCTCATGGAGAGAGCTCAGAAGCGGTTTTTATCGCGAGCCCTGTACTCAAGGAGAAACATGAGAAAAGCGTTCTGCGAGCTGAGTATGAAAGTCTTCAACTTTGTTCGTTACTTGGACCCTTTCAATATGGCTGAACCTTTGCCTCAGTCTCCGATTTCGGATTTTGGCAGTAGTCTGGAGAACAAGCTTTTCTTGTCGAAAAATCATCAAAAATTTTGGGAAAAAGCTGGTGATTGCTCACCTCACCTTGCGCTACCCCCTTTCCTACAAACTACAATGCCCGCGCTGAATTTTGTTAAAACGCGGAGCATCGGTCAAACTCAGCAAAAAGGAAACGTCCGCTACTTGTAACTTTTTTAATCGGATTCTTTTTCGAATCTTTAAAATGATATCATATCAACAGCTCAAATTTCTACCTATTAATGTGCTCTATGTACCGAAGTTCTCTAAAATCGCTTTGTTTTTGAATGAAATTGTTTTTGTGACCGTTTCTCAAAAACGTCGCGCGCGTCAAAGTGCGGCGAAACTTCGAGTAGTAATTG
Organism: Aplectana chamaeleonis; assembly: GCA_029168955.1. Taxonomy (NCBI): domain Eukaryota; kingdom Metazoa; phylum Nematoda; class Chromadorea; order Rhabditida; family Cosmocercidae; genus Aplectana; species Aplectana chamaeleonis. The sequence goes on along the minus strand of JAPDOI010000013.1, from coordinate 3,599,887 downwards.
TACAAGCAGTAGTAGAGCAGCCTCTATGTTTTTTTCGTTAATCAGATTCGAGTTGGACAATCTTGAGATTTGTGCTGGTTGAATTTTCGAACTAATTCTTTTAACCTTTTGGGGCTTTTGCAACATAAGTACGAATTTTCAGGAAGTTCCCAAAAGCGTTTATTGAAGGATCTCTATTTTACGAGATCTTGTACCACATGCATGTGATTCGTGAATGAAACATAGAGATTGCTCTTCTATTAATTATGCATTTACGACTCAAAGTTCCGCGCGACGCTTATGAGAGACGACGGCAAAAACAATTTCATTTAAAAATAAGGCTGTTCCAGAGAAGTTTGATACAGAAAGCACATTAATAGGTAGGAATTTGAGCTGTGAATATGATGGTGTTTTCAGAGTTCCAGAAAGTCCCTGTTTGAAAGCGTTACGAACATTGGACGTTTTCTTGCCAATTTTGGTAGAAGCGCCCAATTTTTACAAAATTCAGCGCAGCTATGATATGAGGACCGAAAAAATATGGATTTCTCTGCAGAGATTTTCTACTCTATCAAACTGAAGAGCGCCCTATCTAAAAGATGGTTCCTTCGATTTTAACCTGACCAAATTATATATATATATATATATATTTTCGAATTTGGATTTTCCATGTCAAAATGGATTCCGAGTCGACGCGCATCTCACATATCCTTGTCGGATGGGATTTAGAGAGATATTCGAAGGGATAATCAGTTGCGGGATTCAAAGGCGATTCGGTCGGATGAAAGGTATGTTTGTTAGCAAGAAGAATTTAGAAATAGTAGAAAGCACTGACAAACTCGCCGACGGCTCGAACATTCCTACAATCTTTGGCAACCTGAGACCTTTAAATCTGCTCAGACAGGCACGCATTCCTCGCTGATTTCGGCGTAGATAGTGAAAATGTTATGGGACCTTTGGGTCAAAGTGTACATTCAGCATATTTATTGGCCCCGAAGAATTTGTGAGAAGATCACGTCTGTCGTAATGTAACGCTGTATAGATCTTCAGGGAGAAAACAGGTATATTATATGTATGAAGGAACATAAAAATTACATATTTGATGAAACGACACCTATATGCAGTGGCAACAAGGGAGTGAATTGGACGATGACCAACACGAATGCTCGTCATCAATGATACTATGTGAACGTAGAAGCAAAACAGCTAGAAATCATGTGGTGGACTTTCATAAGGGGAGGTAGAAGCGAAGGGTCGATCACATAGGAGAGCTTATCATTTCAAATGAGCAAAAAATACTCTCCATCGCAGAAGCAATTGCTTGCTAAGCAGAATCGGACAGCTGATGGGAAAAAGTTTTGGAAAAACTGTCAAGTCATAAGTGTGGCTACGTGAAAATGTAGAGACACTCCAATTTGGAATAAAAACAGGCCTCAATTCTGAATTTTTTCTATAAAAAGAAGAATAGCAAACAAGGAGTCCTGCAAGATCTCTGGCAGATGCTACGTATAAGAGCTAATGCGAAAATCGCGTCTGATTAATTCCAGTGCGTAAGAATCGTGCATTAATTCCGGGACCTTCCGATTGCTGCAGAAAAAGCGTGGAGAAATCACCACCATGGGCAAGATTCATCAACGGTTTGCAAATGGTCATCAGGCATCCGGAATGACAAGATGAATGTCAAAGTCTAGCCTATTGAATTCTGAGTGTCCGAGAATCCAGGGGTTTAACCGTGGTGAATGCGGCTCTATTGTGTTGAGGGAAACTTGGAAATTTAGGACCCTTAGAAAGCTGGAATGGATTATTCTCAAATTTCTCACTCGCAAAAGATTTCATTGTCACAACAAACAGTTCTTCTGACAAGGGGAATCCTTTTGATTGAAGGGGCCACTCGGAATGGAATGTACTTTTTTCAGAACCATTTTTAAAGGCACTATTCGCGATAAAAATCGCTTTTCTGTTTTTTTGCCTATCTTAAAACCGGTCCCATTCTGATTCCAATGATGCTTCTGGAATCGTGCAAGACCTTCTGGGAATGGAGTTGTGGTCCCTCGAAAATTGAGCTAGGGAAAATGGTGGACGAGTTGTCCGAGGCTTGTAACTTCCGTCTTTTGCAGCCAATGTGAGCGAGCTGACCTGAGTAAAGAGAGAAGTTGAGAATGAAGGGAAGAACGGGGCTTTTGATCGGAAACCATAGCTCAACTCACGATTTCGAGTGTTCCTTTGTTTACGTCGAGGGGCGGGAAGAGGCGGGACTTGCCTACAATGGCGGGGTTTTCCCACTTTTCTAAGCCGTTTTGCGGCGCCTGGGTAGCATTTCGTCCCGTTTTTTCGACGCTGTTCTGCTTCTGAGAGCCACGAGAAGCGTTTGTCATGGAAAATTCGAGGATGAAGTTCATCGCGAACAGTGCCTTTAAACGTGTCCGGATATACTGATTGCAACTGCTTAGAGTCGCTCTAAAAGAAGCTAGTAAGGAGTCTTTCAAATTTCGCGACGAAACAAGGGCATTTTTTGGGGTCTCTTGAATTTTTTTCCAGCTTCTGCCCGAAACTTTTACGCGATAGTAATCTGGGGTGCTGAAAACGAATCTGGACTCCGTTTGTCGGGATCCTGAGGTTTACTGTAGGTTACGAAAGGTGTCATGCCATTTAAAGGCATCGTACGCGCAAAAAAACGTATCTCATTTTTTCATGTTTTTGCGCAGGCATTGTCTGACATACAGAATAAGAGTGGAAAGGCTCCACAAAACCATCAACTTTTGCCAAAAAACTCGTTTTAAAACGTCTAAAATTATTCACTTCACCACTCCTCCGTCAATTTCGGTGTGTCGGGGCAATACGTCGAAAGTTTTTTTTTCACAAACGTCGGATGTTTTTTTTGCTTTAAACTTATTAAGTGGGTGATTTTCTCTTTCGTTCCGTTCACTGGAGCGTATTCTTGAAAAAGAAGTATCCATTGAGCAAGTTTGGATGTTAGCATTTTCCGAATTAGAAATTTCAAGTGCTGAATCACCTGCGCGTGTGATGGCAATGCTAGTCCTTGTGCTAGATGGTTGGTGAAAACTAGTGGCGGATCGTCATTTTGAACCACTCCAACTATAGAACCATATGTTTTTGGCGCGCGAAACATCAACGACGTGGTCCACCGGGTTCATTCAAGAAATTGAGCTTGAAAATGGAAATTGGTCTTGAGCGCGAACGATGCCTTTAAGGAGCAAAACCTACCTTGATCATTTGAAAATCGGCAAATGAACATGAAATTCGTGCTCAGAACGCCGCATAACCCTCGCATGGAAATTTTCGGTCAAATTTGAGACTGGTCAAACTACCGTATAACCACCGTAATCTATCATAATCTATCAGAAATCGATAAACCGACCTCAGTTTAGTTTTTAGCACTCCAAATAGCCCTCAGTAGAATATTTTGAGCCACATCTATCGTATGGAAATCGTCAAAAGTCGCTTTTTGATCTCATAATTTCCCCTGATTGGAAGCTTTGAACGAATTTAGACGAAAACTCTGGGAAATTTACAAAAGAACCTCAGTTCTGTGATCAACACAGCAAATAACCACTCTTGGAGAATTTAAGGTCAAATCTGAAACATTTTTCTAAAACGCTTTCAGAACCCCTTAATTGACCCAAGTTAACGCTCCACCTACAATCGGTACAAGTGGAAAGCGCTATTACTCCGTTCAAATTTCGGGAATTGTGCTTTCACCCAAACTTTTTCGTCCAGGGACATGTTTTGGGCTTGAACACGATTATGGGTTCCGTCTTGATGTGGAGTGGGCTCGTCCACCATCAAAAGACGAGAAAGTTCAGGCTTCAAATTTGACCCAAAACAGGGTTTTCTTGCGAATTCTTCCTATACGTCCTACTACTCTAAACCCAGATAAGGGTTTAGAAAAGAAAAGAAGACAAGCATATTTTATCGCGACCACTGCCCTTAACTATGTACCGTATTTTCCCTTTTAGAAGTGCATGTACTTCCATTTCTCAGGCCTCTTTTTAGGTGTGCTTCTTATAGAGGTGTACTTCAAATAAGGGGTGTACTTCTATTCTTCAGCTTTTTTTGAAATTCTCACAAGGAAAGTTTTAAAGGCAGAACTTTGACATTAACGATCAAAAACCATGAAAAGTCAGCTCTTCAATTCCGAGTGAGTTATCGCTTGCACACTCGTTCATGTATATTACCCTTTATCCTTTTTTAGGCCGTAACACTATTTTAGAGTCGAAATTCTTATTCCTTATCTTATTTAGAAGTGTGCTACTGATAGAAGTGTACTTCAAATAAAGGGTGTACTTCTAATTCTCAGATCTCTCTTCTCGGTATACTTCTATTAGAGGTGTACTTCAAATAGAGGTGTACTTCTGATCGAGGAAATACGGCATTTGTGTGATCTCCATGACAAATGAAGAGCTGACGCCAAAATTTCGGAAAGTTTGATGATACTCTTGAGCTTTCAAACAATTTGAAGGCTGTGTTAGCGACAATCTTCAATTTAGGAATCATTTCATAAAACAATTCGGTGGTCCACGCGTATAGCCGACATGACGAAGAAAAGTTGGAAAAAACGAGCCGGAAGTACATGAAAAGCTGCACCCTCACTCCGCCTCCACTTTCAGAGTAACTGTTTGTTGTGACGATGTAATCTTTTGGGAACCCTTCATTCGCAGTTCTCCACTCTCTGTCACTCCACGCTTTCTTTCGGCCCCTTATTCATTCTGATTTACATAATATATTCTTCCAGTCTCGATTGATCCCATCTTTCACCTGTCGCAACAACCGAAAACTTGTTTGGTCTACTGGACAACAACTCCAGGCCAGAAAACTATTGCGCTCACATAGGGCGTTTTATTGCGTTTTTTATAGCCAAATTTGTGGAGCACTTGTGAACAAAAATCTTTCAATGGCAGTGTCCACCACAAAAACGGTCTTCGAGTTTCCACCGGGAATCGAAATTTCTTTGACTGCAATCTATTGCAACAATAATGTTGAAAAACGTTACAAGACGATCCATAAATAGTAATACACAGGCCCGAAACCTAAATGCTCGATGCCCGCCCTGCCCACTTCCTCGTTAACCATGAATGAGGAAGGCGGGGCGAGCATGGCAAATCGAGTTTTGAGACCGCAAAAGGCTATTTAAAGGCAGTGTTCACGATGATTTTCATTTCCGAGTTTTCCACATAGAGCGAAGCGTTGGCCTCCAAGCTTTACCAAAATTACGAAGCAACGGCTAGAAACGCATTAAAACGTCGTGTTTCTATGACATTATTCTATAACATGGACTAGTTGTCCGGTTGAATGAACATGCTCATTGTGGTTGTCAACGGTGAAAAATGGGGTCAGTCGAAAATGGAAAAATATTTTATGCAAAGCGGGGTTAGTTAGGACCTTAAGGAAGGGACCGAGCAACAGAAAGCAGAAAATGGCAAAGGACGGGTCCTCAAAATATTTCCTCGGTACAACGAACAGTTCCTGTGAGAGTAAATTGGCGGGTGAGAGTAGAGGATTTCGTGCCCTTCTGGTCAGTTTTTCTCAGTTTCTCCGTCATTTTAGTTCTACCCGAGATTTATTCGATTTCGCGAATAATCTCAAAATTGCAGATTATCGTGAACACTGCCTTTAAGGGTCTAATTTGACCGTTCTTCGACACCATTGTTGCAAAGGTTTTCGGCACTTTCGATGTCCGGTGAAAATCCAGAGGCCGTTTTTATCGTGAACACTGCCTTTAGCTCGCATATAACTAAATCGATCTTTCAAGTAGCCATATTGGCATTTCAATAAACGGAAGCATATGAAGTGATGTTGATATGAAGTTTTTTTTTCTGGCTTGGCTTCAATTTTTTTGTGTGTGAATGGGCTATGAAAAGACTTTTTCGAAGAAAATCTTTCACTGTCTTCTTTTTTGAGCCTGCCTATTCCCAACCCTCTTTCCATCTTGGTCCCTAATTGATGAGCACGTCGCGGCTAATTCATGAGGGATGATCCGATTGAGGTTCAGCGGTGGCGTGGCGGCGGTCAGTTGATGGTCACGTCTGATGTTTGCTAAGCGCGGAAGCGCCTAACACTGAACACAGTCGCCGACGACACTCCAAAACTGTTGACTTTTCATAAGAATGAATGCGCACGTCGCATAAAGACAAGGTGATGCTCATGTTCGGTACATGAGTGTCACCGCGCCTACTAACGCACACAGAGTGATCGCAACCCGTTGCGGGTGATCCCGTTTCATAATCGCGTAGGAGGCGAACAGATATGTTGTGAACTCTTTTTCAAATGCAAGGAATAAGAAAGTGGCGAGAATACCTGGCTATGAAATTAAAAGTTGAAATCAGAAGAATGTCTAAACTTCACTCTAATGAATATTACTACCATGCAAAAGTGTTTAGCACCGTTTGTAAGGTCCTAGTTATACACTGACGGATTGAAAACGTCCCGCGATAACTTAAAGGCACATGACACCCAAAAATTAATTTTCAGATTTCATGCTTACCTTGGAGACAGTCACACGCTGACCACAGTGGTATCCCTGAGATCGTCCAAAACCCCCTTCGAACAGAGTTATGGCTCTCCAAAGATGCCTAGATTTTTAGGGTGAAAAATTGGTGGACGAGTTGTCTCAGGCCTGTATTTCTCTTCATTCGCAATCGTTTCGTGAGAGAAAGCCAGGATAAGGAGACAGTCCGGTAATGGACTGAAAAACAACGACTTGTTGGAATTCATTAATCCATCGAGCCGCTATCGAGTTCGAAAATCTGTTAAGGGGTCGGGCCTGTGGTGGTCGCCTATATCTCGCTCATTTGGAAGAAATGAGATCAGGCATTTGGCACATGTTATATAGGAGGGGTCTTCTACACAAATACATGAAAATCTCAAAATTCATATCTGAGGATGTACCGTGCCTTTAAAGGCAGCGTCCGCGCAGAAACCCACATTTGGGTTTTTCTTCTCAATCCAATGTACAATCTCAACCAAGTGGAGATAGTTTACGAAACTTGAGACCTCAAAGTGAGTTCATAATGCTATAGATTCGTGAAAACTGCTCCGTAGTCTGAAAAGACTCTTTTCCGGTCAACCATCTAGCACAAGGAGCAGAAGCGCCACGACAGGCCGCGGGAATCAAAAATTCAATATTCTTTATTCCGAGAGATCTTCGATTTCAGACGTGTGTATTAAGAGGTTCTTGTTTTTAGAGAATTTTCGACAGCAGAAAAGCGAAAAGAATTGTGGAATCTGAAAAGCTAAGATGGCTAAACCAATTCGGCCGTTCAAATTTCCAACACTTGTGTATTACACAAGACACACCGGGCAGACGTGAAAAAAAGGTGAATGCTCCGGGATTTTCGAACGAGTTTTTCTCCGAAACTTGAGTGTTTTGGGTGGCCTCTTCGCGATATATCGCACTCAGAAAAATAAAAACAAGTTACTTGTAATATAAATGTAACTCACTTGAATGTCCCAAGTAACTTACATGTATATTACGTGTAGGTTACACTTATGTTACATGTAACTTACATTTGCGTTTTCACCATGCGTGGCCATCACCCGGCGCAGACGACACGTGACGCGGACAACGCGCCCGCACGCGTCCCAGACCATACGCTACGCTAGAAACGCTTTGGAGGCCTTCCCTGTTAGTGTAGATTAAGTAACACAAACTCGGGCGATTGAATCGACAGCAACGCCAGTTTTAAGCCTGACCCCGGAAATGCGTCGTATACTCCCCTTGAAAGTGCCTCTTCTCCGATTTAGGTTACTTGCGACTTATCCTGTGCCATTTAAGTTACATGTCACATATCGAGGACGCACTGCACTCGGTATCCCGTCGACATGTTGCCGGTAACCTAAATGACCTGAGATAAGTCGCACGCAACTTACAACGGGTCAGATATAAAGAAAGTAACTTGTTTCCGGCCTTTTATGTTACAAGTAACTTGCTTTCGTTTTTCTGAGTAGGTCTCCCTGCGCAAAATTGTAAAAAAAATGATTACGGTCATTTGCGCGTACGCTGCCTCAAAACACAGCTTTCTCCGGGGATCAGTCTTGCGTAAAGACTATGAAACGGCGAAATTCTCATGGTTTCTCTGCGTGCTGCACAGAGCGGAGGTTAAAGACGGTGAGAGAGCGCATGGCAGAAGGAGGGAGGAGAGTTGCGCGCGCCGCTCGCGCCAAGAGTCGTGAGAATTACGACGTTTCACAGAGGACACAAAACGCAACAATGCAGTTCAAGAAATTCTGTGCTTCTGAATTTATTTTCGCTAACAATTTGCTTTTCTGTTGAGGAATGATTGCAAAAAAAACTAACATTATCCCATTCCTCCTTTCATTGCAGTGTTTTATGTTTGTGCTTTTCATTCGGTTTTAACAGTTTAACATTGAAAAACCGAAAGGTTGAACTTGGCGAATGTTTAACCGGATAGGAACAGCAACGACGCAGAACGTAGTGACGCGGCAAGGATCCTTTTTAGACTTTCCGTTTCCTATAGGAGGTTGGCGCAAACCCGGTGCACCTATGTTATAGCATATGGCAGCGAGTTTGCGCCAACCTTCAATAGTGAATGCAAAGTTCCATTAGGATCCATGTCTACGTTACAGTCGGCTCAGATCGCTCTGATACTCCGCGTTCCCTATTAGGGTTTGGCGCGATTTCTGGGCAGGAAACCGTATCCGATTTTTAGGCCCTTTTTCGCAGGTACATAGACCTGCCATGATGTGATATGCATGTTGCAAACAAACCGCAAAAAAACACTAAAATTTTGGAGAAAAACTCACTTATAAAAACCCGAAACTTTCAAACTTTTTTTCCACGCCTATCTTGGCGTGTTATGTGTGGAACACAATTGTCGGAAATTTGAACTTCCTAAATGGTTTTGAGCCTTAAACTTCCCAAGTAAGTTCATTTGTTTACTTCTAAAGTTGAAACTTCCCTGAAAGTACGAAGCTTCCAATACACGCTTTAAATGGGAATATCTCTCGAAATGAAGAACAAATGATCATTTTCGCTTGCTTAAAATTGTCGTGACGCTTCTGTTCTTCGTGCTAGTTGATCGACCGGAAAAATGTCTTCTCAGACCACTGATCAGATTTCACGGAGCAACATTGCGGTCTCACGCTCTGACAAATGCCTCCACTCGGTTCAAACATGGTATTGAAAAGAAACAACCAAATGCGGTTTTGTGCGCGGACACTGCCATGAAAACCCTGAATTCGACGTAGAATTCGTTGGAGAAGCACGCCTGCGAAAGTTATCTAACAATGGAAAAGAACACTGAAACTCAAGTCCAACAGAGCGACAACGAACGGAAAAGAGGACAGATCGGGAAACCCGGAAGACGAAAGGATGCCTAATTGATTTAAAGCACTCAATTCTCAGGAAGAATCAGAGCAGATCAACTTATGAACGAAGATTATAGGAACAATGAAAATGCAAACTCAAATAGGCATCAGTAAAAAATGAAAAAAACCCTATAGTATTTTTCAAGGTTTTGCGCAGGTGAAGCCACGAAATAGAGGAATACAGCTCAAATTTTCTCTCAAATATCCTTCACTTGGAATCACAGCTCATCGAAAAAAGAACTCAAAAAGCATCCGGGTTTCTACACATCGGTATTGTCTAACAAAAATTCAAAATCGAAAATGTTTCTGAGCTTGAAGCCCTCAAGAGTATAAATTCCCTTTTGCCCTCCTTTTATGGAAAAATCTTCGCAAAAGAGACTGTAACGCTCACTTTAACTGTTCAACCCGTAATAGTGTTCAGCTCTTAATATTTGAGACCTACCGTAATTCCTGTTGTTGAACACTCCCCTCTACTTGAACCCCTTTCTTTAAACGCAGCATACACGCTCGAAAATGATATCAATTTTATGGAATGAATCAAAGGTCTGAAGCTGTTAATATTCAGAGATAACGAAAAAACCGGAAACAAATCAACTGAAATGAAGATATAACGGTTCGTTCTATATTGGCCCAGAAGTGGACGAGTTGTACCGCACTGGCTGAAGTAACGGAGCTAGCGAAAAATTTGTTGGGATAACGACGCTAATGTATTTCTACGGCCTTTTCTGGAACTCTTACGACCTTAGAAGCGTGAAAAATGAGCCAAAATGACTGTAATCGAGCATTGAACAATTGCATTGAGGGCGGAGCCCGTATGGATGGGCGGGAAAAGGATGATTTTGTGGCTCAATACGACTCAAATATGGTCATCTTAACCCGTTTTCAACTTTTCCAACTTCGTGAGGGCTCTTCTAGGGCCCGTACGACCCCACTAATGTAGCTATCTCAACAACTTTTGCGAGCGTGTATGCTGCCTTCAATTGGATCCCCCTTTCGGTGGAGGTTGATAAATAGAACACCCCCTATATTAGAGCCCCCCACCCCCTCATCTGAAAAGCCATTAGAGATTTTTAACTGGGATCCACCTATATACTTCGCTCAGAACGTGAGAAGTGGCTCACTGCCAATGGCAGAATAGCCAAGGCGCAAAGACGCAGAGACCCTCTCAGCTAATCTTTCATCGTGGCACGCCGATAGACGAGCTCCACTTCGATTGAAGTTCGGTACAAGATGAGCCCACGAAGATTTCTCTGTTTGAGTTGATTCATCGAGATCGAGTTCGAGGAAAAGAAAGGCATTCACATCGGAGAAGGAGCTCCGAAGACGACGCCATTCACTGCTTGAAAGCTGGCGGACCCATTCCTATCGGACGTGAACAGGTACGCGCTGCTCGAAATGTCGACACCCAAAGCCTTGTCGACATTTTCGAAGAGATCGATCTTGAGAAGGACCTAGACAATGACTTCAATGATAAAGATCACTTGGAGTTTGCCGACTAATTCATTAATGTCCCTTTTTGGTTTGCCTAATAAACTTTGTTTCCCATATTGACTCTTTAATTCTCGGTTGAAAATCAGAGCGTCCCCCCTATTCAACCCTCTCTCTAATTGAACTCCCTTTTTGGTGGAGGTTGGAAACTAGTACATCCGGGTGTTCAATTACAGGTAAATACGGTATTTTAGAGCCTCTAGCTTGTGCATGATGACCGAGTGTGTTGCCGTTCTTATTGGAACAAATTCCGGTCAACAGCCGATGCTCCCATTTTCGAAATTTGAAGTTTTTTTTCGATGGGGGGGGGACGTGAAAACTTCGGGCCAAAATTCAAAAAAAAAATCGGGGGTGTTTTCCGTCGCGTTTCTCTTTCTGTGAGGGAAACAGGTCTTAGAACGAGGGTCGAGGGGTTCAGACGCAGTTGTCTTACATATTGTAATAGTAACAAATAGATAAAAGAGAACAATAGTACAGCACCACAACAGTAGATGTGAGTAAAGCTTCTGTACATAACTATGTAAAAGGCATATTTTAGGCAGTATTAAAATTTTCTAGCACCTAAAAAATTTTATACGAGTTACATTCATTATTCGGGCCTATTACCGCTTAAAGGCAGCAGACACGCTCAAAAAAGTTGTTGAGATAACTACATTAGTGGGGTCGTGCAGGCCCTAGAAGAGCCCTCACGAAGTTGGAAGAGTTGAAAACGAGTTAAAATTACCGTACTTGAGCCGTATTGAGTCACAAAATCATCCTTTCTCCGCCCACCGATACGGGCTCCGCCCCTCAATACAAATGTTCAATGCTCGATTACGGTCATCTTTGCTCATTTTTCACGCTTCTAACGACGTAAGCGTTCCAGAAAAGGCCGTAAGAGTACATTAGCGTCGTTATCCCAACAAATTTGTCGCTAGCTCCGCTATTTCAGCCAATGCGGTAAAACTCGTCCACATCTGGGCCAATATAGAACGAACCGTTATATCTTCATTTCAGTCGATTTTCTTCCGGTTTTTCGTTATCTCTGAATATTAACAGCTTCAGACTTTCGATTCATTCCATAAAATTGATATCATTTTTGATCGTGTATGCTGCCTTTAAATTCTTCACTCCGAAAATTGGACGACGTACTTCCCCTCATAAAATTTCATATTTTCACAATTCTGAGAAAGGATTCAGATTCTCCATGAAATTCCCTACGAACTTAGCAGTTCTCCCAAGACTTTAAAAGCACGAATAAAATAGCCTAAAACACGTTTTACCGTTGTCCAAAACCGCGCCTTCGGCCGAAATTGGACAACACTAATTTTTTTTCAAACAAGCAATCCTGAAATCCTGAAGGTAAATTTCTCATCCTTGGCCTACCTTCTACTCACTACCTTAATGTCGCTCGGAAACTCCTCAATTCATAGCCTCCCAGAGCAAGGGGCTTAACTTATACCTGCGGCGAGCCGAGGAAAATATCGCGCTCCAATGCCAAAACGAGTCAGACGCAGGGCAGTGAATTCAAACCACCCACGGTGAAACCCCCTCTCCCACCCGCGCTCGCACCATTATTGTGCTTGAAGCAAATCCATCCTTGTCCGAGGAGAATTTCATCACTTCCCCTCGTTCCTAGCCCGCGAAGGACCCTTTTCCAAAATTTTTCTGTTACGTTCGTGTTTTTGTGGGTTTGGCCCGTATCCTGGGAGTGATTGAAAGATTTTTTGACGGACGAGCAGTATTTTACCTTCACCACAATTCTTAGAGTTTGTGCGGGGAAGAGTTATTTCACGCTGCGTCGCGTTGGGACCGCATGAATTTTTACAAGGCTAATCAGTCGGATAGGGAGTGCGGTAATTACTTTCAAAAAGTTTATGCTAAGAAATTTTTTTACAAATTTCTGATAAAACTGTTTAAATTTTCTTCAGAACCTGGGAACGTAGAAGTTTTGAGCATTTCTCAAAAAATTTGATCTCTAAGTGGGGAGGGACGTAGCTTCGTCGAGGTCCGGAACAACGGTCTGACTGACCCTGGAATCTACAAAAAAGTTTTTTCTCAAACCTGACCGCTCAAAGTCCGGAAGCGATTTTCGGCAATTTCGACGTTGGAAATGGCACATTGATCCGCTTCTTCTCGGCAAGTATGAGGTGGGAAATTGTTCTACATAAAAAGTGGTGGTAAGCAGTGTTGTGCAGTCCTTTCCAGGGGGGGGGTTCACCGGAATTTTTCCTCAATGGGACGGTACTAGTTTTAGGGGTCCAGAACCTACTGAACCAATTTAGACATACCAGTGGCTCGTTCTCGGGTCAATCAAGAGCTAGAGGTCTCGAACTCGAGCTGTGAACAAAACTGTCAATAAGCTTCTGAATAACCCCATATGGACAGGATAGGATCTAAGGAGAAAAAATGTTTTTCTCGTAGATGACTATTGCAAGTCCGAATACCTATTCAGAAAAAATTACTAAAAAAATTCGGCCTTAAAATGCTGCAAATCGATCGAAAATCATTTCTGTATAAGTACGAAAACGACTTTTCCTTCGAGCTTGACCACGTCTGAACTTGATTATTTTTGGATCTCATCTTGCTGGTGTGGACGTTAACTTTCATGATGAGTTACCATAGAATAGCATTTTGTGAAGAAATTTTGGGGAGTTTCCAGAGGTTAGCACATAGATCACACTACTGATTTGTGGCAGTTCACAACCAGTGGTTTCTTCTTTTTGAAATTAAGATGTTTTAACAAGTTTCAAAAATCGGATAAATCGCGATATCCACACAAATCGGAAGTCTTTTCTTCTCACATAAAAGCCAGTGGTCGCGATAGAATATGATTGTTTTCTTTTCTCTTCTAACCCCTTTTCTGGATTTGAAGCAGTGGGAAAAATGCGAAAAAAATGCGAAAAAGAACCAGCTTTGGGCACAATTTTCGACGTCAACTTTCCGGTCGCTTGGTGGCGGATGAGCGCATTCCATATCATTGGCATCGATGATTTCTACTGATTTCGGGCTACTATGCACGTCGGTGTCTCATTCTTCGCACACTCGCTCCTCGCGCCAGAACTAGCGCGTTTGCGCTAGTTCTGGCGTGCGCCACCTCGATATAGTTCGGGTAACCAGAACAGGGATAGCTGCGGACACCTCAGCAGACTGCGCTGCGTCGTGTGCGCCCACGAGAAATGTGGTGATCGATCGGCGCACACGACAGGCGCGCGGCCTGCTGAGTGGTCCGCAACTATCCCTTTCGCGGATACACCCACCATACCTAATACTACCTCTAGTATCAAGAACATCAGAGGCCGGATTCATTATTGCGCAAGCACTGGGTTTGCCGATTCGGGTTGGGTTCAGCGCAAGCGTAACTCGATTTTTCGGGATTCATCAATTCGATAACCCATCGGAAAATCGGTTTGGGTTTGGGTTTGCAGAACCCGAGGAGAGAGCGAGGGTCCACGCAACCCAACCCAAAATGACCAGTTAGATAACGCGCTCTGGCGCCATTTTCAGAAATAACGTGATTTGGTTTGCAGAAATCACTAATTATGGTGCGCATACTACTTATATTCGCGATTAAAGAGATTGTCAGTATCCATTTTCGACATCTTTTCGTGTTCAATGGACTACCTGAAAATAATCGACTCAATCGCTGGCTGGAAAGTTTGTGCCCATTTTTCGAGCATTTTTGAATCCTTAGACTTCAAATAAAAATTCACGCCTTTCCTCTAATATTTCCGTCATCATCTCATTTTTTCCTCTTCTTTCGCTTCCCAAATTTTCTCCACCATAGCATTTCATAACATTATTCTGTGCCACCAAAGTATTCATTTCTCATCCTAGTTTTAACTTTCTTTGAATTTCGATCGTTCTTCTTCTTCTGTGAGTTCCATTTTCTTGTTCTTCTGTCCACCTAAGTTCGTTTTCTTCCCGAAAGACGACAAAAAGGAAGTTGGGTCCTCAGAGAGCTGTGAGAAACCAGATGTGATCGATGTTAAGGGAAACTTTGTCGGCATATGCTCTAAGGCGCGATTCATACTACTCAACGCCAGCGCGGCACGCGCGTGACGTGCGTGCCGCGCTTGCGCAAACCATGAATACTCCAGCGGCGACGTCATGGCGGAGCGGAAAAAAGAGGGCCGTAACTGTTACAAAGAAGCAAATTCTGTAGCAGATAATTCTGTAAAACCATCACGAGAGCCGAGGATAGTATTGGAATGAATTATTCCAAACGGAATGAAATTTATGGTGGATTTATACTGAAATGATTAAAAAGCCGCCACGGCCGTCGTCAAGCGCGTGCCGCGCGGGCCTGGCGTCAGGCCATTCATACTCCCACGCCACTCCCGCGCTTGCGTTGAGGTATATGAATAGCGCCTAATGGATTTTAATACATACAAACTGCATCCAGTGAAAGGTTTCCCCAAGTTTGGACCGTTCTGTTTTGCAAAATTGATTCTGTTCTACATTTTCTTTTTGAATATTTAACCACTGCAGGGTGTTATTACAGGTGCGTAAATACATATAGTGTCTTGCTTCACTATGTATGGTGCGCCTACTTCAACGCGCCACTACCTACAAAAATCGAGAAAGGCATTTAATTCACCTTTAGCGTACTCCATATTTCCCTATTAGGTCGATCGAAAAAAAGGCAAAACACTTTAGGATATTCTATTCGAAGCTTGATAACGATAAATTTATTAACACTCCCCTTCAGAAAATCATTTTCAGAAGTATAGGGTTATGCTGGAACGCAGAAAAATATGCTCTAGTCTACAGCAATGGAAGTAGAACCTGGTGAGGTTGCGGACTCTTTCTAACATATTATAGTCTGATTGTGTTATCAGTCATTTTTTCGTAATGATTTAGATTGGTCGGTGAGTTTTCGTTTTCTTTCTCACATTTTCATCTGTTTTCATTGCTTCCAAGGATGTAGTCATATTGGTGAAAACACAGACTCACCGATCTATCACAGCTGTTTCGGAAAAATGACTGATATCACTAACAAACTGCCGTATATTAGGACGAGTCCGCAACCTCGGCACGTTCTACTTCCATTGCTGTAGGCTATACGCGACACATGTGCGCACACGTACGCGATCTTGACTTATTTGACTTAATCGGTTGGCTTTCGCCTGACGCGGTCATTCCGCATCTTCACCGAGGTGTGCCGTCCTAGTAGTCAGCCGTGTCCATTTGTTACGGTCCTCAGCCACAATTTGAACACAATCCATCCATTGATCACTATTCCACTTCCTGCGAAGTAAAACATCGCGCCTGAATTGCCTTTCAATGTCGAGTGATTTCAAATCCTCCTTCACCTTATCCGTCCAAAACTTTCGCCTACGTCCAGGCGGCCGTTTCCAGACAGGACTTGGAACCATCCTTAGAGCGTGTTAAACAAGACGATCTGGCGGTCTTCTTAAAATATGCCCCAACAGACGAAGATGACCTTCCGTTGCCGCTTGAGATGGCATTGGGAGATGTTGGTACCTCCCTCGTGTCAAACGTAGATGTAAGGCGTCAATCTCGTTGTAGAGATCTTCGTTGTGGCACATCCGCGGCCAGAAATATCCGAGCAAACGTTTAAACAGCTTCCTCTCCGTGCAATCCAACCTTTCCATCTGCGTCTTCGGTGCTGCCCACGTCTCCGATCCGTACATCATGATAGGGCGAATAGCGGATAAGTAGGCGCGCAACTTGACTTCCTTCGCGATGGGGGTAGACCACAAACACTTGGTTAGAGAATTGAATGCAGACGTAGCTTTCGCACATCGTTGTTGAATATCCGCTGCATAACTACCATCGTTCTTCAGCAAACAGCCCAAATAACAGAAATCGTCCACCAGTTTGATACGTTGTCCGTCCACACAAATTCCCGTAGAAGGCCTCTGAGAGACCCACATCTGCTTGCATTTGTCCGGACGAAGACGAAGTCCATAGGCTGCGGCATACTTCGAAACGAGATTCACAATCCTTTGCAGTTTTGCGTTTTTTTCAGCGAATAACAGAATGCCATCGGCGTACTCCAGGTCGACAAGGGAGCGTCCTGATGGTGTTAGGATCACGTCCACAGGAAACTGTTCTGCAACTCTACGCATGATGTCATCAACGGCAAAGTTGAATAGGAAAGGTGCTGCTACAGCTCCTTGCCTTACTCCTGTTCTCACCTCGAACGCTGACGTAAATCCGACAGGCGTACGAACTGCTGCTGTTGTTCCTTTGTTCATGTCCTCGATTAGTCGAACATACTTTTCCGGGACTCCATCGGCTCGCAGAGCGTTGAGCAATCGATCACGATGAGGAGAGTCGAATGCGGCTTCAAAGTCCTAAAAAGCAAGCTGTAATGGCTTAGAATACCGCTGCCACGATTCCATTACTCTTCTCACAACGAACACTTGGTCGATGGTCGATCTTCCAGGTCGAAAACCGGCTTGCTCCTCTCTGGTCGTTTCCTCACGATGTTTGATGAGTCGCTCGAGAATGATACGTTCTAAAGCCTTGTACATGACACGAAGTAGAAAGATTCCTCTGTAGTTCTTAGGATCCGTGACGGATAGCTTCTTGTGAAGAGGTACGATGATCGCATGTCTCCACGAATCGGGTATCCTTTCGCTCATCCATATGGCACGGATGGTGTTGGTCATTTCACGAATCCCAGACGGAGGAAGAGCTTTCAGCATTTCAGCAGTGATGTTGTCATCTCCACCTACCTTTCCATTCTTCATTTTCCGGACACAATTCGAAACTTCAGCCTCAGTCGGCGGTTCCTCACTGACATCGTAATGTGCTCTCTGAACATGCGGCAGCTCTGGTGCTGACGGCGCTGAACGATTCAGTAGTGAACTGAAGTAATCCTTCCATAATGGCAGCGTCGCATCACCAACTGCAACTCCATTGGTAGTGTTGAGGACAGCAGATCATCGCTTCATCTTCCCGCTATACTGTCGCAGCAACGTGTAGGCTTTCCTCGGATTCTTCTCCTCCCGAGCCTTCTCGAACTCTTTAGCTCTACATGCCCACTCTCGCTCGCGGTCATTTTGAAGCTGCCGACGCAACTTCCTCCTGAGACGCTTCTCCTACACGAAGTTTCCTGCAGTTCGGAGAGCACATACTCTGTTGTAAGTAGATGTTGTTTCCTCTGAGACGTAGGCGAGCTTCTTCCTGGGCTGTACAACCGGAAGTGCCTCTTTCGAAGCATCCTGGATGCACTCGACGAAAGAGTCCGCGTCGCGAAGTTTCTTCTTAGTCCGTACTCCAATATGAACAGAAACGCGTTGTCGGAAATTCCTTCTGCACTCTTCATCTCTGAGACTTGTCATGTCAATCCTCTGGGGAGGCTGAGCCCCTCGCTTCCTCTTATGAATCCTCGCAGTGAAGTTCAACATAACAGGACGGTGATCCGAATCGAATGCGACATCCCACACAGCTCTAGATCTTCGAATGTCCGATACTGGAATATTCCTCGTTAGGACATAGTCAAGCTGTAGTTTCGAAATTGTCATCTTCCGCTTCCGCTGCTCTTCCAGAGATAGCTGGGTTGGTCCCTGCCACGTAAGCTGATGGCGGCGATGACTCCTCTTGAATGTCGATGCATTAATCAGACCACTGCGTTCACAAAAGTCGACAAGGCGGTAGCCATTGTCCGATGTTTGCTCCACTGGGTGGAACCATTTACCGAGTACTTCGGATTCCTGACCAAGTCCCATCTTCGCATTTGCGTCAATACCCACGACAACAGCATGTTGACAAGGTATCCTGGCCAGCAACGTATTGAGTTCCTCATAAAACGCATCCTTCGATTTGTCGTCGGCGGTTTCAGTGGGCGCATGAGCACTCACTATCCACAGATTGAATCCTCTGTGATCCCGCAGTCGTACGATTGCATTCCGGCACCACGTTGAGCCGAACTCCTTGACCATACCATTGAAATCCTTCCTTACAGCTATTGCTCAGCCTCCCACTCTCCTATCGTCAGCGTTACCGCAGTAGATGGTGTACTCTCCGACGCTGATGACGGGTCTATCCTTGAGGCGGGTTTCCTGCAAAGCAGCAAACGGTGCATGGAAGTAGCTCAAAAGTCTGGATAGCGCAGTTTTTTGGATATCACTCGACAGCGACCGACAGTTCAGGGTGGCGAAACTGTGGCTTGTGGCCAAAGACTCCATGAACTCCTTAGGTACGGATCCTAAGGTGATATGGACCAGAGGCCTTAGTGTGCCGGACGGCGACACCTTTATGCAATGTATGGGATACTTTCGCGATATAGTTGTGCACGCTATATCGCACGAACGTTCCCTGTGTACACTCAAACGTCTGCTGGCTTCAGTAGAAGCAGGGGCACCAACGAGCAGGTACCAACAGACTTGTATACACACCCCCAACTGACTGCACGAGTTGTATACACCGTACGCCATCAACTACAGTAAACTTCGATCCGAGATGTATATTTATGTATATGTTTATTACACTGACATAAGGCAAATGCGAAAGAAAAACCTAAACAGGCAACAGTGACTGTTTATCAATACGTGTTCCGTAGCATGTTTTTGCCAGTGGAGGTGTTCTACGAGTTTAATCGTGTTTTAAGGTAGCAATATCCTGCATATTAAAGGCAGTGTCCATGATAAAAATCGTTTTCGAGTTTCCACCAGAAAGCGAAGGTTTAGAGTCTGACTGTTTCATCAGTGAAGAAAGAATCATCAAAAACGCTGCGAAACATCCAAAATCAGCTCTTCTTCTTGAAAGCCACATTTCAACGGTGGATGATTTGCGCGGGCATGGACTTGAAGTAGACAGCGGGCAAATGCGCCCCAATGCTAAAACTCAGCCGCGCCCGCGCTCCAATGCTAATGTAGAATCGGACCAAACTGTTCCTCGGAATACTCGATCGCGAGCGGACTTCGGAGCCGTATGGAGCTCTTTCGGGCGCGTTTCATTCGTTATTTCGACCCCAGGGCTGCGATGAGACCCTGAACTTTTGATTTCCGGCCAAAAACCGAGGACGGAATTTATCGTGGACACTGCCTTTAAGCGCCATAAACGGTGTGGATGACCGACCACTGCTGCCTGTTCAGGGCCCGTATGCATGAACGACTTACCCGCGAGGTTAGAATAAATGTTACTCGGAATCTGCATTTCCTCTGCTCTATGCGTCTGTCTCGCTCCTCCGCGAAGAAGCGAGACAGCAGCATAGAGCACAGCCAATGCAGAGATTCCAAGTAGCATTAAGTCTTACCTCGCGGGTAAGTCGTTCATGCTTACAGGCCCAGGATATCCCGAAAAAGAATAATAACAAAAAATTCACTAAGAAGACACACAGCAATTAAAAACGATTCATGGATGAAAGACGTACAACAATCCCCACTACAGCCAAACTGATCTATCCCAAAAAAGTAAGGTATGAATATGTTAAAATTCGGAGATGAAGATTCAGGTTTTGGCGAACGCGGTCTGCCTCATCCATGACTGTTTTCATCTTCTTGAATTCTGAGGCCAAGGATAGAATCCGGTCTCACGTCCGCGTGACTGTTGAACGCGAGCATCCCGCTTGACAATTGCGTGCTGAACCTCAGCTTGCTCTTCAACCAGTTGCATTTCAAAATTCTTGTATCGCTTTTCCATTTGCCTCGAAACCGTACGGATATTCTCCAGTCAAATGTCAAGCTTTTGCTGAAGCTTTTTCTTGCTCTAGGTCAGCCTCTCCTTGTCAGCTGCACTCTCCTCCAACAGATGTTGACCTCAGATCTCTCCATAGAAATGTTTATGTTTATAACAGTTATATAAGGCTTATGTGAGAAAAATAATAATAACAAAAATACAATGAGAAGACACACACAGGAATCGAAGACGACTCATGGATGGAACACAAACAACTACAGCTAAACTGATCTATCCCAAAGATGGAAGGAAGGATGATATTAAATTTGGGAGCTGAATTGGAGTTTTGAGACGTGCCTTCTGGAACGTCCCTCAGACGTGCAACCGCAGGGATTTGCAAAAGTCCAGCTTTAGCTGCAGGTTTCGGAGAACGCGATCCACCTCAAACGCCTCAGAAAAGTGAACGCATTATAAGTAAATGAATAGAGCAAGACATTGGTGGCGTACTATGATTGCATAGACGAAGAACGACGATTTTGGAAGCGACTGCGCAGAACGTCGAAGCAGCAATCCTTTAGTATCAGATCAGCAGCCATGACTGTTTTCGTCTTCTTCAACTTGGTGGCCAGGGACACTATCCGCGTCTCACGTTCGCGCAAGTCTTGAGCGTGAGCATCCCGCACGACGATCGCCTGTTAAACCTCAGCTCGCTCCTGAATCAGCTGTATGTCGAGCTTCTTCTGTCGCCCTCCATTTCCTTCGAAGCCGTACGGACATTCACTATTTTAATGTTGGCATCTTCAAGGTTCTGCTGGAGCATCTTCTTGCTCTGGATCAGCCTCTTGCCAGCATCAGCTTTATCCCGTCGCAACACCAGCGAATACGAGCGAAGTGTCTCTTCCAGTTATCTACGCCCTGAAGGGATATTTTGGCTCCGTTGTGGAACGACGAAAATGCCTTTAGGAGCATTTTCTGACTACTATCCTTGTAATAGTTTGAGACGCAGGGTTTTTTAACATTACTGAACCATATCCTGAGCCGGACCTGAAACCACCACTTTGACGGACCCAAATCCACCTAATTTGAATGTCTTCTTAGGAATATTTTCGAGACAGCCATTGTCCTTGTCCTTGAGATTCTTAACCTGTTCAGTATCCTTCTTTGATTGACCTTGAAGTGTCATCGTTCGTATTCATATCTCAATTTTTTTTAATAATAGCTCGAGACTCCACTTCCAAAATCACTTTATATAAAAAGATAAATTTTCGGTGTTTTACCACCTTCGTCAGAACTTAATTTGTCACAGACTGAACATGTATACATAACGAAAATCAGCTTCGAATAGGCCAATACAAACTAACTCGACGTCAGACACTGACAATCAAATTCTGCGAATGGATTCTTAAGATGACTAGGGCATTCCTAGAGAAACTATTCTTGCAGAACCTCACCTCGGCGCACGGTCTATGCAACTGAAGACTACCACGAATGCACCGCAATTGCAATCGCTACGCGATAGGTCTCAAAGCTTCCATGGGCTCCTCCCTATCATTGATCTCTGGAGAGATACGCTTTATCGCTATCGCTTCTAACAACTTGTAATGTAATCTCATATTTGTGTAATTATACCCAATAAATAGAGGACCGACAAGCATAGAAGGAATGGAGGTTAGGCAAGCAGAGAAGCAGACTGCTCGGGCATAGCCCCTGTTCCGGCGACGAAATTCCTTGGCGTGCTTGTAAGGAGCTTCGGGAGAAACGGCGAGAAAGTGTGATTCAGAAGGACACTGCGTGCACACGCGCGCAATCAACAGAAGTGCATTTTTTTTTCAAAATAGAGGATATACAATTTTGACAAAGAACTTCGCCTCGCAAAAATAGTTTAATTGGAAGCAATAAGAACATGAAATAAAGGAATCAACATATGCGAATTTCTCAAAATTCCAAAATTTAAATGTCTTAAAACTTTTGGCAATAGAAGCAAACAATGGAATTAACACTGGATTACCTTCGGAAATCAGTCTGTCCAAATCGGGTTGCGACAAATCGGTACTCAGGAAACATGGAACGCAATGAGGGGGGGGGGAATCGCTATCGACCAAACGATTCCGGGAAAGCAACACGTTCTGACCTGTTATAGCCTGTTAACAGCAGGCTCTATCTAGTCAAGATATGATACACTACTGCTACCGTGTACGATTCTACAAAAATGTCCATTCAGTATCACCTCAGAGACGATACGTAAAGCACAGCTTGCTCGGATGAGTCGGGCGGATCAAGCAGCGAAGCGGTCGGTCATGGCAAACTATAACGGCGATAGGAAGGTTTTGACATGATGAGCCCAATAAGCCTTACTTCGACCAGCTCAAAATGATGGAGCTAGGCTATTTATGAGGTCGTTCGCCCAATAATCGGGGCGGCCATGCCCATTTTTTTCGCGCCGCAACACGATTCGAACACCAACCCGGGGTTTTCGAGCGCCGCACCTACAATCCAGAGTTTCCCTCCACTTCGAAAATCGGGATAGCTCTCGCCGCGCGGGAAAAAATGGGAGGTGGAGAAAAGCGACACCATAGTGCCCCGTCCCCGTTCGCAGCGCTTATTAGTAAATCATATTTTTCCGTATGACCGACTTTAATGATTTTGAAATGGAGGTAGGCACTTGAAAATGTGAGAGTGTGAACTTTCGAGTCGAACTGGGGTCGCTTTTCATGGAAGGAAGTTGACGAAAACAGTCTTCCCGGGTGGTCGGGAAGCATTTGATGCAGTGTTTCTTATGGTTTATCACGGTTCGTTTAATGGTCATTGCTGACACTTCAATGTGCTCGATAGTGGACTGGGAACGCTTGAAAAAGCTATTAGTTTCGCTCCTGAGAATTTTCCAGAATGGATATGGACTGAATCCTGTGAAGTGTACGCATACGCCTAGGAATTGAGAAAAAGGTGCCTAATTCATTAACGACCACGTGTCCCACGCACGCTCCCACACGCTTGTCAAAAATCGATTTCTCTGCCACAAGCTCGAACTTCCAAACTTTCTTATGTTCAATGTATTATCCTGTCCTTGACTTGACTACGGAAGTCGTGGTCTTTCAGCAGTTCCACTATAGCGCAATGTTCAAAGTTTTGTGGAAATATGTATACCCTGTCCCAAACGAGATGACAAACCTAGAGTCCAAAGAAGCAGCGCTCCGCCCTCTGCGTCTCTGACATCATCAGCGAACTGAAGCACCTGGATCGATTTTAAAGTTGTCTGAAAGACTATAGAGACTGCCACCAAACAATGAAGTGAAATAATGGCCTCAGGCAAGTTGAAACAGCTCGGTTGTATCGAGTTTACGGTGAAATCGACGGGTTAGACAACTCTGTGCGCTCCGACCTGTTATCCATATCCTGAAAAACTTACCCTACCACGTGAAGAACAAAATATGTATCCGAAAGGAATATCACGAGAATTTTGAGAGAAAAGAACGCAAAAGAGCAATGGAGTGTGTAAGAAAATGAAGTGAGAAAGTTAAAAAACGTCCAAAAATTTGAAAATGTCAGAGACGCAGAGGGCGGCGCGCTGCTTCTTTGGGCTCTACGCTTGCCATCTCGTTTGGGACAGGGTATAGTTGGGGCTCAGTACGATAAAATCGTCGCAAGAACAATTTAAGAGCGCATTATGGGTTCTTTTTTATTTAACTGCAATTTCATAGCTTTATCAGCAGGGAACTTCAGTTGGAAACACGTTCTGTTCACCAGGTAAGTTGCCACTACCATGACTACACCTACCATGACCCCGAAAGATAGATTGTCTTCAATTTAATTTTTTTTACCCACTGTTACCATGCCTACGCGATACAAAATTTGTAAACAGATGGCAGGTTGCTAAATCGCAATCAAAGAAACTCCTTTGAGTAAATATCACCGGAGCAGTGGTGGCACAATAATATTCCCACTTGACCTCGCAGTGACTTCATGCAGTTGTTTCTCATGATAGAAAGAGTTCCATGAACAGAAATTATGGCACAATGTTTTCTTCATTGATAGCTTCTCTATGAACATGAACACAAGGCACAGCAGCCCGTTGGTAAGGACAGCGAAATGCTTACGACCCCTTCCCCCTCGATGGGCAGTCAGTCCGAATCCAAAAATTTCGAAAATTGTAACGACACCCAATGACGTTCCTACTTCAAGAACATTAAAAATTAGTCAATTTTTTACCGCTGACAATCGAATTGTGGTAAAGACGCAGCGATTTTCCGAGTGATTTTGCCGCGACGGAAGCCCGCCTTGCAATGGGCTTTGCGGCGAGACACGGTTGCGGTACCATTGACAACCAGGCATGCCGCGCCCACTCTATCTCGCGCTTGCTGCGCTCTCCACTCCACCTCTTGCGCTGGAGACACAAAGAAAAAGAGACTACTATTGTGCCATCGACTGGCATCTCTCGGATGATTGAGGTTTTGATGCATATTTTGGCAAACATCAGCCACGACCGCTCCGTATATGTGGATTCTGAAGCTGTAATCACAATTACACCTGTAAATGTATTCCCTGTAGAGCAATGTCCTAGAATTCCCACATTATTTTTATTTATGACTGATCGGGAACAAATTTGACGCTTGTTATCCCATAGCACCATGCAAATTCTTCAATAAAGTTAGTGAACAACTGGATTCTTTGCTAACGCTGCTGATTACTCATGTGATAAAAAAGAAAAGGCCAAGAAAATCTATCAAAAAGGGGATCTACCAAGCCAATGTGGTCTGGTGCTGAACGAAACGTTCCAAGAAAAAAAAAACAGTAATAGAGAAGCGGAGTGGACGAGTATACAAAAAAAGTATAAATATTTCTCAAGAGCCGATTCCCGTGGCTGAATCTTTTAACTCGTGAAAACAGCCCGTTTTGCTATTCTTCACAGAAGTACTCTCTGGTTCTGAGAATGACGTCTTTTTCTTCGGTTCCATTAGAAAATTCGTGCACTCAATACTTATCATTGAAAAGAAAACATGATGTTAGCCAATTTACTCAAACGATTTCATTTTTCTGTTCAGAAAGGTAAACTAGTGAAGGGCAGTAGCAAATTCAATTACTAACACATGAACCTTTTCAACCAAGTAAAAGTCCTCCTTCGAAAAGCCTAGAGCTCTTTGATGTGAAATACCACAGCGGTTTGTTCCATGGAATAAAAATTTTAACCACAGAAATCGGTTCTCCAGAAATAATGTTAATTCTTTGTAGACTCGCCCAGTCCACTTTCCTAATGTTTCTTTTGGTTGGAGCGTTTCTGCTAGTGTCAAAGCGCTTGTGCTTGGACAAACTCATTTTGCTAGAATTTACACCTTTGTTGGTAATACGTAGTAATACCCACGAGAAATCTCCACGGTTAGCCGATCGGTATCGTTTAATTTATAAACAGTAAGTGACCAACCTCTCAACCAGTTCCCCTATCCAACCCCATCAAAAAAGCACGGCTGGCAATGTGTTTTAGCGATTTGGTTTAGAAATCTAACCTCCGTTTCGCTATAATAGTACTGTGTGATTTTGAGAACGATTTCCACATTTTCATAGTTAAATCCTTTGAAAAACAACCGCTCCGCATCGAAGACTGCGAGTAGCGTTGAAAGAAAGGGTGTATCAAAGATTCATTCGATAATTAGTAAGTAACCAACTTGTGAACCGGTTCCCCTATCCCACCCCATCAAAAAAGCACAGCCTACAATGTCTTTCAGCGGATTGATCTAAGAATCGAATGTTCCAGAGATCCAGCCCTGTGTGCAAACTTTGTTGGCGGGAGCACTCAAGATTTAATCATGAAATATAAAGTTTCTTCCAAATCACATATCTTACAGTCATTGCTTCCCTTGAGACTCCATCGAAATCCCTCGTATTCTGAGAGCTGTATCTTTCACTTCTCTCTGGAATTCTGAGTGCTTCTCCCCTTCAAAACTAGTATAGCTCCCATCCCTGTACTGCACAGTAAAAAAGCTGTAAACGACTCTCTCCGCGGAGACGCAGAGATAGCCAGTTTGCACTTTGGCCGGCCGAGAGAGTGCCAGGCTAGCTGGCAGCGCCTTTCTTTTCGTCCTCTGCGCTCATCATACTGACTCGAACACCCCGCATGCCGAGTTGTCAATGCTCCGGAGACCGCGAGACACAAACTCAGGCCAAAACCAAATCCCAAAATTTATGGGTGGTTGAAACCCGGAGAATGTTAGCCAGTGACACATTTTATGACAATATATTTTTTGCTGTACCATGTATTTTACGCATGCGTGATAAACTGTATAATGAATACCAGGTTGCAAACGTTGATATTTTGCTTTATTAATGACTTCATTTTCTAACGATCTACAAAAATAATCCGAAAAATAAAGACTCGTCTCCACATGGGCGAAGAATAAGCGAGAACAAGTAACGGTGATACAGCAATAATGGGAAGCGTAGAGGCCTCGCGCCCTTCATGCAACAGTTTCCGGGCCTTGAGCTGTTTATGAGACAGAGGGCCAGTATGTGCCGGGCCCCACCACCACCCGTTGGCAAGCTATCCACACCTGATGGACTCTGCATGAAAAAGAAAGTCGAATTTCGGTGGCGTGCCGTTCGAGCTTGCGTGTCCCATTGGTGGGACACGGTATTCGGTAATGCACTACAGCACGCGGTGCGAACGCTCAGAACGTCGGAGGGCCGCGCACCCGTACCCACCACTCAGCGAGGCGGGCCCCCCTCGGAGCCTGGCGCCCTACGGGTGCCCGCCCCAGCCCCACGACTCATAATGGGCGCGACGCCCGGACATCCAAGCAGAAGGGCTCGGGGCCAGGGCAGAACAACTCCGCATCGTTTAAATGATCGAATCTATGTATATAACAATCTCCGAGAACCATCTCTCTCACACCCTGGGCGGGTGCTATATCCTTCTCCAAACTTTACCAGACCCCATGGTGGGTGTCCCACTCAAGTCTAATCGATAGAATGAGGAACTTATCTCACTGCCACCCCGCGAAGTGCGCGATGATGTAAGTACCTACTTACTCATTGGTGCCTGCAGCGAAGTCACCGTAAAATTGGGCTCCGTATGAGGCACGGGTGTGATTCTGGCGTACAATGTGTCATGCGATTTGCCCGAGCGAACATGTTTCCTCTGTTTCGAGTATTCCCTGCAAAACCAAGCTAACGAAGTTTGGTGGCGCCCCCGCCTCGCGCCTGATGATTCTCAGCTCGCTAAACATGGCCCCCGCCGTTCGCTTTTGGTCGGAAATTCGCGGGCACACGGCCCTCTGACGTTCTGAGAGTGTAGTCACTCAAAATTAGGCGTGGTCCTAAATGGGTTAAAGGCAGTGTTCACAATAAGAATCGTTTTTCTGCTTTTCCGCCGATCTTGAAGACTGGTCCCATGCTGATTCCAACGATGTTTTTGGTATCGTACAAGACCTTCTCGGAACGGAGTTATAGTCCCTCAAAAATTGAGCTAGGGAAGCATGGTGGACGAGTTTTCTGAGGCTTGTAACTTCCGTCTTTTGCAGCCGATGTATGCGAGCTGACCTGAGTAAAGAGAGAAGTTGAGATCGAAGGGAAGAACAGGGCTATCGATCGAAAACCATCGCTCATCAGACACTTTCGGGCATCCATTTGTTCACGTGAGTGGGCGTTGAAGGTGCATCTGGGGTGTGACGAGCTGACGGGTGTCCAACTTTGGGGCCGTAGGGGACCGTTCCGAGCTCATTTTTCTTATTTTTTTCAACGTTAGGGTTGCGCTAGTCCCCGCAGGTGCCGATCTCCACCAAAAAATCAGACATGGTTTTTATCGTGGACAGTGCTTTTAATAGGGTTCCGCGCATCAAACTGTCGCGAAATTAGAACGCAAAATCCTCTCTTCAGTTCAGCCCCCTCAAATCACATCCATCTGACTTATTATGAAATTTTACATTTGAAAAAAAAAACTAACAGTCCAGTATACCTAACGCACCATACACTTCCTAGCAAATTTTGCTTGTCCCCCCCCCCGCATGCGGAGCGAGGGCCTAGTGAGCGGGAGAGTGTGCATATAAGGAGAAGCAGCATAATCTCATCGACACACGCGATGGAAGTGAGAACAATTTGCTTTGAGATAGATCCATTCAAAAATTTCAGGTTATTTTCTAATCAACATGAATTTGATTTTTCCAATTTTTTGAAACCCAGGAGCATATTTTTGAACGCGTCTGGAGCAGAATGGCAGCAGAACATCGTTTCCTATTTGGATAGAGTTTTTGTATATGTTTAAGTATTTTGAAAAATATCACAAAACTTCAAATCTTCGATGTGGGATGGCAATCATGTGCGCGAAAAAAAATGGAACTAAATTTAAATAAACTCAGCGGATGAGATTATTGCATAATTTCAGATAAAATGAGATTTTCGAACATTCACTGATTCATTGGTCGTGAATCACGGGACAAACAACAGTCTTCTTTCGTGATATAATACTGATCATGAAGAGTATAATGGCTTTGCACAGCACTAAGCATTTTTGTGTTCACAAAAATGGTGTCTTCCAGAGTCTTTGAGAGCATAAAGCGCCGCACCGTTTCAAAGGCAGTGGTCACGATGTAAAAACGTTATCGAAAAAACTAGAAAATTAGCTTAGATCAAAAACAGCTGAAAAACTGTGAAGGTAGCACGATGAAAAACGGGCTAGAATTAGAGTTTCTAAGGCCCAAAGAAGCCAGTTCGTGCACAAGTGCACAGCGCCGACCAAAAAATCGCAGTCTCATGCCGAGCAGTTAAAAATCATCGACATTCAGAGCAAGAAATAAATGCAAATTTACCTAATAAAAACAGTTGAGCAATGAAAGCAAGCACTTCGGTCAATGTTTCTGACTAGATGTGTTTTTAAATCCGAAGGTTCATTGATTGAAATTAAATCTCAAGATAGCTGATGTTCTTGATATAAGAGGTCATTGATGTCGATGATGTGGAGTGGGTTTGTCCACCATCAAAAGACAAGAAAGTTCAGGCTTCAAATTCGGCCCAAAACAGTGTTTTTTGCGCGAATTTTTCTTATAGATCCTACTACTCGACACCCAGAAAACGGTCTAGAAAGAAAAAGACGACAAGCATACTCGATCGCGATCACTGCATTTAACTCACTTCAACACTGACGAATTGAACTTTCAAAGAAATTTTCGTGTTCATCTCAATTAGGTGCTTGCCATGTTATTTTGAAAAGGCTTTTTGACTCCAATGTTTTGTCGAAAAAGGTGTATTTCCTTCTGGAATTCCCATAGATCACAAGCCAAAACATGACAGATTAGTGCTATCGCGACCGTCTGAGAAAATCATAATGAGGGATTTTGAGGCAAAAATATGCTATTTTCTAAAAATTTCTGAAATTTAATACACTGGTCTTTTTAGCGTAACTGTCTGGGATTCGTTGAAAGCAAATCAAAAGTAACTTCAAAACAAGTTATGGCAAAGCAGAGCCTTGTGAGCGCGATAAACGACGCAGAACTCCACTTTTGTAAAAAAATTTGCTCGGCACTGCAATTGCCCGTAGAATTTATTAATTTATTTTTCCAAGGACGTGGGCTAAACTACGAGTGAAAACAGCACATATAGTATTAGTAGGGCGTTACACATCTAATAAATAGACATTAAAAAACAGATCACCAAGTAATGGAAAAAAAACTCAGAGTCACATCATCATGAGACCTCTGTAGCCAGCAAATTTCTAGCCTTGATTTTAAACGAATCAAGTGAAAATTGTAGCTAATCTTCTACAATTGTTTTGCTAAGCATAGAGAGAATCCTAATAAAAAATAATTTGACCTTCATTTGGTTTTTGATAACGGAATCTTGAATTTAATCATATTGTTCCTGCCCATGAAATTAGCAAAAGTAAAAAAAAAACCCACGAGGATGGAAGGCCCTTGCCGTGATAATTTTCAAAGTCATGATGAGGCCAATTTTCTTTCGTCTATTCAAGAAACGAGGCAAGCCGTTTTCTGAGAGAACTGGCCGCTGTAGTCCCGCAATCGTGCCGCAGTCCCCATAGTTCCGCAGTCGTACCGCAATGACGATGCAGTGGGCTCGCACTTGTGTCAAATACCGCAATAGCGCCGCAATGATTGCGGTACTATTGCGGAGCTACTGCGGCGAAATTACAGTGCTGCTGAAACCAGCCTTGCCATTTATCGATTCACTCAACCCGGCTTACCACGCTTCTCATTCACTCGTCTTCGTCTTTCAGTTCTGTTGGAACGAAAGCGTGTCTCCTGCTTTTCTCAAAATTCATTACCTCTCTTAGGGAAACACTGACACATTCATCCTCTTCAGTCTTATAAGCGTTTATGTTGACGAAGTTTTGAATCATTTTTTTGCGTGAAAGTTTAAAATCATTTTTTGAGCTTTAGAAGCTTTCTGAGTTTTGAGCTTTTGAGTTTTTTGTGCACATTCGACCACACTTACCTGAATTCATGAACCTGAATTTTATAATATGCGCATTCTGTGCCAAACTGAGGTCCCATAGTTCTCTCGCTTGTGTTTCCAGTGATAAGCGGATTTTTTTAAAACTTTTTAGAGGCTGTGTCCACGGTAGAAAGCCGTATTCTAGTTTTCTATGTTTTTCAGTGGGCAAGTTCTCGATGTAGAGGATAATTGGGAAACGTATCTATAGAACTTTTGAGAGCTGAATAAAAAATTCTCTTAAAAATATCATTTATTATTTATTTACGTTTGTTGGTGTGTTTTGCGCACTGCAAACAAAACGTCAGACCAATCGTCGCAAATTGTTCAAAGCTTTGAAATGGTTAGGTAAGTGACTTTGCTTTCTGTTTCGTGTACCAGAAACTCTTGAAAAATTAATAAAGTTGAATGCTCATGTTTAGATCTTACTAATTCCCAAAAAAAGAGTATGGCACTAGAAACTATGGACAACTGCCATATGGCTTGGGCGGGGTGATCCAATGGGTCGACCGGTTCACGAGATTTTCACACGATTCCTGGCCGTTTTTCAAGTTACTTCCATTCCCACTATCCTCAGAAGGACCCAAAGCTTCCTGCGAAAAACGGGCAATTTTCTCATCGTGAGCACTGCCTTTAAATCGGATTTTGAAAAACGAATGGCCACCTCACAAGCAAAGTTTACAAAGCGTAGGTCGGATCTGCGGAAACGAAACGTATGTCAGTATCTCTTGTCTATAGTAAAACTTTGCAGTACCACGCCCCAAGCTGCTTGTTCCAAAAAGTTCATTCATTCATTGGGTACGTCATATAAGACAGACGCTAGAAAAAGTCGCAAAAATTCAGAAAAATTCGAATTACAAACATATCTGAGACTTCAGCAAAATTTTAGCCAGTCCCCGTTTAAATGACATCGTGGACCTGGCAGTGAGGGTGGCTTTCCCCACGCGCAGATACGCTGAATCCGCTGAGCTATGAGCTTTTCTAAAATTTCACGATAAGGTAAGGGTATCATCAGGAGTTATTTGGGTTGTTTTGAAAAAGACATCGGATTTGCTTTAAACTTGTATTTAAGGGTATTCTAGGGTGCTGAAAACGAATCTGGGGTCTGTTTGTCGAAATGCTAGAAATACACCTCCCACTAGAAGTACACCTGTCATAGAGATACACCAAAAAGACGGGTCTCTGAGAATTAGAAGTACACGCTCTATTTGAAGTACACCTCTAATTGAAGTACAATACCTCCGCTATCGAAGGGAAAAATGGGCGAAATGGGCAAAGTGGGCAACTAAAGCGTCTTTCGACCCCAACACGCCTCAAAGTGCTCCGTTTTTAATTTCGAAAGGACCAAATTGTTCACCGTGCCACAATCTATCTAACTATATGAGACAAATTTGGAATTCACTGATGAAAACGCCTTCTTAATACGAAGTTAGTTATGAATTTGATAATGTTATCACAAGATAATGAGCCCATTCGATCAAAAACAACCGTACCCGATCTCTAGCATGGTCAAAATGAAAATGTATTCCGCCTTGAAAAATAATGTTGCTCTCAAATGTCGCAAAATATTATCACACTATCGACTAGATCGCAACATGCCGTACATTTCAGCGTTTTCGAAATTGAAAACGGAGCACTTTGAGGCGATTTGTGGTCGAAAGACGGTTTAGTTGCCCACTTTGCCCATTTCGCCCATTTTTTCCCTTGGATAGCGGCGGTATTGTACATCTAAAATAGAGGCCTGTGGATTAGAAGTGCATTTACCCCTAAAAGAGAAAATCCGGTATATTAATTAGGTGTTGCAAGCGAAGGGTTTACTCTTCTTCGGTAGCTACTCCCCTAAGTTGCCTTCATTAATTTGAATATTCACTCCACTAGGATGATGCCAAGTCTATTCACTCTCTAGTCCCTTACCAAAGATTTTCTCACTTTGAGACGACACCCACCGCGTCGCTCGTTGCTGGAAGTATGCACTAGGCCTCACGAAGGCATTTTTCAGACGAGCTGACCGACGACTGAGAGGCAGCTAACTGGAATATTGTTCCCAACAGGGCTGATATTCGTTGGAAACTATTCACGAATCCAAAAAACCATTCGCGGCCGCCGGTCAACATGCCCACCGGCCGCGTGGCAAGCAGTCTCATTCGGATAAACCTGAATTACTCTGTGGAAGCAATACAAATTTTATTAATTCTACTGTGACAAAAAATGGAGTGTAATCGTTCCATACCAAAAGTAAATAGACTTTCAAAATAGACACAAGTTCGTCGGAGAATAGATATGTAGGAACAAATAGTTGCTTGTAATACCATGTAGCTGTGCTTTCTCGTGAACTATAGTGCCAACGTAACTACACAGCACGTATTCGTGGTTTAGCCAGCCGATTCTTTGGCGTCTAGTGTGTGGATATTGCTACTGAAAGTGAATTAAATAGATGGGCAAGGAAGATACTTTATTCAGTAGAGATTGTGTAAGAATCAAGAAGACGTGGCCAATAATGACTTAGTGATAGCAGAAATGGCTTGGAAACAAAATTATAGGCTCAGCAGGAGCGCCAAAGCTGAGACGAAGGCGCTATTGCGGTACGATTGCGGGGCTATTGCGGCAAGGTCGTGGCTGCCCGCAATCGTACCGCAATCGTACCGCAATAGTGCCTCTGCGGTGCCGGCCGGCGCCGCAGAGGTACGATTGCGGTACGATTGCGGGCAGTTTTCTCAGAGTAAAACTGGAGTCTCAGGACTCCATTTGGAATAAATTCATAACTCAGCAATACGCATCGCATAGCGAGCTTTGAAGTGAAGTTGTTTTGAACAGACTCCAAGTAGCCGAGATCCTTCTTCTTGTGAGAAGAAAATGCACAGGCACCAGATTCAACAAATGGTCTTACATACATTTCGTATGCTTTCAAGAGCGTCAAAGCATTTCGAAAAAAAAAAACGGAATTAATGCATAATTAAAAATATTGTTTGATAAAAATCTTTATAGACTGAATGATCTACATAAAACATGAGATTGATCCCTTTACATAGCAGAAAAGGGAGAAAATCGGCGAGCAAGGCCAATGAATAATGTAACGTCGGCATGGATCCTGAAGAGACTTCGTGTTCAATGTTCAAGGTTGGCGCAAACTCGGTGTCATATGCTCCTCTTTTCTCCTCACATAGGTGCACCAAGTTTGCGCCAACCTCTAATGGGGAACGCATAGTCTATTCAGGATTCTTGCCGATCTTAACTGGGAGGGCGAGGATGCTTCCCCCCTTGGCCGTCTGTCCATATATGTGGACAGATTTTGAACCAAGGTGTGACCTTAAAAATTAAAAAAAATCGGGCCAAAACTTCAGTTACAGCATCGAACACCATTTTGTTTTTGAAAATTTGTTTTTCTGAGCTTTTTCATTCACGAAGAACCGCATTGCCAAACTGTTGGAGTATAACTTTGTGTGCTCTTTCTAAAATGCCTACGTTTGAAGGCATCGTACGCGGTAAAAATCGTGTCTTATTTTTTTAGGGAGCAAGCCCTACGGGATGCTAGCGATGATCCGTTACAGAGCCCACAACTTTGGGGAAAAAATTGTATAACAACCTAGCAACCCATTTTTTTCTTGCCCCCTCCCTCGATTTTGGTGTGTTTCCTGCGATACATGAGAAGTTTTTTTTGTAAAGGTCGGAAGTGGTTTTGCGCTTCGAGATTGTTAGTTTAGTGGATTTCTTTTGTCATTCCTTGAGCAAAAAATATATTACTTGAAAATAAGAAGCTTGTAGTCAGAAAGTTCGGATGTTGGGATTTTCCG
Organism: Aplectana chamaeleonis; assembly: GCA_029168955.1. Lineage (NCBI taxonomy): Eukaryota > Metazoa > Nematoda > Chromadorea > Rhabditida > Cosmocercidae > Aplectana > Aplectana chamaeleonis. The sequence goes on along the minus strand of JAPDOI010000013.1, from coordinate 3,565,286 downwards.
AGAGTACTGGATCGCTTGCGCCTGACATGGCGCTTCAGTTTCTCCTGATAGATGACTAGCGAGAACTGATGGCGGGTCCTCATTTTTTACCCTTTCAATCTAAGAACCATAAGTTTTTGGAGGGCGGAACTTCACCGATGTGGTCTTTAAAGCTCAATCATGAAATTGAGCCAGAAAAAGGAAAAGTGGTTTCCAAGAGCGAACGATGCCTTTAAGTGATAATACGGGCCAACCAACAAATAAAAATAGTTTGGTATCTGAGAAAAATGGCTTGTGCATAGATTGAGATACTAATAGAAAGTAAGACCACGACGACATGCCAGACAAGCAGAAGCCGGTGTTCCCATCGGACCAAGTTTTTTTAGACCGCATTTCTCTCACACTCAACCGTGAACAGACATTTGAATGCCCGCCTTCGTACTCTGTCTGGAAAGACTAGCCGCACAGTTTTTCGTTTTATGACGGGAGCCACTGTCAGCTTATATAGAAGGACGGTTCACTCATAGACATAAACTTTGTGCATCCATAATTACGGCGGAGTCTTGTTTGTCGGTATTAGGGCAGAACACCCTAGATTCAACTGTAAAGCAGTTCACACTGACTTGAGAACGAGCAAAAATCTGTGTGAATTTGGATACTTTTGTTTATGTTTCTCCTGTCAGTACAAGTCAATATGTTGGTTTTCATTACCCTAACAGAATATAAAATGGGTCAAACAAATAAAATACGACTCTTCACTGGAAACTACGATTATTGCTGAATTTCGCGGTAACGTGACCTGATCGGCACCTGCTTGCGAGCATTTGAGCAACGAAGCGCGACAGACAACAGTCGTAATCACTGTAACCTGTCTTGGATCCGCGAAAAATCGTCCACCACTACAAAGGTGTTATACAGGATCACTCTTCATGAAATAAGAAATTTGAGGGAAAAGTTGGAAGACAAACTTCTAGCAAGGGAACTCCTTAGGGTAAAAAATCGCATTCCTAATGAAATTTACTTTTATAGAACTATTTTTGAACGTAGGATACAAACATGCCCTTCGCAGCAGACTAGAATCACTCTGAAATTGGGGTTATGAGCGTTTTTCAATCTTTGCGAAAATATTAGGACAATTTTTATGGTGTCTTAAAGGCACAGGACACACAGAAAATTATTACTCAGATTTTAAGCTTCTCTTGAGGACGGTCACACGCGGATCACAACGGTATCTTTGAAATTGTCCAAGACCCCTTATGAACAGAGTTATGGCTCCTTAAAATGCCTATATTTTGAGGATGAAAAATTGGTGGACGAGTTGTCTCAGGCCTGTATTTCTCTTCATCCGTAATCGTTGCGCGAATGCAAGCCATAATAAGGAGACAGTCCGACAATGGACTGAAGAACGACGACTTGTTGGAATTCATCCATCCATCGAGCCGCTATCGAGTTCGGAAATCTGGTAGGGGGCCGGGCCTGTGGTGGTGAGCGAAGGGGGTCGGGCCTGTGGTGGTCGCTTATATCTCGGTTATTCGGAGGAATTGAGATCTCGCACTTGGCACGTGTTATATTGGAGATGTCTACTACACATTCAAATGCAAATCTCAAAATTCATGTCTGAGGGTGTACTGTGCCTTTAAAGATTCCGAACTTCTCTCAATACTTGTAACTACGCATACCCTGGCTCTATGTTGAATTTGGTGTGTGCCATTGTGGACACGCGTTGCGGAAACGCGACGCGTTGACTTCGTACGAGCTCCCGCGCCCGCCCCTCATCAGCTGATCATGTGGGCTTTTTCTCCATTTTCATGGTTTTTCTTGTTTCTCACGTCTTTTCTCGATCGTTTTTGACCGCTGAATATAATGTTTGTAGTAATAATCCCGTTTGCAAAAGTTTTATTTTCAGGAACAACTAGAAGCGTCGGCAACTAATAGAATCCGCCAAGTTTTGGTGGGTTTTTTATGCCGTAGTGTCACCCAATTAGAACCCGTGTTTAGTGTTTGTTACGACTTCTGATATGTGTTCATGAAAAACTAACAAAAAAAAATCAAATTAAAAAAACCCACAACCAGGAGATATTTTTGGAGAATCAATCCAGACTAGACAATAAAAAATTCTGACAAGACTCACGATAAATGGAAGTTTGCTTGAGAAATAATAAATTAGTACGACGCACAAAAAGTGGTTCTAGCAGGATAACATCATGAAATAAAAAGAAAACTGCCAAAAATTGGCTGTTTCTATTCGCTTCCGACGATTCCCGCTATTGCTGGAATCAAAGCCTAAGCATATGATCATAATATAACCAACATAGCATTTAAATACAAAAACTGTGGGAAAAGACATGAGAAATAAAAAAAAACAAGAAAAGTGAAAAAAAAACCTCTCATGATCAGCTGTGAGAGGCGGCCGCGAAAGCTCGTACTATATGTACGTCGCGTGTCTGCAGCACGAGTCCGCAGTCTCACACACACCAAATCTCACCCCGAACCAGGGGATACATAGGGCTAATCTAGGGTGCTGATCACGGATCTGGGATCGCTCGTTCAAAATCTGAGACTTTGACGGTCGGTACCATATCGTTTGGGAGCAAACCCTATCTTAAAGGCAGTGTTCACAATAGAAAAGTTGCCCTTTTTGGCACAAACTTAATCATTGGGTCCCTTCGAGAAGCATAAGGACCGAAGCACGACGAAAAACGGCCAGGAAGTGGGTAAAATACTCATGGATCCGCACACCCTTTGGATCACCCCGCTCGCGTCAAATAACAGTTGTCCTGCCTTCGTTTCAACAGACCTGCAGTTGCCGGTTTTTTGAATATTTTTTTAATCACCAAAGGTTCTAACATCCCAGCATGTGCATTGACCCATGTTATTTTCAATGAATTTCCGGCACAAGAAATAGAAAACAGTGACGCCTACTTAAAGGCACAGTACACCCTCAGATAAGAAATTCGAGATTTTCATGTAAGTGTGTAGAAGACCCCTCCTGTATAACACGTGCAAGATGCCAGATCTCAATTTCTCCAAATAAGCGAGATATAAGCGACCACCACAGGCCCGACCCTCTTCGCTCACCACCACAGGCCCGACCCCCTAACAGATTTTCGAACTTGATAGCGACTCGATGGATGGATGAATTTCAACAAGTCGTCGTTCTTCAGTTCAATACCGGACTGTCTCCTTATCCTGGCTTTCTCTCACGCAACGATTGCGATTGAAGAGAATTACATGCCTGAGACAACTCGTCCACCAATTTTTCACCCACAGAAACTACGCATCTTTGAAGAGCCATAACTCTGTTCAAAGGGGGTCTTGGACGATTCCAGAGATACCTCTGTGATCAGCGTGTGACTCTCTCCAAGATAAGCATAAAATCTGAAAAATAATTCTTTAGGTGTCCTGTGCCTTTAAGAATTTTGAAGCGCAAAACCATTTCCAAAGTTAGGTTTGACGTCTTGTCTGTGGTCTCCCGAAACACACCAAACAAATATTTCAGAGATTTTTTCAAACAGTTTTTCACCTGTATTTGAGAGTTCTGCGATGGTCTTGCCCTATTAACCTCTATACTCTGTAAAAGATCGTGATTCTCATCACTGATCGCGCGTGCGGCGCGCGGGATGCTGCAGCCTGCGTCTGTCCTGCGCTCTCTCGCTGTCTCAAACCTCCACTCCGCACCAGCACGCGTATGAACCATGAGAATTGAGCGGTTTTACAGCCTTTACTTCGTGGGCTTACCTATTCAAAAATATCGAAATCTAGAATATGGGTTTTCATCGTGAACGCTGCCTTTAATGCCAATGAACATCAAATTCGTATTGAGCACCGAAATGACCCTCGTACAAAAATTTTGACTTGAATTTGAGACTTTGAACAAACTACCATATACCCACCGTAATCTACCGCAAGTTGCAAAAAATCGATAGGCGGACCGCAGATTTGTACCAAGTAGTTCAAGTAACCCGTTACAATTAGAAACACTTTGAGCCACATCTGTCGTAGCATTCCGGAAACCGTCAAAAATCGCGTTTCGCCCTCAAATTTTCCTCCGATTAAAAGCTTCAAACGAAATCAGTCGAAAACTCTGGAACATCAGATTTGTGATAAGCACCACAAATAACCAACCCCCGTTCCGGTAGAATTCTAAGTCAAATCTGGAACATTTTTTATGGGCGCTATCAGAGCCCCCTAATTGATATGAGCAATCGCTCAACCAACAATCGGTACATGTGGAAAACGCTTTTACTCTGCTCAGAGTTCAACAAATGTGTTTTCTCCCAAACTTTGCCCAGTGGGTTATTTAGGGCACCGAGCACGGTTATAAAGTCCGTTTCCAGATTTTCGAATTATTACTGCGCATTTTGGAAGGCACAATATGTAGGTACGGAAATCTAGGGAAAGCGCCGATAACTTTGTTCAAAGCTAACGTAACGAGCTCCGATGTTCAGAATTAGATTTTGAGTCCGGAAAAGGTTTTAAAGTGTATAATTCATTCAAAATTACCATATTGGCCAATAGTAGTTTCCTTTTTAATTGGCTCAACCTGCAATCCATATGATCGCCTTCGAATCACCTTTGGATAAATGCCAACATACTAGGATAGGAAAACGTGAAAAAGATTTATCTATACTATGTAGCCCGGAGGTCAACCCCACTTCATAAAACTACACGACGCGGAAAGAGTAACGCGTTTTTGATCCATTGCGGGTCGCGGCTCGCTGATCCACAGGATTTACTGGACACGTGTACTTTTTTACGACGGGACATTGTTAGGACGGAGATTATGAATAGGGGCTTCTGCAGAAGTAAAAAGATGACAGATAGCCAAGTGAGCCGAGAATATGAGAAGGAGTTTGTTCGGAATCCTATGGAAAAGCGATTGAGAAGGCTAAGGGTAATGCGGGAAAAAGGGTCAAATGAGTTCATGTTGTACACAAGAAAGGTATCTCCAGATTGATTATTTCGATTGACTCGACACTCTAATCATACTTAGAATACCAATATTCGAAACACCTACAATACGGTCAGTTTGATATGGAAGAGCCCAGTAATGTGATTGGATAAAAACTGATAGTTACGGAATAAAAATCGATCGGGTGTTCTTGTAACAACGATTAAAAATGGATAGAAACTGATGAGCCAATCAAGCAAGTATTCATGATGAATGGATAAAACGGACTCTGATACGAATGACTCCTTAGGAGCATGTCCCATCGGAGCTGCGTCCAAGTATCCTCTTTTCGGGAGTCTGCTTTACTCTGTTCCTTCGCTCGCTTGTGTGGAGCTAGGGGAGGGACAAGGGGAAATCATTGGGAAGAAAGACACGCAACATACGCGCGCAGACGCACGCAACGAACAAATATAAATTTTACTTTAAAATAGGGTTGATTTCAATGTTTCTGCGGTGAGGCCTTCTAAAAATCGTTCTTGTCCTGATGGAGTCAAATCTCATCCTGAAAAGACTATTGTAAGCCTCCAATTCTGCCAGTACACGACCGCTCGAAGGATTTTGTCAGAGTGAACGTAAAGCTCGTCCGAAGGAAACTGTCCGCTAACGCGGTCGGCGTGTGTGCCGAGCTGCTATTGTAAAGGCATTTTTCAGGCATGTGAATCGATTGGCACGAATATCAGACGAATACTGAATAATATCTCAGTCAGCTGTTTGCAGCCGTGAGAAGACTTGTCTGGAAAATGTTTCTCCGATGGCCAGTCGCCACGCACGACGACCGCGTGGGCGGACAATTCCATTCAGACAGATCTTGAAAACGCTTTCTCGCGCCTTGAGCGTCCTTTCTTCATAGCCTCCTTCAATTTTTTTAATGTGAAAAAAAACTTAGGATCCCAGCGAGAAGGGCTACCTAGCGACATTGTGCTGGCTAGGGATCAGTTTCGAACAATTAAAATAGGAATATGATTTCAAGATCGGTATACAGTACACACATGTATGTATAAGGGTAATCTCTCGGACAATCCCAGAGAGCGGCAAGCTGGCAAAAGTAGGTATTCCGGGCGGCTAGATGGTCGCCACCGCGCGTACCGCGGGTGATAGGCAATGGGAGGGCGGCGAGTTGGAGACGCGCTGGCAGTGTACAAGGTGGCTTACACTGCCGTCGACCCGCTGGCAGTTGGGAGCGCCAGATCGCCGCTATTCGGCAATTGGTTGGCAGCCTTCCTTGGCCGGCGGCAACCGGGCGACAAGCTGGCGCTCAGTTGTCAACCTCTAGCTGTTGTTGCAGTGGCTGATAAGGATACGTTCAAGACAGTGGGGAGATTGTGCAGGACTGCCAAGCAGGTGTGTCAGACTGTTGGGGAGGCGTGTAGGACTGTCGCGATATCGTGCAGAAGAGAAAAAGTACAGAAATTCGATGAACTACCATTGTTTTTTTTTTGAGAATTTCGATGCATTCAAAGTGCTAGTTTTGCGTGAGAAGAGGAGAAATTTTTGGAGTAAAAAATAGAATTGTTTTCTACCCGAAGGACTGTGCTAACATCGAATAGTCGTATTTTGAGTTGAGTTAACACCGAATATTGAAAAAAAATTACAATTTATCTCTATGAATTAATCGAGTATTCGAAAAAACCACAAATCGAGATTCCCGGACGTGAAGTTTGCTAAAAGCACTCATCGGCGGGTGTGAACGGATGTGCAAACTTTACGTATCGAATTTGCGTGCGTCTACCTGTGGAAGATTGATTGAATTGTTTAATCAGTCGGACGTAATGGTTCCCAAATGAACGAGTTTCTCAAAGTTGACATTCAAAAGTTTCTCCAAATTGCTTATCCTTATAATCATTGCTTCTAATAAACTCTATGTATACCATTCTACGAATTGTATGTGTTCCTCGTGAGTGCAAATGAGGGAAATGAGCTCAAACGGCTCCAGCCCATCCATCCACATCTTAAGCTTGACAAGTAAACGCCAGATCGAAGAGAGCGGGTGACCGATCGCCAAATCGCCGCGACCTGGCGCTCTAAACTCGTCAACTGATCGAGGAAGTCGAAGCCATTTTCAAACACTGCCAGCGCATCGCCCTCCTATGGCCCCATCGCCGGCTGAACGCGCGCTGGCGTCCACGCGGTAAGCTCACTTTTGCCAACGAACAATCCAATCAAATGCGGCGTCCTTTAGCGAAACTCACAATTCCGTGACTTCGGAACTTCGAAAAATGAATTAGGGTATTACAGTGAAGACCCATTAAAACGTTGTTTCTCTTCCAAAAAAGCGCACGATAGACATCGATTTCCAAATGGTACACTAAAAGAGCGTAATTCCTTACTAGGAATTTGCTTGGTTCATCTCAGGTGGAATCTGAACGAGTATACTGAAAGATCAAGAATACTTGTCAATTGTGCTGATATTGGTAGAGCGAAATAGGCCGAAAATTGGGAAGACAGTCGGCTCTTTCGAGATCATTTACTCAACCTTTCCTCCTTAGGCTTTACAACTATCTGCCTTTTTTTCAGAACCTGGAAGGCATGTTTCGGAAGTTTCAGAAAATGGCCTTCTTCTTTTGAGTGCGTTCTTATGAGTTTGAAGTTTACTCGCAGTTTCCGGAACAAAAAAATCAATTTGGGAAAAAAGTTGTTTCTCTTCTAGAAAAAAAATTCCATTCAAAGATTCCCCGAGTGTTAGAACAGTGCTTAAGTTTTTCAGACGATCAGCAGCGTTAATTTGCCGAAATTCAACGATTTGAACTTCTCTCGAGAAAGAACTCAATGCTCTTGAAACTTAAAAAAAACTCAGTGCTTAAACTTGAAGGCCGAAAGTTCTCGAAATTTACTCTCCGATGAATTTTGAAATTTGAACTTCTTCGGAAAAAGTTGAAGATCAAGTTTTCGAGAGGCGAATGGTTCTTCACGAAATTTGAAATCGTTATTTCTCGACGACATATCACCGTTAACAGAAAAATCACCAAATAGTGCTTTAATATTTGAAATTCCGTTGGAACTTGCGCACTTCTCTAATCAGTGCGAATCCCAGCGTTTTTGTTCCGGAATCTTGAGGAAAACTGCATTTTTGCAATATGCAGATCTTGATATTTTGCCAAAAAGAATCATGATTCGTCTTTTAATTCAAAAAAAGAATATATTTTCACGCTTGATTCGCATCTTCGCAGTCCTAGAACGAATAAAAATGAAATCTGTTCCAAGGTATGGAATAATCGTTGCAAATTTGTCCGCTGTGAAGCAAAACTTCCGGCGACACTCACATTCACTCTTCACCGAGCCCTGTGTTGAGCGGACTCGCAAACTCGGGCGAGATACGAGGCGGTCTCGGCTGAAGTTGAGACGGTCGGAGGTGCCAGTCCTCGACCCTTGGCGAGGGTTTACACTAATAAATGTACCAAAGATAAAAGGACTACCGAAGATTTGAAAAAGGCTACTCAATCATTATGTTACGGTCGGCCCAGCTGCTGAGCTCGACTTATCCCCAAACAGAGAAACATTCATCGAAATAAGAATGAGGTAGGTGGCCACGGGCGGGAATGACAGCTCGCCGTAGGCTGACTGACAACGGTTCCCCAACATGCTGGCGGCGAACCGGCAAACAGTGGGCCACGATCGGGAACGTTGTTTTCTCGCCAGCTGATCGCCAGCGGGCCGCCGACCTCATCGTCTGAGCTAGGATGCTGATCACGAATCCGCGGTCCGCCTGTTGAATTTCTGAGGTTTACGCTAGGCGCCATGTCATTTGGGAAAGAAACCTACTTAAATAATTTGAAAGTCGCTAAATGAATATCAAATTTGTATTCAGCTCTCCGATTAACCCCCGCTTAGCAATGTTGAGTCAAATCTGAGACTTTGACCAAACTACCGTATACCGACCGTAGTCCTCCGTAATCTAGTGAAATTCGAAGAACGAACCTTTGATTAGTGCTGAGCACTTCAAATAACCTACGAGAGCGGAGTTCGGGCGTTAAAGTTTTCTTTGGCATTCAGAGCCCCACAGGAAAAAGCTTAATACCATTCTTGGGAGTTCAAAGGTCGAAATTTTTCTACCGCTCAAACCCGGGGCTGGGGATAATTTGTGGCGCTGAACACGAATCTGAGGTCCATTACCAGTTTTCTGGTGGATTATGTTGGGTGAGCGTGCTTTTAATGGTATTTTACCTAGCGTGACCCATTGTTTTGGCCGTATTTTCATCTAACCATGTGGGTTGAGTGAAATTTTAAAATCTCAAATTGTTTCTTTTTATCTTCTCTATAATCTCTAGGAAACCGTTTTTCGAAACTCGAGTTTCTTTTTGGGGTGGTCCCTAGTATACATATGTCGAGTAAGGGTCATCGAGTCTCGGAATCGACTCAAACAGTCGACATCGAAACATTCGACCAATCGATTATTCAAAATTTCAAAAAATCGAGCTAGTCGAAAACTCGATTATTCGAAATCTTTAGCATCCGAGTTAGTCGAAAACTCGATCAATCGGAAATTTTAAAAGCCGAGGAAATCCAAAACTCGATTATTCAAAAAGTTGGAATTTCGAGTCAGTCGAAGACGATCATTCGATGGTCTCTAATAGTTGAATAAACTCGATAGTCGACTGTTTCGAGTCAAGAAGTTGATCGTCAGGTAGGTGACCTGATATACTCTGGTGAAAGCGGGGGACGATCGCAAACGCACTCGTCCAATCCCCAACGACGGCTGGTGTCGATTTTCCTGAAGTGGGCGGAGCTGGAACCCCTTCAGGTAAATGCTGGGAGAGGCAGGGTCGAGTTTTACAAGGGATTGGTTGGCTCTGTGAGGTCTACCGTAGTGTGCAAGCTAGTATTTTTCTCTCAAAGCATCTTTGGTGTTCCCGAATTAGCAGAGGGGACTCAAGCGACATCGCTCACGTTGGATCATCATTGTTGGGGTCTTCACAGAAAGAGTGATCTCACCGCCACGGTCCACGTTCGGGCACCCCTACTGCGAACGGCGGGACAGAGGGGGGCCGCAGTAGAAACCTTCCTCCCCCCAACCGTAAGGAGATTCTCTAGGCGAAAAAATTATACTACAGCATCTAATTGTGGTGCGCGCGAAGCGCGCACTAGATTTGGTTTTGAATTGGCCCCGCGCGCAACCTCTTTTTCGAAATCTCAGTTCAGAGCGAACGTAGAAATCAGATATAAATTGCATTAAAAAGAGCGCAAAAAGTTGTGTTCACCACCCAGAATTGGCTTGGAATGCTTCACTGGTTTTCGAGTAAAAATTTAAATACCGCGCGTTTTTTATGTTAATCTCCTTTTTTTCAGACGGCGTACACGATCTTGTTGGTACACTTAAAATTGAGCTAGGGCGTTCATTTTTGGACAGGAGGCTGGAAATGGAAGCAGGTCGCTCCTATTCCAATTTGAACTTGATACCTTAACTTTGAAGGGTACCTCAAACCGTGGGTTTACATACTAAATTAGCCGTGGAGCACGAAAACTGCTATTTTCTGCTACGGCTGTGGAGACCGGGGTAAGTGGGTGAGGCTGCAGCCAATCAACACAGGTCGTCGGAGATAAGTGCTGAACTTGTCCGAATTCGTACTCATGACACTTGATCGATCGATAATCAATATTATCGATTTTCGCGCTTCTTGCACAAAATGCGGCGAGGAGTGGTGATTGCTGGTGGAATTGGTTTTCTTGGTTGGGGAATTTCGCTCATCAGTCATTATCGATAAATACCAATCAATAATATTGATTTTTTCGCGTGTTGCACACAATGCAGCAATGATTTTTGATTGTTGATGGCTCTAAGTTTTCTGTTTGGGAAATTCTTCTCATCATGCAAGATCAAATATTAATGATCAATAATATTGAATTCTCACATGTTGCACAAAATGCGGCATTGAGTGGTTTTTTTATGTTTTGGATCATAAGTTCTAAAAGTTGTATTCATACGACGATATCGTCTGCTAGATGTTTCATAATTTCAAAATGGAAATCGTTGAGCGAAATTGAAGTCAGAAAGGGAACCTTCGAGAAAAATATGTGAAATTTCTGAAAATTTAGCTTCCTGAAAAAAAGTAACGATTTGGTAGTGGTGAAAAAGGCCACAAAAATATCTTGAAATATCTTTAAAATGATTTGGCGTAAAATAGCCGGGGAAAAAAGCTAGGAAATGAAGTGAAATAACCGAAAATGCGATTTGGTGGTCAATCACAGACGAGGGATCGTTTTTTACAAGCTTCTCCTTTAACTTATCAAAACGAAATCAAGCGCGCCATGGAAACATTGAAGGCACAGGACACCCAGAAAATTATTTTTTAGATTCCATGCTTATCTTGGAGAGAGTCACGCGCTGATCACAGTGGTATCTCTGGAATCGTCCAAGACCCTCTTTGGACAGAGTTATGGCTCTTCAAAGATGCCCAGATTTTGAAGGTGAAAAATTTTTGGACGAGTTGTCTCAGGCCTGTATTTCTCTTCATTCGCAAGCACTACACGAGTGCAAAACAGGATGAGGATATAGACCGAAAATGCACTGAAGAACGACGACTTGTTAGAATTCATCCATCCATCGAGCCGCTATCGAGTTGGAAAACCTATTAGGAGGTCGGGCCTGTGGTGGTGAGCGAAGGGGGTCGGGCCTGTGGTGGTCGCTTATATCTCGCTTATTTGTCGGAATTGAGATCTCGCATTGGGCACGTGTTATACAGGAGGTGTCTTCCACATATTTACATGAAAATCTCAAAATTAATTTCTAAGGGTGTACTGTGCCTTTAAGCCATTTTCGAAAGCTTTGATAAGGGAATCAGCATAGGTCAAGCTAGGTGAACTCCATTCCATATCGTGCTTGATTTCGTTTTGAAAAGTTTGAACGAGAAGCTTGTAAAAAACGATCCCTCGCCTGTGATTGACCACCAGATCGCATTTTTAGAATTAGAGACATTAGGGCCCAAAGATGCTTGTTCGTGCACATGTGCACAGCGATGCAAAAAAAGGTCGCCGCCTCATGCCGAGCAGTCAAAAATCATCGACATTCAGAGGAAGAAATAATTTCAAATTTACGTAATAAGAAGAGTTTACCAATGAAAGCGAGCACTTCCGTCAATGTTTTCGACTAGATGAGTCCGAAGGATAATGTTCATTGATTGAAATTCAATTTCAAGCTATAGTCTACAGCAATGGAAGTGGGACCTGGGGAGGTTGCGGACTCGTCCTAACATACGGTAGTTTGTTAGTGGTATCACTCATTTTTTCGAAGTAATTGAGATTGTTCGGTAAGTTTTTGTTTCCACCCTCACATTTTCACCTGTTTTCATTGTGTCCACAGATGTAGTCGTATCGGTGAAAACACAGACTCACCGATCAATCACAGCTGTTTTGGAAAAATGAGTGATACCATTAACAAACTACCGTATGTTAGGACGAGTCCGCCACCTCACCAGGTCCTACTTCTATTGCTGTAGACTATAGCTGATTTCTTGATATCAGAGATCATCGCTACCGATGATGTGGAGTGGGCTCGTCCATAATCAAAAGACAAGAAAGTTTAGGCTTCAAGTTTGGGCCGAAACAGCGGTTTTTTCGCGATTTTTTCTCATAGGTCCTACTACTCTCAGCCCAGAAAAGGGTTTAGAGAGGAAAAGAAGACAAGCATATTTAATCGCGACCACTGCCTTTAACAATAAGTTAAAAACGCAGCGGAAGTGGCCCTGTTCCAACCTATATATACACCTTCTTTAGGGAACTGAAACAAAGCTTTTTAGAGACCTTCTATACTGTGGGGTGGTGGGGAGATATCGACTTTAGCGTGTAGTAAAAAGCTCATACAGCCCATGAAAAGAACACGAAGTTGCAACCTGTTCATTCTTAGACTTCGTTTATACTTCCGCCGCCGAGCGGCGCGGCAAAGTGCAATCCAACAGTATCGATCGTGCCGCACCGCGTGATCAACATCACAGGAGTGCACTGTGCCGCGCCGCTCGGCGGCGGGAGTATAAACGACCCCTTAGAGAGATTCGCGACGCATCTGACACGAGTGTCAATAAATTAAGTGTTAAAAAATAATTTGCGAAAATAATTTGTTTACAATTGTGGTGTGAGAACCATCAGGTTAGTATGTGCTAATCGTAGACCGTTTTATCAACTTAAATGAAGACGCTAACGCACTTGTGCTTGCATAATTATTCTGTTTTCAAATATTTAAAGTTATCCTACGCGCAAAAAAAATGCATACATTTTTTTTCGTGTTTTTGCAAAGCTCGGCTTTTTTTTGGTGAACAAAAATGTCGGAAGAGCCCTTGAAAAGTCTTCGGCGCAATTTCAGGTCCTCACATTTTGTGGGAGATGTCAGCAAGCCCGAAATGTTTCATTGTGTGCAAAAAAATTGAAGGTGATTTCCACGATGCATTCAAATGCAGTGTTCACGATGATTTTCTTTACCGAGGTTCCCACTCAAAACAACGAGTTGGCAACCAAGTGTAACCAAGAATACGAATAAATAGCGAGACATTCTTCTCTGACCTGGACTTGTTGCCCTATTGGATGAACATGTTCACCACGGTGGTGGTCACCGATGAAAAATTGGGGCTGATCAAAAATGGAGGATTATTTTCGGCAAAATAGTATTAGTTTGGGTCTGAAAGAAAGTACGAAGCAACAGAGAGTAGAGAATTGGAAAAGATGGGTCCACAAAATATTCCATTGTCACAACGAACAGTTTTCGCGAGACTCAGGAGGCGGGGTGAGAATTGAGAATTTCATGCCCTTCCCGTGCGTTTTTCTTGATTTCTTCGTCACTTCAGTTCGGCCCGGGGGCGAAACAATCGATTCAGCAATTGATCCCGAAATCAAAAATTATCGAGAACACTGCCTTCAAGTAATTTAATTGTATGTGCGCATGTAAAATCCATAGAATGCTATTCTAATAAACACATGTGCTGACAATCCTATACTGGCAATGAATCGGTTACCGTCTGTGGTCCAATCATAATCCGAGAGGCAGCGATGGAGCCTGCATAACCCGCCGCGCGGAAATCGCAGCGCGATCTTGACTGTCTGCTCCCTCTCTCGCGGTGGAAGGGGCCTTCTGGCGAGCGAGTTTTAAATTACACCAGTGATCTCTGATTTTATCCTAAAGTCCTCTCCCGTCAAAATGCTCTTTTGACAAGGTGCATTGACCTGAAGAAAAATGTTTTTTCTTCTGCAAACCGGGCCTTTTTTTCACGAATGTTTTCCTTCAACTGGTCCAAAAAGTTGCAATAATATTCAGAATTAATTGTTTAACCAGTTTGCAAGTAATCCACAAACAAAATTCATTTCGCATCCCAAAAAACTGATGCCATGTCTTTCCTCGTTTCAAAGCCGAACAACCAGGCTCACACAACTCTTTAGCCTCTTGTTTCGATTCAGGATCATTGTGATAGACCCTAGTCTCATCCACAGTGATGAATCGACGCGCAAAATCTACTTTATCCTTTTTAAAACGCTCCAGATGTTGCTAATAAAGTCGCATTCGAATGTGTTTCTGTTCCATTGTTAGCGAATGCGGCACCTATTGTGCACTCAGCTCTCTAAAACCCAAAATTTTACTTAAAATATGGCTCACACTGCCTAATAAGATGTGTAGAGCGTCTTCTAAATCTCTCTCAGACAATCGACGATCTTCAAAACCATATCATGTATTTTGGCCATAATTTCTGGTGTTGATGCGCTTCTTGGACGTCCTTCACGTGGATCGTCTTCAAGGCTTGTACGACCACGTTTAAATTCAGCAAATCTTTCTACTGTTCTAATTGTAGGTGAACAATCATTATACATTTTTGGCATTCGTTCGTGAATTCCTTTTGGTGCCACAACTTCTGAAAATAAGAATCATATCACTGCACGATATTCAATTTTTCCGTTGCTGTGACACGGCGGCACTAAATGACTTGTAAACGAAGAATGATTTGACAGATTAAAATGAAACTTCACATACGTTTATATAGAGAGTGTATCAACAAAACCAAAAAACTTTGGGCTAGTAGCAACGCCCTCTCTTATCGAACGACAAAACTTATTGAACAATCTTTTAGGGAACGTTTTGAAGGGAAGAGACATTGACTACGAAGAGCTAATCATCGTCCAGTGAGTGGTGCAAAAACAAAACTGTTTGCCTATACCAAAGAATTTTATAAAAGTGATGGCTTAGAGATGTCTGTAAGAAAAATAGTCTTTTTTGACTCCATTAATCAACAGTGGCATTTGAGCTCGTAGCTAGAATGCACACCTCAATCTCCTCCTCGCTCCTCCCAAGCATGCTAATTATAACAAGTGATGGGTAGCTTCTGGGCTGGAATTCACGAAACGATAACCACGTTCTAGTCATGGTTTGGGGTCCATGGATGCGCACGCAAGGTTCTCATGGTTACCCCAATTAAAAGGTGATTAGTGTTTTCTGAATTCCAGCCGTGATCAAACAAACCCAGCCTACGGCGCGAGGTGTTATGTAGAGTTCGCGCAATCATTTTATCAATCATTTTAGTCTGATGAGTGGACGGAGCTGCGACGGTAGATCACCCCCGCGCGAATCGAAACCCATTCCCCAGTGAGGCCGCCAACCCCGCACGGCCAGCCGCCTGGTCCATGCGTCAGACTAAAATGAAAACGGAAACCATATGGCCTTCATATCAAAGTTGGTCTAGTGAACGGACCAAGCGCTGTCATTGCGTTAAGCAGTGCAGCGTGGGCGGCATCACCGGCTAACGGGGTTTCGATCGCGCGCAGGGATTTACCGATTAACGGAAAGAAATCAACGCGCGCGAATGTTCACGTTATCGCATGAAGAAGCAACGCAACAAAAGACGCTTTTGTTGCCAACTTTTCTCAATTCGTTCCTTTTCCTCTATGTGAGAAGCGGTGTTGTATATGCAGGTAGCGGGAAAAGAAACCGAACTGATGAGCGATTCGACTATCGTTTCCGTTTTCGATTTAGTCCGACGTATGGAACTGGACGTGCAGGGTTGGCGGCCTCACTGGAGAATGGGGTTTCGCTTTGCGCGGGGTGATCTATCGTCGCAGCCCCGTCCATTCATCAGACTAAAACCATAACGCGATTTCTATGTAACCTTTCGACAAATTTAGTCAAGTTGGTTGACGGGGTTGCGGCCGTAGATCGTCGCCCGCGATTGAAATTCCGTTGACCGATGGTGTCGCCGTAAGTGATCGCTCCTCGGCCATTCGCTCTACTCAACTAGGCGAAAGGCCTGCGGTCTCCCACTTCTACACTATGATCTATTCGAAGCAATTTCAAAAACCCGCTGGACAAACTGCCTTCATGGTTGCGACCCTCTCAATTCGTGGCGAAGCCTTGCGACCCCCTCTTTAACAATGGAATGCACCAGTGTGGCAGCACCTGGTGTCTGACAGCTCCTGGAATAAGCTGCAGCGTGTACAGAATGCTGCGCTCAGAATTGCTACCGGTTGTGCAAGGAGCTCCCCAATAGAACATCTTCACGCGGAGGTCTGCATATTGCCGGTCAAGGAGCATTGTGAACTCCAGGCACAGCAGATGTATATTAATAATCTGAGACACCCGAATCATCCGTCAAAGAGAATAATGAAGTCCATAAGAGAGAGGTCGATCAGGACGCCGTTCGCCGATGCTCCTCGCAAAGTTGATGAACAGAGATAGGGCCGACTCCAACATGGAAAGGCTTCGTCTTCTGCGTGAGGAGCACACCCAGTTTGTTGGAGGATATCTAACGAAGGCGGCTGTGAACCCTATCTTGGGAACAGTGCCGCCTCGGGATTGCGAGTCCGAGTCTACTCGGCAGACTAGCCAGATGTGCTCTTGCCTCGCTGCGCTGTGCTCACTCTATTCTGGTCATGTCTTACGTCAACAAGATCGACAGCAGCCGACCAGACGCATGCCCGGACTGTGGTGCTCCACGACAGGGCGCACTTGTTCATGTGCCCGAAGAGACCTACCTCCTTAACCACAATGGACCTTTGGACGAATCCTGTGAGGGCCGCCCAGTTCCTCAACCTATGACAAAAACCACTTCGAGGCTGCAGAAGAAGAAGAAGAACAATGGAATTGCTGAATTCGAGGTAGACCCGCCCACATAGCTGAAGATTTGAATGTTTTTCTAGAATAAGGCCCAGCTAATGTAGTTTTCGATAACCGTTCAGTAGATGCATCACTTGTCCGACTACCGCCTTCTAGAAGTGAAAAACCAATGCTGATAATGTTATTTGAAAAAAAAAACCGTCTTTTACACCACTTCTTCCAACGAGCAATTTTTTCTTTTTCTCACTCTATATAAGCGATTGTGCTCTTTTTCAGCTCCAATGCCGGTCTCTTCTGCCGAACCGCTGAGTTACGAACCATAAGAGCAATGTATATGACACTGGAAGGCCTCCAAAAACCATTTTTCGGCTATTTGGGCATTTTCGAATTTTACGAGCTTTCAGATCACCACCGGTTGACAAACGAGTCTGAGCCACTCGCGGTTGTCTAAGAAGCATTCTGTGGCGTAGCTGAATTAAAACAAAAAAAACGAATTTAAAAAAAATCCGGCGGTGCGACCTTTCCCAGATCTCTGAAGTTCGGTGGCGATCCCCCACTTTGAAATTTTTCCACATTGCTTGACCCTGCTTCGAGGACACTTCTAGGAAAGAAATTTTCGTACAGAAAACCGAGGACGACTCTTTGATCACATTACTTCACTTGAAGAGCCTGGTCCGCATATCTAGCTTCCAAACATGACATACCCCTCACTTCTCGCTTTTTCGTATCTTTCGAAAGTCTAGCTCAGAAAAAAAAACCTGTTCGAGATTTCGAGATACCATCCCCATCAAGATGTTATTAGAGTCAATTCGAATGAGATGTCATTCCCCGCGGCCGGCGTGCGTGTCCAACGGCTCTCGAAAAGGCATTTTTTGGATTTGTGAATAGAACAGCAGGAATATTAGAGGAATGGTGAAGGATATTCCAGTGTACAGCCGTGAAAAGCATCGTCCGGAGAATTGCCAAAAGCAACGGTCGCTCGACCGCGTGGACGGACACTGTCCCTCGTACAACCCCTAGAAGATGAAATTGACTCTCTATACCACTTTTGTCCTGAATATGGGTTATTATTAATATCATTATTATCACTTGCATTACATGCGTTACTCTATATCCATAAGCTCATCGCCATTCAACAAAACGCATGTTTTTCTGTAAAAATGTTTTGGCTCGCTGAATGACCTTGAGTTCCATTCAGAAACTGTGCAGGAAAGAAAAAAGCTTAGATTAGGAGTGATAAAATAGAACGGAGGATCTAAATTTACAGATTTTTTCTGAGAGGAATTGTAGAAAGTCTTAAAAAATGTTCTATGAGAGTACGTAGAACACCATCATTTAATGGGATAACTTGTAACTAAAAAATTTTACTAAATAAGCCAGAGATCCTGGCATGGATCAAAAGATAATAAAGTGCGGCGAAAAAGTGCGTTGTGTCAAGGTAGTGTTGCACTCAGCGGCGAAGCCACAAAAGCAAACAGATATTAGCATCGGCTTGACAAGGCGGAAAAAAGCTGGTTCGCTGATCGTTCTGCTGATCCGTTTCGCACTGATTGAGAGGTACAGACAATATTTCTTTACGTTTGACTTAACTATTTAGGACTTCCCCTTCAACTCCTCTGAGAAAGAGTTAGTTTTTCAAGCACAAATATGTTTTAGGTTCAGTACAATTAGGTTTGAATGGCTCAAAATGCATGGAAAACAGTGAATGTTGACTTGAGTGTCATGTAAGCAAGGCGGGGCAAAGGTGAAGTAAGTAAACCAAGTGACCGTCTGTGTGAACTCTGTTCACCACGGAACCGCATCTGTGGTTAAAGGCAAAGGTCACGATGAAAAGCGTTATCGAAAAAATTACAAAAATCAGCTTAGATCAAAAACAGCTGAAAAACTATGAAGGTGGCGGGGTGAAAAACGGGCTAGAAATAGATATTTTAAGGCCCAAAAATGCCAGTTCGTGCACACGTGCACAGCGTCGATCAAAAAGATCGCCGTCTCATGCCGAGCAGTCAAAAATTATCGACATTCAGAGGAAGAAATAAATGCAAATTTACCTAATAAAACCAGTTGAGCAATGAAAGAAAGCACTCCAGTCAATGTTCTTGACTAGTTGTGTAAATGAATCCGAAGGTTCAATGATTAAAATTCAATTTCAAGCCAGCTGATGTTCTTGATATAAGAGGTCATCGGTGCCGATGTTGTGGAGTGGGCTCGTCCACCATCAAAAGACATGAAATTTCAGGCTTCAAATTTAGCCCAAAACAGTTTTTTTCGCGATTTTTCTTTATAGGTCCTACTACTCGAGACCCAGAAAAGGGTTTAGAGAGAAAAAGACGACAAACATATTTGATCACTGCCTTTAAAGGCAGTGTTCACGATAAGAATCGTTTCTCTGCTTCTCCGCCTATGTTGAAGACGGTCCTATGCTGATTCCAATGATGTACAAGACCTTCTAGCAACGGAGTTATGGTCCCTTAAAAATTGAGCTAGGGAAGCATGGTGGACGAGTTGTCTGAGGCTTGTAACTTCCGCCTTTTGCAGCCGATGAATGCGAGCTGACCTGAGTAAAGAGAGAAGTTGGGAAAAAACGGAAGAACGGGGCTATTGATCGGAAACTATGGCTCATCTCACATCTTCGAGCATTCATTTGTTTACGTCGGTGGGCGTGGAAAGTGCATCTGGGTGTGACGAGCTGACGGGTGTCCAACTTTGGGGTCGTAGGGGACCGTTCCGAGCTCATTTTTCTTAGTTTTTTCAACGTTAGGGTTGCGCTAGGCCCCGCAGCTGCCAATCTCCACCAAAAAATCAGACATGGTTTTTATCGTGGACAGTGAATTAAAGGCAGTGTTCACGATAAATATCGCACTCGATTTCGACTCAAACATAGGATTGTTTGGTCGTGAGGTAACTAATAGTGAAGAAACAGGGAGGAAAAACGTCCAGAATAAGTCGAAATAACGGTTTCTAAATTCAGGGCGTGGACAAGAATCATGGGCACTGCTGATTTCGGCAAGCGCGCGCTAATCCCGAACTCTGCGCGAATCGATAATGCTAACTGCGGCATAGTTGCTTGGCATTTTGCCATCTAAACGTGTGCAGCGCCACAAGCTCGTCCGATTGGGACGCGGACCGGGATAGGTAGGTGCACCGGGAGAGCTTTCAAAGCCGTTTGTATTTATTTCTGGCCAGTTTTCGTTGCTTTCTTCGACCCTATCCTACAGCACCTGCCAACTTAGTGTTTCACACCGAGACCTCGAGAACGAGATTTATGGTGAACACTGCGTTTAAGTGTGTGTTTTGCGTTCATGCATGGATTCACTAATGAATGATGGGTCAGATGTTCGAGCTCATCCACTGTTTTCTGAAACCCAAGATCGCCATTCCGCCAAAAAGTAAACAAAAATCCCTATTCGTGCATTAGCCATGTCAAACCTTTCGTCCAAAAACAAAATTCGCGGAAAATGGTGTGTCTTGACTCACTAGGGAATAACTAGACCTTGTTGGTACCAATACTTATGCAACCATGCTTTTCTGATCGACTAGCTTACTGGTACTCCTAGAACAGTATTTTAGCTGCCCGAGTAATAGTCTAAAAAATATTCTTTATTAAGGGAAGTTCAAAAAAATTTTGCCCAAAATCCTCCCAATAGGTTTTATTGGGGCGCTGAACACGAACATGAGTGCAGTTTTCAGGATTTCAAACGATCACGGCAGTTTATGGCAGACAACTCCTGTTAAACCTACAGAACTCGTAACTTTCCAGCTCATAGCTTTTCCTTTTACTATTACTCGGGCAGCTAAAATAGTGTTATAAGGAGCATGCGGAAGTTAGACGATCAGAAAAACGTGGCTGCATGGGTAGTTCTGGCAACCAGATTAGTTTATTCCCTTGTCAGATTGTGGGGAAACGGCAAATCAACCTTGCCTTTTCTGATGAATGAAAACACTTACGAAAAGTATTCGAAACAACCAACAAAAAACTTGTTGAAGAATTCATGTGAAAAAATCAGGAAAAATTTTTAAACTCTCGGGAAACCAGATACAAGCCACTAAAACCTATAGAAGCTGTTAGTCGAGGCGGCAACCTACGAAAATTGATACTATTGAGTCAACTATTCTCTGAGAGAAATTGCCGCTGCGGCTCCGCGATGGTGCCGCTTTGGAGCCTACAGGCACCGCCGCGGCAGTATCGCGTAGCCGTAACGGCGACGCGGCAGTGCCGCTGCGGCTCCACGATGGTGCCGCCGCGTTTTCGGGAGAGTATCTCGTATGAATTTATTTCAGAATTACAATACAACTTGGGTGACCTAACAACAAGAATCGCACCTGCGGTTGTTACGTTCTCTGTCTGATAAGGACAGAGGATACCGCCGCTTTGCGCCCAAGGAAATACGAATGTACCGCAAGTTTGGGTAATTGAACCGGCCACGATTTCTTTTTTAACACACAGGACAGTACATGGTACTCCACGCGGGTTCGGTTCTGCATTCTCGTGGAACCCGCGTGGTTCCAACGCGGAGTCGCTGCGGTACTATCGCGGCGATGTAGAGGCTCAAGACACGGCAGTAAAATAGTCTGATCACGGAACGGTTCTGTCGCGGAACTATCGCGGTACAGTCCAGGTTCGCGGTACTTTCCCGGCACTGGCGCTGCAAATTTTCTCAGAGTTGAAGCAGAAAGGTTCCCTATGTATTGGGATGCCTGAAAAGGTGATCTTTCAGTACAACAACGCTCAGCCTCTTATTGCAAACATTTGTCAAGCGAAATTTGAAGGTGTTTCAGAAGCTGTCCTATTCCACCCGCTGTATTCCCTATGCATTGTTCCTTACGACAAGCCCTAACTTTGGTAGATGACTATGAATGACTTGTTGGAGCACTACTTTACTTTTCAGGGGAAGAAAGAAGTAGTACTGCTAATAGATCAGCTCTATGCGTTTTAGTGCGTAGTGGTGGTTAGAGACAGCGAGAGAGCGCAGGCTAGGCAGAGGGAGCGATGAGAATTACGATTTTTGCAGAGGATAAAGCCCCTTTTACAGTTATTTTGTCGTCCGACGTCGCGCGCGGCGCCCACCAAGCCTGTGATAGAGAAACCTATAATATTGATCCTTCCACCATCAACGGAGAAATTTCGCATAGACGTTGAACGCCGCGTTGTGACGTCGGTCACTCGGCGTCCCACTTCGGCATTCAACAATGTCGCAGCCCTATCCTATAATGTGTCGGATGGCGTCGTCCGACAAATTGTGGCAGGGGCTCAAAAGTGGGAAGAAAGTCGTCGCTAACAATGGACAGCATATGAATGAAATACATTTTACCATGTTCTAGCTTGAAACTTCGAAGTTACGGAAAACAGCCTCCAAACCGGCGTGTCCAGCAGCCCTAGCAAAGGCATTTTTCGGATTTGTAAATTAAATAGCAGGAGTGTTAAACGAATAGCGAACGACATTTCAGTCAGTTGCCTGCGGCCGTAGAAGAGTTCGCATGAAAAAAATGCCTTAGTGCCGGTCGCTCGACACGCACGCCGACCGCGGGCTGTCGATCGGGCCGACAAAATCTCATTTGGACAGACTTCACAATCCCGCCCGTAGCTCTTGAGCAGAAAGCATGCGGCGGCGCTTTCTCGCGATTTTCGCCCGTTTCTCTACGACTCCCTTCTTATTCAATTTTTTTTTCGAAATTGAAAAATAACCTAAGAGCCTGCCTTTAAGGCGCTATTCACACTACTCAACGGGCGTGCCGCGCGTAGAAAGTATTCGTACACAAACGCCACGCCAGCGCGGCACGCGCGTGCCGCGCTGGCGTTGAGTAGGATGAATAGCGCCTAAGGTGCCAAGTATAAAGATTGGCAACTGAAAATTCGGCTTCAATAAAATCGCCGGCTACCAAAAATATTTAGTGTGTTCTACATTTCCCCGCTTAAACAAACATGCCTAAGTGAAAGATTGTTCATTTCCCGCGGCCGCATTCATGAAACTACGGGAACCTCCCGGGAAAGTTTCTGGAACCGGCCGATGTATGCGTCGGACGAGCTTTAGACCCTTTCGGGAGGCTCCCGCAGTTTCATGAATGCGGTCACTTGAGACAATTTACCAGTTGTTTGCATACCTGGTAAAAAGTTAGGAGCAGTTTTCGAGACTTGCGCTTCATAATGGTTTAAGTTCAGGAGCTATAAGAGCATTCCGGGCTCTTTTTTAGCCATTTTTTGTTTTGTTGGCTTTCAACAGTCTTTTCGAATGAGCCTCGCACCTTGAACGTTCCAGTGAAAATTCGTAGGCGGCTGTTATCTTGAAAACCAGATTTGGAACCAAATCGAATATGTATTCGGATATTATTTGAACAATTTCGATTTTTAATTTTTCGAGTATTTTGTACATTCGGCAGATTGATTTTTTTCGGTTTTCTGAAAATTCGATTCTTGCTTAATGGCAGTGTTCACGATGATTTCCGTTCCAGAGTTTATCACATAAAACAATTAGTTGGCCTCCAAGTGTTACCAAAACTACGAAGGAACGGCGAGAAACGCATTAAATCGTCGTATTTCAGCGACATTATTCTATAACATGGACTAGTTGTCCGGTTTGATGAACATGTTCATGGTGTTTGTCACCGGTATAAAATGGAGCTAATCAGAAATGGAGGAATATTTTAGGCAAAACAGTATTAGTTAGGGTCCGAAGGAAAGCACGGAGCAATAGAGAGTAGAGAATTGCAAAGGACGGGTCCGCAAAAGATTTCATTGTCACAACAAACACTCCCTATGATACTTAAAAGGCGGGCTGATACTTAACGACCTTGGGTACTTCCGGTGCGTTTTTCTCAATTTCTTCGTCATTTTAGTTCTACCCTGGGGCCACTTAGTCAATATAATCAGTAATCTCAAAATTGAAGATTATCGTGAACACTGCCTTTGAGTTCAAATTATTCGGCACAACAAATCAGCTAATTCGGAAAACTGAAATATCTGAGTTTTCAATATGTAATAATTGGCCAAATTAGGTTTACGACATTCAATTATCCAGCTAATGAAAAAAATGTTCAAAAATATTATTGAATTATTTCAGAACAATTTAGAAACTCATAGTAGTTTTAGATATGTACATATATAAATGAAGATTCTGATGAGCGTCTAGAACAAGGGTATGGTAACGTTACATTGCATTTACCGATTACCACAGAGTCGCAGAAGATGTCTGCAATCAAGAACACTTCAGAAAAAAAGAATGAAACGGATGCAGAGCAGATGGTTGTTGTGGAAAGAAAGCAACACAGCTGCACTTCTTGTCAAGCATTTTCTAGATTTCTAAGGCTGAGAATGTAGGTGGAGCTGGCGAGTTCTTCAGCAGCATCGTATAGACTTTATCTACCCATTCCATCGGAGAGTGGAAATGTTTCTATGCTGCATAGCCGTGCTATGCGAGATGACATTCGGTCGTGGGCTCATATCAGAGAACCGCTGAGAAACATCGGCGGTCAGTGAAGAAATATCAGCGGAAATCAGAACAAATCAATAAGTAAGCATGTGGACATTTAGTATAGAAATTTGTGACCTGAAGCACTTACAGGAGGTGCGCGATGGGAGGGTAGGGGGAGGGCGGAATCATCGGCCTCGTTTGAAATGGGCAAATATGAGAATTGTAGCCGGTCAACACGATCGCGCGCCGGTTGGATATCTTTGCACATGCTTACGGTAGGTGATATGAGGTGACTCGTGAGCACTTATACAAAAATTTCACTGTGATAAATTACTTGTCGACTAAATACTTCGAGGGTTTTTTTTCGCAATAGACAGCGGACTCACTTTGAGAAAGACGAACTGAATGCACGGTCGAGTTCCGCGGGAAGCAACAATTAGCGTCAAAAAGAGGAAGCGGGCCTCCGAATATTACTCTATGCCTCCAACTCGTCCACTAAAGTTTTGCTCTCAAAACACAGGCATTTTTGAGGATCCACAACCCCATTTGTAGGGGGCCTTCAGAGATTTCAGAGATATGTATACCTTAGAACAGCTGGATTTCTGAGCTTCATAGCTATCGTGTCGAATGTAGACACGTGGGCTAGCAATGGGCAGCCGTATCGCTCCGCTTCTAGCAATAATATTCATGGATCGATTGGAACGACGGTCAATATCCTCAGAAGTGATGTTCTTCGGACGCTATGTAGATGATATCTTTGTGGTCGGAAGATCAAGAGCAGCACTTCGTCAAACATTTTTGATGCTAAATTCTGCAGACCCAAATATCATACTGACAACCGTAGATCCTGATTCTGAAGGGTTTCTCCCTTTTCTGAACGCAAAGGTGAAATTCTCCGAAAATCAAGAACATTCAATGTGGTACAAAAAGTCTGCATCAAAGAACATTTTAGTTCATTCGAGAAGCTGGCATCCTCTTTGTGAAAAGGAAAATCGTTCGTAACTTCATAACTACAGCTCAGAGAACATCGTCGACAAATGTTTCCAAAGTGATGGACAAAGTGACACAAATATTACTTGAAAACGGTTATGAGAATAGCGATGTCCGATGTTGGCATCCTCATCAGACACCAGGTGGAACTCCTCTCGTCTTTCCTTACCTATCCGAACCATTTGCGAAAGACGTTAATCTTGTGGTGAAGAGGTTAAGAATACCGATACGTTTGATACTCCGACCGCCTGTAACTCGCTTCGTCTCGGGTATACGAAAGCCTCTGTGGAAGTGATAACTGTTTGTATTGTGATGAGGAGAGGAAGATCTGTCTCCTGAAGAACACCGTTTACAAAGTGGTCTGTATGTCATGCTCAGAGTCCTATGTAGGAGAAAGTGGACGACCACCTTAGAGGAGACTAGACGAGCACGTAAGAGCTCTCCGCAACCCTCCTTCATACACCGAGAACCCTTTTTCCCGACATCGCACCTAGAACCATGCACAGGAAAGCCCACCAGAGGTGAAGGTCTATGTTTAACATAAGAATATCTCAGATACCATCGAAAGGAAAATCAAAGAAGCTCTGGAAATCTAAAGACTGAACCCTTCCATAAACAACAGAGATGAACTAAGGTCTACCATGGAACTCATTCCCGTTCAGCATTGTGTATTAGCGGTCATCCAGTTCAAAAATACAATTGCAGAGTATCACGAAGATAACATATCCTTTCGCCACCCTACGTCTGCCCGCCACTCCCTCCTAAGATCCATTTCCCCATCATGTTTCTGCTGTGAGGTCAGTCCTGCAATTTGGAAGAACCCTTTTACACGCCCTCATCACCCATTTCCAGCTAAGCGTGGACAGCACTCCCTCACATGGTTCGTCCCACTAACGCATAGAGACCGGTCAGTTGTTAATATGAATAGACTCTCAACATGAGTTTTCGTTTTTTTTAAACTTAACTTTAAGTTAACTTCCTAGGCCTTCGTCATTTGATTGTATGCCTGATTGTTTACAGTCGGCCTGAAGAAGAGGTTAAAAACCTCGAAACTTTGACTGGATAAAGCGCAAGAAAACAGAGCTTCAATTATTCTACATTCGACAAGATATGTATACCATTGTGATCGAAGCGTGATTTTCTCCAATATTAGTATTAGCACGAAACCTGAGAAATAATTTTTTGGAACGCAGAAATTTAACGGACAGTTCTCATGCTGATCTTGGAGAGAGTCACACGCTGATCACGGTGGCATCTCTGAAATCGTCCAGGAGTCCCCATGAACAGACTTATGGCTCCCTAAATATGCTATTTTTTGAGGGTGAAAAATTAATGGGCGTGTTGTTTCATGCCTGCGTTTTTCTTCATTCACGATCGTTGTGCGAAAGCGAGACAGGATGAGGAGACAGTCCGGCGATGAACTGAAGAACGACGACTTGTTGGAATCCATTCATCTATCGAGCCGCTGTCGAGTCCGAAAATCTGTTATGGGGTCGGGCCTGTGGTGGTCGCTAATATTTCGCTTATTTGGAGGAATTGAGATCTCCCACTTGCCATGTGTATTACAGGAGGGGTCTTATGCACAATCGAACAAAAATCACAAAATCCATGTCTGATGGTGTGCTGCAGGGTCAGGCGTGGCAATGGGATCGGTCGGTGGAGAGTGCGTCCCCCTTCCAGCGAATGGCTCAATACTGCGGTTCCCCCCTCCGCGAACAGAAGTTAAATTTTTTCTCATTCATTTTCTACTTTCTTTTTCGGTTTTTTTTGAATATATGAAAATTTATCAATATTTTCCCTGTTAGATGGCTCGTTCTCGGTTCAATCAAGAGCTAGGGGTCTCAAAGTCGGGTTGTGAATAGTACCACTGAATAGCTTCAAGACAAACCCCATATAAACAGGATCTACGGAAAAAAGTTTTTTTTTCTCATACCTGACAGCTGTTAGTCCGGAGGAGACTTGAGGTCTTTGTGAAGCGAAAAATGACACATTGATCAATTGTTTTCTCGGCTGATGTTAGCTGGCAAGTTGTTCTCCACAAAAAGGTTCTCCGATTAAATGTCGCGCAGTCCCTTCCAGGAGGGTTTACCGAAAGTTTCCCTCAATGGGATAGTTGCGGTTTTCGGGGTCCAAATCCCATTGAGCGAATTCAGACATCCCAGGAGCTCGTTCTCGGCTCACTTAAAGGCAGCAGACACGCTCGAAAAAGTTGTTGAGATAACTACATTAGTGGGGTCGTGCAGGCCCTAGAAGAGCCCTCACGAAGTTGCAAGCGTTAAAAACGAGTCCAAATGGACGTATTTGAGCCGTAGTCAGTCACGAAATCATCCTTGCTCCGCCCATCGATACGGGCTCCGCCCCTCCATACAGGTATTCAATGCTCGATTGCGGCCACTTTAGATTACTTTTTAGGCTTCTAACGGCGTAAGCGTTCGAGAAAGGGCCGTACGAGTACATTAGTGTCGTTATCCCAACAAATTTGTTGCTAGCTCCGCTATTTCAGAAAGTGCCGTACAACTCGTCCATTTCTGGGCCAATATAGAACGTACCGTTATATCTTAATTTCCGTCGAATTGTTTTCGTCTTTTTCGTTATTTCTGAATACTAACAGCTTCAGACCTTCAGTTTAATCCATAAAATTGATATCATTTTGAGCGTGTCTGCTGCCTTTAAAGGCAGTGTCCACGATAAAAACCATGTCTGATTGTTTGGTGGAGATCGGCAGCTGCGGGGCCTAGCGGAGCCCTAACGTTGAAAAAAAAAACTGAGAAAAATGAGCTAGAAACGGTCCCCTACGACTCCAAAGTTGGATACCCATCAGCTCGTCACCCCCAGATGCACTTTCCACGCCCACCGACGTGAACAAATGAATGCTCGAGATTTTGAGATGAGCGATGGTTTCCGATCAATAGCCCCGTTCTTCCCTTCAATCTCAACTTCTCTCTCTACTCAGGTCAGCTCGCATACATCGGCTGCGAAAGACGGAACTTACGAGCCTCGGACAACTCGTCCACCATGTTTCCTCAGCTCAATATTTGAGGGACCATAACTCCGTTCCCTCAAGGTCTTGTGCGATTTCAGAGATACCATCGGAATCAGCATGGGGCCGTTTTCAAGATAGGCGGAAAAACAAAAAAACGATTTCTATCGTGAACACTACTTTTAAGAGCTAGGGGTGTCAAACTCGTGCTGTGAGTAGTACTAGTGAGCAGCTTCAAAATGAATCCTATAAGGATAGGATCTACGAGAAAATTTTTCTCTTCCTTTCACTATTTGCTACGTCCGAAGAAAAAAAAACCGAAAAATTTTTCTTGGTACCAAAAAAGTAGGTCACAAAATGTTGCAAATACTCCACAAATCATTTCTGTGTAGGTGGGAAAACGATATTTCCTTTGACCTTCACCACCTCTGTTCTCTGGTTACCTGAGAACAATTTTTTTCGGTGCCATAGCAGTAGGTTCCTAAATGCTACAAAAGTTTCTAAAATCATATCTGTATAGGTAGGAAAACGACTTTTTTCCGACCTTGACCACCTCCGGTACATTTACGCCCTTTTAGAGCAAACCAAAAGACGGAAAAACAAGAATTCATCAAAATCTCGTAAAATCGGGGGGGGGGCGTGCGCACACCTGTAATTAGCCGTTCCACTTTATTTTTGTGCATTGTTCCTGCAATTTTTCCCTTTATTACTTATTTCAACTTTTTTAATGAACAAATCTACGTCTCGTGAAAAAACTCTTCTTTACTCGTTTCTATCGCAAACATTGCTTTAAAGGCAGTGTTCACGATGATTTTCGTTCTCGAGTTTTCCACACAAAGCAATGCGTTGGCCATCAGGTGTTACCAAAACTACGAAGAAACGGCCATAAAGGCATTAAAGGCAGTGTCCACGATGAATCTTGTTCTCGAGGTCTCGGTGTGCAACACTAAGTTGGCAGGTGCTGTAGAGGATAGGGTCAAAGAAAGCAATGAAAACTGGCCAGAAATGAATGCAAACGGCTTCGAAAGCTCTCCCGGTGCGCCTACCTATCCCGGTCCGCCCCCCAATCGGACGAGCTTGTGGCGCCGCACACTTTTCGATGGCAAATTGCCAAGCAACTCTGCCGCAATTAGCATTATCGATTCGCGCAGCTTTCGCGATTAGCGCGCGCTTGCCGAAATCAACAAGGCCCATGATTCTCGTCCACGCCCTGAATTTAAAAACCGCTATTTTGACTTATTATTCACGTTTTTCCTCCCTGTTTCTTCACTATTAGTTACCTCTCGACCAAACAATCCCATTTTTGGGTCGAACTCGAGTGCGATATTCATCGTGAACACTGCCTTTAAAATGTCGTGTTTCAATGACATTATTCAACAACATGGGCTAGTTGTCCGGTGAGATGAACATTTTCACGGTGTTTGTCACCGGTGAAAAATGGTGCTAATCGAAAATGGAAAAATATTTTAGGCATAACTGTTTTAGTTACGATCCGAAGGAAAGATCGGAGCAACGGAGAATAGAGAATTTCAAAACACGGGTCTTTGAAAGAATTCATTGTCACAACGAACACTTCCTGTGAGAGTAAAGAAGCGTGGTGAGAGTGAAGGATTTCGAGCCCTTATTGCGCGTTTTCTCTCGATTTCTTCGTTATTTCAGTTCTACCCGGGGGCCACACAATCGATTTAGCCATTAATCTCAAAATCGAAGATTATCGTGAACACTGCCTTCAAGGCCAATGGTATACTACTGCGATACAGCGACTGTTAACAGCGACAGCGACCGCCTATCGCGAAACCTTTAAACCTGTCGCTGTCACAGAGCGCTGCAAAGCTACGAGCGACAGTGGCAGTAAGGTGTATGGTATACTTTGTCGCTGTAATGAGCGACAGGCGTGCAATCTAACACAAATCGCGGCGGGACCCGCATCCGAGCAACGGCAATGGCCGTCGTAGGAACAGATTTCGCGTGTGGGTTGCAGCGACGTGTCACGGAGGGCTGACATACTACAAATGTGCCATAGCCTGCCGCTACCAATGTCGCTGTCGCTGTGCAGAGCGAAGCGACCGTGTGTCGCAAAGGTATACCATACCCCTAAAAGTCTCCGGCTTGCATATTTATTCGTTTATTTGCAGCATGTCAGCCCTCCGCGACACATCGCTGCGACGGACGAGCGGCAACTGTTCCTAGGACAGCCAATGCCGTTGCTCCTATGCCGGTTCCGCCGGGATTTATACTGAGTGTCTTGACTGTCGCTCATAACGAAAATCAAAGGCTTGGATCACATTGTACCAGTAGCCGAGAAAGACATTTCATGTTAGTGGAATATTGTCGCGGGCGAGAGGTGCAACTTGGACTAGTTGTCTGGGTTTCTCAATCTGCAGAGTCAACCGCGGAACTCGTTAGAATTGTAATAAATGTCTATATTTTGAATATGTTTCAAGCAGGTGATGTAACGCCGAGATTTTTGAGATGAACTTTTCACAGAAAATGCGCAGATTGGAAGAAATGGGATTTTCAACAAGCTGTTAACGTGACGAAGCGACGACGGTCATACTCATAAAACTGTGGGCGCACTTCGATGACTCGCAGCTGGAGATCGTTCAGAATCGTTTTGACGGCAACACAATGCATACAAACATTGAGGAATCAAGCCACAAACGTCGTAAAAATGGAGACACCTTTTTTGGCGAGAATTTCTACGTTCTCAGAGAATCACACGGTTAGTCATTGATGACAGCTCCTTGTGAAAGATTCAGAACACGGTTTTGCAAAATCCAAGACTTTTTGGAGTGAGTGGAGGGAAATCCGTGGACGAAAGGTTTGCCGTCGAATAATAAAATGTGTCTAAATGGCTTGGGCTCGAAATGCATGAAAGATAGCGTTTACCGATCAAGCCTTAGCAGCCGAAGTTGGTGAATCGTAAACGTTGGCGCGAAATGATAAGATATTTTGAGCAGAATCGCCACTTCGGACGAAATAATCATAGTGGGCAAACAGAATAAATATGAATAATTATAAATTGTTTGTATGTTTACGTAGAGAGCCGCAAAAAAAAATTCAAGAAGCAAAATTATCTGAACGCATTCTCACAGATTAGTTATTTCAGTTTCTCATGAACAGATTCAGAAAATACTTTCGAGATTTGATCAATAAACAACACAGAAACATAACATAACATGCACTCAAAGAACATCATTCACGACGACTTCACCTTTGAAAATCTATTTTCTTCGGTGGCCCATATTCGATGAATTACGGGTCAGAATGTCCGGTTTAGCGCAGTGTTATCTGTCAAACTTCAGACACCAGTTATCGCATTATTCCTAAAGCAAATAAAAATTTCCTCGAACTGCGCCATGGTTGTATAATTTTAGGCGCAAATCGTTACTTCATGCAAAAGGCAGTCTTGATCGATCACTAGCACAAAAAATTACTTAAAGGCAGTGTCCGCGATAAAAACCATGTCTGATTTTTTGGTGGAAATCGGCAGCTGCGGGGCCTAGCGCAACCCTAACGTTGAAAAAACTAGGAAAAATGCTCGGAACGGTCCCCTACGGCCCCAAAGTTGGACAACCGTCAGCTCGTTACACCCAGATGCGCTTTCCACGCCCACCGACGTGAACAAATGAATGCTCGAGATTGTGAGATGAGCGATGATTTCCAATCTTTAGCCCCGTTCTTCCCTTCATTCTCAACTTCTCTCTTTACTCAGGTCAGCTCGCCTACATCGGCTGCAAAAGACGGAAGTTACAAGCCTCGGACAATTCGTCCACCTTGCTTCCCTAGGTCAATTTTTGAGGGACCGTAGTAACTCCGTTCTTAGAAGGTCTTGCACGATTTCAAAAACATCATTGGAATCAGCATGGGACCATCTTCAAGATAGGCGGAAGAGCAGAAAAACTATTCTTATCGTGAACACTGCCTTTAGAGGCAGTGGTCACTATCGTGAACACTGCCTTTAGAGGCAGTGGTCACTATCGTGAACACTGCCTTTAGAGGCAGTGGTCACTATCGTGAACACTGCCTTTAGAGGCAGTGGTCACGATTGAAAACGCCTGACCTCGCTGTCTCCAGTATTGGGAGTGGTCAAAGACTTCGTTACCTTACGCAAATTGAAATCTCGTTTGTCCGATAGTTCCAATGCTTTTGAAGCACGAATAAGACGAGCATAACTCGAACTCTTCTATCATGCAAACGGGGGGGGTCCTTCGTTTGTTTTGAATCCATTGAACAGACTAAATTTATTACGCGAACTCTACATACTCCAAAGGATATCTCGAGCTTGTACAAAATTTTTTGTTGGTCAGAACGGTACTCAATGGAACTTTTCTCGAACAAGTGGGGATTTTTTGTAATAATCAAATAAGTCGAAAATGAAACATTTTCGAATGATTGACTTTTCGATTTATCCGGAATTTTAAACTTTCGAATAGCCGACTGAATCAATTTCATCAGAGTCAACTGTTTTCAATCGAATGATGATTCGATCATTCAATGTGGCCCAAGTATAATGTAGAATGAAACTCAGCAGATCGAGCTTTAAAGGCAGTGATCGCAATCAAATATGCTTGTCGTCTTTTCCTCTCTGAACTCTTTTCTGGGTCTCGAGTAGTAGGACCTATAAGAAAAAATCGCGAAAAAATCACTGTTTTGGGCGAAATTTGAAACCTGAACTTCCTTGTCTTTTGATGGTGGACGAGCCCACTGCACACTATCGGCATCGATGACCTCTTATATC
This sequence comes from Aplectana chamaeleonis, assembly GCA_029168955.1. Lineage (NCBI taxonomy): Eukaryota > Metazoa > Nematoda > Chromadorea > Rhabditida > Cosmocercidae > Aplectana > Aplectana chamaeleonis. The sequence continues at coordinate 3,532,223 of JAPDOI010000013.1, read as the reverse complement.
AATAACATTAGCTAGCTTGAAATTGAATGTCAATCAATGAACCTTCGAATTTATGTACACATCTAGTCAAAAACATCCACTGGAGTGCTTTCTTTCATTGCTCAGCTGTTTTTAATAGGTAAAGTTGCATTTATTTCTCCCTCAAAATGTCGGGGATTTCTGACTGCTCTTTTTTTTCTGACTGATTTCTGACAAAAATTTGTTGACCTCAGTAAGTTTCAGATGAACTTCCATTAAAATCACCTCCAGTTTTTTTATAATTTGTGTCCAATATTTTCTCGTGCCCACCCCCAAATATTCCCATTTGTTTTTTCAAGCATTCGTTTTGTGTGACGACGATTTTTCGAGTCGGTTAAGAAGTTGACTTTTTATTCGAGAAGTCGTTTGTGTATAGTTTTGGTAGTTTTCAACACAGTCTAAAAGGCCGATCATTGAAAGAGATGGAACTCCGGATAGTTCAAGAAGTCGTTCATTTGAGAAAGTCTGGATTTGTATTTATTTGAAAAAGTTCAGGATATATCGGGAAGGCGATCACTCGAAAATTTTGAAAAGTCTGATCTTCGACTCATTCGAGAAGTCGATCATTCAAAAAAAAACCTATTCGAATACGCATAGCTTACAGTAGCGGACAAAAGTATCGGAACACCACATTCCGCGGGTTTCAATCTTTCCTGTATATTCTTTTGCATTGTGTACGAGAATCTTCCAATCTGAGATATGTTGCCCAGCAAGACATTACGAGCTTAGAACCTTTTTGAAGTTGATTTTGATTTAATGTAGTTCACAAGAGGATTATTTATGCAGGTCAACCCACTAACAGTACGGTGGAAAACCTGGCGCTTTGCCAGATTTCGTCGTCGATCGACAGCACAGCTGATATTGTTTGTTTCTGCTTTATTTTATTTCCGACTCTTAAATTTGCGAATAGAGGCTTTTCTCAGTGCGTGAGAGGAATTCGTCATTTGTTCGGGGCTGGTAGTGTTTTTTTTTCAAAATTCTACTCTAAACTAAAAAAAACGCCAAACCCTCCTTAAGCACTAAGAAAAGCCCCCTATTCGCAATATTAAAAGAGTCAGAAATAAAATTAAAGCAGAAAAAACCGTGAAAGAAGAACAGAAAAAACCGGTACTCACCCAGAATATCAGCTGTGCTGTCGATCGATGACATAATCTGGAAAAGCGCCAGGTTTCCACCGTAGTGTTAGGGTGTTGACCGCAACCGCGCCATGGTCTTTTAACATTGCGGTCAACTGTGTGTATTTTCTCGGAGCGGCATTCGTCACTGCCGAAAGTTTTATCATTGGATGAACTCTCTAAAGACTTTTTGTGCAACTGTGAGAGCGGGTTCTATTCGAGTTCCCAAGGCAGGCATCTGTAAGGCGCGAGTGTGATGTTTCGTATCGTCAGTGTCTATCAAGGAGAAATTTGTCCCGCGCGCAATTCGTCCCGCCAAGCAGCGTCGCGGCTTCCTCCAATCCAGTGATTGACAATATCTGAAAAGTACCACTACTAAACGTGAACGAGAAGCCTTATGATTTACCATTTTAAATGAGCTTTGTGTCACATGTATGTACAGCGCTTATATTGGAATGTTTCCATATTTAAACATTTCGAGAATCTGATTTTTTGAAAAAATCCTCGAAAATGCAACCTTTTTGCACTGATGCCCGTTTTCGTTGACATCTCGTCACCTTCATTAGTACATTTTATTTTTGAAGTCCATTCAGTATCAAGTGAATACCCAGAGCTTGCGGCTCTAACAAGATTGCTTTGAAAAATTGCGCTCACATGACCAAAACCCTTAAAACTTTATCAAAAAAACTTAAAGGCAGTGTCCACGATAAAAACCATGTCTGATTTTTTGGGGAAGATCGGCAGCTGCGGGGCCTAGCGCAGCCCTAACGTTGAAAAAACCAAGAAAAGTGAGCTCGGAACGGTCCCCTACGGCCCCAAAGTTGGACACCCGTCAGCTCTTCACACCCCAAATACACTTTCCACGCCCACCGACGTGAACTAATGAATGCTCGAGATCGTGAGATGAGCCATGGTTTCCGATTAATAGCCCCGTTCTTCCCTTCAGTCTCAACTTCCCTCTTTACTCAGTTCAGCTCGCATACATTGGCTGCAAAAGACGGAAGTTACAAGCCTCGGACAACTCGTCCATCATCCTTACCTAGCTCAATTTTTGACGGACCATAACTCCGTTCCCTGAAGGTCTTGTACGATTCCAGAGACATCATTGGAATCAGAATGGGACTGTTTTCAAGATAGGCCAAAAAACAAAACAGAGATTCTTATCGTGAACACTGTCTTTAACTCATAAATAAGAGTTTCAAAAGCTAACTTTAAAGTAACGCTATGTGCATGGTTTGATTCTCTAATAAGCCTTGGAAACTCACGTGTGAAAGCGTTGTCATAGTCGAGATATACGCGAGAGAGTAAACTGTTCAAAAGTGTGTGTTCCGATACTTTTGCCCGCTACTGTACATTCAAGAAGGCTAACTCACAACCTGAGTGGTAAACTTCGGCATCTAATAATTTTGAGTCATTTTATAAATGGATTTTTCTTTCGAATGACAAATGGTTCGAGCCATCTTCGGTTTTCAGACAACAAGTAAGAGGTAGGCTTCTCATATGTAATGTCATGGAAGAATTCCTTGCCCTCACACAATCATAATAATCAATTATTCGAAAAATAGTCGACTTCGAGTCAGAGTCGACTTTTTTCGAATAATTGACAATTATGATTTTGTGAAGTCAAAGAATTCTGCCATGACACGACTTATGAGAAGCTTACCTCTTACTTGTTGTCTTAATACCGAAGACGGCTCGATCCATTTTGTCATTCGTAAGAAAAATCCTTTTATAGGATGACTCGAAATTATTCGATGCCGAAGTATACTGAGTAGAGAAATTCCACCAACCCCGATTCCGTCTGTCAGCTGGAATAACCGAATAGCTAATACAGCCAAGCTCAGCTGGTGATTTATTCACATGGGGGTAAGCAAGCATATTCGTTACAAAATAATGGTGGGCGGATATCAGATTACAGTTTACCATGCGGAGGTGGTGTCCTTGCATTCCTTTGAAAATAAGTTCGCCATCCTGTTCTCGGCAGTGATCTAACTGCCTTTTCTTACGTTTTTTTTTGCGTTTTCCACTGAGAACACCATTCCGAGAATAAGTATTCCCATATCTAGGCAGATGAAACTTTGAAGGCAATTGACCCATATTACGTAATTCTGGAAACATCTAAAGGGTGTTCCATAATTATTGGCGCGCAGATATTGAAGTGTTTCTCGAACGCCACACTGGATTTTTAAGGCAGTGCTCACGATAAAAAATGTGTATTAGTTTCCACTAGGAATGGGTAGTGGAGGGGCACACTGTAACGTTGACGTCGAAAGAACGCATGAAAACGAGCCAGGAAAAGCTCCAAAAGAGCCCGAAGTTGCCACTTCCTCTGAGAGAATCTTTCGCGCTAGCGCCGTGATGCTCCCGCAATCCTCAATAGTACCGTGTTCGTCTCCTCCTAGTCCCGTGATCCGCGTCCGTCCCGCGATAGTTACTCAATTGGCTCATCCGATAACATTCTAGTTCTCGTACTGTGATGCCATCGCGATCGTTATCAAGTTTACCGCGCTATGTAGTACCGTGGTGCACTCGCGATCCGCGATGGTACCGTGATCGTTCCTCCCCGGTCCCGCGCTCTCATGTTGTGCAGATTTGTAAAACAGCGCGAAATACGGCAACGGCAATACCTTCTAGCTTCGTGTTGACCTGATAGACAACACCCGTACGAGTGAAACACCGAGAGGGCATGGATTCAGTACGATCAGAATAGGAGGCTGGCGGAATCTCGCGACCATCCCTCGAGAGATCCGATCTCGGTTCATCGCGGTTCCGCGATGTACCACCCCGAATAGATCAATGTCTGGACGCGATTTGCTCTCAGGATGAAAGCGGTGGAATCTCGCGATCGTTCCGTGATTGCTCCTGACTCGATTCCTCGCGGTTCCACGATGGAGCACCGTGGGAGCATCGGTGGACGAACGCGGTACGCTCTCGGTTTAAGACTGGCAGAATCTCGAGATCGTTCTGCGATAGCCCCATGCTAGTATCTTCCCGGCTCCTACCAGAAATCGAGGGGATTTTATCCGTGAACGATCGCGGGGGATTCTTTCAGAGTCGAGCGCAAGGCAAACCCCAAAAGCGCAACGCACGCCAATCGACGTGAACAAATGAATGCTCGAGATCGTGAGATGAGCGATGATTTTCAATCATGGCCCCGCTCTTCCCTTCTTTCTCAACTTTTCTCCTTGATCAGGTCACCTGGCATACATCGGCTGCAAAAGACAGAAGTTACAAGCCTCGGACAACTCGTCCATCCTTAGCTCAATTTTTGAGGGACCATAACTCCGTCTCCAGAAGGTCTTGTACAATTTTAGAGACATCATTGGAATCAGCAAGGGGCCGTTTTCAAGATAAGCAAGGAAACAGAGAAACGATTTCTTCCGTGAACACTGCCTTTTGAGAATTACGAAACTGAATGCGTTTATCCATACCAAAGTTAACGCAAAACAGTGGCCAGATCTGGAAATATCCTCCATCTGTTCCAGTACCGACTCGAGGTCGTCTCAGGAAGACGTCGTAGCGGTCACGGAGGTAGTCGTCATCCATTTCGTGCAGGACTTTCTTGAAAACAGCTTTCCAGGGGACCAATTCTGTATGTCGAGATTCACAGACCTCAGACCCAATCAAGGACCACATTTAAAAGTCGAGTGAATGCAAGTTCGACGAGCGAAGACCGCAATTCTTCGTACTCGTTTGACTCCGGGTGGCTCGCGTCGACACCACTCTTGAACTGGTTTCACCGTTTGTGCTTACCCTTGGCCTAGTGTGAAGCACCAGGGTCTGCTGCCTAATTCGAAACTTTAACAGCGAACAGAACAATCTCCAGGATTGTCATCCTGCAAAATTCCTCTTTGATTTTCATGTCAGAAACCATGAAAAGCGGCAGATTTCTGCACTCGCTAGCGATGCCTCCCAAAACAATCACAAAATTGGTATGAGACGTCCATCCAAAGATGTTTTTTGCATTAGCAGCTCACTGAATCTTCTGGCGTCAGTTCAATGGCTTTCCCATTTCATTATCGATTTCACACTGATAATTTGTTCCATCTTAGAAGGCCCTGACGCAATGCGTGATTCCGTGACAACGGTGCAGCAGCTTCCTACATTTTTAGTCTTATTTCAACTTTTAGTCAGCAGAAAGCAGACGGGTCTGCTCTAAATGGTGGGAACTAAGACATCTTCTTCCTGACGAGTTTCCAGATGGCTCCTGACCACGGATTCCTTTCTCTTGCTATCCACCTCATCAGCAGTCGAGAACTGCGGTTGACTCGTGCACACACCCTCTTGACAACCTTAGATATACGAATACTGATCTTTTTGCCTTCACAAGCGTCGTCAGGGATTGGAAAAAGCTGTCGAAGACGAGTGATAAAATTCTGGATAAGTCTCAGCTGATTGGCGATTTGTCTCGTTGTGTGCCTCAAGTCTTGCGTTGATATGATGGTGCCGCACTTCGGAATAGTCTTCATCATACTAACTTAAAAACCAATATCTACAGAGTACTGATGGAAAATGCAGAGCTGAAATTCAAGAGAATACAAAAAATTAAAACAGCAAGAATTTGAACATCAAAAACCCTTATTAAATAAAAGTCAATTAGCGCGCCAATAATTTTGGAACACCCTGTATAAAAACTACTGCACCTCGCCAACCGATTTCGTCAAGCATTAGTCTTTCATGGTCTGCGCGGGTTACGTGTCAACCGACAGAAGTAGGAAATCCCATTTCTTTACCACTCAAGAGTGGGTTTACACTCTCTACTGAACTTCACTCCCCGAAGCTCATCAGTACGGTAGGAAGTGCAACAATTATCAAATAAAATAATGAGAGGTAATATTTTTTTAAATTTCGAATGCATAAACTGTTCAAAAAATCTCACAACTTGGGTGGATGTAAAAGTTTAAGTCATTTTTTTGAGAATTTTGATCACCGATGGGGGACGTAGCTTCGTCGAGGTCTTGGACAACGGTCTGCCTGACCCTGTTCCTCTGAGAAAAGTCGCCGCGAACGAGCCGTGAACCTACCGCGAACCTCGTGCCTGCCGCCAATCTCCCGCAAACCTACCGCGAACCTCGAACCTGCCGCGAACACCTCGGCACCGCGATGTTCTTTTAGTATTAACTCTGGAGCTGGTGCGAGCCTGCCGCGTATCTGCCGCCAACCTACCGCGATGTTACTCTCTGCCGCGAGCCTGCCGCGTATCTGCCGCGACCCCATCTGAACTGGGTTATTATTCAAGATCTTAATGAGGCCAAATCATCAATAGTGGCTTTACATGTTTCGTGGAATACTGATAACATTGATGATAACCGCTTCACCTCACCAGTTGAAATTCTACAATATATGCCTCACTTCACCGTTTTTCCTGTAAAGGTGCTTGTTTTCTCCTTTATCTTTCTGTGTTCGGTTATGTAGTTTTCTCACTTCAACGCCTCGACAAGCGGCTAAATCTTCTCAGACATTCGTGGGGAAGTTCCCGAGAACGACAGCAGAACTTCCCTCGAAACAACTGGGAAACTTAACCCGAATTGGGGGGAGGCGAAGGGGACGTCTCGACAGCAGAGTAATGGGGGAAGTTCCCACAGCAGGAGTTCTCTTGTTCTCCCGACTGCAGGTCTTCCCGCGACCTTCCGACTGTTGATTTTCCCATTGTTGAATGGTTGATCAAAAATTAACTTGCTAGAACCCGCTAATTTCGAGTCTCCTGCTCCTGAAAAACTGCTATCGGTCCAAAAATATTCACCTCTGACTAATGGTTATAGAGAAGCTTTTTAGCTCCTCTGAAAACCAGACAGAGATGCCTTACGTAGTCCTTGAGTGGCAGATCTACCCCAATTTGCGAAGTGCGAGACCACCTCGCGACTAGCCCGTCTGCATCACCGTATACGCTGCGGCTTTGTTTTCGCGTTCATCATGTTCGGGGGGAGGCCATGGGAACAACCGTGAAGCGAACTTCCCTTGTTCTCCCCCCGAGTTGACTGTTTCGAACGCCTTATCGTTGTGCATAATTCGAGGGGAAAGGAGCGAGACGTCCCCCTCCGGGTGGACGTCTCGCCCCTGTCCCCCCCCCCCGATCGAGTGATAACGACCAAAACAGGTCTATTGTCCTCGGGAACTTCCCCCCAAATGTGTGAGTACGCCTGACATCCGGCGTCAACTATGGTGTTTTGCTTGCGCCACTGCAGACGACACATCATAAACGACGGCGACCTTCAAAATTGCGCTTTACCGCATTGGGCCATTGTTATACCTCCAGTCTGCGACGCTCATCTACGAATCGTGTCGGGACCCACACTTTCACCATGAAAAGAGCTGTCGCAGGAACACTGCATGCGCCGGTCGCGTCGCAGGATTAATGTATGGCACAGCACAATTGGCTTTCAGAGACTGCGACGTCGCTCAGGTCTGCGACCGCGACAGGGCTGTGGCAGAGTACAACAATGGCCTTGTTATGGTGAAATCTATCGGAAAGCTATTTTTCACGTTGACCTATGTTCCTTAGAAGGTGTAAAAACGATGAAATCAGAAATTATAGGGTGAAATATGTGAAGGTACAAATGTTGTGGGAAGATGATGTTCTGCTGATGATGATGATGAATGATGATGAAAAAATTTTGCTTTCTTAGTTTTTGCACCTTCTAAAGAACATACCTCAACGTACCATGTTGTTCAATAAGTTTTGTCGTATTCGACAAGAGAGGGCGTTGCTACTAGCCCAAAATTTTTTGTAACGTTGGTAATCTCTTCATATAAACGTATGTAAAGTTTCATTTCAATCTGTCAATTCATTCTTTGTTTACAACCCATTTAGTGTCGCCAAGTCCTAGCAATGGAAAAAAAATTGATGATCGTGCAGTGGTAAAATTCTTATTTTTGGAAGGTGTAGCACCGAAAAAAATTCACGAACGAATTTTAAAAGTGTGTAATGATTGTTCACCTACAATTAGAACAGTAGAAAGATGGGTTGCTGAATTTAAACGTGGTCGTACAAGACTTGAAGACGATCCACGTGAAGGAAGTCTAAAAAGCGCATCAATACCAGAAATCATAGCCAAAATACAGGATATCGTTTTGGAAGATCGTCGATCGACTGAGAGAAATTTACTAGAGACTTTACACATCTCATTAGGCAGTGTGAGCCATATTCTGAGTGAAATTTTGCTTTTTAGAAAGCTGTGTGCACAATGGGTGCCTCATTCGCTAACAATGGAACAAAAACACATTCGCATGCCACTTTCTCAGCAACATTTGGTGCGTTTTAAAAAATATGAAGTGGGTTTTGTGCGTCGATTCATCACTATAGATGAGACTGAGATTTTTTTTGTTTTTTTTTAAGTGTATTAATGTTCAGGGAGATTATCTTCTTCTTCTTCTTCAGCGTTTGTCCCACATTGTAGCAGGGTCCGCTTTTCTCGAACGTTGCCGCCATTTGACCTTGTCATTCGCATTGTCAGGATGGAGGCCTGCAATTTTCATATCGTTGTGCAAAACATCCAGCCATCTCTGCTTAGGTCGTCCTCTTGGTCGCTGGCCCGTCACTTGGAGCTGCATAGCCGCTTTCGCTATCGAGTGTTCTCCAGCTCGCAGAATGTGCCCATACCATCTTAGGCGATTTTCGCGAAGTTTGTCCGAAATGGGCGCGACACCGAATCTTTCACGCACATCTTCATTCCGAACTCGGTCCAATCGGGTCAATCCACCACTCCACCTGAGCATCTTCGTTTCCATCACGCCTAGCCGTCGTTCTGCTTCCTTGGTCATTGGATAACACTCTGTGCCATACAGTGCGACGGGCCTCACAACCGAACGATAAATCTTTGACTTGAGCCTGTCGCAAACCTTTTTATCACAGAGCACTCCACTCGCAGTACGCCACTTCAACCAAGCAGCATTGATGCGTGCGTCGACTTCAGCCGTCAGCGTCCCATCATCGCAAAGCGTTGATCCAAGATATCGAAACGTATGCGCTTTTCGCAAGACTGTGTTGTCGACTTGGATGGAACCGTCACAACTCGCATTTGTCATGTATTCGGTTTTCTTTTTATTGAGTCGTAAGCCGAATGCTGCCAGTCTGTCGTGCCAAGCTTGAACTTGTGCTTGGAGGTTTCCTTTGCTGTCTGAGGCGAGCATCACGTCGTCAGCATACAACAGAGTCCAAGGTGCTGAACTCTGCAAATCTCGCGTGATGACATCCATGACGATGATGAAAAGCAGCGGGGAGAGGGCGGAGCCTTGATGAACTCCAACAGTGATTCGAAAAGGCCTTGATGTTCCTGCCGCGCATCGTATACAACTTGACGTGTCCACGTACAAAAGCTTCACCCAATCGATCAATTCTTCGGGGACATCTCGGCATAGCGTACCATATTACTTCGTGAGGGACTCTGTCGAACGCTTTCTCAAGATCAAGAAAGGCGAGGTGAACAGCTTCTCCTTTTTCACGATGCTTTTCCACAAGAAGTCGGGTCGCATGGATAGCATCGACGGTGCCGCAGTTCCTGACAAAACCACACTGATTTACGCTCAGCTCAACGACATCACGAATTCTTCTATCCAGAATCCTCTCGAAAATCTTCATTGTATGGCTAAGAAGTCGGATGGGTCGGTAGTTGCAACAGTCAGCAGGACTCCCTTTCTTCTTGAAAATCGGGACTGTGGTGCTTGACTTCCAATCTGAGGGAACCTTGCGCTCAGTCACAATGCGGTTGAATAACAATGCAGGCCAGGCCGTTGGGTTCCAACGTCGACTCTTCCATAACTCGGCGGCAATATCATCAGGTCCGGTAGCTTTGCCATTCTTCATCGCTTTCAAAGCCTCTGCTACTTCGCTCGCTGTGATAGGCGACACCGCCCCATAAAACGGATGAGCATGAGGTAACGGGGAATGCGGGAACTCTTCTGTCGAAACCGCTTCGAAGTACTGCCGCCACCTTTCCTTCGCCTGCTCAGCATTCGATAGCAGCCGACCATGTCCATCGTTTATCCCAACAAACTTCTCTATATCCTCCGTCTTTCGGTTTCGTGACCTGACGAGCCGGTAGAGATCGCGCTCGCCCTCTCTCGTGTCAAGCTTGCGATATAGAGCTTCGTATCGTTGACCTCTCGTTCTCGCTACTGCCTTCTTAGCCGCACTTTTCGCGACTTGATACTCTTTCCAGTTGGCCGGGGTTTTCTCTTTGAGGAAAGCGTGGTAAAGAGCTTTCTTCCTTCGTACACATGCCTTTACTTCGTCAGTCCATAACCACGCTTCCTTCTCGATGTACCTCCGTCCAGGCTTTGTCGTTCCAAGAACGGAGCGAGCAGCTTGAACTATGCTCCTCTTTGCTTCCTCCCAGCTCTCTTCGACGCTTGTGATCTGAGGTAGATGGATCCGAACAATTACTTCGGGTGCCTTGTCCTTGAAACTCCACCACTTGATCCTTGCAAGACCTGTGAGGTCTGCGCGCTGTTGTTTCGGAGGGCTAACGTGGAGCGTGCAGATGAGTGGACGATGTTGAGTAGCCACCGCCTCATAGGGAATCACTTTGGCATCAGTAACTAACGTGCGGTCTTTCCTCCTCACAAGGAAGTAATCGATTTGCGACGAAACGGTTCCACTGTGATACGTTGCTAGCTGAGAGCCCCGTTTTTTATACCATGTATTCAGCAGTATGAGGTCGTGACTACCAGCGTAGTCGAGAATCCGCTCGCCATCGTCATTTCTTCGTCCATAGCCGAACCCACCATGACTGGGATGTCCATTGCTCGCCTGTCCCACGTGTCCGTTCAAGTCGCCAGCTACAACAAGACAATCTTCTACCGGAACGGCAGCGGTTTCACTATCAAGGAGTGCCCAAAAATCATCTTTCGTTCGTGACGAGCAGCCGCTCTGTGGAGCATATGCGCTGAAGAAATGCATCTTGCGAGAATTGATGACAAAAATTATTTTCATGAGGCGGTCATCGTACCGGAAGACTTCAGAAACAGAATCACGATAGCGCTCAGAAACGATAACTCCAACTCCGTTTGTCGTTCGTGGACTGCCGTTGAAGATCAGCTTGTAACCAGCACCAATGTCTTTAGACTTCGCACCAGCCCATCTTGTTTCTTGCACGGCACACACATCAACTCTTCTCTCTCTGAGTGCAGCTGCGACTTCTGCCGCTCGTCCAGTCATCGATCCCACATTCAGAGTCGCGAATCGTGTGGGGGGTAAGTGTTTCTTGCGAGAATCGCCGCTTCCACTGAGGACTAGCTTTTTTAACCTACGTCGTCCAGAATTCGTAGGTAACCCTCGCATATTTGGCACGTCGGTCGGGCTCCGACGCGCCTCGCTTCTGGGGGACGCCCTAGCTATCGTTTGGTTCCTGAAGGCCACGTCCATGGTGTTGTGACCCCGGGAGTGTCCCGGATTTTGTTGTCATCGACCGGCTTGTCACTATAGTCTGGCGTCGGAATCGTAAGTGTCCGTGTTCTGCTTACCCTGCTTTTACACAGGGAGTTTCCAGTGGCACCACGTGGAGGAACGGACTTCGCCACCTTCAGGGAGATTATACTGAATAATAAAGTGTATTTTGAACCATAAAGTTGTGTTTTTCTTGTTGAACGACAAAACTTATTGAACAACCTGGTAGAACATAGTTTTCCGATAGATTTTTACCACAGCAATGTGGCGAAGCGCAATTTTCCTCCATTGGGTCACCTACACCACAAAACTGTTCCGGTAGTGTACCGGGAACGCGCACGTTGAACGACTGATCGAACCCGCGCGGCCTACGATACGCCTCTGTGCTGGGTGGACAGACGATTTGTCAGACCAAGTTCACACTGGCGCCCTGTTATTGATTGACGTGTCTTGGAGCCGGATTGCCTTCTTTATGTGAGGTGAGGCAGAAACGATAGAGGGGCTTTATCTCGCTTCCCAAATTTTTGCGGCTGGACAAGCTTGCCAGCGGGGAAGCACGAAATTCATTCTTTTAGTGAAAGAAATATTCAGTCGGCCCTTTGAACCCGCCGAGTCGGCGCCTTGAACCTGCCGAGGCGGCGCCTTGAACCTGCCGAGTCGGCGCCTGATAGGCTACGAGTCGGCAGATTTGCGGGGGATTCGCGGCGAGTTTTCTCAGAGTCAGGGCTGCTCAAAAAACTATCACTGTGGAGCGGTGCCACTTGGCAACGGTAGTTGTGGTACAATGAAATTACCCTACACGTCCCGAGATTCGAAGTTCCGCTGTTCCGTATGCCACTATCCGTTCTTTGAAAAATACTGACTCGTTCGTCTGAGTCCCATCAGATGAGCTGAAAAAATTCTCTCTATGATGTCGCGCCTATTGAATTCTGTGAGGATGATGTAACTAAAGTGTTTTGTAAACACGATGACGGCACTCTGTCACATTAATCTAGGCGATTAGCCACTCAATGACGTGAAACTCTCCGCTTACCTAAGAATGCGTCAGCTGATTCAAAAAAAACCTAATAGCTCAGTCAGATGTCTATGTTAGTTTCGTCGTGTTCCGAAGACAGCTTCCGGACTCAGTACTGTGAAAGACCTCCGTTACAGGGTTCCTCCAGTGCTAGCCTCATGAAATCGCTTCAATTCTCAAGAAGCTGAGAGAGTTATATACATTGAAACATTGCAAATTACACCTCTAACTAAGCCTCTGATCGCTGATGATTGTCATACCCGCCATCAAACACTTATTGTTAAAATTATTTAGCTCGAGGTTGCCATAATGCCAGATTTTGTCTATTTATTTATTGAGTAGGCCACATAAGGCAAGTGTAAGAAACATCGATACAGGTGAATACAGAGAAAATGAACCGGATAAAAAAGAACAAATACTGTTTTTTTCTCCATGTGGACCTAGAAACACAACAGCTTCTTTCCTCCAATACATTAGAAACTCCATAGAGCAGGAGGTGCTGGTATCTGGTGTTATATCTAGGTTAAGAAAGGCAAAAAGTGATCCGGTTCTGCAAGTGGTAGTACGGGCTCTAATATTGCCTTTTGGAGCTGCATATGAAATCTTAAGGTTGCTCCCCCTGGTCCGCGAGCGGTTCAGCCTATAGAATCTAGAAAGGATGATTTGCGCAATGCCAGCTAGTAACTTAAAGGCACTGTTCGCGATAAACTTCATCCTTGAATTTTTCATGACAAACGCTTCTCGTGGCTCTCAGAAGCAGAACAGCGTCAAAAAACGGGACGAAAAGCTACCCAGGAGCCGCAAAATGGCTTAGAAAAGTGGGCAAACCTCGCCATTGTGGGCATGTCCGGCCTTTTTCCGCCCCTCGACGTGAACAAAGGAACACTCGAAATCGTGAGTTAAGCGATGGTTTCCGATCAAATTCCCGTTCTTCCCTTCATTCTCAACTTCTCTCTTTACTCAGGTCAGCTCGCACTCATAGGCTGCAAAGACCGGGAGTTACAAGCCTCGGACAACTCGTCCACATTACTTCCCCTGCTGAATTTCGAGGGGCCATAACTCCGTTTCCAGGGGGTCTTGTACGATTCCAGGGACATCATTGCAATCAGAATGGGACCGTTTTCAAGATAGGCGGAAAAACAGAAAACCCACTTTTATCGTGAACACTGCCTTTAAACACCATGCAAACATCATTTAGGCGTCGGCGAGATTCCAAAGGATGAATTTTCAACTTGATATTCCTTGCTCCCGCACTTGGTATTCTGTCATGATCCAGGATTTGAGATCCTACATATATTTTGCGTGTAAAATTGTGTTTGATTCTCTCAAGTTGCAAAATATCTTTTCTTCTATGCGGCGAAAAACTGTCGTTCCGCTTTCCAAAATTGGCATAGCGTAGGTTTTGAATGCTCTCAACTGCACTTTTCTGTCTCGAATGCCCAACGCCTTGAAAATGAGGAAAGTCTTAGAAGAAGCTTTTCTGCACAAGTACTTGTAATCTTCGGAGAAGTCTAGTTTGCTGTTGTAATGAAAACCCAAGTCTTTTACAGAGGATGCGGAATTTAGCACATGACCATCCAATTTGTATCCGACATGCCCAGCCTCATGAGCACTGTCTTTTCAGAAGCCAACGGTAGCTTCCACTTATGAGGCCAATCAAGGATGCTCTTCAATGCACAAGCCACCATACTCTGATCTTCGCTCTCAACCTTCTCATAACTCTTAATGTCATCAGCAAACTGTTTGCACTAAACACCGCAGCGCTCCAGGAGACCTGGGAGTTCCGAAAGGCGACCTGTGCAACTTCAAGATTTATCCCTGCTTGTTTCATGCATCACGTTTCGAAGAAGTCAACACTAATAACCCACAGGACGTTCTATGTAATTACTGGGAAGATAATTATTTCTGAGTTTCAAAACATCGCTAATTCCCCTGCACGCTAACGATGTTTGCGGTGTACATACATACATGTGCACTTCCACAGTACTACTGTATGAAATCCAATTTTATCCGCAATATCCGTCTTCTGCCTCTCCTCAGAGACCCTCCCAAGCGGATATCGCTTTTTTGGTTTTCTGAGGCGTGTCATAAGTGCCGGTTCGCCTACCGAAGAACAAATGTCTTGTAAATACTTACACAAGGCATCAAAGGTAGTGTACACCATGGAAAAGGTCAGACTTGTAGATTACTGTCCACGATGAATTTCTCTTTCGAGTTCTTAACACATTACGGAAGGTGTGATGCGCTGTATAACGAGGCACGCTCAGAAGGAAGGCGAAAGCCGTACAATACCCACCCTAAGTTTTGGCAAAAAGGCGAAAAAAGCGCGGAAATCCGCTTTTTTCGTCTTTTGATCATAACTCGCTTCAGAGTGAACGATTTTCAAATTTGAAGACAGTTTTGGAATCAGCATTGATCCCTCTTACGTGGCTTACTCTGAAACAATGCATATAGGGTTGACAAAATCAATCGAGTTGGTGAGTATGAGCTGCTGAAATGTGTGACTGGGTCTACTCTAGTTTATTCGAATATTCGGTTCAGCTTTTCTTTTCATTTTACAATTTGTATTTTTTTATATTTTCAATTCTTTGAAAATTTATTCTCCATCTTCCTCTAGGTATTATTTATTAGCTATTCATTCAGTTATTTGCCTGAAACTTTTTGGTTCTTAAATATTTCGGTTTTTCTATGTGTATTTAACACTTATTTCAATTTGCTTTATTGGATTTTTTATACGAATTTTCACTGTAATTTGAATACTTTATAATTCGGTTTGATTACTATAACTATCGCTTTATCTGGAAAATGATTTCAATAACAACGATAAAATATTATTCGGATATGAATCGTTTCAACTTTGACTTCAGACGAACAATTTATAACACTGAAAACTTTTAGAGTCTTTGATGTAGGAGCAAATTCAAGTTTCAATTGTTTGTGTCAATATTAACAATTTCTTGGAGTTATTATTTTCAAAATGCGAAATTACCATTCGTCGCCCTGATTTCTAGAATTTTTTCAAGTTTGTGAAAACAGTTATTTTTTGAAGTAGTTATGAAATATTTCACCCTTCCACGAAGTTGAAATTCTTCAGAATCTATGAAACTTCAACCTGAAAACATTACCACTCGATTCTTGTCGTATTGTGAATTTCGAAACTGTCTTCATACCTGGGAAACAGTCAAGATTTTCCGATCCTGCCTGGTTTTGGATGAACTCCGCGCTGGCAGTGGTCCCCTTAGCTGCCTGCGCCTCCACTACTTTCACTCTATCTATCTGTTCCTCTCGACGGTCTAATGCACTCCTCGCTAGAAGACAGTCCCGGAAAGGGATTGAATTTGAGCAGCGAAGATGGGCTAGAAAGACAGTGGTGGAAGGTGGGGTCGTCGGAAAACCAATGTTTCGAAAGCATAATGGGTGGCTTCTGCAATGTTGGTGTATGGGGACGAGATAAAAGTAGTTGACGGTGTGGGGGCTGTTTTTCGGACAGCCTCGGAGGCTTCAGAAAATAAAGTTTAACTTTGTGGGTGGCCAACATCATACGCGCATTTAGAGAAAATCGGAGCAGGAACTAGCTCTATGGGTTGTCCTTTCCTGGGATTCCAGTCCCGTTCTCGAACTGTGCTATCGGTGAGTGAATCCTTAGTCGCAGACCATCCAGAAACCGACGCGCGCGGCCGCGGCGCATCACCGCACTGATGACTCCACCAAGCAAAAGGTGTGACTCAACCAACTAACTGCTCTTCGACAATTGCGGTCAGGAATTATTGAATACAAGGAGAAGGGTCGGAATATGGAATTTTCATTTTCTCAATTTCATAAAAATCACCCGCGAGCATTGCACCCACACGGATAAATGCTTTCTTTTCTGAACCCTCAGAGGCTGTCCGAAAAACAGCCCCCCATACCGTCAACTACTTTTATCTCGTCCCCATACACCAACATTGCAGAAGCCACCCATTATGCTTTCGGAACATTGGTTTTCCGACGACCGCACCTTCCACCGCTGTCTTTCCAGCCCATCTTCGCTGCTCAAATTAAATCCCTTTCCGGGACTGTCTTCGAGCGAGGAGTGCGTTAGACCGTCGAGAGGAACAGGTAGATAGAGTGAAAGTAGTTGAGGCGCAGGCAGCTAAGGGGACCATTGCCAGCGCGGAGTTCATCCAAAACCAGGCAGGATCAGTAAATTTTGACTGTTTCCCAGGTATGGAGACATTTTCGAAATTCACAATACGACAAGAATCGAGTGGTAATGTTTTCAGGTTGAAGTTTCATAGATTCTGAAGAACTTCAACTTCGTGGAAGGGTGAAATATGTCATAACTACAGTTCACCTCCGCACTGCCGTTCAGTCCGCAAAGTGCACGCTGATTGCGAAATCGTGGTGCGGCGCGGTTGCAAGTATCCTCAGACAGAGATGTGGGATCACCCGAGCGCTTTTTGCCTTTGGTGCCCGGATGATCCCACCCCAGTGCGGAGGTGAACTGTACTTCAAAAAATAACTGTTTTCACAAACTTGAAAAAATTCTAGAAATCAGGGCGACAAATGGTAATTTCGGATTTTGAAAATGATAACTCCAAGAAATTTTTAATATTGACACAAACAATTGAAACTTGAATTTGCTCCTACATCGAAGACTCTAAAAGTTTTCAGTGTTATGAGTTGTTCGTCTGAAGTCAAAGTTGAAACGATTCATATCCGAATAATATTTTATCGTTGTTATTGAAATCATTTTCCAGATAAAGCGATAGTTATAGTAATCAAACTGAATTATGAAGTATTCAAATTACAGTGAAAATTCGTATAAAAAATCCAATAAAGCAAATTGGAACAAGTATTAAATACAAATAGAAAAGCCAAAATATTTAAGAACCAAAAAGTTTCAAGCAAATAACTGAATGAATAGCTAACAAATAATACCTAAAAGAATAGTGAGATTAAATTTTTAAAGATTTGAAAATATAAAAAAATACAAATTGTATAATGAAAAGAAAAACTGGACCGAATATTCGAATAAACTAGAGTAGACCCAGTCACACATTTCAGCAGCTCATACTCACCCACTCGATTGATTGTGTCAACCCTATATGCATTGTTTCAGAGTAAGCCACGTATCAATCAAAAAGAAAGAGGGATCAATGCTGATTCCAAAACTGTCTTCAAATTTGAAAATCGTTCACTTTGAAGCGAGTTATGATCAAAAGACGAAAAAAGCGAATTTCCGCGCTTTTTTCGCCTTTTTGCCAAAACTTAGGGTGGGTATTGTACTTTGCGCTAAAATAGGGCCACGTTTCCTGGCGTTGCTTCTGACCGTGGCTCGTTTGACTTATTTGACGATGTTTTAAAAAAACCATCTCCAGGATGTTGTAGTTGAAGATAGTCCTGTGTGTCAGTAATCCGTGTTTTGAATTTCCTAAATACATAAGATATTCACAGGAAGTTTCCAAAAGTGGGTCTTTTCATAGCTTTGCGAAGAGAAAAGGGTACACGATTGGCAACTTCAAGAGTGTTCAGAAAGGTGTCTTGGATTAAGCCCGAAACTTTTCCGGGGCTTGTTTTGTGTGCCGATTACGGATCTGTAGCCATCGTCAATTTTTCAAAAATTTCAACTGATTTGGTTTGAGGATTTGAAATGGGGGAAATTTTGATTTCCATGACGATTTCGAGATTGCTACGATGAAATCGCCTTAAAACTTCCACATTGGGCTGCCTGACGCGAATCTGTAATCGATTTATCGGCTTTCCTTGAATTACGGTGTGTAACGGTCCGTATGCGGTACTTTGGTCAAAGTCAAATTTTGACTCAAAATTTCTCTGTGGGTGCTATTTGGAACCCCGAACCCGAGCTTGAGGTTAATTTTTCGAAATATTAAGGCAGGTTACGCCAGCCAAACTTGGTTACCCTACAGTAACGTACAGTAGCCTTGAGTCTAGCAACAAACAGACCCAAGATTCGCGTCGTGCACCCTAAATATCCTCCAGCTGGAAGTTTTTAGACGAATCCGAAAATTTTCTCCGAACAACCAGAAAAATTCCCTGATTTCCCTTACCCTTTCTCAAAGCAAATAAAATGCATTTTTTTTGAATCCCCAGAGGCATTTTGAGAATTTCATGAATGGATCATTTATGTCCTGCCAGTCCAAGCTCAGCGGCGAAACTTGATATTTCTACATAATTGTGAAGTAAACCCACCCTATATAGCACCTGCCAAAATCGAACTCTCAATTCCTCCGAATAAGCGAGATATAAGAAGAAGCCTCCCTGGAGCGCCCACATCCGGAAGCCACTTTAGCACGCCCGTTTCACGATCTTTGGAGCTCAATAGTTGCGAGATGAGTGACGGTTTCTCATCGAAAGCCCAGTTCTTCCCTTCATTTTCTCCCTATATCTTTATTCTAGTAGTCTCGCATACATCAGCTGCAAAAAAGAGGAGTTACAAGCCTCGGACAACTCGTCCACCAAGCTTCCGTTGCTCTTAATTCGAAGGACCTTAACTCCGTTCCCAGAGGGTCTTGTACTACAATTTAAGAGACATCATTGGAATCAGTGTGGGACCGTTTTCAAGACAGGATGGAAAAGAGAAAAACGAAGTTTAACTGTTCCTTTAACGGTATGCACCTCCTTGGACCAATTATTCGCCATTATCACAATCTCGAGTTTTGATTTGTTCACGTCGGTGGAGGAAGGGTGGCGGAATGAGTTCATTACGCGTTTCGGCGACATTCTGTTTTCAGCTTTAGCTGTTCTTTTGTCATTTCTTTCTTGTTTTCTGTCGTTCTTTCGGAACCGGGAGCCGAGGTTATTTGTAGCGCTTTATTTTACTGCAAAAAGCCACCAAAAACGACAAAAACCGTGTTCATGGCGTGGGTGCGCAGTGTGGATACGCAGTTTCTTGAAGGCAGTGGTCACGATGAAAAATTGAAAAAAAAACTACAAAAATCAGCTTAGGTCGAAAACAGCCGAAAACCTATGAAGGTAGCGCAGTGAAAAACGGGCTAGAATTAGAGCTTCGAATGCCCAAATATGGTAGTTCGTGCACACGTGCACAGCGCCGCAAAAAAAGATTGCAGTCTCATGCCGAGAACTCAAAAATCATAGAACGTTGAGATGAAGAAATAAATGCAAATTAACCTAATAAAAACAATCGAACAATGAAAGCAAGCACTTTACTCAAAGCTTTTGACTAGAAGAGTCAATGTACATTGATTGAAATCTAAATTCAAGACAGCTGATGTTCTTGATATTAAAGATCATCGATGCTGATGATGTGGAGTGGGCTCGCCCAACATCATAGGACAAGAAAGTTCAGGCTTGAAATTGGGCGCGAAACAGCGGATTTTTCGCGAATTTTTCGTATAGGTCCTTCTTCTCTAAACCCAGAAAAGGGTCTAGAGAGGAATAGAAGACAAGCATATTTGATCGCGACCACAGCCTTTAAGTGTTAAGAGATCCCGTGCGGCTATGAACTTAGTCTTGTGAGGACTCATTCCCATTCAGAGGTATAATCTTGCGAGACATGTTGGCCATTTTAACGGTCATGGAATGCAGTATACGCTGTTTATCTTGAATTGCACAAAACACGGTCCGCCAACAGTCCTCTAATTAACCCGCTAGTACCGTAGTGTACGTCCACGACGCGTTCTCGGCAGACCCGGGTGTGCACCCGGTGTGCAGAGCAACCGATTCGTCAATGCCGTCACTCCGCCACCCACCCTGCCACCCGGGTCTGCCGAGAACGCGTCGTGGACGTACACTACG
Organism: Aplectana chamaeleonis; assembly: GCA_029168955.1. Classification (NCBI taxonomy): domain Eukaryota; kingdom Metazoa; phylum Nematoda; class Chromadorea; order Rhabditida; family Cosmocercidae; genus Aplectana; species Aplectana chamaeleonis. The sequence continues at coordinate 3,511,933 of JAPDOI010000013.1, read as the reverse complement.
GTATTAGCGGGCCAATTAGAGGACTATTGGCGGACCTTGTTTTGTGCAATTAAAGATAAACAGAGTATACAAAAATCTGCTATGATTAGATCATAATAACGTATGTGGTCACTCACTGTTCGGCAAATGTACCGATAAACGCAACATTGGTAGAAACATTTTAATCCAACGAAACTGATTTATGTAAACTACTGAACCAGATTTTTTTGAGGAAGTCAACGGTAGTTATCCTTTGATTCGGAATGATATTTTCCCCGTGGGTCGCGTGTGCTTGCGCGCGGGTCGATCCACACATTTCTTGCGGCGCACTCGACGGAGCGCAGACTGCTGCGTTGTCCACAGTTGGCCCCCACTAAATGCATGTATGTAGTTCGGATAGCGCTGCTTATGCACCCAAATTGAAATGCAATATCCAGAAGGTTTGCGGCTACTTACGAATTCTGTAATCATCACTTTCATATGATTTTCTCGCTTTTTTTTGCAGACAAAGTCGAGTTCAGAGTGTGAAGCAAGGATCCGTGCAATCATATGACTCTTATCATAAGGACTGAAGAACACTGCACCGAACACAAAAAGATTTATCGCTGACACCACTCAATCAGACTTTGTGACCTCAATAAAAGACGCTCTGTGCCTTGACGACCGCCGCGGCAGCTTCCTCCTGCGTTTTATGGAAGCTTCTTCTGATTCTTCTTAACCTCATTACTGAAGAAGCACTTCAGTAGTCAATAGTAAATATGAGACCGAACCTAATATTCTATAGACTTTCTCAATCATTTGCTAATCCAATAATTGTTGTGATGTATAGTTTCCGTTTTCGATTTAGTCTGACGCATGGACCACGTAGCTGGCCCTGCGGGTTTGGCGGCCTAACTGGAGAATGGGCTTTCGATTCGCGTGGGGTGATCTACCGTCGCAGCTCCGTCCATTCATCAGACCCTAATTATTGCGAGGACTCTATGTAGCTGAACTTTTCCTGACAAGAGCTCGACAACCGCTTTGTAGCTTTCAATAATCAGTGCGTCCCAGGAATGTGATGTAACGTCGCCATGGATCCTAAAGAGACTTCGCGTTCACTGTTGAAGGTTGGCGCAAACTAATTCCTGAAAAGACAACCGTAAACCGTAGGGCGCTAGACGTACTTTTCAACGCCAGCGCAGCGCGCAACGCGCGGGCATGTCGTAGGAGTGTGAATGGTCTGACGCCAAAAACGAGTGACCCCACTACGCCATGGTGGCTATGGTCTTAAGGACTTTCTATTATGCCGATTATTAATCCATCATCAATTCCATTTCATTCCATAATAATAAATTCTAGTACTAGTTTCTGCTGTCATGATAGTTAACGCGCAACGAAGTTATGGCCCATTTCAATCCGCTCTGGTGTAGCGCCTCCCCCGGAATACTCATATTCTCTGCAAGCACGTCACTCCTGTGACGCGCAAAGAAAGTATTCATACTTCAACATCACGCCCGTCCGTGATGCGCGTAAAGCGCTGGCGTATAGGAGTATTAATAGCGTCTTACATATGTATCTGGCTGGTAGGCTAGAGAAGGCGAACCGGCCACGAACTGGCCACAAACCTCAGAAGAGGAGAGAAGCTTCATTAACTTTCTATGTGTTGTGTTTCCCTCTTTGTGCCTGATCTCGCCCCTACTTTGAAGTGTCTTGAGACGAGAAAGACACCACATTATAGTTCTTACAAGCATGTCCAGCATTTTTTCTCCGTTCAGATGTGACTCATAACTCCTGGTTGGAAATTACAGTTTAGCGCAGTGTTAAAAGAACATGGTGCGGTTGCGGTCACGCACTAAAACTACGGTGAAAAACCTGGCTCTGTGCCGGATTTTATTATCGATCGACAGCACAGCTGATTTTCTGGGTGAGTTACAGGTTTTCTGTTTTTTATTGTTTGTGTCGGAATTATTTTTGTTTCTGACTTGTACGGTCTTCAAAGCAACAACCAGAAACAATCGTGAAAAAAGAGAAAAACCGTAATCCACTCAGAAAATTAGCTGGACTGTCGATCGATAGCGAAAACTGGCAAAGATCCCTGTTCTCCACCGTAGTTTTAGTGTGTGACCGCAACCGCACCATGTCCTTTTAATATCCGGTAAACTGTATGTACCCTCTAGTTCCGGGCCTGATTTAGTGTGTGCAATTGCGGACTTGCGTCGTGAGGTACGAGCTTCCTCGCCCGCCCCTCATCAGCTGATCGTGTGCGTTTTTTCTAAATTTTCAAGATTTTTCCTAGTTCTTTGATCGTACGAAAGCGATGCGTTGCGCCCCCACGACGCAAGTTTGCAATTGCACACACTAAATAAAGCTCGGAACCAGAGGGTAGCTAATCTAGTCGTGGGCACTCCATTCAAGCCTCATTTTAGGGCTAAATAAAGTCTGTGATTCCTGGAGTGTTTTACCTATCGAAAACAACTGAGGAATAGACCCTTCATGCGAAGTTGTATCAAACTAGCGGATTCTCCAGATGTTTTGAAGCAAATATTCGTTAAAGGCACAGTACACTATCAGACATGAATTCTGTGATATTTATTTTATTGTGTAGTAGACCCTTCCTATATAACACGTGCCAAGTGCGAGATATTAATTCCTCCAAATAAGCGAGATATAAGCGACCACCACAGGCCCGAACTCCTTCGCTCACCACCACGGGCCACACCCCCTATCAGATTTCCGAACTCGATAACGGCTAGATGAATGGATGAATTCTCAATAAGTCGTCGTTCTTCAGTCCACTGCCGGACTGTCTTCATCTCCTGGCTCGCTCTCGTCCAATGATTGCGAATGAAGAGAAATACATGCCTGAGACAACTCGTCCACATATTTTTCAACCTCAGAAAATAGGCATTTTTGAAAACTCATGACTCCGCTTGTAGGAAGTCTTGAGCGGTTTGAAAAACACCATTGTGATCAGCGTGTGATTGTCTCCAAAATAGGCAAAAAAACTAAGGAATAATTTCTTGGGTGTCCTGTGCCTTTAAGGGACGTGCACAAGTGCTCACAAGCACGCTTTGCTCACAAACATTTGATTCTGCGAATCCCTCTACCTCGAAACATTCAACGTTTTTGTTCGTGTTCGAACACTTTCTTCCCCCCCCCATGACCTTATTCACAGCAACTATTTCAATGTTCATATTGGATTAGTGACGACTTATACATTACTTCAGCTTCCCAGTGCAACCGAGCAAACAACAAGAACATCACATGTTTATCCTTTGTCTAATTAATCTTCAAGAGCTAGATGTTGTGTTCGTCACGTTGAGTGTAATTCTATACAGTCTTTGAAGAAATTGTGTTAAGAATGCCAAAGTGATAGGTGTCAACACCACAAATGTGAAGCATCACGGAACTTGAGTGCGTACACGACAGAACGGCTTTCTGTCTGTAACAAAATAATGACAAGAAGAAGCCCTAAACGGGGGTAATGATCTCACCTTTAGCTCTAAGGCACTGACCCACATCCAATTATTGAATTATATCTGTAAATGTGGAAGCTAAAAAAGCGTACTGCTAACGAGGCTGCGCCCTCGCCTCCAGAAGCGGCTAATATTGATCTCCCGAGCAGAATTCATGGCCCATCGCGCAGCGACCTGAGTTTGCTGCAGGAAGGTACTAGAAGCTACGGTTCCCTATCCTTCTTCACAACTCCACTTTTTTGTTCATGTTCGAGGAGCGGGAATGGAAAATACTGTATCCATGACGGCCAACCGCCCGATAATTCAAAACGGTAGTGAGTGCGGAATCGTCAATGTGATCGCGCACTCCACAGTGCGTCATTTGCCCTGCGAGCAGAGATGGTGACTGTATTGCTTCTGGGGTTATTCACCTGAAGAGATGTCAGAGCTGCAGCCAGGAATATATCCGCGAAACAGCCCGCCCTTTGCATGTGCAGATCAAAGAGCACTTGGACAGGAAGGACAAGTCGCGAGTTAGCACCGCGCTGGGCTGCAACAAGGTTAATTGCCTTGACGGGGATGATTTTGAGATGAGAGTGCAGACAGTCGCGCCGGAGGCCAGAAGAATAGCACGAGAAGCGCTCGAGGCATTCCGGGTCAATACGAGGGACCCCAAGGTCAACCGGAAAGACAAGGGTTTACATATAACGGGGAAGTTACCGCCCTACATCCTATTCTCCTTCTGACTTGAGGTACTTTCTTTTCATTATTCGGTACCCCTTCTTTTTGCTACCGTATACCTGATGTTCCACAATTTTCGAGAAAGTATGTCACTCAGCTTCATGTATCCCAGCCATTTGCCTGGAAAATTGTGTCTTGAACTTCTGTAGGGTAAGAACTACGTTTGACCGAGTAACTTGACACATATATCCAACCTTTTTCAAAATCCGAAAAGGGCGAGACCACCGAAACTTTAGTCGGCCATAAAATCATTCTACCTCGTGCCTGCTACAGTCAAATTATCATCTATTGCTCTGATGCACAGGTTTATCGAGAGTAGAACGTGGAGATTGATGACTCTCCAGATTTTCTTTAAATATTTTATAGCTTACGGGATTGAATTATGGATGAAGAAATTCGAACATCAAAGAAGGAGCCGCCAACAAGACAAGGAAAACTCACTTGTGGTCTGCTTCAGCCACGCCGCGCGATCACCCGACCGGCTTACTCTGTGGAGGATAGGCTGTACAGTCAACATGGGTCCTAGCGATACTTTGCGTTCCCCATTGAAGGTTGGCGGAAACGCGGTACACCTATGTTGTAGCGTATGGCACCGAGTTTGCGCCAGCCTTCAATAGAGAGCGCAAAGTGTCACTAGGATTTATGCCGACTCTACGCACAGTGTTGAACAAAAAGATATCATATTCTGATTCTTTGCCCATAACTTTTTCTAGAATAGCTCAGTCGCCTTGTGAATTTTTTTCACGACATAAGGGTCACACTTTCATCCCTACCACCGTATAATGCCTCGTAGTCAAGGTGGCAGGCTTTTTCGCGCCCCCTCTATCGAATTTTTCACAATCGCTACATACATACAACAACCTGCAATGTCAAGACTGGCAGAACGAGTTGTGATTTTTCAATGTATGGTACCGTTGTTTTTACTACTTTTACAATGGCGAAAACACTTGGAGCCCGAAGTGCCAATGAGGGTCTCCTAGCTGCTATTATAAATGGAAGATTGCAAGGCCGGACGCACAGACAGCTTGCGAGTCAGTTCAACATTGCAGTATCAACTGTAACCAAGCTTCTTCAGCGTGATTAAACAAAAGAGTCCCGGGAGGCCACTTGCGACCGAATCTCTTTTCTACGGAAACATACTAAGGATCTCGCGGAGCAATCCCATGTTCACTTCAACGTACATTATGCGAGAATTATCCACTCCAAACGAAATCCTTTAATACACGCGGACCATCGGGTAGATCTGCCACTCAAGGACTACGTAAGGCATTTCTGTCTGGATTTCAGTGAAGCTAATTAACTTCTCCATAACCTTTAGTCAGAGGTGAATATTTTTGGACCAATCGCAGTTTTTCAGGAACAGGAGACTGTCGAAAACAGCGAGTTCTAGCAAGCTGACTTTTATCAATCATTGAACTATGGGAAGATCTGCATTCCGAAGGTTGCGGGAAGACCTGCAGTCGGGAGAACAAGATAACTCCTGCTGTGGGAACTTCCCCTATTAGGCAGCGTCCATACGTCGCGAGAGCGGGCGTTCCCGCTGTTAAGCGCCTCTCGACGTTTCTCAACGCCGGAGCAGACCGTGTCCGCAAATCAAAGGCAGCATACACGGTCGTTAACGTTGTTGAGATAGCGATGCAAACCGAGCCGTACGGCTTGCATCATAACGCTCACGCATTTCGAAGCTTCAAAAAACGAGCCACAACTACTTTACATGAGTGGTAACCGAGTCCTACCCCTGTAATTGCCCGCCCCAGCTGTATTTCGCCTCCTCCGACCGGGAACACATTGAATAACCGATCTTGAGGGAGCAAACGATCAACGAGAGAAATAGCACAGCCAAGTGGGAGACAGAGCGAGAAATCGCCTGCCTCTATTGAGAGATCATATTTTCACGCCGTTGCCGATTCCTCCTCTCTCATGATTCAGTTGCAATAACACTGGATATTTTTGAGCCTAGAAAACGCATTTCCGATCACTTTCCTCTATTTTTTTCAGCGTAGATTTTTTTTTAGCGCTTCGGACCTCTCATAATCTGTGAAAAACACGGGAGCAAATTTTAACGTGTACGCTGCCTTTAACACAGGCGAACACCCCCCACCTCGTGTTGATTCGATTGAAAACGTTTGATCGGGTGATCTATCGCCCAAGTCGGCGCAACGGCTGATGATTTCCCAAGGTTTTCAACCTCCGTGGTGGGATGATGAAAAACAAGGGCAGTAGTTTTGCCACAGGTTTAGTGCCACCTGCTTTAGTGATGGAGCAGTAAGCTTGAAAGTTGCTGCTTGCTCCGTGGTGCTGGCGTATGCGTGCGAGAGCGAGGGCGCGCGAGAACGAGCGCCTGTGAGCGCTTAGCGAATCGTGTGCCCACGATGACCATCGATTTTGCGTAATCGCACGCTCTCGCCACGTATGGACGGAGCCTTACTCTGCTGTCGAGACTCCCCCTTCGCCTCCCCCCCCCCCCAATTCGGGGGAAGTTCCCCAGTTGTTTCGAAGGAAGTTCTGGTGCCGTTCTCGGGAATTTCCCTACGAATATCTGAGTGGGGCGGAGTGCTGAAGTGACGAAAGCAAGTTTCTGATGTCCGCAACAGATGGAGTAAAATGTATCCACCGTCCTAGAGGCAAACGATCCGGTATTAGGTACCAGTGTTTTACTGTGAAGCACGGCAGAGGTTCGTGCATGGTTTGGAGATGACTCTTGGCGAACGGGCATGGACCCTCTTGTGCGAATCGTGTGAGTGATGTACGTAAAAGAGTACATGGAGATTTCAGAAGAAGAGATGCTCCCATTTGGTCGTCGTTTGCTATCCAGTGGGCTTGTTTACCATTATGACAATGACCCGATGCATCGCTCGGAGGCTGTTTAGAGTTGGTATAAGCGCTACCGTCAAAAACACGTGGAGTGGCCAAGCTAGTATTCAGACCTCAATCTGATCGAGTACATCTGGGAAAAGCTGGCGCGTCATTTGAGTCCGAAAAGAGCGCAGAGCTCCGCTCAAATAGCTCCGCTCATAATAATCAAATATGAATCATCTTATTTCCAAATACTGTGCTCATCCGGGCCAAATTCCGGTCCGCAATCGCGTCTCAACGCTTTGCGGCCGCACTCGCTTGATTCAGTCGAGTTTCCAGCGCCAAAGCCGACTCGATGTGGGTTTTTTATACAGTTTTTTCCAATTTTGTTCACTTTGCAGTTCCTAAAACCCACCTAGAGTCAACAGAACGGCGGTTGCGGCGCTGAAAGCTCTCCCGACTCGAACGCGCGCGGCCGCAAAGTATGTCGAGACGCAATAGCGGACCGGAATTTGGCCCAGAGAAGCACAGTACAACTGTACGATCTCGTTTGAAAGGTGAGGAAAGTTTTTGTCAAGCTCCAAATGCGTGCTGTTTCGGTTTTTTTTTCACTACGGGAAATGCGTTTTTCTTCTCTCTTGAAAAATTTAGCTCTATTCTGGTTTTTTCTGTTCCTTTTACCGTTTCGGTGTTCTGTTGGAGTTTGGTTGAAAATCATTCAGTTTGAGCAAGGTTATTCGTTAAAAACCAAAATGTGATATCTTTTTGTCCAGTACTGTATGTGTAGGACTTGGCATGTGGTTTTCTCCGTGTACGCCGCCACTAATCCGCCATCGCAAGTTGATGTCTTTAATAAAAGAATGAGCGTGCTTGCGTTCTTTCTCATCAGTGTTAAAGCGATCTATGATTTTCAGATAGTTGCGATTTGTTGAGCTAATGTCAGGCCCCTAATAACACTCCCATTAGGAACTCAGCTCTACAAAGAAGTGGATAAGTTTCTCTTCACAAGCATAGCATTTAGTAATCCTGGAGATATTGCTCTGCGAGGTTCGCTGTCTTTTACGACTTTATTCGCTAATATCAAACGAACTAGATTAAAATTCTTCTAAGCGCTTTGCTAAGAGAGTTTCTTGCAATAGTATAGTATGTCCGCCTGTATTTCGAGAAGCCGTGGGGGTCATTATCGTTATTTTTACTTCACGTCAGCAATTTCATTAACCACAAAAACACCGAGGACAGTGAGGTTTTGCCCAAGTTAGATTTTATAAGAGCTGATATGAGCTAACAATAACGATAATGACTTGTAGTCTTTCGAAAAAATAAAGGAATTCTAACGACAGCTCTGACAAAGAGTTTTGTGAAAGCACTCACTTCCTTGTCAAGTCTCCAACTGAGAGACTATGTATTGCTGATCTCACATAGGCATAGTAGATCGTTTTTCAAGCGTCAGGAAATTTGAAAGTCTAATACATAAATCTCAAAGAAACTTTGTATTCCATAGAATTTATTGATTTTTACAAAAATCTGCAATAGCAGCTGTCCGCATTTGCGTAGCGGGTGTTCGTTCCGAGAAGGACAGTATATATTTCCAATCGATACGGATGATAATTATTGTGTCGCGTGGCTTGTTGCTGAGAGTATAATCCCGGCACAGTCAGGAAAATAAGAGACTTGCACCGATCAAGCTAGTCCGAAAGCGACAAAGATCGCATTTCGGTGAAAGCAATTCGAAATTATGCTATTGTCCTGATTGATTTTCATTCTTCCCTGATTTCCGTCTTCGATTTTGTCCCCATCTCGTCAGGACGTCGTCTCCAAAGAAAAGAGCTCTCTTTTCTTCTCGTATTGTTTTGATGCTTATCCCTCTTCTTGTCAATCGCTGCTATGCCGTTTTCGTTCAATTCCAAAACGGTTTTTTACGCTTGGAGCTTGATTTGAAGAAGAGCTTATTGGCTCATCTCTTCAGAAAGTTCCATCAATTCTGTCGGCTTGTATTGACCTATTCTCGTGGTTCCCCTTGAATGTCTTCTAATACTCGTGAATTTCCTCTTTTTCTTTTCTATACAACTTATCCGTATATATTGCTCATACATGGGACTCAGTCAGTTTTCTATAAATGCTTCATTACTCGTCCCTTTATCTTTGCGCCGCTGTCTATGACGACCATGGATGGGATCTCGTTTTCTGTCTCAGCTCTCCGTGTTGCTGGGTTAGGAAAATGCGACCAAAGTGTGTGTATGATATGGTGTCAACTGTGGTTGCATGTAGTCAAAAGCGACAAATTTTCGCTTACGTTTACTTGTAACGCGAATTTCCTGTGCTGATATAGTTTTCCTAAGACCATGCCATTGTAAATACTATATAGCCTTCATGTGATGTATGCCATCAATCAAGAAACACATTATTGTTGGGAGTATATTTTTATATTCTCTCAGGTGGCTTGGGTGGCAAGCGATGCCTTACATACACTGTCAAATTGTAACACCATATGATATCACAAGGTGGCTTTGTGAGTTGAACAGAAAGCTTGAGTAGGATAGTGCTATCCCTTAAAGCCAGTGTTCACGATAATCTTCGATTTTGAGATTAATCGCTAAATCGATTGTTTGGCCCCCGAGTAGAACTGAAATGACGAAGAAACCGAGAAAAACGCACCAGAAGGGCACGAAATCCTCAAGTAGCCTCTCAAGTATCAATGGAACTGTTCGTTGTGACAATGAAATCTTTTGTGGACCCGTCTTTTGCAATTCTCCATTCTGTGTTGCTCCGTTCTTTCCTTCGGGCCCTAACTATTACTATTTTGCCCAAAATATTCTTCCATTTCCGATTAGTCCCATTTATCACCGGTGACAACCACCGTGAACATGTTCATCTAAGCAGACAACTAGTCCAGGCCTGAGAGTAATGTCTCTGAAACAAGACGTTTTAGTGCGTTTCTCGCCGTTTCTTCGTGATTTTGGTAACACTTGGTTGCCAACGGATTGTTTTGAGTGCAAAACTTGGAAACGAGAATCATCGTGAACACTGCCTTTAAGGGGTCCGCAGAGTTGAAGTAGCGGCGTTGCTCGCAGCGACGAACAGCACTGGGTGATGCAATATCGATTACATTCGACGACGATGGCGACCGACGCGGCGTGGAGGGCGACGAGGGGGCACCGCAGAGTGTATTGACGCCGCGACGGCCCTACATCACTGCCAGCGAGAGGCAACCGACGCCGCGTCGATAATGTTTCGAAACATTTCTGTCGCCGCGTCAAGGCTGACGCTCGGCGACCACTCGCCGGTCTCTGCAACTCTGCAGACCCCTTTAGGCCGGCAAAACACTTCGAGCGACTAGCGATCCAATGTTTTCCATCAATATCGACTGAAAATCGATATGCCTGATGTGCACTGTCGCTGTCGCTGGTCGCGGGAAGAATGATCCCGGCCTTAGCCTCGTTCTCGTTCGCAATCACTACGCAATTCAAGAGATTGCAAAATGTTCATTGAGTTCAAAGCGTATCAAAATCTTTCCAAAAATGGGATTTCCAAAAGTTTGAAACTTCCTCTAGGTGTAATTTCCGCTCCTACGGCCTTCTTCAGACCTGAAATTGATGCATAACGCTATGGAAAAGTAGCGCACAGTTATGACGAACAGTCCTGTCTTATCCTTCTGGCCACGATAGTGGTTTTACACCGCGTTAATACTCTGCGCTGTTATATTTTTATCATTCCATCAAACTACAGTAACCATGACAGGCTATTTAAGCAGGCAAAGAGTTGCAGTACATGGCGTTTAATTTCGGATGACATGCGCCTTGTCCCGATGAACTCCATGATTTTTCTTTCTAACAAGTTGTTCAACAACTTATACTGCACTAAATGAAAGTCGATCTCAGAAATTTCAGATTAAGTTACATGCGAATTGAGGACTCTGAACATGTTATTCGCGACTTGTTTATAGAACTTTAAGTTACATATGACCTTCCACATACTCAGAAGCAGAGAGCACACTTCCCGCAGTACCACTAGCCGACGTCCCGTAACCCCTCCTGCGGAAGGCCAAAAGATCGGTCGCGGGCAGCCGGCAGCGCCGTTTCGTTGACTGCCCGTACACGGTTAACAAGTAATCTGTGGCCCTTCTGCCACCGCCTTACGGCTAATCTGATGACTTATAGAAGACAATCCAAGGGTTGTGTGCGGCACATTGAAAAATCGCTCTTTAAAGGCACAGTCCAACCTCAGAATCATTTTTCTGTTTTTCTGCCTATTTTGAAACCGGTCACACGCTGATTCCATTGATTTCTCTGGAATCGCACAAGACCCCCTAGAAACGAGGCGATGGCCCCTCAAAAGTTGTGCTACGGAAGCATGGTGGACGAGTTGTCCGAGGCTCGTAACTTTCGTCATTTGCAACCGATGTTTGCGAACCGACTTGAGTAAATAGAGAGGCTGAGATTGAAGGGAAGAACGGGGTTACTGGTCGGAAACCATCGCACATTTCGCCGCTGTTGAGCTCGAAAAACCGTAAAAGGGGCGTGCCAAAGTGGTATGGGCACCCCAGGGTGGCTTCCCCCTATATCTCGCTTATTCGAAGGAATTGAGAGCTCGCATTTGGCAAGGGCTATATAGGGTGGGTCTACTTCACGATTATGTGGAAATCTCAGATTTCATCCCTGAGCTTGGACTGTGTCTTTAAGCAGACGCCTGTTGGAACAAAATTTCAAAAACTACGCTTCCGGGGACTTCATCTTGAACTGCTCTTGACAAGTAAGGAGTGAGCTTCTACGGAGAAGCTACATTCCTACACTCACTATTTCTTGCAGTATTCCCATTCGCGGATGCCATTAACGGACAGCGGCTCTCCTGCCGAAAACCAGCGTCGCACACAACGAGGGTTTTGAAAAGAGTCTCAACACAGCGTTCTCTGAACGGCAATCGTTCATTGGCTCCACTCTAGTGGGTGGTGCAATGGCCATATCAAAATGGGAATCGATGAGTGAGTGTTCGATGACCCCCAGGAATAGCCGACTGCCCGCCTACACTCCGCGGGAAGACGGAAAAGTTCCTCCGCGGCGCGGGAAATGGGGCGCTGCGCCACGCCCACGAAATTGGGGCCAAGCGAAGTCAACTAGCCCCACTTGGCCGGTTGGAAGTGGGCTGTTTTTACCTGAGTAGAAAGTGTGTTGCACGGTGCGAGTTGACTCACAGTCAGCATGGATCCTAGTGATACTCTGCGTTCCCCCATTGGAGTTTGGCTCAAATTCGTTGCACGTATATCATAGCATACATATGGCACCGAGTTTGCGCCAACCTTTGATAGGGAACGCAAAGTATTACTAGGATCCATACCGACATAAAGTCTAAAATGCAGTTGTGCTGAGCATTCACTCACAGTCAACTCTCTCTCTCTAATGTGAGGCAAATCCTCAAAACCAACTTGGTAAGTTTTCACCTATCGGCATGTATTGTAAAGCTGGACTTTCTCACTCTATACAAATTCCTGTAGTACTCCTTCGAGAAGCTACACTGAAAAAATTGAAGCCGTCCCCACTCCTTCCCCACCCTTTTTCTGCTTTCTGTTAGAAAACTGATTGGTGTACACATAGCAATATTTGAGCAACTTCAGTTTTTTATTATTGACAGCCTGCGGCATTCTTATTATACGCATTTAGTTTGATTGCTTACTTCTACCATGTGAGAAAACTGGCAGCACACATAAAGTTTCAAGGAGCTTAGAGATCTCACATACATTCTCGTAAACAAGAAAACCAATAAAAATACTAATGGTTTTATGCGATGACGACCAAAAAACAGCGGCCCATTGGTGCTGATTGAACATCTTCGGGGGTTGGTGGTGGACAGCTACTACTCTGGCATTCGCTAGCGTGTAGCCCTACACAAACTCGCTTGTTGCCCAGTGACACCTTGGCAACAAGTCATTTTTCTGGGGCGCGAAATGGAAAAAGTGGGGCGATTGTGAGCATTTGTGCCCACAAAACCACTTTTACCCCCACTAAATCACTAGTCGCCCTGCGAAATCACTTGTTGCCCCGAAAGAGCAGCTGCTGACCCTAAAATCACTTGTTGCCCCGTAAAACCACTTGTTGGCCCCCAAAACCACTTGTTGCTCGGAATCATCATTTGATCGTTCGGACCCCACTGCGTTGTTTATTAACGGATTCCGTCTACCCTCTAGACACCTTGTACTCCTCAAACCCTTCTTCTTCTTCTTCCCCCTCTTCCTCCTCATCTTCCTCTTTCTCCTCATCTTCCTCTTTCTCCTGTTCTTCCTCTTCCTTCTCTTCTTCCTCTTCCTCCTCTTCTTCCTCTTCCTCCTCTTCTTCCTCTTCCTCCCCTTCTTCTTCTTCCTCTTCTTCCTCCTCTTCCTCCTCTTCTTCCTCATCTTCTTCTTGGTCTTCTTCTTGTTCTTCTTCTTTTTCTTCTTCTTCTTCTTCTTCTTCTTCTTCGTCTTCTTCGTCTTCTTCTTCTTCTTCTTCTTCTTCTTCTTCTTCTTCTTCTTCTTCTTCTTCTTCTTCTTCCTCTTCTTCCTCTTCTTCCTCTTCCTCGTCTTCCTCGTCTTCTTCCTATTCTTCCTCTTCTACCTCGCCGCTTGTGAGTGTGGCTCAAAGGCAGTGGTCGCGATGAAAAGCGTTATCTACAAAACTATAAAAATCTGCCTAGATTGAAAACAGCTGAAAAACTATGAAGGTAGCGCGGTGAAAAACGGGCTAGAATCAGAGTTTCTAGGGCCCAAAGATGCTAATTCGTGCACACGTGCACACCGCTGCAAAAAAAAAATCGTCGCCTCATGCCGAGCTGTCAAAAATCATCGACATTCAGAGGAGGTATGTAGAGATAAATGCAAATCTACGTAATGAAAAGAGTTTACCAATGAAAGCAACCACCTAAGGCAATGTTTTTGACTAGATGAGTCCGAAGGATGATGTTCATTGATTGAAATCCAATTTCAAGCCAGCTGATGTTCTTGATATCAGAGATCATCGCTGCCGATGATGTGGAGAGGGCTCGTCCACCATCAAAAGACAAGAAAGTTTAGGCTTCAAATATGGCCCAAATCTTTAGCTCTCTTCGGTGTGGTTTTAGGCAGATGCGAAGACCATAATCGGTTTTACACCAAAAACGGTTCTAGAGAGTTATATTTCTCCCAAAATAGTTAGGCTAACTAAAAGTAGCTCCCTTAAGAGCCTCACTAGACATGAGCTTATAGAAGAAAGTGGAAAATGGAGGAAGATTGAGGTGATGATCAGGAGAGAAAGACAACAAGCGGGCGCACGCGACGCGACCGCACTTGCCACCGCCCAGGCCTCCTCCGTGCCGGCGCTAGCTGGGGCGAGACAATCCACACAATGCTCACAAAGATTTTGTGGGCATTGCCCACAATCTTTTTTGTGGGCACTGGAATCTCGCCGGCGCGATTATGTGGAACGTCTAGCGCCGACGAAAAAGGACGCGAAATTGGCCACGCCCTCCGGGGCAACACGCGAGCGAATGCCAGAGTAGCCGTATCGGAGGCATGCAGTACTTTGCGGCATACCGACCACGCCACCGTATAGGAGGAGTTTTGTCGAGTCTGACGCTAGATTCAACCAAAACCAGTGAAGTAGACGCTTTTCCTGCGAGTTCTCCAGTGGATACGGCTCCTTTTATGTCTACTGCAAAAACTCGATTTGTCTGGTGCCTCATGAACAGTTCTTTGCGTTAGGCCTAATTTAGAGTTCCATCGCGGCACGATGAGATGTTTTCTGTGGGCATCGATCGATTACGCGCCGCTCGTCGATTCTCATACGAGTCATGAAAGCGCGCTGCGGTGGAACACTAAAAACCTTCTCACCTATTGAATGCTGGCGCAAACTCGGTGCCATATGCTAGGTTCACCAAGTTAGCGCCAACCTTCATTGGGGAAAGCAAAGAATCATTAGGATCCATGCCGACTGTAATTATTTTCTGTTTATCTCAATTTGCAGAAAACATGGTCCGCTACCGGCGCACTATGCACCGTAGTGAACGTCCATGACCATATTTTGCGTAATTCGAGATTAACGGAGTATATGTATGTTCCATCGCTTAAAATGAGGTGGAGGTGTGTGCCAGCGGGGAAGCGCTCAATCGAAATTCTGTACCCGTCCGTGTTTTTGTGTTCAGTCGCCCCTAACTTCCTCTTCGCCATAGGGCACTAACCAGGCATCTGAAAAAAAATCCTGTCCGTGGGACGTTGGACTGTTTTGCTGCTTTGAAAATTTACTTAGACTTCTAGATCTACTGCTGAGTCGACAACAGTTCAAAAGAAAGGTGTCAAGACTGCAAAAAAAACTCTCCAAGTTATTACAGCCTCGAGATAGGCTCCATTTTTCAAATTCAAGCGACCACAAATGAAAGACCGTCGTCCACGCTTTCAACTCCAGTCTGCGATTTCTTCACGGAGCGTCGTTGAATTCGCGTGCTTATCTAGTGCTGCGGAAACCCCTAAATCTTTTCTAAAAGATGAGAATGACGGTAATGTATGGCCCCTTTGTCAAGTTTAGCCAAGGAAACTAATGCGGCGCGATCATTGCGGCGGGCCGTGCGGCGTCCGCGACACCACCGGCCGGTGCGGTTTCGATTCTGAGAGACGATATGCCTCCGCAACCCCGTGCATTCACTAAATTCCACGAATACACTCTATCAGGCAGAACATAGAATTAGCTGCAGTATACGCGTCCTCTTCCGCTCCGAGTGCAAGCATGGCGCAAGCGATTTCGGGACACCCACTTGTGATAGGAAATTCAATAGTTTTCACAACACCCAAGAACCTTATTTGTGAGTGATTTAGCTTAGGGTTAAGGGTAAGTTTCACTTGGTATCTCCGCACTGTCAGAGATCTCTACCTTCATCTCGCCCTTCCGGTTAGTCGTGTATGGATACGGCCCTCGGCAGGAGAGAACTTAGAGAGATTTAATAAACGGAAGAAATTGTCCTGGCGTCAGACCCCATTTATTCATTTTACGACGATTTCTATAGAGAAAAAGAATTTTCATCTATAGAGAAAAAGAATTTTCAGGTTCCCAGTGATATTTTCAGAACTTCAGTCGGTCACCCCAACTCGTCGAGGTTTTTTGTCACCCTGAATATTACTGCTGTCCGTCGTCATTGTCCTTTCTAGAGTTGAACGACTTTTACTCATCATGCAGTTATTATCGTATCCCATTTATCTTTCTCAGTTCGAAATGTCATGCATTTCCCAGAAGCTTTTTATAATGTGCTTCTATAAATAGGATTGGCAAGGAGTAATGGCCGAAAACAGTCAATGCAATCACTGAGAACAAAGAATGTATTTAGTGAATGACGTCTTTAGTTTCTGTGCCAATTGTTTTTTGCATAATTGTTTATCCTGAGGGTGTGCGTATATAGCATTTCCCAACACTGCACAGTGTGGTGCAGTTCTTCAAGGGTGCCTGACTAAGGCTTCAATTATGGATGAAGCGTGCATTCAAATTGCTATTTACTTTCTTCACCTAACTGAAGAAATCATCAATTTGTGCCAAAATCGTGCCTTCAAATCGCCTCCTCGGCTCATCTGCAGCTGTACAGAACGGCAGATTTAGTTTTCTGATTTTCTAAAATTTTTGTTACGCAAGTCTTTCTCTAGGAGCTTTTCATGTTGAAAGGCTCGGTTCGTGAAATTTAAGTGTGGTCGGTTGTGGTCACCAACGTCGACGCAGCTGGATCACAGCCCCGCGTTGACCTTCAATCATCAGCGATGGTTTTCCATTGAGGCAACGTTCATACCTTGCGAGGGCGCGCGATTACGCAAAATCGATATTCATCGACGGCCCACGCTCTCGAGCGCTTACGCCCCCTCTCGCTTACTTACGCTAATTTCAGGAGAAAAGCAGCCACTTTTAAACATAGCTTCGTTGGAGTGGAGACAGTGGTCCGAGAGGTGAAGGTTGTTGGATGGGTTGACGGTATACTGAGTATCCAAATCACTCCTTTTCGGATATCCGAGGTTCAATAATCCGATATCCGAAAATTTGAAAAAACGCATTATCTGAATTGAAACCATATCCGAAAAATTAAGAATCGGCATTATCTGAATCGGACCATTATCCGAAAGGTCAATAATTCGGATAAAATCGGATAAATTTGGATGAAATTGCGCTTGGCCATGCCCATTTTTCCGTACCGCCTGCTGTTCAGGTTATCAAACTGGGGGTCTCCCTCTCCTTCCGAAATCGGAGAAGTCGTTGCAGCGCGGAAAAATGAACGTGGTCAAATGAGATGACCAAGTGGCTAGTTATTCAGTGTAGAAGTTTTTTTGTATAGTTGCTCTGCATACTTTTTACAAGATAGTTTTCCTGAACCGAAACTGTGTATAGATTATATCGTAGTACGAAGATATATTCGCACCGAAGATTTGTTTTCACTTTTTTATTAATATGCATAGATGGGGGGGTGTATAGAAGTCTGTTGGTACCTGCTCGTTGGTGCCCCTGCTTCTACTGAACACAGCAGACGTTTGAGTGTACACAGGGAACGTTCGAGCGATATAGCGTGCACAACTATATCGCGAAAGTATCCCGCACATTGCATAAAGGTGTCGCCGTCCGGCACACTAAGGCCTCTGGTCCATAACACCTTAGGATCCGTACCTAGGGAGTCATGGAGTCTTTGGCCACAAGCCACAATTTCGCCACCCTGAACTGTCGATCGCTGTCGAGTGATATCCAAAAACTGCGCTATCCAGACTTCTGAGCTATTTCCATGCACCGTTTGCTGCTTTGCAGGAAACCCGCCTCAAGGATAGACCCGTCATCAGCGTCGGAGAGTACACCATCTACTGCGGTAACGCTGACGATAGGAGAGTGGGAGGCTGTGCAATAGCTGCAAGGAAGGATTTCAATGGTATGGTCAAGGAGTTCGGCTCAACGTCGTGTCGGAATGCATTCGTACGACTGCGGGATCACAGAGGATTCAATCTGTGGATAGTGAGTGCTCATGCGCCCACTGAAACCGCCGAAGACAATTCGAAGGATGCGTTTTATGAGGAACTCAATACGTTGCTGGCCAGGATACCTTGTCAACATGCTGTTGTCGTGGGGATTGACGCAAATGCGAAGATGGGACTTGATCAGGAATCCGAAGTACTCGGTAAATGGTTCTACCCAGTGGAGCAAACATCGGACAATGGCTACCGCCTTGTCGACTTTTGTGAACGCAGTGGTCTGATTATTGCATCGACATTCAAGAGGAATCATCGCCGCCATCAGCTTACGTGGCAGGGACCAACCCGGCTATCTCCAGAAGAGCAGCGGAAGCGGAAGATGACAACTTTGAAACTACAGCTTGACTATGTCCTGACGAGGAATACTCCAGTATCGGACATTCGAAGATCTAGAGCTGTGTGGGATGTCGCATTCGATTCGGATTACCGTCCTGTTCTGTTGAACTTCGCTGCGAGGATTCATAAGAGGAAGCGAGGGGCTCAGCCTCTCCAGAGGATTGACATGACAAGTCTCAGAGATGAAGAGTGCAGAAGGAATTTCCGACAACGCGTTTCTATTCACATCGGAGTACGGACTAAGAAGAAACTTTGCGACGCGGATTCTTTTGTCAAATGCATCCAGGACGCTTCGAAAGAGGCACTCCCGGTTGTACAGCCTAAGAAGAAGTTCGACTACGTCTCAGAAGAAACAACATCTACCTACAACAGAGTATGTGCTCTCCGAACTGCAGGAAACTTCGTGGAGGAGAAGCGTCTGAGGAGGAAGTTGCGTCGGCAGCTTCAAAGTGACCGCGAACGAGAGTGGACGTGTAGAGCTTAGGAGTTCGAGAAGGCTTGGGAGGAGAAGAATCCGAGGAAAGCCTACACGTTGCTGCGACAGTATAGCGGGAAGATGAAGAGATGTTCTCCTGTCTTGAACACTACCAATGGAGTTGCAGTTGGTGATGCGACGCTGCCAATATGGAAGGATTACTTCAGTTCACTACTGAATCGTCCAGCGCCATCAGTACCTGAGCTCCCGCATGTTCAGAGAGCACATTACGATGTCAGTGAGGAACCGCCGACTGAGTCTGAAGTTTTGGATTGTGTCCGGAAAATGAAGAATGGAAAGGCAGGTGGAGATGACAACATCACTGCTGAAATGCTGAAAGCTCTTCCTCCGTCTGGGATTCGCGAAATGACCAACACCATCCGTGCCATATGGATGAGCGAAAGGATACCCGATTCGTGGAGACATGCGATCATCGTACCTCTTCACAAGAAGCTATCCGTCACGGATCCTAAGAACTACAGAGGAATCTCTCTACTTCGTGTTATGTACAAGGTTTTAGAACGTATCATTCTCGAGCGACTTATCAAACATCGTGAAGGAACGACCAGAGATGAGCAAGCCGGTTTTCGACCTGGAAGATCGACCATCGACCAAGTGTTCGTCGTGAGAAGAGTAATTGAATCGTGGCAGCGGTTTTCGAAGCCATTACAGCTTGCTTTTTGGACTTTGAAGCCGCGTTCGACTCTCCTCATCGTGATCGATTGCTCAATGCTCTGCGAGCAGATGGAGTCCCGGAAAAGTATGTTCGGTTAATCGAGGACATGAACAAAGGAACAACAGCAGCAGTTCGTACACCTGTCGGATTTACGTCAGCTTTCGAGGTGAAAACAGGAGTAAGGCAAGGAGCCGTTGCAGGACCTTTTCTTTTCAACTTCGCCGTTGATGACATCATGCGTAGAGTTGCAGAACAGTTTCCTGCGGATGTGATCCTAACACCATCAGGACGCTCCCTTGTCTACCTGGAGTACGCCGACGACATTGTGTTATTCGCTGAAAACAACGCAAAACTGCAAAGGATTGTGAACCTCGTTTCGAAGTATGCCGCAGCCTATGGACTTCTGTCTTCGTCCCGACAAATGCAAGCAGATGTGGGTCTCTCAGAGGCCTTCAACTGGAGTTTGTGTGGACGGACAACGTATCGAACTGGTGGACGATTTCTGTTATTTGGGCTGTTTGCTGAAGAACGATGGTAGTTATGCAGCGGATATTCGACAACGATGTGCGAAAGCTACGTCTGCATTCAATTCTCTAACCAAGCGTTTGTGGTCTACCACCATCGCGAAGGAAGTCAAGTTGCGCGTCTACCTATCCGCTATTCGCCCTATCATGATGTACGGATCGGAGACGTGGGCAGCACCGAAAACGCAAATGGAAAGGTTGGATTGCACGGAGAGGAAGCTTTTTAGGCGTTTGCTTGGATATTTCTGGCCGCGTGTATGCCATAACGAAGACCTTTACAAGGAAATCGACGCAGTACATCAACGCTTGACACGAGGGAGGTGCCAGCATCTCCTAACGCCATCTCAAGCAGCAATGGAAAGTCGACTTCGACTGCTCGGGCATATACTAAGAAGAACGCCGGATCGTCTCGTACAACACGCTTTAAAAACGCTTCCAAATCCTGTCTGGAAACGGCCACCTGGGAGTAGGCGAAAGTTCTGGACGGATGTGGTTAAAGAGGATTTAAAGTCACTCGGCATCGAAAGACAGTTCAGGCGCGATGTTTCGTTTCGCAGGAAATGGAATAGTGACAGCTGGATGGAATGTGTTCAAATTGTGGCTGAAGACCGTGAAAAATGGACACGGCTGACTACTAGGACGGCACACCTCGGTGAAGATGCGGAATGACCGCGTCAGGCGAAAGCCAACCGATTAAGTCAAGTAAGTCATGCATAGATGAAGCTTGAAGTTTGTATGTTAACATGCTGCAACAGCAATGGAGTGCTACCGTTTGCTCAATTATGAATGTTTTCAAAGGCTTGCCGTAGGGATCTGGTAAATTTTTCATCGTTTTGCCTCAATCGAACTTTGTTCCGAAAATATCCGACATTATCCGACCGGATATCCGTATCCGAATCATTGGAAAAATGGCATTATCTGAATCGATCCATTATCCAAGAATTCGAAAATACGCATAATCTGAATCGAGCCAATGTCCGGGAAATCTGAAATCAACATTATCTGAATCGATCCTTTATCCGAAGAATCACCTTCGGATAACAAGTATGCTCAGGCAAACTGGGGCGTCGACAACAGGTTGATAAGTTGCCATCTCATAAACCACTCCCTGTTGACAAGTCAAATCGCGCGTATTGTCAGCCTGAGACCTGCCCGTTGCCCAGCGACGTCCGCCTGTTGTCGGGCCTTTTGACAACTCGATGTGTCGCGTTTAGCGGCCTATTTAGCAGCAGTTCACATCCGACAGGACTGTTTCATCTAGCTTAGTTACTACTTTTTACCGACACGCGTCGCGGTCGGCACTCCAACACGTCTAGCGGTCGGCACTCCAACACGCATCGCGGTCGGCACTCCAACACGCGTCGCGGTCGGCACTCCGACACGCGTCGCTGTCGGCACCCGGACACTCGTCGCGGTCGGCACACCGACACGCGTCGCGGCTGGGTCGCCCAGCCTCCTCTGGGGTCACCACAGGATAGGCAGGACCTCCAGATGGGGGCGGGGCCAATGTACCGCAAACTTGGGTAATTAAACCGGCTGCGCATCTTCATTCACAGCATGCCTGAAAAATGCGTCATATACTTCCCTTGTACCCAGAGCGTCAGCTGTGCAACAGCTCGACATCGACGAGATCATAACTCGCGGCCGTAATTGCTGTGCAACAGCTCGACATCGACCAGAGCATAACACGCGGACACGGCCCCGCCGAATATCGACGCGTTGGCCAGCGGTGACTCATGGTGGGCGGATCAACCTGTTGTCGAGGCCCCAGTTTGTCAGAGTAGTTGACGGACGAAAAGGTGAAGGTTGTTTTCTCTACTCGATTTGAAGAATGAACGTCATTTGTAATACCTTAAGTTTTCGATCTTTTTGTCTTTTTTTGTGCCTGAGGTAACTTCGTGAGGTGACTTGACCTCTACGAAGAAATTACAGGTTCTCCATCGGTAACATTTTCATCTTGGGGTAGACTATTGAGCGAAAAAGTTTTCTTTGGAAATTTCTCTCACGAAAAGTTTTCTACCGCGCTTTAGAACTTCGAAACAAGTTCGGCTTGCAGAAATCCAGTTTTTCCCTTATAACTTTTTTCCCCACAGAAATAACCCTTTGTGAGGATTGTTCTAGAATCCTCATGAAACTCTATATCGAATAGCGTCTTCAAGTTTAAAAAATGCGTTCTAACTCTTCCAGCCAATTTCGGATTATAAAGGGTATTTTTTTTGTGCCTGAAGTTATCAGGTTTTCGTTCATAACTTTTCTACGCTAAGAGATGGAAATTCGTTTTACGAGACACCGGATTTCCGCCCATAACTCTTTAGCCATTGAAGATAGGATCCTAGTAAAGGTGGTTTTTGAAATCTACGTAAAATTCCGCGTCGAATGATATATCGGGCTCCTAGCTTTGCTTGTCCCATAAGCCAGCCGAGTCGGTGAAGCCGAGCCCCGTTGTCGGCTCCAGCAAAACTGTGCGTCTCTCATTTATATCACAGAGGCGAAAGCATATGGAGATAACTACAATACCCACCCTAATTCTTATAAAAAAGACGCAGAAGACGCGGAAGCGCGTCTTTTTCGTCTTTTCGTCATAACTTCGTTGCTAGCGGACTAAAGTGTATAGAAAGTTATATCAATCGACTCAAGACGTCGAGACGAACACAATGATCTGATTTTCAATGTTCGAGTGATAAATTTGTCATCCTTCATTTGCTGAAGTACCTGAGGCGAGCCATAAACGGGCGAGTCTCCGCTAATTGCGCTGAGTTATTAACGAGCAGTGTACTGTATGGCGCAGTTTACGCACCAAAGCCAAGCCTGATATATATCGGAATCTTACAAGAATTCAAATAGAACCATCTCTAACTCAAAACGATTCTATAGAAACTCCATTCAGAGTACTTCAAAGCAATGGAATACTCGCCCTAATTTTCTCAGAGAAGTCACGAAAGTCGTATCTTTTGCGACTTCTAATTGATTGCAGTTTTTGGAAAATCTGAATCCGTTTTAAATTCTGAAAATTCTGAATTCGATTAAAGTTTATTTCTGATATTGAAATCTAGAGCATTTTCCAATTACCGAAAATTTCAAATTTATTTCAATTTTTTAAAATTTCTAATTCATTGAAAAACCTAACTCATTATGGAAACCTCTAATTTATGAAATAACGGAAAATTCTAAATCACTTCAATTTAAAAAAAATCTGAATTTAATCCAAATTGTAAATAATCTGAAATCATTTCAAATTATTTCTGATATTCAACACCCGAATTTTTTTTCAAGTTCTAGAAATTCGGAATTTATTTCAAATTGTGAAGTTTCGAATTGTTGTTTCTGAGAATTTCTAATTTATTCCAACTCTTGAATAATATGAATTTAGTTCAGGTGATGAAAAATCTGAATTTCACTCAAGTTGATTTCTGATTTTGGAATACCAAACTTTCATAAGTTATAAAAGAAATCCTAAGTTACTCCAAGTTTAAATTTTTTTTTATTTTATTTCAATCTTCGGAAAATCTAAACTTAGTTCAATTTTTGAAACATTTTATCTGACTCGAATTTTTGAGTTTCACTCAAGTTTTGGACTCAATTAATATTTTGAAAGTTGAAACTTTGCCGCGAATTTCAAGTATTTACTTTTCTTATTATAATCAGGCATTTTGACGCGACACACAGCCCGATTGACATGAACTGCGGACAGGGAGTGTCTACAGATCCGATAAGGTCAATTAGAGGTTTCCTGAGGCCTACTTCACACCTAGAAAGCCACCCCATCAAGTATTAATTTGAATGCAGGTCAGTGTAGGAGGAACGCCGGAGTGCCTCATACACTAGAGCTTGCATTTAGCTTGGTCCGAACTGCTCGTTCTATACTCCCCGAAGTGTTGGTTACTATCACAACAATACGCATTCTCCCCATGGAATTGCTTCTGACCAATGCTTCTCCCAGATGCACTGATTTGATAATTCATTAGAGTTTTCATGTTTCTATGTACTTATGAAACCTTTTCCTGATCAGCAATATAAATTTATATGTTCCTTTTTACAAAGGACAATCAAAATGCAGGGTGGGTGTATCTTTTCTATCTCTCTATCTCAATTTTATGAAAGCGGAGATTTATGATGTTGATGCTTTTTGTGAAAAAAATCAAGAAAACTCGAGTTCGAATTTGTTTCAATTTTTTAACAAAGCTAATTTATTTCAATTTTTACTGTGATTTCAATTTTTGGAGAATTTGAATAAAATTCGAGTTACCTTAAAATTTATTTCATTTTAAGGAAAATGTTTATTTCATTTAAATTTGAGAATCATTTATCTGATTACAATTTTCGAATTTCAATGAAATTTCAAACCTAATTCAAATTTTGATAATGGAGGCTTTGTCGATAAGCCTCAGTATTGGCCTTCTCTTTCTGAATAGAGGATTCTAACACAGTACAGGAATTCGGCCCACCACGCCTACCGTGAGATCCTGGGCCCCTCAAATGTGGTGGAATTGGTGGCCGCGCTACTCCTCAGCTGAGCCATCTCGCCACCCACAGCACCAATCGATCGCCACAGAGATCAACCAATGTCGAGGATCAAGTGATCACGTCCAATATGAATTCTTCGTATTGGTTACACATAGAAAAGAGTTTGAACTGAGTATTAGAAGGTTCTGAATTTTATTCATTTTTTCTGATTTTGAAAATCCTTTTCTTTCAATTTCAAATTGACTGAACTGGTTCAATTTTTGTTTTTTTTTATTTTATTCTACTTTATGGAAATTTTTAATTTATTTCATTTTAGAGAAAAACTTAATTCAATTTTGGGAATTATTAGTTTGATTACAATTTTCAAATTTCAATGAAATTTTAAACCTAATTCAAATTTTGATAATGGAGGCTTTGTCGATAAGCCTCAGTATTGGCCTTCTCTTTCCGAATAGAGGATTTTAACACAGTACAGGAATTCGGCCCACCACGCCTACCGTGAGATCCTGGGCCCCTCAAATGTGGTGGAATTGGTGGCCGCTCTACTCCTCAGTTGGGCCATCTCGCCACCCACAGCACCAGTCGATCGCCACAGAAACCAACCTATTGCGAGGATCAAGTGAGCACGCCTAGTTTATAACAACCCTTTATCTATGGTCCAATATGAAATCTTCATATTGGTTACACATAGAAACGAGTTGGAACTGAGTATTAGAAGATTCTTAATTTTTTCTGATTTTTAAAATCCATTTTTTTAAATTTTGATTCTTCATTTATTTCTTCGAATTTTTCAACATTTTTTTTCCCGAAAACTCGACTTTCAGATAGGAATTCCGCGAGAATCAGCCGCTTTTTGATAAAAACTCTGAAAATTCTGTCGTTCTTCAAAATCTAAAAAAAAATGAATGAAATTTTTGAAAATTATTCACGAAGTTGCATAGAACTTCAGACGCGTCAGTTTCGTTTTACTCGGACCGAAAAAACATCCTTCGTCATTTTTTTCGAATTCTACATTTTTTGCTCCTGGGGCTGTATGCAAGAACGCGCTGGCTGGGGCAGGGGCAGTGCAGTCGGCGCCTTTGAAGATAGCTGTTGCTTACAAGACAGGACATGTTTCTCGTAGTTGGTCACAAGTCGAAACGCGTATGTCGTGCCCACTCGCTGTGCCCTAGCCGCCCCAGCTAGGAGATTAGAGCGGCTGGGGGCAGTGAGAAAGACTGCTGGGGCACGACATACGTGTCTTGACTTGTGACCAACCACGATAGACGAGACCTGTCTTATGATCAGCGGCGATCTTCAAAGGCGCCGACTGCACTGCCCTTGCCCCATCCGGCACGCTCTTGCATACGGCCCCCGAAAACTCCAAACAGTCAGATGGGAATTCCACGAGAATCGGCTCTTTCTCATAAAAACCCTGAAAATGCGCTGTTGCAAGGGTTTTTATTTTCTTGCTCCGGAAAAGTCATACATGAGTTCCCGTAAACTTAAAATAAAGAAAAAAAGTTCTAGTGGTCTCTTCAATTTTTTAAAGCAATTTCAAAAGTTTGGATGGAATGATTTTTTTCAGTCCCTAACCTTAGCATTGTAGTTAGGTTGGTCTCTGTGGCGATCGATTGGTGCTGTGGGTGGCTAGGTGTTTTTCTGTAGAATGAAATAAATTGAAAATTTTTATAAATTGGAATAAAATACAAAAAAAACAAACAATCAAGCCACTTTAGTTTGAATTGAAATTAGAAATTGGAAAAAAAGGATTTTTAAAATCAGAAAAAAATGAATAAAATTCAGAATCTTCTAATACTCAGTTCAAACTGTTTTCTATGTGTAACCAATATGAAGAATTCATATTGGACGTGATCACTTGATCCTCGACATTGGTTGGTCTCAGTGGCGATCGATTGGTGCTGTGGGTGGCGAGGTGCCCCAGCTGAGGAGTAGCGCGGCCACCAATTCCACCACATTTGAGGGGCCCAGGATCTCACGGTAGGCGTGGTGGGCCGAATTCCTGTATTGTGTTGAAATCCTCTATGCTGAAAGAGAAGGCCAATACTGAGGCTTATCGACAAAGCCTCCATTATCAAAATTTGAATTAGGTTTAAATTTTCATTGAAATTCGAAAATTGTAATCAAACTAGTAATTCCCAAAATTGAATTAAGTTTTTTCTCTAAAATGAAATGAATTAAAAATTTCCATAAAGTAGAATAAAATCAAAAGAAAACAAAAATTGAACCACTTCAGTCAATTTGAAATTGGAAAAAAAAGGATTTTCAAAATCAGAAAAAAATGAATAAAATTCAGAATCTTCTAATACTCAGTTCAAACTGTTTTCTATGTGTAACCAATATGAAGAATTCATATTGGACGTGATCACTTGATCCTCGACATTGGTTGATCTCTGTGGCGATCGATTGGTGCTGTGGGTGGCGAGGTGCCCCAGCTGAGGAGTAGCGCGGCCACCAATTCCACCACATTTGAGGGGCCCAGGATCTCACGGTAGGCGTGGTGGGCCGAATTCCTGTACTGTGTTAAAATCCTCTATGCTGAAAGAGAAGGCCAATACTGAGGCTTATCGACAAAGCCTCCATTATCAAAGCTTGAATTAGGTTTGAAATTTCATTGAAATTCGAAAATTGTAATCAAATAAATAATTTTCAAATTTGAATTAAATAAACATTTTCCTTAAAATGGAATAAATTATAAGGTAACTCGAATTTTATTCAAATTTTCCAAAAATGGAAATCACAGTAAAAACTGAAATAAATTAGCTTCGTTAAAAAATTGAAACAAATTCGAACTCAAGTTTTCTTGATTTTTTTCACAAAAAGCATCAACATCATAAATCTCCGCTTTCATAAAATTGAGATAGAGAGATAGAAAAGATACACCCACCCTGCATTTTGATTGTCCTTTGTAAAAAGGAACATATAAATTTATATTGCTGATCAGGAAAAGGTTTCATAAGTACATAGAAACATGAAAACTCTAATGAATTATCAAATCAGTGCATCTGGGAGAAGCATTGGTCAGAAGCAATTCCATGGGGAGAATGCGTATTGTTGTGATAGTAACCAACACTTCGGGGAGTATAGAACGAGCAGTTCGGACCAAGCTAAATGCAAGCTCTAGTGTATGAGGCACTCCGGCGTTCCTCCTACACTGACCTGCATTCAAATTAATACTTGATGGTGTGGCTTTCTAGGTGTGAAGTAGGCCTCAGGAAACCTCTAATTGACCTTATCGGATCTGTAGACACTCCCTGTCCGCAGTTCATGTCAATCGGGCTGTGTGTTGCGTCAAAATGCCTGATTATAATAAGAAAAGTAAATACTTGAAATTCGCGGCAAAGTTTCAACTTTCAAAATATTAATTGAGTCCAAAACTTGAGTGAAACTCAAAAACTCGAGTCAGATAAAAAGTTTCAAAAATTGAACTAAGTTTAGATTTTCCGAAGATTGAAATAAAATAAAAAAAAATTTAAACTTGGAGTAACTTAGGATTTCTTTTATAACTTATGAAAGTTTGGTTTTCCAAAATCAGAAATCAACTTGAGTGAAATTCAGATTTTTCATCACCTGAACTAAATTCATATTATTCAAGAGTTGGAATAAATTAGAAATTCTCAGAAACAACAATTCGAAACTTCACAATTTGAAATAAATTCTGAATTTCTAGAACTTGAAAAAAAAATTCAAGATTGTTGAATATCAGAAATAATTTGAAATGATTTCAGATAACTTACAATTTGGATTAAATTTAGATTTTTTTTAAATTGAAGTGATTTAGAATTTTTCGTTATTTCATAAATTAGAGGTTTCCATAATGAGTTAGGTTTTTCAATGAATTAGAAATTTTAAAAATTGAAATAAATTTGAAATTTTCGGTAATTGGAAAATGCTCTAGATTTCAATATCAGAAATAAACTTTAATCGAATTCAGAATTTTCAGAATTTAAAACGGATTCAGATTTTCCAAAAACTGCAATCAATTAGAAGTCGCAAAAGATACGACTTTCGTGACTTCTCTGAGAAAATTAGGGCGAGTATTCCATTGCTTTGAAGTACTCTGAATGGAGTTTCTATAGAATCGTTTTGAGTTAGAGATGGTTCTATTTGAATTCTTGTAAGATTCCGATATATATCAGGCTTGGCTTTGGTGCGTAAACTGCGCCATACAGTACACTGCTCGTTAATAACTCAGCGCAATTAGCGGAGACTCGCCCGTTTATGGCTCGCCTCAGGTACTTCAGCAAATGAAGGATGACAAATTTATCACTCGAACATTGAAAATCAGATCATTGTGTTCGTCTCGACGTCTTGAGTCGATTGATATAACTTTCTATTCACTTTAGTCCGCTAGCAACGAAGTTATGACGAAAAGACGAAAAAGACGCGCTTCCGCGTCTTCTGCGTCTTTTTTACAAGAATTAGGGTGGGTATTGTATGGAGCTCGGCTTCACCGACCTGGCTGACTTACGGGGCAAGCAAAGTTAGGAACCCGATATATCCAGAAACAACCTTCACCAAAACCCTTTCTTAAACGGCTAAAGAGTTACAGGCGAAAAACCGGTGTTTCGTAAAATAAGTTAGACTGAAGGATCGAGATGCGAATAGCGTCATCGCTCTAGACGCGCTTCTGACAAAGAAACTGGGTCGTCATTGAATCCTCCCACACCTAATCCGGATGACAAACCCAAAAAAAGGCAACACAGACATTGAGGAGTGACGTATTTGAAATCTAGCTGCCCTTCCATAACGGCGGCAGTATAATGACGAGCCATCATGCAGAGTCTGTTTTTATGATTATTGTAATCGACGTTGACATTTTTCAAATTCTAGACTTGCGTAGATTCTATGTAGCTTCACTCGATGCTTTCACTGCACTCATCCTTGCCGTTTATGTAGGGTTCACGCATATAGGTCCATCTTTTCCTAGTTTATTTATATATTTATTCATCTACTGAGTACGCTACATGGAGCCAGCTCAATAATTACCACAAGAGATCTTAGGAGATCACTAACCAGATAAAATAATACTTTTCTATCCCTCCATTGCGGACCTAAAAGCGTGACAGCATTTTCCCTGCGATGCGTATGAAACTCCACAGGGCATAGGCCATTGGTATACCTCCCTGTCGCTGCAGCGACAGGTTTCGATAACTATCACTCATCGTGTAGGGACCAGCACCGGCGCTATGGCAGGGTCGGCCGCGGGATCAGTTTGCGTGCGCCCGTCGCCGGAGCAGGTCCCTGAGGGGTGTTATAGTTTTCTGCGACGTAACCCTGGTATACTCCGTCGCCGCAGCGACGGCCCGTTGCTAGCTCTCCTGGAATTCACAGATTCATCTATTTCACCCTGTTTTATGTGATTTTTGGCATATCATGGACAGTATAGTGACATCAAAAGACATTATAGCTTTGTACGTTTCGGTTTAGTTGTTTGCCTGCAGTTTTCTTTTCTATTGGGTGTTTATATGCGGTCGGTATCCCATTCAATTACTTATAAATCGTTATTTTTATTTATTCATTTGTCTAGGCTGTCGAATGCATGGATTATATTCCAAGCCGACTTATTTTGCTTCTTCTATGACAACCTCTAGATTTTTCGCTTCCCCAATTTCGCCATTTCGTCAAATGCCCTTTGCCTGCACTATTTCCCAATGTTCTTTGCACTATTTCGCAACAAACGACAAGAATAATGATCATAAACTGTGATGGCATGACCATAATCGATTGGTTTTGTTTGTTGTGCGCGTGTGCGGTAATTTCAGTACGCAAAAGCGCGTGGAATTCAATGTGGCGATGACGACTCCGTCGCCGTATACGTCGCCGGCGACCGGCTGTCGCTGAAGTATACCATAAGGCCATTGGTATACTTCAGCGACAGCCGGTCGCCGGCGACGGACACGGCGACGAAGTCTTCCTCGCCGCATTGAATTCCACGCGCTTTTGCGTACTGACATTTCCGCACACGCGCATCTGCACAGCAAAAAAAAAGAATTCGATTATGGTCATGCCATCACAGTTTATATGGGATTCCGTAACATTTCCGATTGTTTTCACATTCTGTCCCACTATGATCATCATTATAGTCGTTTTAACCATCCCTGTTTTTAGTTGGTAGTTGGGGAAGCGGAAAATCTAGTTTCAAAGAAGAGGCAAAGTACTTCGGCTAGGGATAGAATCCATAAATTCGACAGCCTAGAAAAATGTATAAATAAAAAGAACGAGCTAGGAGTAATTGAATGGAAAAATTGCAGCAAATAAATACCGAAATGAAAAACTGCAGGCAAACAACTAAACCGAAACGTACAAAACTATAATGTCTTTTAGTGTCACTCTACTGTCTATGCTATGCCAAAATTACATACAACAGCATGAAATAAATCAATCTATGGAGTCCAGGGGAGCCAGCGACAGCCCGTCGCTGTGCGCAGCACAGCGACGGGCCGTCGCTGCGGCGACGGAGTGTACCAGGGTTACGTCAGCGAAAACTATAACACCCCTCAGCGACCTGTTCCAGCGACGAGCGCACGCAAACTGATCCCGCGGCCGACCCTGCCATAGCGCCGGTGCTGGTCCCGACACGATGAGTGATAGTTGTCGAAACCTGTCGCTGCAGCGACAGGGAGGTATACCAATGGCCTAAGGTACAGGTACTCCCGGCAAAATGCCGAGGTTCAGAGAGATAAACGTTGGTGCGGCTATACAAGTGGAAGAACAGGCTTTTATACTACCCTTTGGAGCTGAATATGAAGTTCTGCTTTCCCTGACCTCTGAACGATTCGGCCTATAGAAACTTGAAATGTTGGTTTTTGCAATGCTGGCTAGAATTTCAAACAAAATGCAAATGTCACTAACAAGGGAGGGTTGCATACATAAGATGGAGTTTCGGGATGCCACTTTAATATGTTCTAAGGGGAGGACAGTGCTTCTGAATTATATACTTATAATCGGCTAAATGCCTCAGAGATTCACAGGAGATATCCAAAAGTGGGCGTTTCCATTGCTTTGCCAAGAGAAAAGAGGTAAGGTGCGTCCGAATGAGAATGGCTGCCGACGCGGCCGGCGTGCTTGGCAGGCGGCCGTCGCGTTCGCCGCTCTCGGACGAGTATGCGAAAAGTCCCCACCGCCATCGACAACGAACGAGGCCGGCACCGGCTGGCAGCAAGCACTGCGCCGATCAATCAGTGGGAGAGGGGACGGCCGTCGTTGAAATCCAACACTCGTCCGAGGGCGACACATGCGACGGCCGCCTGCCAAGCACGCCGACCGCGTGGGTCGCCATTCTCATTCGGGCACACTTTACACGAATGACAAATTTTAGGGCGTTCAAAAAATGTCTCGGATTGAGCTAAAAACTTGTTTCTGGAGGTTGTTTTGGTTGCTGTTTACGAATCTGAGGCATATTCGTCAATGTATGATAAGTTACGTCTGGATTGATTCTGAGCTTCGAAATGGGGGAAATTTTACTGCCCAAACACGACTTTTGACAACTTCGAGAATTCTACGATCAAATCGCTTCAAAATTTCTACATGGGGGCTATTCGGGCTGCCTAACACGAATCTGCAGGCCGCTGAACACGAATTTAAAGTCTATTTTTTGATTTTCGAATTTTTAAAGAGCCAGTGAAAGGCATTATGCCTACCAAAGCCTACAGTAACCCTAAGTCTGGCGAGGAATAGACCCCAGAATCGGGTTCAGCGCCCTAAGTAACCCCCAGTTGAAGATTTTGAGCCGAATCCGATACTTTTTCGAACGCTTCAAAAATTCCCTTTTCGGAGCAATGAAAGTGTCATTTTTGGAATCCCCGCGGCAATTTAGCCAAAGTCAAGCACGGGTCATTCATATACTCTCACAGACCTACAGCAACGACAACATGATTTTCCAAATCGCCACCGGAAGGTAACAAGCCTCCCTTGTAAGTCATCAGCGAGATTTTAAATAATGAAGTTTGACGGCCCTATTGCTTACTCCCGCATTCTGTCATAGTCCTGGACTCGTGATTTCACATATATTTCACTTGGGAAAGCATTTGGATATACTCCGATTGCAAAACTTCCTCACTTCTATGCGGTGGAAAAGTTGGGCTGATGTGAGTCATGTGAGCCTTCAAAATGGTTGAATCGCTCCCGGAACAGGTAGTCCCCACCACAACGCGCGATACCTCTTTTAGTCCGAAAAGCGAGTGTAACTGTTCGTAGGTCCCGCAATGATTCTCTATGTACGTGGCACAGATGGCTGCAGCGGTTAAGGTGTGTCTGGATCGCGGTCAAAAAAGCGAGCGGATGACCGAACGGTTCGCCTTTCCACAATTTAAAGTCAGCGGACCGCCTTTTCGGCCCTAAAAGCGTCTCCAGGTTGCCAGCCTGTATGGGACGGGGCGCCTTTTATAGCGGACGATCACTTGAGCCCCCACGTTATCACTCAAACAATCTTACGTCTATCAATCCCTCGGGATGGCACCGTAGTCGCCCTGAGAGCTATCAGAGAGCGGAAGAGGCTGCTGTTCCAACCGGACGGGGACCGCGGTGGCATTTCGGCCCTTGACCGATGTCCGGGCGAGGAGGCCATAACTGGTAGGCCCCAGCTCCGCTCCGAGTGATGGGTGTGAGCGTTTTAACCCATTCAAGACCACGTGTCGCAACGATGGGGCACATTTTCCAAAATATGATTGCTCCACCGCAAGATGGAACGTACAAACCTAAGTATGAAAGCAAAGCATTGACCTACCTTAAACTTGAATACAAACCTCGTGGTCCGCCGGTAGGCAAAACACAACAGCGGGCTTGGATCTTTTCAGAAATACCGTTAGTTGAGGTGAAAGAAAAAGCGCCTGTGCAGCTATTTCAGAAGCACCTTATTATTTCGTTCTTGATCTATCGCTACTTTTTATGTTTAGAAGGAAAAATATATCGTTTGGGGCTTGTTTACTTTTCTCAAAACTTTGCCACTTAGTTGACGGTGTTGCGGTTTCGAGGTATTGTTCTTCTAAAATGAGAGGGTGTTGGGGGCATGTCGGTCGAATCCACGCCGAGGGTGTGACTAAGGAGCAGTTCGCCTGGTACACACGACGCGCGCGACGGTAAAACGCTGTGCACGCTCATCGTCCTTGGAACGTGTTAGCCGAGGGCACTCAAAAAAGTTGTTGTTGTTCCATTTTAGCCGTTCCCCTTTATCGTTATTTGCATTTTGTTCATGTAGGTTGATGTGTCAGACGTAGGGTCGGCGTCGGAATCAATATCGTCATCTCCCATTCCGCTCCAAGAAGCAAACAAAAAAACTTTGAAAAAATTAGCATTAAAAGTGCGAATTCCATTGAAACGATGGTATGAGAAGCATTGCGTCTAAAAAAGCACATTATAAACACAAAAAGATCAATTAAATGCAACAAATAATAAAAGGGGACGGATACAATGGGACAACGACAACTTTTTTCAAAGGTCCTCGGTTAACGCGCCCCAAGCACGATGAGCTCGCACAGCGTTTTTCCGTCGCGCGTCGATGTGGATCGAATCCACAACCGCTGTGTGGATTCGATCCACATGCCGGTGTTGGGAGCTCTAACTGTGACAATGCTCCTTCAGCGTCACTAGCTGCAATATGAAGAGAATTGAAAAAAAGCAATCACCTGGGGAACGCTAAGCAAGCTGGCGTGTCCCACCGGTGGGACAAGTCATACGGTGACGTAATACTGCAAACAGTCGTGAACGGGTTGAAATAAAACTTCAAATTATTAGCTGAATTTCTAATGACATTTTTATTAAGGTGATAATCATTTACTGCTGACCCCTCATTAGTACCATTTTTTGTGTTAACATGAGTCAACCGGCTAGGAACTTTCATGACTACTGCGCTTTGCAAGTTTCCCACCGCGTGCAAGACAGTGACGCCATAGGTCAAGTTGAAAGAACCTGAAATTACCTTAAGCACAACAGCTTGAGAAATTTCACATCAACTCCCGTCACCGGTCTGATGTTCTCTATCGGCACTACATATGATTAAACGAAACAAGGGCGGAAATGGAATCAGACGTTCCTAGAACAGTGTTTGCAGTGAAGTTCGGAAGAATCGGAATGGGACTCGTTCGTTTTGTAGTTGAATTACAAGGATCCCTGTTACAAAGGCAACTACGTGTATCGGCAGCCCGACTAATCCATACGACCTGGCTAATCTTTTCGCTGCAGGTCTTCCTCTTGGGGTATCATCGAGATCACAGAAGCCATTTAATAATCTGCATTTCACTGGAATTCACTCTTTTAGATACAAAGCTATAGGATTAAAAGTTCTACTCACGTTAGGGATTAGGCAGAGATCACAAATCTCAAAGACCATTTTTATTGACCTGATCATCATGCTATTGACTGCTACCAACTGGAACAACCCACATATGTTTTCACATTTCGTTCACACATGGAAAGTATTATTGGGTTGATGCGTAATTATGGAACGTTTTTTCAAAACATTTTTATTCAACAAAAACAAAACCAATATTCAAACAAAACATGTTTAATGATCATTCGAAAGCATAGTCACCATCAGTCGATTCCACATGCAAAGAAGTGACGATTCTTGGAGGCAATCCACGCTTTGACACCAGCCATCAAGTGATCCAGGTCGTCGTAGACTTTGTTTATTTGCCAGTTTTTTCAGAGCGATTGACATGATAGTCCGTTTGTGCTTCTTTCGGTCAGTACGGCGGATGTGGGAGCAGATCCCATCGGTTATTGGCGATGGATTTTTTGATTACATGGGGCTTAACATATGGACGGGCGTTGTCGTGATGGAACACGATGTGGTTTTTTGCGCGGTTTTTTCGCTTCGTTTGCAGCGCTGAAGCGATCGATCTGAGGGGCACCTCGTGGGGCACTCATACAACAAATTTCCATTCTGTTCCAAGATTCCTCAGGCGTCGAACGATCGTTGATTGATTGACATTAAAGTCCTCAGCCAGCATTCGCGTTGTCAGGCTTTCGTCCTCTTCCACGGCTGTCTGAGATGCTTGATCATCGAAATCCGATGGCCGTCCTCTTCCTTCTCTATCCGCCAAACTAGTGCCACCTGATTGTGAGCGAATAAACCTTTTCCGTACTGCACTATCAGCAATTGTTCCTTCGACAAAAAGTTCTTGGAGATTACGAAATGACTGAGCTGCAGTCCATCCTTTCTTGTAGTGGTAGAGCACAATATGGCGAATATGAGTGTGACTTTCGAGCGCATCTGTCAGACCAAATATTGTAAATAATTTTTGTGTAAATATTGAGGACGAAACGTCGAATTTTACAATAGAAAACGCGCTAATAAAAATGTCCCATAATTATGCATCAACTCAATAGAAACATATTTTGATTCCTCATTCCTGCTTAAAGGCACAGCCCAATCTCAGGAACGAAATCCGAGATTTCCACATAATTGTGATGTAGACCCACCATATATAGCACCTGCCAAGTGCGAGCTCCCAATTCCTCCGAATGAGCGAGATATAGGGGGAAGCCCCCCTGGGGCGCCTACATCGGAAACCACTATGGCACGCCCCTTTTACGGTCTTTCAGGCTCAATAATAGCGAAATAAGCTATGGTTTTTGATCAGTAGCCCCGTTCTTCCTTTCATTCTCGCCTTCTATCTTTTTTTTTCAGGTCGTTTCGTATACATCGGTTGCAAATGACAGAAGTTACAAGCCTCGGGCAACTCGTCCCCCATGATTTCGTAGCTTATTTTTTTGAGGGGCCATAACTCGTTCCTAGGGGATCTTGTACGATTCTAGAGACATCGTTGGAATCAGCGTGGGGCCATTTCCAAGATAGACAGGAAAGCAAAAGACCGATTCCCAGGTTGGACTGTGCCTTTAAAGGCAGCATACACGCTCAAAAGTGATATCAATTTTATGGAATGAATCGAAGGTCTGAAGCTGTTGATATTCAGAGATAACGAGCAAACGGGAAGAAAATCGACTGAAATGAAGATATAACGGTTCGTTCTATATTGGCCCAGATGTGGACGAGTTTTACCGCATTGGCTGAAATAGCGGAGCTAGCGACAAATTTGTTGGGATAACGACGCTAATGTACTCGTACGGCCCTTTCTGGAACGCTTACGACGTTAGAAGCGTAAAAAATGAGCCAAAATGACCGTATTCGAGCATTGAACATTGGTATTGAGGGGCGGAGCCCGTATCGGTGGGCGTAGAAAGCATGAATTTGTGACTCAATTCGGCTCAAATACAGTCATTTTACTCTTTCAACTCTTCCAACTTCGTGAGGGCTCTTCTAGGGCCCATACGACCCCACTAATTTAGTTATCTCAACAACTTTTGCGAGCGTGTATGCTGCCTTTTAAGGCTAGGTTCGCGATAGGAGTGGTTGTCGTGTTATACTCATGAGAAGGCAGATCTGGTCATCACAACAGTGAAAATAAGTTGAAAGTGGGGAAAAACGCTTAAGAACAAGCTATTGCTTGGTGTCTGCCTGCTCTCTAATTATCGAGATTTCTATAATGCTTATTTTGCCATCTTTTATTTTGCTTCTTAAGTAATTTTTGAGACTTCTACAGACTACTTACTACTGTAAAGACTTCAAACCTGCTTAGCGCGGAATCTCAGCTCGCTCAAATAACCGGGAAAAAGCGAGAAAAAGTCGACAATACCCCCAGAAATGGAATAATGGGTACGTCCACGGAGAAGTTTTCGATCTCGATAGGGACTAGACGCAGGAGGGATTGTGAACAATATCTATGTCCTTCCATTTATTATTGCTCTAGCTTCATAATGTGATTTGTTCCAGCGCGATGGCTGCGAATGACAAGAAAAAACAGGCTCGAGACAACTTGTCCACGAAATTCTTACTGTTCAACTTGGTTCAGGGGTTCATTACACACCGAGGGAAGAGTTGTCCGCCTTTTGCGGCTCTAATTCCACTCGGGACCACTTGAGTGGCGTGACGTTTCAAACTGCAAGAACGGGACAAATCCTCCCTCTTTGTGCAGACAGCCCCTGTCCCGTTCAACTTCACAATGTTAAAGGGGCCGTAACTCCGTTGTTTCTGGGTTCTGAGAGTTTCTGTGGCTGTATTCATGAAACTACGGGAGCATTCCGGGAGGATGTTTAGAACCCGCTGATGTACATATGGGGTTGGCGGACTTCGGACCCTCCCGGGAGGCTCCCATAGTTTTATGAATACGACCACAGGCTCAATATTTTGCTTCTCATTATGTAAGGAAGGGAGCCCCCTAGAAGGGCCAAGAATATCCTAGCTTCTCAATTTTGCGTTTCCGCGTTTGTGGTAGTGCAGGTCAGTCCTTTTGTGGTTAAAAACAGATGGAAAATTGTTTTGAGCCCACGTCGTAGAGAATGTTTGGAAATAAATTTGACAGACATCCCCCCCCTCAGTAACAAGGAGGAAACATTTCGCGTCACTTGCATTCGTTCCCGATCCCGAGAATTGAGCCTTACAAATAGATTCGAGCTCCACTAAACTCAACTTCCGTTCCCTTGGCTTTTTTCGGACAAAAATTTACTCGTCATGCCATAGTGCATTGTCGTCGCGAAATTGTATTATGTTTACCATAGAACAGCATTGTAACGCATTCAGCACGTATTCACTATTTTCTCAGAAAAGGTGAGCACCAGGCGTTAGTGACTAGCGAGGAACAGTTTCTCACAGAAATTATCGTTCTCTCAGTTCAAAAGGGAAGAAGCCATGAGTGAGTTATGG
This sequence comes from Aplectana chamaeleonis, assembly GCA_029168955.1. Classification (NCBI taxonomy): domain Eukaryota; kingdom Metazoa; phylum Nematoda; class Chromadorea; order Rhabditida; family Cosmocercidae; genus Aplectana; species Aplectana chamaeleonis. The sequence goes on along the minus strand of JAPDOI010000013.1, from coordinate 3,473,819 downwards.
AACATGGGAAGAAGAACTAAGGTCTTTCGGTACTCTTTGCATATTAGGCCGGCACATTCGCTCAGAAACGTCATCTGCATTAAAATTCATACCAGTTGATGTACTTCCAATCCTCCCTTTTAACTTCTCTCTTCTAATTTTTTCAAACGATTTTCTTCTTACTAGTTTTTACCTTTGAGAGAAGCTACCTCCTCAGAGCCCAAGCCTGTACAAAATCTTTCAGATAGGCTCCATCCCTATTCGGTTGCCTCCAGAATAATTCCACTTGTTCTCGAAAGTCGCACTTGGACCGTGATTTTCGGGGACGTAGGTTCGCCATTGTGCGCGGACGTTTAACCTCGTCCAACAGCAACCACTTCCTCATTGCTCATGTGTTTCTTCCGCTTCCAGCACCTTAAATGGTGTCTGGCTCGAACTACGAAACTCCCACACTTGACCAATGGTCTTCGTATATACTGAATCACAGTCTGAGCACAATACTGAAAGTATAGCGTCAGAAGAACTTTCCCAACAACTTTAGGTGTTTCATCTTCGTGCTCCCCTCACCAGGGAGAATTGCACACATAAGATGGGGCTTCGAGATGCAGCTTTAATATGTTCTAGGGTGAGAACAACGCTCCAATATTCGACACTCAGAATCGGCTAAATGCCTCAGAGATTCACAGGACATTTCCAAAAGTGGGCATTTACATAGCTTTGTTAATAGAAAATAGGTACGCGAATGAAAATTTTTAGGGCGTTTAAAAAATTTGCCTCGGATAGAGCTTGAAACTTGTTTCTAGGGTTTCTTTTGGGTGTTGATTACAAATCTGAGGCCCATTTGTCAATGTTCCAACAATGCCATCTGATATGTTCCGAAGCTTCAAAAGGGGGGGGGAAGTTTCGCTGCCCAAACACGACTTGACGATTTTGAGAATGCTACGATCAAATCGCCTCAAGACTTGTACATTGGGGCCATTCTGGCTGCTTAACACTTAAAGGACCGCGTGTCCACACTGCGCACCCACGGCTGTTTTGCCCCTCGGACTGCGTGTCCACACTGCGCACCCACGGCGGTTTTGCCCCTCGGACCGCGTGTCCACACTGCGCACCCACGGCTGTTTTGCCCCTCGGACCGCGTGTCCACACTGCGCACCCACGGCTGTTTTGCCCCTCGGACCGCGTGTCCACACTGCGCACCCACGGCTGTTTTGCCCCTCGGACCGCCTGTCCACACTGCGCACCCACGGCTGTTTTGCCCCTCGGACCGCGTGTCCACACTGCGCACCCACGGCGGTTTTGCCCCTCGGACCGCGTGTCCACACTGCGCACCCACGGCTGTTTTGCCCCTCGGACCGCGTGTCCACACTGCGCACCCACGGCTGTTTTGCCCCTCGGACCGCGTGTCCACACTGCGCACCCACGGCTGTTTTGCCCCTCGGACCGCCTGTCCACACTGCGCACCCACGGCGTAAAACATTCAATATTTTTTGATGTTTTGGGAGATGGGGTCTTTCTTGATTACCATCAGGTTCTTTATAATGTAACCTATTTACATTCACAGTGGCCAATCATTTTGAACGTTCCTAATAATTTTACCGGCATCTTCAAAAATGACATTTTTTCGAATTTTCAAGCTTGTTTGTTTGAAAAGGAATTGTCCCAAACTCTGGTGAGAGGGGTTATAATTATTGCAGATCACCAAACTGTTGTCGACTGATTGGTTCTCGAAATAGCAGCTCCAACTTATTGAGGTAACTGTAGTAGGTCATATATAAAATTTTGCTGCCTTGACTCCGACTTTCTGAGCTAGGATCTGTTGTTTACTTTCCAATTTCCTATGAAATTACCTTCGACTGCTGTAATCTAGCCGATAATCAACATAATTTCATATTTCCGTGTGTAGGGTAACTTGGCGGGATGGGGCTGAAAGCCTGTCGTTAGTGCAGTGCTCCAGAATTTGCTGAACCTTCGCTACGGGGTATATTTGGAGGTTGTGAACAATGAATGGTGTTTACTCCACAGTTTTCTATAAAAATGTTATCGTTTTTCGTTTGTTATGTGTCGGTAAACGTTTCAGATTTTGTTGCGACTTCGCCTAGGTGGTCATTTAGGAGGGGCTGTGGTATTCATCCCGAATCTGACTCACATTTTCAGAATTCTCATGGAATTTCCGTCGTTTACAACAGACAACTTTGCAGGTCAAAGCCTCCCGAGTCCATCGAAAATTTGCTATGAGGCTCATTAGAACATCATGTATCCGAAGTCCGTGCAACTTTCAAATTTCCAATATTTTAGGTCGGTTTCGCACGGTGTAGTCCTAAGCACCTGTTGTGTTCTTCAGAGAATTCTAGAAATCTAGAGAAAAACGTTGAGTTCATGGCCAACACGCCCGGAAATTGGCAAAGGTCATGTTTCAAAGCATCTCGGGCGTGTACAGTTGAAATACCCCCCAAACTTGAAACGCGCCACGCCCGTAAGCAAGTGAATGATTGTGGCTCCATCATGACCTTTCCCCTATTGTACTCAAGAGTGGAATGGGAAAGAAACAACGGATGTGTCTCATGTTAGAAGCCTGCTCCAATCGAGGTGGTTCTCAGCGGACCGAGTCTCCACACATGTCACCCACGGAAACGATTAGCCGTGGAGCGCACCGGTCGGCTGTTGAAATTCGCCGTGGAGCAGGCGGTCTCTTAAGTGTCAACACGAATCTGCAACCCGTTTATTGATTTTCGATAAATTACTGTAGGTTACAGTGCGTATACGGTAGCTCGATCAGAGTCTCAGATTTGACTCAAAATTTCACTGTGGGGGTTATTTGGGACCCTGAACACGAATTTGAGGCCTATTTTTCAACTCTAAAATTGTTAAGGTAAGTAGCGTAACTTAAAAGGCATTATACCTACCGTAACCTACAGTAACCCTAAGTATGGCGAGGAGTAGACCCAGAATCGGGTTCAGCCCCTAAATAACCGCCAGTGGAAGATTTGAGCCGAATCCGAATTTTTTTTCGAACACCCCGAAAATTCCCTGATGGGTACCATTACTTTTTTGTAAAGCAATGATAATGCCATTTTTTGAAATCCCCGCGGCTACTTAGGGGATTTGAAGCACGGATCATTCATGTAGTGTGACAGACCTACAGCAACGACAACATGGTTTTCAAAATCGCCAAAAGAATATTAAAACAGTTCCAGTGAGTGCTAAACTTAAACGTTAAGGGTCCACGTAACGTTTCGAGCTTGTTCATTTTGGTATGTAGTTTCAGGCTCGAGTCACTCACAGTTTCTACTAGTGGTCATGGGCATACTCGCAAGGTAATCCATTTTGCTGACTTAGAACAAAGCTTCAATGATTTCTCTCGTTAAGCCAGCCCTGATTCTAGAGCTTTCATCCTTCCGTACAAATCTGTTACTAACTCAGCCTATCCTAGGGGAGAGCAGGATTCGGCTGCTGCGGACCAGGACTTTATTCGACCTAGTGCCGCTACCGACCCAATTCCTTGTTTTTCTCGCTCGAATTTCAGACTTCCGTTATTAGCCTTCTTTTGTTTTCACCCTGATTTTCAAAGTTCCTCTGTAAGTTAATTAACATGAGGAAGCTCTCCCACGCTTTTCTTAGCCTTTGAAAACATTTTTTATTACATTTGTCTTCTCTTATTTGATTTGAACTTGTATAATGTTTTTTCTCATGCTTACACTATTTGTTTGTTTTTATAGAAGAACTTAGCCTCGCGGTCAACGCAACTCAGCTGATCTTATAAGAGTACGTATTTTCTCTGATGATCTGAAAAAAATGACCAAGTGCTCTAATTGACACTAAATTAAACCGGAGCTTTCTAGCATTTTGAAGAAAAAATGCTCAACGCAAGATACGGCTAGATTTTCGATTTCGAGATATGCAGCCTCAGATGTTCGCAGACAGCTGAAGAAAGGAGTGAGGTTTCGGAGTCCAATACTGTCTCAATTTTGAGATATGGGTGTTAAATGAATAAGTTACTGTGATTTCAGCAGATCTCCTCAAGATATTGCACTCAGATCGACCCGCGTGTCTTAAGCTAGTCTCTAGCGGCGTAATATCGATCCTTGTTGACATACTCTCGGTCTCGAGACCGGACTACGGCTCTTGAATAATGCGACACATGATAATCGTGCTGGGACCACTTGCTCCCGGCACGATTCGCCTTTCTCCCAGCACGATTATCACGTGCCGCATGATGCGGCAGCCGTAGTCCGCGATTGCGAATCGGAATTCGGTGTCGAAAACGATGGTAACCTTTTCGCTGAATGAGATTGAGGTGTACATCCTACGTTCGCTAGCAGGCGCTACATGGGGTAGCTTTAAGGAAATCCTGCGAACCACCTACAGGGCTATGGTGCAGCCGGTGCTGGAATATGGAGCCCCATTTGGGTCAAGACACCTGTCGGAAGCCTCGTGGAGCAAGCTTCAGCGTGCACAGAACACTGCTTTACGCGTGATCACTGGCTGCCCTAGATCCACACCGGTATCTCATCTACATCAAGAGTGTTCACTGCTTCCTGTAAAACAGCATTGTCAACTCCAGTCGCAACAGTTCCATGTTGGCATTGCGAGGAATTCCACACACCCTAATTTCCCCCTACTGTCATCTGGTCCCCATTTCCGACATATACGCTCGCCATTTCATGCTGCAGTCTCTGTGTTGGATCGTCAACGTTGGGCGACGTCGTAGCTCTATCGCGTCAGACTGCTGCAATTGGAGCACACCCGATTCGTCAGAGAATACCTTTCCAGTGCTCCCCTAAATCCAATTCTTGGTGACGTGCCCTCTCTGATCGATGACAGCGAAACGGACCTACCCAGACTTACACGCGTCATACTGCAGGTCTACGTTGTGAACACTCCTCATACCTCAAGGCCTTCGTCCATAAGATCGACTCGTGGATCCCTGACGAATGTACCGACTGCCACAACCCAGGGCACGATTCATTTAATCTATTTTCATGTCCTGCGAGGCCGACTTCTCTAACAGTTATGGATATGTGGAAGAACCCAAGCGATGTGGCTGCCTTTTTACACCTATGAGGAGAAGCTCTGTTGTGGCCGATAAGAAGAAGAAGAAGACATTCTCGCATTGAAGAGAAAATGGAAGTAATTCAATTTTCCGCTATTCGTCTGGCGTTATCATTCCCGGTGTGCACTGTCGCTGTAGCTGGTCGGGGAATGTATGATCCTGGCCTGGCTTTAGGTGCATGGCATACTTTGACGCTGTCATTAGCGACAAGCATGTAATCTAGCACAATTTGGGGCGGCACCCGCATCGGAGCAACGGCATCGATGGTCGTAGTAACTTTTGTCGCGCGTCCGTCGCAGCGACGTGTCGCGGAGGTGACACACAATAATTCTGCATATGCCTGTCGCTGCCACTGTTGGGACAGCTGTGCAGCGCACTGCGACAGCGACAGGTTTAAAAGGCTGGAGGTCTGCGACATTCGGTCACTGTAGCTGTGCACAGCGACATGACTGTGTATTGCAGAAGCGTACCGTCAGTAGACCCTTACTGTCAGAAGCCACAATGACGAGCCAATTGCGCGCTGATGAGCGGAATTGGGCTGAGCTGCAGCGCTGTTTTCCTTTCACAGTTTTCCTAGCACTAGCGGAGCGTCTAGTTTAGAATAGCGCAGAAAGGAGCGTTTTCCCCTCAATTTCAGAGTACTTACTGGAGCAAAAAATAGCCTGAGCCCCGTTAGAAGGAAAAGCCCAGAAATGAATTGCAGACTTTTTCTTCGCTCATGCAGCTCTTCACCTATATGCAGCTAATGTACCTTCGGCACGGATCGCACTGATACTTTGCATACGTTATTGTGCATTGGCGCAAACTTGGTGAGCATATGTAATTTACACTATACGGGTGGCGCGGATCGCGTGGATACTTGCTATGCGATTGCGCAAAATCGGCACACACCCTTTATAGCATAAGTACACCGACTTTGCGCCAATGCGCAGTGAGGAACGCAAACATTCAGTACGATCCGTGGCTACTGTATAAGAAGCTCACACACAATGAAGAAGAATTTAGATTCTATCAAAAACCGTGGCAAAGAAAAAGGTTTTGCAGCGAGTTCAGATTAGACGCTGAAAATTTGAACTTTCATATTCCCCGCAACGGTGATTGAGCCGCACTTGACGCGTTTTTTCAATCTGCGAAATGCTCACGTTACTCAGACCCATAAGATGTTGGGTTCCTCACGTTTTTTACTGTTTTCGGAAATCTAGCAGGCATCTCTCGGCTTAGTGTCGGCTGAGCATCCCTATCGTCTTAGCGCCTCTCAATTTTCACTCATCCTTGGAAAGGCGATTCTAGAATATCCTGCTCCTGCAGCTGTGCATGTTTTCTGCTGTCGGAATGATCTATGTGATTGTTGTGCTGATGAAATTCTCATAGAGGCGTGCTTCTTGTTGCGTGAAAAATATAGCCCATATTAGCTTCGAGAGTGGAGCCTCTCTGAGACTTACGAATTGCGTCTGGTTTTTCATCTTTAGCCCGAATCTCATCTTACGGCTTATGTAGGGTCATCTTTTCCTATTAAATTTCAGTTTCAAATCCAATTTATCATAAAATCGGTGGCACAATTCCTGTTCTTGTCAAACCAGCGAGCCATTACCCCTACTCAGACAGTAGCAGGCCCGGAGCGCAACCGGCTCCGCCTCTTCCCGCCCACTGCGACCAGAACGCAGAGCAGTTGATATTCAAACTTGCGGTGCGTTTGGGTTGTGATTGCAACATGCAGTGCGTTCAGGTTGCTCTCCGGGCCACATGCGTTGACTGACGCGCGCATTTCGAAATTAGATGAATCGATTGAAACAAGGAAGAGCATCTGGGCTTCCTGCGATTTTTGAGTGGAATTCTCACTGTTTCTGTTGTGGGGCTTGTGATTGATTTCCTCTGCTACATTTGCGCTCAATATTCGATCATCCTGAAATTCATTATATTCCTCATATTTGTGCAATATTTAAACTGCCTTAAACTTTTTTAACGTTAAAATGACCTTCCGAACGCATTTTGCAAATATTGGTAGAGGACGTTTTTTAAATTTTTATAATCATTTCGAAAAAAAAAAGAAAAACGAATCGCTCGCATTCTTTCATTTAGTCATCCACTCCGAAAAATCGAAAAGTCCTAAATCGGAAAAAAATTGATTCGGGAGGGTTATTCGGATTTAATGCGCATTTTGAGTGTTCTAAAATACGATATTCAGCTTATCCTCTGTTTCCTAACGAAATTCATTTCCATTCGTCGCGTGCGTCGGCGCGCGTACGCTGCGTGTCCTTCTCCCCTCACTTTCTCGCTGTCTCTACCCTCGCTCCGCACAAGCGCGCGAGGGAACAGAAAAAATTTGGCTCGGAACCAGAGGATACTTATCCGGTCGCTCTAATTTAGGCATCGATTTCCTATGCTTAGCTTGTTGATTCCAGGATGAAATCGCATACAATGGAAATCAGAAGATTAATGTGTGAAGTTGTGAGCGGATTTGTGACGGAATCAAAATTCTAAGCAGGGAAAAGTGTATTAAGCTTAGGTATTTCATTATCAACACCAGCTCAGAAAAAGGACAATTAAGGGTCACATTAATCTAGGCAAGTTCAGTAGGGTGGGGTAATTCGGTGAATGTGTGGAAATCGCTGGATTCTTGCTTGAAAAATCGATTAGCTAAAATGGGTGCGATAGTCGATCAGCGAAGCGTGTGAAATACGTCGAGGTATCGAGTTTTTCAGCTGCGTTGCTGAAATCGGTTTATAGAATACCTGCAGGATTGGTTATTTTTTGAGTGATAACGTGACTCGCACCTTATCACTCAATGAACAACCACTCCCGCGTCTCTCTATCTCTGGCGAGGGCACCGCTATCGCCCTGAGAGCGACCGGAGAGCGGCCGATGCTGATATTCCTACCGGACAGGGACCGCGGTTTGTGTTCGCCCTTCAGCTGCTGTCCAGGCGATGACGTCATAATTGGGAGGAGCCGGTCCCGCTCCGAGCGATAGTTTGTCTGAGCAGGTGTTCTGAGGGGATCTAATCTACCCTACAATAGCAAAGATCATTTGCGTAGGTGGAAAAAGGATAAAAATAGTAGTAAGTACAGTCGACACGCATCGCACTGGCGCTTTGGTTCCCCATTGAGAGTTGACGCGAACTCGGTGCACGTATGTTATAACATTACCTTCATTACGGGGTAAAATGTGCTGTCGTTTGTCGTGGGCTTGTGCGTGCGTATGCTGCGCCTCGCTCCGCATAAGCACGCTGGGGAACAAACTAAATTTGTATCCGAACTAGATGATATGTGCGCTGAGCCCTGAGTATCAGTGCGATCTGATCCTACTGTGTTAGTGCCACCACGTGTCGTAGCATTAGGAAATCTTCCGAAGTACCGAAAATGGATATCAGAATCGTGTTCAGCGCACTAAATACCCCTATAGGTAGATTTGGGTGAAACGAATTCGACCTCCCATTAATGGTGCTAACCATTAATGGAATGGAATTCTGGTAAAGCTGAGTGCTGTAGTGCTGTGACGAAGATTAATTGGGCCGGGACCCAGTGGTCCTACCAGTTGTGTCCTCGAGCTGAGTGCTGCATTATTCCCGCAACTGCCTCTGGCACTGGGACGCTCCTAGTCCACAAGAAAGCCGCTCCGAGCGCTCGGACAACTGGGCTAGGAGCCCCAAATCGTGATAGTCGCGGTGTTGATGTGCCACTGTCGTGGAAAAGCAGCGCCACTCCCGCGGCATAGACGCGGTTTTGTCGCGGTTTCGCCATGGTATGCCGTGGTTTCGTCATGCGATTATTGCGGTTTCGTCATGCTATTGTTGCGGTTTTGTCTCGCGATTGTGGCGGTCTTGTTATGCTACTGGCGCGGTTTAGACGCGTTACTTTCGGGTTTTTTTCACGTTGTTGTGGCGGTATAGATGCGTTGTTTTCGCGGTTTCGTCTTGCTATCGTCGTCTTGTCGACGCGTTATAATACTCCTATTGCCGCACTTCTGTCGTGTTCATACCGCACTATTGACGTACTATTATCGCGCTACTGCAGCGGTATTGAAGTGCTATACTCGCGTTACTGCCGCACTATTCGCGAGCTATTGACGGACTATTGTCGCGCAATTGACGTGCTGCCCTCGTGGTATTGACCAGCTATTGACATCGTGTTGCACAGCTGTTCAACCACGCTTCTACTGCTGCTAACCCAGATTTTGACTGCCGCTCGAAAAGTATTGAATCGCTCTTCAGCTAGGCCACTGATTGGAGTGCTGCTCATGCGCCATCTCACAGCTCTTTAACTATACTTGTACCGCTTTCTTTAAAGTTGTTCCGTGAACACCAGCAATACAAATTAATAATGGAATTCAAGCAGTATGACACGTAAACGAAAAAGTATTCCAGGCTACAAAAAAAACACATGAGAATTCTTTTCGCCTAGCACCCTAATTCTCGCATAGGCACCCTAATTCACACAATCATTTCTCATAACAAAGGCCTGGGGACCCGAAATTCACCAGATCATGTTTCAGAACAAAGGCTCCAAAAACACAAGATCACGAGATGCAGCAAAGGCCTAGGGACCCTGATTCACAAGATCTTAAAAATAGCAATAAAAACATACTTCAACAAGGTAAAATAAACAACAAGACAACAAGACAAGTTTGATTACCGGTTATCACGAGCTATAATATAGACACAACAAATCTGCGAAATCACGACCTGGCAGATGTTAAACGCTTCAGCCCGGGCAGCTGATCAACATGGCAGGGTTACGCTCCTCCAGTAAATTCATTCTTCCTCTCCATCATCCAGATTCTCGTCAGGATTGCGGCAGTCTCTACTTCCTTTCTTCTGAAATACCATCTTCGGAGTAAACTGGGCCGGCTCAGACGCATATTAGTTAAAACCTACCGATCTTATCTAAAGACAATCTTACTAATGAAAATTCTTAAGAACTATTATGGTAATTTTTTTCCGCTTTTTCTATTTTTATGAGTGACTGAACATTTCTTACCCTAATGACCAGCTTCAAGAAAATCAGAGAAATTTCTATAAAACAAATCAAATTCATTCCACAAATTGGGTTTTTTTGTCAAACTTCAACGTCCCCGACCGTGGTCTGACGGGACAGTGACCACTTAAAGGCACAGTCCTAGCTCAGGGGCGAAATCTGAGATTTCCACATGTTTGTGAAGTGGACCCACCCTATATAGTACTTGCCAAGTGCGAGCTCTCAATTCCTCCGAATAAGCGAGATATAGAAGGAAGCCACCCTGGGGCGCCAACATCCGGAAGCCACTTTGGCACGCCCCTTTGACGATATTTCGAGCCCAACAGTGGCGAGATGTGCGATGGTTTCCGATCAATAGCCCCGTTCTTCCCTTCACTATCAGACACTCTATCCATTCAGGTCAGCTCGCATACATCGGTTGCAAATTACGGAAGTCACAAGCCACGGACAACTCGTCCACCATGCTTCCGTAGCTCAATTTTTGAAGGGCCATAACTCCGTTCCCAGGGGGTCCTGTGCGCTTACAGAGACACCATTGGAATTAGCGTGGGATCGTTTTCAAGATAGGCAAGAGAACGGAAAAACGATTCTGAGGTTGGACTGTGCCTTTAAAGGCAGTGCTCACGATGATTGTCGCGTCCGAGTTTTTCACATGAAACAATGCGTTGACGTCCAAATGTTACCAAAATTACGAAGAAACGGCAAGAAACACATCAAAACGTCCTATTTCAGTCACATTATTCTATAACACGGACAAGTTGTCCGGTTGGATGGACATGTTTATGGTGGTTGTCACCGGTGGAAAATTGGGTCAATCTAAAATAAGAGAATATTTTATGCAAAGAAGGATTAGGTGGGGCGGTAGGGCTCTAAGAAAAGAACGGAGCAATAGAGAGTAGAGAATTGCAAAGGACGGGTCTACAAAAGGATTTAATTGTCATAACAAACACTTCCTGTGATACTTAAAGGCACAGGACACCCAAAAAATTATTTTTCAGATTTCATGCTTATCTTGGAGACAGTCAAACGTTGATCACAGTGGTATCTATGAAATCGTCAAAAACCCCCTTTGAACAGAGTTATGGCTCTTCAAATATGCTTAGATTTTGAGGGTGGAAAATTGGTGGACGAGTTGTCTCAGGCCTGTATTTCTCTTCATTCGCAAGCGTTGCGCGAGAGCGAGCCAGGATAACGAGATAGCCCAGCAGTGGACTGAAGAACGACGATTTATTGAAATTCATCCATCCATCGAGCCGCTATTGAGTTCGAAAATCTGTGAGGGGGTCGGGCCTGTGGTGGTGAGCGAAGGGGGTCGCGCCTGTGGTGGTCGCTTATATCTCGCTTATTTGGGGAAATTTAGATCTCGCATTTGGCACGTGTGATACAGGAGGGGTCTTCTACACAATTACATGAAAATCTCAAAATTCATATCTGACGGTGCACTGTGCCTTCAAAGGCAGTGTTCACGATAAGAAACAATCTTCTGCTTTTCCGCTTATCTTGAAGACGATCCCTTGCTGATTCCAATGATATTTTCGAAATCGTACAAAACCTTCTAGGAACGGAGTTATGGTCCCTCAAAAATTGAGCTAGGAAAGCATGGTGGACGAGTTGTCCGAGGCGTGTAACTTCCGTCTTCTACAGCCGATGTATGTGAGCTGACCTGAGTAATGATAGAAGTTGAGAATGAAGGGAAGAACGGGGCTATTGATCGGGAACCATCGCTCATCTTACAACCTCGAGCATTCATTCTTTCACTTCGGTGGACGTGGAAAGTGCATCTGGGGTGTTAAGAGCTGATGGGTGTCCAACTTTGGGGCAGTAGGGGACCGTTCCGAGCTCATTTTTCTTAGTTTTTTTTTTCAACGTTAGGGTCACGCTAGGCCACGCAGCTGTCGATCTCTACCAAAAAAACAGAAATGGTTTCTATCGTGGACACTGCCTTTAAGAGGCGGGGTGATACTCAAGGATTTCGTGTACTTCTGGTGCGTTTTTCTCAATTTCTACGTCATTTTAGTTCTACCCGGGGGCCCCTAAATCAATATAGCGCATAATTTCAAAATTGAAGATTATCGTGAACACTGCCTTTAAACTTGTACGGTGATCATATTGAAATCAGGTTCATGAATTCAGGTAAGTGTGGTCGAATGCGCTCAGAAAACTCAAAAGCTCAAAACTCAAAAAGCTTCTTAAGCTCAAAAAATGATTCTAAACTTTCACGCAAAAAAAGGATTCAAAACTCTGTCAACATAAACGCTTATAAGACTGAGGAGGTTGAACGTGTCAGTGTTTCCATAAGAGTGGTAATGAGTTTTGAGAAAAGGAAAAGACACGCTTTCGTTCCAACAGAACTGAAAGGCGAAGACGAGTGAATGAGGAACGTGGCAAGCGGGGTTGAGTGGATCGATAAATGGCATGGCTGGTTTCAGCGGCACTGTGATTTTGCCGCAGTAGCTCCGCAGTAACGTACGACTGCGGAACTATGGGAACTGCTGCACGGTTGCGGTACTACAGCGGCCAGTTCTCTCAGAGACAGGCACCGCGATGACGAATAGGTCGGAATGTAAGTATGGAGCTCCGGGAAGGATAACTTATCTTCGTTGGTTGCGCGCGGTCGCGGCGTGGCGTTAGCATCACAGTGCGCCTGCTGGCCTCTCTGGCTCCACCACCCTTCTTCGAGGTTGTTGAAGCTCCAGACAAACAGAAAATTCAAATAAATTCAATTCATTACGCGGGCAAACTCCTGTTGATTCACGCGATTGAAAAAGCAAACAACAACCAATCACTACAGAAAGCAAAAAAGCACTTCAAGCCAAAGTCTGTTTATGTGAGGAAGTAGCAGTATCGAAATTGGAGTGCAAAGCACCCGAAGAATCTGCATAATGGGGCTGCTCCTAGCACTTACACTTCTCCTAGGAGAAAATTAGAAGATAATGTGTTTCTAGTAAAGAATGATTGTGTTTGTCTGGTGCTTCAACAACCCCGCTGAAGGGTGGTAGCGCGAGGGAGGCCCGCAGGCGAGCTATGATGCTAACGCCGCGTCGCGACCGCGCGCTACCATCGAAAATGAGCCAGCCTTCCCGAAGCTCCATATCTACATTCAATACGTCGAGCCCACCGATTCGGTAAGAGTGCCAAGAATCGGTGGCTGATCCCGACGTTTACAGAAGTACTGTGGATCGGGGGCAGGCCGGGAAATCTTGATCGTTACTGGCTTGTCGACTCCTCGCACAGGTAACCGGAATTTTTGAATATCAAAAACCTATTTCTCGAATTACCAAGAAAAATTAGCTTACCGGCAACACGCTTGGCACCGACTCGAACGATCCCGGCTCAAACACCGAATTATTCAGCACATAGTTTCCACATTTGGCCTTCTCGAGCTGCATAATTTTTGGCAGACACTCGACCGAAGTGAGATGGATCCTAAAAAATCGCGGTAAAACCAAGCCTTCTTGCGAAAAAGGACTTCAAATGAGCGCATTTTTCATCCAGACCCACCTCTGCATCTCCACAGCCAACTCCTTTCGTTCTGTGCAAATTATTGGTTTCTCCTTGCAGCTGCGCACATCGCTCACGCAAGTGCCTGGAAGGATTCTCTCTCACAAAAATCCTTGAGCCCACATGCAAAGTTAAAACCGAGATCACAATTTAAACTGCTTTCGTGTTTCTGGTGCAAAACGCATGAAGACCGGTCTAACGTGAAGGCACTATGAAAGATCGCGGGGCAAAACTAGTTGGGAGGGGGCATACAAGACTTACTCATAGAAATGGAAGATTCATTCATGAAAATGAATATTTCTTTGGTTACCAGATATGTGATGACGTTATCACTCGTAATTTCCTAAAAATTCCATGAGATTTGGTCAATTTCCGAAAGCAGAATCATTCATTTCTCACTTGAACTCTGAGTGCCCCCCCCCCAACTAGTTTCGCACCCCCAGTTTTTCAGCGCTCCCAAATAAACGCGGTCCTTTGCCACTCTGCGCACTCATTTGCACGCAAACGCGGAAATTCACCAAATAACATATTCACTGCTACAAAAAAATACGCAAAATCCAAATAAGCATAGCAGAATAAAAATAATACAACATAAGAAAATAACGATTGCAGCTAGCGATCGAGTTTCAGAACCAAATATAAAAACGAAAATGTCCCAGCTCCACGGGAGTGTCACAAGGAAATAGGAAACTCGGTTACATTAAAAATGAGATCAAAGTAATGGTACAGATCCCAAGACTCCTTTCAGAGAAATTATGTATCGTGCCACTTTGGTCGGTACATTTCGATCTAGACGAAAAATACCGAGCGGTGCTGATTGCCACAAAGCCATAAAATGCTCTGATTTCACTTTAATTTGAGAGCCTGATATATAGAAATGCAACTGATATCATCATTTTATGTCCTTGTGGCAATCGGCACCGCTCGGTATTTGGAGTTTACTTGATAACTGCAGTCAGAAGACAGCATCATAAGAACAGGAAAAAAAAATCAAGAAGGACGTTCAACTATGACGAGGCGAATTGTTCGGACACGTTTCGATCTGCCTTGACACGATCAGTGTCGGACGTGCGTGCAAATTTCGAAAACAGCTTTGCCGTGGGCTAGTAGCGACAGCAAATCGTCGATAAAGGACAGCCGTATACTCGTGGGCTACTATTAAGTTGGAAAAAAGCATTTCGCTAGTGGCCCACGAGCTTTGCCAAAGAATACCGCGACGAAGTCGCTTGCGCCACTTCGCGGTATTCTCGCCCCAATCTCCATAGTCGTGGGCTAGGAGCTCCCCAATGCCTGAGGCGGGCCAGAATTTCACATTGATTTCAGCACGTGCTAGATTTCGGCTCAGGTCGCGAAAATTCAAGTCGACGACATGTAGAGTCTGCTTGTAGAATGAAGTCTAGGGAATGGACAGGGCTGCGGAGGTAGATCGTCGCGCGCGATTGAAACCAAGTTGGCCGGCTCGAACTATACTCATTAAAGGCAGTGTTCACGATGAATATAGCATTCGAGTTCGATTAAAAAATGGGTTTGTTTGGTCGCGAGATATCGAAATGTGAAGAAACAGCGAGAAAAAGCGCTCAGAACACTCTGAAATAAGCGTTTCTCAGATAAGGTTGACAAATGACTCCTTTGCAGCTCAGAACATTCTGAAATAGGCGTTTCTAAGATAAGGTTGACAAATGACTCCTTTGCACAAGAGAATGCTGGTAAAATGCCCAGATAGGCCCTAAATCCCAGGACAAAACTAGTGCCGCTTGCGGAAACTAGCGGGGCGCGTAAGCTCTTTCGCGGTTCATGGCGCACACGAGCTTACGCGCCCCGCTAGTTTCCGAAAGCATGCGCTAATAGCGAAATATGCGCGATAAAAATTAGGCTGGACGTGGCGGAGCTTTTTGGTCCGCGGCGGCACAAGCTTGTCAAAACGGGGGCAGGGCGAGCTAAGCAGGCTTACTGTGCTAACGAAATCTTTACTTCGCGACCGTTTTTGATCGATTTCTGTCCCGTTTTCGCTGCTGCTTTCCTTGACCCTACTCCCTCCAGCATCTGCAAGTGTAGTGCTTCACACTAAAAACTCAAAAATTAGATTCATCGTAATTATTGCCTTTATGTAAACCATATACACGAAAACTCGGCATGGACTAAAGAAACAAAATGGTCTTACTCGCTTTTCATACTTTTGCCATTGCGGCAAATACAGCTTTTTGAGCTACGGCGGAACCAGTGCTTGCGAATCCTAAGAATTTGGGTGAAGGTGGACAACTGACTCCTTAGCACACGAGAATGCTGGTAGAATGCCGAGATCGGCGTTGAATCCCCGACGAAAACTGGCACACATATGATAAAACGCGGCAAACGCCGCTAAGGTCAAGATAATGGTCTTGGTCATTAAAGGCAGTGTTCACGATAATCTTCAAATTTGAGATAATTCGTTATATCGATTAAGTGCCCCCCGGGTAGAACTAAAATAACGTAGAAATTGAGAAAAACGCACCAGAAGTACACGAAATCCTTAAGTATCACCCCGCCTCTTAAGTATCACAGGAAGTGTTTGTTGTGACAATCAATTCATTTGTGGACCCGTCCCTTGCGATTCTCTAATATCTTTTGCTCCGTTCTTTCCTTAGGGTCCTAACTAATCCTGTTTTGCATAAAACATTCTTCTATGTTCGATTGACCCAATTTTCATCCAGTGGCAACCACCATGAACATGTTCATCCAGCCGGACAACTAGTCCATGTTACAGAATAATGTCACTTAAATACGTCGTTTTAATGCGTTTCTCGCTTTTTCTTCGTAATTTTGGTAACACTTGGGGACCGACGCACTGTTTAATGTGAAAAACTGGGTGACGGGAATCATCGTGAACACTGCCTTTAATGCAGCCATAGTGGCATTTGTCGTGTTTTACCGTACCGGCACTAGTTTCGTCCTGGGATCCATGGCCTATGTGGGCATTTTACCAGCATTCTCATTTGCAAAGGAGTCATTTGTCAACCTCCACCTGAATTCCTAGCATTCTCAAACACTGGTTCCGCTCTAGCTCAAAAAGCAGCATTTGCCGCTATCGCAAAAGTATGAAAAACGAGTTAGGCCCTCGTCATAGTCGACCGAACAGCTGTAGCTGGTCCGGTCGATAAGCATATGCATAAATAGTCTGCGTACCCAATATCAATCGGATTTAGAAAAGCCATCCGTTGTATTCTTAATGAGCAAGCCTGTTCCATCCATGGCCGTCAACGTCGATACGCATGTAATTCACGGCTCACTCAGGTGGAAAAATGCTCCCGATGTGTCCGGACTGAGCCAGACTGGTCTCTACTGATCCAGATGTGGCCATCCCAATCGACACGTATGTAACGCATGGCTTACTGAAAAGAAAAATCCCCGTTGTGGCCGGACTGAGCCGCGCTCAGTGCGCTCAAGTACGCCTGCATATTCGTCTGCCATGCAGTAGACACACTAAGGGCGGCTCAGGACGGCGCAGGAGCACTAAGGACGGGCGAGGACGGCTAATTCCGGTCTTTGGCATACAATGACGAGGGCCTCGGTTTCAATAGGTGTCTGGAAGACTGAACGAAATCTGGGAAAAAAATTGAAATTCGGATTTCGAACGAACGAAAATTTTGAGAATTTTGTACCAGAAATATTTACAAAGAAAACGAGCGGTAAATGCGGAAAACTTTTCGAGAAAATTCTAGAAACTTCGTTTTCGTTCAACTGCGTATACTTTTCGCCCCATGGGTGCTCATCCTTGCTCTACACGGGACTCCCTAAATCTTTTGTCACACTATGTCAGGCAAAAAGATTTTCCTTCAACCAGCCCTCGGTACCTCGAACTCCTCGAGACCCAACTTCATTAATTTTTTTTCGATTATCGTCTTGCCGTATGGAGGGACCCACTTAGTCAAACTTTCCAAGGTAATGCGGTTTTCATCACGAGACCTGCCGTCTGCCAAACGTGGATGACTGAATTTAGGAATATCATGTGGGCGCCGGCAGTCAACACCGCGCGGAGGTGCTAATCTTGAGTATACTCTGCAATTGCGTGCCCACACATCCACGTCAGAAGCTGATTCGAGAAAAACAGGATTTTCTTTTTCATTCGCAAACATCTGAGAA
Source organism: Aplectana chamaeleonis (assembly GCA_029168955.1). Taxonomy (NCBI): domain Eukaryota; kingdom Metazoa; phylum Nematoda; class Chromadorea; order Rhabditida; family Cosmocercidae; genus Aplectana; species Aplectana chamaeleonis. The sequence goes on along the minus strand of JAPDOI010000013.1, from coordinate 3,456,194 downwards.
GCTCTTATTACCACAGAGTAATCTGCTTTAGCAACGTGTTGAAGATTTTCTCAAAAATAATCGCTAATACCCATATGTGGTTACTTACACGCGATGAGTGCCACAGCTCGTCATAAATGCATAAACGATGCATAGCAGGAGTTTTTCCGGTCTTGTTTTCTACTCATTTCCGGGCAGATATCAGCCATGGCTATGTGTTTTATGACTTCTAGAAACATACGACTTCTGGAATGTATTCTCTAAACTTTTCGTATTCGTGTTGATATAGGGTTAGTCTACATGATTTACCAGGGATATAGGGTTAGTCTACATGATTTACCAGGGGTGGTAGTAATTTAAACAAGCCTCGATGTTAGACAAGGCCATTAACCTCGAAGTTGACCTCGAGATTTGCTGTAAGCCCTAACTGTAGTATCTGTAACTCCTATTGGTATTTTGCTGTGAACACCGCTGGCGTTCTATAACCCATTCTCACATGTTGCTGAAGGCGCAGTTCGGAGGCTGGAATTTCCTTGGTTGTTCCCACGATCCATCTTCAAACAGAAACTACGAACTGTTACGAAGACGTTAACATCCATGCATTCGCAATCCTAAGCTACTACTGCATACACATATGTTCACATATAAAGTAGCAGATCGGTCGGGTTTGTAGTGATATAGTGCACTCGTTTAGGAGTGCACCGGTCGACGATTGCGAGTTAGATAGGAATGTCCTCCCGAAGACTTTTTTCTCTAACTGGCATATCATAGTTTCGCCAGCTGTTTTTATAACGGGAGATACTGATACTTTGATTATGCAATGGAAGGCGCATGGTGTTGGTCGGTCAGGTTCTGTGTGTTTGTTGTAATACTCACCAATTGACCGAACAACACTCATGCTCTATTCATTGTTAAATGGTATATGCGTTCGCCATTCAGCCGAAGTTTCTGATAAGCTTCTGATATAAATTTGATAAGCTTAAATTCATTTATTAGCACGAATATAGAAGGTTAGTGAATAGAAGCATATGAACGCTCGAGATGAGCTGTAAGGTAAGGGATCAGAGCAGGGAAGGGTGAGAGGTATCATCTCCGAGTTAAGTTTAGGGTTGTATGCTGATTTAGCACACATCACGGTTCTTAACCGCGAGTTTAGGTCAGTTTACTACAACCCCAGATGCGAGTGAATTTTGAAGCGGTGTGTTGATACCAACAATGGATCAACCGCGAAGGCTTTCCAAAAATCCTCGCAAAATACTCCAGTACTTTGTTTTTGATCTCGAAGTGGTATACCATGACGATGATGAAAGTTCTTCGGCTTCTGTGGTGTTGATTTAATATGTCCAGAGCATACGTTATATGAAAACTGAATGCCCTCGTCGAACTCCTTGAAGTATCAACTTGAAAAGCATTTGTATGCATTCGCATTTGCAAGCGTTTTTCAACTGACGTCACCAATTCTTTTATTGAAGAGAGGCTATACATCCTTAATACGTCCAAAAACTATCTTCCAAGTTCTGCAGAGTTCAACAGCCACGTATTACTGGAAATTTGGAAGCATGTTCAGCTTTCAATAAACCACACCTTGACTTACTTAGTTGACCTTGTCGGTTGGACTCTGCTGGGCGCGACCAGTCCATATCTTCGTTGAGATGAGCCGTTGTAACGAAGACAAATTTACAAATGAGTTTTCCCTGTCTGCTTGTAGGCATCAAATCATCCACTACATGCGGAAGCGGCTACACACTTAGGCCTATGGTATACTTTGTCGCTGTAATGAGCGACAGGCATGCAATCTAACACAAATCGTGGCGGGACCCGCATGGGAGCAACGATAACGGTCGTCGTAGGAATAGATGTCGCGTGTGGGTCGCAGCGACGTGTCGTGGAGGGCTGACATACTGCAACTGTGCCATAGCCTGTCCCTACCACTGTCGCTGTCGCTGTGCAGTGCACTGCGACAGCGACAGATTTAAAGGACGGGATGCGGTCGCTGTCGCTGTGCAGAGCGACGCGACCGTGTGTCGCAAAAGTATACCATACCCCTTACACACTTAAGATTAGAAGCTCTTCCGCTTTGTAAACTTCCGGTATTTTCTATAATGAGAGTCACTAAAGAACATTACAGATTGAAGGCACGGGGCAGAATTTCTGCCGCCAACATTTCGATTCCTTTTATATATTTATTTTATTCGCCTTGATGGTCCGTCTTCATCGGCGGTCTTCTCGATGTGGACCACATTCGCTTTAGGATTTTCTGGAAATGGCAACAGTCATCCAGGGTCCTCAAACGGAACTCCACATCTGTGACCTGGCTCGGGTGAAGCACTTGCACTGAGCATGTCTAGACCTTAGCGAATTCAGTTTTTAACATCCATAGAGACCTTACATCCGCTCCAGGCGACATGAGAGAATCCCATCAGCCTTCCGCTAACCTGTATTCTTTCTCAATCGCACGTTATCTGATATTGCGGAGAGTTTTTGCTCTGTTCCTCGTCACTGCGAGTCTAGGAAAAATTCCCCGTCCTGAATGTTTTTTATTCGGAGAACGAGCCATTTCGCAAAAACTATGGCACAAGCAAACACCCCTTGTAGCGAAGTTTTTCTGTTGTCGCCAATCGCCACGGGCATCAAGAATTGGACTTCTTCTCTTTGATCACTGCACAAGCTGCTAGTCGTTTTCAAAGATGGAACTACTCGAAAGGAAACTCTCAAGTGAAAGTTCAAACCTATTTAGTTATGTACCTCGTTCACACTATGAGAGCTATTCACAAATAGTTTTATTCACACTGAGCAACTGCGATACTTGAATTTTTTAATGAGATAGATGTGCTTCTTGCGTGGCGGGGATGTCCGTGATGCGCTTATAGTTAGACAACAACCAGGGAGCTCACGAGGGGAGAACAGGGTGGTGAACGTATATACAGGAGAACAATAGATGCTCTCATTGAAAACGTATGTTTATGTTTATGTTTATGTTTATTACGTTGCATAAGGCACACGTGGTAAAGAGAAAACACAATAATAATATGCACAGTAACATAGGCGAATAGCAGTGCTCAGAAAATTCCAGATGCATTGTTCTGATTCTGAAGGAAACACTACGGCTTCAGTAGTTTTACAGCCAACTCCGCCATTGCCGGTCCCAAGCCCGGATGAGAAAGGAGGAGGGTTGGCCCCCCATGCTACCGACGGGCTGGAAAACCTAAGGTGGTAACCATGGAGAGTCTCATAGGATATCGCGATACTGCTACCGCATCCGGGGCAGCCTATGCGCCAGCACTGGGGACCCAGGGTGTTGGTGACAAGTATGCGACTGGCCAGAATGGTGGAAGATTGGTGACGCCAAAGAAGGAGGTGCGGTTTGCCGTTTGGAATGTACGATCAGGACATTACGTTGGACAAAAAGAAGTCATCGCAAGGGAACTGTCGAGGTCGAAGATATCGGTAGCAGCACTGTCTGAATTGAGGATCAGCGGTTGTGGAACAATGATTGTCCAGGTGCCCGATTCTGAAGAAAAGATGATATTGTACTACTCCGGTGGCGAAGGACATCACGAAGGTGTTGGATTTATGTTGAACTGGCAAGCGTCTGGAAGCGTCATCTCGTTCGAGCCGATTTCGAGCAGGATTGCCGTTCTGACGTTAAAAGGAACTATTAAGACGCATGTCGTGGCTATCTACGCTCCGACGGTGCCTAGCTCTGATTCCGATAAGGACGCGTTCTACGCTCAACTGCAAGACGTACTGAATGCGATCCCAAAGACTGGCCTAATCCTTGTCGCAGGTGACTTCAATGCACGCGTCGGAAATGACAGAATTGGCTGGGAAGCGAGTATTGGGCAGATTCGGCGTTGGCGAGATGAATGAAAATGGTCTGCGTCTGCTCTCATTTGCAGCGTTTAATGGACTCATTGTCGGGAACAGTCACTTCCAGCACCGCAGGAAGCACCAACTGACTTGGAGAAATCCCTCTGGACGAGACGTAGCTACGTTGGACTATGTTCTGATGAGTTCACGTTTTAGGTCATCGCTGAAAGACGTCCGTGCTATGAGAGGTCCAGATTGTGGTACAGATCACTACCTTCTTCGTGCAGTTGTGCAGCTCCGCCTACAACGGACTACGCGAATGGAACCTCCTAAACATAAACTCGACTGGACACACCTCATGGTACCCGAGACGAAGGAGTTGTTCCAAGTGGCACTGTCAAACCGCTTCGCATCATTGTCGGACAATGCATCGGTGGACGAGCAGGAGCGGCAAGTAGCAGACGCCGGGCTGTAGTAAACCCCCTCAAAATGAAGTTAAGATGATCTTAAACGATCGTATGAAGAAATGTTGGAATGATCTGTAAGATTATCTTGATGATATGGTGAAGGATATGAATCTCATCTGTAAGCGCATCATTCAGATGATGAACATTTTTAAGATGATGCTAATTTCATCAGGTTAGCTGAACTTCTACAGATCATCTGGACAGAGAAAAGCGAGAGAGCACGCACTCCCGCAGAAGCTCGTCTTATATTTAAGAGTAACCCCGGAGCGCCTCTTATTCTTCAGATGAAATACCAGTTATCATTATCAGCTATCACGAAACAACAAACATCTCATTTCATTCATTGAGAAAGAAAGCATGGAGTTGGTCGATTAGAGAATGAACACCTGCAGAATGAGGGCCGGCTTTTCTTATTCTCACACGTATAATCATGTGTTATCATATCATGAATATGCGAGGACGACCGCTTTAGAGCGAATCACTGCTAATGGAATGAATACGGGCCTAAGTTCAGCGACCAGTTGTGACTGATAGCGATAATTATGAATCAATACGGAATTAAGATCATCTGAAACTTGTCTGGAAAAACATAAGATCATCTTATCGAAATAATATAAGATCATCTGATAGGGGTGGTTTACTACAGCCCGCCATCTTGGAATGTGCAAAACCACTTTGCCCTGTTACTCGCAGGCGGATCCAGCCGTGGATAACAGACGAATCCTTGCTACTCATCGAAGAGAGGAAGCGAGCAAAACTGACTAATTTTGATCGATACCGGCAACTCAGCAGAGAACTTCGTTGCAGGCTGAAAGCGGAAAGGGAGTCGTACTGGAATAAGGTGGCTGCTGATTTGGAGGAGTCCGCTAACAGGCATGACTATCGCACCCTCTATCGGACACTCAAGCGGCTTGGAAAGAAGACGAAACGCGTTAGCGATAGCATTAGGAATGCAGATGGATCGTTTGTGCGCTCTGTGGAAGAGCGTCTTCGTCGCTGGCAACAGTTCTTCGGTGAACTCTACAGTCATGAAGCGCCACAGGGACCGCTTCCCAACCCACCATCAATCGATGCGCCAGAAGATTCTGATCTCGGCTCAGAGCCCACTGTGGAGGAACTGAAGACTGATATCAAATCGCTGAAGAACGGCAGGGCATCAGGCGTTGACAATGTTGCTGCTGAGGCCATCAAAGCGGGTGGAAACGTGTTGCTACTTCAGCTTCATCGTCTAATAACTCTCATCTGGCAGTCAGAGAACATACCCGCTACTTGGAAACGTGCAATAATTGTACCCATCCACAAGAAGGGCGACGCCAGGGACTGCAAAATTACCGAGGGATCAGTCTGCTGTCAATCGTAGGCAAAGTCTTCATGAAGATTATCCAGAACAGGCTTCAACGTCATCGAGAACAGACCGCTCGTGAGGAACAAGCAGGGTTTCGGACAGGGAGAAGCTGCAGTGATCAAGTTTTCACTCTTCGACAACTTATGGAAGAGAGGATCCGCACTGGAAAGCGAATTGTCATCACTTTCATTGATTTCAAGTCTGCATTCGACTGTGTTCATTGGCCTGCGCTGTGGAGAGCACTTGATAGCGAACATGTACCAGACAAGATAGTTAACCTGCTCCAGAAAACGTATGAAGGTTCTTCCAGCTCGGTTCGCGTTGGAGATAAGCTGTCGGAAGAGTTTAAGGTTAAAGCTGGAGTTCGCCAAGGTGATGTTATATCGCCGTTGCTCTTCAATACTGTCGTCGACGCTATTATGAGGGAGGTCTTTGAGAACAGAAGAGGTGTTCAGTATAGCACTAATGGATACGTCTCGGATCTGATGTTTGCGGATGACAGTGCAGTGTTTGCGGATACCGATGAGGATGCAACGTACCTGATAAATAGAGTGGCGCTTGTTGCAAGCTCTTACGGCCTAAGAATAAATCAGGAGAAGACAAAAACGATGACATCGGATGGCTCGCCTGCAACTGTGCACTTCGAAGGGGCGGAACTTCAGCAGGTCAAGGAGTTCAAATACCTTGGATCAGTCGTGCAAGAACGGAAAGTTGCGGCCACAGCAGAGGTATGCAGCAGGATCGGGCAGGCATCCAGTGCGTTTGCATCGCTTGGTTGGTGTCTGTGGAAGAAAAACAATGTTTCACTGGAGACTAAAATGCGCTTGTTTCGAGCGCTAATAATTCCGATTCTACTGTATGGTTCGGAAACATGGACTCTGCTGAAGCCAGACCTTGTCAAGCTGGAAGTCTTCCAATTGCGGTGCCTGAGACATATTCTTGGGATCACGATTCGTGACCGTATTTGCAACGATAACATAAGAAGAAGCTGTATGGATCAACCGCTGGTTGAAGAGCAACTGAAGACAAGAAGATTACGGTGGTTTGGACATGTATGTCGAATGGATGCTGGTCGGCTCCCGTACAGTATGCTGTGGCGGAAGCGCCCGCCGTCGTGGAAGATCCAGAGAACGGCCCCGAAGAAGACGTGGCTCAAGCATATAGAAGAAGATTGAAAAACCCAGCGGTGCAGTGTTCCTAACGCTAAACTTATTGCTGCAAACCGTACTGAATGGAAGCGTATCGTTCAGGCCGCACGAGCTCCTATGGCACCTACAGCAGTGTATTGGTTGAGAGGGCATCCCGCTCCGCCAGACGCCAGCTAACGGGATGAGTGAGTGAGTAAGTGAGTTTCACAGCCAAGCTTCGCTTGAAAATCTCTAGTGATAGCGTGAACGTCTGCGACTTTGTCAATTTGAGGTAGGTGGACCCAGCACGGTTTGCACGAGTGATTGAAGAAATCCTTTTGAAAAACTCATCGGCTCTCACCCTAACTCTGAAGCCATTGAGAATCTTGTGCACCATGCATGCATCAAAAAGTCCCCGCCGAGATTCCAAGGAGTAGAGGCCAAGTAGCTCATTTCTCCTAGTTGCATTAGGTGTACTAAAGTATTGTGATATACCACATCTGACGAAAAATTTTCGCGTGTAGTTATTCTGAACTTTTTCGAGGACAGCCGTAAACTTCTTGCTCGTTGGGTTGAAGGCAGAGGTGCCCGATTCCACATTAGGTCTCACATAAGTAGTATAAGCCAGAAGCAGTACTTGCTCGTTTTGAGTGGCTAAACCTTTGAAGATTTGGAAAGTCCGTCCCATAGCATTTTTTTTTACATAAACATAAACATTAACATTGCAGCGAAGTTTTTGTAGCATTGTGAAGAGTCATTGTAGCCAACATAATATGTAATCCTTTTGTTCCAGTAACACAGCCTCAATCAAGCGATTGATCAAAAATTCGCCTGCCAGTCAGCCCGTTTCGTGGCTTCGAGATTCCGATGAGTTTCTCTTATCAGGATGATTAGAATTGGATCACATTATCGTGCATTGCCCTGTTTATTCAATTCTCGACCGGCGGTGACCCTTCTTGTCCAAAGCTGTATTCGAATTAATTTCTATGGTATCTTGCTATTCTCTAGTGCTTTCTACCAATCCACGGTTCTGTTGTTGTGCTTATTTTGGGATTCAGTTCCCGCTCAGCGGAGCATGGAGTTCTTTCACATAAAGAGTTTTGAAAAAGCTCATGTATTCCCGGTTCTCCTTACTCATGGGTAATCAATTAACGATAAATAGCTTTCTACGGGTGATATTTACATAACTAGGTAACGGTGACGTATTTGAAGAAATATCTAGATGCCGCTAACGCGCTCCATTTGTAACCTTTTGTGTACTGTAGAACGGCTTCCAGCGCCCATCCACTCGATGGCCTCGCCGCTTCGTGGCGGGAGAACTGCAATACACCCGTCAGGCGGCTCAGGGCTGATCCTCGCCTGACAGACATCTGATTTCACAGAAACCTTCGGGACAGGGGCTCTCTACACACACCAGGGGAGAAGTTGTCCCCTTTTTGCAGTTCGAAACGCCACGCTACCCAATGCAAGCGAAGTGGTCCCGAGTGGAATTTGAGCCGCAAAAGGCGGGACAACTCCTCCCTCGGTGTCTAGAGAGACCCTGTCCCGAAACCTTTTTACGAAATATCACGACGCTGCTAACTCAACACCGTCATTACGGAAGTATGTGTGCCCTTTTATTCCTTCAGAAACTATATGCTAATAAAGTGAATTGTACTTTCCGGTGGCCTATGATATGACCACACCTTGCTTCATCCTCTAAATGATGGCCATCTTCGAGGATGCTGTGTTCATGTAAATAGTGTTCAAATATGCAGCACTGAATGCTCGAATGGAAATCACGCATACCCTCGTTCAGCATTATATCCATAGTGAAAGCAGCTGTCCCTCCAAAACTATTCTCGCGAATGATTTTTGAGGGTATCAGCGATCCTTGTTTCTGAGGATGGGAGATTAGAGCTCAAAAGAAATAGCTCAGCTGCTTCAAAGCAATAAAGTCGGAAGGAACACGATGTGTTGTTTTGCCGTGTTTTTCAGTTCTATGTCCCAACAACAGCTTCCCAATGCTGCTTCTCAGTTTTTTTTCGACCGTTGATCTCTTACGAGCACTTGGTTCCGGAGGTTTAGTGAGCGTAGAAGTAATTTGATTTTGGAGTTCATGTTCTTCTGTAACAGACCACATGAGACAACCCTGATCATGACATTTGTATTCCTTCTTGGAATCCTAGTTTCTCGAACATTAGTGAGATGCAATCTAACACAATCGTAAAGTCGATCGTGAACCTTCGAGCCGGAGAAATGGATACTGTGGTCGGTTTGGGGCGGGTGGGTACATAATTAAAGACAGGGTTCTCTATAAAGTCGGTTGATGTGCTGTCCCCATGGAATGGTAGATCTGACCATCGCAAAGGTGAAAGAAGCAAAACTTGGACAAAAAAAAACTCTCAGGAACAAGTTACTGCTTGGTGAATTATCGAGATTTGTGTAAAAGCCTGCTCTTTTTCTCAACTTTTATTTTGCTTCTAAAGTAATTTCTGAGCATTTCTGGAGACTACTTACTTTTTAACAGCAAAATAAACGGTGGATAAGCAAGCATTAATGAAATTCTCGTTAACTAGGGGGCCGGTCGACACCAGTAGTTAGCCACAATACTTTTTCCCGCAATTTGCCGGAGTTTTCACTTATTTTCACTTTTGTGTTGATCAAATCTTTATCCTCATGAAGAGAGCTCAAAAGTTGTTTTCATTTCGAACACTGTTTTTAATTTTAGAGAGCAGCCGTGTTTAAGTACCTTTCCATTTATAGTGGAGTCCACCAAGAGTGTCTCATTTACTTATCAATGAGAAGCGGTCGGCTGGGGATCAATGTGCATGAATCCCATACCAGCACGCTCGATACCGATTGAGCGAGAGCGGTTGTGCTACAACGAGTTTCATGCTCATTGATCTTCAATCGACCGCTTCTCATTGATAAGTAAATGAGACATTGTTGGTGGACTCAACTATACAATCTCATTAATTAGTGAGCCAACCTACACCGGTAATTGGCCGTTGTACTTTGTTTTTGAGCGTTTTCCCCGCGAACTTCCGGGTTTTTTCACTTATTTTTTTTTGTGTTGACCAAATCTACATCCTCATGTACACTCTCATGAAGAGAGCTCAAAAGCCGTTTTTATCGCAAACCGTGCCTTTAATATCAGGTTTATTTTCACCTCACCTTGAAATGTGAATTTTTTCTGAAAATGTGTGTTTCAACAGCTGTTTCGATGGAATGGCTCGGTAGTTAGACAGAGATTTGTATATGCTTGTCCGAAAATTTTCAAGAAGGCCAAAGCCCGCAACTTATGGTTCGAATTTTTTACAGAACAACACATACAGTGAGCGTACACCTGGTGGTTCTACACTGACGCATTGGTGGAGAAGTTCCTGAGAACAACGACGGAATTTCCCGAGACCCAACTAAAAAATTTGCAACGAACTGGGATAAGTGAAATGAGATCTCCCGAGAGCAGAGTAATAGGGAAAGTTCCCACACTAGTGGCCGTATTAAAGGCAGGGTTCTCGATAAAATCGGTTGTTGTGCTATCCTCATGGATTGGTAGATCTGGCCATCACAAAAGTGAAAATAAGTAAAAAATTGGAGAAAAAACGCTCAGGAACAAGTCATTGCTTGGTGTCCTCCCACCCCCAGTCAATTTGTGTAAAAGCCTGTTTTGTCACCTTATATTTTGCTTCCAGAGTGATTAATGAGCATTTCTGTAGACTACTGACTTTTTACCAGCAAAATAAACGGTGGATAAGCAAGCATTAATGAAATTCTCGTTAGCTAGGGGGCCGGTAGATACCAGTAATTAGCCGTTATCCATTGTTTTTGAGCGTTTTTCCCGCGAACTTCCGGGTTTTTTTTTCATTTATTTTTACTTTTGTGATGACCAACTCTACATTCTCACGAAGAGAGCCCATAAGCCGTTTTTTATCGCAAACCCTGCCTTTAAGATGTAGTACCGGCCTTTAAGATGTAGTACCGAAACAGGAAAAAAAACGGAAATGACAGGCAGTATATTCAAAATTTAGAGGGAATTTTTTTTTCTTAACGTACTCCTAGCCCAGCTACATTTTTGAAATGCTTGTCCAACGGTAGTAAAACCTCTCATGGGAAGTGCATCAAAACAAGGCTTTTCCCATGAAAATTCTTGAAATACAGAAATTACAAAAGCTTACAGCTCCAAGTTCGCTGGTGGTTCGTACTTTTTCGCATTTTCCTAGATTTTTCAGAGTTTTTTCTTGGAAAGTGCTATCTTAGCGAGGGAGGGGGGGCGCTGTGGGCTTGATCACGCCCATTTCACCGTGTCGCACTATATTTGAGCACGTACTCGGAGTTTTCCTCCCCTGTCAAAATCAGGAGAGTAGTTGCGGCACGAAAATATGGGCCTGACCGTGTTATACAACAGCGCCCCCCCCCCACTAAAATAGCACCTCCTATTCCATAGATGACTATATTTTTCACATATTGTGACCAATTTTTTTGCGCTGTCTGTAGAAGCGAATAAGCGATTTTTCATAAGATTTTGTCCAATTCTAAACGCTATCGTCGCGTCTTTCATCTAGGGTCACGTGACAAAGTTGGAGCGCAGTTCTTCCTCTCCTAAAAAAATGTTAGCATGGAATAGAACGGTGAGGCAGAACAGCTCCTGCTTTGTCTGGCTGGGGAAAAAACTGTCGTTTCGCCGAAACGGTCCTAGCGGTGGGGAATATGTTGGACACATCGATCGAGCAGGCGAGCCAAGAATCAATGGCCGCATGTGAGCCAAGAATCCATCCCTTGCCCCGCCGCGAACAGAAATACTCTCGATCGGAGGATTACTGGGAAATCAGCGGTGGTGGCCATCGTGTATTCCAACCCCTGAAGAGGCGCGAGAAACGGGGGAGGAGCGTGGGAGGAGCGAGGTTCCTGATTGGACGCAACACGGGGCTAGCGCCAGCCCAATCGCTGCTTCTCTCCCGTTTCTCCCGCCTCTTTAAGGGTTGGAATACACGGTGGCCACCACCCGGGAATTTACTGTGCTTATCTGGGCCAAATTCCGGTCCGCAATTGCGTCTCAACACGCTTTGCGGCCGCGCGCGCCCGAGTCGGAAGAGCTTCCAGCGCCGCAGCCGCCGATCTGCTGACTCTAGGTGGGTTTTGGAAGCTGGAAACTAAGGCAAATTGAAGAAAATTGTATAAAAAAGCCACAACAAGACGGCTTTGGCGCTGGAAACCCGGCTGACTCGAGCGCGTGCGGCCACGAAGCGTGTCGAGACGCAAATGCGGACCGGAATTTGGCCCAGATAAGCACAGTAGACCGTTACTGGCTTGCGCTACAACCTTGATAGGAAACTAGAAAACGTCACGCACTCACATTTGATTTGTCTCCCAATTCTTGATGAAAAAGGTGAATAAAACGTAAAGTGAATAAATACTCAGCAAATATTCTGTATGTGTGCAGAAAAGAAACTGACTGGTAATCGCTGCAGAGCTTCCTGGTCGTCGTATAGTCGCCTTTGACGAGAGCAAAGCTGTAAACCTCGATCAAAGGAAACAATGGTAGATCGAAGCCATCAATATGTTGGAAGAACAAACATTTTAAAAAAAGATGGCAAACATACCAACGTCGACACGTTTTTCGAGTTCTCACAGAGAACCGGAAGCCAGAGAGAGTTTACGAGTGAGAAGTGAGAGTCCGAAGTTAGATAGCTAATACACACTCAGACAATGAGGTGAACCAACCGCGGACATGTTCCATACTGATCGTGTACAGGCTGCGTACCGACGGCGTGATGGGCGACGTTTGGAACGCAATTTGACCGCGGTCGGTACGATAGTGGCAGGCGGTCGGTACGAGAAGCGATTTTTCGCCCGCGGTCGGTCCACCCTATTGTCTGAGCATATACATTAAAAAATCTATATTACACGATGCAACGTTACCTACCCGGTCACGCCCCTTCTTGCTCCAAAACCTTCATTAAAGGCACAGTCCAAGCTCAGAATCATTTTTCTGTTTTTCTGCCCAATCTAAAAACCGTCCCACGCTGATTCCAGTGATGCCTCTGGGATCGTGCAAGACCCCCTGGGAACGGAGCTATGTCGCCTCAAAAGTTGAGCTACGGAAGCATGGTGGACGAGTTGTTCGGCGCTTGTAACTTCGGTCATTTGCCACCGCTGTATGCGAGCCGACCTGAATGAAGAGAGAGGTTGAGAATGAAGGAAAGAACGGGGCTACTGGTCGAAAACCATCGCTCATCTTGTCACTGTTGAGCTCGAAAGATCGTAAAAGAGGCGTGCCAAAGTTGCTTCCGGGCGTGGGCGCCCCCGGGTGGCTTCCTCCTATATCTCGCTTATTCAGAGGAATCGAGAGCCCGCACTAGACAGGTGTTATACGGGGTGGGTGTACTTCACAATTATGTGGAAATCCCAGATTTCGCCCCTGAGCTTGGACTGTGCCTTTAATACGGCCACAGGTCTTCCCTTGTTTCCCCCCTCCTATTCATTAAACCGCTGGCGCAGGAAGGGGGCGTAAGCCTGCCGTACCTGGCGTATGCCAACCAATATTGTGCTTCCCCTGCCTGAAATACAATAGTGGCGGCCCTTCTTCGCCTCTTGTGAGAACAGAGATAGGCATGAGTAGCCACTCGCAGGGACGGAGAGGAGACCGCCGGGTAGGAGGCTGCTGTCTCTCAACTCCGCTAGCAATGCAGTCTGGCGGACATAGCATACCCGACCCTAACTGTGCGGGTGTACAAGAAGGGTCCGCACTGCCTGTCAGGAAGATATGTATGGATCATTTTCTGCCGCAAGAGATCGATGTAGCAGGCAACCACAACGCTCTCCTTCTGCCCGCTAGGGTGGGTTGGATCCCTCCCGCTCCCCCGCCAAGTAGGCAAGAACCTTCCTGTCTATCTGCCGGGTAAGCCAGGTGTACTTTGGACCTTACCGAGAGGCTCAGTTTTATGAATACGGCCGATGGACCAACACCTCCTGTACCGTGCTAATTTGATCGATAACATTTGGCTTTACACACGCTTCAATACAGCTGTGGTGGGACTATGGAATACCAGTGGGCCTATTCATGAAGCCCCGGGCGCAGCAAGGGAGCGTGAAATTCCCGTGCCCGGCATATGACAAACAGTTTTGTGCCTCCCATGTCGAAATTCCAATAGTGGCGACCCCATATTCGCCACATGTGAGAGCAGAGACAGGCATGAGCCACCCGCAGACGGTGAGGAGACCGCCGGGTAGGAGGGTGCTCTGTCTCAGATCCGCTTTTAATGCATTCCAGCGGGCACAGCATACCCGACCATGATCGTGCGGGTGGACGGGCAGAGCGCGCGCCGTCTGTCAGGAACATATTGATCATTTCTGAAACGCAAGATCGAGGTACCAGTGAACTGCATCTCACCGTTCACTCGCTAGGTTGCTAGGAACCCTCCTGTCTACCCGGAAGCCGAGAGCCTTCCTGTCTACCTGCCGGGTACCCACGAAAAAGCAACATCGGAAACTCGTCCAACAGCGGATGGCCTTTGGACCTTCCCGCTCGGCTCCCAGTGTTTCATTAATACGGCCACTGGGCATTCGTTTCGGAGTAGATTTCAGTCTCAATGCTCCAATTATGAAGCAACGAGCTTGAAATGTTTTGCTCCTCTCTCAAAATGGGCGAGAGCGGGCCTGAACGTGCGAGAGCGAGCGTGAGCGGCTAGCAAATCATGTGCCCTCGATGACTGTCGATTTTTCGTAAGAAGTAGACGGTGCCTAACACCCATTATTCATTGATTAATCAAAGTTCAGTTCTGCCCCAACAAATTGCGAAGTGCGAGACCACTTCGATACTACGCAGCTTACATCAACGTACGATTTGCGGTCCTGTTTTCGCTTTCATTATGCTCGTGGGAAACCAAGAGAGCCGTGAAAGCACCTCCCTTGTTCTCCCCCTCCCAAATTAACTTTTTTCAAACTTCCTTCGCAGTGACTAATTCGAGGTGAGGACAACCAAACATTCTACCATTAACCGAGTGATAATGACCAAATCAAATCTGTTCTCTACGGGAATTTTCCCACCAATATGTGAGTACATATAAACCCCGACCCTGGAAGTATGAAGTCGACAAACCTTGTGCACAAAAGTGCACCAGACATAATTAATGGAATATATGTTATTTGTTATATTATATGAATTTCTGTTATTATCCATGATAATATGTGTGATTACTCATGATATGCTATATATTATTTGTGATCATTCATTATTTGTAATCATTCATGATATCACTCCACTAAAAGTAATCTTATGGTAATCAGCCTATAAACCTATAGCTAGTAGTTTATCACGTCCTTAGAGAAGCTTTTACAATATAAGCCTTGTTTCCTATCCTTAGGTTCCGCTTATTCGCTCATTTAGCTGTATGTCTTCTCTGAGCCCTCTAACTCTAGAGTGATTTCTGCAAGTGGTCCCGACCCATGCACAGTAGCCCTTGAGACCACTCTCGGAATCGGTTTTGCCACTCTGTTATTATTCCTACCATTCTACCACTGATATTCTGCGTTGTGATATAGTGCCTTTCGGGTCAATAAAGAAGATCTCTGCAGTACTCGAGGTGTGTCATCGGACGGAGAAGCTGAGTCCTGAATATTTCTTCCGCTGTAGCCTGTTGTTGCAACTCTACTTCCAGATCGGATAACAGGCACGGGACTGGAGGAGTTGCTGGCACTGACCAGAAAGAAGAAATCGCCATCAAGCCACGAGCAAAGGTTACCTGGCAGCCAGCCAGAAAGAAGAACTCAAGCCGGCAATAGCCGAAAGAAGACCCATCTCACCTGGCCAACAGCCAAAGGAAGACGGCTATAAGACAGGCAATTCAGCCGTCATCCCTCATAAATTGTAGGCCTGCTGCATATGGTGCATCGGTTATATAAGAGCCTGGTAATCGATAGCTTCTTTTAACCCAGAAAGGCGGTACTCTGATTCACTGGATCCCTCGATTCATCATCGATCGTTCCGACGCGTCCAGCAATGTTGAAAATAGCCAAAAGCCGATTGACCAAGGCCCGTAACGAGCTCGAAGAAGCCATGAGAGAGGCGCATAGCCTCCTCACACCAGTTACAAGAGCCGAAGAATCAAGGAGCACAGAAGAGCTGAAGACATTCAGGCGTGCAATCGAATCGAACCGAACGTGGATCCAGGCGACCAAAGAACTCGTCAACGACGCAATGGAAAAGCTGCATGCTGAGTTCCGGAATCTGCAAGACGTTACTCAAGAAAGCGAACTGGAAGCTTGCGAAAGCTACCTCGAGACGGCCGCGGAAGTAATGGACGATGCTGACATACTCAGCGCAAAGCTTCTTTGCAAGAAATCTGAGATCGAACTGCTCATCGCTGATCTGCAGCCAACCCCAGTTCCAGAGCGAACTGAAAGAAGATATGCAGTGATGGATCTAACCGAAAACTCGACACCTCCTACCCAGCGACTTGCGCCAGCAATTCCCTTATATCTACCACAATTGCAAATACCGAAATTCGCAGGAAAACGATCCGAATGGGACAATTTCTGGGCAATCTTCAATGCGAATATCCATGTTCAGTCAATTCCATCGACGCTGAAATTCAACTATTTGTGGCAGTACCTGACAGGAGAAGCTCGAGAGTTGGTATCAAAGTACCAAATCAACGAAGAAAACTATCCATTGGCCATATCGTGTCTCCAGGCGAAGTATGCAAACGACGACACAAGGATAGAAGAACTCTTCGCGGAAATCCAGCAATGCACACTCGAAGAAAGTACCACCACTTCGCAAATGCAGCTACTGGAAAGGATCTCAGCCATGATGAATCAATTAGCTGTCAAAGGCCAAGATGTTGATCATCGGATGCTGCTAAACACCGTCTTCAGCAAATTCAACGAAGACGTTCAAATCAAAGCGTTGGAGAAACGCGCAGAGATGAAACCCGAGGATTGGACATGGTCTACAATGTATAAGGAGATCCATGGGATTCTTCAAAGGAAAGAATACGTTGAAACAACACGGATCAAAATCAACAAAATCCAGGACAACTCCAAAAGCAAACCGAATCGACCAGACAACTTCTCCAAAAACGCATGCATATACTGCAAGCGACTCAGTCATCAGTCCACAGACTGTCGCACTGTTCCCGAGATGGAAAGACTGTCGTTTCTCTCTACAAACAAGCTCTGCCGAAACTGTGGAAAACCAAATCACTTCGCAGAAGCATGCTGGAGCCGAGGATGCACGAGATGCGGGAAGAAACATCACATCTCCATCTGCAACATCCTGAGCCGCAGCTCAAACGAAGCTCTAGTTCAAGGAAATCGTCAAGCAATGACGAAAAGAAGCCAGCCTACAGTTCCAAAAGAAGCAGTCCAGGGGCATAAGATTATGCCACCAAAGAATAAGACAACAAATGCTTCGACAGCTCACCAGAATGCGGTCACTCTGGACCAGGATGACGAGCATGTGGATTCCGAAGACGAGACAACAGTGAACCACGTCACTGGCGCAACCAAACAGACGGGCACAATACTCTTAACAGGAACCACAACCATTCTAGGCAGAAGAGGATCGCAGAAAGTGAAAATCCTGATGGACACAGGCTCGGAAAAGTCATTCATCGACGCAAAGCTCATGGAAGAATTGGATCTGCCAGTTGTTGGAACGTCAAAACTTCGTGTGAGAACCTTTGGCTCAACCGAAGTCAAAGAATGCGAGCACAAGATCGTAGAAGCAAAGCTGATCGACAAACACGACAAAGTGCACACGTTCCATCTCTTCCACAGCCCAGTAATAACCAGCCACCAATCTATGCCGAAGCTTAGCAAAGAAGATCTCCGTGTCATCAGGGACAAAGGAATTCAACTATCATCAGATTTGAATGAAGAACCGCGTCCACCTCAGATCCTGCTCGGTTGCGACCAACTATGGGACATGATGGAGAGTACGAAAGAAAGACTACCGTCAGGGCTGCACGTCATATCAACCAAGTTTGGCTACATGATATCGGGAAAGCAGTCAGAAACGAAGAAGTTCGAAGAAAATGCAGTACTTAACGTCATCCAAGAAGAGGACGAGTTGGACAAATACGAACAATACTGGGGATTCGACTCAACAGGAATAAGCGAGTATGCAGGCCCCGAAGCAACAGAGAAACAACGAATAAATGAAGAAGTAGCCAAAAAATTCAAAGAGACAATCGAGAAACGCGAAGACGGCTACTATGTGCACTTGCCTTGGAAAGAAGGAAGCAAACACCTGCCAACCAACAGGTCAATCGCAGTGAAAAGGCTGCAAGGACTATGGAACCAGTTGAGTAAAAAGCCTGCACTTCTGGAAGGCTACCAGAATATCTTTGAAGATCAACTACAAAGAGGTATCATCGAACCAGTTCAACAAGGCCGCTCTACTGGGAACACGATCCACCATTATTTGCCCCATCAAGCAGTGATAACTCCAGAAAAGCCTAACACAAAACTACGAATCGTGTTCGACGCTTCTGCACATTACACCGGGAAGCCATCATTGAATGACGCCTTACATCAAGGGCCTCTCTTCCTTCCGACACTCGTTGGAATGATGCAGCGCTTCCGGCACAGGGAAGATAGCACTCATAGCCGATGTAGAGAAGACATTTTTGCAAGTCCATCTTCACGAGGGATGACCGTGACGCCACAAGATTTCTATGGCTGAATGATGCTTCAAGGCCACCAACAAACGACAACATCGTGGAATACCGTTTCACCAGAGTGACCTTTGGACTCAACGCATCACCGTTCCTCCTTGCCGCAACAATCAGATTCCATCTGGATACCGCGGATGTCGACACAGACTTTGCCAAAGAACTCAACGACAACCTCTACGTTGACAATTTGCTCCTATGCGCTCGATCACCGAAGGAAGCGCTCAAGAAATACTCAGAAGCAAAGAAGACATTCGTCGAATTGAGCATGAATCTTCGCGAATTCATATCCAACAACCAAAAGGTGAACAATTCCATCAAACAGGAGGATCGAAGCAAGCATACGCAGCCCAAAGTGCTCGGTATCACTTGGGATACGAAGAAGGATAGTTTTATGGTGAAATGTGAAATTCCGAGACTTCGCAAAGTAACGAAACGAACAGTCCTGCATGCAAACGCATCAATCTATGATCCGATGGGATGGCTCAATCCACTGATGATCCAGAACAAAACGTTTTTCAATCTCTATGGAAAAAGGAGTACCAGTGGGACGATTCACTGACTGAAGAAGATCAACAACAATGGAACAACCTCTGCAAAAAAATCCAAGGATTTACAAAGGAGTTACCAAGAAGAATTGTTTCCGGAACGGAGATACACAATATCGTGATCTTTTCCGACGCAAGCATTTCCGCGATGGCTACATGTGCATACCTTTGCAGTGAAGAAGAGCAACATCTCCTTATATCGAAATCGAAACTGCCGAAATTGAAGGAAAAGCACACCGTACCCAAACTGGAGCTCAACGCCCTTACCCTATCTGCAAGGCTAGCCAAATCCGTAGTGGAGGAACTACAGAGTTCTGTTACAATCGGCGGAATCTATCTTCTGTCAGACTCCGAAATTGCACTCAGCTGGATAAAAGGCGTAAAAGACACTGCTAAGCATGGCGTGCTAATTTCCAATCGAGTGAAGGAAATCGCCAAGATCGTAGAAGCTCTGAATCAACGTGGAATACCCGTCAAGTTCGGCTATGTGAGAACAGCAACAAACCCAGCAGACTGCGCAACAAGAGGTTTGTCGGCGTTGGAGTTGGAAAATCACTATTGGTGGACAGGGCCCACCTTTCTCAAGAAGAATCCCGGAAAATGGCCGTCTGAGACCAAACTATTTGATCTCAAATTGGAAGAGACCTCAGTGAACGTCGTAGACGAGTCAACACCTTGGATAGAGTACCAGAGATACAGCTCCATCAAGAAACTCACACGCGTAGGAGCATGGATTTTACGTTTTCTTCGAAATCAACAATGAATTTGTCAGAGGATTCAAGAAAACGGATTCAAAAAGCGATTCCGGAACTTCGAAGTGTGCATAAAACTTCTCAGCTCAACGCAGAAGAACTTAGAAGATCCCGGAAGCTGCTCATCCAGAACGCACCAGCGAGAAAACGTTCATGCAATCACCTGCAATCAAAACAAGAAACTTAACATCACCGAAAATTGCGATGGAATCTATGTGGTGCAATGGAAGACTTGGCAAAAGCGACCTGTCACAAGAAGCCAAGAATCCTGTGTTCATAGCGCCGAACACAAGTTTTGCGTCATTGCTCATTGAAGAAGCACACGGAAAAATGCATCGATCAACGGCACACACGATGTCAGAAGTTCGATCAAAATTCTGGATTCCTTGTCTACGTCAGCAAGTCAACAAGATCATCAGAAGATGCATCCAGTGCCAGAAATTTAACAATCTGCCGTATCGATATCCGAAGATGAAAGACCTGCCTCAACGCAGAGTAGTGAAATCACGCCCATTCGAACACGTCGGGTTGGACTACTTCGGTCCGTTGCAAGTTAAACTGCATACAGGTGATACGGGAAAAACATACGGATGCATCCTCACATGTGCGGCAACAAGGCTTATCCATCTCGAACTTGTCAACGATAACACAACGGTAGCATTCGTGAATGCGATGAGACGATTTATAGCAAGAAGAGGCGTGCCGGAGTCTATCACCAGCGACAACGCACCAACATTCCTATTCGGACAGAAAATAATGACTGATAGCATCAGACACGTTATCGACTCAGATGACACGGACCATTTCATGGCAGACCAGTCGATCAACTGGATTAAAATATGCTCCGTGGCAAGGAGGATTCTACGAGAGATTAATCCAGTCTGTCAAGAAAGCCCTCTACAAAGCGATTGGAAAGCGAAAGCTTAACGAAGACGCTTTCAGAACAGTCCTGACCATAGTGGAAGCATGTCTAAACAGCAGACCCTTGACTTACCAGGAATCGAACTGGGACGATACGCCATGTCTGAGACCCATCGACTTCATCCAAAATGGTATCAACGTCACGCTTCCAATGGAACCTATCCAGAACGACGAAGCAAACGATGAAAGCTACATACCCTCTGAAGAAAGAGCAGCCCTTATAACTCGTAGGCAAGCCGAAAAGGCTCTCAAATCTTCATGCGATACCACGCAGAAATTCTGGGACGTATGGCAAACACAGTACATTACTGCGTTGAGGGAGCATCATCAATCGCTACTCACACAAGGGAAAAGCACTAAACGCATCGCGAAACCTGGAGACGTGGTAATAGTCCACGAAGAAGGGCAGCCAAGGAACAACTGGAAACTTGGACGAATTACGAGAGTAATTGGAGACAACAGCGGAGACGTACGAGAAGCCGAACTCCTAACCAGTCAACGAAACATCATCAAACGTCCAGTAAATCTCCTTATTCCAATGGAGCTGGGAGATCCAGAAGAATCAAAGTACAAAAGCCCACTCCTTAATGGTATCTCTGACAAAAATCACGGCTATAACCTAAGAGACCGGGCACCAATCCACCATATTAATGTCATAGAAGCTGAAGAAGTTCAAATGAACTCCATGACAGATGAGTCGGATAATGAGTCTCATTTCAGCATGAGCGTCGGTGCCGAAGACGTAAAGAAGCTCCTTCACCACCTCGCAGTAAGACCAAGATCAGTGCTCAATGACAAGATCATTCAAGAACAAATCGTAGCCGTAAACTTGGAAGCTGATCGACAGATGAAAACAAGTGAAGATCTTCTATCTCAGTACTACTCAATGGAGAAGAAGTACGCTAGGAAACAACAATCTCCAGCAAACATGTACTATAGAAGACGCGACTTCGACCAGCAACTCACGGAGACTTACATTAAACTGAAATCTGCCGGATACATATCGGATCTTCTATGGAGCACGTACGAGGAAATGGTTAAAGCAAAAGTAGCTACCGCCTCGAAGAAAGAAGAATTCCAAGAAAAGGTGCACAAAGGAGAACGACCTTTTGATAAGCTCACAACTGCAGTATTCATCTCGTCTGAATGCCGTAGCATCAAAAACACCATCGACAAGATCAGAGGTGAGCACTATCCGCCGTTGACCATGGATCCTGTGGAGTCATCCAAGGACCAGCTCGAACAACTGTCCACGCAGAAGACCACTGCCCCCCGCGGGGAGGGTCGTCCAGCGACAGACAAAGACTACACGACTGAAATGAAAAGACAGCTGAAAGAAGCCTCGGAAACGATAGCTAAAATGGATAAAAGATTGACTGGAATGCAGGCGAGGTTCTCGAAAGAGCTCCAAGATTTCAAGAGACAGGTCGACGAAAAGATTGAGTTCGGCATTCAACAGATTCGGAACATGGTGGAAGCAACAACGGACCAGTCTAACAAGAAAGTCAAGGACGCCATTGAAGAATTCCGTCGAGTCTTGACAGAATCCATGCACAAGGAAACGCCCCAGCCAGATGATATACTCGTGATGCTCGAAGATGATCAAGAAGTGGCCGAACAAGCCGCGAAGCTGAGAGAGCGCAACCGAGGTAGTCATAGAGAACCACCGAGAAAGCAGGCAAGGAGAGAGCGAACTCCTCTAAGAATCGTGGAGGCCCGATCGAAGCTGACCGGATTGAAAACCTGCCGAAGCAGGAGATACGGCGACGCCGAAAACACTATCTATACATCTGGCGCTCGGACCGTACTATGCCGTTTTTGCAGAAATAGAGGTAGACACACATCGGATGCGTGCGCTGTACATCCCTCCGTCAGGGAACGCAGAGACATTGCTCGATCAATGGACTTATGCCGACGCTGTCTGGAGCACGACTGTGATGAGCGATGCCACCCCCCAGATGCTCCTACTGTAAAGACGACAACCACCACGAATCACTATGCGCGTTGCCGGAGGAAAGGGAGGATCTTCTTAAGATCATCGACAGATACGAAAACGACAGAAACTGGCGCCGGGAATGTGCACAAAAGTGCACCAGACATAATTAATGGAATATATGTTATTTGTTATATTATATGAATTTCTGTTATTATCCATGATAATATGTGTGATTACTCATGATATGCTATATATTATTTGTGATCATTCATTATTTGTAATCATTCATGATACTCACTAAAAGTAATCTTATGGTAATCAGCCTATAAACCTATAGTAGTAGTTTATCACGTCCTTAGAGAAGCTTTACAATATAGCCCCTTGTTTCCTATCCTTAGGTTCCGCTTATTCGCTCATTTAGCTGTATGTTTCTCTGAGCCCTCTAACTCTAGAGTGATTTCGCAAGGGTCCCGACCCATGCACAGTAGCCCTTGAGACCACTCGGAATCGGTTTTGCCACTCGTTATTATTCCTACCATTCTACCACTGATATTCTGCGTTGTGTATAGTGCCTTTCGGGTCAATAAAGAAGATCTGCAGTACTCGAGGTGTGTCATCGGACGGAGGCTGAGTCCTGAATATTTCTTCCGCTGTAGCCTGTGTTGCAACTCTACTTCCAGATCGGATAACAGGCACGGGACTGGAGGAGTTGCTGGCACTGACCAGAAAGAAGAAATCGCCATCAAGCCACGAGCAAAGGTTACCTGGCAGCCAGCCAGAAAGAAGAACTCAAGCCGGCAATAGCCGAAAGAAGACCCATCTCACCTGGCCAACAGCCAAAGGAAGACGGCTATAAGACAGGCAATTCAGCCGTCATCCCTCATAAATTGTAGACCTGCTGCATAAACCTGTTGCTTCACAATAGACCACAAGATTGATTCGTGACCATACAGTTACTACTACGTGTCGAAGCTCGAAGTAATCTAGAGAGAAAGGAGGAAGAAGGAATAAACCCCGACCCAAACTGACGAGTTGATTCACTTGTGGCCATCTAGAAAAGGGTCAATCTTGTTGCGAACCTTCGATAAGTCACAGTTGTTGACACTGTACATTGTCAGCAAAGTAATGCCTAGGCAATGTGAACCCTCTGCAGAGTATTGCCTAATTTTTAGTGATTTGCAAGGAGTGGAGATAAATTTTGAGTGACCAATTTAAACAACAGGATTCAGAGTGGACCAGATTTTGGAACAGTTCTTTGCAAAAACGAACTTTGGAAAGACTGCTGCAGCAAACTTTCGAACCAATAAAACATTTCGAAAAAAATTCAAATTATTCGAAAATTTGGTTCACGTACAATTCCTTGCCTATTCTTCGAGTACAGGTTATGCTATCTCTTCGAGTCGCTCGGATTACCGCACCCTCAGAATATTTTTCTCGGGTCGCCGTCTCTAAAGCTCTTTGACTCATGCGAGTATGTGGGGGTGGAATCAACGGGTATTCCACCCTTCGTCGTCTTCGAGCGTCCTTTTACAATCCCGATTTTCGCACGACTAATTATTTAGCGCATGTTTCTCGACCGGAGCTCATCTAACTTTTAATGAGTCGTGAATACATGTGTCTCACGATTTCTGTTATTGACCATCTAGATTCGATGCTTTTGCCCGTCTAATGTAGACGTAGGATTTTTTAGTACTAGGAAAATTTGTGTTCCTAATTTTTTCCCTCTCCAAGTTGGGAAGCCACTGAGTCGCTCATTCTTTTCTTCTTGCAATGTTCGTTTTGAGCTGTCAGACATCTTTCTTTCTTTGAAGTCATCATATTCGTCATTAGGGCCTGTAGTGAACCTTGTGTAATTCTGATAAAACACGCCTACTGTTTAGCTGACAGCTGGACCACAGCTTGCCAATGCGCCTAATAAGGGATGGCAGGTGAAGGCATCAGTAAAGCTAACGCGCTGCGAAACATATAGCCCTGCTACCGGCAGACGATATCATCGTCAGTCATAACTTGCAAATAGCAACTTACGACTTGCGATTTAAGTCGAGAGGATATGCGAAACAACGTTCGAAACTGACACGAATCCAGATCGTTGCCGTAGTAGCTAACATTCTTGCCACTGCGCCAATCTACGCACTCCGAACAGTCTCTTCATCTACCTGAGAAGCGCTGAGAAATTTTGGTGAAGTAGAATTCCTAATTACCACAGAGTTACAAAAAAAAACAGTTTAACAACATGGTATATCGGGAAAATAGCCCGATATTAACGAAATCACGCGCGTAGTTGTAATTATTTATGAACACAATCCATACTACGCGAATCAGCAATAGTCAATGCAAAGGAAAATGCTCACAGCAAAAGTCCCTAAGAACAAGGAAGAAACAAAGTAGGGCGCTGGCGAGGAGAAAAGACGCTGCGCTTGTCCGTTGTCCTGCTCGAGTATAGAATGACCCCCCTATTCTCTCATTGCCTCTTTCTTCGCGCTTATCGATCCATGACTCGATTCTCCTCAATAGTCGTCAGTCTGTATGGTATCTGCAATTAACACAATCTTAGTAAATCGACGCCATTTTCTCGAAAATTTGCCGATCAGCGTTTTTTCTTACATTTTTCTCTCGTTCGTTCCACACTTCTCTGCGAAATCCGTGCATTCGACGTGAATCCAACCCAAGTTACACAGTGCAGGTGTATCGCGTCACAGCCACTAGGGCACAGCTCCGAGAGCGGCGAACCCCGACTCACGTTGAAGGCACAGGACAACCTCAAAATCATTTTTTTTTGCTTGCCTTGAAAAAAGGCCCACCGATGTCTCTAGAATCGTACAAGACCTCTGAAAACGGAATTATGGCTCCTTAAAAACTGCCGGAAATTGAGCGGCGGAAGCATGATGGACGAGTTGTCCGAGGCATGTTATTTCCGTCACTTGCGTCCGATTTATGCGTGCGGACTTGAGTGAAGAGAGAGGCTGAGAAAGATGGGAAAACAGGGCTTCAGATTAAAAACCATAGTTGATCCCGTTACTGTTGAGCTCGAGAGTTTTCTTATGGTGCACGCCAGAGTGGCTTCTCGCTGTGAGAGCCCCAGAGTGACTTCTTCCTATATCTCGCTTATTCGGAGCATTTGAGAGCTCGCATTTGAAAGGTGTTAGGTGGGGTGGGTTAGTTAACAATTTTTTGGGAACCTTGAGGTTGGACTGTGCCTTCTCAGGCGATTTGACCGAACAAAAAAAGGAGCCGCCTGACAGTTCGACTCGTTCTCCCAATGTCCGAGCCATTGGTGTTGCTGTTCGGGCAAACTGAAGCAGCCCGGACAGCAACATCAGTGGCCGGAAAGCAGCGTCAGTGACCCGGAAAACAACAGAAGCCGACCCGCAGATTGGGAGAACGAGCCGAACTGTTAGGCGTCTCGGGGCCGGGAATCGCCTATGTTTAACCAAATTGTTTTCTCTCCGCAGCCATCTTGTCTTT
Source organism: Aplectana chamaeleonis (assembly GCA_029168955.1). Classification (NCBI taxonomy): domain Eukaryota; kingdom Metazoa; phylum Nematoda; class Chromadorea; order Rhabditida; family Cosmocercidae; genus Aplectana; species Aplectana chamaeleonis. The sequence goes on along the minus strand of JAPDOI010000013.1, from coordinate 3,430,184 downwards.
TATTTCTCAACCTCTCATTGACTGACAGAGCAAATCATAACAGCAACGTGTCGAACGTCATCCAAGCTTCTCACTTTCCCGTTGGGGGCTCACCACGAGCCCAGTTCACTCGTGCTGTTTTTCTGTGCTTCGATTCAAGTCATTGATGTCCGCCTTTTTTTACCCAACCTTGTTATAGCAAGCATCTGCAAGCAGACAAGGTATTCGAATTTCAAAAAACTACGGACAAAATCAGCTACATTTTTATTAAACAATTATCTTATTGCTGGCGAACATCATACAGGCTGGCTTAGTCTCCGTCCATAGCAGACGTCCTAGCGTCAAGTGACCGTAAAGTGACGCTGGGAGCTCGCATCTTCAGCATTTGTTATTGATCTGACTCCCCAGCGACCACTGCAGCCGGCCAGTCGCTGCCGGTGGAGGCATAGTGACCATAACGGCTGTCACTAATATTATCGATACGATCGTTAACCACGTGCCGTCGTCGGACACGTTGAATGCGCCAGCTGTCGAGCATCATGCGTCAGCGTTTGAGCGCTGGCGCATGATGCTCCGACGCCTTGACGCTTTGCCGCTGGTTGTCTGCTATGGACGGAGCCTTACGGTGATCCATGCAACTGGAATTTGTGATCGATTCTACTCAAGTGAACAACCTGAACACTTTTATATGGTCGTGATAACGGGTTCTCTTATCCAGCCCATCCCCCCTCCCAATCGGCTCACTCGATTTAGATCTAAATTTTTCTAAGTTTTTATTCCGATTTTGTTAGATTTTGACCACCGGTGGAACTGTTTTCGTACATTCTAGTCCATGGAGAGCCTCTCCTGCTAACCCCTGGAGAAGGAAGGTGCGTGAATGAAGACTTACCGCTCTCCACTTCTTTTATACCCTACACTTTATCAATTGGTTATCATCAATTTTGTTTACGAGAGCCGAATGGTGGGGGGGGGGGTGATCCGTTCAACAACATTCCATGATGACTGTCTATAAACAAATGGGATCGGAATAAAAGTGACGTTGTCATGTTTCGATGTCGATCATGAATAATTGGCCTTCCCTCAGATTTGGCAGACCCCTGGGAGAGCTTTTGTATTCTAGAAGTCTGAAAATGAATCTACGAGTAGCCACGCCAGGTGATGTCTACCCCACCCCCCCCCCCCAGGAAAAAGAGCTGGTGCTGTTGCGGAATCGCTGAAATATACTGTAGTTATCCAAGATGACGTTAATCGATAGGCGGTTCTCTCCCAAACGTTGCTATAGATGTGAAATATAGTTGTACAATCTCGAAAAAAAGATCGAACGAATGAAAATCGTACAATTTTCGTTTGAAAATTTTTTTACGAATGAAATTTGAACAAAAAATTCGTTCGACGAAATTTCGAACGAACGAAGCCAAACGATAAAAATTTCGAAAAATCTTTCGAATATGTTTAAAAAATTTCGTTCGTGTACAACTATAATGTGAACCCTTCGCATAAAATCGCTTTTCAGCTGTAAGGCTAGTTTTTCTCTACCAAAAGTTCGCATGCAAGGGCTTTTGTTGAGAAAGAGGGTGTTTCGCTATTTCGCAGAGTTTCTTCCTAATGTGTAAGAAAAATTGAAGAAGGCAATCGCAAGCAGATAAACGATTCAAAACGGTCCGAATTAGACTTTCCGCCTCCGCGGTCGGCGTGCGTGTCAAGCGACAGTCGCAAAGTCGTTTTTTAACTTGTGAATCGATTAGCAGGAATGTCCAACGAAAAGTGGAAGGTATTCCAGTCAGCTGTCTGCTGCCGCGGAGAAGCTCGTCCAAAAAATTGCCTTCGCGAAACGCACGCCGATCGCGTGGGCGGAGATTGCCATTCAGAAAGACTAGCTTCGTCCTCCCCTCATACATGTCGGAGATAAAATTCTTTGCAGGCAATCATTTAGGAAATCAGCCCAAAAAAACGATTAAAGAAGATAACTAGGAGGGAACAGAGAAAGCAGAAACTCAGATGACTCCTCCCTAGTTTCTGAGCTATCTCGCGATATTTTTGGTACATTTGGGCATTATTCATGAAGATATTACTTGAGAAACCTTGTATCACCCAAAGTTAGGTCTTCAGTGTTCACACCAGTGACGTAAACTGATCCATGATGAGCACGGATAGTAAACTCCCGCTGAATGAATTCGTTAGTGCTTGCGAAGTGTTTACGAAGAGCACCTCTCTGGGCACTTGGTTCGGATGACTCACCCTGATTGGACTCATCGGGTAAAAATAGACCGGTTATTTTGGAAGCATCGTACATGAAGGTATTTTTATCCAAAATTCGCAAGACGGAACTCGATGGTTGAAGAAACTTTGCTTTTTGAAGTGTATGTGTGTGGTTTGAAAAATGAAGAGTAGGATTTAGACTTCAATAGGATTGGAATTTTCACTAGTTCAAACGACGTTCAAGGTTGGCTGAATTTTAAAGATATTATTATATAATAACCGAGGAGTATTAATTTCCATTACTGAATGTAAATTTTTCCGGTGCTTTATTACATTTCTCAGTACATGTTCTAAGATTTTTGCATAATTATCTGACCAGCGTATCACTCTGCAAGCGCTAGCTCCCAACTTACAATTTTCTTATCGGTCTGTCTAACCTCACAATTATCTTAAACTCCAGTGCAGACTAAGTTTAGAGAGAAAAATTCCTTCAATAAGTCTTCGAAGAGCTTGAAACCATTCAAAACTCCTCTAAGTGGCATTTTGGAAGTTCATCTGCAGACTAATTATCCACCATTGGGGTCCACCACTAATGAGCGTTTCCCACAAGTAACCGTGTCTTTGACTTTATGAAGGGAGGTTCGCTTGCGTTGTGCCCATGTTTCACGCTACCCGGGTCGCGTACGTGTCGAAGGTTATTCATACCTATTAACGCCATCGCTGCACGTGGCTGGCGCGCGGGTGTGGCTATGTAGTATAAATGGTCTGACGCCAAGCCCGCGCATCGAGCGCGTCACGCTCGCCCTCTCTGCCGTGGCGGCAAAGACCAGTACCGGCTTTCTGACGTTTGTATTATTAATCCTACACCAAATTCGTTTCGATTCGTCACAGCTAACTCCAGTATTATTTTTGCCACCATGATGGAAAACGACAGATTCATTCTGCTTGAACGGCATAGTTTAGACCAACTTTGTCTCTCTTCAGACTTGCCTTCTGAGTTGGTTCCGAATTTCTAGTCCCTCGGTGCCCCTCCGTATTACCTCTGATCAATGATCGCTTGAGGACTTGATGAGACTCTGAAGAAGGCGAAACAGCCAAAACGTCCGATGAATAAAGTAGAGGAGTGTAAAGTGTCCCTCACTCAAACAGTTAAAAGCTAGACTTCTAGCACACATATAGTGGGTATGTTAGTGGTCACTTTGCTAGAGTCTGCCCAAATGGTACTGTCCTTCCATGCGGTTAGCGTGCGTGTCGAGCTGCGGCCACGAAGACAATTTTGAAACGAGTCTCCCCACGGCTGCCAACGGCTACGAGCAGCAAGGCGCTGACGAATATCTGTGTGCTCTAACCTCTGGTACCGCCGTAGTGACCTGCTGATTTCGATTATCACCAGCAGCGGAGCGGTGGGCCTCGGTGAAATATAACTAGTGATAAGAAGGTTCCGACGAAAAAGCCACCGCTCCGCGCTGTGATAATCGAAATCAACAGGTCACTACGGCGGTACCAGAGTTTAGGTCGGTGTGGGGTCATTCGTGATTTATTGATCAGCCGTATCACAGACCATGGGCTGCATCGGACGCTAGCGGTAGCTGCATGCCGAAGATCCTGCAGATCTGGGAACGAAATCAACAAGTAATGGTGAAAATGGAAAACCCCTGAGTTCTCTGACGCTCGCAGCTCGGCATAGAAAGAGCCTCCATCACCCACTTTTAGACGCAGGTTTCACGATTAAAACGCTTTTTGTGTTATCCTCATGCTAAGATAGAGCCTATCCTCCAGAACGAAAGCCCGAGGGAACGGCGCGGATCGCTGCACTGCGTGCTTGAAGCAGATCACAGTTGATGTTTCCTAGTTTTACTGATGACTTTTTGGTTGTTCTCATGAAGTTTTGTAGCCTATGGGGCTGAATATTAGACGAAGATTTTCATAGAATGAAAGAAAAGTTATCGGCGAGACTATGAAATCGCACCTGTGCGCGCAACACGGCCACACACGCCGCTCTACCCGGCCCACATTAAAGAGGATACGTTGTCGATCTGGCCATCAAAAAAGTGAAAATAAGTGAATTTTCGGAGAACAAACACCTAAAACAAGTTATTGGTGAGTGTCCGTCCGCCCCCAGTTGACGAGCTTTCTGAAATGCTTGTTTTGCTGTCCTTAAACTAACTATTTGTAAAGCAAAATAAGAGAGTTCAGAACAGTCTCAACTTCACAAGAATCCCGCTACTTGGAGACGGGCTGACTTCCTCTATTCAAAAGTTATAACCTGTTTTTTTTTTGCGTTTTTCGTGCAGCGCTTCATTTATTTTCGTTTTTATGATGGCCAGGGCTACCTTACCATGGAGAAAACTCATGAACAGTTCTACCGCAAAACCTGCCCTTCAGAACTTCCTTCAAATCCATTTTTTTGTGTCAGAGAATAATCAAAGAACTCGATGAGGAGGGCTATACACTCTCAGGCAAACCATCGCTCCGAGCGGTACCGGAGAGCTACTCGAGCGGCGCTGCCTTTCCGCTCCGAGCGAAAATTAGCCATCTACTCGGGCCACAGCAGCCGCTCTCCGGGCCACAGCAGTATCGCTCGGAGCGATCTTCGGTCCCAACTGGCGCTGCGGTCTCTGTTCGGGCGATTTTCAAAAATTTCCTAATTGCTATTTTTTCTATATTTCCGCCTCTTCTGGAGAGGATTAAGCTTGTTAAGAGGATAAAGTACCTGTTCCAGCCTGTGGGTCAGGAGGTTAATCCTGCCACAGGCCGCCACAAGGATACCAACCCAGCATGGTCCGCAATGAGGAAGCCTTCCCCACCGCGGGCCATGGGGGATCCCCTCGGCCGCCAAAAATTGTCTTTCTGAGAGTGATCCGAGGTCACCTCTCAAGAGTGGCCTCGAAAGGCCAACTACCTGTCTACACGAGGCGAGCCGCCTTTTATACCTGCAGGATTGGTTGTTCTTTGGTGATAACGTGGCTCGCAATGCCATCACTCAAAGAACAAACCAATCCTCGTCTCCATCTCTGGCGATGGCACCGCTGTGGCCCCGAGAGGGACCGAGGGGCGAACTGGCACCGGACAGGGACCACTGTGCCAGTTGGCCCCTCGGTCGCTGTCCGGGCGATGACGTCATAATTGGGAGGAGCCGGTCCCGCTCGGAGCGATGGTTTGCCTGAGCTGGTACAATGATTGCTGACGTTTGAAGGCGTTGTCCACGACAAACTTCGTCTTCGTTTTTTTCGCCGAAAGTCAGAAGATCGTGGTCTCATTGCAGCGATAGTGTCGAAAAGCTCCGAAATCCGCTCGCGCTAGTCCTTTCCTCGCGTGTATCAAATACTTATCGATCGGAAAGAACTAGCGCTAGCGGACTTCGGAGCCGATAATGGTTCTTTCAAGACCGTTTTTGTTTGTTCTTTCAACATTATCGCTCCAAAATTTATCGTGGGCACTGCTTTTGAGTTCATACAGCAAAGCTTGAGTAAACTTTTCAGAGTGTCTTACAGTGTAGAAATACAGTATGAGGCCGCATAGCGCTTTGTGTAATGTCTCAGATATAGGAAGTCTCAGTCCAACATCATCGTTCAACTCCAAACTTAGGGCAAGCATTTTAGTGTTGAATAGGCTTTGCCATTTGGATCCCAAGTAAATTTACATATTGGACAAAAAGTTGAGACTATTTTACGTATAAAATTTCTACTACCCCTCAAGTTCTTGGTATACCTGTCTGGGACTGACTTGAATCAAAAATCCAGCTCGAGAATGTGCGAGCGAAAATCAAACATTTGTGTGTCATATTTTCCGCATTAACGACTATATTTATGGGGCAGTTGATTATCGCGTTGACATAAATCACAATGGTAATCATATTCATGTAGTGAAATACTGCAATATGTCAAACATCGATACCTCAAACAATAATGGAATCGTATAAGTTGATGTGGAGGAATTTCTAGACTGCATGTACTGCCAGAGTTTGAACGAAATTTTAATTAGAACGTCTGGACGCCGTCCTTCAAAGCACGGGAAATGCCTGGATGAATAGAAACGCTGAGTTAATTTGATATTAATAGTTGTATACCGGATTTGCAACTAAGGCCTTGTTTGTGCTGTTAATTAGTCGTGACGCGAGGGACTCCTTCAGGACCCACGCCCACCTGAATTCCAGTCTCTCTACTAGACTTCTCACAACTCCGCCCACATCCAGCGCTATTCTATGAGCCCTTCGGATCTCAGCAGGATACCTTTCATTGCAGCGTCATCTGTCCTGAACTCTTGTTGATGTTAGCAGTAGGCATGAGTAGGAACTGTTTTATTTTACCTACCTATACCACAGTGGTTTAAAATGAGAATCTACTCGTCTGCAGCTCCGTAGTATCTATGTTATGTAGTTCCTCATATTTGGTCAACTATTAGCTGAGCTTTGTAAGCTTTTGCGAATTATCTAGCAATCTGTTTTGGAAGCATAAGAACATTAAACACTTTGTGTACTGAAATACTGCTGAGGTAGCGTTGTTTGAATGATGCTAATACATAGTACTACTGGGGCAAGTATAGAATAGATTAGGGTAATAAACCGCCAGACAAGAAACCATTAATGATTTCACTTCTCAGACACTATACATACTTCCACTAGGAAGAAGTGTTTTCTCGACTGCTTCGGTACAGAGGCCGGATTCATCAACGACAATGTGTTGAGGAAAGTCACGTAAGGCGAGATGGAGCTGCGGGCGAGACCCTAACCCATGGGTTTATCAAAGATGAATCTGGTATTCGATGTCATTGAGCGGAACGCGAAATTTCGACAGATGTTCAACAATTGATGTTGAAGGTTCTTTGGTAGAGTTGAAGGCAGTGTTCACGATGGAATGAATGAGCGTGCTGTTCGTTCATTGAGTTTAATTATGAATGATGAATAGAAACTGTAGAGCTCTCCGACTGGTTACAACAAGCTACAATGTCCTCTATACTTTTACATTTTCAGATATTTTTCGAAAATTCGACTTTTTTATTAATTCGAAAATTAGCCTTTCTCGAATATTCGATGTTTCGGATATATAGTCGACTTTTTCAACCGACTGTAGAATAAATAGTAAAAAACTGTCCTTGTCATCAATCATGTCAGTATTTTTACGCAACGTCATAGATCCTAATGAGATTTTGCGTTCACTATTCAAAGTTGTCTCAAACTCGGTGCCATATGCCACAACATAGGTGCACCGAGTTTGCGCCAACTTCCAGTGAGGAACGCAAAGTCTAGTTAGGATCCATGCCGATGTTACCGATTTACTTTGATACTAACCCTATGACCAAAACATCAACTGCGTAGAGAACCTCTGAGAAACGTCTACAAAATCGTTGTGGTATGTACTTCCATGTCTTGTCTCTCATCTTCCCAAATTTTATATGCTTTTTTTGTAAAGCCTACCACACGGCAAAACGTTCACAGGAATGTCGATTCTGGTCGATGTGGATTCTAAAGGCACAGCACACCCTCAGATATTAATTTTGTAATTTTTATTTGATTGTGACGTAGACCCCTCCTGTATCTCAATTCCTCCAAATAAGCGAGATATAAGCGACCACCACAGGCCCGTCCTCCTTCGCTCACCACCACGGGCCACACCCCCCTACCAGGTTTCCGAACTCGATAGCTGCTAGATGGATAGATAAAATTCAAACAAGTATTCGTCCTTCAGAACATTTCCGGGCTGTCTCCTTATCATGTCTCGCTTTCGCACAATGATTGCGACTGAAGAGAAATACAGGCCTGAGAAAACTCGTCCACCAATGTTTCACCCTCGAAATATAGGGGTCTTTATGAAGCCATAATTCTGTTCATAGGAGATCTTGAACGATTTCAGAGATACTTTTGTGATCAGCTTGTGACTCTCTCCACCATCAGCTTAAAAGCTAAAAAATCCTTTTCTGGGTGTCCTACTGCTTTAGCTCTGTTTCGCGTTCATTGTCGTGGTTCCTGCTGTATCTCATTTCTCAAATCGGTTCTTCCCTTCAGCGATTTCATATATGTGGTTTTTATGTTGAGTGTGTGGGAGTTTACCCATTGTTCATATAACGAAATGAAATTCTTGCAGATTCTCATGCATATGTAATCAATCGTATTTGTATATAGATATGTGCAATCTGCTGTGATGTCGTTCTCGGAGCAGAATTCCAGTCCGCAATTGCGGACTACGGCTGTTGCATCACGGGACACGATGATAATCGTGCTGGGAGAAAGGTGAATCGTTCAGAGTGGTCCCAGCACGATTATCATAGTGTCGCGTGATGCAAAAGCCGTAATCCGCAGATGCAGTCCGGAATTTGGCTTCGAGAACAGCATTATGTGTGCAAATACCGTGTTTTCTCGATTAGCACTACACCTCTATTAGAAGTTTTTATCAAAATAGGGTAGCGAATAAAATTTTTGACCCTACTACGGTTTCACGGGTTAGAAAAGGATGATAATATCAACGAGTGAGAGAGCGATAGAGTGATAGACTTTATACTCTGGAACTGCGGGTGCGGCTACTGGTCCGACACATATTTGAGAGCCTCCACGATTCTGAAAGAATTTCGAGTATAAAACGCATCTTCACTGGAACTTATCAAGACCGAGAACTTTGTATCCTCTAGTTCAGGGAGTACTTCCTTGATTTGATCATTTGCTGTCATCACAATCTCGTGTTTTCATTTGTCCACTACCATCTGGCGGAATTTGGACATTACTATGTGTTTTGGAGGCTTCTAATTGCTTCTTTACAGCCATTTTTGCCATCCCTAGTTCCTTTGCTGCCGCTTCTTCGACACAAGGAGCATAGAACACACTTCGTCCATCATTTCACTATGGAAAGTCTTCAAAAATGATGAAAAATTATTCCGCTCAACTCGTGCTGAAAGCTTTTTTTTTGCCCTCACGAAGTTTAAAACTTGGAGTTTTCTATTCATTGACGATCTTGGATTTTCAACATCATATTGTTTTTCAATAAAATGGGGATTGAGTGTTGTGAAAATGGTCTGCAAGGGAAGGAGAAACCCAGTGTAGCATACACAATATTAATAGCGGAATTGTTACTTCAAAAATCTTTCCTGATGTGTTCTTGAGCTCATTACAATTCCCTTATGCGCGAGTAGTACGGCAAAGTGAGCGTGTAATCTTCTTACTCCTCATTAATATGCGACTTATTTATTCACTTCATTAGTCTCTTTGACATCACTGACAAAAGGAAGGCCACTTCGTGCAAGAGACCGTTCCGGACGAAAATGCAATTTTTCAGGATCAATTTTTGACAAAAAAATTGGACTTTGAGCTCACTGGCTGCTCTTCGTGTTTCATAAAGGCAGTGCTCATGATGATTTTCGTCACCGAGTTTTCCGCATAAAACAATGCGTTGGCCTTCAAGTGTTACCGAAATTACGAAGAAACGGCGAAAAGCTCATTCAAACATCGTCTTTCAGTGACATTGCTCTAGAACGTGGACTAGTTGTCCGGTTGGATGAACATGTTCATAGTGGTTGTCACCGTTGAAAAAGTGGGTCAATTGAAAATAGAAGAATATTTCGTGGGAAACAGGATTAGTTAGGGCCCTAAGGAAAGAACGGAGCAATAGAGAGCTGAGAATTGCAAAGGACGGGTCCACAAAAGATTTCATTGTCACAACAAACACTTCCTGTGATACTTAAAGGCAGTGGTCGCGATCAAAGATGCTTGTCGTCCTATTCTCTCTAAACCCTTTTCTGGGTCTCGAGTAGAAGGACCTATGAAGAAATCGCGAAAAAAAAAACACTTTTTTGGGCGAAATTCGAAGCCTGAAGTTTCTTGTCTTTTGATGGTGGACGAGCCCACTCCACATCATCGGCATCGATGACCTCTTAAATCAAGTACATCAGCTGGCTTGAAATTGAATTTCAATCAATGAACCTTCAAATTTATGTACACCTCTTGTCAAAAACATTGACTGAGGTGCTTGCTTTCATTGGTGAATTCTTTTCATTACGTATATTTGCATTTATCTCTATCTCTGAATGTCGACGATTTTCGACTGCTCGGCATGAGACTGCGATCATTTTCGTCGGCTCTGTGCACGTGTGCACGAACTGGCTTCTTTGGGCCCTAGAAACTTTAATTCTAGCCCGTTTTTCACCGCGTTACCTTCATAGTTTTTCAGCTGTTTTTGATATAAGCTGATTTTTGTAGTTTTTTCGATAGCGTTTTTAATCGTGACCACTGTCTTTAAGAGGCGGGGTGAGACGAACTGATTTCGTGTACTCCTGGTGCTTTTTTTCTCAATTTCTACGTCATTATAGGTCTTCCCGAGATCCACTTAATTAATATAGCGAAGAATCTCGAAATTGGACATTATCGTGAAAACTGCCTTTAACAAAGTAACGAGCAATAGTAGCGTTTTTTCACATTCGCATTGTATCGTGTAATTTGCGTATCAATACCAGCTTGAAAAACACTCTCAACTTCTTAAGAGGGATTCAGGGTAGGGCACATTAGGACCAGCGTCCAAAAACGGTTTTCGAGAAGCACATTTCATTTAAAATGGCCACCTTGGCCAAAAAGGAGCTCCCTTATGAGACGATTTTCTTGTAAAAAGCTTCGTTATGGCACACTCGTTGCAAGAAATGTTCAAGCAAGCTCCTGAGCCGCTCCCTCTGTGGGTGATTCGAGCTTTACATCTGCGTCCAATGCGCTTTCCTTGTCTCCTGATCCGTGCATCATGATAGCAGGAGAGGCAGATACATAGATAGGCACGTAGCCTAATTTCCTGAAGGTATACCCATACTTATCTATAGTTAAAAAGCCATGTTATCAACAAACTGTACTATTTTAAATGAAGATCTTATATCCACTGGACACGAATCTTTAGGAAGCCGTATTAGAGGCAGTCACCACAGAAAATCTCGTGGACCAGCCTGCCCATTGGATCACCCCGCCCACTTCATATAACAGTTGTCCTGCTTTTGTTTCGCCGCATGAACAGGTACTGAATTTTCGAATATTCTTTATCGCGAAAGGTTCTAGCATCCCAGCTTGTGCATTGACCCATCACATTTTTAGAGATTATTCGGTTCAGGAAACAGAAATCAAGGTCACTTACCTGAGAATTTCGAAGCTTAGAACCACTCCCGGCGTCAGGTTTAAAGCCCAGTCTGCAGTCTCTCGAAACACCAAACAGGCTTAATTAAAATTTTCAAAGAATTCTCTAAACAGTTTTCACTCGGTATTTAAGTGTTTTTGGGGACTTTACTCTATTACCCTCTACTTAGTGGACTTACCTACTCAAAAGCAACGGAAACTAGATTATGGTTTTTTCATCGTGGACGCTGCCTTTAACCCGGAGTTTTGTCACCGTCGCATGAAATATAAAATTCGGACTGATGGGGCTGCAATCTGCTAGTTTCCAGATTATCAATTATTGAAGCGAGACACGTTTTTCTATGATTTCACAAATTAAAAGTCATCAAAAACCCAATGTTTCACGAAAAGCGTGGGGCGACTGGCACGCAGCCTTCCTTCATGCTACCTCTGACGCATTCAGGTTTTTTACTATTTCCGTCCATCTAGCGTGGCACTACTACTTTTCAAAAATAAAAATTTCAGATAAAAAATCAGATAAAAGGCGTTTTGTACAGCTAGCCTTGCTGAACAGTAGGCAATCTTTATTCCACATCAACTATTTTTAATGCTACCCTTATATCCAATTTTTATCCCTATTGTGTTGTCTAAATCCGTTATAGATGCGAGACTAATCGTTACGTTTCGTGTTGAGCTCTATTCTTGGAAAAAGTAAAGAAAATGTTTGTCTTAAGGTATCATGCAGCGACAAATCTTCGTCACAATCATGCTGTGTTCTATGGCAATTCACAGGTGAGCATAAAAAATTACACTTTTGAGCAGTCTTTTATAATTTTTAATGCTGTTTCTTTGAAATCGAAACCATATTCCACATCGTTCCGTTGACTATTTAGTCGGAATTAAAAATTTAGCCTCTGGAAACTCCATTGTTCCAAACCTCGTTTCCGCTCTAGTATTTGTTTCTTATTCATTATTGACTACAAGAAACAGGCAGTTGAGACGCACAGATAATAGAGCAGTTCCAACAGGAGGAAAGGACCACAAATGTTCGTAAAGGCGATTCAATGTGTCGAAAATGCCTCATCCAGGACAAACAGGAACATATGGGGTGTAAAAAAAAAAACTAAATTTCTGTGGTTCCTTCACTGCCTCTGAGGAATATCGCCGCGACTCCTCCGGCTTGGCGCCGATTTGGTCAATAAAGAATCGTCCGCGGTTCTGCCCTGAATCTCCCCCCACTCCTCCGGCTCGGCGCCGACTCGGAGGAGTGGGGGAGATGCGGGGCAGAACCGCGGACGATTCTTTATTGACCGAATCGCGAAGAGGTCGCGGAAGAGTCCCGGGGGATTCCCGGTAAAGTTGCGGACACTTGACCCTTGGAGAAGTCGCGGCATAGTCGCGGAAGATTCCAGGTCACGGGGCAGTCGCGGGAGAGTCCGGGTACGCGCTGGAGTGGCGGGGCATTAGTGGAAACGTCGCGGCAATATTTCTCAGAGGCAGAGGTCAGAGGCAGCGAGGAAGTGGGGGGAGACGGAGACAGCAGCATCGCGCGCGCCGCTCGCGCCATGAGTGATGGAAATTTCGGTTTTGCTTAGGGAGGATACAAACCGGCGGCAAAGGGTAGTATCTTAATATTCTTACAACTCTCTAGTCATTTTTACTGAATCCACCCGTATTTGCATTTCGAGCATACTCTAGCCCACGTGATGTATTTAAACGCAGTTTCCACGGTGGAAACCGTCTTTGAATTTTCACCGGAAACCAGAAAGTGGGGGGCTCATGGGAGCGGCAATGTCGAAAAAACGGCTCAAGAAGAGCCCATTCCGGCCCTGAACTTGTGGGTCAAGCGCAATACCCGGCCACTTCCTTCAACTGCACTGATTGAAACAAGCATCTGAAAAATCGACTCAGAGAACGTATACTTTTTATTTTGAAGTGTTCAACTATTATCAGCAATTTTGAAAGCACAGTGACTGCATAATGTCGTCATTCTATAATTGAGCTTGTCCGAGTGTTGTGACATGACAATATTCTAATGAAGTAAAAAGTGGAAAGCTTCACTCTCATATATAGCCTAGCTCCCTCATTTTGAGCCAGTCGAAGTAAGACTTGCCGGGCTTATCATGTCAGAATTCCTTTATCACTGTTAGATTTTGCCATGACAGACCGCTCCGCTGCTTGCTCCGCCCGGACTAATCCAAGCAAGCGAGGCTTTAATTATCAAAGATCCTTCAACCAATCATTACTATGCTCTATTTTTACGAGTGTTGACACCTTCTCAGAAGTTTCGAATCAAGTTAAATGTGGGTATTAAGTATGCTAAGTGTAGCCTTTCACCAAGTTTCTTATAATTCACAAACAACACACACTGAGGACACCTTTAATAAACATTTGCAGCAGGTCTCCTTTTGCAGCAGGCTTCACCCCACAAGCAGCAAGGTTAAAGGCAGCAAACACGTTGATCATGCTCGTTGACTTTCCACAGTGAAATGATAGGCGAGAAGGATCCTGAGCTCCCTGTGTCGAAAGAACGGTAGAAAACCAGCCAGGAGTGGTAAAATAACGGCTGCAAACAAGCGTTTTGGTGTCCCAGACATGCCCCGTGCTCCAGATCCGCCCCTCGAAATGAACGAATGAAGACTCAGATTACAGGAATGATCAAGTGAAGGAAGTGCTGATAAGTGAGCTGATCGCTTCATTGCACTGATAGGTATCATCCTTCTAACGGTCAATTCCTCCACGCTCAAAAATCAACGTAAACAAGAGAGGGCCCATTTTTGCTCAAAAACGCGTCTTTCGTGTTCTTTTTAAGCATGCCTTGCTATGTAGGGCACCAGACCTTCCGTAAACCGTGGAGATATCGGAAGTGAAATTTATCGTGAACACTGCCTTTAAAGGCACAGGACACCCAAAAAATTAGTTTTCAGATTTCGCACTCATCCTGGAGAGAGTCACACGCTGATCACAGTGGTTTCTCTGAAATCGTCCAAAACCCCCTTTGAAGAGAGTTATAGCTCTTCAAAGATGCTTAGATTTTGAGGGTGAAAAATTGGTGGACGAGTTGTCTCAGACTTGTATTTCTCTTCATTCGCAATCGTTGCGTGAGAGAAAGCCAGAATAAGGAGACAATCCGGTAATGGACTGAAGAACGACGACTTGTTGGAATTCATCCATCCATCGAGCCAATATTGAGTTCGAAAATCTGTTAGGGGTAGGGCCTGTGGTGGTGAGCGAAGGGGGTCCAGCCTGTGGTGGCCGCTTATATCTCGCTTATTTGGAGGAAATAAGATCTGGCTTTTGGCACGTGTTATATAAGAGGGGTCTTCTACACAATTACATGAAAATCTCAAAATTCATATCTGAGGGTGTACTGTGCCTTTAAAGGCAGTGGTCACGATGAAAAAAGTTATCGAAAAAACTACAAAAATCAGCTTAGATCAAAAACAGCTGAAAAACTATGAAGGTAGCGCGGTGAAAAACGGTCTACAAATAGAGTTTCTAGGGCCCAAAGAAGCTAGTTCGTGCACACGTGCACAGCGATGACGAAACAGATCGCAGTCTTATGCCGAGCAGTCAAAAATCATCGACATTCAGAGGACGAAATAAATGCAAATTTAACGAATAAAAACAGTTGAATAATGAAAGCATCACTTCAGTCAATGTTTTTGACTAGATGTGTACATAAATTCGAAGGTTCATTTAAAGACATTAAATTTCAAGCTAGCTGATGTTCTTGATATAAGAGGTCATCGATGCCGATGATGTGGAGAGGGCTCGTCCACCATCAAAAGACAAGAAAGTTCAGGTTTCAAATTCGGCCCAAAACAGTGGTTTTTTCGCGATTTTTTCTTATAGGTCCTACTACTCGAGACCCAGGAAAGGATTCGGAGAGAAAAAGACGACAAGCATATTTGATCGCGACCACTGCCTTTAAGCGCTTCTCCGCTGAAGCATCAAGCAAAAATCTCAAAGCTCTATTCGTATTCGTATGGATGAATAAGTGAACTCAGTGCTTGCCCAAAAACAAGAAAGCTCCGAGTTTCTCATCTTAACCATAGCTACCGGAGGTCATGAGGAATCGGTGGTCAAGATCTCGAATCGGGTGCTCAGACACTCGTGGGTAGTATGTCGGCACAGTAGAGAGTGCATCCCATAGCTGACATCGGATTCAACTCTCTTCATCGGCAGCAGCTGGTGCTCTCGACAGCAGCTGCTGCCGATGACGAGGGGTTGAACCCGATGTCTACCCTGAATCGCAACCCCTCGTTATCGGCAACATGTTCAGTAGACGGTGGAAGATATCGTACCATCACCCTCTCCACTGGGGAAAGGTATAATCTTTGTCGCGGCCAGCGGCAAGGAGGCAAAGCGACAAAGATACAATCTTCGCCACGGTCTTTACAACAAAGAAGCTCTTCTTGCGATGGGCCAATGGGACGATCCCCCATCATCTAAAAATGGCTTTCAAATAGGGTTGCACAGTAACCTTGTCCAACCGGCCTGAAAGTCTAACTGCCCCCCTCGGTGATAGTGATCGTCAGGTATACTAGCCACCGTCGTAGAATGGAATGCTGTCGTGTTCACTTGTATCAGAAAAACATCAATGGAGGGGTTGAAACCAAACACAAAGGAAATCGAACTTTCACCTTCCGATGCACCGTTATTTTACTCCTTACTTTTTGAATTATTGTTTCCGTTACACTTGATTCACATTCTTCCTTCGTCATTACCAGGTACATTAGCATCTTATACAACGAAAGAATGTTTTAGAAAATTGTATGCACTTACAAAAATGTCGAAAAAGATGCAGGCATTTTTCTCCTTCGGCATCTGATAATACAATCTGATCAAAAATTGTATCATTCATTCACAGTTTCGAGTTAATATCCATCTTACGCACACTTATAACAATCACAACTAGAGGGACATTAATAGAGATGAAGGTTTCTAACCACATCTGATTTTTCTAACCACATACAGTTTATCGCAACATTAAAAGGCCGCGGTGCGGTTGCGGTCAACACGCTAACACTGCGGTGGAAAACCTGGCGCTTTGCCAGATTTCGTCATCGATCGACACTACAGCTGACATTATGGGGGAGTTACGGTTTTTCTTTTTTTCACGCTATTTTCTGCTTAATTTTTTTTCTGACACTGTTAATATTGCGAATAGGGGATTTTCGTAGTGCGTGAGTGGAATTTGTCGTTTGTTCGGGCTTGGTAGTGTTTTTTTTTAATTCTATTTTAAAATTGTTCAAAAAAAGCTGACTTCTCTCACGCACTTAGAAAAACCCCGAATCGCAATATTGATAGAGTCAAAAACAAAAACAAAGCAGAAACAAACAAGAAAAAATAACAAGTACCCCAACTCACCCAAACTATCAGCTGTGTTGTCGATCGATGACAAAAACTGGCAAAGCACCAGGTTTCTCACCGTGGTGTAAGTGTGTCGACCGCAACCGCACCATGGAAACGCGGGTCTATTGCTGTTTATAGACGAGTTCATTGACTTGCAGATCCACAAATAAAACCAAAAATTCAGTGATAAAAAGAATTCAATAAAGGGGCCAAGTGTTAGTACAGTACATAATGCTAAGAGCAACAAGGGTTAGCTCCATGTAGACCAAAAACCATACCGGCCAAACCGCAGACCGATTTTGCTGATTTATCCTAGGTTTCGAGTCTGCTTATGACCCTTGAAATGCATATTATCGTTGTCAGTCACCTCTGGTGTGCTCGTCCACCTCCAAAGAACAACGAATTCGAGGCCGTTGATTCCACCAAGAATGAAGTGTTTTTCGACGTTGTTTTGTATAGAACATAATACTCCGGATCTAGACAGAGTTTTTTCTTCCTGACAAAAAGTCGACAACCATACTTCATCGCGATCACTGTACCTTTTTCGAGGGCACAGTTTTTCCTAAAATAAAAATTTTAATATTTCTCGACCTTTCTTTGTAAAGACGTAAAGACCTCTGGATTCGAGATCACTATTCCTTCGAACGAGCAAGATACTGGAGAAAGCCATTAATTTCACACGGCCGCTAAAGGGAGCAACTTCGCCTCGCTCTCTCGAAGTATTACAGCTTTTACAATTAATATAAACTTGATGCTATTAAAAGATGACTCAGCAATTGACTTCTTCCTAGCGGTGGCTTCTTCCTTTCTCTTCTCATTCTTCCCCTTGGAAGCCTTTCAAAAATGACGCACCATAATTCGTTTCCGAAGTACCCAATGTCATGTCACAACTCCATTTCACCAACAATTACTCCGATTGATGGTGTTTGTTGTTGTGTTGTCTGGCGGTTGTTGTCGATGCGGTCGCGTTTTGTCGTTGTTTTCCACTCAATTATCATCTCATTTTAATCAAGGAAATTACCTGGTTATATGACGATGAGCTGGAGCAGCACGCGTCGTAATGTATCCGAGGAGTCTATGCATAAGAACGCTTGAGTACATCTACATTAGACTGGGGGGAGACTCCAGATGTTTTCGTTCTGTGGAGCTGTCCTTACCGAAGTAGGGTTCGGCAGTTGTTGGCAAGAGCCGCCAAATACTTACGATACCCCGATCGACGGTTAGCCCGTGCCCAAAAGCTTTAAAATTTGCAACGGGCCCCGACAGGCGCTCCTACGACAAGAACATCATCATTTTGCCGATTTCTATTGCTTATACATAACTGAATCATTCTGGAGACGCAGCGGTTACCCGAATGATCCTCACGCGGCGAGAACCCGGCTTGCGGTGGGCTCCGCGGCAAAACCCATACTCAGGTCAAAACCAAAGCCTTTATTTGGTCGGATCATTTGGATCCAGTTCGTAGTACAGAGAATAGCAGCTGACCCTCACAGCTCCTGCGGACAGAACTCGACGAAACCTGTGACCTCATCATGAATTTTTGGTAATGAGCTGAAACGGTGAGTGGAGCTCGAGGAATGCTAGTGAATGACACACTTTTCCAGGGCATACTTTCTGCTATACCTTGTATTCTGCGCATGCTCGATATACAGTATTTGATACTCGAGGTTGTAATTATTATATTGAGATTCTGCTCCATCGTTTCCTGATAATAACCAGCAAGAAGAGTCTAAAGAATACGGATTCGCCTCCATTCAGGCGAAAAATAAGGGAGAAGGACGTAAGGTACTACAGCAGCAATGCGAAGCGTCAAGGCCTCGCGCCCTTCCCGCATTAGTTTCCGGGCCTCGCGCCTTTCATGAGCCAGAGGGCCGGTGCGGCGCAGGGTCCTCCGACGTTCTGGGGTGCGTTCCACGAAGGTTTCCATGAGAGGGAATGGATCTGATAACATATTTATTTATTTATACGTCGTTGCCGACGTGCTCAACAACAACGAAAACAATGGATAGAAACTCGGGAAAAACACAAATGTCATGAAAAACTCAGCGCAAAGATTCAACAGCGGGCGCAAAATCATTGCTTCACCACTAAGTTTTCGGAGGACGACCCTAGTTAAAGTTTGGATCCGGTAATGGTAGAGAGGAGGCAGTAGCAAAAAACTGATATAGTGCCAGAAGACTGAAACCATCAGTTTCTCATGTTCTAGAAAAGCAATTCATTCTAATCCGTATCCTGTTGTAAAGATTAATGTGAAAGAGGCCCTACCCACGCGGCTTCCTTGGATGCATATAGGTCCTCCGACCACAGTTAGGTACAGTATAGTTAGGTAATGATAGGCGTATAACAAATGATAGACTGAAATTCATGTTCATTTCAGGCGGTCTCATAAACCATGAATTGGTTGGTATCACTACCAAATACGATTTCCTCCCGTGGAAATCTTTTGGAACGCACCCCTGAGTGAGAGAGAAATGATGAGGAGGGAGGATGAAACACTTGAATCGATGTTTCGTAGTTTCAGCGCTTGCGGCGCGGCATTTAGATTAGGGCCAGTCAACTTCATCGTCGTACATACTTAATGTATAATTAATTCAGGGGCGGCATGCATGAATGCAGCGAAGAAGGTCAGGGAGCCGCTCCGCGTGCTATGCGCGCAGCATCGAGCCACGGGACGGCCCCGAAGTTCATGTCGTGTATTGATGTGCAGCAGACGTAAATGCACTACAAACAGCAAAGCCTTCGCGCGCATTTTTTCTCATCGCAAATTCGATCCGGAGGATTCGTGAGAACAATGAAAACCCGAATAATGCGAAGATGATCAGCGAAAGGTCGGAATACATACATGATCTGAATGATAAAATCGACTGTGATGACAAAAAGTGCGCGCGTATGCTTTGCTGTGGGGAGTGCATTTGCGTCAGCGGCACATCAATACACGCCATGAACTTCGGGCCGTCCCGTGTCTCGGCGCTGCGCCCATAGCACGCGGAGCGGCTCCCTGACCTCATTCGCTGCGTTCATGCATGCCGCCACAGAAGTTTGTGAGGCTGTGAGAAAAAGCTGTGTGCAGATCTTCACCTGGTCCTAGCAGAAATACTGCGATTTGCAAACGTGGCTTGCCAACGCTCACTACTTTTTACCTCGGCTTGAGTGGCAGTTTTCGGAGATTTTCATGTGAATTTCAGCTTTTTTTTTGAATTTGAAATTTGGATTTCCAATGGGGGTCGTACGTCTTATATTGTTTTCTAAAAGATGAAGCACAGGGAATTTCCGCCTACAAGGGAATGAAAACACCTGAGTAGATTTAGAACTGGGTCTTATCAAGTAGTAAACAGTTGCACTTTCATTTTTAATCAATAGAATTCACTTTTCTACAAATTCTATAATTTTTTTGTTCAATTTTTTCAGTAAATTTGATGTTTTTGTTTCAATTTTTCGTTTCACCTAGATAATTGTCCCAACCCCACCACTCGTTGGCAAGCTATCCACACCTGCTGCACCCTGCACCGAAGGACAATGACACAGCCTTTCGTTGTGCCTATTCCCATTAATGCAGGCGTTTGACTCGCCTCGTGAACAAAGAACATGCTTGGCACCTCAGGAAGCAGCATAGTAGCGTCTACAACGTGAGAATTCCAGTATTAGCCACCACACCGCAGTCTTTTTCTAACATCATTTTTTCAGTCGAGAGGCCAGAGAGCGCTAATTGAGCCTTTGTGGCATTTATGGCTCCCACTATTGTGTCGGACCCAGAAATTCCCTGAATCATAAAGCAGTGAGCAACCTTTGCGTCTGCAGAAGAATCCATGCCAAAACTTACTCGAGGACCCTCTCTGCATTTATTCTCCTTTTGTTTGGGATTGCACGAAAGTGGTAGATATCATAGTTGGGTATTCACTTTTTCCAACAATAGTACTGCCAATAACCATAGTCAGGAGTGAGCAATGTCGAACCTGGCTTGGAACACTTGGTATTGCCACATGACTGCACCTCTGAACTCACATATAATCTCACTCAATACCACATCTATCGTCAAATTCCGGGAATCGTCAAAAGTTGATTTTGCCGTCAAATTTTTCTGGCGGTGGGAAGCTGGGGAGCTTTGAAGAAATTTAGTCGGAAATTTTAGAAAAATGAGAAACTAACATCAGATTCGTGATCAACACCCTAAATGACTCCCCAGGGCTAATTTTGATTCAAATCTCGAATTTTTTCTACAACGTTTTCTGTACCCCGTAATTGATATAACTGAACGCTGAACCGAAAACCCGTACAAGTCCGAAACGCCATCGGTCTGCACATAGTTCGGAAAATGTTCTTTCACTTAAACTTTGCCCAGGGGGTTGTTTAGGGACCTGAACACGATTATGAGGTCCGTTCCCGGAATTTCGTAAAATTAATGCGTTTTCTGGAGGGTAAAGTAGGTAGGAAAATCAGAGAAAAAACGCCTAAAACTTTTTTCGAAGTGATTCTAGGCAGCTGCGAAGGACATATTCGGACTCTACGTCGACAATGATACTAGAAAAGTACATTTCGATCGGAGTGGCCAGTTTGGGTAATAGTAGTTTCCTTGTTAGTATCGTTCCAAATTTTCATGTTTAAGTTCAATCCCGTATAATAGGGCAACCTCCCTTACTGATCAGTGCCTGGTAGCCCTATTAAATCTTAACATTTGATTCTCTTTACACTAACATCGATTGGGCTAGACAGTCTAAGGCTACGTCCATGGCACACGACAAGCGGCAAAGCGTCAAGGCGTCAGAGCATCATGCGCCAGCGCTGCAACGCTGGCGCATGACGCTCGACGGCTGGCGCATTCAACGTGTCCGATGACGGCACGTGGTTAACGATGGTATCGATAGTATTAGTGACAGCCGCTACTGGCGCTATGCCTCCACCGTCAGCGGCAGGGCGGCTGCCGTGGTCGCTGGTGAGTCAGATCAATAACTAATGTTACAGATGTAAACCCCCAGCTTCACTTGGCGCTAGGTCGTCTGCTATGGACGCAGCCTAAGGGCAGGAACAGAACTGTGGTGAGTTGAGTTATTCCTAAAGATACTCATGCCCTGAATCTCGATGTAACCCTGAATGTTTTTCCTTGTCACTGTTTGACCACATTTCAGTGCCGCTTCATGCTTATAACCATTAATATTAATCAACAAGGAGACTTCTTTATACCCATCAATATCATTAGTAAGTGCGCCCTTCGGTCCCTCGCGGTTGTGAAATGCGTAACAGACTTGTGTGGGATGATGAAGATATTGACTTGAACTTCGGGCGGCATACGCATGTCATCATACAGGTCAATGTTCGAGCAAAAACCTTTACGATTCATAATAGAGATCGAATGCGGGTCGCTTCCCTAAGGGAACTATTAGTGCCGAGAGTAATAATTACTACTGAAGTCATGAAAACGTTCGAATCTATACTCGAGGAAACTGAATAATAACATAATGTATCCTCTGTAAAACATCGAAATTCTCACTTTCCATGGCGCGAGCGGCGCGCGATTCTGCTCCCTCCGTCCGTCATGCGCTCTCTCACTGTCTCTAACCTCCGATCCGCACCAGCACGCGTAGAAACCATGAGAACTCGGCGGTTTTATAGCCTTCAGAAGTGATAGAGCTAGATTTCTCAGTACCAAAACTATTCACACGTTCTTGATTCACCATGTTACGTGCAAAATAGGGAGCCGATCGTTCGAAGCGGGAACGCTGACATCGGCGTGCACTTAGCGCAAAACCCGGAACGCTTGAAAGGTCTGAACGGAAAAAGGAGATTGAAATTTGATGTAAAACATGAAGCGGCAAGTAAATTAGTAGCGGAAGCAAATAAATGGTCAATCGCGAAAAGCTCGCACGAAAGAGTTATGGAAATACATAGTGTGCACTTCTGCGTACTGTGCTGTGTCGTCGCGAGGGTTCATCGTGGGACATCCGAAGAGTTGTGCAGCGCGATTCTCCATGCGATGCGTCAGTCGCATCGCGGCGCGCCTGGACTCTAAATTGCTCCCTTCTCAGAAATTTTTGAACAAGTTACCTGAGACTTTAACGCAAGTTGCATGATACTTTTTTCACGCAACTTACTTTAAGTTCATAACTAACTTAAAAGGATGTTACGTGTACATAACTTGACCAGATTTTCGATTAAAGTGACAAGTAACTTGCTATAATAATACACAACCTTGCAAATAACTTACCCCGTTGTTGCATGTTACCTGACATCCCCTCGCAACGCGGCGGTCACCGACACGCAACGCGGTCAGCCCAACGTCGCTCGCTGAGCATGCATGAGGGCGCCAGCGACTAGGCTGGGCCTCCGGCTCGTAGGCGGGCCCGAAGTATCTCGAACTCGGGTAATTGAATCGGCGACGCTACCGACATCTGACCCAGCCTCGACTGTGCGTCGTATACCTCCCTAGGAGACAACCCACCCCGAGATAAGTTACATGTGCGATAAAGTAACGCTTTCAAGTTACACGTCAGTACTTTATGTTACGTGTAAGTCAACTCGCACCGTTCAATATCCTTGCTTTGTTTAAAGGCAGTGTTCACGATGGAAATCGTTTTTCTGTTTTTCCTCCTATCTTGAAAACGGCCCCATGCTGATTCCAATGGTGTCTCTGGAATCCCACAAGACCTTCTGTGAACGCAGGTATGGTCCCTCAAAGATTGAGCTATGGAAACATGGTGGACGAGTTGTCCGAGGCTTGTAACTTCCGTCTTTTGCAGCCGATCTATGCGAGCTGACCTGAGTAAAGAGAGAAGCTGAGAATGAAGGGAAGAACGGGGCTACTGATTGAAAATCATCGCTCATCTCACGATCTCGAGCATTCATTTGTTCACGTTGGTGGGCGTGTGATGCGCTTTTGGGGTTTTCAATGCGCTCGAAGTTGCAACTTCGGGCTCTTTTGGGGCTCTTCCTGGCTCGTTTTCATGCGTTCTTTCGACGTTAACGTTACAGAGTGTCCCTCCACTACCCAATCCTAGTGGAATTTCGGAAACTTTTTTCATCGCGAACACTGCCTTTAAGGTCACACGTACCTTAAAGTTATGAAAACAAGTCGCAAGTAACATGTTTCGAGTCGCTAATTTTTCGATATTCGCCTATTATTGAGGGTAGTCAAAGTGTGAAGCTTTATACAAGTATTACTCTTACGGAGGATGTTAAAAATGAAGCGCAAAGTTTCCTCAGTTGATCCCTCCAACATAGCCCAACACTTGGAGAAATACTCGAGTTTGTCTTCAAGTATTACGCACTCAAGCGTTCTGGGTTTTCCGCTAAAAGCACTGCGATGTCAGTGTTTCCCCTTTAAATGATCGGCTCCCAATTTTGTACGCAACGGGATGAATCGAGAGTTTGTGAATAGTTTTGATACTGAGAAAGCTTATGTTTTTTCTTTGAGAAAGACTTTTACTATCTCAATCTAGTAATTATCGGTGAAGCTGAAGTAAGCGAAATTGTCAAGATAATTACTTTTTCTGATCCTCGCTCTGACGCCTGCAGACTACATACTTTACCGCTTCTATAATAAAGGCACAGGACACCCAGCAAATTATTTTTCAGGTTTCATCCTTATTTTGGAGAGTGTCACACTCTGATCACAACGGTAATTCTTAAATCGTTTAAGACCCCTTCAAACGGAGATACGGCTCCTTGAAAATGCCCGTTTTTTGAGGACAAAAATTTGGTGGACGAGTTGTCCCAGGCCTGTATTTCTCTTAATTCGCAGTCGCGGCACGTGAGCTGAACAGGTTTAGGAGATAGGTCGGAAAGGGAGTGAAGAACGACGACTCGGGTAAAATCATCCATCTATCTAGCCACTATTGAGATCGAAAATCAGGAAGGGGGCCGGGCCTGTGGTGGTGGCTGGAAGGGGTCGGGCCCGTGGTGGTCGCTTATAACTCGCTTATTTAGAGGAATTGAGATCTTGCCCTTGGCACGTGTTATACAGAAAGGGCCTTCTACAAAATCCCACGGAAATCTCAGAAATCATATCTGTGGGTGTACTGTGCCTTTATTTATGTTATTACTTAGTTTACTCGACTATACATTCGAATTTTTTTCATGACTCCAATTGTAAATATTACTGTCAGTGCTAATCGATCCCCTGGGGACGCACCCGACATTCGATTTATCCTTAGGGCAGTGTTCACGACAAATATCGTTTTCGAGTTTTCCGTGTGGAACACTACGCTGCCAGATGCTGGATGGGATAGGGTCAAATAAAGCATCGAAAACGGACCAGAAATCGATAAAAACGACGTCGAAGTGATGACTTCGTTAGCCCCTCCTATTCTCTTATGGCGCCGCGGACGTTTTCGATGGCGAATCGCCAAGAAACTCTGTCGCCTCCAGCCTGATCGATTCGCGCACGTTTCGCCATTAACGCACCCTTGCGGAAACTAGCTGGATAGGGAAATCGTCCGCGAACTGAACCTGTACGTACATTAGAAACCGCCATCTTAGTTTTTGCTGAGCCTTTTTCTCCGCTGTTTTTTTTTCACATTTCGATAGCTCACGGTCCAACAACCCTAGTCCAACTCGAATATGGTATTCATCCTGAGCACAGCCTTCAAGGGCCGTAAAGGTTTCTGTATGAACATTAAAGGCAGTGTTCACGATAAATCTCGTTCTTGAGGTCTCGGTGTGAAACACTAAGTTGGCAGGTGCTGTAGAGGATAGGGTCGAAGAAAGCAACGAAAACTGGCCAGAAGTAAATACAAACGGCTTTGAAAGCTCTCCCGGAGCGCCCCCTCTATCCCGGTCCTCCCTCCCCCAATCGAACGAGCTTGTGGCGCCGCACACCTTTCGATGGCAAATTGCCAAGCAACCCTGCCGCAGTTAGCATTATCGATTCGCGCAGATTTCGCGATTAGCGCGCGCTTGCCGAAATTAGCAGAGCCCATGATTCTCGTCCACACCCTGAATTTAGAAACCGTTATTTTGACTTATTCTGAACCTTTTTTCCCTGTTTCTTCACTATTAGTTACCTGCCGATCAAGCAATCCCATTTTTGGGTCAAACTCGGGCCCGATATTCATCGCGAACACTGCCTTTAATCTGTATGATGACTTGCGGGTGCCAATCGAAGTTCAAGTCAATATTTTGATCCTCCCACACAAGTCTTCACGGCCTCGAGGGAATGGAGAGCGCACTCACTAATGATATTAAAGTATATAAACAAGTCTCGTTGCTTACTGATATTAATGATTATAAATATAAACAGGAAGCGGCACTAAACTGTGGTCAAGCAGTCATTAGAGGAGTTTTTTGGTAACATCGAAATTCAGCGCATAAGTAACAATAGGAAGGAATCAGCTTACCACAGTTCAGTTCCTGCGCTTATTGCTTTACCACGATCAATGTATTAGAGTACTAACAATAAGACTTAAGTGTTAAGATTTTGTCTACATGAAAATGAATACGGCCACCCTGGAATCCATCTGTAAGGACGGTTGCCCTATTATAAGTGATAGAACCTTAGCATCAAAAGTTGGAGCAAGAGTAAGTCACGTGTGTTGCTAGACATGACACAGAGGTTAATCACAAAAATTTAAAATTAGTAGGAAAAAAATCAGTAAATACTCACTAGGGAACCTCGCATGGCCTACCCCACCATTTGAAAGATGATGAATGTTTTCTGGTCAATTCTGGTATGCTGTCTCCGAATCCGACTTCGGATTTTGCAACGGACACCTCTGAACGAAGTTATAAGCGTTTTTGAAGCTTCGTGAAAAGGTAAGGGTAAGGGACCCATCAGCCAATTTTTAGGGTGTTTGAAAAAAAGATTTCGGATTCGGCTCAAAACTTTCAACTGGGGGTTATTCAGAGCGCTGAACGCGAATCCGGGGTCTTTTGTCGCTAGATTTATGGTTACTGTAGGTTATGGTAGGCATAATGCCTTTTAACTGGCTTAACCTACCTTAAAAACTCGAAAATCAAAAAATGGGCTTCATATTCGTGTTCGGGGTCCCAAATAACACCCACGTAGAAATTTTGGGCCAAATCTGAGACTTTGAACAAGCTACCGTATACCCATCGTAACCTACCGTTATCTATCAGAAATCGATAAACGAATTGCAGATTCGTGTTTAGCACGTCAAATAACCCACAGTGCAACAATTTGAGCCATATCTATCTTAGCACTCGGGAAATCGGCAAACGTGGCAATTTGCCATTAAATTTTACCCTCGATGGGAAGCTTTTAACGATTCAAGTCGAAAAGCTCGGAAAAATGTCAAATAGACCCAGATTCGTGATCAGCGCCCCAAATAACCTTGCCGGAAGAATTTTGAGTAAAATCTGCAACATTTGTTTTGTAAAACTTTCAGAGGTATGAATAAGTGCCCAACCGAAAATCCGTTCAAGTCCAAAACGGTATCGGTCCGGTCAAAGTTTGGAAAATGTGCCTTCACCCAAAAGTGCACAGTGGGGTAGCTTTGGGCGCTGAACACAAGCATTAGGTCCGTTTCCGGATTTCGCAAACACTAATGCGCGTTTTTGATAGAAAAAAGGCGAGAAATACGAACTTTGACAGGCTATAACTTTTTTCGCAGATGTCCGTAGCAAAATCTGAGTTCAAATTTGAAGAGGGCGTGCCAGAGTTGACTATAAAACATTTATCAGCTTTCTGATGCGGGGGTACACCATGCGAGGTTCCCTGGTTAGTAAGAGAAGCTTGGGTTGGTATTAACACGCCGTACAAAGCAAAAGGGAAGAATAAATGTTGAACTAAAGCTCATCTACGCAATCGCCTTCATTCCGAAAAGTGAACGCTGATTGCGAAAGCATTGCCGCTTGCTGGCCGTGACACAGGGTCGTCGCAGCATCGAAACACTCTGCAGTGTCACCTAAAGTTGCGTCGGTCGCCCTCGTCGCATAACGTGATGATACTGCGTCATCCAGCGCTGTTTGTCGCTGCGAGCAACGCTGCGACTTCAACTCTGCGGACCGTTTAAAGGGTTCTTTAACCTCCCGCCGCCAAGCGGCGCGGGACAGTGCATTTTTGTAACATCGATCGCGCCGCGCCGCCTGACCAATGTTACAGAAATGCATTGTGCCGCGCCGCGGGACGGCGGAAGCATAAACGACGCCTAATGCAACTTGAAAGGTTTTTCATCGATTTCACAACACAGGTAGGGCGAAGAAGCAGTTCGGTTGGCACATGTGACGCACACGATTTAAAACCGCTGCGTTCATGTCGTCGTTGATGCCCGTTAACCAAGCGCCAACGAGTTTTTTAGGGGCCCACGGTTAACGCGCCCCAACGACGACGTGGACGCAGCGGTCTTCCATCGCGCACGTCACGTGTGCCAGCCGAACTGCTCCTTTGCCGCATACGCGGCGTGAGTTCGGTCAACATTCCCAGCTTATTGTTAGAAGAGAAAAAATGGATAACTAGGTTCGTGGCTTGCCTCCTCAAGAAAAAATATTTAATTTCCACGACGGCGGTCGCGTGCGCCGGCTCGCTAATCGAATCAGGCCGACAGAAGAGCGCAGCTGATCAGCTTACGGTACTGCCAGCCGCCGATGAGTTTCAAACCGCCCGCGCCAGCCGCGGGTGAGATTCAAATGTTTTGTTCTTGAGGAGGCAAACGACGGACTTAACTGCATCTAAATAGCGGGGGATCTAAGCTAACGAAAAGTGAACATACATACCGTTTTCGACGTAGCAGCCAAATTTGGCTGCGTACATTGATTTGGTGTCTTTGTGTCTATCCTCATCAACGGACCCAGACCTACAACTAGCAAAGGTTTTGAATCATTCCGGCATTTTATCGCGATACCAGTCACCCATAGTGCCTGACTTATTGTTTGATATGAAAAAATCGGGAACGAAATTCGTTTAACACTACTTTTAGGTATTGCTGAGGGTTGTGAGTTGTTTTCTGTAGATCTACTGAAAATAACAGTCTAGGGTAATATACGTATGTAATACAGAAAGAGTCATAAACAAACTAATATTGTAGATTAGGTTTCTATTTCTGTAGATAGTTATCTTTTTGGATTCTTTCAAGGTTTTCTTCTACGTAATCCCGAGCGCTGTGCAGGCGTACAACTGACTAAAGAGTCATGTAGCTTTAAGAGAAGACTAGAACTTCGAAGTTCTGAACATCGTTGTTCGAAGCGGGGCGAATCTGCGCCACTCTAGAAAACGATTCATCCGTTGGGACCTAATAATAACCACAATTTACTGCTTAAAGGCAGCATACACGCTCGTAAACGTATTTGAGATATGTACGGAAAAAAGAATGGTATGTCTCAGAACAAAACGCCTACGCTTTTTGAAGCGTCAAAAAACGACCCACAATGCCGCTACACGAGTAAGAAGTTGGCCCCGCCCCTGTGTCTGCCCGCCCCTGTATTTGGTGTTCTTCTCCAAAACAGGGGTGCTGGGCCATTCCCACCGTCTTCGAAGTATGTGGTTTACTTTTGTACTTATTGTACCACGGGGGTGTGTATACAAGTCTGTTGGTACCTGCTCGTTGGTGCCCCTGCTTCTACTGAACCCAGCAGACGTTTGAGTGTACACAGGGAACGTTCGAGCGATATAGCGTGCACAACTATATCGCGAAAGTATCCCGCACATTGCATAAAGGTGTCGCCGTCCGGCACACTAAGGCCTCTGGTCCATAACACCTTAGGATCCGTACCTAGGGAGTCATGGAGTCTTTGGCCACAAGCCACAATTTCGCCACCCTGAACTGTCGATCGCTGTCGAGTGATATCCAAAAAAACTGCGCTATCCAGACTTCTGAGCTATTTCCATGCACCGTTTGCTGCTTTGCAGGAAACCCGCCTCAAGGATAGACCCGTCATCAGCGTCGGAGAGTACACCATCTACTGCGGTAACGCTGACGATAGGAGAGTGGGAGGCTGTGCAATAGCTGTAAGGAAGGATTTCAATGGTATGGTCAAGGAGTTCGGCTCAACGTCGTGTCGGAATGCATTCGTACGACTGCGGGATCACAGAGGATTCAATCTGTGGATAGTGAGTGCTCATGCGCCCACTGAAACCGCCGAAGACAATTCGAAGGATGCGTTTTATGAGGAACTCAATACGTTGCTGGCTAGGATACCTTGTCAACATGCTGTTGTCGTGGGGATTGACGCAAATGCGAAGATGGGACTTGATCAGGAATCCGAAGTACTCGGTAAATGGTTCTACCCAGTGGAGCAAACATCGGACAATGGCTACCGCCTTGTCGACTTTTGTGAACGCAGTGGTCTGATTATTGCATCGACATTCAAGAGGAATCATCGCCGCCATCAGCTTACGTGGCAGGGACCAACCCGGCTATCTCCAGAAGAGCAGCGGAAGCGGAAGATGATAACTTTGAAACTACAGCTTGACTATGTCCTGACGAGGAATATTCCAGTATCGGACATTCGAAGATCTAGAGCTGTGTGGGATGTCGCATTCGATTCGGATCACCGTCCTGTTCTGTTGAACTTCACTGCGAGGATTTATAAGAGGAAGCGAGGGGCTCAGCCTCTCCAGAGGATTGACATGACAAGTCTCAAGGATGAAGAGTGCAGAAGGAATTTCCGACAACGCGTTTCTATTCACATCGGAGTACGGACTAAGAAGAAACTTTGCGACGCGGATTCTTTTGTCAAGTGCATCCAGGACGCTTCGAAAGAGGCACTCCCGGTTGTACAGCCTAAGAAGAAGTTCGCCTACGTCTCAGAAGAAACAACATCTACCTACAACAGAGTATGTGCTCTCCGAACTGCAGGAAACTTCGTGGAGGAGAAGCGTCTGAGGAGGAAGTTGCGTCGGCAGCTTCAAAGTGACCGCGAACGAGAGTGGACGTGTAGAGCTAAGGAGTTCGAGAAGGCTTGGGAGGAGAAGAATCCGAGGAAAGCCTACACGTTGCTGCGACAGTATAGCGGGAAGATGAAGAGATGTTCTCCTGTCTTGAACACTACCAATGGAGTTGCAGTTGGTGATGCGACGCTGCCAATATGGAAGGATTACTTCAGTTCACTACTGAATCGTCCAGCGCCATCAGTACCTGAGCTCCCGCATGTTCAGAGAGCACATTACGATGTCAGTGAGGAACCGCCGACTGAGTCTGAAGTTTTGGATTGTGTCCGGAAAATGAAGAATGGAAAGGCAGGTGGAGATGACAACATCACTGCTGAAATGCTGAAAGCTCTTCCTCCGTCTGGGATTCGTGAAATGACCAACACCATCCGTGCCATATGGATGAGCGAAAGGATACCCGATTCGTGGAGACATGCGATCATCGTACCTCTTCACAAGAAGCTATCCGTCACGGATCCTAAGAACTACAGAGGAATCTCTCTACTTCGTGTCATGTACAAGGTTTTGTTTTATCATTCTCGAGCGACTTATCAAACATCGTGAAGGAACGACCAGAGATGAGCAAGCCGGTTTTCGACCTGGAATATCGACCATCGACCAAGTGTTCGTCGTGAGAAGAGTAATTGAATCGTGGCGGCGGTTTTCGAAGCCATTACAGCTTGCTTTTTTGGACTTTGAAGCCGCGTTCGACTCTCCTCATCGTGATCGATTGCTCAATGCTCTGCGAGCAGATGGAGTCCCGGAAAAGTATGTTCGGTTAATCGAGGACATGAACAAAGGAAAAACAGCAGCAGTTCGTACACCTGTCGGATTTACGTCAGCTTTCGAGGTGAAAACAGGAGTAAGGCAAGGAGCCGTTGCAGGACCTTTTCTTTTCAACTTCGCCGTTGATGACATCATGCGTAGAGTTGCAGAACAGTTTCCTGCGGATGTGATCCTAACACCATCAGGACGCTCCCTTGTCGACCTGGAGTACGCCGACGACATTGTGTTATTCGCTGAAAACAACGCAAAACTGCAAAGGATTGTGAACCTCGTTTCGAAGTATGCCGCAGCCTATGGACTTCGTCTTCGTCCCGACAAATGCAAGCAGATGTGGGTCTCTCAGAAGCCTTCAACTGGAGTTTGTGTGGACGGACAACGTATCGAACTGGTGGACGAT
Organism: Aplectana chamaeleonis; assembly: GCA_029168955.1. NCBI lineage: Eukaryota > Metazoa > Nematoda > Chromadorea > Rhabditida > Cosmocercidae > Aplectana > Aplectana chamaeleonis. The sequence continues at coordinate 3,398,579 of JAPDOI010000013.1, read as the reverse complement.
TTCTGTTATTTGGGCTGTTTGCTGAAGAACGATGGTAGTTATGCAGCGGATATTCGACAACGATGTGCGAAAGCTACGTCTGCATTCAATTCTCTAACCAAGTGTTTGTGGTCTACCACCATCGCGAAGGAAGTCAAGTTGCGCGTCTACCTATCCGCTATTCGCCCTATCATGATGTACGGATCGGAGACGTGGGCAGCACCGAAAACGCAGATGGAAAGGTTGGATTGCACGGAGAGGAAACTTTTTAGGCGTTTGCTTGGATATTTCTGGCCGCGTGTATGCCATAACGAAGACCTTTACAAGGAAATCGACGCAGTACATCAACGCTTGACACGAGGGAGGTGCCAGCATCTCCTAACGCCATCTCAAGCAGCAATGGAAAGTCGACTTCGACTGCTCGGGCATATACTAAGAAGAACGCCGGATCGTCTCGTACAACACGCTTTAAAAATGCTTCCAAATCCTGTCTGGAAACGGCCACCTGGGCGTAGGCGAAAGTTCTGGACGGATGTGGTTAAAGAGGATTTAAAGTCACTCGGCATCGAAAGACAGTTCAGGCGCGATGTTTCGTTTCGCAGGAAATGGAATAGTGACAGCTGGATGGAATGTGTTCAAATTGTGGCTGAAGACCGTGAAAAATGGACACGGCTGACTACTAGGACGGCACACCTCGGTGAAGATGCGGAATGACCGCGTCAGGCGAAAGCCAACCGATTAAGTCAAGTAAGTCATTGTACCACCCACCTGCAGCGGTCTCAAGGTGTTACTTTTGCTCTCACTTGCAACAAGTCCCGAAAAATCTCGCTAGCTGCGCTTCGGTTTTTGTGCAATCGGTCGCTATTTCTGGGATGGCAAGACGAACGATGGAAAGCGTCCTTAGACACAATGCCTTTTGATAGATGACATTTATGAATAACTGCTGCCCCTTTGCGAGAATACCTACATATGTGTCTGGAAATGTTCCTGAACATTAGCGTCCCTTTGTGGATCCGAAACGGCAAAAACACAGGACTTTGATACGTGGAACGATCGTTCTTTGATGGCTATAAATTAGCGCACGTTCATTCAAGATTACGATTCTTTATTTTACTGCTTTACGAGAAGCGAGAAGTGTGGGTTCGTGCAACTGATCCGACTTACAAGGGCAAGCATTCTAGCGTTGGTTGAGTCGGGGAAAAGGAATTAGATTGCGAGAATGCTCAAGCTACGAGCAAAAAAAAATTGTGAATGACTTAGGCTCAAACCTTAATCCAAAAGAGTTTTAGGATGCAAACGATAGGTTATATTAAAGGCAGTGTTCACGATAAGAGTCGTTTGCCTGTTTTTCCGCCTATCTTGAAAACGATCCCTTGCCGATTTCAATGATGTCCCTGGAATCATACAAGACCCCCTGAAAACGGAGTTATGGCCCCTTGAAATCCAGCAAGGGAAGCATTGTGGACGAGTTGTCAGAGGATTGTAACTCCCGTTTTTTGGAGCTGATGTGTGCGAGCTGACTTGACTAAACAGAGCAGCTGAGAATGAAGGGAAGAACGAGGCTTTTCATCGGAAACCATCGCTCATCTAACCACAAAGTCAGGGCAACTATTATAGGACGTGGGCGGAGTGGCCCAGTGGGTTGGCTGGCCCACGAGATTTTCACCTACTTACCGGCCGTTTTTCGTCGCACTTCCGTTCTTAATCTTCTTGTAGGGATTCAAAGCTTGCGTTTAAGCCAAAAAAAAAACGCTCAATTTTTTCTTCGTGAGCACTGCCTTCAAGTGGCAAAATGACGCTTTTCCTAATAAAATCTGCCACGAAAGTAAAAAACAGCAGAAACGGACCTCGTATCCGTATTCAGCACCCCAGCTGCCCCCTAACGAAGTTTTCATGAGTTCTAGGAAGAGTTATAAGTGTGAAGTGATGAAGCACGAAACCTTGAGCAGCCAACGGGGCCCTGTCCCCTCTATCTGGAGCCGAAGCGCCCGTCACGAACAGGGGTGTGCGGAAATTTCTGTTTTCTGATTTCTGTCTTCTGTTTTCTGATTTCTGTTTTCTGAAAAATCTGCAAAAAACAGAAAAAAGTCAGAAAAAATCAACGAAATCGGGATCTGTGGAACAGCGCAGCTTACTATGCTTCTCGAGTTCAAATTCCGGTCTGCAATCGCGTCTCGGGTCGCTTTGCAGCCGCACGCGCTCGAATCTGTCGAGTTTCCAGCGCTGAAACCGACTCGAGGTGGCCCCTTTTTTATGCGCTTTTCTCCATTTTTCTAGTTTCTAAAACCCACCTAGAGTTAACAGATCGGCGGCTGCGGCGCCCGAAATTCCTCAGGCTCGGGAGCGGGAGGCTGCAAAGCGTGTAAATACGCAATGGCGGACCGGAATTTGGTCCCGAGAGGCACAGTATCTAGTCCTTTACGAGGTACTATTTGTGTTCAATGGTGCGATTGCTGTTAAGGGCAGGGTTTGCGATAAGAAAGTTTATTGTGGTATCTTTTTGAGAAGGTAGGCCTGGTCATCACAAAAGTGAAAATAAGTGGAAAGTGGGCGAAAAAAAAAACGCTCAAGACAACCTATTGCTGGGTCTCAGCCCCCCCCCAATTAACTAGATTTCTACAATCGCTTGTTTGTCATCTTTTATTTTGCATTTAAAGTACTTGCTGAGCACCGAAAGACTACTAACTGTTTCAGAAGCAAAATAGAAGATGGAAAACAGGCCTATAAGAAAAACTGTTAGTTGGGGAGTGTGCGTACACCCACCAATTAGCCGTTGTGACTTTTTTGTGCGTTTTTATGCAACTTCTTCCTTATTTTCACTTTTGTGATGACCAGACCTGCATTCTTCAAAAGAAAAAAAACTGAATGCAACCCTCTTTGTGCTGACGTACTACCATACGGGTGAGTGCTCTGAGAGTTTTGACCGAGCAATGTCAGACAAATAGCAACAAAATGCCCGATTTTCGCGTAATAGCCGAGAACAAGGTCTTGTTCGGAAAATGGTTGGTTGACACGAAATGGGCGTCAAATAATGGTGGTTGAGAAACAGCCGCAAAAAAATGTTCTCAAAGGGGAGTGTAAGACGCATTGTTGGAGCAGATTTGGATGTCAACACCGCCGTCGGTTCAGCTACCCATGTTTTCTCGCTTATTTCGCGAACAACATGGTCGCAGCCACGTAACAGCCAAGAAATAGTCAAGGAATACTCGAGAAACAGCTCGAAAGGATCAGATGTTGAGCCTGGTAGGCTATTTCTCGGCCAAGACTCTTAGCGTGTCTTTAATGATGTTGTATCCGTCATTGACGCGTCAATGCTACTGTCGATGCCTTATAGGTCATCTGTGCAGTTCCGTAGATATTATATTACAAGTATGACAGAGGTATTTAGAATTACATCCTCTCTTCACTTGAAAAAAGTTAAAATGCAATGAGTATTTTTTCTGAAAATTTTCTGTTTTCTGATTTCTGTTTTCTGTTTTCTGGCCGTTTTGGCTTCTATGTTTTTTGTTTTCTGTTTTCTGATAAACTCGATTTTCTGTTCTCTGTTTTCTAAAATTTTTCAAAAAATTTCCGCACATCTCTAGTCACGAAACATTTGTATGGTGGTGATGCGTCGAGTCTCACAGTCGTAGTACTAGGGTTCGAATCCCTTTCACTGAATTATTTTTGCATTTTGTAAAATGTTCATATTTGACTTTGGAATTTCATCCTAGATGTTATTTGAGCATTTTGCAGCGCAATATAACCACTGTCATGCAGTCGGCACAGATCGTACTGATACTTTGCGTGCATTGTGCATCGGCGCACACATATACCCACCGAGTTGGCGCCATGCACAACAAAGAACGGAAAGTACCATTACGATACGTGCCGAGCGCAAATGGCCGCAACAAGTGAGGTGTTTCGTTCTGCGCACAAGCTTTCTTATTTTTTCTGTGACTTTGACTAGGGCTTACGTTACATTTTTCGAGGGCTTTTATAAAACCATGTTTCGATAGTTGTAGGTATGGGACTCAGCACTGATAGTCCGTTTTCCACATCCCCTAAATGCCTCAGGTGTTCACAGGTGATTTCCTAAAGTGGGCAATTTCATAGTTTTCTTAACAGAAAAGGGGTACACGAATGGGAATTTATAGGGCGTTCAAAAATTGTCGAAAAAAAAAACAGCTTAAAACTTCTTCCTGGAAGTTCTTTTGGGGGCTGATCACGAATCTGAGGCTCATTTGTCAATATTCGAAAAGAAAACCCGTGTGATTCGGTCCGAAGCTTCAAAATGGGGGCGTTTCTGCTGGCCAAACGCGACCTTTGATGATTTCGTGAACGAAAAATGAAAGCGCCTCAAAACTTCTACTCATACAGTGCGTTCGGAAATGATAGGGACACCCCTGAAAACCACATTCTTTGTGTTTAAATTGAGTGTGGCGTTCAGTAATGCTCATAAATGAATTCAGCAAGGTAAATAACCTCTGTTCACTTGTTTCTATAACAATAGCATAATATTGTAATATTTTATTTTAAATTGTCACATTATTCGCCGTTCGGAAATGATAGGAATACTATTGAAAAACAAAAATTATCAAACAAGGAATGAACAAAACATACACATACATGAAATCTAACATGATATCGCACCTCCAGAGTTGGAAATTAATTCGAAAAATCTTCTCGGCATAGAAGTGATCAAATTGAATATCACATTTTTATCTTGATTTCTCCAGGCTTCGAGTACAGCGGCCTTTAGCTCGTCTACGGTCCCATACTGCTTGTTATTCGCATAAATCTGGCGCACAATTATGCCCCAGATATTCTCTATCGGGTTGCAGTCAGGACTACACGCGGGCCATTCCACCACGCGAACTCGGTTTTGTTGAAGCCACGCCTTTGTGGATCTGGAGACATGGACCGAAGCGTTATCTTGCTGGCAAACGTAGCGTTGACGCCTGTTTCCAGTGAAGAACGGCAGAAGATGCGCACGCAATGTTTCTTGATACTCCTCCGAATCCATCCGACACGAAGTGAAGGCGATTTCCAAAACACCTTCGCTGCAGAATGCTCCCCAACACATCAGCGAACCGCCTCCGACATTTCTTCGACTAAATACCATCGGATCCTTGCGAAGATCTCTCCAGTAGCATCGAGCACCGTCAGGTCCATCAAGGTTAAACTTCTTTTCGTCGGAGAAAATTACCTGGAACATGTCGCCTTTATCTTTTTAAATTTTATCGGGTTTTAGAGAATCCCTTACCTTTGACCAGTCTGTTGCAATGTTGTTCCTTGCAAACCGGAGCCGAGCTCCTTTGTGGGCTTCTGAGAGTGAAGGACCCTTCTTAATCACTTGTCGGACGATGTTTTCGTCTGCGTTTACGACGCTCCAAACAGTAGTCTTCGACACATTGAGCGACAACTGAGCCCTCACTTGGTTGAGAGACAGACTACTGTTTGAGCAGAGTCGGCTTATCCTCCGTGCATCCCTGCCGCTGACCTTTCTTGTCCAGGACTCTTCGCCAAGCCGTAGGAGTCTGGATCTCGTAGGAACTGGCTGATGCAGTTGGAGGAACGTCCGAGCTGGGAGGCAATTCCACGTTGGCTCAGCCCGGCAGCGTTGAGGGCACGTATTTGGGCTTGTTCGGAAACAGTAAGCGATGTACCACGGCCCATGATTGGAATAAAGATGTTGGGTGTCCTCGTGTTGCGTTCTGGTAGTGAACTTGTAACGGGAAATTTTGTTCGAAGTGAAAAATTCCATTTTTTGCAGGGTGTCCCTATCATTTCCAAATGGTGAAATTTTCTAAATGTAAAGGCAAAATCTCATGAAATTAGGCACGGTTTCAAGGAAGTTGCGAACAGAGGTTTTTTATCACGCTGAATTCATTGATGAACAGTATTCATCACCATTCCCAGAAATTTTTTGAAAATCTCATTTTTTAGAGGTGTCCCTATCATTTCCGAACGCACTGTATATTTGTGGGGAAGTTCCCGAGGACAATAGACCTGATTCGGTAGTTACTCAGATATTCGTGGGGAAGTTCCCGAGAACGACAGCATAGCTTCCCTCGAAACAACTGGGGAACTTCCCCAGAATTGGGGGGAGGCGAAGGGGACGTCTCGACAGGAGAGTAATAGGGGAAGTTCCCACAGCAGGAGCTCTCTTGTTCTCCCGACTGCAGGTCTTCCCGCGACCGTCCGACTGCAGATCTTCCCATTGTTCAATGAATGATTAAAAGTCAGCTTGCTAGAACTCGACAGTCTCCTGTTCCTGAAAAACTGCGATCGGTCCGAAAATTATCACCTCTGACTGAAGGTTATAGAGAAGCTAATTAGCTTCTCTGAAAACCAGACAGAGATGCCTTACGTAGTCCTTGAGTGGCAGATCTACCCCTCAACTTGCAAAGTGCGGGACCACCTCACGACTAGCCCGTCTGCATCACCGTATACGCTGCGGCTTTTTTTCGCGTTCATCATGTTCGGGGGGAGGCCATGGGAACAACCGTGAAGCAAACTTCCCTTGTTTTCCCCCCGAGTTGACTGTTTCGAACGCCTTATTGTTGTGTGTAATTTGGGGGAAGAGGGGCGAGAGGTCCCCCTCCGGGGGCTCAGATATTCGTGGGGAAGTTCCCAAGAACGACAGCAGAATTTCTCTCGAAACAACCGGGAACTTCCTCCGAATCGAGGGAGGCTAAGGGCACGTCTCGCCAGCAGAGTAATTGGGGAAGCTCCCACAGCAGGGGTACTCTTGTTCTCCCGACTGCAGGTCTTCCAGCGACCTTTCGACTGCTGATCTCTCCGTTGTTCAATGATTGATCAAAAATCAGCTTGCTAAAACTCGCTGTTTTCGACAATCTCCTGTTGCTGAAAAACTGCGATCGGTCCAAAATTATTCATCTCTGACTAAAGATTATAGAGAAGCTTATAATCTCCTCCGAAAACCAGACAGAGATGCCTTACGTAGTCCTTGAGTGGCAGATCTACCCCTCAACTTGCAAAGTGCGGGACCACCTCACGACTAGCCCGTCTGCATCACCGTATACGCTGCGGCTTTTTTCGCGTTCATCATGTTCGGGGGGAGGCCATGGGAACAACCGTGAAGCAAACTTCCCTTGTTTTCCCCCCGAGTTGACTGTTTCGAACGCCTTATTGTTGTGTGTAATTCGAGGGAAGAGGGGCGAGAGGTTCCCCTCCGGGGGCTCAGATATTCGTGGGGAAGTTCCCAAGAACGACAGCAGAAGTTCTCTCGAAACAACCGGGAACTTCCTCCGAATCGAGGGAGGCTAAGGGCACGTCTCGCCAGCAGAGTAATTGGGGAAGCTCCCACAGCAGGGGTACTCTTGTTCTCCCGACTGCAGGTCTTCCAGCGACCTTTCGACTGCTGATCTCTCCGTTGTTCAATGATTGATCAAAAATCAGCTTGCTAAAACTCGCTGTTTTCGACAATCTCCTGTTGCTGAAAAACTGCGATCGGTCCAAAATTATTCATCTCTGACTAAAGATTATAGAGAAGCTTATAATCTCCTCCGAAAACCAGACAGAGATGCCTTACGTAGTCCTTGAGTGGCAGATCTACCCCCTCAACTTGCGAAGTGCGAGACCACCTCGCGACTAACCCGTCTGCATCACCGTATACGCTGCGGCCTTGTTTTCGCGTTCATCACGTTCGGGGGGAGGCCAAGGGAACAACCGTGAGGAGAACTTCCCTTGTTCTCCCCCCGAGTTGACTGTTTTGAACGCCTTAGGCGGCGTTCACAGTTTTCGCCGCGCGACGCGATGGCACATGTCAGCGCGACGCGAAAATCGCGTCGCGCGGAAATCAAGGTGTGAACCGCGCGCGAACGCTAGGCGACTACGCGCGATTGCGTATTTTCCGCAATTTTCCGTACCCAAGCAAAACTAATCAATATTTGATCTTATTCTGTCTGTTTAAGTGTAATGTAACTTTTTTTCTTTTATCTGTACTATTATGGCACATTTTTGTTTTCGTTGCGACAACTTGCTTCTTTAATGACGAAACAACCAAAAAGACATCAGGAGCAAATGATGCTAAGAATTTTTTTGGAGTTGATAGTAGAGAATAGGAAGGTTTTGTTGGAATGAAACCGAACTATGCTTGTGTCGTTTGTAAACCGTAAAAAAACTTTATTGCTCGTCAACTCTGGAACCATCACCCTCATCACACTGTCCTTAAATATGCAGACAAAATTGTTTGCAGTATTATTTGAGAACAATACAATAACCTATAACAATTTCAATCAACCTAGTCTTCGAAAAGGCTTGAGAAAATTGAAATCGCCCCTTGAGCCCCCGACGATGGTAGAAAAAATGATGTCAATCGCTCCGTGGCCATCGCGTCGCGTTGCGTGGCGACGCGATGGTCGCGGAGCGATTATAATTTGCGCGTCAAATTCGATGTATCGCGCCTCTTCACTGTGAACACCTAGCGACGACGCGACGCGGCGTCGCTTGATCGATACGTATGCTAATCATAACGTCGCGTCGCGCTGCGAATGAACTCTAGACGACGCCTTATCGTTATCAATAATTCGAGGGGAGAGGAGCGAGTCGTGTCTCTCCGGGGGGACGTCTCGCTCCTCTCCGCTCGACCGAGTGATAACGACCAAATCAGGTCTATTGTCCTCGGGAACTTCCCCACGGATATCTGAGTAGAGCAGTGTCTAGTGAGAGCAAGAAATTAGTAGGAAGACTGTGATAGCATCTTGAATCCATCTATTTAAAATATTTTTCTTTGAGGAACTTGGACAACTAAGGCACCTTGGACACTTCTTTCGAGAAAGTAGCTCTTTTTAGTTGTGTTCTTCGATCATAATGCTGTCCTACCATAGGTCCGTAAATATTCGTCACTCCAAACTGCTACTGTGTATACATATCCTCCCCTTCCAGCTGTGTGGGAAAAAGAAACTTAATCCGGGATTAAAAAAGGTCAATGGCCGCGTCCATTGATTCTTTTCGAGAAAAACCTCACGCGAGCAGTCTGTTACAGGCCTATTAATAGAAAGTGCTCAATGTGTTTTCAGCTTAAATTTGAAGGACTGCTGTTCGAGTAGGGCTATGAGTCTGTAATGAGAGCCACCGTCTGGCTCCCTAAGGCTCATGAACACTTACTTACCAGACTCCTCTCAGTCTGGGAAAATATCAGCACTAGTATAGTAATTACCACGAGGCTAATTGTAGTCCCGATTTTTCCCACCGAGAACAATCAAATTCGACGAACATATATACTATACAACTACTACGGACAGCGTTCCTAAAGGGTATTTCTGAACATTTAAGCGAAGGTCGAACGATTGTGTGCGTGTGAAATGGCAATATTGTACTCTTCTCATTTTCTTCAGGAAATGCTCCTTTGATTAGCTAATATCATAGTGATTTTAGGGATCGAACACCATGTTAGCGCCCACCCTGCTTGGCAACAGAAACTTGCGCAGCGCTTCCATACGACTTTTTGTGGCCTCAGGATAGATCTTCTGATCCAGAGAGAGAGAAAGTATGCCTACGCTGATTACACACAAGTTTGGGGTGAATGCTACCATTTGCTTCGTTAACAAGGAAAGTGTGTAGCACTGGACTATTCGACCGTTTTCAACGAAATATACTTTGATGAGATGTACTTCTAGAAGTGTTTCCAATTATAAGTGTGTAGCTGCTATGATGATGTTCGAGCGTGGTCACGGGTGGGTTCTCCCAGTGGGATTAGGACATCAAAGCTGCATCATCTGCGCCTGTGATGGGGCTTCTGTTCCTTGTGCTAGATTGGTGGTGAAAAGTGGTGGCGGATCGTCATTTTGAACTTCTCCAACTCCAGATCCATACGTTTTTGACGCGCAAAACTTCACCGACGTGGTCCTGCGGGCTCATTCATGAAATTGAGCCAAAAAAAAGGAAATCGGTTTTCTGCGCGAACGATGCCTTTAAAGGCAGTGTTCACGATAAGAATCGTTTTTCTGCTTCTTCGCCTATCTTGAAGACTGTCCCATGCTAATTCCAATGATGTTTTTGAAATCGTACAAGACCTTTCAGGATCTGAGTTATGGTCCCTCAAAAACTGAGCTAGGGAAGCATGGTGGACGAGTTGTCCGAGGCTTGTATCTTCCGTATTTTGCAGCTGATGTATGCAAGCCGACTTGAGTAAAGAGAGAAGTTGGCAATAAAGGGAAAAACGGGGCTATTGATCGGAAACCACCACTCATCTCACAATCTCGAGCATTCATTTATTCACGTCGGTGGGCGCGGAAAGTGCATCTGGGGGTGACGAGCTGACAGGTGTCCAACTTTGGGGCCGTACGGGACTGTTCCGAGCTCATTTTTCTTAGTTTTTTTCAACGTTAGGGTTGCGCTAGGCCCCGCAGCTGCCGATCTCCACTAAAAACTCAGACATGGTTTTTATCGTCAACACTGCCTTTAAGTGGGGATCAGGCCGTTTTCAGGGTGTTCAGGCGTAATGTTTCGAATTATTCTGTGAACTTATTCTGGGGGTCATCAGGGGTTCTGACTAGGAACTGTCTTACCCGCACCGCGACGATTTGGAAAATCATGTAGTTCGTTGCTGTAGGTCTTTGACCGTACATATATGACCTGTGCTTGAGATTTCCTGAATGCCTCCGGCGGGTTCTGAGAAAGGGCATTTCCATTGCTTCACGAAATGGTAAGGGCATCAGAGGAATTTTTTGAGGTGTTCAAAAAAATTCATTGGAATTGGATTAACACTTTCAACTGGGGGTTATTGGAGGCGCTAAACACGAATCGGGGTCTGCTTGTCGCCAGACTCAGGGTTACCGTGGGTTACGTTAGGCATAATGCCTTTATCTGGCGTTACTTACCTTTAAATTTCAAAAAGCGAAAAGTGGACCTCAATTTCGAGTTCAGCGTCCCAATCCGTGTGCTGTGTCCCATATCTACTACTATCAGAACATGGTTTCATAAAAGCCCTCAGGATATGTAAGGTAAGCCCTTGTTAGATCCGTATGCAAACAAGTCTCCTGGTCAAACATACATATGGCTTCCGTTTTCGATTTAGTCTGATGCATGGAAAGGGCGGCTGGCCGTGCGGTGTTGGCATCACAGGTCAATGGGGTTTCGTCCGCGCGCGCGGTGATCTACCAGTCATCAGACTAAAATTATTACGTGAACTCCATGTACATGTTTCGTAAGCACGGTGAGCATCTGGCAAACTTGTCGAAAAAACGTTCTGTGCATGTAACTTTTTTGAATGAAGACTCTTCGAATTTTTAAACGCTATCATATTCACAGATCAAATTGCTACCTAATTATGAGACTTAAGAGCTGAAGTTCCCAAAATCGCTTTGTTTTCGAAGGAAATAGTTTTTGCAATCGTTTTTCAAAAAAGTCGCGTTCAAAAAACTTATTTGAGCAGTATTTGAACAGGTTAGAGCAATCTGCATGCTTTTTTCAAAAGTTAGGTGCAGGTGAGAGAACCTCGAGGTCTGTGTTGGTTTGATTTTCGAAATCTTTCATTTGAGAGTCCGGGGTTTCGGCAACAAAACTCAGACTTGCCAGGTAGTTTCACGCATTTTGAAAAGAATTTTGAAAATTCAAACAACTCAAGCCTTGAGATTCTCGCACCTGCACCTAGTTTATGAAGAAAGCATACAGATTGCTCTCCCATTACTTGTACAAATACCGCTGAAAGTTTCGCTGCACTTTGCCGCGCGCGACGTTTTTGAAAAACGATTGCGAAAACTATTTCCTTCAAAAACAAAGCGCTTTTACGGAACTTCGGCCCACAAGTCACATAATAAGGTAGCAATTTGATCTGTGAATATGATAGCGTTCTCAGAAATCGGACAAGTCTTCATTCAAAAAAGGTACCTGCATCGGACGTTTTTTTGCCAAGTTTGCCAGATGCTCCCCGTTTTAACCAAACTTAGCGCGGGTATTGTATCTCAGATTACACCTATGTAGGCACCCTTTAACTTCTCTTGACAACAAGTGACTTCTTCTTTCTCTATCGCAGCTAATCAAGTCGTCCCAGAAACCTTAACGGTATCGAACGCGCAGAAAACCGTATATTATTTTTTCATGTTTTTGTGTATCTTGGCCTCTCTAGTGAACGAAAATGTCGAAAGGGCCCATGAAAAACCTTCATTTGTAAATAAAAGTCAATCGGAACACATTGTAATTACGAATTTGAATTTCGCGCCAAAATCCTTTCGAAAGTTTTTCTGCTTTTGGAGGCCCCGCCACTGTCATTTTCGGAGCTTTTTCGCATGTGGAGTTCATGCCGTAACTATTTTTCAAGTTGTCTTACGGTCGCACCAACATTCTAGGAAAAAGTGCTAGATGACTGGTGAGAATTGGTGGCGGATCTTCATCTTTGACGCCTTCCAACCTAATTGCCCAACGTTTTTGACGCGCCAAAGTTTACCAGTGTGGTCTACCGGGCTCAATCATGAAATTGAGCCTGAAAAAAGAAAATTGATTTCCAGCGCGAACGATGCCTTTAATCTGAAAATACGCGAATTGAAAGTTCATATTAGTTCACAGTTTTGGTGGCCATAATTAAACGTTGGTAAAATGTCGGCAGGAAAGGTCGAGATCCTGCAATTCACGCGATAAATATTTACTATTCCCGAAATAAATGTGCTAGATGTGTGCATAGTGTGCCCACTGACCTTCTCCCCATCTCAGCATGTATACCCTTCTGGAGGAGACTCGTGTCTCATGCATTTGCAAGATTTTATTAGAAAAAATAAACCGCCCACTGACGCTATTGCGTGCTATCACACTCTTCAATTCAAGTACACGTGGTGGCTTCGCAAGGTTTTTACTGTGCTCATTTATAATGGATGAGCTATGACGGGAAGGCACCAATTAAAACATTCCTGTGAAGTAACTGCCTTTTTCTAGGCTTCCATAATTGCATAGTTGGGAAAGAGGACCTTTTTAGGAGGAAATGAGGTGGAGTTGCAGAGGGGAGGGCGCGGAAAATACTACCACCCGAGAGCTTGTTGAGATTTCGCATCTTCACTTGGAATGTTCCGAGTGCAGAGTTGTGCATGATAACGTCTGTTCTTGAAGACAACTCTGCCAATGCGTAGCTAGATGCCTCCGAGGGCGCGGCCCGAAACGCCGCCTCATTCCATGTGGCGGTAAATTACGGGTTTTGTCTACGAAAGCTAAAACCCGCATATTCTTTTGTGGAAGCTACAAGGATGCAAATTCTGCGCGTATTCTACGTAAAAACGAAGGCTAAATTCGAAACATTGATTCCTCTGACGCTAAACCCGCATATTCTCGCTATAATTTTGTAGCGAGAATCTATGTCAGCCTGTGTTGAAATGCTATCTCAAACCCGCGCTGGCTACGCGGAACGCAGGGATGCGGTTCGAACAGTGTTGGCGCAGCCAACCACAGGATTATAATTTGCCACCGGCACGAAATTCTCACGGAAGTGAAATGGTTTTTCTTACCAGAGTTTTCCATGAGTAGGCCCCAATATCGTGCTATCTCTATCACCGGTGAGGCAGTTTCCCCAATCCCTAGTGTGTTCAGCTTCAGCCGCTCACCTCCGGAGAATGACGGTGTGTGAATGAAAACACGCCCCTCTCAATTTCTTTTGTACCCTTCCCTTCATCAAATGGTTATCATCAATTTTGTTTACCGTGAGAATTTTGTGCCGGTGGCAATTTATAATCGTCTCATAACTTGACACTCTGTGGGTGGTCGAAAGACCTTGCTAGGGATCTCTGGAAGACCTTGCTAGGAATAATTTTGGCGGCTGGGATGCTGCAGGCCGTGGGGAAGAAACGGAGATGCTCTCGATCGCAGCGGTGAGCGCCTTTCTAGTACGGATCAAGATTGGGTGGGTCGATCGACCAAGAGCAGCAACGAGAATAAGCGTGGAATATGCGGGTGCTGAACCCTGGGCATCTCTGGTTTCCGTGTGAGGCATCTAGCTACGCGTTGGGGAGATTTTTCTTCCATTTTTTCTCATAACTCGGCTTCAATCAGTGCCGTTGAAGTGTGAAAGTATACATTCTTTGAGACAGTAACAGGTTAGAACGGCTAAATACCGCGTGTCCACCCATCCCCAGTCAACGGGATTTTCAAAAATGCTTGCTTTGTCGTCTTTTATTTTGCTCTATAAGTGGTTAGCAAACTCTTAAAAAAGCTGATAGCTTTTTTTAAAAGCAAAACTAATGACGAGAAAACAAGCATTTATGAAAATCTCTCTAAGGGCAGTATTCACGACAAAAAAGCGTAATCCACATAGTTTTCGGTGTTTTTGAGTTGGTATGTCCACGAAATAGAGCTTCGTAGGGTAAAGCCTCCACGAAGCCGGAGAAAAATATTTGAAGAGACCCCTGAAATATTTAATTACGCCTGTTTGGTGTGTTTCGAAGGACTGCTGACAAAGCCTCAAACCCAATGTGGGAAACGGTTTTGAGCTTCAAAATTCTTAGGTGAGTGCCTTTGTTTTCTGTTTCTTTCAAAGAAAACCCTGTAAAAATGAGATGGGCCAATCTAATGCCTGGATGTTAGAATCTTTCGTGATAGAGGGCATTGTTTCTTTGATGAAACGAACGCAGGACAACTGTTATATGACGTGAGCGGGGTAATCCACTTGGTCGGCTGGTCCACGAGACTTTCACCCTCTTTTTGGTCATTTATCTACGTACTTCCGTTCCTAGTCTTCTTGAATAAACCCAATGCTTACGTTTTGCCAAAAAACCAGCAATTTTTTCGTCGTGAACACTGTCCTAAAGGCAGTGTTCACGAAGAAAAAGTGGCAGGTTTTTTGGCAAAAACGTAAGCTTTGGGTCCCGCCAAGAATAATAAGAGAGGAAAAACTACGAAAAACGGCCGGTAAGTGGGTGGAAACCTCGCGGGCCAGCCAACCTATTGGGCCATTCCGCCCACGTCCTATAACCGTAGCCCTGCATTCGTGGTTAGGTGAGGGATGGTTTCCGATCGGAAGCCCCATTCTTCCCTTCATTCTCAACCTCTCTATTCACTCAGGTCAGCTCGCTGCAGCAGATCGGCTGCAAAAAACGGGAGTTACAAGCCTCAGACAACTCGTCCACAATGCTTCCTTTGCTGAATTTCGAGGGGCCATAACTCCGCTTCTAGTGGGTCTTGTACGAATTCAGGGAAATCATTGAAATCAGCATGGGACAGTTTTCAATATAGGTCAAAAAACAGAAAAAAACGACTTTCATCGTGAATTTTGCCTTTAAAGTAGGCTCAATACCAATAAGCTAGCGTAACCTACCTTAAAGGCACAGTCCAAGCTCAGGGACGAAATCTGACATTTCCACATAATTGTGAAGTAGACCCGCCATATATAGCCCCTGCCAGTTTCGAGCTCTCAATTCCTCCGAATAAGCGAGATATAGGAGGAAGCCACCCTGGAGCGCCTAAACCAGGAAGTCACTTTGGCACACCCCTTTTACGTTCCTTCGAGCTCAACAGCAGCGAGATGAACGATGCAGTAGCCCGTTTTTACCTTAAATCTCGGACTCTCTCTTTATTCAGGCCGGTTCGCGTACATCGGGTGCAAATGACGGAAGTTACGAGCCTCGGACAACTCGTCCAGCATGCTTCCGCAGCACAATTTTTGAGAGACCATAACTTCGTTCCAAGGGGGTCTTTTACGATTCCGGAGACATCATTGGAATCAACGTGAGACCGTTCCCAAGATAGGCAGAAAAACAGAGTAACGATTCTGAGGTTGGACCGTGCCTTTGAAGGCAGGGGTTCGCGATAAAAACGATCTCTGAGCTCTCTTCATGAGAATGTGGACTTGGCCACCACAAAATTAAAAATTAGTGAAAAAAAACCCGGGGATTCGCGGGAAAAAGCGCTCGGAAATAAAGTATAACAGCTAATTACCGGTGTCGGCCGGCCCACTAATTAACGCTGTTTTCATTAGTGCTTGTTTATTTGCCATTTATTTTGCTGTTAAAGTAATCAGTAGCCTCCAAAAATGTTCAGAAATTATTTTAGAGACAAAATGAAAGTTGACAAAATCGGCTTTTACACAATTCTCGATAATTGGGGGCGAGAGGACACCAAGCCATTACTTGTTCCTCAGCGTTTTTTCTCCAGCTTTTTCATTTATTTTTACTTCTGTGATGGCCAGATCTACCATTCCATGGGAATAGCACAACGACCGACTTTAACGAGAACAATGTCTTTACTATGTACCCACCCGCCCCAAAGCGGCCACAGTATGCATTTCTCCGATTCGAAGGTTCATGGTCGACTTCACGATTGTGTTGGATGTCATATCACCAATGTTTTAGAAACTATGATTCCGAAAAGGATTGCAAATGTCATGATCAGGGTTGTCTCATGTGGTCTGTAACAGAAGAACATGAACACCAAAATCAAATTACTTCTACGCTCACTAAGCCTCCGGAATCAAGTGCTGGTAAGAGATCAACGGTCGAAAAAAAACTGAGAAGCAGCATTGGGAAGCTGTTGTTGGGACATAGAACTGAAAAACACGGCAAAACAACACATCGTGTTCCTTCCGACTTTATTGCTTTGAAGCAGCTGAGCTATTTCTTTTGAGCTCTAATCTCCCATCCTCAGAAAAAAGGATCGCTGATACCCTCAAAAATCATTCGCGAGAATAGTTTTGGAGGGACAGCTGCTTTCACTATGAAAATAATGCTAAGCGAGGGTATGCGTGATTTCCATTCGAGCATTCAGCGCTGAATATTTGAACACTATTTACATAAACACAGCATCTTCGAAGATGGCCATCATTTGGAGGATGAAGCAAGGTGTGGTCATATCATAGGCCACCGGAAAGTACAATTAACTTTATTAGCATGATGTTTTCAAAGGAATCAGAGGGCATAAATACTTCCGTTTGACCGTTGAAGTAATGAAAGGGCAAATGAGTAAGCAGCGTCGTGATATTTAAGAAGAACGTTTCTGTGAAATCAGATGTCTGTCAGGCGAGGATCATCCCTGAGCCGCCTGACGGGTGTACTGCAGTTCTCCCGCCGCGAAGCGGTGAGGCCATCGAGCGCGGGAAGCCGTGTTCTACAGTACTCAAGACGTTACAAATGAAGCGCGTTAGCGTGCACCTGAAGATCTCTTCAAATAGTACCTAGCTTTGTAATGTGAAAGAACTTCATGCTCCGCTGAGCGGGAATCGAATTCTAAAGTAACCACAACAACAGAGCCGTGGAGTAGTAAAAAGCACTAGAGAATAGCGAGAAACCATAAGCATAGAAATTAATTCGAATGAAGCGTTGGGCGAGAAGGGTCATCGCCGGTCGAGAATTGAATAAACAGAGCATTGCGCGATAATGTGATCCAAATCTAATCATCCTGATATGAGAAACTCATCGAAGTCTCGGAGCCACGAAACGGGCTCAACCCTTATCGGAAGAACTGCTTGCCTCTCCATGGTCTGGCAGACGAATTTCTGATCAATCGCTCGATTGAGGCTGTGCTACCGGAATGAGGAAGACGTCTTCAATGGGAGCATCTGTTGTCCTCCTGTATATACGTTCACCAGCCTGTTCTCCCCTCGTGAGCTCACTGGTTGCTGTCTAACTATAAGAGCAACACGGACACCCCCCCGCCACGCAAGAAGCACGTCTATCTCCAAGTTAGAGGCATCGTACGCGCAGGAAACCATATATTATTTTTCCATGTTTTTGTGTAGCTTGGCCTCTGTATTGAACGAAAATATCCAAGGCGCCCACGAAAAACTTCCATTTGTAAAGAAAACTCATTCGGAACACATTGTAAATACGAATTTGAATTTCGCGCCAAAATCGTTTTTGAGGTTTTTCTGCATTCGGAGGCCTCGTCACTGTTATTTTCAAAGTTTTTCTACTTGTGGAATTTGTGCCGTAACTGTTTTTCATGTTGTTTGCCGGTCGGATCAACATTCTATGAAAAAGTGCTAGATGATTGGTGAGAACTGGTGGCGCATCTTCATCTTCAACCTCTTCCAACCTCATAACCCTAGGGTTTTGAAGCGCCAAAACTTACCGGTGTGATCTACCGGGCTCGTTCATGGAATTGAGCCCAAAAAATGAAATTTGATTTCTAGAGCGAACGATGCTTTTAAGTATCGCAGTTGCTCAGTGTGATTGAAACTATGTGTGAATAGTTCTCATAGTGTAAAGAGAAAGTTTTGAGGCCATTCTATGGCAGCATTCTATAGATGGTCAGAAGTGGCTTTTGGCTGTTAAGATTTCCGGGTGGGAACTTTTCGACGATCGAGCGACTTCTATCAAATGTTACCAAACGGACCTTGGTAACCAGCACCCATAATAACCCAAAAATTGACCCTAGAAGTAAGCGAAAATCTTGAACAACTTGAAAATTGCCTTTTGAGTTTCTTCTTATTTTTGTGGAGCTATGAAAAATGTCATTTTCCGTAATCCTCTGACGCATTCAGAAAATTTTGAGTGCGGGTTAGTTATGCACTGTCCCAAACCTATAAGTATCAAAAGCGTTTTGTAAATTTTCGCGGAAAAGTGGAAACAAGCCCTAGAAAGTGGTGCACATTAGGTAGCTTTAGAGATAGGTGTCATGTTCGGTTATAGTCTGGTGGTACACTCGTCTTAAAGGCACAGCCCAACCTCAGAGGTAATTTTTGATATGTTGGTCCGGTCGCCGTCTATGGCAACCCTGCCAAGCGCGAAATCTCAGTTCGTTCAAATAAGCGAGAAAAAAGCTAGGAAAAAGTTGGCCACGCCCTCTTGAAAGAAAAAATGTGCAAAAGGTTTCCGATCTCAATTGGAAAGAGACGCGCGAATGATTTTGTTGAAAATCTGTGGTCTTCCTTTTGTTTTTGGTCTGGCTTTATACTGTGACCTTACTCAGAATGATGGCTGCGAATAACGACAAAATACAGGGTCGAGACAACTCGTCCGCAAGCTTCTACCAGTTCAAATTTAAAATTTTCGAGAAGCCGTAACTCAGTTTGTAGTGAGTACTGAGCGATTCTGGTGACACTATAGTGATCAGCGTGAAATTTTCTCCAAGATAAGCTGAAATGCGGAAAGTCAATTCTGAGCTTGGACTGTGGCTTTAAGCGTAAGTGACTCAATTAAGTTTTTGTCGTAGATATTTGTTCCGTTGAAAATGGTAAATCTTTTACAAGATGTAAGGTTTGACATCAGATAAGGAATGCCAGTGTAAAGTTTCATATTTGGTCTTTTATGTCTCAGCATTAAGGAGATATTTTAGTTCCTGAAACTAAAAACAAAAATCCTGGTGGACAATGCTTTCAAACCGCTAATAAGATTTCTCAGATCTCATAAGCGGCAGTGGCTCCGCCCACGAGACTATAAAGGCTCCACCCACTCCCCCAAGCACCTATCCGTCCGGCTCAGTGCTATTTTATTCGTCTCAAAATGCGCTCACTAATTTGCTATATTGTCGCTGCTCTTACTGTAGTCTACAACACAATGCCGTAAGTCTTGAAAGTCCCAAAATATTGTGCTTGATTAAAGAGAGGCTAATTCTATGTAGAGGAAATGAAAATAGTCCGAGTTAAATTTCAAATTTCAGTTCTTAATTGTTTTCTTGTTATTCGAAACATTTTCACAAAATTCTGTATAGAAGTCTACCTCATACTAGGGAAATGAAATGAATTTTTCCATCTGTACTTTTTTTCTGTTTTATGCTAGACAATGTTTTCACAAGATCAGAAGCTTCCCGAGCAAAAAAAATCTTAGGAGGCTAAGGAGAGATCTAAACGTTGAAGATAGGTCTATTGTAGTGTAGGAAGATTTTTCCCCTATACTGATGTTTCACCTTTTTTTTGAATATGGAATTACGCTACTCGAAGTATCTGGCCAGAAGGTATGCACGGACTTGTATTAATAGCTTACTTCGCGATGAACCTTTTTCTCATATGAAGACTTTCCCATCTTTCATTTAGCTTTTGAGGTGATTTCGCAGTACTTTTAGAGACTACTGACTGCTTTAAAGACAGTGTTCACGATAATTCTCAATTTTGAGGTTTTTCGCTTTATTTATTAAAGGCCTTGTTCACAATAAACTTCATCCTTGAATTTTCCATGACAAACTCTTCTCGTGGCTCTCAGAAGCAGAACAGCGTCGAAGAAACAGGACGAAAACCTACACAGGAGCCGCGACGCGCCTTAGAAAAGGTGGCAAACCCCTCCGCTTTGGGCAAGTCACCTTTCCGCCTCTCGACGTGAACAATGGAACAATCGAGATCGTGAGATGAGCGAAGGTTCCGATCAGAATCCCCGTTCTTCCTTTCGTTCTCGACTTCTCTCTTCACTCAGGTCAGCTCGCATCCTTCGGCTGCAAAAGACGGATGTCACAAGCCTCGGACAACTCGTCCAACATGCTTCCGTAGCGCAATTTTTGAGGGACCATAACTCCATTCCCAGAAGGTCTTGTATGATTCCAGAGACATTATTGCAATCAGAATGGGACCGTTTTCAAGATAGGCGAAAAACAGAGAAGGGATTTTTATAGTGAACACTGCCTTTAAGTGGCCCCCGAGTAGAACTAAATTTGAGTAAAAATTGAGAAAAACGCACGATGTGTATGTACACGAAATCCTTAAGTACATGTCACCCCGCCTCTTAGGTGTCGCAGGAAGCTTTGTTGTGAAAATGAAACCTTCTGTGGACCCGTCCTCCGCATTTCTCTGCTTTCTATTGCTCCGTTCTTTCCTTAGGGTCCTAACAAATCCAACCGGACAACTAGTCTAAATTTTCAAAATTATATCACTGAAATAAGACGTTTTAATGCGTTTCTCGCCGTTTCTTCGCAATTTTGGTTACACTTGGCGGCGAACGCATTGTTTTATATGAAAAACTCGGGGACGAAGATCATCGTGAACTCTGCCTCTAAGAGCAAAATAAAAGACGGGTAAACAAGCATTCAAGGAAAAGTCGTAATTGGGGGGCGTGCGGACACCTGCAATTAGCCGTTCTACCTTGTTTTTGTGCGTTTTTCCCGCAAACTTTCTCGTTTGTTTCACTCTATTTAACTTTTGTGACGACCAAATCTACATTCTCATATAGAGAGCTCAAAAAATCGCTTCTATTTTGAACGTTGGATAGCCTATCTCATGATGATCTTAAATAGGTCTACAGATGAGAAAGAGAAATTCAACCTAAACTTCATAGGCGCATTGTATTGTACTATTGTATGCACTTTTAAAGGCAGTGTTCACGATAAAAAACCGTATTTTTAGTTTTCGATGCGTTTATGAGAACCACCCCGCCCACAGCCTATAGCAGATATCCTGCGTTCGTTTCACAGTAGGAATAGGCACCGCATTCTTGAATAGTCTTTTCCGTGAAAGGTTCTAACATCCCAGCATGCACATCGGCCCCTCTTATTTTCAAAAACAGTTTGGTACAGGAAACAGAAAGTAAAGCCACTTACCTAATAGTTTTGCAGCGCGAAAACATTTCCCCGACGTCAGTTTCGATGCGTTGTCCGTAGTCTTCAGAAACACACAAACAGGCACAACTAATTTTCTTCAGAGATTTCTCTGAACAGTTTTGTTTCGCTACTTGAGTGTTCTGTGGATAATTTTCCCTATGGACATCTTCTTAAAGGACTTACCTACCTAAAAACATCGAAAACAATGTATAACACGGTTTTTACCGTGAACACTGCCTCTAAAGGTAGGGTTCGAGATGAAAACGATTATTAAGCTCCCTTAATGAGAATGTGGAGTTGATCGTCACAAAAAGAAAAATAAAGTGGAGAAAGGTGAAAATTTGCGGGGGAAACGCACAAAAACCAGGTAGAACGGCCAATTACATATGCCCGTACGCCCCCCCAATTATCGAGGTTTTCATAAATGCTTGTTTATCCGTCTTTTACTTTGCTTTCAAAGTACTCAGTAGTCTCTAAAAGTGCTCTGAAATTAGTTTAGAAGAAAAAAAAAGATGGCAAAACAGGCATTCATAGAAATTTTGTTCATTGGGGGCGGGCGGACCTCCTTTGATGGCTAGATCTGCCTTCTCATGAGAAGAGAACAACAACCGATTTTATCGCGAACCTTGCCCTTAAAGGTAGTGTTCACGATGATTTTCGTTCCCGAGTTTTCCACTCAAAACAATGCGTTGGCTACCATGTGTTATCATAATTACGAAGAAACGGCGAGAAACGCAGTAAAACGTCTTATTTTAGTAACATTATACTCTGACCTGGACTAGTTGTCCGACTAGATGAACATGTTCACGGTGGTTGTCACCGGTAAAAAACGGGACTTATCAAAAATGGAAGAATATTTCGGGCAAAACAGTATTAGTAAGGGTCCGAAGGAAAGAACGGAGCAACAAAATAGAGAATCGCAGAAGACGGGCCCCCAAAAGATTTCATCGTCACAACAAACAGTTCCTGTGAGAGTAAAAAGGCGAGGTGAGAGTAAAGGATTTCGGGCCCTTCTGGTGCGTTTCTCTCGGCTTCTTCGCCATTCCTGTTCTACTCGGGGGCCAAACAATCAATTTAGCGATTAAACTCGAAATCGAAGATTATCGTGAACACTGCCTTTGAGTCCCATGTCGTTCCGTACTTTCAGGGGCGTATTTAGCGTTCCTTGCTTTTAAACTCGATTCTACAGAATAACGTAATAAGTTTTCGGGATGATCTGAGTTGCAATAGCTCCGGCTTAATCTCGCGGTTCAGGGAACACTTGGAGTACTATTTGTATGTGTATTTGCATGCCATCCATTAGGAGCACTAATCACTTCCTTGTGCAGCCAACTTTAGCCGAACGCGAAACCGTGATGGTTTGTGGTCCTTGATACCACGAAGGCAATATCGTGATGAATTAACGGCCAGAAATCTCCTGAAAAGCTTTATCTCGGCTTTGGACCGTGCAGGAGGAACAGCTGTTTTTGCAGATTCAAGCGCGTCTTCCGTGTGTGAAATATGATTCCTTGAAGGAGGTATAGAAACTATAATATCAAAACAGCTGTGGTACTACAACTGTTTATATCAATATATGAAATGTATAAAATATGTTTCAAATGATCAATGATTCAGCCATTTTTTAGTGTCTCATCGTTGGATAAGAAAAGCGATATGAGCGAATTCACGTCAGCGATCAATGGCGCCAGCCGGCTCCGATACGGAAAGCGAAGTTTTGATTTTGGATTCCCATTAAAGTGAGTTTGGGTAGTCATTTTTCTTCTACATTTTGATTTGTAAGTGTTAAGACGACTATTCCATTTCTCAAAGTAATCTATCGAGTTGAAAACTGTATTCATTATCTTTTTCTATGGGAAATCCCAGTGGGAAACGAAGACTTTGTTCTAGTTGAGGGCATTTGAATTTAAAGGCAGTGTCCACGATGAAAACCATGTCTAATTTTTTGGTGGAGATCGGCAGCTGCGGGGACTAGTGGAACCCTAACGTTGAAAAAACTGAGAAAAATGAGCTCGGTACGGTCCCCTACCGCCCCAAAGTTGGACACCCGTCAGCTCGTCACCCCCAGATGCACTTTCCACGCCCACCGGCGTGAACGAGTGAATGCTCGAGATTGTGAGATGAGCGATGGTTTCCTATCAATAGCCCCGTTCTTTCCTCCATTCTCAACCTCTCTCTCTACTCAGGCCAGCTCGCACACATCGGCTGTAAAAGACGGAAGTTACAAGCCTCGGACAACTCGTCCACCATGTTTCCTTAGCTCAATATTTGAGGGACCATAACTCCTATCCCTGAAGGTCTTGTGCGATTTCAGAGATATCATTAGAATCAGCATGGGGCCGTTTTCAAGATAGGCGGAAAAACCGAAATACGATTTCTATCGTGAACACTGCCTTTAATAGCTTACGTAACAAAGGGTGGCGACAGTGAAATCAAAAAAATGCGGAAATCGGAAGATTCCAATCCCAAACTTCGCCTACAAGGCTAGGCGCTGAACATGAATACGTATTAAGTCCATTTTCAGTTTTCCGAAGTGCTACGGTAGGTTACTGTAGTAACTGATACTTTTTCTACCGTAACCTACAGTAACGTATTGGAAAACTGACCTCATAGCCGTGATCAACGCTCCAAAGCCATCCTAGACAGTGCTGAAAATGTACACCAGTTTCTGGAATCCAAAAATTGCATTTCTTGTCGTTTTCGATCTACTCAGGTGCTTTAGGGAAATTTAGCAAACAATCATGTTAACAATTTGCTTCTTTCTATCCCCCCCCCCTAACACATGACAGAATATATTTCAAAACTCCAGGGGCGGCATTCTCGTTCGCGGCGGGTTAGGAAGGGGTTGGGGCAGGGTTTGAGGCGTCGGCGCGTTTGATGATAGCAGTACGAGAGCTAGAGCTCACAGAAAATACGCTACCTCGCCAACTCTACCCAGGATGGTGGGTAGGGATGGGGAAATTTTGTCTGAATATTGGAAATCGGAACGACCCTTTCAATTTTGGGAATCGGAATTCGGAAATCGGAACGCCAAAAACCATCGGAAAGACGCTCAGCAAAATTCTTAACCTGCCCTGGTGACTGTGCCTGCCAAAACATTTGGGCTTCCTCCTTCTCTATTGAATTATTTCATGTAAATACAGGTAACCCTGGCTTTGTGAAAAGTAGAGATGGACCTCAAATCCGAATTTAGCGCCCGAAATAACCCCTTGGGGATATGGCAAGGAAAAGTGTGAAAATTCTAACCTTAAGAATATTTCCGAATTTTTCCACGTTTTCAGTTTTTTTTCTTGGAAATCGGAAGGCAGCGGACCATCGGAATTCCGCTCATCCCTGAACGTCCGAAGTCCTGCCCCTACCCGTTCCCAACCCGCCACGTACGTGGAGGCCCCCAGCTTGCTCTGGGAGCGGTCACTAGTCGGGGTAAGGGGTATGGTAGACTTTGCCGCTATAATGCGCGACAGGCATGCAATCTAACACAAATCGCGGCGGGACCCGCATCGGAGCAACGGCAACGGCTGTCATAGGATCAGATGTCGCGTGTGGGTCGCAGTGACGTGTCGCGGAGGGCTGACATACTGCAAATTTGCCATAATTAGCTACCACTGTCGCTGTCGCCATGCAGAGCGACGCGACCGTGTGTCGCAAAAGTATACCATACCACTATGGCCGGGTTCACTTTTGCGCCGCGTCACGACGCTGTGAAGTATCGATTGATTAGTTCGTATCAGATATGGCCCCCTCTCTTCATCTTAGAAATTCGTGCAGTCACCCAGGTGGGTCGTGATTGTGACCTACAGGCGAGCAAAAATTCGACCAAAACCCGATGATTTAGTGAAAAAGTATTATTACAATTTTTATACTGTTGAGTACCAACTATTTTTACGTGTTGGCCGACGTAATGCTTGCGCCATCCCCTTTCTCCCTGAGCAGAGCTGCAAAATCTCTCTGTGATCATTACAGCAGGAGCCTAAGGCTGGGGTTATACTTGCAGCGACGAGCGAGGCGCCGCGATGTTCATCATCAAGACCGACTAAAAATTGATAAAGACATGCGATTTTATCTGGCGTTAACGCTTGTCGCGGAAAGTATGGTCCCTTTCTGACCCTGAGAGTGGTTCTGAGTTTCTTGTTCAAAACTCGTACCTGGAGGACGGTCAGCGGACTTCACTTTCGTGAACACAAAAACCGAATTTTGATGACAGTAAACATGCTTCACTTGCAAAGGAAGTGATTTTGGAAATTTTGTACTGTGCATAATGAAGTTTTTAGATTAGCAGATAAAGGGAGATGACGTTTTATGAGCTCTGTTGAGGGGCTGAGTTCAAGGAGTCGAACGTGACTTCATGTGCTAACGAAGCCTTGCATTCTGACTGAGTGGGTGTACTGGTAGATGTACGAACTCTGTAGGAGGCCATTCCTTATGATTGGTCAGATATAGCTACAGATATGTGTTGATGTAGACATACTGATTCATGATTTATCCAGAAATATTAAGAAGACGCTTGTTGGGGCTTCCTCCTAGTTATGCTGTTCCTTTGCCCAGGGGAAATGGAACATTTGTATCCTCGCATGCATAATCGCAGTTCCAGTGATGCACTTCTGGAGAAGTAAATTACATTATTCAAAATTAGCTTTGAGGAAGAAATTGTATGGCTGATTTCTACTAAACAAATAGCTTTGCAAAGTGCTCTTGCACAGCAGTACCATAACAATCTCAACTGCAGGTGAAGGGCATTTTGTTCTTTTTCAGAGTAGATAGGAGCTTATTCTGCACCAAAATGCTGCGCTGTTGAATAGGAATATTTTTCCTAGCATTATCCCTTTATTAAAAATAGATTTATGATTTAATTAAAAAAATTGTGTATAAAATATTGATAATAAAATAAATAAATTATGGCCGTCTGCAATTCTAAATTATTATCCTGTTATGTAATATCTGGAGAAGCTAAAAATAATCTCAAAAATTCAAGGCTATATTATATTAACATTTTCTTGATTTTTCCTATATATTTTTGTACTAGTTGCTCTCCTCACTGAAGACCCCGGGTACCTAGGGATATGAATTGTCTGACCACATTAGCGAAACAATTCATATTAGACCAAAAAACACAAAATTGAAAAGCAAATGAATAAAACGAAAGTTAAATAGAATAAAAGAAAGTATAATCAGCAATTATAATTTTTTAAAATTTTAATAAATGAATAAATGAAGTAATTAGTTAGTTAGTAAAATAAAATGAAATAGAAAATAAGTTATTTAATAGGAGTTCTATCCTTTTCGCAGTAAAACACAAAAATACTGTTGCAATTGATCTGAGCTGAAAAGCAAGAGGAACATTACGAAGCTAGCCGATCTGGCACTACAAAAGCAAAGGCTAAACGCAGAGGAGTAAATTTTTCCGTTTGATCATTCGAACAGGCTGTAAAAACGCCAAAAATTCGAAGTTCTTTCACGTTAGGGTGCGGAGCGGAGGTCGCAGAGGTTAGAGACCTGTGTCCCAATAGTCCGCTTTCTCAAATTTCCTAAATGCCTCAGTAATTTCCAGAGTTTTCGAGAAAATAGCATTTTCTTGGCTTTGCGTAGAGAAAAGTGAAGAGCCGACATGTATTTCTTCGCGTGTTCAGAAAAAATTCTGATTTGGCTCAAAACTGTTTTTAGGGGCTGTTTTGGATGTTGATTTCAACCCGAGGTCCCCTTGTCAATCTTCCTGTGTACTCAGCTGACTTGGTCCGAAGGATCCCACTTGGGGAAATTTGGTTGGCCAAACGCGACTTTTGTGCTACGATAAATTTGCCTCAAACATGTCTATAAAAGTTACCGCATATTCTCTTTCAGAAAAACATGTGCTAATATTTTCCAGGTCTCCTTTAAAGGCAGCATACACGCTCAAAAATGATATCATTTTTATGGAATGAATCGAAGGTCTGAAGCTGTTAATATTCAGAGATGACGAAAAAATCGAAAAAAATAGAGTGAAATGAAGATATAACGGTTCGTTCTATATTGGCCCAGATGTGGACGAGTTGTACCGCATTGGCTGAAATAGCGGAGCTAGCGACAAATTTGTTGGGATATCGACGCAAATGTACTCGTACGGCCATTTCTGGAACGCTTACGACGTTAGAAGCGTAAAAAATGAGCCGAAACGACCATAATTGAGCACTGAACATTTGTATTGAGGAGCGGAGCCCGTATCGATGGGTAGAGAAAGGATCATTTTTCGACTCAATACGGTTCAAATACGGTCACTTTAACTCGTTTTCAACTCTTCCAACTACTTGAGGGCTCTTCTAGGGCCGGTAAGACCCCACTAATGTAGTTATCTCAGCAACTTTTGCGAGCGTGTATGCTGTCTTTAAAGTATACTTCTGACTGAGGTGTGCTTGTAATAAAGGGTGTACCTGTAATTCCAGCCTTTTTTTGAATTCTCATAGAAAATTTTAATAAGAAAACTATGATTTCCGCAGTCAGCCCTTGAAAAGTTAGCTATTAAAGTCCGATTGAGCCATCGCGTGCACACCCTGCAATACTATTATTGCGCTTTTCTAAGCCGTAACACTGTTGCAGAGCCTAAACTTTTATTCCCTATCTCATTGTTTTTCAGTAATTTCCAATTTGCAGATGTACTTCAAAAACAGGGTAAACGTCTCATTAGCAGTCCTCTCATCTTTTTGCATTATTGTTATGAGTGTACATCGAATAGAAGGGTACTTCTAAAATACTGTACGGCAACGGAAAAAGGCGTTTTTTGCGGTTGCGTATTCCCACTAAGCTACTGTAGGTTGTGGCATATTCGACGGCAAAAATATAATTTCCACCTGAATGCTGAAGAAAAAACATCGGTCACTTTGAAAAACGGTGAGCTTCTCCCCACACAAACATTATCAATAGACCTGAAGTGTTAATCATAGAGGCGCGCAAAAATGACAAGTAAAAATGAATTTCTCTTTGTCATTTCCTTTTTTTGTAATTTTTCATTTTTTCTTGTGATCCCGGCATGTGTCTATTATGAAGACTTCAGGAATAGTGATAATGAGCGGTGGCGGGGGATATACCTGTTTCTCTACGTTTCCGGTGCTTTTCCTTCAAAATTTAAGGCAGAAATTACAATTTTACCGTCGACATACAGTATGCTTGGATGAAACACGCAACTGCACAACCGCTTTTTTCCAGGTATCCAAAGTAATCCAAAGTTGAGAGTTTTGAGCCCAATTCTAAAAAAAATCTCTTGAACACCCTAAAGATTCCATGATGGCACCTTTATCTTTTCGCGTAGCAGTGGAAGCACCATTGTTTTGGAATCCACGGAGGCATTTAGGAAAATTTGAGCCCGGATTATTTGTGTGCTGTGGGCATTCTCTGAGGATGACAAAAACATCTCATAAGTATTAAAGTAGGCACACGTGATACAATAAATCTCTGAATCCCAACAAAGCTGAAGCTTGGCTCACGAAATCGCCCAATCCCCAAAGAAATCGCCGCTTAGGATTAGTAAGCTGCCTAATCCAAATCATTATTAGTTGATCATAAAACTTCTTGCATGCACATGCTTAGGCGAAAAAGAATCGCAACCTCATCACACTGTGAAGAAGCCCGCCTAGCCGTAGGTAGATATCTGCTCCCGCACGTTCACAGGCGGGGCGATTTGTCGCATTCAGTAGGGCTCAAAGAGTTGAGGAAGGCCAAACATCCAAAGGGGCATGGAACCCCGATGAGGTGTCTCATAAGGTTGCTTACAGCAGTTGCACCAACACAGGCACTCGATCTCATATCTGTGGCTGGTTTCAAACTTACCGCGACCGGCGACAGTGGTCGCTATGAGTATGATCTGGGCTTATGAAATGGTGGAGGTCTACTATGAAACGATATTGCACGCCAAAGTGTTGCCACCACATTTTTGTTCATGCCCCTTCTGTGTGTCACATGCCAAGTGCGAGAGCTAAATTCTTCCGAATAAGCGAGATATAGGCGACAACCACCGGCCGTATACCCTCAAACTCTTCCACCTTTGGCGATTCTCGGTCCCTAACCGCACCAAACAAGAATCGGAGCCGCCTAACAGTTCGGCTCGTTCTCCCGATTTCTGAGCCACTGCTGTTGCTATTCGGGCGAACTGGAGGAGCCTCGACAGCAACAGCAGTGGCCCGGAGAGCCACAGCAGTGGTCCGGACAGCAACAGAAGACGAACTTATAGGCGGCTCGGAACCAAGAACCGTCTGAGATGGACCATACCCTCTCTCTCTTAATTTTCGAACTCTAAGGCAGTGTTCACAGTAGAAATCGTATTTCTGTTTTTCCACCTATCTTGAAAACGGTCCCGTGCTGATTCCAACGATGTCTCTGGAACTGTATAAAACCTTCTGGGAACGGAGTTATGGTCCCTCAGAAATTGAGTTAGAGAAGCATGGTGGACGAGTTGTCCGAAACTTTAAAATTTCATCATTCGTAACCGATATACGCGAGCCGACCTGAGCAAAGAGAGATTCTGAGAATGAAGGGACGAGCTGGGCTATTGATCGGAAATCATCGCTCATCTCGCCACTACTATCTCGATTTGTCTAAATAAGCGAGATATAAGCGACCACCGCGGGACCGACCTCCTTCATTCACCACCACAGGCCACAAACACGTCCTGAATTTCGAACTCATTACCGCCTCGATGAATGGATGAATTTCATCCGAATCGTCGTTTTTCCCTCCACTGCCGACTTTTCTCCTCATTCTTGTTCGCTATCGTGCAGCAACCGCAAATGAAGAGAAATACAGACCCGCGACAACTCGTCCACTAAACTTTTGCACTCAAAGCGTAGGCAATTTTTGAGGAACCATAATTCAGTTTGTAGGCAATTTTTGAGGAGCCATATTTCAGTTTGTAGGAGGCCTTGAACGATTTCGGATATATCGTTGTGATCAGCGTGTGGTACTTTCTAAGGCAACCATGGAAACTGGAAGAATAACTCCGCGGGCGATCTATGCTCTCAAAAAGCTCGGCATTCCACAGGCTTGAGCATCCTTATCAGCAGTCGTGTAGCACCATTATAAACAAACGTAACTGTTCCTTCATCAAAATGGAGCGCTCTTCGGAAAACGCCTAAAGTTTAGGTGGTTTGCTGACCGAGAGAAAGACCATGCCTATGTTTTGCGTTCGTGATTTTCGCCCGTTGAGATATAATGTCATTGACTGTCTAGTGAGTCAGATTATATAGAATTTATTTTGTAACGCAATTCCGTCTACATACTTGCTCATTTCTGAGAAGACAGCATTCTCAATTCAAGCTCACGATATTCCGAAAATGTTTTTATTGCTAAATTAAATAGAGAAGTATCATGTTTTTTCTCGGAACGATTGCGCTCGCTTTTTTCTTGATGCTCTCATTCAATTTTGGCTGTGTCAGAGTTTTATTTTCTCGCAATCTCGCTCACGTCTACATGAATACGAAAATTGAAGTCCAACGCAGCTCGCTTTTCGTCTTCCTCGTCTATAGATGATAGGCTCTGTTATTTGGCGGTTCAAGCGGCGCTAGATCTTCGGCTTCTCGTGCTCAATCCTATTCCTCTTAAGCGTCAGGAAAAGCCGCCAAGGCGGAAGTCATGCCTTCGCCACGGTTGAATGACGACGATGCTTCTTGCTTCTTCGTCGAGAAATATAATAAAGAAAAGCAAAAGCAATAGCATCTCTACAACACAAAAACAGCCACTCTTGTGACATTGTTTTCAATTGCGTTTTTTCGACGGAGGTGAATAGCTCGGAAATCGGAGATGAGCAGTGGCTCCTGCTACTAACATGACATTTATGCACCTCGTAGCCCCGTTTTTCTGCATCTAAATATTGCCTGACCAGACGAAAACAACAAGCCTGAACGGGCCGGCCTACGATTTATCTAATTTTGGGCGTGGTATCAATTCCGTGGATTGCTTCTGAGAAAAGATGACTCATGAAGGTGATTTTCTGCTGGCATGATTAAGTGGAAACCTAACAACAAACTGAATGGCTTCAAATGCCATTTTTCGTCAGAAAATTTCTTCTCATGGTTTTCAGTGGTACGGCAGCGCCGATAAACGAAACGAAACGCTTAAAGGCAGCAGACAGGCTCGAAAAAGTTGTTAAGATAACTACGCTACTTGAGTCGTATGGCCCCTACATTGTAGACCGCTCACGCCGATGGAAGCATCAAAAAAGGAGTGAAAACTGCTAAATTTGAATCAAAAATTTTCGTCAGCCACGCCCATGAGCTTTCAACACCGCCCCTAAATATACGAATACGCTCGCTTCGGATGGTTTTTAAAGCTTACAACGAAGTGAGTGTCCTAGTACAGGCTGCAAGAGTCTATCGGCTTTGCTATCCCAACCGTTTTGTCGGTAATATTAGCTATTTCAACCGCTCGGGGAAAAGTCGAATTTTTCACCATAACAAAACAGCAGTTATTCCTATATTTGTATGCAGTTCTCGTCGGCCTCTTCGTTAGTTTCTCATACTGCTAGCTTCAAATCTTCGATTTATGACAGAAAATCAATACCATTTTTGAGCGTGTCTGCTGCCTTTAAAGGAATCATACACGGTGAAAACCATATCTGCGTTTTCGTGTTATTGTATCCCTCTAGTGACTAAAGGTTGCAGAAACCCCCTCAAAAACGTCAGTTCTTCGAGAAAGATCCACTATGGGAAACTTCAAAATATATTTGAACTTCGCGCCGTCATCAACTTGGGATAGTTGCGCGGAGAACGCAAGGAACACTTCTACGGTTTTCCTTGGAGCAGCCTTGGAAGCAATTCACCGAGGATGCCATTCAACAACGACTTGGACGAAATCAAAATGGGTTACCAACCTGCTGCGTCCATTGCTGTCAGCTGCTTCCGATTGATGCCGAATGTGAAATCGATTGGCGTGTGCATTGCGCCCTACGACGCGTCAAGGCACGCCGCCGGCCGCGACCACAGAGTTTTGTTTCTTGTAGCAATGGATCGAACCCAAGTCTGCCCCCCCCCCTGAACCCAGGGCCGCATGCATGAATGCTGCGAAGAAGGGCACGGAGCCGCTCCGCGTCCTATGCGCGCAGCGTCGTGCCACGGAACGGCCCCGAAGTGCAACGCGTACATTGGTGCGTCGCGGACGTAAATGCATCTTGAACAGCAAACTCTACGCCAAGCGGCATTTGTTTTGTCATCGCAGTCGCTTTCTGGCACATTTTTGTCCTCCCGTGCATACCAATAGTTTGAAGCAAACTCGACCGGTATGACAGAAAATGCAGAGAGTTAGCAGTCGTAAAGTGCATTTACGTTCGCGATATACTACTATACGCCATGCACTTCGCTGCCGTCCCGTTGCTCGACGCTGCGCGCATAGGACGCAGAGCGGCTCCCTGACTTTCTTCGCTGCCTTAATGCATGCCGCCCCAGGAGGCCGTTTCGAGGTGAGCAAATCTTCATTCAGAGGCAATTTCAAAACTTCAAACTTTCTAAATGACATTGTCATGACCTACTAATCCGACTGTACGCTAAAGTTGGAATTCGGCTTTCATTGTGTACGATGCCCTCAAATGAAACGGAAAAGGGCTTAGGAGAGTCCCTTTAGGCAGCCGTTTGTTGGGTTACGCCTTCACTTTACCAGATATAGGCCTTTCATCCAGTGCAGTTGAGTTCAACTGGATGAACGCGAACGAGTCGGGTGCATCTGCTGCGTCCGTGCGGCACTCACGATAGACTTAATTTGGAGAAAGACCTGTACCGTACCAAGCGAATTTCTTGCAAACCTAGCGTTTCGCGGCGTTTTTCCAGCGCACAAAGCACCGCAGCACCGTAGTTCACTTCAAAATCGACGCAATTGCTCCTCAAAAGGATTTTTAGCTCCTGTCAGTGAGGGAGATGTAGCTATACATCAAATAGTCTTTTTAAGTCCGGTATTGTTTTAAAAATGTGTATTTCCTTCCCAAAAATCCACCGACCAGAGGTCACTAGCCAGCAAATCAGATTTCTATTCATCAGGACCGTCTAATCAGGTCGTAATGAGAGTTTTTAGAGTGGAAATGTGCACTTCCCTATGAAATTGTGGGAATGAATTTTTTATTCATTATTTTATTCTGTGCCAATATTGTAGAGAACTCGTTGAAAGCAATTCGAAAGTGACTTCAAAACAGAAAACGGCCACTTTGATCGCTTTGTGCGCGCAGAAAGTGCCACAGAACGCCGTTTTTGCACGGAAAGTTTGATCTGTACTGCACACTCTAGTGGACTTCAAACACCAAATCGATGTCGCCAAGCTTATCGCTGATCGCAGATTTGTCTAGAAACTCGTCCGTGGAAGCGTTACAAGGGACAAAACTTGAGCCTGTCAGGGTTTCTCTCCATCTATTCAACTCTATGTTCATGAACGGCCACTAGGCATGTTTTTACAAGAAACAGTTTCAAGATTGAACTCGCTGTTAGCAGTGCCTTTAGAGGCAGGGTCCTGCCAGAACTCCATTTCCAAGATTTTTCCGCTGAATCGGTGCGTATGACACGGGTAGTCCCAGGAAACTTGCGAAAACCGCAGAAAAACGGTCTTCTTTGAACTAATGCGGCCTAATTGTGAAAACACTTATAGTATCATAATGACAAAAGTGTGTCCGTCGTCCACGTAAAGTCAAAATAGGACCATACCTTGACTTCAAGACTCCAAATCACCTGCTCTTGATGAGGCGCGTTTGGAGCCTTTCGTCGCAAATCTGAGGGATTGAAAAATGAGCGCAGTAAAGACAAATCGGAGGGATGCCCTTATTTGACGGCAATGCAGAGCCTATCTCTCTGCGACCACTAAACGACCATATCTGTCTCATCCTATAAATGAAGCATTCCAGACGAATGCAGACCGAATCAAAAGTTTATTCCTGCAAAACGAGCCTTTGTGGGTTATTGGCTTGGAAAATTGCAACTTACCTGCCCACAATAGTCCTTCGGCACAGCCGTCAACCCGTCATTATCTAAATCTTTCACAAGGGAACTGCTCTTAGTCGGCCTGGCCATTCCGGATGAAATCTACTTTTCTACAACCGTTCTCGGCGTAGAATCCGATTATGATCTTCGCAGCTGCCTAATATCAATCTGAGAAAAGTTATACGCGTTTCTCAAAGCCTGGCGGCGAGGTAAAGGCACCCAATGGAATTTTTAGGGTGTTTTGAAAAAACAAATTCGGATTCGGATCAAAATTTGTTTGCAGGGCTAATCCTGAGTGCTGAAGACGAATCTAGAGTCCGTTTGTCGAAACTCTGAAGTGTATGGTAGGTTACGGTAGGTACCATGCCATTTAGGGGGCAAAACCTACCTTAGTATTTCGAAAATCGACAAATGGACATTAAATTCGTATTCACCACCCCGAATAACCCCCGCATACTAATTTTGAGTCAAATCTGAGACCTTGACCAAACTACCGTATACCCTCCGTAATCTATCGCAATATGTAAAAAATCGATAAAAGGACCTCATATTCGCGCTCAACACTACCAATAACTCCCAGAGCTACAATTTTAGCCATATCTATCGTAGCACTCCGGAAATCATCAAAAGTCGCCTTTTGCCCTCAAATTCTTCCCGGATGGGAAGCTTTAAACGAGTTTAGTGGAAAACGTTGGAATATCGACTGATAAACCCCAGGTTCGTGATCAGCACCCCAGATGACCCACCTATAGGAGGGTTTCAGGTCAGATCTGGAAAATTTTTCCAAAACTTCTTCAGAGCAGTTTAATTGGTATAAATAAACGCCCAATCAAAATTCCGTTCAAGTCCAGAACGCTATCAGTCAGCGCAATGCCTGGAGAATGGGCCTTTCACCAAACTTTGCTCAGGCGGGTAGTTTTGGGCGCTGAACACAATTATGAGGTCCGTTTCAGGATTTTGCAGAGAATAATGCGCGTTTTGGAAGGCACAATAGGTATATAAATGTGACGAAAAACGCCTATAACTTTTTTTAGAGTGATTTCAGGCAGCTGCGAAGACCACAATCGGACTCTACGCCGAAAATGGTTTTAGAAAGGTTCATTTCATCCGGAATGGAGAGGCTTACTAAAGTTCGTTCCTTTGTGAGAAGGATTGGCTCCGTCCGTTACAACACTGGTCGTTGCTTTTTCCGGAACTTGTGCTCACTCTATATATTTTAACTCAATATATTATGGATCCAGAAACTCACTCGGGATCCTTGAGAAAGAATTCATCATCAAATTCTGTCACTGGTAGGGTGGGTAAAGCCAGGATCATACCTCCCGCGACCACCGAAAGCGACAGTGCATTTCAGGCATATCGATTTTCGGACAATATTGATGGTAAGCATTGCGTCGCGTCGCTCGTCGCTGGAAGCATGATCTCGGCCCAAAGGCAGGCTTTAGCCCAAAAGCACGCTTATTCCGGATAAGTGCGCACACGATAAAAATACCCTTACCAACCCTACCGTCCATAAAATTCAGTGATGGATCGGGCTCCCGTTGAGTAGAACTGACCAATAATGTATTTTCAGGTGGGTTAGCACTTAATGGACCACGTGTCCACACTGCGCATCCACGCCAAGAACTCGATTTTTTTCGTTTTACTTGAAGAATACGGATTCCTTCTAATTGTTGCTTCTATTATATAGCCATGCCTAATACAACTTCCATACCTGGTATGGGGATAATAAGCGCCACAAACCTCATTTTGACATAGTCGTTCACAACGAAAATTCAGTTTAAAACTCACCGAATCGACTGGCCGTAGAGCGCGCGTTCTGAAGTACAATTAGTTTTGATATCCGAAAAAAAGACTTGCTTTGGAAGAATTAAAATAAAGAACGCCTAAATTGCTTTGAAGCCTTGTCACATGCATTCCGACCAGAAGACGACTTGTAATCCCTTACCTTACTAATTTCGTGTACTTAAACACTTGACCATCTGCTGCTTCAGAGTTCTAATGGGTTGTTTATACTCCCGCCGCCAGAGGTGCGATACACTGCATTTCCGTAATATTGATCAGGGGCGCGGTACGATCGATATTATAGGATCGCACTCTGCCGCGCCGCTTGGCAGCGGAAGTATAAACGACGCCTATCAGAACTTCGGGGGTAGTCTTGCAGCCGATGTGACACCACCGTATCACCGCATTGGGACTATCTCGAACGAGTACCTCAAATCCCAAGCCATTTAATTCGAAGAAGGGTAATTCATCATGAGTGCTATCTATCCAAGATTTTTATGAACATTAGGAGCATAGGGCAGCTTCATTTCCGTCCAATACATTGCGTTCTGACATCATTTCGTGCGGGAAAAAAATCGGGTTGTAAATTTTAACTACAAGTATTCTGTAAGTCCTTGAAGTTCTTTCAGTCTTTGATCGTTTGCTTTTTTATGGTAAGGAAGGCTCATTTGAAAACAATTCAAATGTACCCGATACACGTGATCCTTCGTAAAGGAGACCGTAATGAAGAAGTAGGGAATGTTGTGCGTAACTACTAAGAGCATTTGGGATAAAAACTTCTTCTGTCTCAATAAACGAGTACTTTCTCACACAAACTTTCTGTCAGCCTGATGAACATGAACCGTCTTTTTGTACGTATTCGTCTCATAACGTTAAGTTGTCTGGATTTTCAGTCAAGAATCTAGGATTTCTCCCATGAAAATTTGATTGAAAGGCATGGCAGGGAAAACTAATTTTCTCGATCGATTTTTTTCAACTTAGATTTGGTCTCAGAGGACTTTACTGTCATGTCAGGCATATATATACAATATGCACATTTGTTGAAAAGTACATGATCTGCTGCTGCTCGACAAAACGATTTATTTGCAGCTCCCTTCGCGAACCACTCGAATACGAGGACCCTTATGCGCGTATGGCTTAGTAAGTTTTTGTTTATTGTATAAATAAGAGCTTAACAACAAAATCAGTATAAAAACTCTGCATATATGTATGCAATTCCAGTGAAAAGCGTGCACCACTTACCAACAAGCTTATTCAATCTTTGAACGGAGCGGAACGCTTGAGGTGAGTCAGCTTTTCGTGGCGAAATTCTGATTAGCAATCCTGTGTTTATGTCTGAAGGTCGGCTGAATATCATTAGGCGAGTAATCGCGGCGACTATTCAAGACTTGGAAAAATCACCTGCGTTAGGGCAGAAAACAGCGAGGGTGGGGTTCAATGACGTAGTCGAGAAAATAATATGAATTTTGTCTAGACTACACAATTATTCGAATACAAATAGTTTTCGACAAAATCTACGCGTCAAGAATCAGTAGAAGTTTTTTCCTCAACCAGGGAGCATTTCTGTCAACGCAGCCTTTTGCAGAGGAACGGACACATTTGTTGACTGGACTACTGTGCTTATCTGGGCCAAATTCCGGTCCGCAGTTGCGTCTCGACACGCTTTGCGGCCGCACGCGCTGGATTCAGTCGAGTTTCCAGCGCCAAAGCCGACTCGATATGGCTTTTTAATACAGTTTTCTCCAATTTTGTTTACTTTCCAGTTTCTAAAACCCACCTAGAGTCAACAGATCGGCGGCTGCTGCGCTGGAAACCCTTCCGACTCGGATGCGCGCGGCCGCAGAGCGTGTCGAGTCGCAATTGCGGACCGGAATTGGGCCCAGAGAAGCAAAGTACATACGTCTACATCTCTGGATGGTGGAAAGCCACGTCGCAGCTAGGAAAGCGCGTGTGCATCGCGTGTACTCTATGCTTTCCCCTTCCCTGGCGATTCTTCTTCTGCTCTAAATAGAGAGCTAAAGTAGTGCTAGACGACCGACCGAGACCTATGAAATTTCTGAGAATTTCCTCTAGTGCCCTTACTAGGGAACCTCGCATGGCCAACCCCACCATTTATAAGATAATGAATGTTTTCTGGTCAATTCTGCTCTGCTGTCTCCGAATCTGACATCGGGTTTTGCTACGAACACCTCTGAATGAAGCTATAAGCGTTTTTAGAGCTTCATGAAAAGGTAAGGGTACCTTCCATCAGCTAATTTTTAGAGTGTTTGAAAAAAAAATAGGACTTGGCTCAAAACATACAACTGGGGGTTATTCAGGCCCCTGAACGCGAATCTGGGATCTGTTTGTCGCTAGACTCATGGTTACTGTAGGTTACGGTAGGAATAATGCCTTCTGACTGGCTCTACCTCCCTTAAAACTTCGAAAATCAAAAAGTGGACCCAAAATTCGTGTTCGGCGTCCCAAATAACACCTACAGAGAATTTTTGGGCCAAATCTGAGACTTTGACCAAGCTACCTTATACCCATCTTAACCTACCGTAATATATCAAAAAATGATTAACGGATTACAGATTCGTGATTAGCACTGCAAATAACCCCCAGAGCAATAATGTGAGCCATATCTATCGTAGCACTCCGGAAATCGGCGAAAGTCGCGATTTGCCAACAAATTTTGACCCCGATGGGAAGCTTTGAACGAATCAAGTCGAAAAGTTCGTAAAATCGTCTGATAAACCCCAGATTCGCGATCAGTTCCTAAAATAACCCATCTGCAAGGGTTTTGAATGAAATCTGCAACATTTTTTAACGTTTTCAGAGGTATTAATAAGCGCCCAACCGAGAATCCGCACAAGTCCAAGACGCTATCTGTCTGTGCAAAGTTTCGAAAATGTGTCTTCACCCAAAATTTGCTCAGTGAGGTAGTTTTGTGCGCTTAACACAAGCATGTGGTCCGTTTTCGAAGTTCGCTAACACTAATGCGCGTTTTTGATAGAAAAGGGAAACACGAACTTTGACAGGCCATAACTTTTTTCGCAGATGTCCGTAGCAAAAACTGCGTTCAAATTCGAAGAAGGCGTGCCAGAGTTGACTTTAAAACATTTATCAGCTCTCTGATGCAAGGCTGCAGCAAGCGAGGTTCCCTAGTTGGCATTGAGGCTTGGAATGTCGCGTGAGTTGAGTGTTATGGTGCCATCCAGTATTGTTCTTAGCTCATGAGTGGATTCTCGAGCTTCTGGCTTCAAAAGATGTGCGAGGCCAACCTTCAGAATTTTTAAAATGGCTTGTATTGTGATCCCGAGCAGACTTTCATAGAGGGATCTTGATGGACCCAATTCAGAAACTCGGATGGTAGATCCCCAATCACTATGAAACAAAACTTTACCTCTACATAAACGGTTTATCCTACAAAATACAAAAAAGAACACCAAAAGAATATCGAAAACGACGAAGAAATCGAACAACTTGAAGAAGAGACAAAAAGTGAAAATTGTCTTCCTCATCGATGAATATTTGCGCTATAGTCCCGTCGCACACTTTTTTGCTATGTCGGCATTATGACCGAAAATGTCGTGTCAAAAGATGAAATCGATATTCCCAAAAGGAGCAAAAATATTTCGAAAAAAGGCTATGTCAATAGATTTGGTCCACCACTGTATATATTCCATCCGTAGGAATCGCTTTCGGACATCTGGCCATATTGTCCGATCGGATAATTTTTCGAGATCCGATCCGGCATCAAAATTGACAATTGCGGATTGATCCGATATCCGGTCAAACGAAAAAGAAACCCGATATACAGGACATTCAAAATTTGGAAAGGCGATAGCTGGAGGATCCTGTCCGAAAAACGGATAATGGGATGAAACGTCTAGAAACGTATCATTGATCGGACCGAAATTGGATGAAAACCGGATAAATACGGATGAAAACCAGATAAAAATTGAATAAATCGAATGGAAATCAGATAAAACTCGGGCTGATACTGTATATAATCGGGCTCTTTTCTTTTTTTTTCAACAGTCGCGCCATATGGCTGATTTTTGACTGACCATTATCTTTCATTCGTTAGAATTTCGAAGATTACGTTGGAACTTGTCCAATCCGCAACTTTCAGAGCGCTCCGGAACCTGGTTTAAACTTCAATTGAAAACTTGACGTTGTGTTGTAGATACTGTTTTTTGGCCTCTTAACTCCAAGCGTTAACTCGGACAAATCATCGCTCTGAGTGGGACCTGAGAGCGACACGAGCGACGCTGTTTCTCCGCTCCGAGCGAAAATTAGCTATCTACTCGACAGCAGCCGCTCTCCAGGCGACAACAGCCCCGCTCGGAGCGATCTTCGGTCCCAACTGGCACTGCGGTCCCTGTCTGGGCGATCCTCGAAATTTTCCTGACTGCTATTTTTTCTTCATCTCCGCCTCTTCTGGAAAGGATCAGGCCTCTTAAAGGCATCGATCGCGCTGGAAATCAGTTTTCATTTTTTCAGTCTCAATTTCATGGTTGAGCCCGGTAGACGACACTGGTAAACTTTGGCGCGACAAAAACGTTGGGCAATGAGGTTGGAAGGCGTCAAAGATGAAGATCCGCAACCAGTTCTCACCAGTCATCTAGCACGTTTTCCTAGAATGTTGGTGCGACCGTAATATGAAAATGAACATGAAAAATAGTTACGGCACGAACTCCACATGCAGAAAAACTCCGAAAATGGCAGTGACGAGGCCTCCAAAATCAGAAAAACTTCAAAAAGGATCTTGGCGCGAAATTCTAATTCGTATATACAATGTGTTCCGATTGACTTTTCTTTATAAACGAAGGTTTTTCATGGGCCCCTTCGACATTTTCGTTCACTAGAGAGGTCAAGCTACACAAAAACATGAAAAAATAATATACGGTTTTGTGCACGTACGATGCCTTTAAGAGGATAAGGTGCTTGTTACAGCCAGTGGGCCAAGAGGTTAATCCTGCCACAGGCCGTAACAAGGATACCATCACAGCATAGTCCGCAATGAAAAACGTTTGCCACCGCGGACCATGGGGGATCCCCTCGGGCGCCAAAAATTGTCTTCCGGAGAGTGACCCGAGGTCACCTCTCAAGAGTGGCCTCGAAAGGCCAATTACTCGTCTACACGAAGACGAGCCGCCTTTAATACCCGCAGGATTGGTTGTTCTTTTAGTGATAACGTGGCTCGCACGTTATCACTCAAAGAACAACCAATCCCGCGTCTCTCTATCTGTATATATGTATAATTGATATACCACACCGATATCCAATGTACCGAAAAAGGGTTAAAGGCAGCAAACACGCTCGTGAACGTGTTTGAAATAACTACGGAAATAGAACCGTATGGCTCAGAATACAACGCCCACGCATTTTGACGCCCCGAAAACGACCCATAATGCCGCTTTACGGGTAAGAAGTTGGCCTCGCCCTTGTATTTCTTCGCCCCCTGTATTTGCGTCCTCCAACAAAACAGAGGTGGTGGACCATTCTCACCATCGCTGATGTACATATGTGGTTTACTTGTTGTACTTAATTAACCACCCATAAACGTCGACGATCATGGAAGCGGCCCAGCAATCCTGTTTTGGAGATGGACGCAAATACAGGAGGCGGGCAGATACAGGGGCGGGATAAACTTTTTACTCGTGTAGCGGC
Organism: Aplectana chamaeleonis; assembly: GCA_029168955.1. Lineage (NCBI taxonomy): Eukaryota > Metazoa > Nematoda > Chromadorea > Rhabditida > Cosmocercidae > Aplectana > Aplectana chamaeleonis. The sequence goes on along the minus strand of JAPDOI010000013.1, from coordinate 3,356,865 downwards.
GCTGTGGGTCGTTTTTGACACTTCAAAATGCGTAGGCGGTGTGCACTGAGCCATATCATGACTCGATATGGCGTTTTTATTCGGTTTTCTTCAATTTTGTTTAGTTTCTAGTTTCTAAAACCCACCTAGAGTCAACAGACCGGCAGCTGCGGCGCTGGAAACTCCTCTCCCTCGAAAGCGCGCGACCGCAAGGCATGTCGATACGCAAATGCGGACCGGAATTTGACCCAGATAAGCACAGTACTTCCGTAGTTATCTCAACCACGTTTACCACGTTGTATGCTGCCAAAAAAAGAGAAAAAAAACGTGGTCTTCTGCGCGTACGTTGCTTCCAAGTATGAACTGAGTGACTCACAAAAGTAATCGTGCAAGTACAAGCTGTACATGGCGTGGTGGGTAAAGAAAGCGGCGGCATGAGAGGCTCTGGAAATGGGCGTACTTTGCATCGAGAAAACACTGTCTCTGTTGACTACATGTGATATTTATGGAGCTGAACCTGACGTCAAGGACTACTTACTAGGAAGAATGAGTAGTGTCAGACTATAATCATTTAAAAAGTTACGATCATAAACCCATAGTCGCAGCGTTTTTCTTGCCGAAATTGGGATGATTATCGACCTCCGTCCCTCCATGTACCGTCCATGTTCCTTCCGACCTCGACCTACTTCAATTTTGTTGATTTCTAATGAATCTAATCAATTACATGAATTCGCTTTCAGGTTCGGCCGGAAGTGAGCAGAGTTGCAGGATCGGGTGATGTGATGATGATGATGAATGGTTGTTTGTGATTGCACTAGCCTTCTAGATTCCGTCTTATTCTTATTGGTTTCTCATCTAAAACTCAACCGAATACCACTTCGTTCCACTGCGTCGTCCATGTTCCTTCCGACCTCCTCTACACATCAGGTCGTGGGTCCCGACACGCATATCCATCGGGTGATGGCGATGATCTCCATGATGATGATGTAATGCTTTTTACGTAGATCTCAGACGTCTGTGTTGCTTGTCGGACTCAATAAAGTATTGTTAAGGACCTTAATGACTGTGTAAAGCGATAAATCTTGAAATGTATCAATCAGGTATTTATTCTGGAGGAGCAACCTCATTGTGGCAGACACTGTAAGGCAGAATGCATTGCCTGTCACATGTTTTTGTTTTATTCGAAAAAACAAAACTAAAAAAAGAGTCTCTTTCTGGTCTTCTGTTACAACATTGTTTAGAATGTTCCATTTCAGAAAATATATTTGTTGACAGCATAGGAAGTTTGAGAAAGTTTTTAAATACAGTAATTTTGACTAATTTAAAATGTTGAAAAGTCTTGCATTCCAGTATTCGACTAATTAGATTTTTCGAAACTTTGAATACTCGAGTACTAATCTGACTCGTTGTCGACTGTTTCAGTCGATATCGAGACTCGATAACTCACCCCGACATAAGTATACTTATGTATACTGTACACCCTGTACAAAAATTGGGCCATAATTCGTTTCGCCCACAACGCAAAAGGTAGGTATGTAAGCATGACAACTACATAGGTATGCACTCATAAGGTAAGAAGTATTGAACGGCCCGGCCGTTTTTGTTAAAATATACTGTTATGAGGCGCTTCTAATTGTAAGGGTGTTTCTGAACTCGGGTTTCCGGCTGCTGCTAAGACCTTACAAGGGAACCACAAAAAGTCATAGTGGCCATTCCAAATAAAATGTACTCTTCTAGAACCATTTTTGGACGAAAAGTCCGAATATGCCCATAGCAGCTGCCTAGACCCACTCTGAAAAAAGTTATAGGCATTTTTTCTCTGATTTTCGTACTTATTGTACCCTTCAAAAAGCGCATTATTTTTACGAAAATACGGAAATGGACCTCAAAATCGTGATCAGCGCCCAAAACCACCCCTCTAAGAAAATTTTGGGTGAAGGAACATCTTCCAAACTTTGCGCAGTCTAAAAGCGTATTGGACTAGTACGGATTTTTGGTTGGGCGCTTATCTATATACCAATTAGGCGGCTTTCGTAGCGTTTTAGAAAAATATTCCAGATTCGACTAAAAATTCGCTCTGGGGGGTTTTTTTGGGGTGCTGATCACGAATCTGAGGTTCATTTCTCGATTTTCCGAAGTTTTTGACTGTATTCGTTCACAGATTTCCATCGGGGGAGAATTGTATGGCAAATCGCAACTTTTGACGATTTCCGGAGTGCTACTATAGATCATGCTCACTACGGTAGATTATGGTGGGTATACGGTGGTTTGGTCGAAGTCTCAGACTTGTCTCAAAATTACTATGTGGGGGTTATTTGGGGTGCTGAATACGAATTCCATGTCCATTTTTCGATTATCGGAATATTGAGGTAGGTTTTGCCTCATAAATGGCATGTTATCTACCGTAACCTACAGTACACCTTAAAATTTCCACAAGCGAACCCCAGATTCGTGTTCAGCACACCAGATTACCTCTGCATACATGTTTTCAGCAGAATCCGAAGAAAAATTTAAAAACACCTAAAAAATTCCATGGGGGGGTAGGTACCTTGCCGCGAAGCTTTAAAAAACGCTCATAACTTTTCTCAGAGTGGGTCTAGGCAGCTGCATATTTGCACATTCGGACTTTCCGTCCGAAAATGATTCTAGAAACGTACATTTCATTTGGAATGGTCACTGTGACTTATTGTGGTTCCCTTGTTAGGTCCCGGTTACAAAGGGGTTCTCTCATTAGGGGAAATACATTTACTAGGGTTTAGATAAAAATAGGGTCAGTAAGGGAATCAGAAAAAGGTCTCGAATTTGGCTCAAAATAATTTGGTGGGGTTAATTGGGGTCTTGACAACGAATCTGAGATCTATTTCTAACTTTGCGGAAATCTTCGGCAAGTGCGGTCCCAAATGAATATTCAGGGCAAAATGCGACCTTGGTGGTTTCCAAAACGCTGAAAAAAAAACTTGACTCAAGACTGCTTTGTAGTGTTTATTTGAACTGCCCCGAGCGACTGTGAAGTCCTCTCACTGATTTCCGATGCATTACGGTACGCCACACGGTGGGCACACGGTAGTCTGGTTAAGGGCAGTGTTCACGATAAAAATCGTTTTTTCTGTTCACCCACCTATCTTAAAAGCGGCCCCATGCTGATTCCAATGATGTCTCTGCAATCGTACAAAACCTTCCGGGAACGGAGTTACGGCCCCTCCAAAATTTAGCTAAATAAACATGGTGGACGAGTTGTCCGAGGCTTGTGACTTCCGTCTTTTGCAGCCGATGTGTGCGAGCTGACCTGAGTAAAGAGAGGTGTTGAGAATGAAGGGAAGAATGAGGCTAATGATTGGAAATCATCGCATATCTCACGATCTCAAGCATTCATTTGTTCACGTCGGTGGGCGTGTGTTGCGCTTTTGGGGTTTGCGTTGCGCTCGAAGTGGCAACTTCGGGCTCTTTTAGAGCTCTCCCTGGCTCGTTTTCATGCATTCTTTCGACGTCAACGTTACAGTGTGCCCCTCCACTGACCTTTCCTAGTGAAAAATGAATTACATTTTTTATCGTGAACACTGCCTTTAAAGGCAGTGTCCACGATAAAAACCAAGTCTGATTTTTTGGTGGAGATCGGCAGCTGCGGGCCTAGCGCCACCGTAACGTTGAAAAAGCTGAGAAAAATGAGCTCGGAACGGTCCCTTACGGCCCCAAAGTTGGGCACCCGTCAGCTCGTTACACCCAGATGCACTTTCCACGCCCACCGACGTGAACAAATGAATGCTCGAGGTTGTGAGATGAGCGATGGTTTCCGATCAGTAGCCCCGTTCTTCCCTTTATTCCCAACTTCTCTCTTTACTCAGGTCAGCTCGTATACATCGGCTGCTAAACACGAAAGTTACAAGCCTCGGACAACTCGTCCACCATGCTTCCCTAGCTCAATTTTTGTGGGACCATAACTCCGTTCTTAGAAGGTCTTGTACGATTCCATCATTGGAATCAGCATGGGACCGTCTTCAAGATAGGCGGAAAAGCAGAAAAACGATTCTTATCGTGAACAATGCCTTTAAAATCTTAGACCTAGTGGGAAAGAGCTGATACAGAGCCAGAAAACCGAACCAATTATTTTAGTGAGTGAAAACGTCGAAGGAGCCTCTGAAAAATCTTTATGCGCAGAAAAACAAGCTTGAAAACGCTTTTGAAATGAATTTCAATTTCGCGCCGAAATCGTTATCGAAGTTTTGGAGACCTAGTTACTGTCACTTAAAAGTTTTCCTGCATGTGTAGTTTGTACCATGAATGTTTTTCATCTTTTTTCATGTTCGCACAAATATTCGATGAAAAAAGTGCTAGATGATCGACCCAGAGAAGCTAGATGATCTCCTCCACAGCAGTTTTCACGTGGACATATCCTCTAAGGTGCGCATTTTCAAAGGCTCAAGTTTCGTGGGTGATGTCAGCTAGCCCGAATGGTTTGATTGTGCACAAAAAATTGGAAGCGATATCCGGTGCGCACAATGCCTTTGAATGCACAGGACACACAGAAGAGTTTATTTTTAGATTCTATCCTTATCTTGGAGAGAGTCGCACTCTGATCACAAGGGTATTCCTGAAACCGTTCAAGGCCCCCTACGAATGGGTGGTATATGGCTCCATGAAAATGCCTGCATTTTGAGGGCAAAAATTTGGTGGACGAGTTGTCTCAGGCGTGCATTTCTCTTGATTCGCAGTCGCTGCACGAAAGCAAAACAGGATGGGGAGATAGATCGGAAAGGGAGTGAATAACAACGACTCGGTTGAAAATCATCCATCCATCTAGCCACCACTGAGATCGAAAATTGGGAAGGGGCCGGGCCTGAGGTGGTGGCTGGAGGGTGTCGGGCCCGTGGTGGTCGCTTCATCTCGCTTATTTGGAGGAATTGAGATCTCGCATTCGGCACGTTTTATACATTAAGGGTCTTCTACATAAACACACGAAAATCTCAAAACTCATACATATCTGAGGGTGTACTGTGCCTTTAGGCTACTCCTTGGGCTAGGAAAAAAACAGTAAGTCGTTCCCAGTAGGAATGCACTTAGACAAATTGAGTCTCATTGAAAAAGAGTCCGCGAAGGTATTCCTGGATGTTTTCCAGTTGTAGAATCTTTCTGTCTCACGCACTTTCTCTCCCTCACAAATGTCCTTCTCCTTCTCTCCAATGCTTACCTGCATCGCATTGAAGTAATCTCCTCAGAAAGAGATGCTAAATCAGGCACCAGTAGGAAAATTGAATTCGTCCGAATGGATCAGCTTCCTAAGCAGTCAGCTAGGAATAGATAATACTGTTTAGAATTGAACATTCATGGCCATGATGCATAAACGCATATGTGGAGAGCAGGGAGCCCCTCCGCGTCCCATGCGCGAAGCGTCGGGTCATGTGGGACCCGTAAGGCGGCTTTCAGAGTTCATTCGCGGCACAACGCGGCATAATAATCGGCCTAGGTATCGATCAAAGGTCGAAACCATACTTCCAGCGATGAGCGACGCTAAGCAATGTTTACCATCCATATCGACATAAAATCATTATGCCTCATATTCATCGTCGCTGTCGCGGAAAGTATGATCCCGGCCAAACGACTTCGCGTCGCGTCGTCGCTATATGTTCACAGTGAAGTGGCGCAGCACACAGGATCTGACGCGCAAATGATCACCGCTCTACGTCGATCGTTTCGCGTTGCAATGCTACGCGACGCGATGCTCGTCGCGCAAAGGCAGGCTCGCTGCTAGTTTTTTTAGGGTTCTCCAATAGATTAACCAGATCTCACAATGAAAACCGTACAATTCAACATTCGCGTTCAGTCCGCAAAGTGCACGCTGATTGCGAAAGCGTGCTGCTGCGCGGTTGCGAGAAGCCTCAGACAGGGATGTGGGATCACCCGGGCGGCGGGATCACCTGAGCACCAAAGCAAAAAACCGCCCGGGTGATCCCACATCCCTGTCTTGGGATCCTCGCGACCGCGCCGCAGCACGCTTTTGCAATCGGCGTGAACTTTGCGAACTGAATGGCATTGCGTAGATGAACTGTAAATTGAGCATATCTAGAATCACTTGCACTCAAGCAAACACGAAAGAACTGTTGCTAACTTCACAAAAAGTTGCTGTTGCTTGTTCACAAACAAATTCAGTGTAACCGGATCGATGATCTCTACTTGCTTGAGGGACTGCAAGCGATGAGTGCACGAAAAGTCACCAATCTACTGACTTTGACTTGATGTCGTCAAAAGAAAACATGAACCTTTTGGACAACGTAAACAAGAAGTAAAGCACCAGATACAAAATTACTATATGGATCAAACTGGCAGCTGCTCTTAGCCGTAAACCAAATGGACCGATTAAGTATCTCTCTACTCCTATAGTCAAACATGAAACGTAATTCATCATATGAAGTGCAAAGAAGTAAACATGCAACTCAAACAGTACCACGACTGATACCGAGACCGCGTTCCAACCATGTCACATTGATCCGCACCCTCTCGTGGTATTTTGCAGGGTAATCGCTCTGCGTCTGTATCTCTCTTCTGTGGAATCTCTGTCTTCTCGCACGTAATATGGCCTTTTGCTTAAGATTACATTCATGTATTGACAATGTAAAAGCCTTCATTCTTGGGAGGTGAACTGGCTTTGAATGCACCGTTAACAGTATAAATATTTAACCCATTCACGACCGCGTGTCCCACCGGTGGGACACTGTTTTCAAAAATCGATTTCTCCACCGCATGAAGGAATCTCTGAACCTGTTTATGATCAATGTATTTACCTATTTTAGACTCGACTATAAACTTCGTGGTCCGCTGGCAGCTTCACCACTACAATATATCTGACCCTTCGAATGTAGTAAGGGCGAAAAGCGCAATTATGAGTACAGATCGGATTTTTACAAACAATTAATGGCGAATTTTTCCTTTTCCCCATTACTCGAGAAACAATCCTTACTTCTAAGAGTGATCAGATCGTATAGCACTTTTTAATATATCACAAAAATATGATTACTGATACTGCGCACCATTCCCGCGTAGAGAATCGACTTTTCCTTCGCCCGTATTTTGTTCACGGAAATTATTTTATGCAAAGATCACCAATATGGAGATCATCAGGGCCTTTTTCGAAAGTCCCGTTTTGTTATGGTTGGTTGGAATGTAAAAACAAATATGCTTTTCTCAGAAAATCTCTTCCTAGAAAGCGCCGAACCGGAGGGGTGAGGGGGTCGTTGAGAAAAAAATGGCGAAGATCTAAAAAAAATCATTTCCATCAGCATTACCAGTCAATAACAAAACTGAGGACTATTTTCTACGTCTAGATGTCAATAAGAGTGCTAAAAGTGTTTACTACAAGGAAAACTCGCGTCGGAATGCGATAGAACGCAGGAGCGAGGGGGTAGCTAAAGCAAAATTAGTGCAAATCTGAAAAAATATCATTTCACTGAGCATTTCCAGTCAGCTGAAGAACAGAAGAATGTCTATCATGGTAATCTACGATAATTAATGTTTCAAACCGCTAGAATTCAACGAGCTCACGTGATTTTGTGGATGGTCTTATCTACACAGTTGAAAATTTAGGAGGCCATTTCTCTGGAAGGAAAGAGTTATGAAAGCTGAAACTTTGGCATCATGATTTTGACGTCGACAGTCGTACGATAAACAAAAAAAAAGAAATTCGATTTTTTGGTGGGGTGCCATTCGAGCAAAAGTGGCCCACCGGTGGGACACTGAATACGGTGACGCAATATTGCACGCGGTCCGAACGTGCAGCCACCCAAAATTAGGCGTGGTCGTGAATGGGTTAAAAGCAGTGTTCACAATAAATTTCACTTCCAATATCCCCACGGTTTACACAAGGTCTGGTGCCCTATATAGCGAAGCACGCTTGAAAAGGACGTGAAAGTAGCGTTTTTGAGCCCAGATAGGTCCTCCCTTGATAACGTTGATTTTTTTAGCGTGGAGGAATTGAGCGCTATGAAGGATGATAGCGTTCAATGCAATCAAGCGACTAGCTCACCCAACAGCACTTCTTTGACTTGATCATTCCTGTAATCTGAGCCTTCATTTGTTCATATTGGGGGCGAATCTGGAGCGTGGGGTGGTTCTGGTACACCAGAACGCTTGTTCGCAGCCGTTATTTTGTCACTCCTGGCTTGTTCTCCACCGTTCTTTCAACAATGGAAGCCTAGGGTCCTTCTCGCCTATCATTTTACAGCGGAAAGTCACCGATGATGATCATCGTGAACGCTGCCTTCAAGAAATACTACAGATCAAGAAGTAAGGTTTCGTTGCATCCAAGCTCTGTAGCATCATAGGAGCGCAACTGATCGTCCGGTGGAGAGAAAGAAATTTCGTTTTTGGCGAACAGTAGCTTTAATGTTAAATTAGCTCAGTAGCTTTAATGTTAAAGCTTCAATGGGTAGAGGAAATGTTTGCGATATTTTTAAGTTTCGGGTCTATTTGCTAATGCGTTTACTTGGTCCTTGAACAGTGCCGAAATGGTAACGAAATTGGGAAAAACCAGCCAGAAAAGCATGAGAAGCTTCACTCTAACCCCTCCTCTTAATTAACAGCCACCGAAAACTACGGCCCTTCTGTGGAGGTGAAGAAATATTGCTTCTCGCAAGCTAGTTTTAAAGTCAGCATACACGCTCGTAAACGTGATTGCGATAACTACGGAAATAGAATGGTATGGCCTAGATTACAACGCCTACGCATTTTGAGTAGTCAAAAACGACCCACAATGCCGCTAGATGAGTTAGAAGTTGGCCCCGCCCTGTAATTTCGGCCCCCTGTATTTGCCCTTTTCCTGCAACGCAAGGTTGCTGAGTCATATTCAACGTCGGTACAGCTGGTAGGTTGCCTAGCATGTGAACCACACATGTCACTGACGGCGAAAATGACCGAGCACCCCTGCTTCGGAGCAAAAGAGCAAATACAGGGGGCGTGAAAATACAGGGCGGGGCTAACTTCTAACTTATGTAGAGGCATTGTGGGTCATTTTTGACACTTCAAAATGCGTAGGCATTATGTTGTAAGCCATACGGTTCGATTCACGTTGTGATCCCAACCACGTTTACGAGCGTGTATGCTGCCTCTAAGGCAGTGTTCACGATGATTTTCAGTTCGGAGGTTTTCACATAAAACAAAGCGTTGGCCTCCAAGTGTCACCAAAATTGCGAAGAAACGGCGAGAAACGCATTAAAACGTCGTATTTCAGTGGCATTAACCTGTAACATGAACTAGTTGTCCGTTTGGATGAACATATTCATTGTGGTTGTCACCGGTGGTCAGTCGAAAATGGAAAAATATTTTATGCAAAACAGTACTATTAGTTAGGGTGCGAAGGAAAGGAGGGAGCAACAGAAAGCAGAAAATGGCAAAGGGCGAGTCCACACAACATTTCATCGTCACAACAAACACTTCCAGTGATACTTAAGAGGCGGGGTGATACTTAAGGATTTCGTGTACTTCTGGTGCGTTTTTCTCAATTTCCACGTCATTTTAGTTTTACCCGGGGGCCACCTAGTCAATATAGCGAATAATCTCAGATTTTAGGATTATCGTGAACACTGCCTTTAATGTAGCAATATGTGATAGAGCACTTTTCCGCCGCGAGTTGACCTCTAGTTATCACGCGTTTTCGACAACATCAGTTGGCGAAACAGTTCCCGGAATTTCCCTTGGGACGAATGGTGGATAATACCTCAGTCAGCCGTCTGCAGTCACGCGAACTCGTCCGATATCTCATTTTGCCGTGAATCAGGGACGGCGCCACCCACTTTTTTCTCTTCCCAATGAGCATAGAAGCAGTTTTTCCAAAACAATTCAAATTGTGAAGGAAAACTTTATTTCCGGCTCTACATTGCGATTCGCCATTTGTAAGAAGTCCAACAAAACTTTTAGTTTCTTAAATATTTTTATCTCGTACAATGTATCCTGGTTGCCGTTAAGAGGCTGATCAGATTAACACTTCGTAGAGAAGTTGCAGAAACGTGTTTCTTCTCATACTATTCCAACAAAGACACCTTTTAACTTAAAGTGGTCTGATTCCTGTTATCACGTTCACAAACTTTACATTACTGAAATTTACGTTTTCTTCAGGAACGCTGATGATGTGGATGTCTTAAAAAGCGCAACTCTTCGTAGAGCAGCATGCGAAAGGCTGTAAATGTCAGATTTCAGGATTTGGTTGGAGTTGAGGTGCGGAAACCACAGAAGAGTCTCACCAGTGGAAATAGAAGTCGTTTTACTCCTTGCTGGACGAAGGAATCAAGTTGAAATGTATACAGTTCCACTTGGAAGTGTTTACCCAATTACGACTCCTACTCCATGTGAACATGTCAAAAGTGAGTTTCCTCAAATAATTCATACGAGACGCTGAATAAGGTGCTTTCAAATTCTCCAACAAAACCATTTAACCCTAATCAAATTTGTTCTAGGGTACCGAACTTTTCACGGTACATATATTATGAAACCAAAACTCCTACACGTTGCCGCTGAATGGTACAGAATAAACAAAACTTTCAGTTTTTTTCTCTAGCCAGTACCACTAAAAATTGAACGAAGAACAATACCACCTGCTGCAGCTTATAAAATTGCCAGCGGGAACACGAGGAAAGGCCAATCTGTCCAACTTGGGAGTTAAGGTCCCCGTCATAGTTGGACGATAGTCGGTAGTCCCACCCGGTCGATATGCAAGTGAATCACGCGAAACGAGGACAAAATCTGTTCTCTGATAGCCCCCCCCCCCCCTACTTCGTCCGTGGTCCCTTCCTGTGCAAACCCGATCGAAGTTGGATTAATAATGACATTAGCACCCTTGAGGGTTGGACTAGGGACAACCTAAGGGGAACTGAGCCGGACTAACGTCAAACTATGACTGGGGCCTAAAGAATGAAAGGCGGGAGATTTTCGCGGCTCAATAGCTGCAAAGGCTTTAGCTATGGACGTGGCCTAAGATAGTGGTCACTTTTCGAGCACCCTAATATCGGATATAGAAGTTTGTTTGTTTAGAAGGTAACGAATGTTTTTGTTTGTCGGGTTGTTTGTTTGATCAGATGAACAACAGGAAAACGTTATCATCTAGTGACGATTGACTGATAGCGAAGGAATTCGGTGAAATAGTAAGAGGGGATTCTATTCACATCTTCGGTCAGAGGTCAAAAAGTGGGTGAGCCTTGCTCACAAGTGAAAAGTGTCAAAATGGGGCCAGTATTAGTTGCTGATGGAGAGCGGACATCGCTCACCCGTGCACCCCGTGTGGCCTTGGTTGACCATCGGCAACGGCAGGACGCGACATCCCTCGTTAAGGTGAAAACAAGTAAATTGCAGGGTCAGGCAGACCGTTGTCCAGGACTTCGACGGAGCTACGTTCCCCCCACCCCTTGGAGATCAAAATTTTTGAAAAATGTTCTTAACTTTTACGTCCCCCTCAGGTCCTGGAAAAAAGCCAAACGGTTTTTCTGATCAAAAATTTCAGAAAAGGATATTTCAACCTGGATTTTCAAAAAAAAAGTCACTGCACTTCCCATCCGACTGATTAGCCTCGGCAGTGTAGTTTTACTTGCCATTAAGCAGCAACCTCTGTATTGAGAAAGAAGTAATCAAAATTGTGACGCAGGTCGCCTCACAATCTCATGGTGGTATAACGACGAAGAAAAATGGGGGCCAATGGAAGCAGAAATAAAAAAAAGGCTGGATGCTTGCTCCTTGCTTGCATTAAGTTTTGTCCTATTCTTGATCGTGCAGTAAGCTAACAAAAAGTCAGTAATGATTCAAAAATGACGCAATAGGCGTGCTTGAGCTGATATGAAGTTTTTGTAGTGGAGGAAATTACGGTGAGGAAATTTAAAAAAAATTTCCTAACTTTTAATGGATTCCAACCTCGGAATGGGCAAAACTCTGGCATGTGCCGAGCATTATTCGGGGCGTTTTGGACTCTCTATAACAGCTCACTAATCATAAAGCTTCACGGCACCAGTGTGCAAACCTAGTTAGATGGGGCGACTCGGGGTACGCGGGAAGATGGAATTATGCACTATCGAATTTCTAAGCATTTGGATGGAGTTTCTGTAAGAACAATGACTGATAGCACTATCAAATAGCATATACCGGCAGAAGTCTACATTTCGACGGATAAGAATTCAGTGGCCACCTCCAGCTAAGTTTGCATCGAGACCTTCGGGTGGGTGGAACCCTTTTGTGGGTGTGTAAACCTTCACACTTTGGAAAAAGTTTGATTCCCAACTAGGATGGTTCAAACAGAAGGGGGTTTGTTCAAAAGCGGGTGGGAGAGGGGGTGGGTTTCACCGGCGGTGATTTTGCGGGCACTCTACTGCGCAAGAGTGCCTGCAAAACCACCGCAGGTGGCGAACGCGGCTTGACATTGGAGCTCGATATTTTTCGGCGGCTCGCTGCAGTGGTAAGTGAAAGCCCTTGCTGCGGAATGCTCTGAATTGAGGATTTTCCTAGCGAAATCGTGGTAGTGAGTAGAAGGTAGGCCGAAGATGGGAATTTTACTTTAAGGATGTAAAAATTGCTTTTTTGAAAAAATTACCGTTCTCCAATTTTGGCCAAATGCGCGGTTTTGGGAAACGGGTTTGGACAACGGCAAAACGTGTTTTAGGCGGTTTACTTCGTGATTTTAAGGTGGTAGGAGGGATGGTAGGTATCAGTTTGTGGGTAATTTCATGGAGAATCTTAATAATTTTTTTTTCAGAGTTTTGAAAACTTGAAATTTTATGAGGGGACGTGCGTTGTTCAGTTTTCGAGGTGAAGAATTTCAGCGGTAGTAGGCCCGATTAATGAATGCAACTCGTCCAAAAATGTGTTTTATGTGCTAGAAATTTGAATGCTGCCTAAAATATGTGTATTATATCGTTATGAAAAGATATTTCGCTCACATGTACTGTTGTGGTGCTGCACTAATGTTCTCTATTACAATATGTGAAACAACCACGTGCGAACCTCTCGTTAATCTAAGTTTTTACGTCCCCCCTGTTGTTCAGCGGTACAACGTCCGCCTGACCCTGGTAAATCGGCAAGCCCTAGAGCATCGTTAACTTTCCTGCTTTCCATGTCATTGAGGATAACCGTTCCCTTGTATAAGGAGCTGTACATTCGGGCACACGAAGTTGAGTTTTCCGCGTTAGTCGCACGCGCGTCATTCAGCGGACCGTGACGCGAGTTAGTAATGTCATGGAGACAGTACTGTTCGCTGTGTTAACGGCCTTCTATTTTCTGATATTGAGCAATGTTGATTCAGATCCATTTTCGCACAAGTCGCACGAACGCACCACTTCAACCACATCGTCTTCACATAGTTCGTCGTTACGCAGGGTTCTGATGCGAATAACAATTAAAAAACATAGGATTTGTGGCGGTGGAATCTCGTTTCATGGCTAGAGAATGCAGTCGGTCCGGTGTTTGTCCAAAAATGGACATATTATCAAGAAGAATACGTGGTACACATAGTAAGAATGCAGAATTCTGTTTTTATGTGAAACACACATGTCTTTGAGAAAAATGAGTGTTTATTGAAGTAAGAATCGGGGCTCTTCAGAGTTAGAGTCGCGCCGCGGCTGTCAGCTAATACCACTCCGGGATACAATATCGAGTACAGTCGGCACGGATAGCATTGATAACTTCCGTTTCTAAAGATGTGTTGGCGCAAGCTGGGTGCACCGAGTTTGCGCCAAAGCTTAATGCGGTACGCAAGGTATTAGTGATTATTAGTGACTAGCGAAGACCAACGTGGTCGTACGGGTGACGAGGGGTACAACTAAGAATGAGTGCCTTGCCACTTTGCGTCATGACTAGCGAGTGGCGTGCAATGTCGCGACAGTAGTGATTGAAAACATCTTTGGAAGGCTGACGCTAACGGACTCTTGCCGGTCGCTGTAACTCTGAAGACTCCTAAAAGGCACAGTCCACTGCTTTGGACAAATTTGAGAATTCTCAATAAGTGTGAAGTGATATAATACCTGCCAAGTGCGAGCCCACAATTCATCCGAATAAGAGAGATATAGGAACAAGCCACCATGGCGAACCCGCGATGAAGCAGCTGAGCCAGTTTCAGCAAGAATGATCTTTTTCAAATGAAACCCCATTTTTCCCATCATTCCTAGCCCCTCTTCACTCGGGTCCGTTCCCATACATCGATTGCGAACGCCGCAAAATATGTGCCTTTGGCAGGTTGTCCACCATTCGTCCGCTCAATTTTAGGATTTTTTGAGTGGCCATAGCATTCGAAGATGATTTGGTATACTTCCAGAGGGTTCGTTGGAATAGGCGTGAGACTGAGTCCATTAAAACCGAGAAATCTTGAAAGACAATCCGAGAGCGTACTGTGCCTTTTAGGCAAACTTCCTAAGTTGCAAGAACGTTTGCGCTCACTGTTCCCCCTCTCCTAGACGCTGCTGGACTCGTCCACATTCATCCATGATACAGCAGGTAGCGGTGGTCCTTCTCGCCTCCTTAGAGGGCAGAACATAGATACAAGAGTTGCAGCACCAAAGGCGAAGAGCGAACGGCCGACAGCGATCCGACACCCCTGGTGGCTGACTGCAGAGAGAAAAGTGTGTACTACATTCGGGCAAAACTGTAAGAATTTTCGATTTTCGAATTTTCGAATATATTCCAAAATCATTTTTTTCTGATGTCAAATTTTCGAGTATATTCGAAAATCAAATTGATCGAATTTCAACTTTTCGAATAAGTTCGAAAGTCCTTTTTTTCGAATTTTAAATTTATTCGAAAATCAAATTTTTCGAATTTCAGATTTTTTGAATAAAATCAAAAATGGTATTTTTCGATTTTCGGATTTTCGAATATATTCGAGAAACTGGTTTTTCGAATTCAAGTTTTTGAGCATATTCGAAAATCCAAATTTTGGAATTTTCGAACAATTGTTCCGAATAATTTTTTCTATTTTTCGGATAAGTTTTCTCGAATTCACAAATGATAGTCCGATTTCAAGAATTAGTCTTGAGCTGTCATTTACTGTGACTATCACTTTGTAGAAATATTCATCGGCCTACCACAATGCTAGACGCTATTGATAGTGGCGCATGACGCGTCACAATCAATAGCGCGTGACGCGCGGGCGTGGCGTTGATGTATAAATGCGTGACGCCTCGCCCGCGCATTACGCGCGTTAAGCACAAGACGATAGGCTTCAGGTGAGACTTAACCACCACTATCCCTATCCGGGGAAGCGCCTTGTCGCACCCAAGCGCCGAGACCCTAGCGCCGCCATCAACACCTACTACCGACGAGGCATAGGCGAATTGGCTGCCGCCGAGCTTGCACGACTTTAGGTGGGGGGCAGGGTTTGACACTCAATCTTAAAACCCTTACGCCCTTTTGCCACCGGGGAAAATGCCGCCTTTGAGCTACAATGAAGCTACTGTTTTGGATTGCTTGAAAATTAGCCAGAAGTTGGCAACTAGCTTCTTTATACATGGAAATGCTGGCGAAATCGATTTGCGATCGGAACTGGTAACGAGGCAGTATAGCGCGGCAAACGTCGCTCTAGCGGTAATAACGATCGAGAACGTTCTCTCCACCAGCGCAGCGTTTTCCGCGTTTTATCATTTTTTTTAAAGAGCGGCATTTGACGCGGCAGCAAAGGTATGAAAGGGCGTTGAGCCAACGGTATAGTTTTGCGACACGACGTCGCGTCGCTCTGCACAGCGACATCGACCGCCTTCCGCTCTTCAAATCTGCCGCTGTCGCAGTGCGCTGCCCAGCGAGCGCTAGCGACAGTGGCATCGGCACATTTGCAGTATGTCAGCCCTCTACGACACGTCGCTGCGACGGACACGCAACAACTGTTCCTACAACGACCAGTGCCATTGCTCCGATGCTGGTCCCGCATGTGTGCTAAATGCCATGACTGTCGCTCATGGCAGCGACAATGTATACCATTGATTTTGGCCATCCTGTTTACAGTAGGTACCATGTCATTTAGGGGGCGAAACCTACCCTAGTATTTCGGGTAGGTTTTGCCCCCTAAATGACATGGTACCTACTGTATACGCCTCAGAATTTCGAAGAACAGACTCCAGATTTGTTTTCACCAACGTTTATTACTCCTGCATACATGTTTTGAGCGAAATCCGAGAATTTTTTGAAACACCCAAAAAATGTGTGATGTGTGGGTAACCTTGCCTTTTTGCGAAGCTTGAAAAACGCTTATACCGTCTTAGAACCTGCAGCTTGGGCCGAGATATGTACTGCGCAGTTTTACTATTAAGCCACAAGAGATACTGACAATACTAGTCGTTTCCGCAGATGCGTTTACCACTAAAAACACTTTCCTTGTTAGAAAAAAAGTTGGTTTTGCTTCAAAATAAATTGTTTATGATGACTGTCCCATAAAACAACCATTTTCGGCGAGCGATACATCAGGTACGAAGTTGATATAAACAGTGTGGTATTTGTGAAAATCGTATTCATTCCGAAGCGATTCGAAGCAAGCGCAGTGTGATTCTGTCAATGATTTAGGCACAAGGTGGACACGTGGTGAAGTGCAGATCATGGGACTGGCTGCAGTAGTAATCTTGATGACGATTGCCTTCTTTGGTATATCCATCCTGAATTGCTGCGGTCGTCTTCGGAACAATAGAAGGCGCAGAGCGCTGGTGGAGCGTCAAAAAGGTACTATTGGAAGAAGTGTGAATTCAAGAAATTGACTTCTCTCTTGGGGTCTGGGAGGGGGGGGGGTACGGGCAAAAACCTCCTAAACTTGAGTTGGAGCAGCCAGCGGATATCAACCGATGTCTTCGAATAGAAAGTCATTTATTTTATAGCAATATTATTTATTTACCTATTTGATTGGGCTCGAGGTGCGCCGAAGTGCGCCGCACATTATCACAGAATGAAAATTGCAGTCGCAAAATCAACATCAGAAAAATCAAGGATAATGTTTCCGACGTTCAAGGATCATCTGAGAATGCGCCACTTTTGAGTCCTATGCATGATCGCGGAAACTTTAGGTTGTGTATTGGAACTGTAAATTGAATTTTGTAGGTCACCCGATACTGAAGTCAACATTCGTTTTTGAAGAAGATTCCTTATACAATTTTACTTACTCTGAAAGCATAACAGACTTGAATGACATCGACATTTCCTCGACAGGTGTACGCCTTGCAACTGCGCTACCACAGAGAATCGCTCTGTATCTGAATATCCTACAAATCGTATGGGCGAGAAAATACGCTTAACTTTCAGTCCCTCTCAAAATTACCCTGGTCACTCACACAGTTCTTATGATGTCAAGTAACTTCTTTCTATGTTGTGTGCATTTCAGCTGTGTATTTCATCGCTCCTCCACCTTACACTGAGCAGCCACGTTTTTCAAGAATGCTACCTTGAAGGAAAGTGTAATTAACTTTACAACTTTACCATTATAATGTGTCACTTAAGTCACTTCTTGTCAACATGTTCAAATAAAGTCTTTCACTTGAGTGCAACAACTTTCGCTCTGCCCTACTTGCAAAAGATCCTGCACGATCGAATGCAGAACATACAAAAATCCCGTTCCTCAATTATGTTGCTTTGTTGAGTTAAACTCAAAATCACATTGATGTTGATGGATTGTAGTTTCTTAAAAAGGCGTTGCACCGACTGAAGATGTCGTAAGACGCTTCAAAATCTGGATGAAAACCACCTTCACAAAGCTGCTCACCTAGAACGACGCAGTTATGAGAAGCATATCAGGTAACGGCAGACAAGGGTCAGAAGTAACACAAGAACTCGTCAAGACAAAAATAAATCAGTGATAAGATTACTGCTGCCAGAAGAGTTGTAGTGAACGTACCACACTGACCTTCCCATACAAATTGAGCGAAGCACTAAAGCCGAATGAAAAGTTCGAAGAGAAAAAGAAGACAATTTGATGAGTTATAATGCAGATGGACCACTCCCTTTCACGACGGAGCCGCGCAGTGATGCGCGACAGCAAGTTTTTTTTCCGCAAGACGATGGCGCGCATTGACGCGCGACAGTATAATATAACAAAACCAAATCTGCGCTGTTGTTTTCTTTTCGATAATCTGTGAAGTTCATAGGTCTTGTCGCAAAGACCTGGTCCAGCTTACTACACCACCTGAATCAGGACCAACACATTATTCTTTCCACGTGAAATCCCCTCCAGAGTTCCTACTTGAGAATGAGGGTGAGTCCTTCTGGAGATCACCCCAGTGCTGAAAATACCTAGTCAAAATGAATGAATAGAATTCATCAGGTTAGTTCGGATTGAACTAACCTTCGACCGATAGAAAAGGATCCACACAAGGACCCGACCATATCCTCGAGTAGAAAATTTGGAGGACAAAGGTTAATGTGTCGACCCTGATTCAGGTGATGTGGCAAGTTGGACCAGGTTTTTGCGACATCACCTATGAACCTCACAAATTATCACAATGTGTCGGAAAATTATGCCCAGTTCTTTCTTGTCCGGATCCGCCTCTATTCTTGTCAACGCAGGCTTGGGGTCTGGCCGATCATGACAATTCTCTAGAACGACCGGACGGCTTGCAGGACCTCACCCCAGTGGAAAACGTGTGAGGTGTTCTTGAGCGTTGAATCTACATCCAGAGCAGACAATACGAGCGTACGGCTCCGCTTGAACTAACCGTTCCAACCGAATGGGAGCAGACTGAAATGGGCGTGCATAAAAAGCTGAGTTGAAACATGCGAAACAGAGTTTTCGAAATGATTCTGCGTCAAGACAATTCAGAAGACTATGACTTTTTCCAGTTCTTACTATAAAGGAACTGATACAGAGGGTCTAGAATTGAAATTTTGCGACAGCTACCCAGGGGTTATCGAGGGTGCTGCATCGACCGTTTGTCTCCTTAACTGACGCAAAGTTCGGAACCGTGAAAATTGGGGTATGTCATATAATTTTGCAACGCGCTGTATCATTGAACTTGTTGGCATTAATTTCAACATTGTTGCCCGAATTGGTTGGCGATTCCGGATGCCGATCATGTCTGATGGGCTCGTCCGCCTTCGAAAAGCGTCAAATTAAGGGCCGGTAATTTAAATCAATAATAAAGAGTCTTTCGTCAATCCTTCGTATATTACTCATTCAGCTGAAAATTTTCAGGCGGGTTTCTAATAGCTATGTAGATGTTTAGCTCAAGCTAGGAGTAAATGTTCGTTTTTACCACGAAATTTCGCCTAGGTGCTGATCCGGTGGAAAAGCTGCCAGCATACTGATAAATTGAGGAAAGTGTCTCCGTGATTCTGCGTGATCTTTATGTAATTCTTCGAAGTTGCTCCGTTTTCCAGCATTAGCCGAATTCATCAACGAAAATTAGCGCTGGTTGTCTAGTAACTTTCCCTGTTTCCTTCAAGGCAGGGTCCGGGCAGAATTTAGATTTCGAGATTTTCCGCCGAATCGGTGCGCATTAGAGTATGTCAATCGAATAAGAATTTTCGAGTATTCGAATAAACGAATTATTCGAAAAATCGACTTCTCAGAATATTCGAATAAACTAATTATTCGAAAATTTGTCTTTTCGAATAATCGAATAAACGAATTATTCTAAAAATTTGGCTTTTCCGAATAATCCAATTATTCGAATGATTCGAATACGAATAATTCGAATATCCGGCTAAAATCACGAGTATTTGAACAAGAAGTACGGATCGAGTACGCATAATCGAACCCCCGTTCGCGGCACTACCAAATTTCTTGACCTTTTTTGTATGGTATTGTATAGATCAAAGCTATGCCAATGTACTTCCATGAAACAGACATTTCACATTATATCACAAGAGTATTCAAAACAACATTTATCTCTGTCTATGAGTAGTAGTTGAACGATACGATCAAAGCCCCTGGATTTTCGAAACAATGTCTACCAACAATATCCGAATTTCCTATCAGTTTGGGGTGCTATCTTAGCGGAGCAGGGTGCGCACTGTTGTATCGCACCTGGCCACGCCCATTTTTCTGTGCTGCAGTTTGGCAGGGGAGGGAAACCCCGGGAGAAGCTCAAATTTAGTGCGATACGGTAAAATGGGCGGGGCTAAGTGCATCCAGCAATAGTGGGCCCCCACCGCTAAGATAGCACCCAGTTTGGTTGGAGACTGTTCACCTCTGCCACGCAAAAATGGACAAGCACCGGAGACTCTTCCTATATCCTGGAAGTATTCGTTTATTCGACCGAATATTCGAATATTGGGCCGTTCGAATATTCGAATGAACGAGTTATTCGAGAAATTGACTTTTCCGAATATTCGAATAAACGAATTATTCGAAAAATTGACTTCTCCGAATATTCGAATAAACGAATTATTCGGAAATCGGCTTTTCCGAATATCCGAATAAACGAATTATTTGAAATATTGACTTTTTCGAATAATCGAATAATTCGAATATTCGATTATTCGTTTATTCGGCCGAATATTCGTTTTCCGAATATTCGTTGACATACTCTAGTGCGCATGCTACAGGTAGTTCCAAGGAATATGCGAAAACTGCGTAAAACCCGGTTTCCCTCAAGCTACATATTCCAGCCACTTCCGTGTTTTAGCCATCGTCCACGCATGCTTCAAAAATGCCATGTGAATATCGGTCATTATTTCAATGATAATCATGTTGTGAATACCGTAATTCGTTGAGGGCTGTTTTCGCCAGAAGTAAGGACTCAGAGCTCGTGAAATGCTCAGACGATGATCAGCTAGGCCAGCACGATCTACCTAATCCGAATTTCGGTAGTGTCAAAATTGGACCGGACCCTGCCTTCAAGTTGGTCTAGGGTTAACACTTCCACAATTAATGACAGAGCAGATTTCTTGTCATTCATTAAATTGCAACTAACAATTATTTGAAACTATTCGAATATTCGAAGAGATTCGGAATAACCAAGAGTTTCAGTTTTATGAAAGGATATACTTCTACTCTTCCATGAACTAAAGGAGCCTTCCCCCCTGAAGTAATACGTGGAAACAAAAATGGTTCTAATGCATTCTGATAACAAAACGAAATTCCAAATTATTCGAAATTTTCGATTATGCGCTGTGCCCAAGTATAGTGACAACCCACCGAAGCCTAACCAGCTCGAATCTCGCGTAGAGTTACACTAGCGGCGCCCCACCCGGCGAGATTTCGCGACATGTTGCTAAATGGACGCACTCGGAAGAGTTGTTTTTGTATAACGGACTTCCAGCGCTTCTATTGTCAATTGGTTAAAGGCAGTGTTCACGATAAAAAATGTGTTTCAGTTTCCACTAGGAATGGGTAGTGGAGGGGCACACTGTATCGCTGACGTCGAAAGAACGCATGAAAACAAGCCAGGAAAAGCTCCAAAAGAGCCCAAAGTTGCCACTTCGAGCGCAAGGCAAACCTCAAAAGCGCATCACACGCCCACCGACGTGAACAAATGAATGCTCGAGATCGTCAGATGAGCGATGATTTCCAATCATTAGCCCCGTTCTTCCCTTCATTCTCAGCTTCTCTCTTCACTCAGGTCAGTTCGCATAGATCGGCTGCAAAAGACGGAAGTTACAAGCCTCGGACAACTCGTCCACCATTTTCCATAGCTCAATCTTTGAGGTACCATAACTCCGTTCCCAAAAGGTCCTGAACGACTTCAGAGACATCATTAGAATCAGCATTGGGCCCTTTTCAAGATAGGTGGAAAAACAGAAAAGCGATTTTCATCGTGAACACTGCCTTTAACAATTTGTGTTTTCTTCTTCCATTTCCTTCGTCTTCTACTCGATGCTCATTATTTATCCTGAAGACTACAATAATTTTGAATAATTGGGTTGGCGCAGAAATGATTGCCTGTTTTGAAATATCATTTTTGTTCGTCCGGTTGAGTTTCAGCAGGTTTGAGGCACGGGCGCACTAACTTCTCTATCTGATACGTCTTGCATCTTCTCATACACATTTACGTTTCAATTGTGTTCTACGCACTAAACATACCTGCATTCTGCAGTATCTCTTTCACGCATTGACTTTGAGACCCTCAAACCTCATAGTTAGAAACTTCATGAAATCCCCTAATCCACAAAATTTATTTTGCGAATTATGGGCTATTTATTTTTTCCTTATTTTTTCTGTTTTCTAGAAGTAGTCCTCAATTCGCAATTAAAATATATGTACAGTGCGGTGCAAAAGTAGAGGTCCACCCTAATTTTCGCATTCAAGAGACCAAGCCCTAGACTTCGCATTACGAGAACAGTACCAATGGATTCAGGAGTGCTGAAAACCCTTGTAGGCAGTGTTCCAGAACAATCGGTTAATTGGTTGAGAATTACTGCTTTTTTTTGGGAAAAGTGCCCATCTTAGGCGGTGCAAAATTATAGGTCTACCCCAATCTTTTTTACTTCAACGAATTTTCCCGTTTCAAGTTAGGTATAAGTTTGTCAGCTGGTGACATAGAGACATTTTCTACGATTGTTCCAAGTGACGCCGAAGGGGATGAAGCTCTCTGCTGCTGAGCACGCTCAAGTGGACGCCCTTCATGAAGCACGTATCCCCAACAGAAGGATTGCGTCGCAACTGGGAAGATCGCACAACTTATCAATAGACACTTGAAGAATCCGATGCATTACAAGAGGAAGAAAGAAGCTGGTCGACCAAGAAAGCTTTCGAGGCGCGAGGAGATGCATATTGCTCGTGAAGCATCGAACATCATGCAGTCCGCAAACGACATCCGAGGGAATTTGGATCTTCCGGTCTCGAAATGGACGGTACTCCGTTCTCTCCACTGCTGTCCGCACATTATCCGTGAAGTTATGAGACCTGCACCCCGCCTAACACCGTTTCACAAGTCGGCGAGGTTGTGTTTTGCTCGTACCAACATGGCCACAAAATGGAGAGAGGTAGGTTGCCACAGCCTTAGTCGGGAAGTTTGAAAAGTTCCTACTTCTGCATTGCAGGTCGTATTTTCTGACGAGAAAAAATGGGATTTGGATGACCCAGGTGGTAGAACCCACTACTGGAGGGATCTGCCGAAAGAAAAACGGTTATTCTCGAAGCGCAATTTTGGAGGTGGCATTCTGATGGTCTGGGCTGCTCTCTGTGGTGACGGACGTGAGGCACTTGAGTTCGTTTCGTGCAGGATGAACAGCCTGGGCTACCAAAAGGTGCTTCGTGACCATCTACTGCCATATCTCAGAAGATATCGACGACTAGATCTTGTTTTTCAACATGACAATGCGTCAATCCACGCGTCACAATCAACTTCTACATGGCTAGAGGCGCACAACGTGACCGTTATGGAATGGCTCGCATGTTCTCCGGATCTGAATCCAATGGAGAACTTGTGGGGAATTCTTGTGCGGAAGGTGTATAAGAATGGCATCACCCTTTCCTCGATTTCTGATCTGAAGCTTGCCATTCTAGATGCATGGGCGAGTGTAGACCAACCAGTGATCGATAATCTAGTAAAAGTATGCCTAATAGGATTTTTGATGTTTGTGTAAATAAAGGAGGCCCCATTGACTATCAGGTGTGTTTTATTTGCTTTTGAAGTTTGGATAAATGATTATTTTCACTCCTCAATCCATTGGTGCTATTCTCGTATTTCGAAATCTAAGGCTTGGCCTTTCGAATCAGAACCTTAGGGTTAACCTATACTTATGCACCTCACTGTAGTTGTATGGGGAGTTATCTGTAGCGTTGCAAAGAGGAAAAATGAAATTTTTCTGGGAAAATACAATTTTTCCGGCTTTCGGATTTATAAAGTGGAAGATCAAAAGTTACTTCAGTTTGGTGATCTTGAAACCAATGAAAATACATTTTATTCGAAACCCTAATTGGACTATTTGAAGAGCTAGTAATTCCTTTCAAAACAACAAGTCGCCTATTTTGATTTACTGAGCATTTTAGAAGCACTGTTTCTCACAAATTTTGTGAATGAAATAAGTTGTCGTGTTCTTAAATGCCAACATTCATTGAGAATTATAGTTCTTATGGTAGCAGTGCGATCAACTGAATGCTTTCTGTTTTTTTGGGCACCTGTTTCCACCTATTTTCCGCATTATCGCTGTCAATGTGCCAAAATATAGGTGTTAAAAAAGTGCTTGGGCCAGGTTTCGAGATCCTCGTCATGGGAAAAAAGGAAATTCAGATCTTTCGGCGAGTTGTAACAGATCACTTGAAAGGCCATGATTGGCTCTAGAAGAAGTTCATTTAAATTCTGGGCCAATTTTCGTTGATTTTCGACAGAATTAAGTGTAGTAACTTTTTCTCAGTTCACTTTATCAGTTTATCGATCTGGAAATCGATGAGTCTTTTTGCAAAAATCAAATTGCTATCTTGTCGAGTACGTAGTTTTTCTTTGAATGGCTCAGTGAAACACATATAACTGCGCCAAAGTTTGCGGAGTGCCATCGCGACTTGTGAAAAGCAAGAAGTTTCTTTCCCCCCAACCTAATACATGAACGTTGAAATATTTTCCATTTTTTTTTCGTTACTTTCTCCACATATTTCTTGATGTTTCACACTGTTTAATTTTAGCTTGAACAACAATCAACGTTTATGAGTTCTTTGGAAACTATCCAAACTTTAAATTTTGATGAAATTGCTGCATTGGTTAGTTCATGACGTATTCATGACGGTTCATGCAACAGACGACTTCTTTAACTGTTGCAGTTTTAGATGATTTTCTTAAACATGCAGTTATATGAGAACAAGTGACCTTTTTACAAGCGCGAAGTGCCGTCCCACGAGGAAGTTATTGAAAAAGTGGCTCGTCGTCAACGTGGCTAGATGAATGCTGAAGAAGTCAGAGAATCCAAGACTCCTGGGCGAGGTGGCTACTAAGCAACGAAAGGAATCACATCTGGAGAGCTAGGGGACGGCAACCTTCCGGGGAAGCAAAGGACTGTCAAGAACAATCCAGAATGTTTTTTTTTCTGAAAACGTCACCGCCCGTTCCCTTTCGTAGCCTATCCTTCATCGTTGAAGCATATGCTATGCGCCATCCGCAAAACACTACCTATTTAACCGTAGGCTTCATGTGAAATTGTTTTAATTAGACAGTTATGTGGGAGCCATAAACAACACGCTCTCATATTTGCGTAAAGTCGATTCGAATGTGGTTCTCTATTGCTGAAACCCCGCTTACTGCGGGATCGCCACTCCGTATAGAGTATCATTTGAGCAAATTACCTATCTGCAAACTTGATTTTTCTTCGCTTACTGCAGAATTGTGGTTGATTGGTCGTTTTGTCCTTTGGGAACTCCCAACATGGTCAGCATCATGCACCCTTTTCGCTTTTGTTACCGTCTCCAACCACAGCTTGGAAGAAAATTAGTCTGTGCGGAGGTGCTCTTTTTTCCGCAAACACAATTTGACTTTCCTGTTGCCAACCATTTGCACTTCGCTGAACACATCTACTACCTTGCCACCGCAGCTGCATCTGTGAGAATACTCGTCTTTCCTCATTTTTCTGTGAACAAACTCCCCTAGCATAAACATACATTGATTATCTCGTACCGCCTTCTCACTCAAACGTCGTGCCAGGATTTCCGAACATGAATGTACTCTCATTTATTTATTAATTAACATGCACGCTAAGGTGAGTCGAAGAAAAAAACGGTATGTATGGCAATTAAATCAATCAGTCGCAGTAAGAAACGAAGAATTAAGCGAAAAATGAAACAAGTGGAGTTTCTTCGTTATTCATATCTGACGAGCTCATTGTATCCTTCCTAATGATAGAGTTACACTCTTAAAACTATTTGAACAAGGCACTTTATGTATGATATAAAGGTGTGGTATGGATGAATGCCGCGGATGGAGTAGGAGCGCGCAACGTTTAGTTTTTTGAAGGGGCCTGCAGAGTTCAAGTTGCGGAGTTGCTCGCAGCGACGAAGAGCGCTGGGTGATGCAGCATCGATCAAATTCAACGACGGGGGCGACCGACGCGGCGTGAAGGGCGACGAGGGGGCACATCAGAGTATTTTGACGCCGCGACGACCCTGCGTCACTGCCATCGAGCGGCAATCGACGCTGTGACGATAATGTTCGAGAAATTTTTTTTCGCCGCGTCAAGGTTGACGCTCGGCGACTATTCGCTGGTCGCTGCAACTCTGCAGACCCCCTGACGCGTGCGTGCTGCAGTGCGCTCCCTGACATTCGCCGTTGCGTTCATGCATGCCACTCAAGAATCGCGAGGGAAAATGAGGTGGATGAAGTCAGGCAGACGCCATTCACATGAGCCCTAGGGCATGCCCTAGGGCATGCCTCAAAGCTCTGACGCCATGTTTTCGGATGTCAAGTATTCCTTACCCCTGAAATCTCAGCTTCAGAGACACCAACAGATCAAGGTTCAATTTAGGATAAATCAAAAAAGGCCAGTTTGACGGAATACCGTGAGTGAAACCCAACAAGAAGAGCGATTTACTTTTTTTTGAAGGAAAGACAATGAAGAACCTCCATTTCTTCGTAAAACGATAGCCACAATAAGGAACAAGGCAACGGCAACGCTGTCAAGAAATTCTCGCTCTGCTGTTTGTCATTCGAGGGGTTCGCAGGGCTTAGACAGAAAAGGTAATCAAAGGGATCCTCAATTTTTCCACAAAGGCTCCGCAGTTGGTAAGTAGAGGACGCACATCATACATATATGCATGCATAAACATAGCTGTTCGTCCTCAACGAGCCTTCGCATGACGACGTTGGCAACTCCCTAGTACTAATCATTCTTGTTTGTTTCCCAACATCCTGTTTGCAACATCTCACACGGCTATCGCTGGCCTCATACTGCAAGAATCTGCAGCTCAGCGGTATTGATCCATTTGGTGAGCTTCCTGCGATTCTGACTGAGAAATGGGGTTTTTTCAAAATGCTGTAGCTAAGCAACCTGCGATGTAGTCAGTTTCAATATTAAAGTGGTTGTCCGCAAAAGCCTGGCGGTACCCTTGTATCAACGGTCGAGTGTCCTTTTCTCTCTCATTAGCCTCGACCTATTAGGTAGGCCAACCCTGGGAAGCTTGTTCTCTTAAAAGCATCGTCCGCCAAGTCTCAAACATTTTTGAAGCTCCACGTGTCGGATCGACCAACTGAGAAAGAGAAGGCCTTCCAAAAATAGAGGCACTCTATAAAAAAAGGGCACAGAGGAACAATGGACCTCGGCGACCCTCTCAGGCGGTCGTGGGGTAGCACGTGTGTACAATAGGGGTTGAGCTCGCGTACAAAGAGATAAGTGGCACTCTTACTGTACTTGGTGCTAGTAGCAGGAGCTGCTTCCAACTAGCAGCAGTTCCTGCTGCTTGTGCTCGCACGCAGCTCTTTTGTTTATCTTGGCACGCGTGAGTTAAGCAGCTCACTCTCCTAGTGTCTGCTGACGCTCACCTCCATTGATTTGTCTGATACGAATGAACATCGCAGCATCCTCGTCTACGACGGCGGCCGGTATAAAAGACAGCCCGACTCACTGGAAGGGCAGTTGATCGTTTGAGGCCGGTCCGAGAAGGCAACCTCGCGTCACTTTCTGGACATTAATTTGGACCCTGAGAGTGCCTTTCTCATGGGCCATCGCAAGGGAAGCCTGTTCCTGTAGACTGCGGCGAAGATTATGTCCTTGCTGCGAACCGTGGCGGAGTGGCCCCCGTAACGTGACAAAAATCATACCGAACACCGCTGGAGAGGAACGCCTGCATGCATTAGCAACACATGCTGCTGTTAGCAGCAGCCGCTGCTCACAAGAAGGGGTTGTCCCCGATGTTAGCCTTGGGATGCAACCCCGCACCACCCCACAACTATCTGAGCTGCTCAGTCTAGTTGTCAGCAAGGTGGTCATCGCGTTTTCAACACACCATCATCTCTCTACACATACCAGACAACCAACCCTAGCCCCACGCCTAAGCCCACTCAAGCCCACTCGTTAGAAGCTAGTCTCTGAGACTAATGGGATTTGAGGCGTTAAACTTTGCGTACTTTAAGCACTTTATGCAGGAAATGAAGAAATGAAAACCATCGAAAATGCTTTCAAACGCGTCAGAAGTGCCTCAGGTAATTCCACTCGGTCCTGTGACTTCCTGGTGAATATGATATTTCGGAACGAAGAACTTCCCTCACAATAGTACACTTCTGTAAAAGGAACCAGGATTCAAGATTTTTTCTTGTGACCGTAGAAACTTTCGAGAAAACAAAACAAATGATGTCTCCAAAATCGCTCAGAGCCCACTGCGAATAGATTTATGGTCCTTCAAAGATAGTGACATCGGGCGATAAGAAATTTGAGGACGAGTTTTCGCGAGCCTGTTTTTCTTCGTAGTTTCAGCCATCCCACACAAGCAGATCGCACTGTAAAGCTAGACCGATAACAAATGGAAGAACGTATATTCTGATCGAAATCCATGGCGCGTGTCGTTCATAACGATATCGAAACTTTGAAGGTGGCGCAGGAAATGGGTGCTGAAGTGGGAGCGGGGGGGGGGGGCTGCGGAGAGTGTGGGTGCTCGATGTTTGTCGATTCTAATGAAGAGTTGTGATTCAGCTTTCGTCATGGTTGCTGCACACAGCGGGCACGCCACAATATCAAATGTCACCCCAAGACCTTGGACTGTGCCTTCGATGATCCCCTAATCCGGATAGCGAACCCATATTCCTGTGAAATTGAAAGGCAATGTTCACGATAAGAATCGCTTTTCTGTTTCTCCGCCTATTTTGAAGACGGTCCCATGCTGATTCCAATGATGTTTTTGGAATCGTACAAGACCATCTAGGAACGGAGTTATGGTCCCTCATAAATTGAGCTAGGAAAGAATGGTGGACGAGTTGTCCGAGGCTTGTAACTTCCGTCTTTTGCAGCCGATGTATGCGAGCTGACCTGAGTAAAGAGAGAAGTTGAGAATGAAGGGAAGAGCGGGGCTAATCATTGGAAATCATCGCTCATCTCACGATCTCGAGCATTCATTTGTTCACGTCGGTGGGCGTGGAAAGTGCATCTGGGGTGTGACGAACTGACGGGTGTACAGCTTTGGGGCCGTAGGGGACCGTTCCGAGCTCATTTTCCTAGTTTTCTCAACGTTAGGGTTGCGCTTGGCTCCGCAGCTGCCGATCTCCACCAAAAAATTAGACATGGTTTTTATCGTGGACACTGCCTTTAAGTTCAAAAAACTACATTCGGTGATATTTTCAATAACAATAACAGATGGTGACATTTACCGACGCCCTGGAGCGTCTTCAATTGGCGACCTACCTGATATCGCAACCTACGTGCGTGGCTAGCTAGCTGGGCGTCCGTGCATTCCTTTGCATATTGAAAGCACCAGCCGTCAACCATGTTGTTATGCCATCATTTTACGCTATTGCAGTGTTTCGCTTTTGAACACGCCAGCGTGCAGACCCCATCTCGGAAGCACTTCACTTTTTTAGGGGTTCCTTCGTAATAACCCTTGATAGAAAACACGCATATGTAGAATTTGTGGATTGTCATGCTATATTTCCAATCTTCAACACTTCTTGGGGTGCGTAGCAAACCTTTGTAAGCACAGTCATCTTGAAAGCCTCCTGCACTCCCCCTCTCAAGGAGTCGAAAGGAAAAAGTTGTATAAGGATGTTAGCGTTCCCGTCACCTCAATCAGCCAATCACGTTCAGCCGTAGATAGGACCCAGTTTGGAAGCGCATGCGAGCACCACCACTCAACTTTTGGCCTTCCTGAGTGAAAACTTGGATGAATAAGATACCTGACTAGGGTGCACTCTGTGAGGGCTGAGAGGTCTTAGAGAACATTTTTTAATTGCGTAAGACAAGTAACGACATCAGTGTATGCAGAGATCGTGCACCTTCGAACAAATTAGCCCATCTAAAAGTACAGTGAACCAATTGGAACCATCTGCAACTCCCAAACCAAAATTGACGAAGTGCACCCATCTGCCCAGTACGCTTTCGCTCGCAAGGAAATCGCCCTATAAACATTTATACATTGGATTTGGCTCGTTCGTGAGGTATAGGCTCTTCAAAACTTTGCTGTACATTGTACGGCTTTAACCATAAGATCAAAGCAGCTATCCGCTGGAGTCAGACGAGCGATTTGCACCTGGCGCTTTGCTTGCATTTGTGTTTTTTTTTGTCATCAGTATCTATTTTTTGCTCGAGTGTACTCTTTCGGGCGTTGTGCTGGCTTCAACTTGCATTTTTCTACTTGACAGAAAATCTTGTCAAACTTACCAGGTGAGTATCAGAAGACATCCCTGTTGTGCTCAATGAGAAGTGGATAAGGCGTTTCAAGAAGTATTTGGATGCTTTTCTATTATTTCTTGGAGTTCAAACAACGAACACCTGCACATGTACCGTAAAGAGCACATGTACACATAACAGCTTGCCATTTCACTTTATTTTTATGATCACTGCGATGCCATGGATTGAAACGCTACTTCAAAGTCCTAGCAATCGAATCAAGATGAAGGTTTTCCGAGTCTGCATGCATTTGAACTTTAAATATCTGTCCTGGAAGAAGTGAACCTTTTCTCGCAACACCTGTGTGGTATTTTTTGCAGTTGCATTGGTATTTTGTATTCCACGTGAATACGACGCCTTTGATATTGTTTAGCATTTAAAGCCTTTTCAATCATCCTGATATCACATGGGATCATTCACGAACAATAAACGACATGAATTTACAATCGATAACAGCGATAACAAACTTATTTGTTGTTTGTTTTTTTTTGTCAATTTGAGCACCAATGATAAACTGGCACATAGCGTTGGAAACATAAAGACTGTTCACAGAAGGGGAAGCGGATGAAGGACAACGAAATAAGAATAACGAAAAATGGATGTGTGACAAGGTAAGTGTTTTAGTGTTTTATACCCACCGTAATCTACCGTAATATGTCATAAACGGACTCTATATTCTTGTTCAGCACTCCAAACAACCCATAGAGAAACATTTTGAGCCATTTTTATCGTAGCCTTCCGGAAATCGTAAAGGGTAATATTTTGCCCTCAAATTTTCCCCCGATTGGAGCTTTTGAACAAATTTAGTCGAAAACTTTGGATTTGGAGGCAATACCCTAGATTACCCCTACATACAAGTTTTGAGCAATATTTGAGAAATGTTTTTGAAACACCTGAAAAATGCCTGATGGGTACCCTTGCCTTTTCGCGAAGCTTGAAGAACGCTCATAACATCTTGGAACCTACGGCTCGGAGCCAGATACTGCGCACTTCTACTATTGAGCCACAAGAGATACTAACAATACTAGTCGTTTTCGCAGATGCGTTTACCACTAAAACACTTACCTTGTCACACATCCATTTTTCGTTATTCTTATTTCGTTGTCCTTCATCCGCTTCCCCTTCTGTGTACAGCCTTTCTGTTTCCAACGCTATGTGACGGTTTATCATTGATGCTCACATTGACAAAAAAACAAACAATAAATAAGTTTGTTATCGCTGTTATTGATTGTAAATTCATGTGGTCTACTGTTCGTGAATGATCCCATGTGATATCGGGATGATTAAAAAAGCTCTAAAACGCTAAAACAATGTCAAAGACGGTGTCTTCTCGTAGAATACAAAATCCCAATTCAAGCGCAAAAAAGCCATACAGGTGCGGAATTGAACCTTTAGCCACGCATGCTAGAAGTCCATATCGCTATCCACTACTCCAAGACGCCACACTCAATGCACTGGCTTCCTGATTGACATGGTCATTGAGTGGAGGCAGCCGAAATCAATGAGCGGAGATAGCCAAACTTTGCGGGCTCGTAGCTTCCCGGAATCAACAGCTCGGGGCTGGATATTTCACAAAGTTACTATAGAGGACCAAGAGAAACTGACAGTGCATACCGTTTCCATAGGTGCGTTTGCCGCTCTAAACACTTCCTTGTGAGTT
The DNA here is from genome assembly GCA_029168955.1 of Aplectana chamaeleonis. Classification (NCBI taxonomy): domain Eukaryota; kingdom Metazoa; phylum Nematoda; class Chromadorea; order Rhabditida; family Cosmocercidae; genus Aplectana; species Aplectana chamaeleonis. The sequence continues at coordinate 3,325,067 of JAPDOI010000013.1, read as the reverse complement.
TAGCGCCCAGCTGAGGTAACCCCCATAAATCGATTCAGGGAAATCTTCAGCGACTACAAACATAGATTTGAAAGCTCTATTGGAGGTATATAAACTTGTCTGAACTTCTTTGGAAACGTTCTCCACCAGTCCTTCCCTAGTTAGTTGATTGTTCTGTGAACTGTGATGAACATTCGGTTCGTTACCGGGTTATTAGTTACCGTTGGGAAATCAAGCTTGGATCGTAGATTCCGATTACTTTTGTTATTGTTGTACGAAAAATGTGTTTCTTTCGGGTGGAGACGGTTCAGAAAGGTTCAGCTTGCAACTAACGAGACTATGAGTGTGGCTGTTTTCCATCCGTTGAACTAATGATCCATGGCCCTTCTGTTTGTTCAAAAACTGCTACCACTATTTTGATGACAAATGTGGTCTTCAGCAGTAACAACTGCTTTGGCACTTCCTATGTTGCGGCAATGGGTGCAGCAGTTTAAAAAAACACTAGACAATGATCGAAACTCTGTAATTCAATCCAAACTACGTCATCTGTTTCGTTGCAGTTTTTCAACAAACGCCATTAAACGGCCACAACAACTCAATTCCCTGAGCGTGAGCTTGTCAAAACTGATTTGTTGAACAAACGACTTTTTCCTATTTATGTGAGATTTCTGTAGAAATGGAATGTTTGCTGCTGCTTTCTCAAAGCAACTTTGTCTCATTTGCGCTTATTCGTACCGTACTTACTTGTCTCAACAGTTGATAAATTATTTTCAGGAAGGCTCAGCGACAGTAGGTATTACGGGACAAGACCTCCTCACGGAAAAAAAACATGATCATTGCCTCTCAGGCCTAGCCCATCAAGCAACATTATGGAAATGTATCATTCATTGCTTGCTGGTTTGCTGCAACTACTGCTTATGTGAGTTACTTCATTGTTTTGGATTAGGTTGTCAGCACACGTGGTGCTGATAAAGGGCTTTTCAGAGCAGTGCTTTTCCTGCAACGCGATTGTGTCTCTGAAATTTGCCTATTTCAGTTCATCTTTGCATGCAGTAAACCCCACATTTTCTCAATTGCAAGCAAAGTCACTTCCAACTAATGGGAGGAAAGAACCACTGCAAGTTTACGTCGGCTTCTATGTGGAAAGCCTGGGAAACTTCAGATCTGCAGATATGGTGAGGTTTTCATTGTCTTTATATAAACATTTTCATTCAATATTTTCACCATTACGAATAGTTAGTTACCTTGAAGGGTTGGATTTAATGACCTTTTTGGCGGGGATACATTAATTGATTTTGGTTAAAAATTATGGTGCGCCACCAGATTTGGTTTTGAATCGGCCACGCGCGCAACCCCTTTTTCGAAATCTCAATTCAGAGTGAACGCAGAAATTAGGGCTAAGCTGCATTGAAAAGAGCGTAAAAAGATGGGTATACACCCCAAAAATGGTTTGGAACGGCTCACTGGTTTTTGAGAAAAAATTGAAAACCCGCTCGTTTTTGTTGTTAATCTCCTTTTTTTTCAGACGGCGTTCACGATCTTGCGGGTACACTTAAAATTGAGCTAGGAAGCTCATTTTTGGACTGGAGACTGGAAATGGGTGCAGGTCGCTCCTATTCCATTTTGAACTTGATACCTTAGTTTTGAAGGGTACCTCAAAATCGTGGGTTTACATACTAAATTAGCCGTGGAGCACGAAAACTGCTTGGACATGATACGGCTGTGGAGACCAAGGTGTGGGGTGGATCTGCAGCCAGCTAACACAGGTCGACGGAGGTAAGTACGGAACTTGTCAGAATTCGTACTCGTGACACGAAATCGATCGATAATCAATATTGTCGATTTTCTAGCTTTTTGCACAAAATGCGGCGTGGAGTGGTGACTGCTGATGGGATTGGTTTTCTTGGTTGGGAAATTTCGCTCATCAGTCATTATCGATAAATAACAATCAATAATATTGATTTTTTTCGCCTGTTACTGTTAATGATTTTTGATTGTTGATGGCTTTAAGTCACTTGTTCGGGAAATTCTTCTCACCATGCAAGATCAAATAGTAATTATCAATAATATCGAGTTATCACATGTTGCTCGAAATGCAGCAATGAGTGGTATTTTTTATGGTTTTGGGTCATAAGTTACAAAAATTGTACTCATACGACAATATCGTTTGTCAGATGTTTCATCATTCCAAAATGGAAATCGGAGAGCAAAATTGAGTCAGAAAGGGAACCTTCGGGAAAAATATGTGAAATTTCTGAAAATTTAGCTTCCTGGCAAAGTAACGATTTGGTAATGATAAAAAGTTCTAAAAAATGTCTTGAAATATCTTAAAAAGAGATTTGGCGTAAAATAGCCTGGAAAAAATAAAAAAGGTAGGAAATGAAGCGAAATAACCGAAAATAAGATTTTGTGGTCGTTCATTTCACAAGCTTCTCCCTTCAACTTATCAAAACAAAAACAAGCGGGCAACGGAAACCTTAAGCCATTTTGAAAGCTGCAATAAGGAATCAGCACAGGTCGAGCTAGGTGAACGCAAAGCTCCTTTCCATATCGTGCTTGATTTCGTTTTGATAAGTTTAACGGAGAAGGTTGTGAAATGATCGACCACCAAATCACATTTTTGGTTATTTCACTTCATTTCCTACCTTTTTTATTTTCCAGGCTATTTTACGCCAAATCTCTTCTTTAAGATATTTCGAGACATTTTTAAAACTTTTTTTATCATTACCAAATCGTTACTTTTGCCAGGAAGCTAAATTTTCAGAAATTTCCCCTTAATATTCTGCTGTTACACCTAGAAGACAACACTTGTATGCATCTTTCCAGTGATATTTCGTCCTTATACAGACATCACAACAACAAAAAAAGAAAAACTGTGGACAAGCTTAAGTATGTCACATATCATCAGCAGTCTTTTTTAAAATTGGAAAGCCAAAAGAAGCTGTGTAGCAGATCGACATTCAGCAATGCAAGCTACTCAGGGTTCCTCCTTTCAGTTTTCCTTCTAGAAGCGATAGTCGTTATTGGACGATTCGTAACGAAAAAAATTTAGAAGAACTCAATTCGCTACGGCTAGGGTGGTCCCAGAACCGATCCGTAGCAAAGATTGTTTGAAGGACTCAATGAGCAAGAGCCAGATTGGTTCCACCACGATCAACCACTGGAAAAGCTTCGAAAAAATCAGAATGCATCAGTACGGCGACTAACGTGGTTCCACCTCGATCGGCAACGTTGAAAAAGTTCAAGGCACACAATAAGAAATAGCCAGGGTGGCCCCATCGCAATCCAAAACAAAGAAAGTTTAAAGGACGCATTTTGCCACAGCTGGGATGGTCCATTACGATCGCGATGTTGGGCACGCCCCTTTTATACCCCTAACTTTCCACGACTTCAATTGTATTACAGTTCAACTGTGCATTGCCGTTCAGTCCGCGAAGTGCACGCTGATTGCGAAAGCGTGCTACGGCGCGGTTGCGAGTATCCTTAGACAGGGATGTGGGATCACCCGGGCGGTGGGATCACCCAAGTACCAAAGGCAAAAAAAGCTCGGGTGACCTCGCATCCCTGTCTGAAGATACTCGCAACCGCGCCGCAGCACACTTTCGCAATCAGCGTGCACTTTGCGAACTGAACGGCAATGCGAAGTTGAACTGTACGTAGGACAATAACGTGGTCGTAGGACACTATTTAATGACGTCGAATTACGAGAGCACAATTGAGTTTTCTGATGCCCCAGGCCAGAGGGTACCCGGACGCTGACTAGATACACCACTGCGCCGATTGCTGTATCTAAGGATATTGATTGTAGCAGAACGGCTCCGGAAAATAAGGAGTACAGTTAAGAAGTGAAGAAGATTTAGAAAAAGTAAAACGAGTTCATTTGCTGCCGGCCTTGCCAACGCGGTGAATCTCAGGGATCTCGCTGTTCACCTCTCGGTTTCCTATGCTTTAGTCTCATGCACATTCAGATCAAAGCATTTTTAGCCGCCGAGCGCTCGAGAGCTAAAGTGTTGTTTCAATTCTAGAAAACATTTCAGGCCTTTGATGTTGATTTGTACATGTACATGAGCTGGCAGGATGACCGCTTGAGTCACAACGAAACCAACTTCGTTATGATTAACGGCAAGTTTTCTTGGCACTGGTGCGTAAGGCCTAGTGCATACTTCGCGCGAAGGGCGCTGCGAAATAGTTTTCGTCATATCATATGAGTCGACCAATAGTCGATATTGCTGATATACACTGTCGCTGTCGCGCGTCGCGAGTAGTATGCTCTAAGCCAATGGAGTAGTGGTGGGGTTGGTAGCAGTTCGAGGAAAACTACAATGCGTGTCATTATTTACTTCCACCCTGAATTTCGAAGATATCGCTCTCCAGCTTTGTGCTGGGCCTTCAGCACTAGCATGAGTGTTTAAAATTGACACGTCATGTTTTCAGGAATTCATCTTTCCTAAAACGTTTTCATAAAATTTTTTAAAAAATTTTGGCGGTTTTATAACATACTTCCGTTCAATCTAAGAAATAATTTATTCCTCAATTGAAACGGTTTCACAACAGTCAGCAGTCCACATATGCTTCAAAAATCGTTGCTAAGGCAGCGTCCATACGTGGCGAGAGCGGGCGTTCCCGCTGTTGTGCGCCTCTCGACGCTCCTCAACGCTGGAGCAGCCCATGCCCGCAAGTTAACACAGACAAACACCCCCCGCCTCGTGTCGATTCGATTGACAACACGTGATCGGGTGATCAATCGCTCGATTCGACGGCACGGCTGACAAATTCCCACGGTTTTCGACTTCCCTTGGTGGGATTTTGGAAATCAAGGGCAGTAGTTTTGATACAGGTTCAATGCCACCTGCTTTAGTGATTGAACAGTAAGCCTGAAACTTGCTGCTTGCTTCGTGGGGCTGGCGCGAGAGCGAGCGGGCGAGGGCGCGCGAGAAGGAGCGCCTGTGAGCGACTAGCGAATTTTGTGCCCACGATGAACATCGATTTTGCATGATCGCACGCTCTCGCCACGTATGGACGGAGCCTAATAGGGCATGTCGATTTGACCAGCAGTTCGTCGAGTTACGGAGAACTGGGGAGTCAAAGTCGCTCACAATGTTGGGGGTTGGGGACCGTCGTTTTTTGCTCATGAATTTAGTAGAAACATCTGAAGCTCGTGTAAATCCCACGCGTGATGACTCTTCAGAGATTCTTCATGTCGTTCTAACAAGGGTTACGTGTTAACCAAACCAAAGCCTTAATATTGTAGCGCCAACACCTTGGTGAAGTTCACCTCCTAGGGTGTATCCTATTGGGATTTTAGTGACCGCTGCCCTTTTCCTCCCTTGAAGAGATGGAAGATGATAATGCATACTTTTTGATACTCGATCAAGCCTGTACGACAAGAGACTAAATACAGCTGAAGCCAGTTGTCGAGACACGATGCCCTCAACGTCGTCGAAAATCCAACGCCAAAGTTGGGCTGACAGAAGCATACAGTTTGCCTCCTCAAGTCACGTTACCCGAACGTCATCCAATCAGATCTGTCTACATCGGCACTCTTCTTATTGCAAAAAATCACAAGGACATCACAAACCAATTTTCAATAAGCACGTGCTGCTTTCGTCTTCACGCCAACCCAGAATCTCACCTTACTCAAATCGGCTGTCATGTTCCTTCGCACAGTTCGGAGACCAGCGGCCTTCTTAACGGCTCCTAGGTATAGAGACTTTTAAATCCCTTTTCTGACATTTCGATGTCCTTCAGACAGCGAACTCGAACATAAACAGTCCAAGATTAAAGGCAGGGTCCACGATAAATTTCGTCCTCGGTTTTTGGCTGGAAATCGAAAGTTCAGAGTCTCATTGGAGCACTGGGGTCGAAAGAACAAACGAAAACGAGCCAGAAAGAGCTCCATACGGCTCCGAAGTCCGCTCGCGCTAGCCCTTCCGCTCGCGGTCGAGTTTCTCGACGTGAACGAAGGAACACTCGAAATCGCGAAATGAGCGATGGTTTTCGATCAAAAGCCCCGTTCTTCCCTTCATTCTCGACTTCTCTCTTTACTCAGGTCAGCTCGCATACATCGGCTGCAAAAGACGGAAGTTACAAGCCTCGGAAAACTCGTCCACAATGCTTCTCTAGCTCAATTTTTGAGGGACCATAACTCTGATCCCAGAAGGTCGTGTACGATTTCAGACACATCGTTGGAATCAGCATGGGACCGTTTTCAAGATAGGCTGAAAAACAGAAGAACGATTTTCATCGTGGACACTGCCTTTAATCTGGATCCCGTTAATGCTAGGGGTTGTGTTGAATTTGTACTTCTAAATTTCCTGTTCATCACTTCCAAAGACCTTTCAAGCGCATCCCCATCATCATTGAGACCGTAAGTGTCCGTGTGTTTTCATAAAAAAATTAACGACGGAAGAGATCAAAGCCAAACTCTGGTGACCGCTCCGCGCTCACCACAATTGGATTCTTTGACCATGGAAGCGACAGTCGCTAATCCCGGCGTCTAGGTAGGCCCAGATCTGGGATTCACCCAACCTAGACCGTTGAGAATCACGATTTATGCAGAAAAGGAAAGTCCTCTTCAATTTTGATCAAAACATAAGTTTGGTTGGAACAGAAAAGTATTCTAATGGCAGCCTATGCAAGGTGGAAGTATACATATTACGAAACAGCCGAAAATCGAAGAAAGAGCTATAGAAAGGTTCTTGGAGCGAAATCAATTTTGAAATCATGAATGTTTAGGTTATTCAGCACCCTAATTTCGCTCACCACAGTTTACAAGGCCCAGCGCAACACTGGAGATAACTTCAAAATTCTGAGTGGAAGTATATGATGAAACGCACTGTAGTGGGTTAGGGAAATGAGAGAGACAGCGACTTCAAGGAAATGAATTTGAGTAGAAACACGAAGTGCGTGAAACGTCTTGAAAACGAGATAAACGTCTGTCATGACGCACAGTATCCACCTCTATTTCCCTTGCAGAGACTTCACTTTTCCCGAAATTTTAGACAAATCAATACTGGAGAAGATTTGGCTGCCAGATTTTTATTTCGCCAACGCAAGAGCAGCTACATTTCACGAAGTCACTGTGCACAATTTCAACATGTTTGTCAACCCGTTTGGTGTCATAGCCTACGGAACACGAGTGACGCTAAATCTTGGTGAGTCGGATAACGTCGTAGCCTCTCCGCTACTCCTAAGAATGCAAGTGTTTTCTGGGCGATTTTGAAAGACCTGCCGAATTTCAGCATGCCATCTAAATCTCCAAGACTTCCCTCTTGATCGGCAAACATGCTACATCAAAATTCTTAGTTGTGAGTGCAACTTTTTCAAATTTTGACAATTTTAATTAGCAATTTCCCTGACCAGTTTCTGTTGATGAGTCCGTGTTTGTTGTCCCGCAGTCAATATGCAATGCTTCAGATGCCTATGTGAAAGAGCAAATGAATGCGTCGTGGTTTCCCAACAATCCAGTGAGATATAATCCGGACATCAATCTCCCGGAGTTTCATATTACTTCTCTCGACCACGACTATTGTAATGGTATCTTCCACTACACCTTCACAGTGAATTCCTCCAGGATCGGTAATACTATTATTATGACTCCACCGGCTTGGGCTTTTCAATCGCTCGTTCATACTGTCATGTTAAGGAGACTTCAGCTGCCTGCTGGGTAAAATAAGTCTAGAACGTGCTATCGGATTTCATTTAGTTCAGGTAGGCCAAGATTCGTGGAGACATAATGAATCTTCGAAAACCAAATTTTCAGAGTTACATTCCGACATCTCTGATAGTAGCTATTTCATGGGTTTCATTTTGGCTCGATCGACAGGCAGTGATGGCTAGAGTTGCTCTCTCCTTTACTACGTTGTTAACGCTTTGCACGCAGGTTGGTTCTTTGATTTTTATTTCTATGGGGGTCTAACTAGCTTCAAGCTTCTGTTTTTTTTTGCAGAAGAAATCTTACCCACATCAATATATGGCTCCTCCTTTTCTCAAAATCTCATTTCGAAAGCGTTTTTAAAGACACGGAGCGGTAAAGCGTTGTTAAGTATGCCTGCCATCTAGGTTGAGTCGCGGTTTAGAGGTATTCTAGAAATTTAAAAAAAACTCGAAAGTACCTCGCGACTTCCGCCTTGAACGTGTTCAAATCCCATAGTCTATGTCCTAATAATCGAGCTAACAATGTTGCAAATACACTCGGAACGGATGCTGCTGATACTATGCGTTCCTTTTTATGTATTGATGCGCGAACGTTATAGTATATATTTTTATGTATTGATGCGCGAACGTTATAGTATATGTATATGCGCCCCAAGTCTGGGCAAACGAACAACAAGAAACGCAAAGTATCACTTCGATCCGTGGCGACAGTCTAGCGATAAAGTATTCATATCGTAGCATCCCGTTCTCGTATCAAGTGTATGGATTTCCCACCCGGAACGTCTGCCAATGTTTTGCTAGAAATAAAAATAGCCATTTTAGGGCAATGGTATCAGATCAGCATTGCCTCCGGTGTCTTACGCTAAAGCGATTGATTACTACTACGGAGGTACGTATTTTTTGTTTTCTGTGATCAATCGCAATGAACCAAACGCGCTTGGTTTGCTTTTCTGAACTTCTGCAAAGGTTCATTGTCCGCGATTTTTGATCGGGCCTTAAAGGCAGTGTTCACGATGAAAAGCATACATTATTTATCCAGGTTTTTGTATAGCTTGGGCCCATTAGTGGAAGAAAATGTCGAAAAAGCTCCTTAAGACCCTCATTTCGAAAGAAAAAGCAGTTGTAATTCACTGTTACAGTAAATTGGAATTTCACGCCAAAATCGTTTTTGAAGTTTTCAAGCAATTGTAGACCTCGTCACTGTCATTTTCGAAATTTTTCTTGATGCTGGGTTTGTTCTGCAACTGTTTTTCATGTTGTTTGACGGCCGCATCAACATTCTATGAAAAAGTGGTAGACGATAGATACAGAAGTGGTAGACGATCGACCCCACAGAAGTTTTCTAGTGGTCCTAACTTTTAATGGGGCTCATTTTCGGAGCTTCAAGTCTTGTGGTTGTTGTCAGCTAGCCCGGGTTGTTTGATTGTAAACATAAAAATGAAAGTGATTTTCTTTGCGCACGATGCCTTTAAGGTACTAGAGAAGGGCCAAGGCTCTGCTATCGTGAATTACCGCACAGCTTCCGTCTGCTCGAGGGTTGGACACAGAGTGGCGGCAGCGGTGCGCTCAAGTCTGCAACAACGATCTGAGCACGCGCTTGGACTCGACACTTACAAGAGAAGTGTCTAGGGCGGTGAACGCATCTGCAAAAACAGCTAATATTGTTAGTATCACTTGAGAATCAGCAGTAAAACTGCGCCGTATCCCACCCTAAGCTGCAGGTTCCAATAAGCTACAAGTTTGAAACGGTCGTTTTTTGTACTTTTGTACCTGTGAAGCAGTATTTCGGTGCGTAACGACCGGGTGGGACTCAGTCTATCGACCAGCTCTGACGGTGGCCTTAGAGGGCTCTGAAAGCCTATAAAAATCTTTCAGATTTGACTCAAAGTTTTTCCAGCTGGTTTATTTGGGGTGCAGATCACGAAGTTGGGGTTTATCTGTCGAATTTCAAAAGCTTTTAACTGAACTCACTCAAATCCAATCGGGGCAAAATTTAAAGTCAATACGCGGCGTTTGACGGTTTCCGGAACACTATGACAGAAATTATCCAAAATGTTAATGTAGGAGTTATTTGGCGTGCTAGACACGAATCTATAAGTCCGTTCCTCAATTTCCGACAGTTCACGGTAGACTACGGTGGGTATACGGTAGTTCGGTCGAAGTCTCAGATTTGAGTCAAAATTTGTATACGTGGGTTATTCAGAGTGGCGATTACAAATTTAACGTCCGTTCGTCAATTTTCAGAATACAAAGGTAGGTTTTGTCCCTTAAATGACACGGTACCCGACGGTTACCCCTCCATACAGGTTTTAAGCAAAATCTGAGAAAATATTTCGAAATACCCGAAAAAAAAACGCCTGATGGGTCAGTTGACCGCAATGTTAAAAGGACATGGTGCGGTTGCGGCCACACACTAAAACTACGGTGGAAGACGCCTAATTTAATAATCGATCGACAGCACAGCTGATTTTCTCTGTAAGTTACGGTTTTTAACGTTTGCTTCGGCACTAATTTTGTTTCTAACTGTTTAGGTATTGCGAAAAGGGGCTATTCTTAGTGCATGAGGGAAATCAGCCGTTTGTTCGGGCTTCGAAGTGTTTTTTCTTTCTAAATTCTGTTTGAAATCGAAAAAAAACGTCAACTTCCTCTCGCACATCAAGAAAAGCCCTTATTCGTAGTATTATAAGAGTCAGAAACAAAAGTAATGCCGAAGTTAACAAGAGAAAAAAAGAAAAACGGTAACTCATCCCACAAATCAACTGTGCTGTCGATCGATAATGAAATTAGGCGTCTTCCACCGTAGTTTTAGTGTGTGACCGCAACCGCACCATGTCCTTTTACCATTGCGGTAAACTGTAGATTGGGGCGATTTTCCAATCGATTTCAGTATGTATGTGTTTCGTCATCGGTGTATTGCTGGAGTTCACCATAGTGAATAGCTACATGCAATGCTCCGCCCAGTATCAAAACATGGCCGAGAAGCTGTTGACGTCGCAAGGGCGGAGTCACTTATCAGGTAAGCATTCTAAAGAACAAATTGCTGTGGCATAAAATCATTGTTTCGATGAGATTCTAGTTGTTGCTCATATGGAACTTGATTTCAACATGGATGATGCAATAAAACACAAACCGCATCTCACAAAGCACTCAATCAGCCTGATGCAGCGGTCAGTTCGATTTGCTCGAACTGCATTGGCAATTGACAAAACTTCACGAATGGCTTTTCCGGGTGAGTCACTGTAGCCAGCGAACTGCAAGCACAACGTATTCGGTGAGCCATATAACTTTCAGTCTCGTTTCTGCTATTCAATGCTCTATACTGGAGTTACTACTACTCTTGATGATGTAACAACACTTCGCTATGAATAAATATGATTCTGCGTTTCGTTCTCTTCTGTTACATGGAACGTCTTATCCTTTTTCCTTGACGTTCAGTCTGCCATGATATAAGCACAGAAGGAAAGCAGGGGGGATGAGATTCTCGCTCGAAAAGTGTAGTGATGTTATTTGATATAAGATGCTTTCGTTTGTTCCATGTTGTGAGTACTTTCTTACTCAATGGTTGGTGAGTGTGACAGCATCCATATATGTGACCCTCTGCATGATGGTAAATTTAGAACCTCATTTCTGCATAAAAGTCGATTCTTTGCTGCTATATGTACCTTCAGATAATAAACTCGAAATGTTGTGTATCGTGCCCTCTAGCCGCGCCATAGAGTCATACTCAATTCGGGCAACAACCTGAGCTGAGTTTATCTTTTTGGTACACGCTCTAGCAAGGCGTAGCGTTAAGACCCCGGAGTCGCGAACTCTTCCTTTCTGGACCTCTGGTCTACACCACCCCCCCTCCGCAGCTTGATTTCGGCTTTGATACGATCAGCACTCGAAAAGGACGGTGTTCATAGATCTCGAGCACTTCTGCCCGCAAAGTCGTAATGATCGTTGATCGAAATTTATAAACATCGCATCAGAATGCAGTAATTCACTAACGTTGAGGGTAAATAATCGCACCGAGCTACTTGAACTTTCAGTACAGGTCAGAGTTTGTTCAATGGCTGGTGTTTTGCCACGTGGATTTCACATGAATATCCAGTGAGCTGTGCAGTAACGGAACTAAATCTACGAAGGCAATCAGCCCTTCTGCAGAATTCACGTGCAGTCTGCAAACTGGAGTGAAATTCACATGCGAACCGTTTCACTAAGTGGTCGAGTGATTGGGAAAGACCAATTTTAGAATAGTTCCGCCCCAATTCAGCAACCATATAAGAAGTTATGAAATATGATGAAGACCCTGAAAGTGTGCACAACTACGCAGACATGTTCCATACTGCACTCTTTATTTTCGCAATCGCTGTATTGGTTTTCGGTTATACTGTACTCGTAAAATTATTCGGGTTAGCGGAAGAGAAGACCCCATCAATATGTAAGAAGCCATCTGGGAGTGTTGTAGAGCATTGTGAAGTGCCCTTATGATATTTTTTTATCTGCAAAATATTCTCTTGATTTCGAACTCGTCATTCAGGGTGTGCTGGAACCACTGCAATTGTTAACTTAAATCAAGGCTAGTGAAAAGAGTGAAAGGCACATTAGTCAATATAAGTTTTAGAAGTTAGTGTTTTCCAACCGAGATCAATCACTCGAATTTCAACGCGTTCCATGTCTTTCGCATGTTTTTGACTGACTGGTTAACATTTTCGGGACAGGGGCTCTCTACACACGGAGGAGTTCTGCCGCTTATGCAGTTCGAAACGCCACCGTACTCATCTGAGAGTTTTGACCGAGAAATAGCCTCGAAATAGCCCTCAAAGCTCTGCAGCGGCTCCCGTTGGGCTATTTTTTGGGCATATCGCGGCTATTTCTCGGCTTCTAATCAAACGGACAAGAAATATCCGAGAAATTACCAAGAAATAAAGTGACCACAAACAATGAAGACGTAGCTGTCGCCGGCTCGCCGAGCCGCCATCCGGAACCGTCATCTTTTGGGCGGGACCTCCAGAGACTGACCGAAGTGAAAGTACCTAAAACTTGGTAAATTGAGCCGACGGAGGTGTTGACAGCTGAATCATGCTTCTGGAATGCGTCGCATACTTATCAGAGAGCATTATCTCTAAACTATTTCGCGGCTATTTCGCGACGAGCATTATGTGTCGGCTATTCCGGGGCAATTAGGCGGCAAGCCAGCATTTCGCGGCTATTTCTCGGCCAAAAGTCTCAGAGTCGGAATTAGAGCCGGGATAGGCGGGCGAGAAAACTCTCTCTGTGTGTAAAAAGCCCCTCTTCCGAGTTTTTCTGCAGATATCTGCTGTAAAATGTTGTTTCAACGGAAAACAAAACAGGAAATTCGCTGCGAATTTGTTAAGACACTAGTATCTCTCGGCGGTGGCAAAACAAAGGGAGGAAACTACGAGTTTTATTTTGCGAGCTCGTGCTCGAAACTTGCAGAATGAACTCATTGAAACCGGGACCATACACTCATCATCATGCGAGGTGTTGAGCTTCCTTGCAAAACTTCTTAACTCTAAGACATTGAACCTGAAGGGCCAGATATATTGCGGCGATCACTGGCATTGCACCAAGATTGCACTAGCATTTGGTGATGCTAGTGCAATCCATTGTTAGAGCAACTACTTTAAATGTTAAAACGATAGAGGAATGACGAATCGAAAATTATTCACTCAATGTGTACATAATGAAGTGGCTTGTCCAGCGGAATTGAAAACTCGTTTCCTACATACATAGTAATATGTATAAAACATAATTAAGAAATTAATTTGATTGCACCACTTTCGATTAAATTCTATCCACCTACCGGACAATAATAATAGGGCCTCAATAACTCCTGCGTATTCCTTTTCCTAACAATTTTTCGACGGATTTTATTATACTGTTTAATTTTATCATAAATATTATTGCTGTCATTTCTTCTCACAATTTTTCACCTTGCGATTCTTGTGTGAAACCTACTCTAACCATTTTCATCGCCTGCTACACCCGTAGACGATCGAGAATTTCTGCCTCTCGTCTGTAATTTTCTTCGTTCGTCTGAACGGTCGCGGAAGTTTTTGCTTTTCGTCGCTTCGAACCAAAATAGTTTTTCGCTAATCTCGGAAATCGCTCGAATGTGCTTCTTCATTCCTCTTTGATTTTAGAATTTTTTTTGAAATTCGGAACGAAATCTTGGTCCGCACTTCCGAACAGACAATATTGCAGCATGCAACTCGAAGGTAATCGTGCTGGGACCTCGGGATCCACCCTTCAAAAATTTGGAGAATGCTCCACACTTACGTAGGATTTGCGCCCACCCGTAGTTCCACGCCCTTGAAAGAATTGGTGAATTTTTCCATCAATGCAATAGATCCACGTATCCCGCTTTACTGAGACAAAAAACTTCATTTTGGCGTCTAAAGAGCTGTACTGCTCGTCGCATTGCCCGTTCAAACAAACGGTGATCTACTGTGCATATCTGGGCCAAATTCCGGTCCACAATTGCGTCTCGACACGCTTTGCGGCCGCACGCTCCCGAGTAAGAAGAGCTTCCAGCGCCGCAGTCGCCGGTCTGCTGACTCTAGGTGGGTTTTGGAAACTGGAAACTAAGAAAAATTGGAGAAAACGTGTAAAAAAGCCACATCGAGTCGGCTTTGGTGCTGGAAACCCGACTGACTCGAGCGCGTGCTGCTGCAAAGCGTGTCGAGACGTAATTGCGGACCGGAATTCGGCCCAGATAAGCACAGTATATGCATGACATCAGTCGATCACCATTTATTTAAAGGCACTGTTCGCGATAAACTTCATCCTCGAATTTTTCGTGACAAACGCTTCTCGTGGCTCTCGGAAGCAGAACAGCGTCGAAAAAACGGGACGAAAAGCTACCCAGGAGCCGCGAAACGGCTTAGAAAAGTGGGCAAACGCCGCCGCTGTGGGCAAGTCCCGCCTCTTCCCACCCTTCGACGTGAGCAAATGAACACTTGAAATCGTGAGTTGAGCGATGGTTTCCGATCAAAAGCCCCGTTCTTCCCTCCATTCTCAACTTCTCTCTTTACTCAGGTCAGCTCGCATACATTGGCTGCAAAAGACGGAAGTTACAAGCCTCGGACAACTCGTCCACCATTTTCCCTAGCTCAAATTTTGAGGGACCATAACTCCATTCTCAGAAGGCCTTGTACGATTCCAGGAGCATCATTGGAATCAGAATGGGGCCGGTTTTAAGATAGGCAAAAGAACAGAAGAGCGATTTTTATCGCGAACAGTGCCTTGATGGAGGTATGGATGTGCGGCAAGGACGACCGAGCGCGGCGACTGCCGCCAGCCGGCTGTCGGATGGATTACTACCACTTCAGACGTTAATAACTTGGAATCGAGTGCGTATATTCGCAAAAACAGTAAGTGGACCGGTGGAAAGCGGCGGAAGAACAAGAAACGTCATGATTCCTTGTGTTCAAAGAAGATTCTGGCACTGGGCGAGTCCGGTGTCAAAAAATTAAATGCCGTGCGCTTTCGCTCGAATATAAACGGGTAAGTCACGATTCCATATTCCAAAAGCGTCAGAATCTCGCA
Source organism: Aplectana chamaeleonis (assembly GCA_029168955.1). Lineage (NCBI taxonomy): Eukaryota > Metazoa > Nematoda > Chromadorea > Rhabditida > Cosmocercidae > Aplectana > Aplectana chamaeleonis. The sequence goes on along the minus strand of JAPDOI010000013.1, from coordinate 3,309,878 downwards.
CTTTATCGGACGGACGCTACGTCCTTTGTCCAGGTGTTCAACCTTGGAACCGAGTGGGGCCATATCAGGACCGTTTTTGTTTGTTCTCTGAAAGTTCAATTCGCCATGAGGCATTTGAAGCGTCGTTCTTGCAGAAAGAAAAACCCAATTTATCATGTTCTTGCCTCAGTGCTCATATTCCTCTCAACAACGAAAAAAAAATTCGAAAGAAATTCAAAATTACGTTTTGTAAAAGAATCACAGTTCAAATAATTTGATAATGGCGTTTGAATTCGAGTCATATCGGCCTTTTGCACTGGATGGCTAGCGAGCCATCCCGTATTGACCGGTGGCCATTAAATTGTGGTAATGACTTCTGGAATTTGGTGGAGCTATTACTCCCATCTTCTTCTTCTTCAGCGTTTGTCCCGCATTGTAGCAGGGTCCGCTTTTCTCGAACGTTGCCGCCATTTGACCTTGTCATTCGCGTTGTCAGGATGGAGGCCTGCAATTTTCATATCGTTGTGCAAAACATCCAGCCATCTCTGCTTAGGTCGTCCTCTTGGTCGCTCGCCCGTCACTTGGAGCTGCATAGCCGCTTTCGCTATCGAGTGTTCTCCAGCTCGCAGAACGTGCCCATACCATCTTAGGCGATTTTCGCGAAGTTTGTCCGAAATGGGCGCGACACCGAATCTTTCACGCACATCTTCATTCCGAACTCGGTCCAATCGGGTCAATCCACCACTCCACCTGAGCATCTTCGTTTCCATCACGCCTAGCCGTCGTTCTGCTTCCTTGGTCATTGGATAACACTCTGTGCCATACAGTGCGACGGGCCTCACAACCGAACGATAAATCTTTGACTTGAGCCTGTCGCAAACCTTTTTATCACAGAGCACTCCACTCGCGGTACGCCACTTCAACCAAGCAGCATTGATGCGTGCGTCGACTTCAGCCGTCAGCGTCCCATCATCGCAAAGCGTTTATCCAAGATATCGAAACGTATGCGCTTTTGGCAAGACTGTGTTGTCGACTTGGATGGAACCGTCACAACTCGCATTCGTCATGTATTCGGTTTTCTTTTTATTGAGTCGTAAGCCGAATGCTGCCAGTCTGTCGTGTCAAGCTTGAACTTGTGCTTGGAGGTTTCCTTTGCTGTCTGAGGCGAGCATCACGTCGTCAGCATACAACAGGGTCCAAGGTGCTGAACTCTGCAAATCTCGCGTGATGACATCCATGACGATGATGAAGAGCAGCTGGGAGAGGGCGGAGCCTTGATGAACTCCAACAGTGATTCGAAAAGGCCTTGATGTTCCTGCCGCGCATCGTATGCAACTTGACGTGTCCATGTACAAAAGCTTCACCCAATCGATCAATTCTTCGGGGACATCTCGGCTACGCAGAGCGTACCATATTACTTCGTGAGGGACTCTGTCGAACGCTTTCCGAAGATCAAGAAAGGCGAGGTGAACAGCTTCTCCTTTTTCACGATGCTTTTCCACAAGAAGTCGGGTCGCATGGATAGCATCGACGGTGCCGTAGTTCCTGACAAAGCCACACTGATTTACGCTCAGCTCAACGACATCACGAATTCTTCTATCCAGAATCCTCTCGAAAATCTTCATTGTATGGCTAAGGAGTCGGATGGGCCGGTAGTTGCAACAGTCAGCAGAACTCCCTTTCTTCTTGAAAATCGGGACTGTGGTGCTTGACTTCCAATCTGAGGGAACCTTGCGCTCAGTCACAATGCGGTTGAATAACAATGCAAGCCAGGCAGTTGGGTTCCAACGTCGACTCTTCCATAACTCGGCGGCAATATCATCAGGTCCGGTAGCTTTGCCATTCTTCATCGCTTTCAAAGCCTCTGCTACTTCGCTCGCTGTGATAGGCGACACCGCCCCATAAACCGGAAGAGCATGAGGTAACGGGGAATGCGGGAACTCTTCTGTCGGAACCGCTTCGAAGTACTGCCGCCACCTTTCCTTCGCCTGCTCAGCATTCGATAGCAGCCGACCATGTCCATCGTTTATCCCAACAAACTTCTCTATATCCTCCGTCTTTCGGTTTCGTGACCTGACGAGCCGGTAGAGATCGCGCTCGCCCTCTCTCGTGTCAAGCTTGCGATATAGAGCTTCGTATCGTTGACCTCTCGTTCTCGCTACTGCCTTCTTAGCCGCACTTTTCGCGACTTGATACTCTTTCCAGTTGGCCGGGGTTTTCTCTTTGAGGAAAGCGTGGTAAAGAGCCTTCTTCCTTTGTACACATGCCTTTACTTCGTCAGTCCATAACCACGCTTCCTTCTCGATGTACCTCCGTCCAGGCTTTGTCGTTCCAAGAACGGAGCGAGCAGCTTGAACTATGCTCCTCTTTGCTTCCTTCCAGCTCTCTTCGACGCTTGTGATCTGAGGTAGATGGATCCGAACAATTACTTCGGGTGCCTTGTCCTTGAAACTCCACCACTTGATCCTTGCAGGACCTGTGAGGTCTGCGCGCTGTTGTTTCGGAGGGCTAACGTGGAGCGTGCAGATGAGTGGACGATGTTGAGTAGCCACCACCTCATAGGGAATCACTTTGGCATCAGTAACTAACGTGCGGTCTTTCCTCCTCACAAGGAAGTAATCGATTTGCGACGAAACGGTTCCACTGTGATACGTTGCTAGCTGAGAGCACCGCTTTTTATACCATGTATTCAGCAGTATGAGGTCGTGACTACCAGCGTAGTCGAGAATCCGCTCGCCATCATCATTTCTTCGTCCATAGCCGAACCCACCATGACTGGGATGTCCATTGCTCGCCTGTCCCACGTGTCCGTTCAAGTCGCCAGCTACAACAAGACAATCTTCTACCGGAACGGCAGCGGTTTCACTATCAAGGAGTGCCCAAAAATCATCTTTCGTTCGTGACGAGCAGCCGATCTGTGGAGCATATGCGCTGAAGAAATGCATCTTGCGAGAATTGATGACAAAAATTATTTTCATGATACGGTCATCGTACCGGAAGACTTCAGAAACAGAATCACGATATGGAAATCATACATACATATGGGGCCCCTTGAAGGCTTTCGAGTAAAGTTAGTGAGTGGACCATATCAAACGTGTTGGCGATTCGCGCTATCTCAGCTGTGTTTAAGGATGGTAGCTGTTATCCAGCGGATGTTTTAAATTGCTCGCCATAGCCACGTACTACGTACATCAACAGTAAATCTTATAACAGCTGTTCGTGGTCCACCTATCGGGAATGAATTTTTGTTTGCTGCTCGTCTATCACTTCGCTTTTCACCGAAGACTTGGTGTAGAGATTGAAAAGATGGGCATACACGAAGACTCAAAGCATAAAGTTGGACCGAACAAGAGAATAATTGCCGTGATTGGTCTGATGTGCTTCTCAGAGATTTCAGAGGTAGAATTGCGAGCTGGGGCAAGTGTCGGTTAGCCACCGTAAGTTGTGGTCTTCGTCATGTCGTAAGACGAAGAAAACTTCCATTTTTCCGCGATTCGGACTTTCAACGAAAAAGTGTCATTTTTATCGTTGCTAAAATAGAAACGTTGCTGAACAGACTGGAAAGGACGTTGGATGAGTACCAGCCCGTGGAACAGGACGGTTTTCGTTGCTGATACTGCTGTATGGATCAAATTCAGACGGTGACTCAACTAGTCGGAAAGACACGAGAGTACTAGCAACCGTTGCTGATGCGCTTCATCGATTATGTGAAGGCATTTGACAGTATCGAGCTGGACGCAGTTTGAAACGCTCTACTTCGTGCCGGCGTGGACCCGATCAACATCAACATGTTAGAGGAGTGCAATATGAGCACTTGAAGAAGATCAAGATGTTTCACAAGGAACTGACGGTGCCGTTCGGGTAAGGAGTTCGCGAAGGGGACACAATTTCACGAAAGCTGTGTACTGCTGTTCTTCATCACGCCATGAAGGATGTACATTGCAACCGCAGGGGTATTCTCAAAGACGGCAGAAACCCCTCAAATATCCTGTTGGCCGATGACATCGTTCTGGTCAGCAACAGTGGAACCGTGGTGGAACTCCAACAGATGGTGAATGAACTGGCAGCAGAATTGGGTTGACGATGAATCACAGTGAGACAGAAGTTATGAGGAACAGATGGACAGTCTCAGCACCGATTACAGTGAACGGAATTTCCTTTTCTGATGAGGAAAATACGTCTACCCGGGCGTCTTGTGACCATGGACAATGATTTGAAGGCCGAAATCAACCGAAGAAGGAGCGCTGTATGGGCTGCAATGTCCAGCATAAGGGAAGCAGCTCGCCTTGTCTCGGACAAAAAGATCCGTGAGCACCTTTTTGACTCCACCGTTCTTCCGGCGATCTGCTACGGAGCTGAAACCTGGGCCTCCAACAAGTCTTCTGCCATCCTAATGACGCGAGTTCAATGAGTGCTCGAATGAACGCTGTTGGGGTAGAACCGTCGAGAGCACCGACGTCCGAAAGCAGTCAGGATTTCGGGATGCCGTCGCTTACCTGGCAGCCGCAAAACATCGATGGGCCGGTTACGTCATAACAAGAACTGATGACCGCTGGACAAAATGCGTGATCCTCTGCAAGGCCCCTGTCAGAGTTGGTTAGAATAGGACCGCGGCCAGCCCGATCGATACGTAGGAGAAACATGGATGACGGAGGTTGCGAAAAACCCCCTGTGTATACATATGTGTCTGACGCGGTCAATATGTATGAAATATGTGGAAAGATATCATGGATATCATTCATTTCTTACCTTATGGCATGTTAAACTCGGTCGGGTCAGCCACATCGAGTGTTTTTTGCATCCCACCTCATCCCATCACCTTTCATGATTATTGACCGGGCTGGCTACACCGATCGTCCAACTATGACCAAGGCCATACCCACGGGACATCGAGCGAACACTTGGTCGTCCCCCAACAAGATGGAGCAATGCCTTTAAACATCTGAACTTTCCTTACACGAACTGGTCACAGATCGCGCAAAATTGAACGAGATGGAAGATGGCAGCTCCACAAAGCAATCAAAACGACGGTATGCCCCGAGACAACCAGAAACGTGTGCCCGCAGGTGAGACAATCTCCGGCTGACAACGGGCAATCAGGTATCAAGTAAGTAAGTAAGTAAAATAAAAACAACATCGAAAATAACATTGCTGCAAGAGATGCGTAGCAGGCTCTCTACGATGTGGCGGAGCCGGCTTTTTTTGGAGCTATTTATAGGATTGTTGCAGTCCATCAATCAACGGCGTGGACCGACCCCTGTTCCTCCGGCACTCGTCATTAGTAAAAAAATATTCCATGTTGACTTCTGACTCAGCTTCGAAAATATCTCACTTCCATTTACCTTGCCAGATTTTTGTGTTACGAGTGTAACAACACCTGCAAGTAAACTTGCGGTTTGTAGCTGCACCTTCCTACTCCTTCCTCCTTAGCCAGAACTGCGCCCCTCACCCTTTCTGATCATTCCAACGTTGAATCGACCCTGCTGATCTTAGCTAGCTTCAAATGTAAACTTCAACACTCAGTAATTGAAGTAGCCTTCAAGTCGTCCCAGAAAAGATCAGAACAGATTCTCGTGGTTTGTCGATATGATTTCGCTGCGGAAGAGTGGCTCTACGAAGAGGGTAAATGTGTATCTTTCGTGGGTTTTCAACGCTTTGAGCCTCAGTGCATTGAAAACATAGAATTACCCCCATTACACTATAATTACCCTATATAGAATTTGTGACTTGGAAAGACTACCTGCGCTTTCAGAAATATTATCAGGGCTAATCACTCACTGTGTTAGTGGGGCGCTCGCCTGACCTGAGTTGACCTGATAAGTCGAATTCAGAAGATTATATGATCACTTCTGTGAAACACTTGTCTAGAGCAGCACTACTTTGATACGTTATGTTTTCACTCGTAGTGTTTGGTGCACTATGCGTCTCCCCAAGCTTATCTCGCCTAAAACCAGACGTCATGGAGACAATAAATGTCTGTAATAATGTTCCCATGACTACTCAGTGCTGACAGGGACACTAAATAGCTTCTTCCAAAAAGGCGTGGCTGAGAAAATCACAAATGACACTTCTACACTCCCTATTCTTCGTTTCTTCACCACGAATTCTTGATATCCGAAAGAATAATCATGATCACTGCATACACTCTGAGCTCAAGTTGGTGAAAATTAGCCTTTGTCCGAATTCTTGGTTAACTCAAATTACACTAAATGTTATTATTAAGTTGTCGGGTATTTAATGAAACTTTTTTTCCGGTAAACCATTTCTCTTAGCTCGGTTGAGATCTTCTGGTAAAGTCAATAGTTGCATTCGAAAGTGCATTTTTCTTCTTACCTAACAAGGGAATGCCTAGACCTGGTTGCCAGAACTACCCGTGAGACCAGGTTTTCTGATCGACTACTTCCCTGGTAGTCATAAAAACCCTATCCTAGCTGCCCGGGTAATAGTAAAAGAAAAAGTTATGGGCGTAGAAGTTGCGAGCCTTGTAGGTGAAATAAAATTGATCTGCCGTGAACTGCTAAAATAGGGTTTTTACGAGTACCCGGAAGGTGGTCGATCAGAAAAACATGGCTACATGCGTTATTCTGGCAGACAGATCCCGTCACTCCCTAGTAAGATTCCTGTCGCATTGCGGATTGCTCAATCGCTTTCAAATTTCACATCCAATTCTACTGTGTTTTCCAGGCTCTGAATATTTTCAGACATGTTTATTTTTGCCTTCTATCGAAACATCCATTCAGCCATAATCATGAGATGAACATTTGATCACCCTGAGGACTAGAAGATAGCACTGGAAAAGGTTCGCGGTAACCGATTTTTTCCCTAAGCACTATGACTGCTAGAGTTTCTCTCCAATGAGAAGGCTCCAAAGGCAGTGATCGCAAGAAATAGTGTTTACGATAAAAGTCGTTTTTCTTTGATTCCGCCTATCTTGAAAACGGTCCCATGCTAATTTCAGTGATGTCCCTGGAATCGTACAAGACCCCTGGAAACGCACTTATGTACCCTCAAATTTCAGCTAGGGAAGCATTTTGGACGAGTTGTCCGAGGCTTGTAACTCTCGTTTTCTGCAGCCGATGTGTGCGATCTGACCTGAGTAAAGAGAGACGTTGAAAACGAAGGGAAGAGCTGGTCTTTTCATCGGAAACCATCGCGCTTTTCATCGGAAACCACCACGGATTCAGGGAAACTGTTATAGGACGTGGGCGGAGTGGCCCAATGGGTTGGCTGGCCCACGAGATTTTCACTCACTTGCCGGTCTCTTTTCGTCGCACTTCCGTCCTTAATCTTCTTAGAGGGATCCAAAGCTTACGTTTTAGCCAAAAAGACGTGCAACTTTTCCTTCGTGAACACTGCCTTTAAAGACAGTGGTCGCGATGGAATCGTTGAGAAAACCATGAAAATCAGGTTGGTTCACAAACCGCTGGAAGACCATGAAGGTTATAATGCAAGAAATGGGCTATATTCAGAGATTTTGAATTCTTAAGTTGATGATCCGAGCACACGTGCACAGCTCCGACCGAAAAATTCGGAGACTCTTGTGTGTATAGCCGAAAATCTTTGACATTCACAGGCAGAAATAAATGCAAAATTAGTTTTTAAAAGCAGTTGAACAATGTAAACAAGCAATTGAACCAATGTTTTGACTAGATGAGGACTGAAATATTTGAGCAGGCCAGTCCGAAGGGGTCATTGATTGAATCTCGATTTGAATCCAGCTGATATAATTGATGCAAGAGATCTTCAATGCCTATGATTTGGAGTGGGTCCGTCCACCAGCAAATGACCGGAAATTCAAGGCTGATAATTTGACCCTACATAGGGGTTCCTTTGCGATTTTTTCTATGAAGGTCTACTACTACTACTCTGAATCCAGAAAAGGTTCTGAAGAAGAGAAGAAGACAACCTTATTTCATCGCTACCGCTGCCTCTAAGAAAATCCTCCTCTGCATTCACAGTATTTGGATATATACGAAGGAACTCTTCTGAAGGTGAACATGCCCAACAGACTGACATAGATACTGTGCATGTCAAGGGTAAAAAACTGTCCCGAAACCGAGGTCAAATTAGCAACAATCGGTCGGTTTACGACGTGGACAGTACGAGTTCTTCGTCTGCATCCTTCACGATTCTGAGCTTGACTTTTTTTATTGAATTTCCTCATAGCTGAATTCCAGTTTTTTTTCTGGCTATGCACGTCAGGTAACATTGACTGTATAGCTTAGGTTGCTAGGGTGAGTCCGGGCGGAGTAAGCAGCGAAGCGGTCGGTGATGGCAGAATATAACAGTGATAGGGAGATTTTGACATGATAAGCCCGATAAGCCTTGCTTCGACCGGCTCAAAATGAGCGACCTAGGCTATACACTCGGAAAGATTCGGGCTTTTTTAGGCGGGGTTGTGCACCTGTGCACGAGATGGCAACTAGGCATTCTTTGAACTCTGGTTCTGGCGCATTTTTCACAGCGCAAGTTCCACAGTTTTTCTGAGTTTCTTGAATTGAGCTACTTTGTCGTCGTTTCCTGGTGAACGCTCTGCTTCGTGACCACTGCCTTCAAAGGCAGTGTCCACGATGGACATCATATTTGAGTTCGACTCGAAAATGAGGTGGTTCGATCGTGAGCTATCAAATGGTGAAGAAACAGCGAAGAAAAGCCCTCAGAAATAGCAAAAGTAGCGGTTTCTAACGTTCAGGGCGTGGGAAAGCGTAGGGGCCCTACTAATTTCGGCAAGAGTGCGCCAATGGCAAAATCGACGCGAATCGATCGGCCTGGACGTGGTGAAGTTTATTCGGCGATTTGTCATCGAAACGTCCGCGGCGCCACAAGCTCGGGGCGGAGCGGGATAAGGGCAGGCGTACTGGGATAACGAAATATTCTTTTCGTCGTCGTTTTTATCGATTTCTGGCTCGTTTTCAAAGCTCTCTTCGACCCTGTCCCCTCCAGCATCTGCCAGCCTAGCGTTTCACCTTGAAAACTCAAGAACGAGATTTATCGTGAACACTGCCTTCAAGGTATCATACTTTATAGTTGGGTGCTGGAATTCACCAAATAACGGTATTTATATTGTAAGCCGCTGTTTTTAGGAAATGGCTTTTTGGTTTACTCTTTCTGTTTTTGAAAAAAATAACAGATGATCCATAAAATATATATCGTTGATTAAGAAGAACCGCGTAGTGCTCAACTATCAAATTTGACGCTTTGAAGTTTTTGCGTAGAAGTGAAACTGCAGAAGTTCAAGTTTTTGAGAGAAAAAAGAAGAGTCAAAGAATTTCCGCTATTTTTTCAGTTTTGCTGCTATCATCTAGTCTTTTTAGTGATTGAATGTTCAATCGACCATGGCTAGTTTTGTGCTCCAATTGCAGACAAATATAGAAATTATGAAACATACAATACTTGGACCACATACTAATTTTGAACGTAAAAATTAAAAGTGGTTAAAGGCAGGGTCCACGATAAATTTCGTCCTCGGTTTTTGGCCGGAAATTGGAAGTTCAGAGTCTCATTGGAGCACTGGGGTCGAAAGAACAAACGAAAACGAGCCAGAAAGAGCTCCATACGGCTCCGAAGTCCGCTCGCGCAAGCCCTTTCGCTCGCGGTCGAGTTTCCCGACGTGAACGAAGGAACACTCGAAATCGCGAAATGAGCTATGGTTTTCGATCAAAAGCCCCGTTCTTTCCTTCATTCTCAGCGTCTCTCTTTACTCAGGTCAGCTCGCATACACCGGCTGCAAAAGACGGAAGTTACAAGCCTCGGAAAACTCGTCCACAATGCTTCTCTAGCTCAATTTTTGAGGGACCATAACTCTGATCCCAGAAGGTCGTGTACGATTTCAGACACATCGTTGGAATCAGCATGAGACCGTTTTCAAGACAGGCTGAAAAACAGAAGAGCGATTCCCATAGTGGACACTGCCTTTAAGTGTTAGGAGGTGTGACACGGTGCTTCAGATGGAGGAAGAATTGCGCACTACCACACTCAGCCAAGAGAGCTCAGCCGAGCAAGGCATTAAAAGATTTTCCGAAAAGCGGTCATTCTTTATCTGACAATCTCTTACCTTTTTGCAGTGCCTGGTGATTTACAATATTTGCCATGAGATTTAATTGGAATGCAACGGCGATGCTTCATGAGTAATGCTTCGATGAATCTCTTTAAAATATGTTTTTTTTAATTCTAAAAAACTGCCCATATAAATGGCAGTCCAACTATCAACCAGATGTGAGATCCTGATGAGGAGGTCAACTAAATTATCAAGAAAAAAAGAATTAAAAAAGAAGTGCCCAAGGGCGTGACCACATGCAGTCTGAGTAACCGTCACGAGCGCCATTGTATGCGTTTCTCAGAGCTTATCTCGTCGTAAGCAACTAGACGTCATCAACACAATAAATGTCCATTATAATTGTTTCTATGACAGTCTAGTGCAGAGTTCCGGATATAGCTTCTTTCAAATAAAAGCGGGGTTAAGAGCGGGTATATACATATGACTCCTCTCATATGATGTCCTCCACTTTTTCTTTCCACTAGTAAACACAACAAGAACTAATCTTATCCAACCGTTGCGTTGAAAATGGCCTCACCACTGCGTGTCAAAGATCTGGAAGTGTTACAGAACAGTCTGCTTTGTTTCACTCAAGAATCTGTGCCAGGCTTCCAAGTTCAGTCAAAAACTTCATGTCTCTGTTCGTCATGTTCTTTAGCAATAATCAAACGAGCTTTATTTACAAAAAAAAAACAGCATTGATATTCTACTTTTACGTTCTCCAACTGAGCGTACTCTGCTGCAGTAAGATCACGAGTCAGACAGTAAAACAGGTTCCTATCCAATTCGAGTTGCACTTTGCCATGAATCCGCCCATAGTCGTCGTCCAAGACTGTGACATAGCGACAACAAGTTCCTGGGAGCGCACTGGAACGCACATCCATTCTCATACTTCTCTCCTCTTTCATTTCGCTCTGCAACAGGGAATGAACTGCCAAATTTGTTCATTCCGAGCACTGATTCATGCTCCAGATATTCAGTGTCCTATGTTTTATTCGGCTGTCACTATAATTTAGCAGATTTTCCTTGACTCTTTTTCCTTGTATTTGATTGCTGCATCATTTTCAAAGTTACCACACATAGGAAGTTTGCTAAGGCCCGCTTGAAAAAGTGTGTTATACGATGCGACCTTTGTGGCGGCCGAGCTGCTGTTCTCTTGAAGGCAGTGTTCACGATAATCTTTTCTTTTAAATCAATTTTGAGATTATTCGCTATATTGATTGATTCCCCCCCCCCGGGTAGAACTAAAATGACGTGGAAATTTAGAACAACGCACCAAAAGTACACGAAATCCGCCAGTATCACCCCGCCTCTCAAGTATCACAGGAAGTGTTTGTTGTGACAATGAAATCTTTTGTGGGCCCGTCCTTTGCAATTCTCTACTCTCTAATGCGCCATTCTTTTTTTAGGACCCTAACTAATCCTGCTTCGCATAAAATATTCATCTATTTTCGATTGACCCAATTTTCCACTGGTGACAACCACCATGAACATGTTCATCCAACCGGACAACTAGTTCATGTTATAAAATAATGTCACTGAAATACGACGCTTAAATGCGTTTCTAGTCGTTTCTTCGTAATTTTGTTAACACTTGGAGGCCAACGCATCGTTTTATGTAAAAAACTCGGGGACGAAAATCATCGTGAACATTGCCTTTAATAGCTGTTACGGACCTATCGATCCTGATCGGCTCACTGCAAGCCTAGTCTGTGCAGTCTACTCACCTTCTCCTTTCGTAGCATTAGGGGTCTTTTATTCTCCCGCTGGCGAGCGGCGCGTCGAGGCGCAATTCTATAATATTGATCGGGCCGTGCCGCTGATCAATATTATAGGAGTGCACTTCTACGGCTGAACTGTAAACGACTCCTTGAAAGCAGCGTTCGTGCGAAAAACTACATTTGGTTTTTTTCTCTCAATTCAATGTTTGAATCAAGTGGAGATGTGTAGCTGGCAAAGTTTGAGACCTCAATGCTGCGTAATCATAATGCTGTAGCCTCCTGAAAACTGCTCCGTGGTCTGAAAAGGCGTTTTACCGGTGAACCATCTAGCCCAAGGGCAGAAGCGCCCCGACAGGCCGTGGAAATCCAAATCCTACCCTTATTATGAGAGATCCTCGAGCTCAGGCGTGTGTATTGGAGGCTTCTTTCTATTGGAGAATTTTTGACAATGGAAAGACCAGCAGAGATATAATCTTTTGAGGCCGTTTTTATTCCCCTTTTTTCGACGCTACTGATGCAATGAGCCTACGGCCTTTCGGTCTCCGGCTAAAATAAAGAGTCGAATTTTATCGTGGACATTGTCTTTAGGTGGTGCGCAAGAGATCCAAATGAAAAAAAGGCACGTAAGTGAACACGACATTTAAAACTTCTAACTAGTGCTATAATGCATTACTTTCATGGTCATTTTCATCAACTCTTGCACCCTAGGTCTACCGGAATTAAGAGGAGCAGAATCAGGCATTCCAAGGACAACAGAGCTGTAACAACAGCTATCCGTCTTTCCGTTGCAGTGGCACGTCTGGCTTTACGGAGAATAGCGAGCGGTTGTAGTCTGATGTTGCCATTAATCATATGCAGCTACATGGATAAGGCCAGCGCAATTATAACGAATGTCAGGATTCGCAGTCACGTTGATTCCGCTGTGCACTTGATCTAAGGCGGTTGTCGTGTGTAGTAAACAAAATGAGCTTCGGACAACCGGCCTTTCTCACCAGAGGCGTTTACCCAAGGTCTCTCAAAGAGACCAGCCTTTTGAACAAAACGGACATCGGTCTAACGCTTAGACGGCAATCTCGTCCACATCTCGTCGTTGCTCGTGTACTGAGGTCCAAGCTGTCTATGATTGATTGTCAAAGATGAGACTTGAGCTAGAGGCACAGCCCAACCTCAGAATCGTTTTGAGTATTTTCTGCTTATCTTCAGAACGGTTCCACGCTGATTACAATTACAGATATCTATGTAAACGTACAAAACCCCCCGGGAGCGAAGTTACGGACCGTCGAAAGTTTACCCAAGTTGAGCGACGAAAGCATGGTGGACAAGTTGACCGAGGCTTGTACAGTTCACCTCCGCACTGCCGTTCAGTCCGCAAAGTGCACCCTGAATGCGAAATCTTGCTGCGGTGCGGTTGCGAACATCCTCAGACAAGGATGTGGGACCACCCCGGCGCTTTTGGCCTTTGGTGCCCGGGTGGTCCCACCGCCCGGGTGATCCCACATCCCTGTCTGAGGATACTCGCAACCGCGCCGCAGCACGATTTCGCAACCAAGCGCACTTTGCGGACTGAACGGCAGTGCGGAAGTGAAGAATAACTTCCGTCATTTGCAACCTACGTATGCGGGCGGACCTGAATGAAGAGACAGGCTGAGAATAAAAGAAGGAACATGGCTATTATTCGAAAACCATCGCTCATCTCGCCAATGTTGATCTCGAAAGATTATAAAAGGGGCTGGCCAAACTGTCTTCCTGACGTGAGCGCCCCATGTTGGCTTCCTCCTATATCTCGCTTATTCGGAGGAATCGAGAGCTTGCACTTGGCAAGTGTTATATAGGTTGGGTCTACTTTACAATTATGTAAGTATGCCAGGCCCTCTTCCCGAGATTGGACTGTGCCTCTAACGAACGTGAGGCGCGCTTTCTTGAGGGCTATGTCTCAAAGTGCTCTCTGTGAACTGAGTCTCCAAATATCCTCGAGTGACTTCATAGCGGTTGATAACTAGAGAGAGTGAACGTTTCTGCTGACAGATCGGTGATCACCACCAGGTGCTATCGCATAAGCTCACCCTATTGGTGGTTCAAAAAATAGATTGCAATTCTTGCATCGATGTTTGTTTGATCTATATGAGTACAGTACCGAGCAGGTTTTTTGCAAAGAAAGCGTTTTGCGGCGTTTTTCGCGCTCACAAAGCGCCTGCTTGCTTCAAAGTGGTCCAATTTCAATTCTGAAGTCATTCCTGGACTGCTTCCATTAAATCCTATACGATAGTGTTACAACATGATAGATTCAACTCCAGCAGTTAATCAAAAATTGCCTATTTGCACCTCTAAACCCCTCATTATGAACTGATCAGACGGTCATGATAGCAGAAATCTGTCACGGTTTGACCTGTGGTCTATGTGAATTTTAGAAAGAAATACATATTTTTCAGCAAAATACCGGAGTTAAGAAAATTTCTACATGTACCTTTACATTCGCCTCGCTGAGCGGAACACGAAAATTATCTGAAAAACTCATTTCGTCAACATTGAAGTGAGTTATGGCGATGCGGCGCTTTGTGAGCGCTAAAAACGCCGCAAAACGTTGTTTTTGCAAAAAATATGCTCGGTACTGTACAATGTGTCTTATTGGAATCTCAAGGAGGCGAAGATGTTACACTTTCCTTGAGTTCCCTTACAATGATTAGCCCGGATGTGTCTTTAGAGGCTGCGTTCACGATGATCATCCTCGTTGACTTTCCACACTGAAATGATAGGCGAGAAGGATCCTAGTCTCCCAGTGTCGAAAGAACGGTAGAAAACGAGCCAGGAGCGGCAAAATAAAGGCTGCGAACAAGCGTTTTGGTGCCCCAGACACGCCTGGTGACCCAGATCCGCCCCCTCGGAATGAACAAATGAAGGCTCAGATTACAGGAATGATCAAGTCAAGGAAGTGCTGATGAGTGAGCTGATCGCTTCATTGCACTGATAGGTATCATCCTTCTAGCGGTCAATTCCTCCACGCTAAAAAATCAACGTAAACAAGAGAGGATCTATTTTGCTCAAAAACGCGTCTTTCGCGTCCTTTTCAGCATGCCTTGCTATATAGAACACCAGACCGGTAAACCGTGGAGATATCGGAAATGAAATTTATCGTGAACACTGCCCTTAAATTCTTTAAGGATCACATCTACAAGCGCAAGTGTTCGACGAGAACAATGAACGTTTATGAACAGCATTGTCAGTTCTTCTTCTACACGTTTTTAAAGATATCATTCGCCTAACTGCTAACCAACTGGTAACTGATGATGAAGTTTGACTTCATGGTGAGTTGTGTTCCATCGTGGCTGCACTTTAGCGCTCACTCGTGACCGGAGAAGGTTCTGTTGTAATATCAGCAATGGTTAGGAAGACATGTTATAAATGGAAAGGCATTGAACGAAGCAGCCTGTCTGTTCTAACAAGGCCTGACTCTTGGGACACTGCCCGGTTATTGTGTTCTCGAAGACAACGTGCATGAATGTTAGGTTACGGTGACACATCGCCTTACTAATACATGGTATAGTTGACGCAGAATTGTTCTCTAGCGAAATATATTTTTCAACAATCTGCTTTGCATAATTTCAAACGTCTTCTTTTTATGAGCACTAATGTCTACGTCGTATAAGCTCTTGCGCCTAATCTCCGTATAATACGCACATTTCTAAATGAAACTCTAATATTTTGATTAAAGGCAGTGTCCACGATGGAAATCGTTTTCTGTTTTTTAGCCTATCTTGGAAAAGCTCCCATGCTGATTCCAACGATGTCTCTGAAATCGTACACGACCTTCTGGTAACGGAGTTATGGTCCCTCAAAAATTGAGCTAGAGAAGCATGGTGGACGAGTTTTCCACGGCTTGTAACTCCCGTTTTCTTCAGCCGGTTTATGCGAGCTGACCTGAGTAAAGAGAGAAGTCGAGAATGAAGGGAAGAACGGGGCTATTGCTCGGAAACCATCGCTCGTCTCACAATTCATTCGTTCACGTCAGGGGGCGGGCAATACGCTTTTGGGGTTTGCCTTGCGCTCAAAGTGGCAACTTCGGGCCCTTTTGGGGCTCTTCCTGGCTCGTTTTCATGCGTTCTTTCGACGTTAACGTTACAAAGTGTCCTTCCACTACCCATTTCTAAAGAAATTTCAAACACTTTTCTCATCGTGAACACTGCCTTCAAGTGTGGTATCCATGCCGTTTGAAAGCTCAACCCTTTTTCAGTCTAACGACGTCGGTCACTGCTCAAAAAACTCGACTCGCTTCGGGTCGAAAGTCAAGAGAGTGGGTCAAGAGTCATCACATTATTGTGAAATTTTTGGGTAGCGAGAATTTCTGAATGTGGCTAATCTGCTGTTGATCGGGGAAGGCAATGGGCCCATTGAGATGATCGTGGCAGAAGGAGCAGCGAAGAATGACCGGAAACCGCTTTCTTTTACCAAAACAGGATGGCTTTTGTGAAGTTTCATTTCCGACAGTTGAAGAATTTACTGGTTCGGAGGAATAATTTATTCTGTGTAATGAACGTTATCCACTTGCTCGACTCTCATGTCAGTGTAAATTCTCTTGATAACCGGTTCTTCATCTACTGAAGGCTATCAAAAGAAGTACAATCGGCAAGGGTGCTAATGATACTTTGCGTTCCTTGTTATGAGCTGACACAACCTCGATACGAGTATGTTATAGCACACCGAGCCTGAGCCAACGAACAACAAGGAACGGAAAGAGTCACTTGGATCTGTGATGAATGTACTAGTCTGATGGGCTGGCTGCAGCACACGATATTTTACCTCTTTCTGGCCGTTTTCAACGGTTTTAGTTAACTCTTGGTACGAAAACAGCTCTACGATTTTGCAAGGAAAAAACTGGCACTGGTTCCATCGCGAATAAGACTTCAAAACACTAGGAATTTCATTCAAGCGAGGCTGTTCCGAGAGGAGTTCAAGTTTAAAAAGACGAATTAATTCCTCCACTTTGCGAGCTGGCCTTACAACTTCAAAAGATTTTTTACATGGGACGATCCTTCAGTTTTCTGTAAAACTCCCGAATGCGACGGTTCAAATAATATCTTCATTATCCAAGGGCTTCACGGCCTCCAACTTCATAGTTGAGTAATGTGGACATCGCCTTATCTTTTGATATCTATTTTGTTGATAAATGACCTTCTTTTTAAAATCAAAAAATGTTGAAAATTAGTTCTGAAACTAGTTATGGTCGATACTTGACGGAATAAATCTTATATGTGAGCATTAGATAACCCACTGTCTGTCGCCAAGACGGGATGCTCCGCTACGACGAGTCTGGGCGCAGCCCGCAGCACTGAAGAAATGCTCGAATACCCATATGGACACTAGAATCTAGCTTTCATAGCGATGAAGACTGTAGGACCATTGTGGAGGCTTCGATTTTTTTCATTTCCTCATTGAACTCGGAGACTTTATACCCTTGAATCCGCCGCAAATTATTTGTCGCCATTTGATGCATGAACTGCGGACGTTGGGTTATTTCTGCTATGTGACTGCTACACACAAGATTATTAGTGCAAACGATCGTTTGCATTCTGATAGCTATAATCCCTAAAAAAACACGAAAATCCTTTTTCTGGAATGCTAATCTTGTCTGTGTCTGTTAGTTTTTGAACGCGATGGATTCCGTTGAATCGGAAACATAAGGACTTAACCTTTTCTTCATATCATTTTAACTTCCTCCAGAGTTCCTGCATCCACTCTTTTTCTGAAGTCTACACATTTCATCTCAATCCTCTTGATTAAGTAGACTCTGTTTCATTCCAAGTGAACTCATGTTTTCGGTTATCTCAGCGCGGAGCGATGGCTTTTTCGTCGAAACCTCCTTATCACTAGTTATATTTCACCGAGGGCCACCGCTCCGCTGCTGATGGTAATCGAAATCAACAGGTCACTACGGCTGTGCCAGAGCTTACATATTCGCCTCCACGAAAGTGCTCTTTCCCTATTTTTTTGCTTGAAAATTTCGTAATCGAACTTCCGAATAATGCATGTCATGTCGCAATGCAAGCTTGTTTCAGTGATGCCATTTGAATACCTGCTCAGCAATCACAACGTTACACGAGACGACTACCTGAAGTTCGCCGAAATCGATGCAATGAAGCGAGGTCAGGATAAAATCGATCAGTTTCATGTTTTTCTTTTTCATAACCTTTTTTGCAAGAGACTGCTCAAAGATTCGCGTTCATAGTGGCCTTTAAAGGCATGGTCCGCGGAAACATTTGCATTTCGTTTTTCTGCAGATTTAACCTCCTTGAATACTATACTCAAAGACACAGTCTTTTACTGAGGCATAGTCTTGGGTCAGAGGCGAAATCTGAGATTTGCAAATTATTGAAAAGTAGACTCATCCAGTATAACACCTGCCAAATGCGAGCTCTTAATCCCTCCGAATAAGCGAGATATAGCAGGAAGCCACCATGAGGCACCCACATCAGGAAGCCACTTTGGCACGCCCTTTTTACAATCTTTCGAGCTCAGCAGTGACCAAGAGCAATGGTTTTCGTTTAATAGCCACGTTCTACAGGTCGGCTCGCATACATCTGTTGCAAGTAATGGAAGTTACAAGCCTCGGATAACTCGTCCACCATGCTTCCGCAGCTCAATTTTTGAGGGGCCATAACTCGGTTCTTAAAAGGTCTTGTACGATTCAAGAGACATCGTTGGAATCAGCGTTGGGCCGTCTTCAAGATAGACAGAAAAACAGATAATCGTTTGTGAGGTTGGACTGTGCATTAAAGGCAGTGTTCACGATGAAAATCGTTTTTCTGTTTTTCCGCCTATCTTGAAAACGGCCCCATGCTAATTCCAATGGTGTCTCTGAAATCATACAAGACCTCCTGTGAACGCAGGTATGGTCCCTCAAAAATTGAGCGATGGAAACATGGTGGACGAGTTGTCCGAGGCTTGTAACTTCCGTCTTTTGCAGCCGATCTATGCGAGCTGACCTGAGTAAGGAGAGAAGCTGAGAATGAAGGGAAGAACGGGGCTAATGATTGAAGATCATCGCTCATCTCACGATCTCGAGCATTCATTTGTTCACGTCGGTGGGCGTGTGATGCGCTTTTGGGGTTTTCAATGCGCTCGAAATTGCAACTTCGGGCTCTTTTGGGGCTCTTCCTGGCTCGTTTTCATGCGTTCTTTCGACGTTAACGTTACAGAGTGTCCCTCCACTACCCAATCCTAGTGGAATTTCGAAAACTTTTTTCATCGTGAACACTGCCTTTAAGGGCGCAGAACCCCCAAAATTTTATTTTTCCGATTTCATGCTTATCTTGCAGTGGCCACTTTCTGATCACAATGGTATCTCTGGAATCGTTGAAGACCCCCTATGAACGGAGATATCGTTCCTCGAAAATGCCATTTTGAGGGAAAAAATTTGGTGGGCGAGTTGTCTCAGGCCTGTATTTCTCTTCATTCGCGATCACTGAGGAACGAAAGCGAAACAGGATGAGGAAATAGACCAGCAATGGACTGAAGAACGACGATATGTTGAGGATTCATCCATCCATTTGGCCGCTATCGAGTTCGGAAATCTGGTAGGGGTCGGGCCTGTGGTGGTGGGCGAAGAAGGTCGGGCCTGTGGTGGTCGCTTATATCTCGCTTATTTGAAGGAATTGAGATCTTGCACTTAGCACGTGTGATACAGGAGGGGTCTGCTGTATCCCACGAGCTGCGTCCAGTGGGCGGGAAAGAGTTGTTGTCATTTGCGTTAAAAGAGATGTTCACTTGTCATCAACGTGTTGACCACCCTCGTGAGCTCCAATTGTCAGCATGTTTGGTGCTACTGCCGGCAGTGGACGTCATCAGCTCACTTTTTAATAGGCTATTACTGTGCTTATCTGGGCCAAATTCCGGTCCGCAATTGCGTCTCGACACGCATTACGGCCGCACGCTCCCAAGTCAGAAGAGCTTCCAGCGCCGCAGCCGCCGATCTGCTGACTATATGTAGGTGGGTTTTAGAAACAGGAAAGTTAGAAAAATCAAAGAAAGTTGTATAAAAAAGCCACATCGAGTCGGCTTTGGCGCTGGAAACCCGACTGACTCGAGCGCGTGCGGCCGCAAAGCGTGTCGAGACGCAATTACGGACCGGAATTCGGTCCAGATAAGCACAGTACCTATGGAAAATGAAAAGCAAAACTTTGCTCATACGCAACACTGTGGAGGGGGTCAGATTGATAGTGAAGAGCAAACTGCGACAATTTGCGCAGACGATGCCTTCAAGAAGTGGTTCCTCTCCATAGCAATGCTAGTCTTTCATTGGATTATCATTTCCCGTTGCTAAGGAAAACTTCTATCTAAAATTTTTGACCCTGCAATCGATGACTGTGATTTTAGTAACCCCATGGAACTACTTCGTTTTTTAATTTAGCAATCATAAAAAATAGAACAAAATAGTTCTCTGTGTGAGCGATGCAGTCAAGTCACAATTGCCCCATCTTTAGATAGTGCGTTTAGATTTGTGGCTTGCCTTCTCAAGGAAAAAAACATCTTAATCTCACCCGCGGTAGCCGCAGGCGGTTTAAAGCTCACCGGCGGCTGGCGGTAAGGCAAGATGATCAGCTGCGCTCTTCTCTCGGAATGAATTGATTAGCGGACCGGCGCACGCGACCGCCGCGCCAGCCGCGGGTGAGATTAGAATGTTTTTTTTCGTGAGGAGGCAGGCCACGGACCTAACTATACCTGACCGGCTGATTACCTGCATTGGCTAACCACTGCGCTTAGTCGTTACGTCATGACTTCAAAAACTGTGCTATAAAAAGGTTCATATTGTTTCACAGACACTGCTTGTCAAAAACTAGAACTTGAGCTCCTCGTGATCGTGAGACCACACACCAGCTTTTTTTTTCATCGTTAATCTACCTATTCTTTTCCTTTTTTGCACTTTGATCACCAGCCTTCACCGTGACACTCCGTGATGAACGCAACATTTCGTCAAAAAAGTGCGTGCTTATCCGAATTATGGGCATCAATCGCGCAGGAGGGAAGCGATTCTTTAATTTTTGTCTCATATCCCACGAATGCTCACTTCAGGATAGGTGGCCGAAAGGTCGCAATTTTAGACAATTTTTTGCAGCTCACCTCCACAAAAGTTCTAGTTGTGCTTGACGTCCTACCTTATTTTTTGAAGCTCTTTAAAGGCAGCATACACGCTCGTAAACATGATTGAGATAACTAGGGAAATAGAATGGTATGGCCCAGATTACAACGCCTACGCATTTCGAAGTGTCAAAAACGACCCACAATGCCGCTACACGAGTTAGAAGTCGGCCCCGCCCTGTACTTTCACGCCCCCTGTATTTGACCTTTTTCTGCAACGCAAGGTTGCTGGGTCATATTCACCGTCGGTACTGTTGGTAGATTGCCTAACAAGCGAACCACACATGTCACTGACGGCGAAGATGGCCCAGCAATCCTGCGTTGGAGGAAAATGGCAAATACAGGGGGCGTGAAAATACAGGGCGGGGCCAACTTCTAACTCATGTAGCGGCGTTGTGGGTCATTTTTGACACCTCAAAATGCGTAGGCATTACATATGTTGTAAGCCATACGGCTCGATCCACATTGTTATCCCAACCACGTTTACAAGCGTGTATGCTGCCTTTAAAGGCAGTGTTCACGATGAAAAAAGTTTTCGAAATTCCACTAGGATTGGATAGTGGAGGGACACTCTGTAACGTTAACGTCGAAAGAACGCATGAAAACGAGCCAGGAAGAGCCTCAAAAGAGCCCGAAGTTGCAACTACGAGCGCATTGAAAACCCCAAAAGCGCATCCCACGCCCACCGACGTGAACAAATGAATGCTCGAGATCGTGAGATGAGCAATGATTTTCAATCATTACCCCCGTTCTTCCCTTCATTCTCGGCTTCTCTCTTTACTCAGGTCAGCTCGCATAGATCGGCTGCAAAAGACGGAAGTTACAAGCCTCGGACAACTCGTCCACCATGCTTCCATAGCTCAATCTTTGAGGGACCATACATAACTTGGTTCCCACAGGGTCGTGTACGATTTCAGAGACATCATTGGAATCAGCACGGGGCCGTTCTCAAGATAGGCTAGAAAACAGAAAAACGATTTTTATCGTGAACACTGCCTTTAACAAAATTCATGATCGACGCGGTCTTTGAGTGCCCTTTTGAACGAATAAACATCGTCAGGCTGTTTGTTTCCACTTTTAAACTTAGCATAATCCCAGCTCTGGCACTGCTACCTCTAAGGGTCAATACACCGTTGCAGTAGTCAGAACTTGTGTAAAAGAGTGTCACGGTGTTCTTGGCTGTAGTTCCTTAGAAAACATGTCCCGATTGACCACAGAATTTTTCACTCTGCTCGCAAGTCCCATCATTGAATAATTTTGACTAACATTCAGATCAATGGACTCGCGAAGAGATACAGATAATTGTATTAGCAGCTCTTCTATTGGCCATCATATTTGCATTCCTTACCGTCGTCTCCATAGACTGCTGTAAACGGAGATGGATGAAGTGGCTCGGACCACTCGAGTTGGAGAATGATGGAAAAGGTGAACTTGGCAATAGCATGTTTTCTTTTTAGTTAATTCTGAGAGTTTAAGTATGAAGATAAAACACATCCGACCTCGTGATTAAAATTTTATATTTTACCACAGCAGCGGTCAATATGGAGTGAACCTAACAGGTTTTGAACCACATTCCTCTTAGAAAAGTAGGAGCAACTATATCTTCCGTCTCCGAGAATGCGTACAATCTCTTTGCTCACCCACGGGCGTTGAGCTCAAATAATTTTATTGGGAGTTTTCGAGTTTATGATTGCTATTGATCTCACTTTTCACTTCTGGCTACCGGCTGCATTTCAACGGTAGGAGCAAGCCCGAGACCAATCGTCCAAAAACGCTTCACCGTCCAGATTCATGACCTCTGAGGGGCTATAACATCGGTATCTGGTGGTTTGAGCATATGTATCGTTGTGATCAGAACGAATCCCTCTCCAGGATAAGCAGTAGAAAGTATAGATTCGAAGTTCGGGCCGCGTTTTGAGATTTGTAGCGAAAGGACTAGAATGAATATGTTCACTTGCTAACACTCTAAGGAAGCCTCATGTGCTGCCTCCAAGCGCGAATTGTTTCCTTATGAGGTGAGACTTGCAGGGCTCAGAATCCAATTTATAATTCTGTCTGAGCCTTGCGTTTGATAGATCGCAAGAAGTGAGCATGTCTTTTTTGTTGGCTGAAAGTCGTTATGAGCACTCGGCTCGCCCAACTAATCGTCTATCGAAATGGGGATCAAAGCCCGGGATTCGCTTAAAATGCGGCGTGAAGCGATAATATGATTTGGCGCATCATAGAATCTCGTCGTTACGCTGTAAGAAACAAATCAAAGAGCGGCTCGATGTTGCTCCTTAACTACAGAGAGTGCGCAATCATATCGTACTGCGGCAGAACTCTAACAAGTCTCATCAGCTGGTGCCGTAAGTCGACCCGGGGCCGTATGCAAGAACGCGACGGTTGGGGCAGGGGCAGTGCAGTCGGCGCCTCTGCAGATCGCCGATGCTTACAAGACAGGACATGTCTATCGTAGTTGGTTACAAGTCAATACACATATGCCGTGCCCCAATAGTCCTCCCGCTGTGCCCCAAGTTCCTAGCTGGGACGGCTAGGGCACAGCGGGAGGACTTTTGGGGCCCGACATATGTGGATTGACTTAACCAACGACGATAGACATGTCCTGTCTTGTAAGCATCGGCGATCTTCAAGAGCGCCGACTGCACTGCCCCTGCCCAGACCGTCGCGTTCTTGCGTACGGCTGCCGTTCTCGAAGTGTTTCACGGTTTCACGCCGCGAAACATTTATGAACCTGATTTGAGCAGAGGACGCGGGACGTCAAGTATTTTCAGTGATACCATCTACTGCACCTTCAGCAAAGAATAACATGGTTCCTGTCACACAATTCGTAGACACCCTTCTCACACCGTCCTAAACATTTAATTTTTTATAGAATGACCAATCGATTTCTACATCAATGTCTAACCTGAACAAATGCTTTTTTTTCAGCTCCACCCCTCAGTTTGCAAGCTCCACCTCCATATCGGTCTTCACCTTCGATCGCCTAACCAGTCCTAGTGCCTCGTACGTAGAAACTGTATCTCTATACTCAGGTTCATTCATAGGACCCGGGACTTAGGAAGGCATTTTCTACTGTTGAATCTCATAATGTTCCAAGGTATTGCGACAGGAGGCTCGTACCTTCTGAATCAAGCAGTCCGCTATAAAACATTGTACGCTCTGCGGTGCAGTATGGAGTAAAGAAATGTGATAGGCTGGAGTGCTCTGTCTTGGCTGCGGTGTCTGCTAGTTCCAGCGGTCATATTCATGAAAGAACGGGAGCCATCCGGGACGGTTTTTTATACCAGACAATGTATGCGGCAGCGGACTTTGGGACCTCCCGGTTGGCTCCGGTAGTTTCATGGATACGGCCACAGGTTCTTATCACCCGCAGAGCAGGAAATCGAGATTTGTCCTACTGAGATTGCAACCAACCTTAGTATGAACCCACAGATTCGGAGTGGAAGGTGCCTTCAGGGGTCGTATTCGCCAACAACCTTCCGAGGGAAGTCGAAGGGAAGCGGAAGGGATAATACCGCGCGCGGCAGAGGAACAGATCAACCCATCTTACATCATGTAAGATGGAAATGCAAACTGTGTTGCGTATCGATATCACTGCGAAAAGATAAAGATTCCATCGCGAAGCGGCCATTCTTCAGCTATGGGATTCGAAAAATTCCGGCGGTCGCGAGGGAAGCCAAGGGAGGCGAGAGGTGACCGTGGAGCGCATTTTGTACTGAAATTTCACCTCATCTACCCTTCGACTCCCCGTGCGGGTTGATGGCGAATACGACCCCAGGATCTCATTTCAATAAATGTTATTGAGAAATGAAGGTGTTCTGTGACACCCTATCACAGGCCGCCAGAGAGTCACTTTTAGAGTGTAAATCGGATGAGAGCAGATGCGATCAGGGTCTGCGTAAATTGACTTGTACACATTTTGTAGATTTTTCATTGTTGTTTTGTTGTTCACGTAATGTATAGACTTGGTCCATATCAGGATTGCAAATCACTGTGAAAAGAGAGACATTGCTCAAAACATTACACTATTGGTTCTTTTTATTTTCCCATATACATGAATAAACTATTGTACCATCAAGTGTGCTAAGAGTAAAGCTTCAAGAACATGTGCGTAATGAGCCCTTGAAGTATAACTTTGGTGGCGCTCTGACAGTTTGATCAGATTCGCTGGCTATCGCTGACAACGCTGTCCATGGAAGGACTGCAACGCTCACTTTCGTTCTCATTTGAGAGTAGTAACCTTTTGAGAACGCACCTCGATTCGGAAGGCAGTTTCATGAATTCGTGTGAGTAATGCAAATGAGTAATCTAAGCGCCATCTTAATGTTGACATTGTGGTGGGATACAGTTTTGAATACTGTTTCACGCAAAGCGCATATAATGGAGTCCACCGAGAGTGTCTCATTTACTTATCAATAAGAAGCGATCGGCTAGGGATCAATCTGCATGAATCCCATACCAGCACGCTCGATACCTATTGAGCGAGAGCGGTTGTGCTGCAACGAGTTTCATGTTCATTGCTCTCCAATCGACCGCTTCTCATTGATATGTAAATGAGACACTCTTGGTGGACTCCACTGTACTGTTTCACAGCTCCGTCTATTCGTCAGACTGAATGGAATGCGAGTACTCTAACATTCTCCATGTAGGGTTCGCGCAATAATTTAAGACTGGTGAATAGACCGGGCTGCGACGGTAGATCACCCCGCGCGAATCGACACCCATTTCTCCAGTGAGGCCGCCAACCCCGCACGGCCAGCCACCTGGTTCAAGCGTCAGACTAAATCGAAAACGCAAACCATACCTGCCCGATTCACTAATTGATTCACTGGCTGATTATCTGAAGGTTCTGAGTTATAATCAATCGATATCGTTCATAGGCGAGCTGGGATTACTGAGTGGACCCATAATCATAAAGAGGGGTACATTCAATTTGAAATGTTTAAGAAACAATGCGTGATATTTTTAAACAATTCAAAGAATTATCAGTTATCACTAGCAGAACAACAAAAATCTCACTCTGCCAATTCGATACTTGATGCTTCAGCAAAAGAGACTTGATGCTCATGTACAACTCGGCATAAAGTCTTAATTTGCCGCGTTAACTTCACATACATGGGTGAAATTGCCGCTAGGATAGGTGAGAATGGGGTAAATATCACGTGGAAATGGTGCGAACTTGCAGCGAGAGAGGGTGCAATTTACCGCAAAAATGAGGTGAATTTACCTCGAAAAATGGGTGAGTTTACCTGCAAAATTTTACGAATTTGAAGGTCCACAGCACAGAAAGCCCCGCCCTGTCCGCAACATGGGCGTAATCTTCACCGAGGTCTGCGACGAGGAGCCACCCTCTGCGGACCCCGGCGTAGCTCGCCCCCCCCCCCCCCGCCGGGAGGATACTCCCTGAATCCTCCCAGCAGCCAAATTTATGCTGACCTCAGGAGATTGACCCGAAGTCACTTTCCAGGGCCGGCATAAGAATGCCGAATGAGGTCTCCAGTGAGATGAGGCGGCTTTTATACCGACTGTGCTCACGGCTAACACATTGAGAGGTGATCAATCGTTTTATCATGTTTTCACTGACAATGAGATCTTTTCGCTTGTTTGGAAATTTCTGAGATGCCAGCACTGGCGGTATTTTCACTCTTCGCGCTGACTGATATCCAACCGCTCAGCAAATTCACCCTTTGCGCGGACAACGTTTGATGACGGCACTAAAGGTGACTTTGATGCTTAATGATAATAGAGTGTGATAAAGGCCGCTTTCCCGGAATCATTAAATCTCAAATTGGCAGAGCATTCCATGCATTGTGAAAGAGAGCATTGAGTTGGTCGAATAGTGGACGACACCTATAGAATAAGGGCCGGTTGTTCTTATCATCGCAGTTATCATCATACGTTGTCATAAAATAAACACTCGAGAACGACCGCTGGAGGGCAAATTACCGCTCATGGAATAACTACGCGCCTTGATTCCAGGGACCAGTTGTGGGTGATAACGAAAATGCGAAATTAAAGGCAGGGTTCTCGATAAAAACGAATTTTGAGCTCTCTTCATAAGAATGTAGATTTGGCCATCACAAAAGTTGAAGCTAACGAAAAAACCCGGGAATTCGCGGGGAAAACGCTAAAAAACAAAGTACAACGGCTAATTACCGGTGTCGGCCGGCCCCCTAATTAACGCGTTTTTCATTAATGCTTGCTTATCCTACACTTCTTTCGCTGTTAAAGTAATCAGTAGTCTTCAGAAATGTTCACAAATTACTTTAGAAGCAAAATAAAAGTTGACAAAACAAGCTTCTTCCCAAATCTCAATAATTGGGGGCGGGAGGACACCAGGCCATAACTTTATCCTGAGAGTTTTTTCTCCAAATTTTTACTTATTTTCACTATTGTGATGTCCAGAACTACCATTCTAAGGTGATAGCACAACAACCTATTTTATCGAGAACCCTGCCTTTAAGATAATCTCAAACTTGTCGGGAAAAATATCGGATCACCTCGAATTAATATCAGAATCATCTGATGGGGGTGGTTCACTACAGCCCTCAGGTTTTGTAGGCTCCATAGAATGACCGATGGTGACAAAACGAACCCTACCTACGTTCTCAGGCGGGTCCAACAAATGATTCAAAGCCAAAAAACGGTGGATGGGCTTTGTGAGCGTACGATGCATTCGGAAGCAGTTTTCACGACAGATTTCGCGTCCAATCTCTCCACGGTTTACGGAGGGTTTGAGCCCCTATATAGCAAGGCATGCTTAAAGGCATCGTCCACGATGAAAACCGAATTTGGGTTTATGCGTTCATTCGGACTAGTGGGCCATGACAATGTCACTCAGAAAGTTTGGAGTTACAAAACCGTCTCTGAGTGGAGATTCTCTTACCTCAAAATGGCTTCCTGGGTTTGGGGGGCCGGCCTTGGGGTCGATCCGTTGTTACAAAGAACAAAACTCTTGGGTTGCCGACGGCGGGCGTGCCTTGACGCGTCGTAGGGCGCAATACACACGCCAGTCAATTTCGAATTCGGCATCGATCGAAAGCAGCCGGCAGCACTGGACGCAGCAGGTGGGTAGCCCATTTTAATTTCGCTGAAGTCGTAGTTGAGAGGCATCCTCGATGAATTGCTTCCAACGCTGCGCCAAGGAACGAAGCGTAAGACTGTTCCTTGCATTCTCTGCGCAACTATCACAAGTTGATGCCGGCGCGAAATTCAAATTTGCTATGAACTTTTTAAAAATGGGTTTTTCTCAAAAAGTTGACGTTTTTGAGGGGGCGTTTTGCTACCGTTAGTCACTATAGGGATAATACAACACGAAAACATCAAAAACCCAAATATGGTTCTCATCGTGTACGATGCCTTTAAAGGCAGCATACACGCTCACAAACATGGTTGAGATAACAGCACAAATAGGACCGCCTGGCCCCTACCATCTCGTCAACGGCGTTTGAAGCGCTGAAAACCATCCAGGTTGACAGAATTCAAGCATTCCCGTCTCGAAAGCCTGTGGAACCCCACCCCTACGAATAACAGAATGAAGAGTGAGGCATGTGAAAACATTTGATAGCTTAGAGTGATAGCCCTAGCAAATGAGAGTCTACGAGAGAAACGGCTTGGTTTACCTGAATATAACATGTCTGTTTACTGATGAAATGCTACATTTTATAAGCCAGCCGGAGTAGATGGGCTTTTTTGAAAGTGGATGGGAATTAATCGGTATGTAAACAAGTTATATACAGGGAAATCAAGCTGTTTCTCTCGTAGACTCTCATTATATAGTGCTATCGCTCTAAATTATCAAATGCTTCCACATGCCTCACTCTTCATTCTGTTATTTGTAGGGGTGGGGTTCCACAGGCATTCGAGACGGGAATGCTCAAATTCTGTCAACCTGGATGGTTTTTAGCGCTTCAAACGCCGTTGACGGCATGGTAGGGGCCAGGCGGTTCTATTTATGCTGTTATCTCAACCATTTTTGTGAGCGTGTATGCTGCCTTTAACAAACGCGAAATCCGCGTTTTTGAGCAAAAATAGGCTCTACTTTGTTTTTGTTGGTTTTTTGAGCTTGGAGGAATTGATCGCCATGAGGGATGATGGCTATCACTGGAATCAAGCTATCAGTTCGCTTATCAGCACTTCCTTGACTTCATCATTCCTGTAATCTGTGTGTTCATTTGTTTACATCAAGGGGGCGGAAATGAGGCACGGGGAGGTTCTGGAAGCCCAAACCGCTTGTTTGCAGCCGTTATTTTGCCACTCCTGGCTCGTTTCCTACCGTCCCTCCGGCACCGGGAGCCCATGACCCTTTTCGCCTATCATTTCCCTGTGAAAAGTTTTCGAGAATGCTCGTCGTGAACACTGCATTTGAATGTTTTTGTCAAGAATTCATAGCTCCCTGTCAAACTTGTGCTTCGCCCACCACCTAACCCTAAGCAACGGCCGACGCCGTATAGTCTTTATGGTGATAAATGTGGCAGAACAAGGTGCACTTACCGTAGTCGTAACCAGATATGCCAACTGAAAGACTCGGTCTATCCATCTTATCGAATGCCAGAGATGCAGAGAGAGGCACTTTGGTTATGCATTTTTTTGTGGAAGCTTGTCTATGTCTTGCCATCTTTTTCATGTGTGTGCGTGAACCTTCCCCTTATCGTTCCGATATGCGCATCATTTTTTTCTCTCTGAATATCGAGTTTTTGGTCAGCCATTTGGTGTGCTATTTAAACCAAGGTTAATTTTTTGAAATAATATCAGTCTCCCCGTGGCGGGCTCACGTAGGCAACCAAGGAAGGCTTGGTTCTACGGGGAAGTCGCTATACTCGCGTTCCTAATCACCAGGCCTATCCCTCAGGTGCATTATTCGCTCCTAGGACACCCTCGCCGACAGATGCGGGGTATAGGTTCCATTTTCTACGGCTCTTTAGATATGATGATATATACACATATATAATTGGAACTTATTACTTGGGATAGCTCACTAATCTTGCCGTCTTACCAGGTCCAAGTGCGTATCAGCAGTAAGAGGTTACTTCTTTTGGTTTCTCAAGTAGTGCTGGACTGTTCATAGGTCTAATAATGTTTGTTCTTTATTTTTCTCATCAATCAGCGCCCCGCGTTGATTCGTAACGTGTTTTTTCAGTTGTATGGCGCACACTGAGTGCAAAAATAGATAAATCTCAATGCTGAAAGCGTGATAGGATGTACACTCGGCGCATTTTGCTCTGAAACATTGCGTTTCTTGAAGGCAGTGATTCACGATGAAAATCGTTCTTCTGTTTCTCCGCCTATCTTGAAAACGGCTCCATGCTGATTCCAATGATATCTCTGAAATCGCACAAGACCTTCAGTGAACGGAGTTATGGTCCCTCAAATATTGAGCTAAGGAAACATGGTGGACGAGTTGTCCGAGGCTTGTAACTTCCGTCTTTTGCAGCCGATGTATGCGAGCTGGCCTGAGTAGGGAGAGAAGTTGAGAATGAAGGGAAGAACGGGGCTAATGATCGGAAACCATCGCTCATCTCACAAGCTCGAGCTTTCATTTGTTCACGTCGGTGGGCGTGGAAAGTGCATCTGGGGGTGACGAGGGTACCGTTCCGAGCTCATTTTTCTCAGTTTTTTCAACGTTAGGGTTCCGCTAGGCCCCGCAGCTGCCGATCTCCACCAAAAAAATCAGACATGGTTTTTATCGTGGACACTGCCCTTAATGTGCGTTGGGGCAAGCTCGATGCATCTATGCTATAAAATATGCTCACTGAGTTTGCGCCAATGCACAATAAGGAACGCTAGTATTAGCGCGATCCGTGCCGAGTGTAGCTTTAACATTAGTATCGCTTCAATAACTGAACAGTGAACAAAGCTTTATGTTGGAGGCAATGATTTAACACGAAACAGACTCTTGATATTAATACAAGTTGAATTCTGGTTTTAGTTTCCATTACTTTTCTTACTTTCGCAAGGGCATCAGACATCCACTTTGTATCTCTCGTTCAAGATGACAAAGACATCTTCAAGTGAAGCTTGAGTAACGCAGTAGTCTTGAACAGGTAGCTTTGCCGTGAAGCGTCCAACATTCTCAAAAATTTTGGAAAAACGGTCATTTGCAGTTCGCCTGATCTGAAATCGTCTACATTAACACGGGTATGATGAATCTTTTCAGAAAATTTTCTTCAGATCACTCCGCAACGGTAAGGTTTTTTAGACGCATCTCATGGTTTTATCGTTAGAAATTCCTTTTAGATCGTTCATGATGCAAACTTTCTCTCGAGCACTTGGAAAATTCCTTCGCCATTGAGAGGATTATGTGTATTGGGCGGAATTCATGTTTCACCACTCAATCCCGCTCTTTATCATGAAAACGCTATAGCCAGCGTGTACCGAAAAAAAGTATGGTCCCTTAGCAAGTCAAGCCATTGGGCAGAGCTGCGACTAAGTGTGGTGACTTGTAAGGTGTTCGCAACATCATCATCCAGCATGGCTTCGACGGCGAGCGACGATCCATCGCGTCGATGCGATCTTTTCCACAAAAATGAAAATAATTCAGAACTCAAAATAATTCAGAACTCGGCGAATAAGCGCTTTGGAACAAGTGGTTGCTTGGTGTGGGCCTGCATCCAATTCAACGTTTCTCGAATGCCTGTTTTGCTGTCTTTTATTTTGCCTTTCAGGCAGTTGCTGAACATTTGTAAAACTACTAACTACTCCAACAGCAACATAGAAGACGGAAAACAAGCATGAATGAAAATCTTGTTAGCTGAAGGCGGCCAACACCCACTAATTAGCCGTTCTAACATGCTTTTGTGCGTTTTTGATGCAACTTTCCACTTATTTCGCTTTTCATGATGGCCACACCTGCATTTTAAGGAAGAGAACTCAACAATCGTTTCTATCGCGAGCCCTGCCTTCATTGCTATCATTGTCCTGGATGTTTTCGCAACACCGCGTATGATGCATACCCACGAAAATATTGAGAAAAAAAAAGATTCAAAATTTTGTTTTGGATTCCGTTCATTCCTGAACTTTTGCTAGGACTCCAGAGACAGATAGAAATAGTTTCCGATATTCAACAGTGCGCGTTCTAATTTTACGTCCACCCTAGTTTTGAAGTTATTCGAATCGTTTGCTAGCCTCTCGCTCTGAAACTCATACCACCGTTTTCAGTATGCCGAAACAACCTTTGGAGCATCGGTTTTAGGAGTTTGGCAGCGAAGTTTTACTTCTATTCTTCTCGGAAGAGAACGGAAGGCGTGAAAACTCCACGCCCACCTTGGGGAACAAATTGTAGCAATCAAAGGCAAAACACAACAGCAGTCCAGAACTTTGTGGGTGCGCTCTTGTCAAGAATAACATGGGGTCACCTATAATTCATTATAGCAACATGATTATTGATTAAGCCTTATCGCATAACCCTTCTTATCGCGATTATCCCCTTATCGAGCACGTGCAGCACATAGAGTAGCCTTGCTCCTTTCATAGTCTGCCGAGCGACGCCGTCCGGCACATTAAAGTGAGCCGCAGTGCGAGGGAAGCTGCGGTGAACAACCGTAAGTTCCGGCTCTTCAAAGCAAAAAGTAGGGCGAAAAGAACCCATTCTAAGCCGTCATAACTTTATCGGACGTCGTGTCAGTGATTTCACCGCACTGAGACGCCGGCCGGACGACACCGCAGTGCGTGGTGCACACAAGATGTCGGACGGCTTCGTCCGGGATCTTATAGCATGCCGGAAGGCTTCGTTCGGCAGACTGTGAAAGACCCTTTAGTTGCGTCGAGAGCCGTCAGGGGTGAGATCTTAATGACTCTGCTCCGCTTGTTTTCTCTCCCAGAAAGTTACTCTTGCAGAACAACAATAGGACCACAGTAGGCTCCTTCTGCTTCTTGGAAATCTTTCTTGGTTAGTCTTCCATATCTTTTGTATCTCTCCATTGTAGAATAGGTCGCTATATGATGTATTTGAAGGACTCAAGAAGTCGCTGTCGACGAAAGCTCACCGCCAATAAAATTGGTTACGGAGTCTCATCTATACTGCATTGGAAAAAAAAAGATTATTGATTGTTCTAATAGGAATGCTAGGTAGTGAAAATGGTTGGTTATGCCTCCTTTAAAATTTCCTATTGTGCTCGTTTGGCGTGCGAGTTGCGGACAATGATTTCCCATTTAATCATTGGGTTTGAAGCAGTTGAATACAAAGGCACAAATGCGGCCTAAATTATTAGTGTTCTACCAGAAAAGCGTTGACAAGAAAAATTGGTTGTTTTTGGTTCCTTCTGTGAGACCAGTGTGTGTCTGGTCTCACCACTTTTAACTTATTTCATACAAAAAAATCTCAAACTGGAATAGATTTATTCAAAAGCTATGGGTTTGCAGTGTCAAATGAAAAGTGGCATGAAGATGAAGCTCAGACCCCAGCTTGACCAACTTCCGGCAAATTATTGGACTCCAGCACGATGTGGATGTCATGCATGGCACCAGCAATAGAGTTTATGATTATTTTGTGAAAGATTGAGTTCATAAAAAAGGAGTTTATCTTCACATAGTGATAGGCTAGGCGTAGAGTTTGAACGCCATATAGAGGGAAACATTGAAATCCTACAAGCCCCAAAATCTGGGTGGGCGTAAAGTTATGATGCGCACCGTATGATCATTCACAAACTCACATGCCACTTTAATGTGGTTGCATCCGGCTGAGTTGTAACGAACTCAGAATTTGGAAACTCGACCTTCACGGCCTTCGCCACCTGCAAAATTAGTAATTCTCCAGTTCAAGGTTAGTCTTCAGAGTGTGAAGATCATTACGACAAATATAGAGCGGTGTCGATTAGAACAAGAGTATAAGGCCCCGGTCATAGTTGGTTGGTCGGACCTAGCCACTCCAGTCGATAATCACGATAGACATGAATGAGGCGACGGGTGTGCAAAAAAGAAACACCCGGTGTGGCAAACCCGACCTACATGCTCATGATATACGATGAAAATTAAATGATACCACTGATATGATTCCACATACATTTCATACATATCGGCCGCGTCGCCCACTCTAGGAGTTTTTTTTTCAACCTTCCCTGTCCATGTTTCCATCATATCAACTGGGGCGGTTTGGTTAAGGTTACGGCGATTTTTTTCGACCAACTGCGACCAAAGCCTCAGGCCCCGGTTATAGTTGGATGAGCCGACGTATCCAGCCCGGTCGATACACACAGAAAGCATTGGAAATGGGATGCAAAAATCACCCGGTGTATCCCTCCAACACCCCCCCCCCCGAAACCCTCCAACGCCCACCCGGTCGATACGTATGAACAATGGTGTGGGGTAAATGGAGAAACTCACTCGGTGTATCCCTCCAACACCCCCCAACACC
Organism: Aplectana chamaeleonis; assembly: GCA_029168955.1. Taxonomy (NCBI): domain Eukaryota; kingdom Metazoa; phylum Nematoda; class Chromadorea; order Rhabditida; family Cosmocercidae; genus Aplectana; species Aplectana chamaeleonis. The sequence goes on along the minus strand of JAPDOI010000013.1, from coordinate 3,275,659 downwards.
CACCCGGTCGATACGTATCATTGAAATGATGGAGTGAGGTTGAGAAAATCACCCGGTTTATCCGACGCTGTCGATCTCCATGCAAAACGTGGATGACGGCGCATGAGAAAATCACCGGGTGGGCGGGCCTATGATAAAACATTGCGTATCACTAGAAAGCTAAACTTACTGCTACCTCCGTTCCTTCACTTTACTCTCCTTCACTATTTCTCTGAACAAGTGCAATCCTGTTGGCCACGTAATCATAGTCATATCTAGTTGGATACACCGAGTGGTTTCCTCAACCTCACCCCATCATTTTAATCATACGTATCGACCGGGTGGGTGTTGGGGGGTGTTGGGGAGTGGTGGGGGGAGTCGGTGGGTTACAGATGCAGATAGCATTAACACTGATCGGGACCTCAAACGCTTTGAGCCACCAATTTGAAGTCTGAGTCGGTTGGTCTGGAGTTTATCAGATATAGAGATGTAATGGTATTATCATTCCAAGTCCTTTTGGTAATCGGCACCGCTCAGTATTCGGAGTTTACTGTACTGTGAGGATCAACAATAAACTACAACGAAAGAATCTCTAACGACCGTATCTCTGCATCATCATCATGCTACTGTACGGCGCCTCGACGGAGGTAATTACCAACTTGCCCTAAGTAAATGAAACAAAGACAATCGTTAATCCATGGTATTCTCCGGAGCTCCGGAAAGCCCGAAAAATGAGGATGCCACGGTCTCCTTCCACTTGGTGAGTTTAGCGGCAGTGAAATTTTGACCATCGTGGAAGAGGATTGTGTTTAAAGTACTTATTTTCATGAGCGATAGCCGTGTATTTTCTGTTACAGCAAAGCTCGTGCATGAAGTAATCATCTTCACTTAGGAGAATTCGCCCCAGATGCTCAAAGGACTCAATTCGAACAGATATGTTATGAGAGGATGAGATTCAGGAGGTCGACGAACCACGCCGGGATAATTTATTTACATGGATTCAAATCACACAACGAAAAGTTTTCTCATACTCACCTGCTCTCTAGAACTTTTTGATTTCAAGACAATTTGTAGCACGAAGTGTTCCGCATGCCTAGAAAGTTTTGTGTTGTGAGACATATCACATTGGTTTTATCTAGTTGTTTTTTCTGAGCTACCAACTCATTCAACTAGCAAGGCAGCAATCTAGTGAACAGCTATCGTCAGAAACGCTATGAGGATTTTGGCGAGAAGTGGCTTTGAAGAATTGGTTCGATGCTGGTGCTTGAATAAATAGTCACTTCATATTCCACCTGGTCTAGGAAGCTTCTGCCCTACGTCCACATTTGTGAAAGAACGTCGGGTACAGCGACGATTAAGAATTCACTAAGGTACCCTCAGAGACATGAGGGTTGCAGAGAGAGAATAAAAAAAAACGCGAGGGGGCTGTTTCCGGCAGTAAAGAGTAGGCTGAATAGGATTACGCGGCGAATAAGACGAATTGGATGTCATAATTATAGGTCGTTGAAAGAAAACTAGAGAGAAAACTTCTTTCGCGTGTAAGCCGCCCTTGTCCGCATTCCATTTCAAACAGACAGGGTCCAGCAGAAGTGGATAGTTTGCCAACGGGTGGTGGTGGGGAGTCGTGAAAAAGTTCGGGTAAAAACGAAAAGTTGGGAGGGGGATCGCTAAATTTACGAGTGGGAAAAATACATCATTTTTAGAAAAAAAGATACAAAAACGCTGTAGAATTTGTAGAAAAGTGGTTTCTGCAGAATAAAAACAATATTGCAACTATTTACAACTTGAAAAGAACCAGTTCCAAGTCCATTTAACTGTTTTCAATCACTCGAACGCTAACGTCGGTTAGGGGACGAAATTCTAATGCTGTAAAATAGCGTGTTTTGGTGTGTCGATTGCGTCCAACACTACTCATTCTACGACATCATGGAAAAAATTTAGAACAATGTTTTTTAATTCACCTATGCACAACGAAACTTATCCTAAATTGGAAATGATCTGTCATTTTAGTCTCCTAATACGTACATTATCATAAAACTTACGTTTTCCTCTAAAATAAAACATGGAAGTCTAGGTCTGAATTCCCCGAGGTAGCGAAAATTTTCATGATGTCGTAGAATGAGTAGTGTTGGACGCGATAGACACATCAAAACACGCTATATACGGCATGAGAATCTCGCCTTTTAGAACTCACGAGGTGTCACAGTTTCATTTTACAAGCCGGCTGGTTATAAGAATGCAGGTGAGTTAAAGTAGTGGACGTGGCAAGTCACGTTGGCGAATCGAAAGGTTTTTGCCTTTACTATCCAACGGGTGGCATCTCTTCAGCAATAGAGTTTCAAACCACCCCATACTTTGAGATAATAGGACTGTGTGAAAATTTGAACGCAGCGCTTTCTCGCAGCCTCTCAAACTGCTGAATTAATTATAAATTAGGTTTGTATAGGGAAGTAGTTAAAGGCAGTGTTCACGATAAATTTCACTTCCGATATCTCCACGCTTTACGAAAGGTCTGGTGCCCTATATAGCGAAGCACGCTTGAAAAGGACACGAAAGACGCGTTTTTGAGCAAAAATAGGCCCTCTCTTGTTTACGTTGATTTTTGAGCGTGGAGGGATTGACCGCTGGAAAGATGATACCTATCAGTGCAATGAAGCAAACAGCTCACTTATCAGCACTTCCTTCACTTGATCATTCTTATAATCTGAGTCTTCATTTGTTCATTCCTAGGGGCGGATCTGGGGCACGGGGCGTATCTGGGGCACCTAAACGCTTGTTTGCAGCCGTCATTTTGCAGCTCCTGGCTCGTTTTCTACCGTTCTTTCGACACTGGGAGCCTAGGATCCTTCTCGCCTATCATTTCACTGTGGAAAGTCAACGAGGATGATCATCGTGAACGCTGCCTTTAACGCGCCCTAATCTGAATGCCGCGCCGTGAGCGCTGAAACTAAGCTTAAACGGCGCAAGGCCCGGATACTATTGCGGGAAGGGCGCGAGGACTCATTATAACTGTATCACATTTAATTGTTCTCGCTTATTTTTCGCCCGAGTGGAGGTAAATTCGCATTCTTCGGCTTCTTTTTATAGACTATTACTCAGAAATACCGTCAGCGATCAGGTAAAATGTCATTATAAAAACTGCTGCCTTTTATTAATGATAGAGCACGATCACCACAAAATGGGTGAATGGCTAGCATTCTTCGGGTTTCATCCACCCTTAAAGGCAGTGTTCACGATAATCTTCGATTTTGAGATTATTCGCTAAATCGATTGTTTGGCCCCCGAGTAGAACTGGAATGACGAAGAAACCGAGAAAAACGCACCAGAAGGGCGCGAAATCCTCAAGTATCAGCCCGCCTCTTAAGTATCAATGGAACTGTTCGTTGTGAGAGTCTTGAGATCTTTTGTGGACCCATCTTTCGCAATTCTTCATTCTGTATTGCTCCGTTGTTTCCTTCGGGCCCTAACTAATACTGTTTTGCCCAAAATAACCTTCCATTTTCGATTAGTCCCATTTTTTGCCGGTTACAACCACCGTGAACATGTTCATCCAACCAGACAACTAGTCCAGGCCATAGAATAATGTCACTGAAATAAGACGAATTAGTGCGTTTCTCGCCGTTTCTTCGTGGTTTTGGTAACACTTGGTTGCCAACGCATTGTTTTGAGTGGAAAACTTGGAAACGAGAATCATCGTGAACACTGCCTTTAAGTTCCAACCCATCGCCCAGAATCTACGATGAGTTCGCGCATTTGGACAAGGTATACATCGCAGCCGCCGTGAGGATTAGCTGCGAGTGTACTATAGACTGAATCTGAACAATCCAAAAAAAAAAAGGTTTTGGTCTCTGTGAGTATGTGCTTCGCCGCAAAGTCCATTGCGAGGCGGGTTCTTGTTGCGGTAAGATCATTTGGGTAACCGCTGCGTCTCCGGCATGGTTCGGTTAATAGCGATACAAATTGACAAATTGCCGATATTTTTGACGTAGGAGCGTCTCTGGGGAGGGGGTCGTTACTACGTCGAAATTTTTGAACACAGACTGGCTGGCCACCGAGAGAGGTGGGTCGTGAGTATTTCGCGGTCCTTGCCAACGGGCTGATGGACACTGTATACATTCTCACCCAAACAATCCGCCCTTAAAAACTCCGGTTACCAGTTGATTTAGCCTTGACAGGGTCATGGAGAACCTAATATGGCTCATGGAGAGAGCAGTGCGGCCAACGAGTATGGGCCAGCTATGACCGGGGCCTCAAGTAGAGGGTCATCGATACTGCTCTTTTTTTGGTATGCAATTTGGCTAATCATTATCGAATGCTTTTCAAGTAGCGAGTCACTCTATTGGTAACGAAAACAGATCCTCCCACTCAAGATCCTCTCACTCAAAATTGTTGCTACAGGCTATTGACTCGCACTTTAACACACAAAGATCTCATCTAAAGATAGAAATTACGAGAAAAACAGGGACATATGTACCTGGACTTCAACGACTGAGCTGCTCCGATAGCAATGAACCTTCCTCGACAGAGTACTCCAATGCGCGAACACAGGGTCTCACATTCTTCCATGGAGTGCGAAGACATTACTGTCGACCTACCACTGCTTATGACGCCTTTGAACAGATTCCATACTTCGCGACGGGTCTAAACGTACATAAGCGGTATTCTCACCAGGGTCATGTAATTCTTAAGAACGCTTGAATAAGTGTCAGCAATCAAGTATATGTAGTATAGTTAGGCGAAATGTGAGAAGCAGAGAAACACTCGATCTCAACAATCGCCTATATTCCCGAAGTGTTATGGTTGGCTCTTTGGAGAGACGCGGAATGTGCAGGATGTTGAGCGCACGCACAAACTGGCACCAACCAAAAACTCCGAAAAACTCAGACAAGTGCACTAAAGAGACCATTACAAAATCAAACCTTTGGATCGATTCCTGCAGTCGGCTCATCAAATATCAGCAAATGTGCCTTACTTATCAGTGCTATTCCTATGCTTACACGACGCTTCTGTCCACCACTATAAAGGTATCAGTCCTGTTAATCTTACTCTTCTGAACTCAAGGAGAAAGAACAATTTCTGTAAGTGAATAATTTCAGATGCCTGAGTCTGCTGAAAGTTTTGTGACAGTGAGCCGACAAGCCTAGTCTTTGGAAGAGATTGGTAGCAACCTTGGAAGGATATCGATAACCTTAATTTAGTGTGATCAGGGTATGAAACAGTTCTAGGAATCTTGCACTCACCAATTAAACCTGCCAAGATAGTCACATTCTGAAATGCTGAAAGACCTCCTGACAGAGCCTCAAACTGAGGGCAATACCCAATTCTCTAAAAGCAGTGGAAAATGAGACGAAATAGCTTCAGCAAGGAGACATATCAAACTGTCCGAAATGCAGGAAATCACATTGACCGTTTTCTAGGATGAGTAAGCCCCAGCAGCTGTTCGGGTTGGGGCATGGACATCGTGCTAGTATCGATCGAATAACTTTGCGTCACATCATTGCGACGCCGCTTCCTGTTTTGACAACTTATCTGTCATTCTTTCGGTTTTTGCCAGTTGAACAGGGCGTGGTGTAGGGATTACATTCACCCCGTCCAAAAACTTTTCTCGCGGAGCCCCAGGCAAACCAGTTCAAGCGCAAACTTCTTTTCTCCGAAACCCTGTCTAAGTTATTGTACACTGCGACGCATGAGTATAGCAACACGTTCGAAACAGGCATATCATATGTTGGACCGAGGTTAGGAATATTGGGAAGAGGTTTTATGTTTTCTGCTACGACGCAAACGATGGATTGAGTGGTATGACCAGAAGTTGCCCATATCGCCCTCAGTTGTAGAGAAAGTCTGTACTTCGCTAAACGCATAAGTATAGCAACACTTGAGCAAAATGGAAAGATCTCACGATTATCGTCAGAATGAGCCGTTTTCACCGGAGATTACGGAACTGATTAAAGGTGATGCAATTTATTCATTTTCCCGGCCAACTTCACCTGCCTTCCGATGGGAAAGCTCAAGTTCACTCCTTCCATAATGTTGGACTTGGATTTTGATGGATTTCCAGCAGGGGTGTGCGGCGATTGCCGTTTGCCGTTTGCCGGCCATTCTTGGGGTTTGCCGTTGCCGTTGCCGTTTGCCGAAATCTTCGCTTAAAACGGCAAATTTTCGGCAAAAACGCGTAAAACAACAGGGCCCGGGGTGCGCCCTCACCTCAGTTTCTGTACTGGTCAGCGATTCGAAGCTGCAACAAATATTTATTTTGCCTAGTTCCAGCTACTAGTTCCAGCTCATGTAATGGGTACTTGTACCTAATGATCCTGTAACTAATGAAGATATTTTGACTAGGTTATCAGCGGAGTTTGTTTAGGTTTTAAGTTGGGAGCCTCCAAAGGTCTCTTTTTAATCATGAAATTTTTAAGCCCTTAGAAATGCCGGAATTGCAAAAAAAAGCTTTTCCAGAAGCATACCGATTACTGCAGGTTCCGAAATTGCAAAAACAAATGGTACAAAATTTTGGCGTGAAAGCATCCTTTTTTAGACATATGAACCACTTGAGAACTCGTGTGAGTAGGCCCGCTTATCGCCGGTTGGTTGGCTGATGATAATAAGTGGGACAGGAAAATGTTCAACTCTGCAAACACTTTGTCCGGCTTTTTAAAAATTGAACAATGTTCGCAGTGGTCATTAAAGGCAGTGTTTAATAATATTTTCGATGTCGAGATCATTAGCTGAAACGATGGTTTGACGGTGCTATCGCAGCGAGGAGGGGGGAGGCACTTGGCCACGCCCATTTTTCTGCTTTGGAGTGGGAGGAAAACCCTGGGTTGGTTCTCAAAGTGCGTGGCAGCGCGAAATAAATGGGCCTGGTCAAGTGGGATGGCTAAGTGCCCCCCGCTGCCATAGCACCGGGTTGACTCCTTGGCAGAGCTGAGTTTGTTATGAAATGGTGTAGTTGAAAAAAAAATTCGGAGGCAACGATTGAAACCACCTTCAAAATTTTCACCTGAAATTGAAATGTCCGAGGCCCAATGCAACAACAGTGTCAAAAACTTGCTCAAAACGAGCAATCAATAGCAATATACGGCCAAGAAACTTGAATGTGGTGTGCTTGCCCCACCCACTTCCTCGGTAGCCACAGGGGAAGTGGGTGGGGTGGGCGCACCGCATTCATATTTTGGGGTATTGTTTGTTTTTTGGCCGACATTGTTGTTGTATTGGGCCTCGTGCCGGCTTGTTGGCTGAATACACAGAATGGGAAACGCCCATAAGCAGTCGGCTGGCTAAGCGCACCGTGCGCGGCGTTCCAGCGACGACGTGGGCGCACCGACTTTCTGTCGCGCGCGTCGCATGTAACAGTCAAATTGTCACTAAGTGCCTCTCATTCTGTGTATTCGATCAATATACCACGCAGAGCTCTTGATTTCCGGTGGTAATTCGAAGATAGCTTTTATCGTGTGCACTGCATTCATATAGACTAGTCTCACTCCACTCCTATAGCTTCAGAAAGCAAACAATTTGAGCGTAATTTTAGATGAGCAAAATAAGGATCTCTGAGCCTTTTACTTGTTACTGACAGTAAAAATTGTAAGTAACTCCGGTCATAACCTAAACCGCGCGCTGCTGATCGCGGTATGAACTGTCTTCCTCCAAAAATGTCCACCAATCAACGCGTATTCATCCATCTATTCCCACCTGATTGTGGTACCGGTATCGGCTACAGTCTTTGAGTCGGCGCACATTCTCACCGCACCAAGCTTGCTTACGCTTTGCTGCATGTGCCCGGATCGACTAGGCTAGGTCGTGCATTCAAACGGCCTAGTTGAACTTGATAGAGTCTCCTATACTATCACACGCAAAACAGCGCTACTGTGATTCTCTGATCACCTGAGGCTCTCAAGTGGCTTATGATATATGAGATTTTCCCTTCCTGTAAAGGCTAGGCAAACGCCAGATACATAGTAACTGGCGAATATTGCATGGTTCATCATACGACTAATCAATCAAATGTGGGTGTATTATAGCACAGAACAGCTTTTGCCGTTTGCCGGCCATTTTTGGGGTCTGCCGTTGCCGTTTCCGTTTGCCGAAATTTCAAAATCCTTTGCCGCACACCCCTGATTTCCAGCCTCCTAGGACGCCCAGCTGGATGTAGTTTCTTTTTTCTGCTGTGTCTGAATCGTTCACTGTCTTTGATTGTCCAGACGTCTCATGGAGCTTGGAAAGCAAGATTTTACACGATGAGTTCCCAATGACGCGGCGTCGGCTCCGACGACTTAACGTCGGCATGGATCGTGAAGGGACTTCCCGTTCCCTGGTGAAGGTTGGCGCAAACTCGGTGTCATGTGCTATAACATAAGTGCACCGAGATGGCGCCAACCTTCAGCAGTGCAAGCGAAGTCTCTTCCCAATCCATGCCGACGTTACAACGAATTGTAGCTGTGTTTCTCGGCAAATAACATTCCCTACTAAAACAATCAATGCGTCAACACGGAAACGTGAGTGCTCCACTGAGCAAAGTCGAAGCTTGTCAAATCATGCATAAGGCCATCTTCTTCGACTAAAACGTTTCCCAAAGGAATTTCAAGCCTACTTAAGCTGAAGAAAACGTTATGCACGTTTTGACAGGCGGCGCTCTTGTTGCGTGGGGCACTCAAGTTTTCCAATTTCGTGTCCATCTTTGATAACGTAGGCTCAAGTCTAGCGACTTTGTGAAAATGTTCTAAGTGATGAGATTGCTTCAATTCAGAGCACGCAATTCTGTCGCAGTACTTGTTTTAGTAGGGAATGTTATTTGCCGAGAAACACAGCGATATATCGCAGTTAGTCGTTGGGCCAACACCATATCCCTGGGAACTCGTCGTATAAGGTCTCGCTCCCAAATCTCCATGAGACGTTTGGGCAATCACAGATGTTGACCGATTGAGGATCCAGCAGTAACATGGAACTACCTCCAACTGGTCGTCCTAGCTAGCTCGAAATCCAAGTCTATCATTACGGAAGGAGTGAACTTGTGTTTTCACGTCAGAAGGTAGGTGAAGTTCGCCGGGAGTATGGTCGAATAGAATCAGCTTGAACCAGTTTCATGAAAATACCCTTGAAAACAGCTCAATCTGGCGATCATCGTAAGATATTTCCATTTTGCTAAAGTGTTGCTATACTTATGCGTCGAGCGAAATACAGACTTTTTTCTATAACCAAAGGCGAAATTGGTAAAATCTGATCATACCACTCAATCCATTGTTTCCTTCGTAGTAGAAGACATAGAAACTTCTCCCAGTAACCAAAACCTCGATCCAACGCATGATACGCCTATTTAGAAGGTATTGCTATACTTATGGGTAGCAGTGGGGGTGTGTATACAAGTCTGTTGGTACCTGCTCGTTGGTGCCCCTGCTTCTACTGAACCCAGCAGACGTTTGAGTGTACACAGGGAACGTTCGAGCGATATAGCGTGCACAACTATATCGCGAAAGTATCCCGCACATTGCATAAAGGTGTCGCCGTCCGGCACACTAAGGCCTCTGGTCCATAACACCTTAGGATCCGTACCTAGGGAGTCATGGAGTCTTTGGCCACAAGCCACAAATGGGTAGCAGTGTATTTCAGGGACCATCCTAAATCACCGTATACCCAGATACTATCCAAGAGTTTTTGTGCATATTGCGGTACAGGGGCCGAATTCTTTAACACATGGGTTTGGGTATAGGTAAAGGCGTCGGTACTTTTGATGATTACCCGCATAGGCAGACCGTCTCGTAGCCGAGCAGTGTCTCACTTGCCCCTGCCTCTTAGCCGGGTTAGAAATAGGCACGACTGTTTTGCGATCTCCCGCTTGCACAGGGTAATCATCAAAAGTGTCGACGCCTTTACCGCTACGCGAACCCACGCGTTTATGAATTCGGCCCCAGGTCCACACCCGCACCGCCTTGGCGGTGCCGCTGGAGATTTCTAGGTTGCTTCCCCCCCTCCCGCCACTCGCAGCGACAAAATTTTCATAGTCCACCGCTTAAACCAAACACATCCTTAATGCCACAGCGATGAACCGAGTGCGGGGAACTTCATAGAAAATTGCTGTCTTGCTTATAATAGTCTGTCGTTAGAAATACTTTCGCTACATAGCAAGTACACATATAAAGCAGCAAAAGTGTGAGTCCCAGCACCGCTTGCTACTGTCAAAACTTAGGAAGCGAGCAGAACTCTTCGAGAATTCCCGTGATTTTGTCCTGCGACAATTCCCTTAATTTCAAATAAAATGCAAGTGATAGTTTATCCGCTTGTGACAGAAGCTTTCTTCGATAACAACATAGCTTTATTCGGGCTCAATGTTAAGGAAAAACTAGTGAACAGGAGCTCCCGTTGTAGAAGAGAATGCAACAAAAAAAATTGACAGTCGCTGACATTATTTTTCTAAAAAAAGAATGCAAACATTGGAACTCACAGGTGCACGGCTGAAAACCGAGGGCACATCACAGCCGCCTACTCTTGCAGTACCAAAGTTTGGGTGCGTACGACCAGTGATAATATCGAATGTTGTAGTCTTGCCTGCTCCTGATGCTCCCACTAGTCCAAAGCACTCCGCTTGTCGTACGCCGTAGGTTGTCTTTTTTAGAGCACATTTTGGGTGAATTGCTCCATAAAACTTTGTGAGTTCCTTCAATAGAGGCATTCAGTGTTCTGAGGAAAGTTGCACGAACAACACGTTTAGCTTTTCAACATCTGGGCCATGTTTTGAGGTCTACGAAAAAACAAGGAGAGGGTTAGGAAAAAAGTTGAGGAATCGGGATGATTAGAGTTCGCAACAAGGAAGTGCACTTCACCTCAGTAGACAGAGCCAGTTCTGACAAATTCTCAGCTACGTATTTTCTCTCCTCGATTACGTCGTCCCCATCAGGAACTTCGTTTGTCTAAAATTCTAGTCTCTCATTACTTGCTTCAAAGGTTATTCTCAGAGAGCTTCGAACTTGACGAAGGATTGAACAGAGCAGTCCATCATCATTTCCAAGGACCGCCGGAGGCTTAGGCAATATGGGGTGGTTAGCAACTTTTAAGCTCTCTCCCAGTTCGGCGAGGTCACTCAAGATTCCTTAAGGTACAAATTACCCAGAGAATCAGTTTTCAGTTTTTTATGTTTATCTCAATGATGTACAAAATAATCACTAGAAATTTGTAAATATGTCGTCAATCTATCGATCTTGGGTGTTGCCGGGGGAGGAAAGGGGCCAAACTCTTCCAAAGCGGCGGGGTTTGCCCACTTTTCTAAGCCGTTTTGCGGCTCCTGGGTAGCTTTTGGTCCCGTTCCTTCGACGCTGTTCTGCTTCTGAGAGCCACGAGAAGCGTTTGTCATGAAACATTTGAGGATGAAGTTTATCGTGGCCGGTGCCTTCAACATCGTCATGGAGAACGTAAAGTCTATTCAGGATCCATGACGATGCTACTTCAGACACCCCTCACATCCAAACTGGAGCTTCACCACCAATCACTTACTTCATCCCACAAGAACCATGCTCTAATACGCCATATCAAGCATCCTACTCACTCGCTTCAGATGCACATCACAAGAAATAGACTTGTTATGACGTCCACGTGTTCCGAGTTGATGTAGTGGTTCAATCCACGACTTAACTCTTCACTTTCTCCCATTATGCACCGTCATTTATTCTGTATGTATCAATCGGAAGGAGGAGGGTCCATATATAACTTGGGCGCTCCAGCCCTACATCAGACTTGCCTTGTGATTCGGGCCGATGTTCCGTCCCATCGGTGCCCCTCCTTACTCCTACTGATCCATGATCGCTTGAGGACTTGATTAGGTGCGATACGTTGTCTACTTTTCTCCTGTTAATCAGTTTGGAAATTTGGGAGTCGAATTTCTGAATAGAATTCACCGCTACGGAGTTTGATCGTGTATTTTTGAAGTTGGAACCGGCTCTTTCAGACTTTGAAGAAGGCAAAACCACCAAAACGGCAGTCGAATAAAGTCGATTACCATCTCGTGCCAAGCTGTATTGAACTTCAACAATATTGTATGCTGTATATTCCAAATTGCCACCAACCCCAAGCCGCCGGTACGACACTACTTCGCCAGGATGGTCCAGTACAGGTAAGACCAGGGGATAAACTAGTCGAAAGGGTACCAAGGGGGGTCGGTTGGTAGTACCACGAGGGTTTGGGGTGGCATTGGGGGCTACCCTGGTCTGATTGGGAATCCATAGCCCACTGCCAATTTGCAACACTATGCATCACATTACTTAGGATAAATTCGACAGTAACATTCTAGAGAGCCCCTTATCTTAAAAACAACAAGTTTATGTTCCATATTTCAGTCGCGACACAAGCAATGTCAAATTTTTTCAGCTACCACAGCTTCAGCGAATGCAACCAAATCGATTTGAGAATGCATTACTGAGCATGTCTATAGATGCTTTCAAGTTTCTTCTAAGAAACATTTGATCTCCGTACTGCCTGACCTGATAATCCACTCGCCCATCTAATTCTTCTTACATTTTTTCGATAATACTTTCCGGATAAAGCTTTCAACGTGCACTGCGACGTTGAAGTGCAATTACGGCAAAAATATCAAAAAATTGTCTAAGTTAAAGCGTTTTGTTGAATCATAAGACTAGGTTCTTCGTAATCAAAATTTATGCAACTAAACTTTATCTAGTGAAATGTGTATTGCTTACGTGCACTTGTTACGCATCTCAAATAACTAAATAAATAAAGGTCGAAGAGATCCTACGCTGATCACAATAGTATCTCTGAATTCGTCCATGTCCCCCTTCAAACGGATTCATGGCTCCTTGAAACATGGATACATATTAAGGGAGAAAACTTAGTAGACGAGTTGTCTCAGACCCATACTTCTCTTCATCCGCAGTATTTGCACAAGGGCGGGCCAGAATGAAGAGTGAAGCCGGCATTGCCGTGAAGATCGAAGACACTGCTGAAATTCATTCATTCATCTAGTTACTGTCGATTTCGAAAATCAGGAAAAGGATGCCTGGTTCGTGGTCGTCGTCTATATCTCGCTGATTTGATTAAATTGAGATCTTGTACTTGGCACATGCTATACAGTAAGGGTCTACTACACGATTATAGGAGAATAAAAAAATCCATGTGCTATGGTGTACTGCGACTTTATAGAAATAAACGAAAACTCTGATATCAGATATTTGATATTGCAGTCAGTAAATGTTCTTTCAAAATTTTCATAGAAATAGTCCGATTGATACCATTGTAGAGCAATCATTGATCTCATCTTGTCCCAGGACCCTGAGTGGTCTCTTATCCTAGAAATTTGTGGGGAAGTTCCCGAGGACACTAGACCTGATTTGGTCGTTATCACTCGATCGAGGTCGAATTATACACAACAATAAGGCGTTTGAAACAGTCAACACGGGGGGATAACAAGGGAAGTTCGTTTCACGGTTGTTCCCATGGCCTCCCCACCCCCCGAACATGATGAACGCGAAAACAAAGCAGCAGCGTATACGCTGATGCAGACGGGCTAGTCGCAAAGTGGTCTCGCACTTCGCAGGTTGAGGGGGTCGATCTGCCACTCAAGGACTACGTAAGGCATCTCTGTCTGGTTTTCAGAGGAGCTAATAAGCTTCTCTATAACTGTCCATGTACGACTTTAAATTAATCTCGGCATTGACAAAGTTGATATTGGCAGTAGTTTTCTGCAGCTTAGAACCGAGTATGGTACAGATTTATTCGGCTCACGTTCCAGCGTTTTCGCCTTCTTCGGAGCCTGGAAAGTAGAGAGCATTTGGAAAACTATCCGATCAAGCGTCATTTCATTCAACAGAATCGCTTCCAGTGGAAAGCAGGACCACCCACGACGCGAAGGGGTAAGGAGAAACGGACCAACCTTAAACTGTGAGCCGACGAGCTCAACAGGTCACTCACAGATGAAACAAACGCAGGGGATGAAACTCGCGCCCCGGGCCGCCTATATTGTAGCGACCTGCCTCAAATGACCATTTAGGGCGACTGTTTTAGGTGACATAGCACGCAGAGGTCCATGTAAGGCGCCAAATTTTGAGTAGTTGCGACTCACTCCTTCCAGCAATTGATTTTTGGACTCCCTGCAGCGATCCAGAATACCTCAAGCGTTTTGCGGGAAGAAATGTCAGCCTCGCTCGCCAGAATACTTACCGCGATTTCAAAGAACGCATCGCCATGTTCGCGGACGCGGTGGTCTCCTAAAGGGGTACAAGTTTTTGACTTAGTGAGACAGCTGAGGTGCTCTTTTATCCTGAAACAGAGTGGTCTGCTCGTCTCACCAATATACTATTCCTTGCACAGTTGACATGAAATGAGGTACAGAACCCCAGAGATCATGCATCACCCCCTCTTCCGGAAGGGCAGACCACACATGAAGGAGTAGTACAAAGACGGTCGCAGCTCGTCGGCTCACAGTCTAAGGTTGGTCCGTTTCTCCTTACCTCTTCGCGTCGTGGGTCGTCCTGCTTCCCACTGAAAGCGATTCTGTTGAATGAAATGACGCTTGATCGGATAGTTTTCCAAATGCTCTCTACTTTCCAAGCTCCGAAGGAGGCGAAAACGCCGAAACGTCAGCCGAATAAATCTGTACCATACTCAGTTCTAAGCTGCAGAAAACTACTGCCAATATCAACTTCGTCAATGCTTAGATTAATTGAAAGTCGTACACGGACAGTGATCAGAGATGTACCAGCTGATTGCAAACGACTTATCATGGAAACCCTCTCTCTACGACAAAAGATCGTCGTAGCAAGCAGGGCATTCACTTCCTCCGTAGATGCCGTGATCATGAAGTGATCCCAGCCTTCATTTCAACGAAGCGATTGCATCAACTTTGCGGTAAACCAAAGGAGGACAAACGACTACACAATATCCAGATGCTTATTCTGAAGATGGCTCTTCAATGCAAGCAGGATTTTATGTACTCTATGCTTGGGAAGTGTATTTCTGAAGAATTGTGTTGTGAACGATTCGTGCCGAACCACCTTTGGAGGAGAATAGTGGGGGAGTCGAGAAGTTTTTGCTGATTCTATTCGTTCTAGCGTCAAAGTAAAACTTCAGAGGAAGTTCAGTGTGTTGCTTGACCAGAAGCGAGGCGATGGGGGTATCCAAAACAATGACGCCACCCTAAATTCTAACCTCGGAGAAAGACGGATGGGAGAGGAGGATCGGAGCCTCAGATTCACCGTTATAGGCGACGCAAATCAATCCAGTGAAGCGCTCTCCGCATTGGATTTGGGTCCTAGTTTTTCCTTTTATCAATCTCTTTGTCACAGCGCTTCGCGTAAAATTGGCGGCAGCCTCCAATCATTGCAAGATCGCCTGCGAGGACGTGCAAAACTCGATGCTCGGTTTACCGGTCAGGGTGGTAATAATATTTCAGCTGTCCCGTCCCCTCCATTTCCTAGTAATTTCCTCAGGCCGCAGGAGCCTGATAGCGCGACACACGCAAAGTTTAGCATATCTTCGACCTCTTTGCTCATGGTGCTTACTCTGGCAAACTGGGGCGTCGACAACAGGTTGATCCGCCCATTATGAGTCACCGCTGGCCAACGCGCCGATATTCGGCGGGCCGTGGCCGCGAGTTATGCTCTGGTCGATGTCGAGCTGTTGCACAGCAATTACGGCCGCGAGGTATGATCTTGTCGATGTCGAGCTGTTGCACAGCTAACGCTCTAGATACAAGGGAAGTATACGACGCATTTTTCAAGCATGTTGTGAATGATGAGAGCGCAGCCGGTATAATTACCCAAGTTTGCGGTACATTGGCCCCGCCCAGCATCTGGAAGTGCTGCCTATCCGGTGGTGACCCCAGTGGAGGCTGGGCGACCCAGCCGCGACGCGTGTCGGTGTGCCGACCGCGACGCATGTGGGTGTAAAGTAGTTCCAAAGCTAGATGAAACAGTCCTGTGGGATGTGAACTACTGCTAAATAGGCCGCTAAACGCGACACATCTAGTTGGCAACAGCCCGACAACAAGAGGACGTCGCTGGGCAACGGGCAGGTCTCAGGCTGACAATACGCGCGATTTGACTTGTCAACAGGGAGCGGCTTATGAGATGACAACTTATCAACCTGTTGTCGACGCTCCAGTTTGCCTGAGTAGACGTTTCACGGGCAAACGCTGCAGTTGCAATCGCAGCGTCCGGCAAAAGCGCGGTCTACGGGAAATCAGGGATCTCACAGCATCGGGAGCAACAAGAATAAGTGTCAGCGATAAAGGTGGAGAGTTTGTAGTACTGCCACAGATTCTAGACAAGGAAATCACGCGATTGCGCCTCCAAGATTGCTCCACGTATGATCACTCGACGGCAGAGGAGTACGCCAAGCAGTATCGCTGGCTATTTCGGAGTTGGACCGAAGTCGCCAAAGCAGCAAATGAACCCGGACACATAGTTACCAGGTTGAAATGTGAACTTCCCATTTGTCCTGTGCTGTACTCATCAAGACCCATAAACTGCCTCCAAGAAGCGCAAATAGCCAGGATCCAACGTGCTTCAAAGTTCCACCGATAATAAGCAACGTGGGTGGTCCAACAGACCAAATATCATGGTTTCTCAATCTGGTTCTCGTTCAGCTGCTTTAATTTGTTTCGGTAACACTTTCCGAATACTCAAAGTTTCCTCCAGAAGCTTCGCCAAGTCAATATGGACGATAAGTGCGTGATGGAATCGTTCGATGTCACCTCTTTGTACACCAATGTGCCGAATGACAACGCCTTACAGGCATTTTTGAGATTCTCAGCGAGCAGCAGTCTAATGTCCATTTATACGGTCTCAGTATCAGACAGGCTATGTACCATACTCGGTTCTAAGCCGCAGAAACCTGTACCATACTCGGTTCCAAACTGCAGAAAACTACTGCCAATATCAACTTCTCTATAACCTTGAGTCAGAGATGAATAACTTTAGAGCGATCGCAGTTTTTCAGGAACAGGAGATTGTCGAAAACAGCGAATTCTAGCAAGCTGATTTTTGATCAATCAATGAACAATGGGAAGATCAGCAGTCGAAGGTCGCGGGAAGACCTGCAGTCGGGAAAACAAGAGAACTCCTGCTGTGGGAACTTCCCCCATTACTCTGCTGTCGAGACGTTCCCTTCCCTTCGCCTCCCCCCAATTCGGGGAAAGTTCTCCAGTTGTTTCGAGGGAAGTTCTGCCGTCGTTCTCGGGAACTTCCCCACGAATATCTGAGATAGGCAGCGTTCACGATGATTTTCAATTCTGAGATTATCTGCTACAACGATTGCTTGACCTGCGGGTAGAGTTGCAACGACGAAACGATCATGGGGAACGTATGGTTTCCGTTTTCATTTCAGTCTGACGCATGGATCAGACCCTGACGGTGAATCACACCGCGCGAATCGCAGCTCCATCCTCCAGTGAGGCCGCCAACCCCCAGCCCCCCGTGCGGGGTTGGCGGCCTCACTGGAGGATTGAGCTGCGATTCGCAAGGGGTGATTCACCGTCGCATCCCCGTCTATTCATCAGACTAAAACTATTGCGCGAACTCTACCAGAGGTACAAGAATTCCTGCACTTACACTCAGCTTCCATACTCTCAGCGGAGCTGTTTGTTGCGACGGTGAAACCTTTTGTTAACTCGTCCTTAAGGACAGTGGTAGCAATAAAATGTGCCTGCCTTCTTTTCCTTTTTGAACCCTTCTCTGGATTCAGAGTAACGGGACATATAAGAAAATTGTAAAAAAAATCCAGTTTTGAGCCAAATTTTAAGCCTGAACTTTCTTGTATTTTCATGTTGGACGAGCCCAATCCACGTCATGGGCATCGATGATCTCTAACATCAAAAGCATCAGCTGGCTAGAAATTGGAATTCAATCATTGAACAATAGCCTTCGAACTGACCAGCTCAAATCTTTCCGTCCTCATCTAGTGAAAACAATGAATGAAGTGCTTGCTTTCATTGTCCAACTTCTTTTATTAGTTAACTTTGCATTTATTTCTGGCTGTTAACGCCAATGATTATTGACTGCTCAGCATGAGACGGCGCTATTTTTAGGTGGAACTGTGCACTTCTGCACGAATTGACAATTAAGAATCTTGATAACTCTCTACGTTTGCTCGTTTACTGCCGCGTACCCTTCGTGGTCTTCTAGCCGTTCGTGGGTCAACCTGATTTTCATAGTTTTTTCTACATTTTTTTTCATCGCAACCACTGCCTTCAAAATTCTCCAGTCTCTGTCGCTCACATTCTCTTCTTCGGATCCTACTAATACAATTCTGCACAAAATTCTCTTAAGTTTTCGATAGGCCTAATTTTTCAGCGGTCACAATCACCAAGAACATGTTTGTCCAACCGGACAACTAGCCTACGCCAAAGGAAAATGTCTCTACAATGAGTCGTCTCAGTTCGTTTTCACCGTTTCCTGGTAATTTCGATAAAACTCGACTGACAACGCGATGTCTTGAGTGAGAAACTCGAGAAGGATAGTCATCATGAACACTATCTTTAAAGGCGCTGTTCACGATGAACTTCATCCTCAAATTTTCCACGACAAACGCTTCTCGTGGCTCTCATAAGCAGAACAGCTGCGAAGAAACGGGACGAAAAGCGACCCATAAGTCTCAAAAAGGCTTTGAAAATTGGGCAAACCACACCGCTGCGGGCAAGTCCGGACTTTTTCAGCCCCTCGACGTGAAAAAGGGAACACTCGAGATCATGAGATGAGCGATGATTCCCGAACTAAAGCCCCGTTCTTCCCTTCATTCTCAACTTCTCTCCTTACTCAGGTCAGCTCGCATACATTGGCTGCAAAAGACGGAAGTCAAAAGCCTCGGACAACTCGTCCACCATTCTTCCGTCGCTCAATTTTCGAGGGACCATAACTCCGTTCCCAGTAGGTCTCGTAAGATGCTAAAGACATCATTGGAATCAGAATGGGACCGTTTTCAAGAGAGGCAAAAACAGAAGAGGCACTTTTCTCGTCAACACCATCTTCAACCAGGATAGCTCCCTTTTCTGCAGAGCTTTTAATTTCGATTATTACCAACAGCGAACGGTGCTTGTTTGTCGAAATCCCTTTATTACCAATTTTATTTGGTGGCGGCTCACTTCTCCACTGATGGTGCTAATCACGATCGAAGTTTTCAAAACGTCCTAAAGATTTCACTGTGGGGAATAATTTTGGCCTCTCTAAGTGTCTTTTCAACCACAGGCTTGCTGAACACACAGCACTGTCATCAAAGGTCCGTGAGCAAGCTCGCCCTGCCCATCGCGGCGCTCGCTTCGTATTTCCCAACACCTCATTCCTCAGGACTTGCCGAACGTATGGTTCCACACGACGTAATCATCGTTAAAGGCATGTTGTGTATCAGTGCTTCTCCCCAACATATCAACTCTCCTCACGAACGTAACTAATTGATACCAAAGCTGGTGGGTTTACCGTTCCTGACGAGTCTCTCGTCCAGAGCGGAGCTGTGGCGCTCATGCTTCGGTATCCCTGACAGCAGTGGTTGCTTTATTCGTGACGCCTTGTTACGGGATCGTCTAGCGAAAACCACTTTCAAAGAGGTACAGTGCCCAACGGCGCGGAAGACCGTCGCTATGCATGGACTTTTTCGCTTGTTGATCGTATACCCGGAACGAGGGGCGATTAGGGACAGTTGGGCTGGTACATGCTAAGCGCGTGGCGGATTGCAGTTTTGTTCTTGTCGTCGTTCACGTGCCCGACTACATGCTCGGAGACCACCGAAGATCTGGCGCAAACCTCGGATCTACCGCTAACTTCAACTTTGTATGAAGGAAGGCTCTGTTTGACACGTATACTGAAAATATCACCTCATGGTATTCTTTCGTAAAAATTTTTCTCCGAATCACGTGTTTTACGTTTGTTTCTAGCAAAACGGTAATGCATAGGAAAAAGAAACCATGAACAGCAAACGCCGAGAAGACTTCTACTGGTGCTGAAAGGATCATGGCAGGCAGTTTGATACATATAGTACAATGGAGCAGTCTGTGTAATCAACTTACTGGTCGAAAAATGTGGAGCACTTTTTTGGATTTGTCTATCGCCAGCAATCTGCCCGAGAATGCCGTAAAGAAGAGCAAGAGGAGGACAGAAGTACATTACGCCTCTTACCTGAAATGATCGCGCATCGAGAGGAGTGGTCGTTCTGATAAACCTGGAAATCTTCAGAGTGGAAAGTTTCTCAAAGGACAGAGACAACTCTTTTTCTCATCGATTAGGTATACCAGTTTTTTCTTTAAAAGAACAACGATATCATTACTAGAAAAAAAGCTACTGCGGAATGTACAACACGGGCACACACTTCAGTTGAAAGCAGTGTTCCCGATTAACCAATTTCCGAAATTATTAGCTAAAACGATTGCGGAGTCCAAGTGTAAAGCTGTGATGACAGATAAATTGCAAAAACTGCGCAAGACGATATAGCCATTTGCGGTGTGACTCCACCTCTTTGCTCTGACAAGGCAAGTGTTTTTAGTGGTAAAAGCATCTGCAGAAACGACTAGTACTGTTAGTATCTCATGTGGCTCCATAGCAAAGCTGCGCAGTATGCCACCCCGAGCTGCAGGTTCCAAGAATTTATAAGCGTCTTTCAAGCTTTGCGAAAAGGCAAGAGAACCAATCATCAATTTTTCGGGTGTTGCAAAAAATCTGTTCTGTTGTTCTGTTGAGTCTGTTCTGTTGAAGTCTGATCTGTTCAGTTGAAATCTGTTGAGCCCATTTATTTATTTCACCGATCGCAACCACCGAGAACTTCTTTATCCCTCTGAGCAAAAAGTTCAGGTCAGAAAATTATTTCTTTTAAATAATGTGTTTTAATGTGTTTTTCGCCATCGCTTCGTGATTTTAGCAATATGTGCGTTTCGTTCATCGCAAATTTTGAATTTTGAGGCAAACTCGAGAGCGAAAAATATCGTGATTACTGAATTGTGAGCATTTTCACGGTAAACGCCTGAGTTTCTGGGGGTACAATTATGATAGTCCTCGAAAGACACCTGAAATGAAACTGAAAACTTCTCATAAGAACGTTGCAAAGATCAGGTTGCGACTTCTAGAGCCCCACTCCTTGTCAACAACAGCATGTCGGCTATATAACTGCCACGCTTTAACCTGCGATCATCAGCAATGGTTTTTAGATGAAGAAACAATGGACTTGTAGCATTGAGCCTGAGAAAGATCTCAGAGTATTTTCAGCCACCATTTGACCAATCGACCACCTTCCGAAAAGCTGAGAATTGCAGGTTAGCACAAGGCAGCGGTACAGCTGTGTTGTAGTTCTAGACAAAAACAGTCCAGAAGGAGAACAACCAGAATACAGCGTAGGCAGCCTGAAAAGGAAAAAAGCCGATTCAGCAACATCAATCAATCTTGATTTTTTTTTTGTATATTTTGTACGCTTTTGAAAGTACATCTCTATCAGACGCTGAGAGATGAAGAGTAGTTGAAAATGAAAAATCTCTCAAGAGCAGGATCCGCTATAAAAGTCTTCACTCTTCTACCCTCATCACAAGGTAGATCTAGCTATCAAAAACGGAAACTGAATGAAAGTTGAAAAAAAAATACAGGAAGGGAATAATAGCTAAATGCTGGAGTCATCCGGCCTCCATTTAAGGAGATCGTTATTTATTTAATTATTTATTTGATGCGCCCGCCGGGCGCGCCAACAGTCAAATTTGAATAGAATCAGTGGTTAAAAACGAAGCGTAAATTCTCATTCTTAGCAGGTCGCTTCGATTAGTCGCGGCACTGCCAACAGTTACAAAACCCATCGCGCCAACAGATCTTGCACTGAGTCGCGACGGTTTGGAACAGTTTGCAGTTTCAGTCGCGATCGTCGAGCGACTGGGGTATTTCATAGCCGGTCGAGGTGACCTGCTTGATTTTGTTAGGTCGCTTCGACTAATCGCGTCGCTTCCCTGATAAAAGCGATTCGTCAAGTCGAAGCGACTAGTTCACAATCTTTCGTCACAACCTTGCGTCTGTGGCGCAAAATTGTAGACGTCACAGTTCACTGGCATAAAATACGGCATGTGAAAGGGAAAAACGAGTATTTTTCATACATTCACGAAGAGAGAGATGAGAAAATGTAATGAGGCTACCGAAAAAATACCTTTTATGCCGGCTTCGAGCAACTAGTAACTTTAGCTTTAGTCTTATGTTGCTGTTCAAGAAAAATTCCACCCCATCCTCTTTTGCAACCATTTTTTTGTTTGGAAACTATGCAAAACTCTTTTATCTTTAAGGTAAGGGCAACAATGTCAAAAAATAAGTAGGAATGCCGAGAAAAAAACCTTTTTTCATTTCCGTGGCTTGGTCAGCAATTGTCTGTCTATTTCACGCGAAATTACGTCCATCCGAGGGTCTTGAAATCGCTAGACGAAGCGATTTCAAGTCGCGGCACGGAGCGATTTCAGATCGCGACAGTACTGCTGGTCGCTTCGACTTTAAGTCGAAGCGACCAGCTATGAATGAGCCTTAAAGGTAGTGTCCGCGATAAAAACTATGTCTGATTTTTTGGTGGAGATCGGCAGTTGCGGGGCCTAGCGCAACCCTAACGTTGAAAAAACTAAGAAAAATGAGCGTGGAACGGTCCCCTACGGCCCCAAAGTTGGACACCCGTCAGCTCGTCACACCCAGATTCACTTTCCACGCCCACCGACGTTAACGAATGAATGCTCAAGATTATGAGATGAGCGATGATTTCCGATCAATAGCCCCGTTCTCCCCTTCATTCTCAACTACTCCCTTTCCTCAGGTCGGCTCGCATACATCGACTGCAAAAGACGGAAGTTACAAGCCTCGGAAAACTCGTCCATCATGGTTCCCTAGCTAAGTTTTTGAGGGACCATAACTCCGTTCCTAGAAGGTCATGTACGATTCCAAGAACATCATTGGAATCAGCATAAGACCATCTTCAGGAAAGGCGGAAAATCAGAAAAACGATTCTTATCGTAAACACTGCTTTTAACGGAATTAGGCCAGGCCAACATCAAGGTAAAAATGATCACTGAAAATACGCGAAACCCAAGCACGATAGTTTTTCACCCGGAGTAAAAAATCTCTATATCGGAGGCTGATGGGAAGATTGGATTTATAACGTGGTCATCAAAACTCTTGAGAACAGATCGGCATACATAGCCAACAAAGCAAGGTTTGGCCGTGCCAGCCAGCTATGTCACCTTAATATAAATCACCGGAACTTCGGGACATAGGTTTACTGGGTTCCCACATGAGACCGGTAATTTGGCCAAACCCGCCTATGACATGTAAACTAGAAGTTCAGACCTAGAAGGAAAGGAACCGCAATAGAGACATTTTTTACTCCAAGTTCGGAACCATATTTCTAAAAGGATTGAGCAAATCGTTCAAAAGGAAAATGGAGAAACAGTTTTGATCAGAAAGAAATCAGAGAGAAACTAGGTCATTAACTAGGATAATTCATTGGGATGAACTTAACATGAAACACTTGTACTGATGTATTTCATTCAGCTGAAAAAAAGAGTTACGAAGGTTTTAGAGCATTAACTACGTACTTTGGGAGCAGAATAAGAGACAGTCAGTTAAAGGCAGTGTTCACGATAAAAATCGTTTTTCTGTTTCTCTGCCTATCTTGAGAGCGGTACCGTGCTGAATCTAATGATGTCTCTGGAATCGAGACCGTCTGGGAAAGGAGTAATGGTCCCTCGAAAACTAAGCTAGGGAATCATGAAGGACGAGTTGTCCAAGGTTTGTAACTTCCGTCTTTTGCAGCCGATGTAAAGGCTATAAAGCTACGAAATTCTCATGGTTTCGCTGGTACGGAGCGGCGGTTATAGATAGTGAGAGAGCGCATGACAGACGGAGAGAGCAAAATCGCTCGCGCCGCTCGCCTTATGAGCCGTGAGAATCACGACGTTTTACAGAGGATATGCGAGCTGACTTGAGTTAAAAGAGAAAATAAGAATGAAGGGAAGAACGGGGCCATTTATCGGAAACCATCGCTCATCTCAAAATCTCGGGTTTTAATTTGTTTACGTCGGAGGGCGGGCATTGCGCTTTTGAGGGTTCGTGTTGAGCTCAAAGTGTCAACTTCGGGCCCTTTTGAGGCTCTTCCTTGCTCGTCTTCATGCGTTCTTTCGACGTCACCGTTACAGCGTGTAGCTTTACTACCCACTCCTTGTGGAAAATGAAACACACCTTTTATGGTGAACACTGCCTTCAAGCATTCACAAAAATCCAGATGATTGGGGCCAACGGACACCCGTAACCAGTCGTCATCAGTTGTTCAAGCGCGTTTTTTCTGCGTTCTTTTATATAATTTCCATTTTTGTGATGGCCAGATCTTCTTCCTGATTAGAACAGCACAACGACAGTTTTTTTTTGAATCCTGAACAATGTTTGTCAAAGCAGTGTTCACAAGAATCTACTTACTTAATCGGTTGGCTTCCGCCTGACGCGGTCACTCCGCATCTTCACCGAGGTGTGCCGTCCTAGTAGTCAGCCGTGTCCATTTGTCACGGTCCTCAGCCACAATTTGAACACAATCCATCCATTGGTCGCTATTCCACTTCCTGCGAAGTAAACGATCGCGCCGGAATTGCCTTTCAATGCCGAGTGATTTCAAATCCTCCTTCACCACATCCGTCCAAAACTTTCGCCTACGTCCAGGCGGCCGTTTCCAGACAGGACTTGGAAGCATCCTTAGAGCGTGTTGAACAAGACGATCTGCCGGTCTTCTTGAAATATGCCCCAACAGACGAAGACGACCTTCCGTTGCCGCTTGAGATGGAGTTGGGAGATGTTGGCACCTCCCTCGTGTCAAACGTAGATGTAAGGCGTCAATCTCGTTGTAGAGATCTTCGTTGTGGCACATCCGCGGCCAGAAATATCCGAGCAAACGTCTAAACAGCTTCCTCTCCGTGCAATCCAACCTTTCCATCTGCGTCTTCGGTGCTGCCCACGTCTCCGATCCGTACATCATGATAGGGCGAATAGCGGATAAGTAGACGCGCAACTTGACTTCCTTCGCGATGGGGATGACCACAAACACTTGGTTAGAGAATTGAATGCAGACGTAGCGTTCGCACATCGTTGTTGAATATCCGCTGCATAACTACCATCGTTCTTCAGCAAACAGCCCAAGTAACAGAAATCGTCCACCAGTTCGATACGTTGTCCTTCCACACAAACTCCCGTAGAAGGCCTCTGAGAGACCCACATCTGCTTGCATTTGTCCGGACGAAGACGAAGTCCATAGGCTGCAGTATACTTCGAAACGAGGTTCACAATCCTTTGCAGTTTTGCGTTGTTTTCAGCGAATAACACAATGTCATCGGCGTACCCCAGGTCGACAAGGGAGCGTCCTGATGGTGTTAGGATCACGTCCGCAGGAAACTGTTCTGCAACTCTACGCATGATGTCATCAACGGCAAAGTTGAATAGGAAAGGTCCTGCTACAGCTCCTTGCCTTACTCCTGTTCTCACCTCGAAAGCTGACGTAAACCCGACAGGCGTACGAACTGCTGCTGTTGTTCTTTTGTTCATGTCCTCGATTAGTCGAACATACTTTTCCGGGACTCCATCGGCTCGCAGAGCGTTGAGCAATCGATCACGATGAGGAGAGTCGAATGCGGCTTCAAAGTCCAAAAAAGCAAGCTGTAATGGCTTCGAGTACCGCTGCCACGATTCAATTACTCTTCTCACGACGAACACTTGGTCGATGGTCGATCTTCCAGGTCGAAAACCGGCTTGCTCATCTCTGGTCGTTCTTTCACGATGTTTGATAAGTCGCTCGAGAATGATACGTTCTAAAACCTTGTACATGACACGAAGTAGAGAGATTCCTCTGTAGTTCTTAGGATCCGTGACGGATAGCTTCTTGTGAAGAGGTGCGATGATCGCATGTCTTCACGAATCGGGTATCCTTTCGCTCATCCATATGGCAAGGATGGTGTTTGTCATTTCACGAATCCCAGACGGAGGAAGAGCTTTCAGCATTTCAGCAGTGATGTTGTCATCTCCACCTGCCTTTCCATTCTTCATTTTCCGGACACAATTCGAAACTTCAGCCTCAGTCGGCGGTTCCTCACTGACATCGTAATGTGCTCTCTGAACATGCGGCAGCTCTGGTACTGACGGCGTTGGACGATTCAGTAGTGAACTGAAGTGATCCTTCCATAATGGCAGCGTCGCATCACCAACTGCAACTCCATTAGTAGTGTTGAGGACAGCAGAACATCTCTTCATCTTGCCGCTATACTGTCGTAACAACGTGTAGGCTTCCCCCGGATTGTTCTCCTCCCAAGCCTTCTCAAACTCCTTAGCTCTACACGTCCATTCTCTTTCGCGGTCATTTTGAAGCTGCCGACGCAACTTCCTCCTGAGACGCTTCTCCTCCACGAAGTTTCCTGCAGTTCGGAAAGCACATACTCTGTTGTAAGTAGATGTTGTTTCCTCTGTGACGTAAGCGAGCTTCTTCCTGGGCTGTACAACCGGGAG
The DNA here is from genome assembly GCA_029168955.1 of Aplectana chamaeleonis. NCBI lineage: Eukaryota > Metazoa > Nematoda > Chromadorea > Rhabditida > Cosmocercidae > Aplectana > Aplectana chamaeleonis. Next base: position 3,249,218 of record JAPDOI010000013.1, on the reverse strand, counting down.
TGCCTCTTTCGAAGCGTCCTGGATGCACTTGACGAAAGAGTCCGCGTCGCAAAGTTTCTTCTTAGTCCGTACTCCAATATGAACAGAAACGCGTTGTCGGAATTTCCTTCTGCATTCTTCATCCCTGAGACTTGTCGTATCAATCCTCTGGAGAGGCTTAGCCCCTCGCTTCCTCTTATAAATCCTCGCAGTGAAGTTCAACAGAACTGGACGGTGATCCGAATCGAATGCGACATCCCACACAGCTCTAGATCTTCGAATGTCCGATACTGGAATATTCCTCGTCAGAACATAGTCGAGCTGTAGTTTCAAAGTTGTCATATTCCGCTTCCGCTGCTCTTCCAGAGATAGCTGGGTTGAACCCCGCCACGTAAGCTGATGGCGGCGATGATTCCTCTTGAATGTCGATGCAATAATCAGACAACTGCGTTCACACAAGTCGACAAGGCGGTAGCCATTGTCCGATGTTTGCTCCACTGGGAAGAACCATTTACCGAGTACTTCAGATTCCTGATCAAGTCCCATCTTCGCGTTTGCGTCGATTCCCACCACAACAGCATGTTGACAAGGTATCCTGGCTAGCAACGTATTGAGTTCCTCGTAGAAGGCATCCTTGGAATTGTCTTCGGCGGTTTCGGTGGGCGCATGAGCACTCACTATCCACATATTGAATCCTCTGTGATCCCGCAGTCGCACAAATGCATTCCTACACGACGTTGAGCCGAATTCCTCGATCATACCATTGTAGTCCTTCCTTACAGCTATCGCACAGCCTCCCACTCTACTATCATCAGCGTCACCACAGTAGATGACGTACTCTCCGACGCTGATGACGGGTCTATCCTTGAGGCGGGTTTCCTGCAAAGCAGCAAACGGTGCATGGAAGTAGCTCAGAAGATCGGACAAGGCAGATTGTTGGATATCACTAGACAATGACCGGCAACTCAGGGTGGCGAAATTGTGGCTTGTGGCCAAAGACTCCATGAACTCCCTAGGTACGGATCCTAAGGTGTTATGGATCAGAGACCTTAGTGTGCCGGACGGCAACACCTTTATGCAATGTGCGGGATACTTTCGCGATATAGTTGTGCACGCTATATCGCTCGAACGTTCCCTGTGTACACTCAAACGTCTGCTGGGTTCAGCAGAAGCAGGGGCACCAACGAGCAGGTACCAACAGACTTGTATACACACCCCCACAAGAATCTAATCTTCGAGAATATTTGCTTAAACCATTCCTGGGTCACCGAGTTGAGCCGAAGTGACAAAAAACTGTGAAAAACGCGCCAGGAGAGCATGAAAAGTTGAAATCTTCCCCGCTTTATCACTTTCAGAGGAACCCATCGCTGTGACACGAAAATCTCTTGTGAACTCGTTCATGAAGATTCTTTATTTTCTGTTGTCCTATTCCTTCTTGTTTCGCCTTTGCTTCGTGAATTTGGTTACCCATGGCGGCTAACGTTTTATTTTAAAGGCAGTGTTCACAATGAATATCATATTTGAGTTCGACTCAAAAATGGGGTTGTTTGGTCGCGAGCTATCGAATAGTAAAGGCACAGCGAAGAAAAGTGTTGAGAGCAAGCTTTGAAATAGAGGTTTCTAACGTACGTAAAAGTTCAGGGCGCGGACGAGCTTATGCACCCTGCTAATTTCCGCAAGCTTGCGCAATAGGCGAAATGTGCGCGAATCGATCAAGCTGAACGTGATGGTGTTGCTTAGAAATTTGCCACAGGAGCCAGAATCTCGTCAGAACTGGGTGCGGAGCGGCCTATGCAGCGATTCTGAGCTAACGAAATGTTCACTTCGCGGCCGTGTAACGATTGCTGGTCTGTTGTTGCTGCTCCCTTCGACTCTATCCCCTCCAGCATTTGCCAGCGTCGAGTTTCACATTGAAAATTCAAAAGCTAGATTTATCGTGAACGCTGCCTTTGAGTGGGAAACTCTGGAACGGAAATCATTGTGGGCACTGAATTTCAAGCAGGATCCAGCAGCCCGTTGGCCAGAACCTTGAAATAATTATGACCGCAACTTGGTGGTCAGTCGTTGCCCATAATTTCCGAAAATTGTAACTATCCCTCAGAGACGCTCCTACGATAAGAACATCCAACTGAAACCTGCGGGTGAGGGAAACTAGAGGAATGCTAGCGATTTACATGTTTTTTGGAGATAATTTTCGCTCCACCTTGTATTTTACCCACGCTTGATAAACTGTATTAAGAATTTAAGGTTGCAACTATTATATTGAGATTTTGCTTTATTGATGACGTCGTTTACAAGTGATAATCTTCAAGAAGGATCGAAAAATACGACGAATTCGCCTCCACTCGGGCGAAGAATAAGCGAGAATAACCAAAAGAGATGCAACAATAATGTGAAGCGTTCAAGCCTTGCGCTCTTTACGCAGCAATGTCCGGGCTTCGCGCCCTTAAACTCTGGTACCGCCGTAGTGACCTGTTGATTTCGATTATCACAGCGCGGAGCGGTGGCTTTTTTGTCGGAACCTCCTTATCACTAGTAATATTTCACCGAGGCCCACCGCTGCGCTGCTGGTATTGATCGAAATCAACAGGTCACTACGGCGGTACGAGAGTTTAATTTGCCACAGAACCGTTGCGGCGCAGGGCTCCTACGTTCTGGGAGAGAGAGAAATCATGAGAAGAGCGGATGAAACATTCGAACTGATGTCGCCTGATTTCAGCGCTTGCGGCGCGGCATTCAGATTAGGGTGCGTTAACTACATCGCCATACAAATTTAATGTATAATTATTCTAGAAGTTTGAGAGGCTGCGAGAGAAAGATGTGTGCAGTTTTTCAAACAGTCCCATTTTCTCAAAGTCTAGATACTTGGCGGCTCTTAATTCTATTGCTGGAGGGGTACCACCCGTTGGATAGTCGTGGCGTAAATTCGCAGCTACACTTACAAAGGAAAAACTACCGGACGAGTTCGTGGGTGTCGGACGAGTTGTCTGGCGCGCGTCTCTAACCGGCGCGAAACTCAAACGCGAGTTTAGCGCGCTCTGTCGTCTGCATCTGCCCTCACCAGCTGATTTCGAGCGATCTCGGCTTGGAAACGTCATTCTTCGCCTTATTCTGCTACTTTCTTCTACTATTCGGCTACTGTTATTCACTTCAGCATCAGGATCGGGCTCTACTGTATTATTTTCTGTATTTCCTTCTAGATTAGACCAGAATTGCCAGTTTTCAACCTATATGTATATGTATATGTTTATATGTTTATTACACTCACATAAGGCGAATGCGTGATAAGAATAAGAAGAGATGCACAGAAAAACTAACAAGACCGGAAGAAAGAAAAAAAACAGACAGCAAAACTTGAGCAAAAATACTCCTATTCTTCATACACCCTACCAATCAAACAAACGAAGATCTATCCCTAGAAAAGAAGAAACAATCGAAAATGCTATGCTTCGTAGCTAAGAACTATTTGGGATACCCGTCGCCTAAACTGGCCCAAGGAAGCAGCGCCGGTGACTCTTCTAGCGATTTTCAGGTATGCGCTACCCGCCCTGTGTGGAAAAGACCTAACCCTAACACTGGTAATTGGCCGACCGAGAAATATTTTCATTATTTCACCTCTAGTTCTCGATGTGACTAGTTTGAAATAGGGTGCAAGCCTGAAAATACTGCTGTTTTCCAGAAGTTTGCGGACCATGCAAAGGTCAAACACTCTGCGCCGAGAATCCAACGTTGGCAACCCAAACTATTTGTTCCTTAAGTGGGCCCTGGGTATCTTGGAATTCAGGAAACCACCGATGCGAATCAACAGTTTGCGAGTGAAACTATTCTGGACCTTTTCGAGCGCGTCAATATCCTTTTTCTTGTGCGGAGCGAATACTGATGTTCCAGATTCCACAATGGGTCGTATATAAGTCTTATATGCTCGGAGCAGAACCTGTTTGTTTCTAGTGGAGATACCCTTATAAATCTGAAAAATCCGCCTGTGAGCCGATTGGCATTTGATTTTGACATGCTCAGAAAAATCCAACTTCCTGTCGTAGTGAAAACCGAGGTCTCGAACCGAGTCTACCGCTCGCAGCGCGACACCAGCACATGTATATGAATGGGCCGTCGACGTCGGACTCAAATGAACCCGCATAAATACGGTTTTTTGCGGAGTCAGTGGCAGCTGCCATTCTCTCGCCCAGTCAACTATCAGGTCAATCCCCTCCTGCAGCACTTGGGTATCTAATGGATCAGAAATGACTTTGTAGAGCTTTATATCGTCCGCATAAAATTTTACTGTAACACTTTTGTCATGAAAAATGATAGGAATGTCAGCTGTAAAAATACTAAACAATATTGGTGATAATACACCCCCTTGTGGGACCCCGCTCGCTATGTTTCTCACCTTGGAATAACAATCCCCGACCCTCACCTGAAACGTTCTATCAGACAAGAATTGGGCGAGCCATTCTATCAAAATCGGATGAAATCCCAGATCCCGTAGTTTTGATAGCAGTTTCAAATGTGAGACACGATCAAATGCCTTTGCAAAGTCAAAGTAAATGACATCACAACTGCATTTCTTGTCAAGGGCCTCCGTCCAATCGTTTATGCATTCCAAAAGGTTCGTTTCTACCGATCTTCCAGGTACAAAACCATGTTTGCTCCTGGGAATGATATTATTCGAAAACAGATGTAGGACGATGTGCTCTTTTAGAACCTTCTCAAACAGTCTGCAGAAGAGTGAGGTTATGCTAACTGGTCTATAACTTCCTGGATCAGTGGCCGGCTCTTTCTTCAAAATTGGTGTTACAAAAGAGTGTTTCCAGCGGATTGGGACTTCACCATAGATAAGAGACTGATTGAAGATATAGGCCAAGGGACCACAAATAACGGGTGCAAATTTCTGAAAAAAAACAGAGGAATGAAATCCGGGGTGATCGAGGAAGATTTAGACCACTTTACTAACAAATCCTGCAACTTCATAGAATGAAACCACGGAAAATCAGTCATAGGCTGAATACCTGAGAAGGATGAAGACGGACAATTTCCGTCATCTTCTTGGAATTGATTCACGAAATGATCCGCCAACATGTTTGCCTTATCACTGGCCGATGTTGCAAGAAGGTCTCCGTTCTTAAGACAGCCAATACTACTCCTTTCCTGTAACTTGGAATTCAGATAACGATAGAAGTTCTTATCTCCCGACTCTATCTTTTTCTTCTCCAAATAACTGTTATACCTACCCAACTGAGAATGGAACTTTTTCGCGAATGCGTTATATGTTTCCCAATTTCCAGTGCGCCTTGCTTCATAAAATAGGCATTCACGATGTTCAGACATTTTTTGCAAGTGAGCAGGCAGGCGAATAGACTTAATAGAGGACACAAGCTTCCACGGCACATGCAGATCAATAGCTGCTTGGATAATTGACAAGAAAAGTTCATATTTCTCATTTACGCTGTTGGTAGATTCTAAAAGACTGACCCAGTGAATTTGGCTAAGATATCCATTGACGGCTGCATAGTCGCACTTTGCATAAACCCTGCGATAGTCCGGTGTAGAGCCCGTTTCCCAACATTGAATATGAAATGAAGTGCTATTATGATCGCTCAACCCCACCGGAGGCGAAATTTCCAGGTTTTCCAGTAAAGTTTCACAGCTGCAGAACACTAGATCCAGAACATTATCACCTCTGGTAGGTTTATAAACAAGTTGGAACAGGTCATAGCAGTAAACTAGCTCCTCTAAACAGGATAGATTTGATGCCACTACATCCCCATCACTTCGTCGAGTGAAATCAGGCAAATTGAAATCCTCCACGATGATCGTGTGGATTTCACACGCTATCAAATCACTCAAAACTTTGACTAGCATTTCGGTTCCGGCAGAATCACAAGACGGGGCCCTGTAAACAACCACGACCCTAAAGCTCGAACTTTCATGGTAAAGGTCGGCACAAAGTATCTCATAAGCATGTTCCACCGACTCAGAGAAACCACAGATATTGAGAGCCTTCGATGCACCAACAACATCACCCCGCCGCCTGACTTCCTAACGCGATCACACCTCTTGAATTCATAGTCCAGAGAGAAATTTCCCAATAAGGACGAAACCGAATGACTAGACTTGAGCCATGTTTCAGTGAAGGCATAAATATCATAATTACTGGAAAGAATCAGGTCAATATGTTCCTTGTTTTTTGAGACAGATCTTACATTTGCATATAAACATTTCAAAACACTACAATGATACCGGAGAGGATGAATCAGTTTCCCTGATCCGCAGGCGTTGACTCATCGTGGTTCGATGAGGAGGCCGCAGAAGGGGTTACCCCAGAGGCAGAATCGGCCGGTCCACCCTCACCCCTAGAAGGCGAGACTGGCTCGACACCACCTACAGGGCCAGCCCTCATACGCCTCCGATATTCTTCCCTTCTTTTAAACCGTTCTTCCTTCGTTAGGGATTCCCTGAGATAGAGCCCCTTAACGGGGAAGAACTTCAGACGGGAGGGATTTCTCAACGCCTGTTTCTGATAAGAAGAACACGGCAGGATAATCTTCAAAAGTCGATTTTTGCCTTGAACGGCGAGCCTAAGCGATAAACAGATACCGGAGAGCAATCCACATTTAAATGAGAAAGAACATCCATCACAAAATTGGCATCATGACTCGATCTTTGCCGTACAGGAAGATGCTTCGGCTCAGGAACACCACTAAGAACCAGGGAGCGAGCGCGCTCCTTCTCACTCTCACTATCACGAGTGGTAACAGGAGGCGATGAGATTCGAGAAGAAGATGGTAATGCAATGGAATACGTCTGAGAGGGTATAATATTTCCATTCACAAGCTCAGGATTAACAGACTGACTTTGGAGAGAACTTCTCAACATGGGCCCGTAGTAAACCCCCGTCAGCCGAGTGCGAGTGGCTGGCGGCACCCGGCTGATTGCTGTGCTGACTGCCTCTATCAGCCGATCAGCAGTCGAGAAATCAATGGCAAAACGGCTGTCTAGAGAGCTGTTCGGTGACTTGGGAATGGGAGAGACCATTGTGTGCGGGCTGTGGCTCAGTGGTAAAACTGGAGTGGTGCACGCGAACCCACGAGGGTTCGAGCCCCATGAAATCCGTAGTTTTTGCATGAGACCTAACATGTCCACACTTAATCAATGAGTTGTAGAGCGCCCTACAGAGTGCGGAATAGCGCAGTAGAGACGACGCGGACTGCAGAGCGGACATCTCAGCTGTCAGCCCAAACCGTAAGCTACTATTTGTAACTTACGGGGCTGCGCTGATGAGGCTCCGGCTTCGGTGTGCTATTTCGCACCACTCTCGCCATCAGGCTGATTCGAAGAATCAGGCTGATGGGAACCTTATCAGCCTGATGAATCGATCAGACCAGGCCACGGGCTGATAACCTCATGCGCTATTCTTCAACATGTGCGCCCGCACGTCGCGGGTCTGCTATCAGCACAGCCATCAGCCTGGTTTACCTCGGCTGAAGGGGGGTTTACTACGGGCCATGGTGTTTTCCTTGTTGAGGTTGTCCAGCCTGTCCAGAAGTTCGGCGTTCAGACGTAAAGCAGCATCCGTGTGACGTCGCCCCTCCAGCAGGAGCGCCAGAATTGCCCGAGCATAGTGCGGCACTGCATCATCTTCCATAAGTTCTTTGACGGCCCGCTCGACGTCCGAACCATTAGCTACGTTCAAAAGGTCGTCCTTGCCCATTGCCATTTGAGACTGACCAACCACAGACACCAGATACCTTGTCAGTCTGGCCAAGTTCCTCAAACTTGGGTAATTAAACCTAGATTTTTCCCGGACATCTCTCTTTCACATTTCAAAACGTTTCAAGTTTCGAAACTTTGTCTTTGTCAGCTATCATTCCATAGTAATAAAGGAGAGTGGTGTCCGTCCGTCCGTCCGTCCGTCCGTCAGTCAGTCAGTCAGTCAGTCAGTCCGTCAGTTTACGGTGTGCATTCTGTAATTGCAGACTTTTCTGTTTTACAAGGGTTAAGCCCGAAACAATCAAACGGGACGTCGTAGAAAGTCAGCGGGACCCAGCGGGAGTGCGCCAGACGCCGTAGGAAGTGTACGGAACCCATTTAGGAGTGCGCCGAACGCCACAGAAAGTGTGCGGGACCCATGTAAGAGTGCGCCGGACGCCAGAGAAAGTGTGCGGGACCCATGTAAGAGTGCGCCGGACGCCAGAGAAAGTGTACGGGACCCAGGTAAGAGTACGCCGGACGCCATAGAATGTGTACGGAACCCATTCAGGAGTGCGCCGGACGCCGAAGAAAATGTGCGGGACCCATTTAAGAGCGCCGGACGCCATAGAAAGTGCACGGAACCCATTTAGGAGTGCGCCGAACGCCACAGAAAGTGTGCGGGACCCATGTAGGTGTGCGCCTGTAGAAAGTGTGCGCGACCTCAGGGGGGGGGGTGCTCTGGACGCCGTAGAAAGTGTGCGTAGCAATGCGCAGGACGCCACAGAAAGAAGAATGTCTTTGAAACGAGCTCGAGAACGCTAATCTACAGGATTTGCCGCATTTCGAATTGATTTTGTGTGCGTGCACAACTGAAGCATATTTATTGCTTTTCTCGCTATAAATTACCGCTGTCCGCATTTCCATGTGTCCACATGAGTGGCAGGCAACCTTTATGTCTACAACAAAATATATTGGGGAAAAATAATTTCTGATCGTATTCTATATATGCCAAGACAACTTGATAATTTCCGCCGGAGGCGGAAATTTGGGGGTCTGGGGGCGAAGCCCCCAGCCAGCCGTCGTGCGGGCGGAGCCCGCAGGACGGCTGGTCTATTGAATAATTGTCAGCTTTGCCACATTCAATCGTTACTTACCCAAATATGGCACGAAAAAGTGGTAGCTTTACCAATTTTTCTCATTTCCAAATCCTGTCCTCACCGACTACCGCCACGAAATCTTGAAATAGCCTGTAAAATTGAATTTTCTGACATGTGATTTTGGACAAACAATAAGAAACAATTCTTGATTTTTAGATCAAAAACCAGGCACACTTGGCTCTTCTCTAGAATACTCAATATAGATTTTTTAGGATCTAGATACATCTTTACTTCTCGTGAACCACAATCCTGTTAACCCCACGAAGTTTTTGAATGAACTTCCCAGTTTGTACCAACAACTCTTGGCTTTCCTCACTATAAATTTGATTTAGTGAGAAACCCAAGATTTTGTTGAACACAGATCACGTCTCGCCATGTGTTGTGGTTATTCTTCACCCAACCTTCTCCAATGCCTTTCCCTCCCTCTCACATCTACTACTCTACGACCTCTCTAATACACTATTTCACTGTATTTTCTAATTTGTACACCACCATCACAACCAGACTGATGTACGGTTTTTTCTAATTTCATAGAATTTCTTATAGCTGTCTTCGTCTTACTAAATAAGTATATATCTGGATATGGTTAGTGTTCGGGGTTCCGCGCAGGATGCGGTTGAAACATTTTCGCCCGCTCCCTGCTTCTATCCAAGACTTGGTGATATTATCAGTGGTTTGCTGACACCACGCTGTGATACATCAAGCCCTCAGCAAATTCCTCATGTTTTCAGAAGCCAGCCATGCATGGTGATGCAGAGCATTCGGAAATATCCAGTAGAAGTGTGGTGGGGAGGGCGGACCAGAGTCAGGTATGACGCTGTAAACCGTTTCAAGCAGACCGCAAGATTTTAGAAGATTTGGGATTTTAGAAGAAAGGGAGAAGATTCCAAAGTCCTCCCTGAGTGACGAATTTTCCAGAAATTACTGGACCGAAAATTTCCCAAAAAAATTGTAACTTTGTTTTCCACATTTTTTGTCGTCAACCCTACAGCCCATTTCAGCACGCTCGTTACCGATTGAGCGAGAGCGGTTGTGCTGCAACGAGTTTCATGTTCATTGATCTCCAACCGACCGCTCCTCATTGATAATTAAATGAGTCACTCTTGGTGGACTCCACTATACCTCACTGACGGGTTCCAGGGAATGCCAGTTTAGCTTCTATCAGAAACACCCTCCTAAATTACCAACATTTTCAAATCTTCCCTCCAAATTTCTAATTTTTCGAGAATTTCGTACCCACCCCCTTGCGGACATAAACTGCTTGATCCTGGCTGTGACCGATCCGTCGGAGCTGCGGTCCCTCTCCTCCTGCGCTTGGATGCTAGTGCGTCCCCAGGTTCACCGTGTGCACCCCGGACAATCAGTGAAACTTAAGAAGGAGAAATGAAAAAAAAAATTTCCTCGTAGGCTCCATTTCTAGAAACTGCTGATCCCGGATTTATCTCTCACTTAGAAGTATCATTTTCGCATCCAACCGCTCCTCACCAGCACCAAGCTTGCAGCCTCCTTTTCACCGGCGTTTGGGTCGTCCCAACAGTTGCTGTAGCTACGCCTGAGATAAACATTGCTGGGATTCACAGCTGGGTTTGATGCGGTGGCAACCTATTAAGGAGTCTGAAAAATTCACTGGAGATATCACCGCGTTGAGGATTAGAGGGGGAATCTAACAAACCGAGGGGGGAAAATATCGCGCACCAAACTCTGACCTGGACCTTGTTCACTCAGAGCTGGCTGCTCTACTGTTCTCTGGATGGTTCCTCTTTACGACCCTCCTCAAACTTATTGATCAACCATAGTTGATTATGAAATGAAACATTTTTTCTCAGTGCATACTATCTTTTTTCAGACGCCTTCATCGCAGAATCGACCAATCGCAGCACATACAGGATCACATATTCATTTTTTTTTATCGGGAAGATTGCATTTCAATAAATCGATGAAGTGTGGAAACATAACAAAGAAGTATTGGCTTGGGCTACAAAAATATGGGATGAGCGACGTTTGAAGATGACTTTCGGTTGGAAGCCAGGTTTCAGTGATTGCTCAGGTTTAAGCAGCACGATGCAGAAGAATGGCTTTGAGCTCGAATCTCGTATTCTTGCTTTGATCACTCTGAAAAAAGACGCATTTAGCTCTAAGTAAAATTTTTAATCTGCTTTCTCCTAGCTTTTCCCAAGTATGTGCTAGACATTAGATAAATTGCAATAGTGCTAGAAAGGAGAAACCCTTATCTATGATCGGATTCATCAACGGTCAACTCGCGCTTTAACAGTGATTGTGAACGGCGAGGCAGATGTATTCGAAAAACCAAGCAATTCAGGTGAAACTCGCCCTTAACCCACAGGTTTACCGTTGACGAATCCGAGCTCACTTGGTGTATGTCAAAACATCATCAACGATAGAACGTGCATGAAACAAAAAAAACGCACCTTAGCCTGCTTCTGATGGTGATGGAGAAAACAGTAAATGTGGCGAAATATCAAGGAGGTGGTCGAGAAAAAAATTCAAGGAGAAAGGAAAGGCATTGGAAGAGGTTGGATGGCAAGGCTCCACAAGATATAGCGGGACGTGGTCCGTGTTTAACAAATCGTGGGTTTCTCACTAAGTCAAATTCATAGTGAAGAAGGCCAAGAGTCGCTGGTACAGACCAAACGTTCATTTGAAAAACTTGTGGGCTGGACGGGAGCATGATATACGAGCAAAATGAATGTATAAAGATTCTGCGGGTTTTGAATGGGTTTCCTAGAAAACAGCCATGTGTTTCAACTTTGACCCAAAGCCAAAAAGTGAGAGAGATTCTTAGTAGCAGTCTCAAAAACATTTCAGAAAATTAATTTGAAGACTCTGACTCAGAATTTCGTTGCGGTTTCCGGTGAGGGCACGCCGCAGAATAAAAAAATGATAGGGGCATCGCCATTTTATGCATAACTTGGGCTAGACGCGATCGGAAATGGAAAAGTTGGAAATGATTAGATAGTTACCAAACAAATCTTAAGTTCAAAATTGTGAAACGTTTCGAAAATATAAATCAGGTGAACATCCAAGCCGGAAAATCTAATTCTGATATAATCTGGGAGAAAGCACGGATAAGGAGACAGTAGAGCCTGAATGGGGCGCTGAAGTGAATAACAGTAGCTGAATAGTAGAAGAAAATAGCAGAATAAGGCGAAAAATGACGTTTCCAAGCCGAGTTGGCTCGAAACCAGCTGGTGAGGGCAGATGCAGACGACAGAGCGCGCTAAACTCGCGTTTGAATTTCGCGCCGGTTAGAGACGCGCGCCAGGCAACTCGTCCGACACCCACGAACTCGTCCGGTAGTTTTTCCTTTGTAAGTGTAGCTGCGAATGTGGCGTAAAACCCTGCGATTCGCCAACGTGGCTTGCCAACGTCCACCACCTTACCTCGTCTTAACTCCTGTACATCAGTCGTATTGGGTATAGAAACTGCGACAGTTTATGGGGAATTATTTGCGCAATTCAGCTTTTTATTAAATTGGAGTTTTTATTTTCAATGGAGGGTCGTACGTCTCATAGTTTCTTTTAAAGATGAAGTACAGCGAATTTCCGCCTACAAGGAGATTGAAGGCAGTTGATTAAAATTGGAACTGGTCCTTCCCAGGATGTAAACAGTTGCAGTTTCGTTTTTAATTCGCACACACCTATTTTCTACAAATTCTACCACGTTTTTGTTTCTCTTTTTTTCAGGTAAATTTTGTATTTTTTCCTTCCCGAAAACTTTTCGATTCCCCCTCTAAATTTTCTTCTCTCCCGAAGATTTTAACGACCCCCCCCCCACCTGCTGGACAATGCTTTCAAGATGAAAAAGGAGCTGGAGTAGTACATACGACGTTTTCTCTCAAAAAATGTGGTTGCTTCGCAAGCACCTTCAGGAGTCTCATAACTCGTTCATATTTTCCACTCTGATGCTCATAATAAATACTTCTTGTAGCGTTTAATAGACAGCGGCGCAATACCTCTAAAGCCCCATTCATAGCTGGTCGCTACGGCTTGAACTTGAAGCGACCAAAATACGGACATTTGCGGACAACGCCGCGAGATTGAGCGTGGAGTCTGCAATTTCAAATACTCTACGTCTCGGCGAAAGATTACGGCTTAGTCGTTTTGACTATACGAATCGCTTCCATCATGAGAGGGACACAATTAGTCGAAGCGACCTAACGAAAATGGGCAGGTCGCTTTGACCAGCTATGTAATACCCCAGTCGCTCGGCTATCCCGACTGAAACTGCAAGTTGTTCCAATCCGTTGCGACTCAGTGGAAGATCTGTTGGCGCGATGGGTTTGTAACTGTTGGCAGTGCCGCGGCTAGTCGAAGCGACCAGCAATAAATGCGGCTAAAGTCATCGATTTCGTAGCTATATAGTTTTACTCTAGCGAGGTTGACTGGAGAGTCAGATACAGTCTGAGCAAATCGCACTGATAGATCGGGTCCTTATTATGCGTGAGCGCACACGCCCCTATGTGCACCAAGTCTCCGAATGATGAGGCCCTCAAAGCAACAGTGTGATTCGTGCCGACTGTACAGTTCACGTATCAATTCAATCTGGTGGATGGACGGGGTTACGACGGTAGGGTGCCGAGCGCGATCGAAACCATGTATGCCGTTGATGCCGTCAGCACCGCATGGCCAGCCGTGGGTCAGACGAAATTTATTACGGAAACACATTGATTCAATCCGGCAAAATTTGACTAGATACGTATCGAGTAAAATAGCGAATGCTGCTAAGCCTCTAGCCAGAGTAATGAGTGCCACAGGAACTCGGGAAATTAGCAGAGCACACTACTTCCCACTCTTGGGCTATAGTGTAGGCGCTGCAGGGTGTTCCATAGTTATTGACACGAAGATATTAAATACACGGTCCAACCTTGGAATCACTCTTTCCTTCTACGCTTGTCTTGGAGAAATTTCGCGCTGATCCCAATGGTGTGTCCGAAATTGCCTAGAACCCACTACGAAAGCAGTTATGGCCCCCTCGTCATTCGCAGCTATTGCACTGGAGCCAACAACAATACAAAGCTAAACCCATAAAAAACGGAAGGCCATATACTCTGATCAAAGTCCATGGCGTGCCTTGTCCCTATTGAGCCCGGAAACTCTGAAGTCGACGGAGCGAAGGGGTGCTGAATTCGGGGGTGGGGGAATGGGGGCTCGATTTTTCTCTCTTATTCGAAAAAGTTGAGTTTCCGGGTTTGGCAGAGTTGCTACACACAGCAGCCGGACCATAATATCCGATTTAACTCACGCGCATGGACTGTGCCTGTAAGGTGTTTCACGAGAAAAGGGTTGCGTTCAAGGTCAAGCAACCCGTTGTACAAAGAGCATTTGTTGTTGCGAACCCCTATATTCGTGGCCCCTGCAGGCAACAAGCTGCAAACAGTCGAGAAATACTCGAAGCAGGAGTCTCGCACCGCTCCATTGAAAGTCCTCATGCTGGAGCCGATAATAAACCTCCAAAAGTTGTTTTTTTTGTCACCAGAAGCATTGAGGCAGCCATATAGCGAGTAAAATCTTTGGAAGGTTAGCTTAGCTCACTTCCGCCGTGGTTGTGAAGCCAATCACGAGCTACGTCGAAACTTCCTGCGTTTCCGGGGGTTCCGGTGTCGAGATTGACACGGAAGCTCGCAAACAAGTAATCCACGAGAATATCTTGATGCCCTGGACAATCTTTAACTTCGCAAGCAGACAATGCTGCATCCCACAGAATTTCTAGCAGGCGCAAAATGTAAAGGCCTTTAAGAGTGATGCCGTCGCGTGCTTCCTTACTTCATCTGGCACGAAAAATGGTTATCTAGCTCACCGAACCTGAATCCTCTTGACTCTAAAAGAGGTTCTGTGATCGATTTGAAGATCTGTGATTGGGTACCTGCCATGACGAATACATGCGAAAATGCTGTCATGTTTTTCTTACTAGTATCCGAGGAGATGGCGGACATTTTGGGATCTGGTGGTTGTGTTGTGTTCACAACACTATGTAAACGTATCCATAGTTGTTATAGTTCATATCCGATTTAGTGTTCGAAATACACTTCGATACCTGCGCGCCAATAATTATGAAATACCCTGTATAAATATGGAACACCCTGTAGTAATCCTCGGAAGAAAAAAAAATTCTGCTCACGTCTGCTCCTTCAAATGCAGCATACGAGAATACAAGGGCTATGGCAGCTTGGTATGCCGTAGACCAAAGTTCCGCCTGATTTGTAATAGTGGCAAAGATATAAACCATTGGTGTTACAGAAGCACAGTAGGTTACGAACATTATGCTGCAAATGAATGTTCAGAAGTAGTATGCAACGAGCAATTCCTTTCTAAGTTGAAATAGGGCTCTATGTTAGTTGTGAGACGCTCAACTTCCAGCAATATTGGAAAAGCTTTATCACTTCTAGGATTAGCCCATCAGTGCGCTCAGCCAAAGCGCTGACTCAGCTGCTCGGCTAGGGTGGTCGTCTTGTGGCGCCAAGCAATGAGGAGGATGGGCGGACTGGAGGGATGGGCTAGGCACTGCTGTTGGTCGACGTCAGTTCGATAACCAGCGGCGCTGCTTAGTCCATTACCCTGAACCGCCCAATCTTCTCACTTTTTATACCAATGAGACGACCACTGCTTCGGCGAATCTCCACAGAAGCTATCATTCTTCACCCGCACAGCGTGATGTATCAAATGAACTGCATTAACAATCATAGGTCTGGGAAGCCCCTAATCAACACTTTGGACCGAACGTATCACTGCTCTCCCACGGCTGCTCCGCTCGTGGAACCTCGTGTCCACGCTGCTCACCCACGCCATGATACTTTTGATGTTTTTTTTTATTTTGAGGAGCGGGTTCTTCCTTGAACACGAATCGGTTCCTTAACTCTGAACAGCGTCTTCGAAATTACAAATGAGAGTAGCGCTGCATGGAGAGCATGGGACGCTTAGCTGAGTGTGAGCAGCGCTTCATGAGGAGCGCGCGACGGGTGGTAGAAAGTGAGTAGCTGGCGTGTTGAGCGTGCCCGCTGACGTGCGCAGCGTTTCGAATGTGAGTAGCGCTCAATCTGGAGTGTGGGCGGCGAAGTAGACCATAAGTAGCGCTTCGTGAGGAACATGCCCCACGCCGTGGAAGGTGAGTAACGCTCTATGCTAAGCGTACGACGCTTTTTGGAATTTGAGTTGTGCCCCATGCTGAGTGTGTTACGGTCGTTAAAACGCGCTCAGTGGAGCACGCTACTCGTGGTAGAAAGTGAGTAGCCTACATGTAGAGCATGCACCGCGTTGTAGGAATAGCGAAGTGTCTCATGTGGTGCGTGCGCCCTGTTGTAGAAAGTATTTAACGCTTTATGTGGAACGTGCCCAAAATGAGAGTAGCCCTCTATGTGAAGTGTGCGTCGCATAGTAGACCGTGAGTTGCGTTTTATGTAGCAGGTGCGCCGCACCAGAGAAAATGAGTATGACTTCGTGTAGAGTTTGCGCCGCACTCTGTCCTAGAAAGTGATTAGATCTTCAGGTAAAACGTGCGCTGCGTCGTGATATCTGAGAAGCACTGAGTGTCGTGAGGGCGCTGTTAGGTAGACGGCTAGTAGCGCTTCATGTAGAACGTGCGCAGCGTCATGAAATATGAGTGGTGATTTTTGTAGGGAGATCGCAGCGTTGTTAAATGCTGATAGCGTTCCATGCGCGCCGTGTGAAGAGTTAGAAGAGCGTTATGTGGAGTGTGCACTGCGTCGCGGAAAACGGTAAAACAGATGCCCTAGAGTGTGTATAAAAAGGAATCTAGAAGATGTGTCTTAAACGTTTTGAAAAAAGGGTGCTACACTGTCTCACAATCTCAGGATGATATCCGGCTCGGAAACTCAATCTACGGGATATACAGCGCTTAGAATCGATTTTGCATGCGTGTACACTCTGAGCAGATTTATTCCCTTTCTCGGAATTGTCTGTAATTTCACGTTTCCAGAACTGAGGCAGATAGTCTAGCCAGCCAGCCGTCACGACGGCTGGCAAGCTGGATGGACGGCTAGTCGTGAGAACAGAATAATGGGTCCATTTCCTATAATTTTGACAGGAACACAACGATCCGGCCAGCTTCAGCAGGTTTTAGAGAATCATATACACCAGAGGGCAAGATTACAATGGTGAACTGTAAATGTACTTACATCGACGTCCAAGTGTTTTGAACTGATTCGAATAACGAGAATACAGACAGCAAGAAAGACAAAATACATATGAACAGCAGCACGTCAAAAATTAGAGACGCGATCCAGAATAAAAGTGGGTTTACACCAGTGAGCATTTGCTGAAAGAACTTTTTCTACTGTTCTAGTTCTCATGGGAGTTGCGAGCGAAGAGACATTCTCGTCTAGCCGGAAAGGTACTCAGGATTCAAGCCAAAGTGTTTCGAAGGACCAATTTTTGACGCTGCAAATCAATGTAATTCCTTGGAGTTTATGACAAGGGAAGTACTATTAGAGTACTCAGCCATTTTCATCGAGATGCATTCCAATTAATTGTACATTCGAAACAGTTAAATTGCTACGAAGCTGCTACGAAGATCTTCGAGTTGATCAGGGCATTTATGGATCATGGAAATTTCAAGGTGATCAGGAAAGAATATTAGAGTGTGAATATTTCGGTTCAGGCCTTGTGTGTGGGGCTACTCGAGATCTTGGATATGGTCGGCTCTAGGGAAACTTTACTTTAAAGTTCCCTAATGAGGCAAAACTTCAGGCGAATGCGACTCTTGGCATGAAATCCCCTAAATGGCTGCGGGGATCCCAAAACATGGGATTTTCATTGCTTCACAAAAAGGTCAGGAAAATTTGGTGTGTTCAGGAAAAAATTTTGGGATTCGGGTTAAAACTTCTAACATGGATGAATTGTGCACTGAACCCGAATCTGGAGTCTATTCGTAGCCAGAAATAGGACTACTGTGGGTTACAGAAGGCATAATACCTTTTAACTGGTGCTACTTACCTCAAATTCTGAGAATCGAAAAGTGGACCTCAACTTTGGGTTCAGCGTTCCAAATAACAGCCACATAGAAATTTTAGTCCAATCTGAGACTTTGACCGAGCCCCCGTATACCCATCGTTACATACTGTAATCTTAGGAAAGTCGATAAATCGACCACAGATTTGTATCAAGCAGCACAAAAAACCCCTACGTAGAAGTTTTAGGACGATTTCATTGTGCCAGGTTGTCCAATAATTCTTGTCCGAAAATTTCACCATTTTCAATTTTTTCAACTTTATTGAAAAACAAGTCTAATCAACAATATAATCACCACAGTTATCCACAACAGTGACCCATCGATTGGGCAGGTCGCCGATGCCCTTCGCCCAGAACTCCGGGGGCTGCGACTCGAAGAAGTCCGCGATGTCGGATTTGAGGTTCTCGTAGTTGGTGAATTTTCTTTCGGCCAAATGGTGCTTCAGCGGGCGGAACAAGCGGTAGTCGGAGGTAGCGAGGTCCGGAGAATACGGCGGATGGGCAACCGTCTCCCAGCCTAGCGTCGCCAACTTCTGCTGGGTCTCCTTCGCCACGTGGGGGCGCGCGTTGTCGTGCAGCAGGTGGACCGAGACCCGTCGGGGACGCTTTTCTGGGATGGCTGCGGCTAGTTTCTCGAGCTGATCGGTGTAGATGGAGGCGGTGACCGTCCTGCCTTGCGAGAGCAGCTCGAAGTACAGCATGCCCTTGGTGTCCCACCAGCAGCAGAGCATGATCTTCAGAGGGTGCAGGTCGGCTTTCGGCGTCGTCGGCGGCTCTTCTCCGCGCGGGATCCAGACGGCCCAGCGGGCGACGTTGTCGTAGAGGACCCAGCTCTCATCTCCAGTGACCAGATCCTTGAGAAACTCCTTGCGATGCGGACGAAGGAGGAGGGACTGGCAGACAGCCACGCGGCTCTGCTCGTTGGCGTCCGTCAGACGGTGGGGGTCCAACGGGCCAGAACTTTGTGGTAGCCGAGTAAGTTGAGTCGATTGTGGATGGTGGACTTGCTGCAGCTGAGCGTCCTCGCCAGTTTACGGGTGGTGGCTTCCGGCTTCTCCTTGATACAGCGACGGACTTCGTCATCTTCCACCGTAGAAGGCCTCCCGCTGTGCTCCCTGTCCTCGAGGCTCATGTCGCCGCTCTCGAAACGTTTGAACCAGCGGCTGACTGCGCGTTGGGACACTGCATCCTCCTTGCACGCTCTGCAGATTTTGACGACCGCGGTGCCCGTGTCGTTGCCCAGCAGCCATTCGTAGTACACGAACGTACGAATTCGACCTTGGTTCATTTTAGCTTGTACTGGTAGCTAGACGCGGCGACTGCGCCTTATATGCCCCTAGCGTAGAACATTGGAGAACCTTCTAGAAGGTTCTTACACTTGCCTGATATCTTCTAAGGAACTTCTAAGTTCTTAAGTTAAAAAAACACTTCTAAGGAAAATTATAGAATTTTGAAAATTTTCGGACAAGAATTATTGGACAACCTGGTAGCATTCTCGAATTGGTCAAAAGTCGCATTTGGCCAGCAAAATCTCCCCCATTTTGAAGCTTCGGACCAATCATACGGATTTTTTCTTCAAATATTGACAAATGGGCCTCAGATCCGTAATGAGCACCGAAACAACCCCTAGAAAAAAGTTTTAAGCTCAACTCGAGACAATTTTCATTGAACGCCCTAAAAATTGCCATTTCTCCTCGCAAAACTATGAAAATGCCCACTTTTGAAAATCTCCGATAAATCTCTGAGGCATTCAGGGGATCTAGAATGCTGCGTCCCATACCTACAACTATCAAGACAAGGTTCTATGAAAGCCCTTGGGAAGTGTAAGGTAAGCCCTAATTAGGTCCCCGTCATAGTCGGCCGGAAACCGGCCGTCATAGTCCCATCCGTTCGATATGCATCAGAGACTCGCAAAACGGTAAGAAATGAAGTGAAAAATCATTCTCAGCCGAAGAAAATTGTTCCTAATTGATAAAAGTCGCTCTATGATCTGATAAAAAATGACCTGACCTCAACTGATAAAAGCGTCTCGAGTGATAAAAATCCACCTGATACGACTTTGGACGGTCCTATGGAAGGTTGATTTCATCGGTTGAGGATGAATTTTATCATTTCATTCTTTCCGTTTTGCGTGTTTCTCATACATATCGAACAGGTGGGACTAGGTCTGTCTGTATTTGGCCGACCATGACTGGGGCCTTATAGTTAGTGCTAATGCCAGATTCATCTAATTATGAAGGAAGGTTCACGCAATATTACCTGGTGATGAAAGCGGGAGACCCTCTCTTTAACCAAACCAATAGCAGTGCCGTACGTTATCAATAAGGTAGCCAAGAAAATATTCACCGCAACAAGAATGGAGTTGATCAATGGTGCGAATGTCTCATAATTTTGGGCGATCTCGTATGAGACATCCATTCGAAATGTCCCTAAAGAGTGTGGATCAGAAGTGTTCAGGAGCGTAGTTTTGTTTGGATGCGCTACGTCTCCCTTGTGAGTGTTAGGCGGAGTCTAGAATTTATTCGTGGCGCAACGCGACCTTATAATTAACCGATCAAGGAACGTCACGTCTCGCCGTCGCTAGGTGTTCACAGTGAAGACGCGCGATACTTCGGATTTGACGCGCAAATGATGATCGCTCCGCTTCGACTTTCGACACGTTTCATTGCACAGAGCGATTGTCATCATTTTATCTTGCCTGATCAAGAACTTAAGGGACGGCTAGAGTTTTCTCGAGCCTTTTCACTCTTATGTCTTCCACTCTTTTTCTCCGAAGTTTTCATCGCCTGTTTTTTCTGTAGTTTCAGGCTGTGCGTGGCAGAAATCGATTGTAGTGAAGCTTCGAAGTTTTTCATTTTTTTGGAGTTTTTTCATGCTGTTCAAACGACGCATAATTCAGTCTTCTTTCACCTGTAAATACCCTGTTCTGTACACTCTAATCTGAAAAAAATCTGAGCATAATTTTTTCCCGATGTCTTTTTTATTGTTTTAGCATTAATACAGCAAATTGCCATGAAGAAATTAGAGAGAAGCGATAAAAGACACAGATAAAAGATAAAAAAGTTGCATTACACTTGTATATACAAAATAAGATAACTTATTGATTAATTTTGCTTGTATACTGAAATTTGCGGACGCACGCAATTGCGCGTAGTTGCCCAGCGTTCGCGCGCCCTTCACACCTTGATGTCCACGCGACGCGATTTTCGCGTCGCGCTGACATATGCCGTCGCGTGGCGCCGCGAAAACTCTGAACGCCGTCTTAGGCCCTAGTTATACACCAGCGTTTCGCCGCCGCTGGCTTCCGCGGCATGTCTGCTATTGGTCATTTTCGAAATCTGACCAATCGCAGACGTCCCGCAAAAGCCAGCGGCACCGAATCGCCTATGTATAACTAGGGCCTTACGCCGGGATCATATTCTCCGGAACGAGCGATGCAACATAATGTTTGCTATGCATATTGATTGAAAGTCGATATGCCCGCCTTGCATTGTCGCGGTCGCGCGTCGCCGGAAGTGTGATCCCGGCTATATTGATAATCTTTGTGGTAGGATTTGCTTGATTCCAAACTTACGCTAGGCATATAAAATGCAAAACTCGATCCACAAATGTCAGCTACAGGTGCTAGGTGCTGATTTGTTGCGTCGCATTCAATTTAATAGAACAGTTTTCGCAGCTGTCGGAAAACTCTATTGCAAAAACGAAAGTCTGATGAAGAAAACTGGGCCAAAAATGAATGAATAACGCCCTGGTTTCGCTCTCGGCTGATTTTAAAGCGAGTTTTTCATAAAGGAGAGAAAAGCGCAAGAAAGAGTTCTCGCTCGCCTTCTAATCAATTCCTGCGAGAGGTATGGTATATAAAGTCTTGAAGGCGCCGTTCGCGCGGAAAACCGATTTCCATCTTCAAAGCTCAATTTAATGAATGAGCGCGGTAAGCCATACTTGTAAGCTTCGGCGCTCCAAAGACGCAGGGTTATGAGGTCGGAAGGGGTAAAACTCTAGTAAAACTACATAGTTGTCCAGAATCGGACGAGTAGTTGTCGAATATTGGTCGACAATCGAGAAGTTGGCCAGAAAAATGACAGAAGTTGTCGAGAATCACGAGATTCACAGTATTTGTCAAGAAGTGCGGCCGATTTGCTCAGAATTTCAGAGAAAGTTGCCGAGAATTCGGACAGATTTCTCGACAACTTCTTCTGAAATTGAGAATATGTTTCGAATATGCCGAAAATTTCTCGAAAATTCAGCACATCACTTCAGAACCATCTTTACACCACATTCTTTAGATATTGTGACTGCTGTTTTTGTTTCTTTCTTTTCGTGTGGGTCATCTGTGATTTTTTTCTTTTTTATCCAATCTTCTAGCTGGTTATCAATTATGATGTATTTTACCGATTTCTTGAATATCAAACTCGTTATTTTTCGAAATTTCATCTTCTCAAAATAGTGAACACATCAAAACAAGGGATTTCAATGTTAGTGAATTTTGAAAGTTTCCGAGCTTTCAAATACTGATTTTTTTTCATGGTCGGTAGTTGCAGTAGCCAGATTTAAAATATAATATTCTAGAAGTTACCCAAAAAGTATCACAACAACAATTGAAATCATGATTGTTGATTCGAATAAATCTCGAATAATTCAGTTCTGACCGAATTCTGCAACTCTAAACCTTGCAATGGTTGTTTAGCATTATATTGATGTACAATATTCCGGCGGGTCCACACGGCCAGCGGTTTAGCCGATAGCTGCAGGTGTGGACCCGCCGGAAGTACACATTTTGCAAAGTGTGGGTCACAAGAGTAGGATATTTGGGTCTAAAGGGGTCGATTCACCCTACATAGAAACTTTCACCGCCTAAGATGGAGGCTGAACACAGCTACAGTATAATGGTTCACACCTTTCTCAGGTGTGGTCCCACCGGAAGTCGACAATTTTGAAAACTAGGAGCCAAGAAGGTGGAATATTTGAGTTGAGCGTGGTCGATTTACTCTCTAATAAAACTTTCATCGTCTTATGTTAGAGTAATTCCGAATACCACTACACTGCTAGCGGAGTGGTGCTGGGCAAGGCCAATGACTGCCCAGGTTGAACGATTTTGTAGACCCATAGCATACAAGATGTACAGTTTGGCTCTGCCGATCGTCGAAGAAGGAAGCCGATCTGGGAAATGGGCAAACGGAGCGGTATGAAATCTTGTACGTGGGCTCCACTGACCGTTGTAATCAACGGTTGGGCAGGAGGTTCAATTTTTGGCAGGCACAGACAGTTGTACATGTGTATAACTGTATAACTGGAATTGGTCGAGAAGTTGTCTGGCATTGTCGAGAATCGGGCGAAAAGTTGTCCAGAATTCTCTAGAGTCTGCGAAAGTTGTTCTGCATTCGTACGCCTGCAGGACAACTTTTCGTCCAATTCTTGACAACTAGTTTTACGTGAGAAGATGAGGATCTGCCACGAATTCCCACCAGTCATCTACCGCTTTTTCATAGAATGTTGATGCGACCGTCAAACAACATGAAATAGATTACGGCACAAACTCCATTCAAAGAAAAACTTCGAAAATGACAGCGACGATGTCTCCAAATGCAGAAAAACTTCAGAAAAGATTTTAACGCTAAATTTAAATTTGAGAAATATCATTCCATCGCTCCCCATGTTGTTACCTATTAAGAGATAAGCCACTATCTCATAGTAGCTTATCATTGGTTGTTTGTTGCCTATATAAGACTTCAGTTTTTGGAGTAAGATTCACTTTGGTCTTCGTATTCGGCTGCAGAGAGCTGGTGAGCTATTACCACTCTCTGAATGAACGGTTAGCAAGGAAGAGCTCGGCCACACCCCTAAACATCCAGCCGGGTGACAGCACTGTTACCCGTGATTAATTTAATTTTATAAGGTGTTCAGACCGACTTTCCTTCAATAATAAAGGCTTTTCATGTGCCCTTTCGACATCAAAAACATGAAAAATAATATACGGTTTTCTGGGCCTACGACACCTTCAAAGAAAGCGCGACGCAAAAATGAATGAAACCGCTTCAGAGAACATTTTCACAGTGTTTTTTTCACCTCTACTTCCCTCTAATTGCTAGCTACCAAAATTTTAAAAAGAAATGTACAGCTGGAGTTTTGTTTTCTGCCTGAAAGCTTTCCGCAGATATTCCAGCAATGGACGACTGCCTTTTTTCTCATTCGAATCTACAGATCTCCGAAGACCTGAGTAGACCTTTGGAAAATCTGACGCGAATATCATAATTATGAGCAGCTTGAGAATGAAGCCTTCAAGCCAACATTTCCGGGGCAGTGAGAATAAAGTGGTGGTGTCTGCTGGACCTGTCAAGATTTTTCGTAGTTGTTTCTAAGTAGGGAAGGAGTGTAGGAAGCTGAAACTGTAGAAGTGTTTATACTTCGTTACTAGCCGTAAGATATACATAAGCAAAAAGCCTATTTAGCGGCGCACTTAGTGGCGCAACCGTGACCTAAAGGTGATTCAAGGCAAACGGCAACGCGATATACAATACCGCCCGCGACTTTTGGAAAAACGGCGTTTTCGGCGCTTTTTTCCGCCGCAAACCGCCGCTTTGTCATAACTTCGTTCAAAGTGGTCCGTTTGGGTTGCGAGTGGCATATTTAGAATCAGTATCGAGAGCTCTTCATTTTGAGCTCACACATGTATTACCCTGCAAACAAGGCATACAGGGTTAACAGAATCAATCAAGTGTACGAAAACTGAAGCTAGATATCAGACTGGTGCTAATACTTGACTCCATATCGACCGTAAATATCAAGGACGAGTCATACACAAGTATGTGAGACCAATTTAGGGAGGTTTCGATAGTGAAAATTAATGTTTTTTTAGCCGTTTCCTCGCCCCTGCAGACACAGTCATCGTCCTTCGCTCGAGCTCAAATTGCCCGCGATCTCACTTGAGCTCAGTGTAGACTTTTCTAAAACAGAAACAACCTGTCTGAAGGCATTTCCCCTATATGCCTTGTTTACAGGATAAGACATGTGTGAGCTCAAAATGAAGAGCTCTCGATACTGATTCTAAATATGCCCCTAGCAACCCAAACGGACCACTTTGAACAAAGTTTTGACAAAGCGGCGGTTTGCGGCGGAAAAAAGCGCCGAAAACGCCGTTTTTCCCAAAGTCGCGAGCGGTATTGTAGCACTCTATACAAATGTGTAGTCACTGCAGACTTGGCGTCGTCACTTATCAGTCAGCCAACATTCTCTAAGAGTTTTGCCTCCACTCTGCGCTATTCAAACGACTTATAGTGCATCTTTGATGAGGTTTCTTTTATGAGCACATTTACCAATTAGACGGTCAACAAAGTTTACTTAAAACAAAATTCAAAACTTCATCAGTCTAGGACCGCGTTTACCAACTGCGGACGAGCTTTTGCAGGTAGTCTACTGCTCTCGCAGGTCATCGCACCTTTCCCATCTACATCTGCAACACTCGATCGCTCACACATCATCGTCAACCCACGCGCCGTGGTTAAAGAGCGAAATTCATGAGCGGGACTGGTTGAGGTATTGGTAAAGGCGTCGCCACCTATGACCATTACCTGGCAAGAGCGACTCAACCAACCGTGGCCACAGTTAACCCAGCTAAGAGACTGGGGCAGCTAAGGCACTGTTCGGCAACGAGGCCTACTGCTTTGCCGTCAACCCACAAAGGCGCCGAGGCCACTACCCCTTCCCGAAACACACGCGTTTATGAATTCGGCCTCAGAACGTTTCCACATGGCGGTCTCTTCTCAAAGGCCGTACACAGACCCTATAATTGAGAGTCAGATGTGTACATCCCGTAGGGTATCGATGATTTAGAGTTCAGTGACCCAATATGTTATACCCGCTATTCTGGCGGTTGAGTCGACTAATGGGCACGTTCGCTGAAGTTTTGGCGAATTGGTGCTCTCAAGGAAAATGCGAGACTGTGTGTCGCTCACTGAATTGCAACTGTGCGAAGTCATCAAAACATCGTGGTCGTATTTATGAACTAACGGGAACCTCGCTTTTTCGAAAATTTGACTTTTAAAAAACGAAAGCTATGCGAAGAAATGTCGGAAAATCTCCTGCCATCCCGTAAGCATTGCTTAATACGGCTACACGATTCGTTTTCCGGAAGTTTGCAAATGTTATGAATCGACCGAACCAGACAGCTGTGTCACTAGCCATGTTTTGTTGTTAACTGTGGTTATCCTATTAGAATCAATTGCTCTAGCGTGTTCTGTTCATTTAAAATGTGGATGAAGCTTGACAAAAAAAAAACGCAAACCTTGGCGAAATCCATGAAATTCGACTTCGCTTATCAAAGTGGCCATAGACAATTCTACATGGT
Source organism: Aplectana chamaeleonis (assembly GCA_029168955.1). Taxonomy (NCBI): domain Eukaryota; kingdom Metazoa; phylum Nematoda; class Chromadorea; order Rhabditida; family Cosmocercidae; genus Aplectana; species Aplectana chamaeleonis. The sequence goes on along the minus strand of JAPDOI010000013.1, from coordinate 3,223,062 downwards.
TGACGTAATGAGGTAAAAGCCATAAATGACTGCTGGAGCACTAAAAGTGTTTAATAAGATTTTTCAACCCTTGTCCCGTGGGACGACGCGTTTTTTCTCTGCATACTGAGGCACGTTTTTATTTGTCGGATACTTTTTTGGCTTCTAAATCACATCCCTTCTTCCTCTAGCACTCGTCTTCAGTAATTACCCTGCACTTCTTTCTCACAATTCCGCTTTCTCTTTTTTGAAAGTCCAATTCAAACAAAATACAACTACATGAACCCACAAGGCGAGAAACGGGGTCATCCAAGAAGGCTAATATTTTGTTCCATAGCAAGAATCGTGTGAGATGGAGCAACTGATATACACAGATATGGGAGTCCTATGTACTATATATGTACTATGTACTATATACTATGTAGTTCGATCAATTAGTGTGTGCGTGTGTGTATGCATGTATGTGTGTATTTATGTATGTGTGTGTGTATTCCTGTGCGTTTGTTTGACCGTTTATTCGGCATGGGTTTCAAGGCGAGCAGCCGCATGGGGATTGGTTGCGCAGAACGTCGTAGAAAGAGTTTGGGATGTATGCGGGACTGCAGTTCGAGTGCGCAGGACACCGTAGGCAAAGTTTGTGAACCGCAGTGGGAGTGCGCAGGACACCTTAGGCTAAGTGTGTGGACCCAAGTGGGAGAGCGCGGGACGCCGTCTACAGTGTGCGTGACACCGGTGGGATTGCGCATGACGCCATTGGGAGAGTGCAGAGCCCCAGTGGAGCGGCGTAGGACGCCGCAGAAAAAGTATGAGTTTTCCGTAGAATAGCGTAGAAAGTCGTGAGACGTGGGAGCGCAGGCTTTCAGATTCATTTTGGGCGTATAGAGGGAAGCGAACACCTCCCTTTTGCTCAAGTTCTCTCCTTTTTCACCGCGCATTTCAAATTGTGGTGAGCGCGAAGCGCTCACCAGATTTGGCTTTGATTCGCCATCGCGCAACCCCCTGATCTCAGTATCAGGGTCCAGAGTGAACGTAGGAAGTCCGTTCTTTTTGCATTTGATATACTTTAGAAAGCTGAATAACTGTTCAAAAAATGGTCTGGAATGGTTACCTGAGATTCGAGAAAAATTGTCAAAACCACGTGATTTTGGTCGAAAAAAGGGTTCATCTCCTTTTTTTTCAGTTGGCGTACATGATCTTGTTGGAACACTTATCGTTGAGCTAGAAAGCTGATTTTTGGCCAGAAAGTTTGTTATGATTGCCGTTAGCTCCTGAAAAAATTTGAGGTTGGTAGCTCAATTTTTGCGGGACCTCAAAATTGAGGGTCAAGTGAGACAAAAACACGTAAACATGTTATTATAAACCATCCGACGTTTACTCATTCGTAAAAATGATCTAATGAAATAAACACCGTCACTGATAGGCATTTGTTTAGGATTGAACGCTTAAATCAATACGGCGGGATCTTGGATGTATTTTTTGGAACGCCGCACGGTGTGAATCAGAAGAAATCCACAGAACGCCTTAGATAGTGTGCGGAACCCCAGTAGGGGTGCGCAAGACGCTGTAGAAAGTGTGCGGAACCCCAGTAGGAGTGCGCAGAACGCCGTAGAAAGTGTGTGGCACCCAAATAACAGTGCTTCGGACGCCGTAGAAAATGTGTGGGACCCAAATAACAGTGCGTAGGACGCCGTAGAAAATGTGTGGGACCCAAATAACAAAGCGTCGGACGCCGTAGAAAGTGTGTGGGACCCAAATAACAGTGCGTCGGACGCCGTAGAAAGTGTGTGGGACCCAAATGAGAGTGCGTCGGACGCCGTAGAAAGTGTGCGGGACCCAAATGGGTGTGCGCAGTACGCCGTAGAAAGTGTACGCGACCCAAATGAAAGTACGTTGGACGCCATAAAAACTGTGAGGTGACCAAGTGGAAGTGAGCAAGACGCCGTAGAAAGTTTGCGGGATCCACATACATTCATGCCCATGCCGATAATTTTTTCCGCAGGGCTACCGTAATCATTCTGGAACAAAACATGATAACGAACGATAACACACGCTCATAACATGCGGGGTATAAAAGGGGAGAGGAGCGGTATGCAGTCATTCACACACCGCTCTCTTCGAGAAGCCACTAGGAAGTGGCTGAGGAGGTCGAAATTGTGCAAAGATGATGGTTGGCTATAACGATGTGCTCATATCCAGGCTGACACTTGGAAAATTTCCGAAGGAGGGTTACGGTAGCCCTGCGGAAAAAATGATCGGCATGAGCGTGCTTGTGACCCAAATGGGTGTGCGCAGAACGCCGTAGAAAATGTGTGGGACTCAAATGAGAGTGCTTCGGACGCCGTAGACTGTGTAAGGGATCCAAATGGGTGTGCGCAGAATGCCGTAGAAAGTGTGTGGGACCCAAATAACAGTGCGTCGGACGCCGTAGAAAGTGTGTGGGACCCAAATGAGAGTGCGTCGGACGCCGTAGAAAGTGTGTGGGACCCAAATCAGAGTGCGTAGGACGCCGTAGAAAATGTGTGGGACCCAAATGAGAGTGCGTAGGACGCCGTAGAAAATGTGTGGGACCCAAATAACAGTGCGTCGGACGCCGTAGAAATTGTGCGGGACCCAAACAACAGTGCGTCGGACGCCGTAGAAAGTGTGCGGGACTCAAATGAGAGTGCACTGGACGCCGTTAGAAAGTGTGCGGGACCCAAATGAGAGTGCGCCGGACGCCGTAGAAAGTGTGCGGGACCCGAATGAGGGTGCGCCGGACGCCGTAGAAGGTGTGCGGGACCCATATAAGAGTACGCCGGACGCCGTAGAAAGTGTGTGGGCCCCAATTAAGAGTTCGCAAGACGCCGTAGAAATTGTGCGGGACCCAAACGGGTGTGCGCAGAACGTCGAAGAAAGTGTGTGGGACCCAAACAACAGTGCGTCGGACGCCTCAGAAAGTGTGTGGGACCCAAATAGCAGTGCGTCGGACGCCGTGGAAAGTGTTTGGGACCCAAATGGGTGTGGGAAGAACGCCGTAGAAAGTGTGCAGGACATCACTGGGAGCGTGCAGGAAATAGAAGGGGGGGGGCAGGGCATCAGTGGGTTTGCTTTGAATTAACATCACCAGGCATAAACCATGTTAGAAAGGAAACCTTCAGGAAAAATAAATGAAACTTCTGAAAGTTTAGGTTCCTGGCAAAAGTAAAGATTTGGCATGGCCATTTTTTTCGAAAAGTTAGAAATATACTCAGTTAAAAGGGGAAGGTAAAGAAAAATGAAAAAAGTTTTGAAATATTCCTGAGAACGATTTGGCGTAGAATAACTTGATTTTTGGGAAATGTAGTGAAATAGTTGAAAGCATGATTTGGCAGTCGAGTTTGAACCAACTATTGATAAGAGTTGTGCAAAATGAGAGATCGCATTGTATAAGCTTATCCGTAGAACATATCAAAGCAAAATCACGCGTGATATGGAACAAACAGTTGAGCTCACTTTACTTGATAGATCGCGGCATTCCAGCTCCCGAACGAGCGTTTACTGCTAGCCATATCACGCGTGATTTTGCTTCGATATGTTCTACGGATAAGCTTATACAATGCGATCTCTCATTTTGCACAACTCTTATCAATAGTTGGTTCAAACTCGACTGCCAAATCATGCTTTCAACTATTTCACTACACTTCCCAAAAATCAAGTTATTCTACGCCAAATCGTTCTCAGGAATATTTCAAAACTTTTTTCATTTTTCTTTACCTTCCCCTTTTAACTGAGTATATTTCTAATTTTTCGAAAAAAATGGCCATGCCAAATCTTTAATTTTGCCAGGAACCTAAACTTTCAGAAATGCGTAGCTGTTTCTGAACACTACCCTTTCTATTTCAGTTTTATAAACGATGCAAATATGAGGTAATCACAATCATAAAACACAAGCATCATTTTACTTTTTTGGCAATAGAAGTAGAACAGTGTCGGTTGGTCATTGAAGCGTTCATTGAATTTTAGAGAGCGGCTGCTCTTATCATGACAGAAATGAATACAGATGAACAGCTTCTTCAAGACCTCATCCATCAAGAGAAGCTCGTGGTACAAAGGTAGAGGTTATCGGGGTGGCAAGACTCGGAGAGATCTCTCAATTAGTTATGGAGTGTCGCCGGCGTATGGGACGGAGCAGCAGAACCCCAGCGGCAGAGGACGGCGATAGCCGGCAACCTGCCGCTGGCATAGACATACTATACTTAGGTACCTATCGGGAAACTCATAATCGCAGAGACTGATTGGCTAGCGTTTGCCATCGCGCCTTATCGTGGGTCTGCATTGATTTGTTCCATCCCAGTGCTATCGAAATTCGGAGCGAAAATAAAGTAGAACAGATTGTTCCGCGATGAGAATCGGAATGATTTGCGTGAGTTAGGGAAAAGCCCGAGCATTGGGTTGATTTTGGGAAATTATAAACTGCACTGCACAAATGTATTGTTTTTGTCCCTTGAATTTCTTGAGAGAGATAAGGGGCTCGTGCGAAATCGCAATACCAAAGTTTTGCAGACTCACATTATTGTAGTTTTTACGACGAAGAACAACACCTCCTACAATCCATGGCCATTTCATTTCCCATTCCGTTTGAGTGATTGACTCGTTCAGCGACGCTCGAGAATATTCTATCTGGAAGCGTCTTTCAGTCACATACTTTCTGTTTCTAATGTTCTACCCATCACTAAGTCTTGCCGAGCGACAAACAGAGTAAAAAGCTGTAGCGCATACTCAGACAATAGCAGGCCCCGAGCGCAACCGGACCCGCCTCTCCCCGCTCACTGGAACCTTAACGCAGATCAGTTGATATTCGAACTTGCGGTGCGTTTCGGTTGTGATTGGAACGTGCAGTACGTTCAGGTTGCTCTCCGGGCCACAGACGTTGACTGACGCGCGCATTGCGAAATTGGGTGAATCAATTGAAACAAGGAAGAGCATCTGAGCTTCCTGCGATCATTAGCGGGATTCTCACTGTTTCTCTTGTGGGGCTTGTGATTGATTTCCTCTGCTACATTTGCGCTCAATATTCGACCATTCGACTATATTCTCCATATTTTTGCAATGTTTAGACCGTATTCAAAAAATGAAACGTTAACGCATTTTGCAAATATTCATGGAGGGAATACTTCGGATTTATTTAATCATTTCGAAAAATTGAGAAAAGCGAATCGCAAGGATATTTAGATTAAATCACCCACTCCGAAAAATCAGGAAGTCCGAAATCGAAAAAAAAAACAATTGTTTCCGGGGGGTTAACTGGATTTAATACGCATTTTGAGTGTTGTAAAATACGATTTTCAGCTTATCATCTGTTTCCAAGTGAAATTTATTTCCATTCATCGCGTGCCTCTGCTCCCGTACGCTGCATATCCTTCTCCCCACACTTCCTCGCTGTCTCTACCCTCGCTCCGCACAAGCGCGCGAGGGAACATAGTAAATTTGGCTCGGAACCAGACGATACTTATCCGGTCGCTCTAATTTGGGTATCGATTTCCAATGCTTAGCGCGTTGATTCCAGGATAAAATCGCATACAATGTCCATTGACATGATCGACATTTCAATTCAGGAGAATAGGCAACAAGCTGTAGAATTCTTAGAAAAAATTAAGCTCAAAGGTATTTCATAATCAGCACTAGCTTAGAAAAGGGACAATTAAGGGTCACATAAATCCAAGGAAATTCAGGGGGTTGGGGTAATTCGGTGAATGTGTGGATTCTTCCTTGAAAACTCGATTAGCTAAAATGGGTGTGATAATCGATCAGCGAAAGGTCTGAACCACGTAGCGGTATCGATTTTTGCAACTGTGTTGCTAAAATCGGTTTATAGAAAGCGCCCGGGGCGCAACCATGTATGCTGTATGATGCGCTGTGACGTCATCAGCCGACAGTTGCGCTCAGGGCGCTGCGTGAATCAATCTCGAAGGTAGCACCCGGAGCGAAACGTATGGGGCCTGGGTCGTAACATATGTGGCCCGGAAATTGCCAAATTCGTCACCCTGAGCGCAACACGGACGCGGCTTCAGGTGCATTCGGGGTGGGCTCAGGGCCACCTTTTGTCCGCGGAGAAATGGTATTCGGAATTTCAGTACAAGTTTAGCGTTACATTTGGCCAAGAAATCACGTTTCTGATTGATTCTTTCAGGTTCTGAAGACGGCGATCCGGCTGAAACGTGCCTAAGTCAATGAAATCATCTATCAGATTTTGGTCCTTTTCAACAACGTTATTACCAACTCTAGGTCACAAAACGACACAATGTCAGTTCCAGAAAATCATTCTAAAATGTAGACTCCCATCGACTGAAAACGATGCCAAAATCATTCCAAGATAGGCAAAAGAACAGACTTTTTCTGAGATCGAACTTCACCTCATACACTTCCGGACATGGCAAAAATCGGTCAAGAAATCGAAAAAAGTGTCGTCTGTATACATGATCTAGTGTGCGGGAGTATCGGTAGATAGATGTTAGTAGATGTTAAATCCCCAGGATGAGCTCATCTGATCGATTCTGAGCCGAGTTATGACCGGTCAAAAAAGCGTTGGTCTCACCATGTTCCGATAGCTCTACCGAGCCATTGGGGCCAATAACGGAGGGCAAAGATTTTCCCGGTTTTTGGTCATTGGCTTTGGAATGGTGAGATCCTAAAGATTGAAAAAAGTCAACTTGAAAGAGGTCGCGAAACGAGCCAGTGTCAGTTTCAGGAAGAAAACTAAGAAGTGGGTACCAATTGACAGAGAATGATTCCGATAACTTTTCCAGATATATGAAAAAACAAACTTTTCTCCAACATTGGACTTCACCATCCTGCAAGTATTGAAAAAATCGGTCAAAAAACCGGAAAAGTGTCGACCTAGTGTAAGAGGAGATTCGGTAGACAGAAACTGGGAGATGTTAAAGGCACAGGACACCCTAAAAATTAATTCTCAGATTTTATGCTTATCTTGGAGAGAGTCACACGCTGATCACAGAGGTATCTCTAAAATCGTCCAAGACCCCCTTAGGACAGAGTTATGGCTCTTCAAATATGCCTAGATTTTGAGGGTGAAGAAATGGTGGACGAGTTGTCTCAGGCCTGTATTTCTCTTCATTCGCAATCGTTGCGCGAGAGCGAGCCAGGATAAGGAGATAGCCCAGCAATGGGCTGAAGAACGACGACTTATTGGAATTCATTCATCCATTGAGCCGCTATCGAGTCCGAAAATCTGTTAGGGGGTCGGGCCTGTGGTGGTGAGCGAAGGGGGTCGGGCCTGTGGTGGTCCCTTATATCTCGCTTATTTGGAAGAATTGAGATCTCGCATCTGGCACGTGTTATACAGGAGGGGTCTTCTACACAATTCCATGAAGATCTCAAAATTCATATCTGAGGGTGTACTGTGCCTTTAAGTCGACTCTGAGCCGAATTATGACCGGTCGAAGGCGCGTTTGTCGCAGAATAGTTTAGAAGCTTCATACTGCCATTGCTCTGAGAGATTCCCCCGCGATCGTTCACGGATAGAATCCCCTCGGTTTCTGGTAGGGGCCGAGAGGATACGAGCACGGGGCTATCGCGGGACGATCGCGAAATTCTGCCAGTCTCAAACCGAGAGCGTACCGCGTTCGTTCATCGATGCTCCTGCGATGCTCCATCGCGGAACCGCAAGGAATCGAGATTGGGGCTACCGCGGAAGGATCGCGAGATTTCCCCAGTTTTAACCTGATAGCGTATCACGTCAGTTCATTGGTGTATTCGGGGCTTCACATCACGGAACCGCGATGAGGCAAGCCCGGAGCGATCGCAGGACGATCACGAGATTCTGCCACCCTCCACCCCTTATCGTGCAGCGTCCTATCAACCATGCCCTCACGATGCTTCAGCCGTGCGAGTGCTGTCTATCCGATCAAACGAAGCTAAAAGGTATTTGCCCGTGCCGTATTTCGCGCTACTTTTCAAATCTTCGCAGCATGAGAGCGCAGGGCCGGGGGGAGACGGTCACGGTACCATTGCGGATCGCGAGTGCACCACGGTACTAGCGCTGAAAACCTGGTAACGATCGCGGTAGCATCACGGTACGAACACGAGAATGTCAACGGATGGGTCGATCAGGTAGCTATCGCGGGACGCGGGGGAGACTAACACGGTACCAGAGCGGATCGCGGGAGCATAACGGTACTAGCGCGAGAGATTACCTCAGAGTGAGGCTAGTAACGGAGAGCTAAGTTTTCTTTGAGTTTTCAAGTGCTTTCCAGTTTCCCACTTACTGTGTTTATCTGGGTCAGATTCCGGTCCGCAATTGCGTCTCGACACGCTTTGCGGCCGCACGCTCCCGAGTCAGAAGAGCTTCCAGCGCCGCAGCCGTCGATCTACTGACTCCAGGTGGGTTTTGGAAACTGGAAACTGAGTAAAATTGGAGAAAATTGTATAAAAAAGCCACTCCGAGTCGGCTTTGGCGCTGGAAACCCGACTGACTCCAGCGCGTGCGGCTGCAAAGCGTGTCGAGACGCAATTGCGGACCGGAATTTGGCCCAGATAAGCACAGCAGCTGAAGTTTTCCGAAGCGCGCAGCGCACAGAGCGCTATTCATTGGCTTTGGAATGGTAAGATCTTTGAGATTGAAAAAGAACGCCAAATTGAGAGGAGTCGCAAAAACTACTCATTGTCAATATCAGAGTCAGTAACGCCACCCGCATTTTTCACTTTTCTAGGAAGGTCGTTTTCTTTTGGCAGAAAAAAATGTCACTAGAGGGGGGTCGTTGTTCCATATCACATGTACCAACGCTCTGCCTGACCCTGCACTGCACAAACAATTTTTAAAGGCATTGTTCACGATAAAAATCGTTCTTCTGTTTTTCCACCTATCTTGAAAACGGCCCCATTCTGAATCCAATGATGTTTTTGGAATTGTACAAGACCTTCTAGGAACGGAGTTATGGTTCCTAAAAACTTGAGCTAAGGAAACATGGTGGACGAGTTGTCCGAGGCTTGTAACTTCCATCTTTTACAGCCAATGATTGCAAGCTGACCTGAGAAAAGAGAGAAGTTGAGAATGAAGGAAAGAACGGGGCTAATGATTAGAAATCATCACTCATCTCACGATCTCGAGCATTCATTTGTTCACGTCGGTGGGCGTGTGTTGCGCTTTTGGGGTTTGCCTTGCGCTCGAAGTGGCAACCTCAGGCTCTTTTGAAGCTTTTCCTGGCTCGTTTTCATGCGTTCTTTCGACGTCAACGTTACAGTGTGCCCCTCCACTACCCATTCCTAGTGGAAACTGAAACACATTTTTTATCGTGCTGCGGCATTACTGGGCCGCTAGTGGTATGTCCCGCATAGCATGAGAGGATATGAGATTTTGTTCTTTTTTTTTGAGTTTTACGAATCATTGTAACTGTTTCGCAATTCAAGTGTTGCGCATATTCAACATCAAATAGGACTTGATGGTGGGTGTGGTTCTCTAGAACTTTGACTATTGATTTTCGACTGACAGGGTTTTTCAAGTGTCGTCAGATGTCGACCAAATGTACGAGACGTTTATCTTTATTTTGAAGCACACTATCCATCTATTTGTTCCCACACGTAAAGTTAATACTTCTCGAGCAAATTTACCGCCTTATTTACTTGCTGCTCACGACGCCAAGGTAATCGCGTACAAAAAAGCCATAATTACGAATGATGAAACAGATCTTCAGTACTATAAAAAAGTTTCAGACCGATTCGACAAGTTGCTCCTCAAGTATAATATCTCAGTAGAGAGAAAAATCATAGAGTCTAAAGAGAGGTCGGGCTTCTTCAAATTTCTCAACTTTCGAATTAATCGCAAAGAAGGTGTCAGTGTTTTGAGAAAAATGGATGGTTCCATCGCGGTTTCTGACTCGAATAAGGCTGAGCTGTTGGCTCAGAACTTCGAAAAGGTCTTCGTAGTTACCGAAATAACCAAAAAATTTTCAATCAATAGCGATTACTGTCCCTCGATGCAGGATTCGGTAGTGTTCGATAGTCATCAAATATTTGAATTCCTCTCGAAGTGGCCGAGCAGTACATCTAAATCTCCCGATGAGTTATCGTTCCCTTTCATTAAAAAAGTTGCTAGCAATATTGCTAGACCATTAGAGTTTATTTTCAATCAGATTTTTTCTCGCTCTGTAGTGCCCCGCAAGTGGCGGCACGCCTATGTGATTCCACTTAGGAAGAAACCCCCGTACGATGATCCTAACAACTATAGGCCAATTAGTATAACATCAATTTTTTGCAGGTTATTCGAGAAAATAATTAAGAAGTCGCTGATAACTTACCTCGACTCTAGAAACATTTTGTCTGAACAACAGCATGGTTTCAGAAAAGGCAAATCTACAACAACTCTTTGCTAGAATCTCTAAACGACTGGACCTCAGAACTGGACGAGAAGAAAACGTTGATGTGGTGTACTTTGACTTCGAAAAAGCTTTGATAAGGTCGTTCACCACAACCTCCTCGGATAAGTTGGTGCTCGTTGGTGTTCACCCCACTATCATAAAAATGGATTGAAAACTTCTAAGTGACCGCACGTTCCAAGTGAATGTGAAGGGGACATTGTCTTCGGTCAAAAAGGCTCTGAGCGGTGTTCCCAAGGAAGCTGCCTATCCCCATCCTTTTTAATGTATACTCGTTTGACCTCCTGGGGCAATTGACAGACTAGGTGTGAAATGTAAAATGTTTGCTGATGACTTGAAAGTTTATGATACGTTAGGGACCTCAAACGCTTCAGACATCCAACTCGCTATTGATACTGTAGCAAACTGGTCTCATAACAACATGCTCCTCTTTCCGCTGAGAAAACAAAGGTTCTGCATCTAGGTGCTTCAAACAATGAGGCAAGGTATAGTCTAAATGGCACCACACTTAGTTCGGCTGATTCAGTCAAAGACCTAGGTTTCGTAATCGATTCCAAACTCACGTTTGATCAGCATTTAAGGATTATCAAAGCTAATGCAGAACACAGACTTTTTCTTTTATTCAAGTCCCTCAAAACTAAAAATCCAATTCTCCTCATTAAAGCGTATAAAATGTATGTTCGTTCAATTCTAGAATATGGAACCTGCATCTACTTTCCAAATAAGAAGACTATGGTCAATAAGATGGAAAAGGTACAGAATAGTTTAACCAGGAAGTTGTTCATTCGGTCTTTGGGTTTCACCTACGCAAGTATCCCACGTTGGCTGATAAGAAACAGAATGCTCAACCTGGACACATTACACCTTAGGCGCAGAAAAAATGATCTAATAATGGTGTATAACATCCTCCATCGGAGAATAGGTCTGAAAAGTAGGGATTTTTTCGAGTTAGTAATATCCAGAACTAGAGGTGAGCGGTTCAAAATTGTTTTCCGCCAGCCTCGAGCTTCGTTGAGACGCGGCTTTTTCACTTACAGAGCTGGTTCGGAGTACCTACGGATGAGCAGAGTAACGCAAATTTCGGATAGACTTTCTACTTTTAAAAAACAGCTTTCTTGTTACCTGCATTAGGGTTATTAGGGTCGTCCATTCGTTCCCGTGCTTTTATGTGTTCTTAGTTAGTCAATATGCTTGAAGGTTCCAACGTTCAGACTTTTACTTTTTACTGTGCTCGTACTATTATTTATATTTGTACTCTTTTCTCACTGTTACTTTGTTTTGCTAAATTTTACATGTCCAATGCATGTAATAAATTTGAATTTTGAAATTGCACGTCTGATCACTATATTTCAATTATGCACGGCCCGAAGGCGCAGTGTTCGAAAATCAACATACAACAAAATAAAGAAAGAAAAATCCTGTACCTGTAGCTGAGGATATTTTTTCAGAGCCTTCTCTATCATATGCCGATCTTCGGTCAAGTCCTCTGGATCAAAAATGATAAAGCGACCATGGTTCACACGACCGAAAGAAACGTCGCCAACTATAAGATTTCAGTTTCCGAACATTTCGAATCTTGCGTTGTTAAAAGCTCACGTGCTGTTCGAGTCCTCTCTAGTCCGTGCAATCGTAAATTGAAGCCCAAGGTGACCATCATTATCAATGGTAACGCAACCTTTAAAGAAAGTACAAAGATTCCATGAGATGTAAGGAATCCACTGAATAATACACGGAAACTTTTTACTATTCCTGCCACATATACAAAGAACGCTGCTATGATGAGTGGAATAATTCATTTTCGGCACAATGAACAAGGTGAGTTCATGTTTATGTTTATTATGTTGCATAAGGCACACGCGGTAAAAAGTAAACACAGTAATAATATGCACAGCAACATAGGCGAAAATTAGTGTAATGAAAATCCCGAATGCAATTTTCTGATTTTAAAGGAAACGCTACGTTTTCAGTAGTTACAGGCCATAAAACGGCCAAATTCTCACCGTCGACTGCGTACCACGCGCTGCGCGACCGCACGCGCGTTGGAAGCGAACGAGTTTTGGCCGCCGCGCGACGAGTTTCGGCCGCCGCGCGGGCGGTCGCGCAGCGCGTGGTACGCAGTCGACGGTGAGAATTTGGCCGTTTTATGGCCTGTACACAGCCAAGGTTCGCTTGAAAATCTGTACGGATAGCGTAGACGTCTGACACTTTGTTAATTTGAGGTCGGTGGATCTAGCACGGTTTGCAAAGAAAATAGAGCGCAAGGAGGTTTTGGCTCGAGAAAAATTATCTTGTTTCTACTACCACGAATAATTGAAAAAATCCTGTGTAAGAACTCATCGGCTCTTGCCCTAACTGTTCAGGTCTAGCTAGTTCTTTAGATCTATGCTCTAGATTTTGATTATCACATAAAGGAGCGGTTAGATTCCGTCCTGAACATTCGTATCACCGGGGCTCGTGATGAACCCCCAGTCCGGCCGATTAAAGGTAGTGTTCACGATAATATGTGATTGCTTGTTTGAACAGTGAAATGTTATGCTGGCCGGATATGGGCGGATTAGCGTCGAAAGAAGCATCGAAAACGGACCAGGAATTGCGAAAAACGGATGCAAAGTGGCCTGTTCGGAAAGCCAACCCACCCAAGAGCAGCAAGCCCGCCCTTCCTGCGACGTGTTTTCGAGAACGGGGACGTCTTTGATGGCAATCTGCCATTCTCAGAAAAATGAAAACATATTACATGTAATATAAAAGACCTGAATTATATCAGGTTGTCCGATAAGTTCTTGCCGTTTTTTTAAATTTTTTATAACTTTATTTTTAAACATAAAATAACAACAATTTAATCAATAATGTATTCTCCGTTGTTTGTTATGACTTGCTCCTGTGTGACTTATGACTTGTTATGTTATGTTATGACTTGCTCCTGTTATGTTATGACTGTTACGACTCGAAATCGCCACTTTTGAACTTCGCAAACCAATATCGAGCAGTTCTTTCAGCTATGGCACCGTCTCCGTATACGGCACAAATCTCTCTAGCAGCTTCCGTGGCTTTGGCACCTCGGTTAAACGCAAAAAGTAGATGGTGTCGAAAATGCTCGTTTTTGTCGACTTGACACTCCATTTAAATGCTCTAAAAATTAACAAAAACTAATCGAAACAAAAAAACCAAATAGACTTTCTTGTAGAGCGAAAAATTCTCTTTCGAATAACACAAAACATTGTACCAAAAAATTTCATTTCGATCGCTAATTTTTTAATTTAAAAAAAAAACGGCAAGAACTTATCGGACAACCTAATACATGTAATATAAATTGGCCAATGTATATTACTTGCAAAATATGTCGACCGATGTATGTTACATGTAATATATCGGTCTCTCGCTCGCAGGCCAAACCTCACAAGTAATATGTTTCTGATGGTGAAAACATAATAGTAGTAAAATAAGAGACGATTACAATATACTTGTGATACATCTCCGTCAATGTAAGTTACATGTGAATTATCTCTGCTCAAGTAAATTACATGTAGTATAAGTGTAACATAATTCAAATATCTCCAGCAACTGAGGGCCCATGCTGAACGCCTTCTGCAAACATGCGCAGCATACGGGCTGCCTCCTACCTTGACGGAGACCGAATCTCCATTGGATTGACATTCGACAGGGTGGTCACTCGACCTGGTCGATCCGTTGATCTATTGCACCCCAGGGCTCGTTTTCATTGTGGGGAGGTGTCGCGACGGTTGCCGTCCTCCACTCCGAGTCTGCGTTTCCGTCCTTGCAGCATCGATTGTCACAGAGGGGGTCGGCCGCTAGTCCGACACGAGTGAACCACAGGACTTACGGCGTGCCCCTATGCTTATGCCTGCCACGCGGAAACCGAGTATATGGAATACTACATGTGGTTTAGGCCCTACAGCCTCCGGTCGCACACTACGCTGTTACCACGCCCTTACCCACAAACCAGGGCCAACTCCAGTATAGGTCTGACCCAACTACAACCGCCATTGCGCGGTAGACACAAAACATAGCATAGGTCACCGAACCAAGTATACACCGTCTGTACGGTATGATATTGCTACATAACAGGACAGAAGTATTAATTGAGCGTTTACGCTTTAGAAACTAAACTAATGAACGCGGCAATAAATATACATATGTTAAAATACAATTTCTCCGTGTGAGGGACGGACCTTGCCCAGCTGAGAACGGGAGAGGACAAACTCCTACTACCTGATGAGCTCCCAGGCATGGGAGGAACCGGACGCACTGGCAGTGAGGGCTGGAACTCGACCAAGCCCCTGCTCAACCATCAGGCGATGACAGGAGCAGAGGAGGTGCGGGCAGGACGCCACCGCACGGTTGAACCTCCTCCATACGCGGAATCGGCAGGACAGCTCGCAGGACTGACGACGATCGAAGGAAGCAGGACGTCACAGGCATGTGACGCGAACGCACGAAGAGCGGCGCACCCGATGACGGCAATCGATGACACTGACGAAGAGGCGCCGGCACTGGCGCTCTGACTTGCCAGGCGACGGGGGTCGCGCGGATTCTGCGTCCCTGCATGATGACAATTCTTTTGTAGAGATCGTGGCGGGACCAGTGACGGAAGGCCAGGCGGCGGCCTTTAGATGACTAAGTCGGACGGAAGTCACGACAGGAGGATTAGAGGGAGCAACAATCAACATTTTTGAAGCAAGCTTAGAACCACTGCTTCATGTATGAAGTTGTGGGTTCCAAGCTAGCTGCTTCAGTCATGAAGCATCGAGCTTGAAGCTCCTGGGATGTCCAAGAGAGCTTGAAGCTCGCTGATTCGTACCTGAAGCAGTAGCCTGGACCATGCAGCTCCAATACTTGAAGCATCGAGCTTGAACTTGCAGCTCTAATTATGTTACATGAAATATAAGTGTATGTTACATGTAATACAAGTGTATGTTACATGTAATATAAGTGTAGGTTACATGCGATATAAAGGTAATATACTTGAATGTCTCAGGTGTCTTACACTTTATATTGCATGTAATCTGTTTTCATTTTTCTGCGTTAAAGACAGCCGCTCAACATATTTTGATCAATATCAGCGGCAATCATTGCCACTTCCGCAGGTGGCTGTCTGCGCTCCCCAACCTCTCCTCTTTTTCCTTGATTTTGATTAACTGTGTTTTTCGGGTTGCGTTTGAGAATTATCACCTTTATTTTCTTTCTTTCGTGATTCATGAAAGCAATTTCAGCTGATAAAAGATTTGCGTAAACTCGTCCAAACTGCGCTCCTTGCGCCTCATCTCGTCCTTCCGCAAAAATGCTTCGCATCGAGTGCAGCTCCATTCCCTTGCATCGACTGCAGCTTTCAAACATTTCTCGCTGCTTTTGTTTCACTAGGGGTACCTGCAGGCTCCGAATCATTGTTTTCGTTAGAAACTCGGGACGAAAATAATTGTGAACACTGCCTCTAAATCATCCGCTGTTGACCTGACAGCCGGCTGTCAGCATGCGGACACGCACGTGAAAGGATGGCAGGCGAAGGCAACGGGGGAAATTTTGGCCTTGCCGATAATACAGACAGAAGTCAGATGGACCTTACAAATCATCCTGATATTGGAACAGCACTGTCATTTGAGCCCGAATCGTAGGCTAAAAATAGCAGCTTACGACTTAAGCTAAAACCGGAGAAGAGTCGAGAAGTTTCGACACACGACAGTCAAACCTTTCTAAGACGTCAGCAGGACGTCTTAGAAATCTGGAGGACTTTGGATGACGTTCTCAGGACGTCGTGAAAATCGGTAGGAACTCGAATGGCGTCATCAGGCTGTCGTGGAAAGCAGATACGGCTTCAGATGACGTCTTCAGGAGTCATGAAAATTGGTAGGACTTCAGATGATGTCGCCAGGACGCCGTGAAGAGTAGGTAGAGCTCTAGATGACGTCGTCCGGACGGCGTGAAGGTGATCGCGGGTACGCTGGTTGCGATAGTCGTGGAAGTAATCGCGT
Source organism: Aplectana chamaeleonis (assembly GCA_029168955.1). Classification (NCBI taxonomy): domain Eukaryota; kingdom Metazoa; phylum Nematoda; class Chromadorea; order Rhabditida; family Cosmocercidae; genus Aplectana; species Aplectana chamaeleonis. The sequence goes on along the minus strand of JAPDOI010000013.1, from coordinate 3,206,747 downwards.
CCAGAGTGATGCCTATCACAGCGTTGCGGACTGTTTAAAACTGTCGAGAAGAACGCAAGAATCTTATGTTTGTTGACTGGAATTTATGGCGCAGCTATAAATACGGTTATTTTTACGCTTGCGCACTTAGGTATGTGTACACGTGTGCGTGTTAGTGCATCTGCGTGCGCACGCAATGGTCAGTGCGCTTTTGCATAGGTGAACGACTTTATGTGTGTGCTTGTGCACGCGCGCGTGTACGCGCGTTTGTGCCGGCGGGTGTGTTTGCGCTAATGCGATCGCAAATGTGATCGCAAGCGCGCGCAAGATGCGTCTATCCTCTGTTTCGGAGTCAAGTTCAATTCCGTTCATAGCGTGCCGCACATGCTGCGTTACCTTCTCCCCACACATTCTCGCGGTTTTGCCCTCGCTCCGCACAAGCACGCGAAGGAACAGAGTAAAATTGGTAACACATAGAATAGAGGATATGTTTGTTTTCGCGTGGGTGCGTTTATTTGAAAGAGGGTAATTGTATGCGCATGTACATACGCATGTGTATGAGCACATGCGCGCGCATGTTTGAAATCGACAAGGATTACATTAGTACTTGGCGTCCATATTGTGCAATGGCGCAATTACATCTTATGTGCACAGAACTCGCAATAAAAAAATTGCGATAAAATCACAATAAATAACGGAAAGTAACAGTACGATCCCAGCTGGCTGTACGTTATAGTGCACGTGAGTATGCGCGTGTGCCCGCGATTATGTATGTGATTACGCGTGCGTGTAACTTACTTGAATATCTCAAGCAACTTACATTTATATTACATGTGACAAACATTCATAATACATATAACTTAAATTTATATTACATGTAAGTTACACTTATGTTGCATGTAACTTACATTCAAATTTTCACTATGGGTGGTCATCACGTGACGCAGATGACACGCGACGCAGGGAGCGCGTCCAAGACCACACACTACACAAAAAAAATTTTGTGCGAGACCTTTATTGCTGTTGTGGTGTCAAGTACCTGACACTTGGGTAATTGAAATAACAGCAACGCCCGTCGTAGGCCTGACCCCGCGAGTGCGTCGTACAACCCCCTTGGAAATATCTTCTTGGCCGATTTAAGTTACTTGTGACTCATAATGTGCCAGTTAAGTTACATGTAATATATCGGAGGCGCACTAGTATCCTCTCAGAAATCAAAAACAACTTACTTGTAACATCTCTAAGCCGATGTTAGTTACTTACGACTTATTTCAAGTCATTTGAGTTACATGCAACATATCGACAGGAAACCGCGTGCAATGCGTCCCCGATATGTTACCTGTAACTTAAATGGCACAATGAAATTCGCAAGTGACTCACATCGGCTTATATATGTTAAAAGTAACTTGTTTTCGGGCTTATATGTTACAAGTAACTTGTTTTCATTTTCCTGAGCAAGGCTGATATTCCAACCAGACGAGAACCACGGTGGCACTCCGACCCTCGGCTGCTGTCCGTGCGGTGACGTCACAATTGGGAGGAGCTAGAACTCATGAAGCGGGAACGCCACTGAATTACGAAAGTAAAACTAACCTGGGTGAGAATGATTGTGGGACTGAATATAAAATATAGGGCTCTTTTCATCAAAATCAGCCGTATTTGTTGCAATCCAAGGCAGATATATCCTGAATTAATATAATATTGAATTTCGTAACTTATGAGCTGATAATATCGATAATGGTGAGGATATAAAATGTTTTAAAGATTACGGTGAAAATAGAAGGGAAGCACAGCGCAGCCGAAATATACTGGTGCTAACGAAAACGCCATTATTTGAAACGAGATGTGCTACATAACGGTTTCTAATTCAGAGAGACGGAAACAGGAAAAGTACTAATATTCAAAACAGACGCCTGATAATTCCACCTTCCGCGTTCATGCAGGCTTCCAAACAGGGGTCCAGAAAATTGACGGTGCGCCGCAGACATCTCGGGTCTGAAGAGCTCCAGGATTGTAGAACTCGGGACGCAGATGGTTCAACTGGATGCAGTTTTGCTCCAGAACCTTGACTTGAAGCACCTCCGATACAAAGAAAGTCAGTGATTTGAAGATGTAGCTGAGCAAAGGCATTCATTCTTGCAGAATCTCCACGCGAATCGAGATAAAAGAATACCATCGCCGTTTTTGCTTCATGGGTGGGTGTCCGTAAGCCATGAAGTGAATCAGCGCTTAGTATTCTGACGTCTTGATGCCAATCCTTATTTTTTGAAATAAACACTGATGTCATCTCTCCCCTGGTCGTAACTTCTGGTCAAAGAATTAGAGCTTTCCTAAATCTCACCATGTAACCGTTAATTCCTTTACTCAACCTCATCTGAGGCCAATCAGTTTTCGATTGCTCCAGATGTTCAGCACCTTCTCGGTCGTGAGGTCTCTACGGCCCGCCGTCGATTTCGGGCACCCCTGTATAAAGGCAGTGCAAACGATAAAAACCATGTGTTTTTTTGGTGGAGATCGACAGCTGCGGGGTCCAGTGCAACCCTAACGTTGAAAAAACTAGGAAAAATGAGCTCGGAACGGTCCCCTACGGCCCCAAAGTTGGACACCCGTCAGCTCGTCACACCCCAGATGCACTTTCCACGCCCACCGCCGTGAACAAATGAATGCGCGAGAGTGTGAGATGAGCGATGGTTTTCGATCAATAGCCCCGTTCTTCCCTTTATTCCCAAGTTCTCTCTTAACTCAGGTCAGCTCGCATACATCGGCTGCAAAAGGCGGAAGTTACAAGCCTTGGACAACTCGTCCATCATGCTTTCCCTAGCTCAATTTTTGAGGGACCATAACTCCGTTCCTAGAAGGTCTGGTACGATTCCAAAGACATCATTGGAATCAGTGTGAGACCGTTTTCAAGATAGGCGGAAAAGCAGAAAAACGATTCTTATCGTGAAGACTGCCTTTAAGAGTCTGTTCAAGTGCAGAAGGCAAATATCCGTGCAGTTCATTTCGTTCCTTATTTTATGTCCTGTTGCTTTTGAAACAGTATATAATTGCATCGCTGGAAAAATTAAGAAGAGATTAAAAACATGACAGATACCTTCCATTAGTTGTTCGTTGCCTAGATCAGTTGAGGGTTCATCGACAGCACTACTACGACTCGAGGCATTCTTCTCAACGACTAGAGATCCAACTCTGGAATCCTACTTCTGCCTCGGATAACAGTGATGGGGGAAAAAGGGGTACCCAGTCAATCGCAGAAAAAAATCAGCTCAATCAAAACGGCAGAAGGATGGTTTCCTTTTTAGTCTGACGCATGGACCAGGCGGCTGGCCGTGCTGTGTTGGAGGTAACAAAGACCAATGGGATCGCTTGCGCAGTGATCTACCGTTGCACCCCCGTTCATTCATCAGACTAAAATTATTACGGGAGCTCTACACTTCCGAACATGTCTCAAGGACATTCTAGATTGACTACCACTTGTATTAAAACTTGCCTGAGAAAGACTTCCTCAAGAGAGTTGAGAGATATTCCAAAAGTCTCTATCATAAGTGCATCCTTGCCCTTTTCCAACTCCACAAATAATCCGGGAAATCTGAACAAATTTATAGTGCCTTTATCCTGCACTGTTGATATTGTTTTGATAATAATTCAAGTGCCATCGTGTTTGCTTGAGGTTTGGATATTCGGGGCCAGCTAAAAGCCGCATCAGGTATTCAAAATAAAGACAAATAATCTTGGCGAGGAAAGCTGTTCGCACAAACTCAGGGGATGCTTTCGAGGAAGATGCATAGAAGACTGAATGCGGAGTGTCTAAACAGATGTGGAAAAAGTCTCAAGTGGGAGAGATTTAGGGCAAAGCAAGTACAGATCCAGCCTTGCATAGATTGGGATCATGAGCTTCATCCAAAGCACTGTAGCACAGAACCAGCGACCAACATGTTCGCGAGCTAGGAAGTGCGAGCCAGCTCAGAATTAACTTTTTTTGATGGGGATGTGCGTCTATTGTTGGCTGCTTCTTTGGTTTCCTACCGTTTCAGTATGTATTATTCTCACTTGTTTTTCTTGTGCGAATAGTTTCTGCGTTTGAACAAATTTTTGTCGCATTTCTGGTACTTCACCTGATTTTCAGACATGCTTCACCAACTCCTTGCTACGGCACATTCATTCAATGAAGGCAGAGAACAGAAGGGTTCAGAAAGAGTAGTCGGTGAGAGAGAACATCGCAGTGTTAAAGACAGCACACACGCTCGCAAACGTATTTGAGATAACTACGGAAATAGAATGGTATGGCTCAAAACTTAACGCCTACGCATTTTTGAACGTCAGAAACGATCCACAATGACGCTGCACGAGTAAGTAGTTGGCCACTTTCTTGTATTTCTCTGCGCCTGTACTTGCGTCCTCCTCCAAAACAGGGGTTCTGGGCGATTTCAATGGTCGGCGGCGTCTGTGGGTGGTATAATAAGTACAATAAGTAAACCACAACATCGACGAGGGTGGTAATGTCTCAGCACCCCTCTTCTGGAGAGGGACGCAAATACAGGGGGCGGAGAAATACAGGGGTGGGGTTAATTTCTCACTTGTGTAGCTTCATGATGGGTTCTTTTTGACGGTTTGAAAAGCGTAGGCGTTGTGTTCTGAACCATACCATTCTATTTCCGTAGTTATCTAAATCATAATTACGAGCGTGTGTGCTGCCGTTAACCTTGTTCATCGCTCAGGGAATTGAACATGATCGGTTTTATAGAAAACGAATACCTCTCTTGATTTTCTTTGGGTAGATTGATGCAGAGTTGTTTTGCTCGCAGTTCTACCAATTTCGCACCCGGCACGTGCTGCTTGCAGACCTCAACAACAAATTATTGAAAGATTAAAAACACATCACAGTATGCAATTGAGCCTAGAAATTCCTACCTCTTCGACCTTAACTGGCTCGTCATCCTTGCTGTTTTTGTTGAACTCAATTATAAGAAGGTATCCGGAGGCGAACCTGTATTGTACAGTTAAAAGGTGGTCTTAAAGGCACAGTCCAAGCTCAAAGACAAAATCCGAGATTTCCACATAATTGGGAAGCAGACCCGCCCTATATAACACCGGCCAAGTATGAAATCTCAATTGCTCCGAATAAGCGAGATATAGGAGGAAGCCACCCTTAGGCGCCCATACCAGGAAGCCACTTTAGCACGCCCCTTTTACGATCTTTCGAGCTCAACAGCGGCGAAATGAGCGGTGTTTTCCGAGAAGTAGCCCCGTTCTTCCCTTCATTCTCAACCTCTCTCTTTGTTCAGGTCGGTTGGCGTACATCGGTTGCAAATGACGGAAGTTACAAGCCTCGGACAACTCGTCCACCATGCTTCCACAGCCCACATTTTGAGAAGCCATAACTTTGTTTCTAGGGGGTTTTGTTCGATTTCAGAGACATCATTGGAATCAGCGTGTGACTGTGTTCAAGATAGGCAGAAAAATAGAAAAGCAATTTCGAGGTTGGACTGTGCCTTTAAAGGCACAGTACACCCAGAAAATTGTTTTTCAGTTTCCATGCTTATATTGGAGACGGTCACACGCTGATCACAGTGGTATCTTTGAAATCGTTCAAGACCCCCTACGAAAGGAGTTATGGCTCCTCAGAAAAAGCCTGTTTTTTGAGGGCGAAAAATTGGTGGACGAGTTGTCCTTGGCCAGTATATCCTTTCATTTGCAATCGTTTCACGAGAGCGAGCCAGGATCATAAGAAGGGCCGGTAATGGACTAAAGAACGTAGACTCGTTTGAAATTCATGAATCCATCCAGGCGATATCGAGGTCGAAAGTCCGTAAGGGGGTCGGGCCTGTGGTGGTGAGTGAAGGGGGTCGGGCCTGTGGTGGTCGCTTATATCTCGCTTATTTGGAGGATTTGTGATCTCGAACTTGGCAAGTTTTATACAGGAGGGGTCTACAACACAATCAAATGAAAATCACAGGATTCATGTCTAAGGGTGTACTGCGCCTTTAAAGGCACATTACACCCTCACACATGACTTTTGTGAAAAACCCATTCGTTATTAAGTGATTTAAGCGTTCTCCAATCAGCCGAAGCTTCTGATAAGTTTTTTGATAAAATTTTGATAAGTTCATATTCGTTTATAAGCACGATTATGGAAGGTTAGTGAACAGAAGTACATGAACGCTTGAGATGAGCTGTGAGGAAAGGGATGAGGGTGGGAGGTATAATCTCTGAGTGAATGCCGATTAAGCACATGAAGTCATTCTGATGACCGCTAGCCGATCACGGTTCTTAGTCGCGAGTTTTGGTCAGCTTACTACCACCCTAGGTTTTATAAGAAAAATCAAAATATTTATCAGCATCAACAAGTAATGCTGAATTGTAAGCCAGTGTTCAAGTGTCCATTCGCTTCTTGCTTACGCATTCACCGAGGGCGAAGGACACTGAAATTGTAAGCGGAGAACAGAATTATTTCGGGGGACAGCACCAACTCCCACTTCGGCGAACTTCTTGGTTCGTATCCTGTCATAAATTATGCCGCAAAGCCAAACTGCTGTGTAAAAGATTCTCACAACAACGAGTTATCCCTTTGTGCGTCAGTGTCCTCAAAATTACCTAAAAACCAGGTTAACGAAAACTCGGGGCAGAGAAATTCTGTACGGAGGCTGCGCTCTGGGTTTGGACGGGCGCGAGGACATTCATCATGGCGATATGCCAAACGCAAGTCAAGTCGACCTTACGAGTTACTACTTTTTCAACGACTGTTCGAATTTTTTTCACAGTGGAAGCAAAACAAAACTTTGGAAAGACTCCTCTAAGTCTACATGTCTTCACAGCTTTTTTCAGAGAATGACTCACTTCTGTTTGAGAAACAGCGAAGTTCCACTGCACACAGCACGTCCCATGCACATTATGTAAATAAAATCACTCATCGCTTCTGCCTCGTCCATGTAATGAGTTGAGAGAAGTATACATCTATGAAGAAAATTTTGACTAGTGTCACGATTTCAGTTATCAGCGTTTCGCAAATTTTCGGAAAAAAGTATTTGAGTTTCTAATAAAAAAAAGTTTGAATGGTTCAGAGATAGTGCACGGCTTTCATCGTACATCTAGTTCTCCTGCGGTGATTTATTATGTGGGAAGCCTCGGATGTTATATCACTGCATCCCTGTCTAGAAATAAGGAGAAAACACGGTGAACACGATCAGCATGGAAGTCCAAATTCTGATTAACGGTTTATACAACAGCACCTTCCATGGCGCCATTTACAGTCAGGCTACGCCGCAGGGTGTGATGTATCACAGGGAAGGGATCGGAACTTTGACCAGGAACCAAGATGGTCTTTCATTATTACTGTGCTTATCTGGGCCAAATTCCGGTTCGGAATTGCGTCTCGACACGCTTTGCGGCCGCACGCTCCCGACTCGGAAGAGCTTCCAGCGCCGCAGCCGCCGATCTGCTGACTCTAGGTGGGTTTTGGAAACTGGAAACTAAGAAAAATTAGAGAAAATTGTATAAAAAGCCACATCGAGTCGGCTTTGGCGCTGGAAACCCGACTGACTCGAGCGCGTGCGGCTGCAAAGCGTGTCGAGACGCAATCGCGGAATTTGACCCAGTGAAGCACAGTAGGATGGAGTATTGAGAGCAATACTGACACAGTTTACCGCGATGTTTAAAGGACATGGTGCGGTTGTGGGCACACGCTAAAACCACAGTGGAAGACGCCAGATTTCATTATCGATCGACAGCACAGTTGACTTTCTGGGAGAGTTAAGGTTTTTCATTTTTTCATGTTTGCTTCGGCACTATTTTTGTTTCTGACTTTTTAAATATTACGAATAGGGGCTATTCTTAGTTTGTGAAGGAAATTACTCGTTTGTTCGGGCTTAGAAGTGTTTTCCTGAATTCTGTTTTGAAATCGAGAAGAAACGGCAAATTTCTCTCGCACACTGAGAAAATCTCCTATTCGTATTAATATAAGAGTGAGAAACAGAAATTATGCCAAAGCAAACAAGAAAAAAGAAGAAAAACAGTGACAAACCCAGAAAATGAGCTTTGCTGTCGATCGATAATGAAATCTGGCGTCTTCCACCGTAGTTTTAGAGTGTGGCCGCAACCGCACTATGTCCTTTTAACATTGCAGTAAACTGTAGTATGAACTAGTTTGTTAGTATATAGTAACAATTGTAGTAACAAAGACTCACTCAAGCTTCCATGTATGCAGCTTCAAGGCGAAGACCACTGCACTAGGTGGGGTCCTTGAAAAATTTTCCAAGTTCAGGTTTGAGATGAGAAGTTTGCAGAAAATTTCCGAAACTCCTTTTAGAACATTTCGCGGTGCAGCAACGTGCGGAAATGTTAGTCCCGGCCTCGAATAGCAAAATAGGGTTTTCGAGGTCGCTCAAAACGGCTTTTGGAAACTATTTTCAGGTGTGAGAATCGATTGAACCACATGGTAAAATTAGTTTCCTAAAGCTGTTTCGAACGACCTAAAAACTTACTCTCATTATAGGGTCCCGAACCAACCTTCTCGTAGCACGAAAAGCCCCACTAACACCTTCGAAAAAGACTTGCAAATTTTTCTTCGCAGTCGTGGACTTGAACATTTTTTCGAGGACGCCAAGTAGTGTAGCGCTATTCGGCCTCAAGCTGCGTCCATGAACTCCTGGAGGCTTCTCAGATGTGTACAGTCATGTCATTGATGTTGTTTTCGCACTCGAAACAGCGTCTGTGTGCCCTCAGGGCATTAAATAGGCTCCTTTTACGGAGTGAAGCTCTTGAAGGCGTCGTTCGCGCTGTAAACCACTTTCTATTTTCAGGCTCAAGTTCCAGAATGATCCCGGTAGACCACATCGGTAAACCTCGGCGCGTCAAAAACGTGGAGTCATGAGGTTGGAAAGGGTTTAAGATGAGGATTCGCCACCAGTTATTACCAGTGATCTACCACTTTTTCGCAGAATTTTGACGCGACCGTCAAACCACATGAAAAATAAATACGTCACAAACTTCACATAAAGAATACTTCGAAAATGGCAGTGACGAGGTACCCAAGTGTAGAAAACAAGTACGATTTTGACACGACATTTGAATTCAATTTCGCAGTGTGTTTTCTCATGAGCCCTTTCGACATTTTCTTTCACTTTAGGTTCGAAGCTACACAAAAACAGGAAAAATATATATGATTTTCTGCACGTAGAACGCCCTTAAACTAGCGAAGTGAGAAAATGACGGGATTCGAAAGAAGAACGGTCTAAAGTTGACTTGTATCACATCTAGCGCCGTAGCCTGGCTACAGTAAAGGCTGTGGTCAGTGCGAAACAGTACAGAGTGTTCCAAATTTATTGGCGCGAGAATTGGCCTTCATTTTATGAGGGGTTTTGAAGTTCAAATTCTTGATACTTTAAATTTCTGGATTCCTTCGAGTCTCAGCTCTGTATTGCTCACCTTTGTTCTGTAGATATTGACTTTTAAGTAATTATGATCGAAATTAATCCGAAGTGCAGCGCCATCCTCGCAACGCGAAATTTCACTCACACGACGAAACACATCGCCAATCAGCTCAGACTTACCTGGGGTGGTAGTAATCTGCATGCTGGCCGCAAGTTAACCGCCGCTAAGCGGGTGGCTATCACACGGTCAGTGGGTAGCTGATCACCAGCTCGTATGGCAGCAAATAAGGCATGAGAGAGGTTTATTCTTCAACACTACTAACAAAAGCAGCTTGCTCTTGAGATTGGAAGTGGGAGAAGACGAAAACCTCGGCTTAGGAACTGCTGATCCTGTTTTGAAATGAAAATTTGCGTGGTCACTGAGCAGTTCTTTCAATAGAGTTTCACTCTGCGGCGAACATATGAGACCACCGGTTGAAGATCTTCTGGCAGACGGTGAGAAATATGTCTGCAGTGGAGAGACGAAGAACGGTCTCACAAAAAGTTCTATGAAGGACTTTTTGCGAGCGGTTAACACAACTCGTTTTCCAGCTCTGTTTTTTCAAAAATGCGCACTTTTCAAATTTATTTTTCTCGCACTATGTAGAAACAAAGAATACCAAGGTAAACACGATTAATGCGTTACTAATTTGTTCTTTGTAACTTAAGAATAAGTAAAAAGATGTAGTTTAGCCTTCTTTGGTGTTTATTAATCATGTTCTTTACAGATAATATAGTACAAATAAGCAGCTGTGAGAAAATATACAATTTGATGCTCTTTTTCCGTTTAATAGCCTCGAAATTGATTAAATTCCATTGTCTCCTCCGATTTCCAACTCTCCATATGTTGCCCTGCAATTATAATGATCCAGGGGATCAAATCGTTTGCTGTGGTCTCGAAAAACGTCAACGAACTGCTTCGAATTCAGGGTTTAAAAGAGACTGCGGATGCATCAATCGCTTTTTACTTGACTTAATATGTAGTCGTTGTGTTGTTCCATGTAACAGATACTTTACATTGAATTATAAAGCTGATCCTTGTTACAGGGGTGGTTAGTTCACGGCCAAGCTGTGGCTGATTCGTGGTCAACCAACGGTCAGTAGCGCGTGGTTGACCCGCGTTAAAAGACAAGATTACTACCACCCCTGAATGCCATCAGTCGTCTTCGCCAGCTTAGTCCGATCTCTGACTTAGCTTGTAAAAGCATTAAGATCAATACTAGCATATTTGAGGTTGTCTAGAGGGTGAGTGCAGGAGTCAACCGCAAATCACGACTGCTGATGAAGCGGATAGCTAGAAAAAAGATTCTGTGGTTGGGAGCCATTTAGAAACTTGTCTGGAATAAGATGAATCTTTGCTCACACCATTTAGAACAGACCCGTCTGGTGTCCGCCGACAAGAAGATGAAGTGAGACCGAAAGTTCAGGAAGGTCCTGCACCGTTGCATCGGAGTCGCGCATTGCGTTATGGCGCTTTTAGATGGAACAAATTATCAGTCCGAAATTTATAAAGAAATGCGGAAACGACTGGATAGCAGCTAAAAGTACCATCAACGTCTTGCTGCGAGAAAATGTCACTGGTTGGTCCGTTCATACGACTTTTGTGAAAGGAGGCATCGCTGGATTCTGACATGAAAATCAACAAGGAAGTTAGCAGGAAAACGAGCCTAGAGATTGTTTCGAACCGCTGTTGAGCTTTCCGATGCGGCAGCAGACTCTGCTGCCTCACACTAGGCCATGGATAAGCACAGAAAGCGAAATCAGTTCAAGAGTGGTGTGGTAGCGTGCTACCCTGAGTCAAACGCGCACGAAGAATTGCGGTCCTGCTCGTCAGACCTATATTTACTAGACTTTATATTGTGGTCCTTGACAGAGTCTGAGATCAGTGATTATCGACATGCGAAATTGGTCTACTGGAAAGCTGTATTCAAGGAATGCTTGGATCAAAGAACTGACGACTACCTGAGTGACTTCTGCGACTTTTCATGAGACTACTTCGAGCCGGTATTCAAACAGATGGCAGATATTCCCAGATCTAGCCACAGTTCTGCGTTAACGCTAGTATGAATGAGTGCATCCCTTTTGATTATTCTTAAAATCTAGCGTAGAGTTTGGAAAACACATCAATATCTGCTCGCCAATAAATATGGAACACCCTGTGTTTCCATGATTACTACGTACGGAAACAAACACAATGTACTCGGCACAATGCGCTCATTTTATGGCTTGAAGTTGACTATGAAGTGCATGATAATAGAAACCAAATTTAGCATATTTTTTGGTCATTTCAGAAAGCTGATTGCACGGAAGAAGTTTTCTACTGAGTTCTCTCGAAAAAAAACCATAGGTGCAGAGACTCTGGAATAACTTTTTTTGCAGGTCATTACATAGTACATATTTACTTGATCCGATATAGTTTTCAGATTCTCGGAACCTTGCTAAATCATATAAGTTCCCCTCCTCCGAACTCCGAACTTCCTAGATGCCTTACATACTGCAATGAAACTTCATATTGATAGTGAACAGTGATAAGTACAAAAACCAGTCACCGATTCTCCTTGTTCTTCGATATCAAATCCTCCACAGTTCTCCTCGATTGAGGATCCATTCCTGCCGTGGGTTCGTCCAACATGACAAGGCGTGAATCACCAATGAAAGCCATGGCCAAACAAAGTTTTCTTTTCTCACCACCAGAAAGTAACCCAGCAGGCTTAACATATCAATTAAATGTCACGGAAGGGGTTAACATATCAATTAAATGTCACGGAACGGTTTTATCCTAGTTGTAAATTTCCAAGAAGGGTTATAGCAGGCTTTGGAAAAGGTTCACTGGCATTGCAGTGGAAGGAATCAATTAGGTAACATCTGCATGGGTTCTTAAAGGCACTGTTCGCGATAGAAAAATCGCTTTTCTGCTTTTTTTTGCCTATCTTGAAACCGGTCCCATTCTGATTGTAATGGTATCTCTAAAACCGTTCAAGACTCCTGGGAACGGAGTTATGGCTCCTCAAAAATTAAGCTACGGAAGCATAGAGGACGAGTTGTCCTACGCTTGTAACTTCCGTCATTTGCAACCGATGTAAGCGAGCCGACCTGAATGGATAGAGAAGCTGAGAATGAAGGGAAGTACGGGGCTTTCGATCGGAAACCATCGCCCATCTCGCCACTGTTGAGCTCGAAAAATCGTAAAAGGGGCGTGCCAAAGTGGCGCCCTAGGGTGGCTTCCTCCTATATCTCGCTCATTTGGAGGGATTGAGAGCTCGCACTTGGCAGATGCTATAAAGGATGGGTCTACTTCTCAATTATATGGAAATCTCTGAATTCGTCCCTGAGCTTGGACTGTGCCTTTAAAGGCATCGTTCACAATGGATTTCGTTTTCGAGTTTTCCAAATATAATGAGAGCTCTAGTCCCCTATATGACAGCTACGTTGGAAAAATCGTCGAAAAATCACTGGAAACCCCTTTCTCAGACCGGAAATATTTCAATCGACTTTTGAAAAAGGAAGAGTCGATCGTTAGAGATCGTTGTTTTGACCAACGTTCTCACGATCAAATGAAGTTTATCATTTTTTCAAGAGATTTGTGTAGCAGGAAATACTAGCTTTTCAGCTCGAACGCAGGTTTTCATCGAGGTCCAATGTGCTGCATTCGTTCGCTTTCAGGGCCGTCCCAGTTTGGAACAAAATTACCTGCGGTAATCGTTGACGCCAGATGTTTTCCAGTTTTTGAAAGCAGACTATCCCTTTTCAATCTCAGGTCTTTGCATGGGGCAGATGGCCGTACTTTCTGCTAGAGCTTTGGGCACAATGTGCTTCGAATCGTACGAGACTGTCGTAATTGAACCCCTGACATACATTCCGTGTGTTTCTTTATTTAAAAATAAAGTTGAATTGAATTGAATTGAATAGAATTGAATGGGCACGGACGGATCACCGAGAGGGGGCGGGGATCGCAAAAGTTTTGCGGTTCTTGACAGCGGGCTGCTGGACCCTGATGGGGGTTCAAACCTAATCTTTTTGAACCGCTCTTTAACTGGGCCTTCAATATTTTTTGAATTTCCTTGAAGTTGAAAGCCCAAAGAAGACCGGTAAAGACAGTGTTTTAATGTTAGAAATGTACTACGTTATTGACTAGCGAGCCCTTCTTTCGTTGATTATAAGCTTTTTCAGAATATCTTCCACTGAGTGGATGCGTAGAGTTATTTCGATCTGTGCCGATCCTACTAGGAACTGTTTTACTCGCACCGTGACGATTTCGAAAAGCTTGTTTTCATTGCTGTACGTCTGCGACAGTGAATAAATTTCCCGTTTTTATAATTCCCTAAATGCTCCCGGGAATTCCAAAAAGGAACGTTTCCATCGCATCACGAAAAACGAAAGGAATCGTTGCACCAAGAATTTTTTTCGGTGTTCAGAAATTTTTTTTCGGGTTCGGCTGAAAGCTTTCAACAGGGGATAATTCAGGGCGCTGAACACGAATCTTGGGTCTCTTTGTTGCTATATCGTCAGTCACTGGATGAGGGATCGCCGCGACGCTGCTTGGCGGGAATAATTGCGCGATCAATAGCCACTCTCCCTTCGTTTTCCCGCGCGCAATTTTTCCCGCCAAGCAGCGTCGCGGCGATCCCTCATCCTCAAGATTACTCGGGGTTACGGTAGGCGTAACTTGCCTTAACATTTCAAAATTCGAATCATGGACATCAAATTCATGTTCAGCGTCTCAAATAAAACCTATAGAGAAATTTCGAGTCAAATCTGTGACTTCGACCATACAGCCACAGTTATACTTATATCGTAATCTAAAGAAAACCGATGAACCGACCACAGGTTACTGTTAGGCAACCCAAATATCCTCTATGAAGAAGAGTTAAGGCGAATTCATCGTAGCATTCTCAAAGCCGTCAAAAGTCGCATTTGGTCAGTCCAATTTCCCCCATGCTGGAGCATTGAACCAATAAGACGGAGTGTATTTTTTAAGTATTGACAAGTGGGCCTCAGATTTGTAGTCATCACCCGGAACAACCTGTAGAATAAAATTTTCAAGCTCCATAATAGACAATTTTTTGAGCACTCAGACATTTTTTTTGAAGTTTCGAGAAGTTTTCTCGGATTTAGCTCAAAAGTTGTATGTAGGGGTAATCTAAGGTGGTGAACACGAATCTGGAGTCCATTTGTCGAAATTTTGAGGTTTACTGCAGGTTACGGTAGGTAGCACGTCATTTAGGGGTCAAAACCCACCTTAGTATTTTGAAAATCGACAAACGGACCTTAAATTAGTATTCTCCACCCCGAATCCCCGTATACAAATTTTGAGTAAAATCTGAGATTCTGAACAAACTACTGTATACCCACCGTAATCTTCCGTAATCTGCAAAAAATCGATAAACGGACTCCAGATTCGTGTTAAGCACTCCAAATACCCTTCGGAGAATGATTTTGAGAGATATCTAACGCAGAAATCCGCAAATCTCGAAAGTGGCGTTTTTCCCTCGAAATTTTCCCCGGTTGGGAAGCTTCGAACGAATTTAGCCGAAAACTTTGGAAAATCGACTAATAAACCACAGATTCGTGATATGCGCCCCATTTTCTAAAACGTTTTCAAAGCCATGCAAACGGTATAAATAAGCGCCTAACCGAAAATCCGTACAAGTCCAAAACGCTATCAGTCTGGACAAAGTATGGAGAATGTGCCTCCACCCAAACTTTGCTCAGGGGGGTAGTTTCGGGTGCTGAACACATTTATGAGGTCCATTCCCGGGTTTTCCGAAGACTAACGCGCTTTTAGGAAGGTACAAAATCACAAAAAAGGACATTTTAAAGCTTGTAACTTCTTGGAACCTGCAGCTCGGGGCGGGATACTGCGCAGTTTTGCTATTGAGCCACAAGAGATACAATACCGGCCATAACTTCTGTCCCAAAGCGCGTCGGCGGCGCGAAATCGCGTCGAAAACGCCGTTTTCGTTCGGAGTGGACTTTTTGAGAACCTGAAAAAACCATTCGATTCCTCTTGATTAGGAGATTCCGATTATATATTCAGACTTGAGAAAAACTCGAGTCTTAACCTAGTTATGGCCTATTTTCCCTAGAAGGAGTTAAAATCTTCGTGAGTGGTTACTTTCTGAATCTGAAAATACTAATTGATTCCTCTCGTCGTCCTGATTCCAAAAATCTTTTCAAGTTCAGAAAAATGTTGCTTCTTGACATAGTTATGGCATATTTCGCGCACCCACAGAGTAGGAATGCTCTATCAACGGCGAAACTTGAAAGTGAGCATCACCAGTATAGTTGTGTCGTAATTCTGACTTCGAAGCTTTCTCTGTACCTGGAAAAGTGTGAGATTTGACTCTTAATCTTTCTTAGTTTTATATGAACTCGGTTTTGGCTATGGTCTCCCTTCAATTTGTCGGTTCTCCGCGCTCTCCACGCTATGGCTCCCCTCTCTCTCTGACGCACTCCTCGCTGCCTGTACTGCCTCGCTCGAAGACAGTCCCCCAAAACCGAATAGAATTCGAGGAGCGGAAACGGAGTTGAGAGTCAGTATTATGAAAGCCCGGTATCTGAAAGACCAAAGGTCGAAATGGGAGAGGAGTAAACATCATGGGTGTTCTCTGAGAAATTGCTATAGCGAAACGGAACGCGGGTCGACTCAGAAAAGGAAGCAGTTACCTGAACAGGTGATCCGTATTGAATCAGCATCAAGAGTCAATCGGAACAGGAGTTAGCGTTATGGGTGGTTTGCTCCTGGTTTACTAAACCCTATTCTCACACTACGGTGAGTAATTCAGTGGTTATAGACCACCCAGCCAGCGCGCGCGGTCGCGGCGCGCACAGCATTGATTCGTTTCCCACTCATCATTGAGCACTCTTCCAGGAATGCGGATGTAAAATCATGTCATAAAAGAAAAGTATCGCATCCTCGTTTAATGAGAAAAATTCATTTTCACCTAGTTTAGAAAAATCCTCCGTATTAGCTCAATTTAAAAAGAAATAACCAACAGTGCCATTCTGAAAATTCTCTGTTGTCGGTCAGTGATTCCGCGGCTATAGACCACCCAGCCAGCGCGCGGTGCGCGCACAGCATTTATTTGTTTCCCTGCGCAGAGTGTGACTCATCATTGAGCACTCTCCGGCAATCATTCAGTACCAGGAAAATATTGAATCCACATTTATTAGCAAAAAACACATTTTTACGAGGTGAGTTAAATACTTCAACAGAAATTGCAGAAATATCTACAGTTAAGAAAACAACAATTGAACACAGGTTTCCAACCAATTAACAAAAGTTACTCTTTCCAATCGAACGCTTGGTTTTCCTGGCCAGCCGCTCCCTGAAGCTCATCAGGATCATTCAACCCGCGGATGTTCTTGCGCAGACGACGTGCTCTGCTGTTGAGCGAGTCCTTCGCTCTCTTCCATATCTGCTCTCGGAGGTGGACGGGTACGTCGAAAAACTTATACAAGCACTAAAAAAGGCTCTAAGAGGTTATTGTAAATCCATATAAGAATTTTCAACCTCACCTTCTGCATGAATTGCACTTTATCCGCGGACTGCACGCGGTCATCCAGTGCTTTGTCCAGCACGTCCGTTTGATCTCCGTAGATCATTTATTCGAGTTTTCTCACAAACTTTAGCGGATTTTGTTATGTCTGTTGAAGTATTTTTTCTACCTTGGTGCAATTGTTATTTTTGCTAATAAAACGTGGATTCAATACTTTACTGGTACTGAATGATGGCCGAAGTGTGCACAAAGATGAGTCACACCCTTCGCCTGGGAAACGAATAAATGCGTTCGATTGGAAAGAGTAACTTTTATTGATTGGTTGGAAACCTGTGTTCAATTGTTGTTTTCCTAATTGTAGATATTTTTGCAATTTCTGTTGAAGTATTTTACTCACCTCGTAAAAATGTGTTTTTTTGCTAATAAATGTGGATTCAATATTTTCCTGGTACTGGATGATTCCCGGAAGATTGCTCAATGATGAGTCACACCCTTCGCCTGGGAAACAAATAAATGCTGTGCGCGCCGCGGCCGCGCGCGCTGGCTGGGTGGTCTGTAGCCACTGAATTACTCACCGTAGTGTGAGAATAGGATTTAGTAAACCAGGGCCCGTAGCAATCCCACCTAAAGATGGGAGCTCATAGCTGCCTCCCCGGCGCGAGGTGGTGGCTCACATCGCAAGCGAAATAGGTGGTGGCCACCCTATCCTAATGCACGTGTGCGTGCTGAGGTGGTGACTTCGCTCGCAGCCGAATGTCACCCACCTCGGCATGCAGCCATGGACCTGAGGTTTGAAAGGGAGCCAAGAGCTGCGAGTGGAAAGGGGAAATAGCGCGCATTTTGCAGAGACGCGTAGGGAGGGAGCCAAGTCATTGGTCGTGCATGACCGTGGTGGCGGCGCGGGGAGGAGAACACGATCCTTTGACCTTTCTGACGACGTTTGACCATCTCCGTCGAGGTTCAAGTAAAAATCTGAATTTCGTGCTGATTATGCAAACATTCCCCGCAATGGCTATCAATTGGGCATTAGAATGATAGCCTCCGCTAACCTGTAATGAATCTTGAAGGAAAAACCTTTATGAAGCCTACAACAACGGAAAACGCTTCAATGAGTGCCGATTATTGCTGCATTGATGCTGGTCATCTTTCAAGACGGCATAATCAATCGCTCCTCATCAGCTGTTGATTTTTTGCTGGCGCTGATTTCGCTCTGATTTCTCATTAATATTGCTGTTTGCAAACCCTCAGGCTAACTCTTTTTTTTTCATAAGAGGCTGTACCTACCAAGTGTCTATACTGTATGATCCCTTTCGTGTTTTCCCTTCGCGAATTCACGAAAATAATCCGAAATCGAATTCATTGAAGTATTTTCTCCAGAGAGCGTGCCAATTTTTCGTATGGTTTCTTGGTTCTCCACTAAGAGATAGTTTTACAAAATCGTCGCGATGAAGAGTTCGAGATCGTGTTTCAGTTAAAAATAACTCTATGTGGCTCTGTTCATTTTGATCGAAATGGTGCTGTTATACGACACCTTTTTCTCAGCACAGAAGCTGTCTGAAATGCGCATTCGATAAACTCCTCCCTCTCCCCTATAGTTGTACACGAACGAAATTTTCGAAAAATTTTCGAAAGATTTTTCTAATTTTTTTCGTTCATTTTCGTTCGTTCGAAAGTTTGTGGAACGAAATACTTTCGTTCGTTCAGAATACTTTTGAACAAATTTCGAAGAAAAGTTTGAAATTTCCGACAAATTTCGAAAAAAGTTCGAAATTTTCTGCGAATTTCGAAAACAATACGAAATTTCGAAAAAAAACTTGAATTTTTGATTAGTTTCGAATTTCGTTCGTTCGACCTCCAGAATTTCAGATAATTTCAAAGATCGTTCGTTCGAAAAGCTTTCGAACGAAAAATTCGGATTTTTGTTTCTTCTACAATTTTCTCGGAATTGTGCATCTATACTCTCCCCCCCCCCAAAAAAAAAACTCTGACACATATCAACATACCGTAAGACACAGTGCGTGCAGTGCTTATGAAAAAAGGTGGAGAAAAAAACCTTAACAGCAAGGAAAGGAGAAATGGCAGAAGAGGTCAAGCACAGCAGCAGATTTGAAGTTGATGATGGATATTCTGGAGAGAAAACAAGCACAAAATTTTTTTTTAAATGTGAGCTCCTATCAGATAACAATTCGAACGATCGTCCCGAAAAAAAAATTCCAAAAGTCTGAGAAATTCCGATAAATATCGGAAATTTTTCTTTAAACTTTTTTTGCCCTGGAAACAATTAAAAACAGGCCTACACCAAGGGGTTTTTAAAGGTAGCTGAGTTATTAACAAAGTTGTTCGGTACAGGCGAAATTCTCGCGATAATTTCTGAGCGGTTTCTGTGCCTCTAATAAGGGCATTGCACTCGAAAACATGAAATATTCAAAAACACCAAGATCTGCTTCTATTCTTAACCCCATTCTAAGTCTATGTTCGTTAAGCGAATAGCAGAATGATCGTGTTACAGACATGGTTTTCGAAAGAAAAAAAATCGAAAGTCCTGTAAGAATAGGTATAATTTTGGAGCTAGAGCATCACCTGCTTATTTTCAAAAAAAGCGAAGTATAACACGGGAAAGAGGGGGTATTTTTCAACGTCGAAAATAACTCTGATCAAGTCTCGAGTAATCTCCGGACCTTTCCAAAAAAACAAACAGAAACTATGAATTTTTTGCGAATTCGAAAATTTGTACTTGTGCAACTGCAGGAAACGTGTAAGCAGAATTAGCCGTGCATAGTTTGTAATGAACTTAGCAGAATAGGATGGACTGCAGACCTGAAGAGAAAGATTTGCATGGAATAGATGCATTCCTGTTGATTGTTTTGTTCATCCCACATCCTTACTACTACCGAGAATGCCGCTTCTAATGTGACCGCGCGGTGCAGTTGCCGTGCGCGCTGTCGATGCGACCAACGTGCGTGGTTCGACTCCATCATTTGGCTGATTTTTGCAAATAGATTTATCCTGTCGGAAATGGTCGCTCCCGGTTGGCGACAATAGGTGGCATCTGGGCACGACGTACCTCAGATCGGCCGCCATCTTTATGTGGTGGCGGCAGAGGGTTTGCTACGGGCCCAGGTAAACCAGGGACAAACCACCCATAACGCTAACTCCTGTTCCGATTCTCTCTTGATGCTGATTCAAAACGGACCACCTATTCAGATAACTACTTTCTTTTCTGAGTCGACCAACGTTCCGTCTCGCTATATAAATATCTCAGAGAACACCCATGATGTTTACTCCTCTCCCATTTCGACATTTGGTCTTTCAGATACCGGGCTTTCATAATACTGACTCTCAACTCCGTTTCCGCTCCTCGAATTCTATTCGGTTTTGGGGGACTGTCTTCGAGCGAGGCAGTACAGGCAGCGAGGAGTGCGTCAGAGAGAGAGGGGAGCCATAGCGTGGAGAGCGCGGAGAACCGAGAAATTGAAGGGAGACCATAGCCAAAACCGAGTTCATATAAAACTAAGAAAGATTAAGAGTCACATCTCACACTTTTCCAGGTACAGAGAAAGCTTTGAAGTCAGAATTACGACACAACTATACTGGTGATGCTCACGTTCAAGTTTCGCCGTTGATAGAGCATTCCTACTCTTTGGGTGGGCGAAATATGCCATAACTATGTCAAGAAGTAACATTTTTCTGAAATGGAAAAGATTTTTGAAATCAGGACGACGAGCGAGAGCGATTAGTGTTCTCGGATTTAGAAAGTAACCACTCACAAAGATTTTGACTCCTTTTAGGGAAAATAGGCCATAACTAGGTTGAGACTCGAGTTTTTCTCAAGTCTGAACATATAATCGGTATCTCCTCATCGAGAGGAATCGAATGGTTTTTTCAGGTTCTCAAAAAGTCCACTCCGAACGGAAACGGCGTTTTCGACGCGATTTCGCGTCGCCGACGCGCTTTGGGACAGAAGTTATGGCCGGTATTGTACTAACGGCACTAGTCGCTTTGGCAGATCCGACCTACGCTTTGTATACTTCCCTTGTTAGAGAAGCCATTTGTGTACCCCTTTTCTCTTCTCAAAGCTATGATAATGTCCATTCCTGAGAATCTCCTTTTAACCTCTGAAGCATTAAGAGGGTTTGGAAAACAGAATATAAACTCTGTGTCCCATATCTGCAACTATCAAAACACGGATTCAAAAAAGCCCTCGGCAAAACTTAGGTATGCCCTAGGCAGTCACCTGCCAAAACTTGCCTGAACACAAGGCCAAAAAATATAGCGAAAACACCAAGACATTCAGCTTATCTACCAAGTCATTTTTGTAAGATCGCAGAATCGAAACAGACCGGAAAATACGCTACGCACCCTCCACTGAGAAGCCTCCTTCCACAAGATGCGAGGTACTTGTCCGATGTGGAGCGGGGTGTTAATAAGAACGCTCAGTGGAGACGCGGAACGCGTCAATATGCATTCTTCACGGCCACTGTGTAGCTTCATACTTATTTTATGTGAAACGCAATTTCAAACTCACCTTCATATAGAAATCCAACATCCCCAAGTCAGAATAGAGTCTGTTCGCCTCTTCTTGCCATTTGGTTTCCCCTCCCTTCAGTGCGTGAAAAAACCACATGTGATCATGGACGGTGAGAAAATTATAGAAGCAATTCGACTGCGGACAGTAGCCCATAGATGAGCGACATGCCGACAGATTTTCAGCAGCGCAAATATTCTTATCAAATACAGTAATTGATCCTGTAATGGTAAGCGTAGTACACAAGCTCGAGAACAGTGAGTTACTCGCTCGCGAGTTAAAATATCTTTGCTTTTCGCCTTTAATGTGATACCATGACACGGATTTTCCCGATCATTCGGAGTTTGGATTGAGCGGTAGCTCCACATAAAAAACAACCATCAGCATAATCACACGTTTCTAAACCTTTTCCTTCCAAGGAAGGCGATTATTCACTATCCTATCTGTAATAGTCTATGAGTTTCACAAACTTACTATGTATAGTCTTCTCGCACAACTCAATTTATTTAAGTATAACAAGAATACCTGAAGTCGTTCCAGTGGAGCCACAAATCATAGAATATGTAGTACTTTTACCAGAACCATTATGCCCAAGTAGCACTGTGACCTTGAAAAATCTTCTGCATTGGGTCAAATCGCTAATGATAAAGAAAAGCTAGATGCATTTCGCACCAATTTTCGTCGAATAAAGACTGTCAATTCACATCAACAGTAAGATGAGGGCGTCAAGTGGGGCTGAGGGGTTGCATCGTTAAAGGCTGTGGTCGCGATGAAAAACGTTATCTAAAAAACTACAAAAATCGGCTCAGATCGTTAAACAGCTGAAAAACTTGGTGTGAAAAACTTGGGGTTGTGCGGTGAAAAACGGGCTAGAATTAGAGTTTCTAAGGCCCAAAAATCCCATTTCGTGCACACGTGCACAGCGCAGCAAAAAAAGGTCGCCGCATCATGCCGAGCAGCCAAAAATCATGGACATTCAGAGGACGAAATAAACGCAAATACGCTTAATAAAAACAGTTGAACAATTTAAGAAAACACTTCAGTCAATGTTTTTGACTAAATGTGTACATAAATCCGAAGGTTCATTGATTGAAATTCAATTTCAAGCCAGCTGATGTTCTTGATATAAGAGGTCATCGATGCCGATGATGTGGAGTGGGCTCGCCCACCATCAAAAGACAAAAATGTTTAGGCTTTAAATTTGGCCCGAAACAGCGGTTTTTTCGCGATTTTTCCTATAGGTCCTACTACTCTAAACCCAGGAAAGGGTTTAGAGAGGAAAAGAAGACAAGCAGCTTTTATCGCGACCACTGCCTTTAAATGTTCGTCAGTGATTGTCTCAGAGAGCTACTAATGCAGCTGGCATCAACGACTTGCCGCTGATGTTGACAGCATTGTGGCTGCAGACACTGCCCATAACGTATTAACAATAACATCCTTAGGGGCTGAGCAGAGTGCCATAAGGGCGCGGCGCGGCCTGATGGCACGCTGCTCAGCCCATTAACCCCATGTCGTCATATGGGGCGTTGCGCGCTGCGACAGCGCTTCAGCAATATGCTGCCGGGATATGGTATGCTTCTGCGACGCTGGGTCTCTCTCGCTGAACACATGACAGCTACAGAATGTCGCATAACTCCTCTGTCGCTGTCGCAATGCACTGGCCCAGCACATTTAAAGTATGACAGCCTCCACGACACGTTGCTACGACGGACGCGCAAAAACATAGCTCATTATGTAGCTTCAGTTAGGTAGATGTATCATGGGAGTAAGTTTTTTGCAAGGCTATTGTTAGTTACTTGTATCGCGAGAGTATGTTACTTGCAACGTAGAATCTGCAATCCTTGACTTAGAAGCGAGTTGATTGAAGACTCTTCGTAGCACACTCAATACCCACAAGTAAGGTGATTGAAAACTTCAGCGCATTTCGATGCACCAGCTGCGATCTTCCGATTGCTGTTAGTACGAAAAAGTGCAGCTCAGACCGTCAGGGAAAATAACAACGAGTGCCATGCTGTATGAAAATTTCCGAGGTTGAAGCTAAATGAAAATCTGAAATAACCTCAATAGGGTATCAAAGAGAACTGCTGGGCTACATTTTCGCGCGCTCACAAGAATAGAATTATCCTACTGCGCATCGCTCCCGTGTCTCTCGTTTAGCTTCCAAAAATATTTTCGGAGGACGAATCCAATGCGTGATTGTTAAATATTTCACCTGTAGCTCATAGAGTGTTGCTTCGAATAAAATCGATTTTTTCGAATAATAAATCTTATTTTCTCTTCATGATCGGATTGGTTTCAACAGTGCCCATCTTCATACATTGCGGTAGGTCGAAGGTGATAAAAAAAGTAGAATTCCGTCTAGTCATTGAAATGCCAAAGTCAGTTAATTGAGATTTTTATTCGAATCATCGAATAAACTGTAATAGCGCTTCTGTCATTGGACAGAAATTTCCTTTTTCTTCAACTATGGTAACCTTGCCCCTAACAAAATGTTTGATACCAAGAATAGTTAAAACCATTTTGGCTCTGAAGAATACTAAAACTAATTGGAAAAGCAAAATTACTCGCTCCAACACTCTAGTGGCTCAGCGTTTGCGCTCAGTAAATATCGGCTCGAGCTATCGCCTGGGGTTCGTGTTTGGGCTCTATCCTAGACGCTTTATGCGTCTAGGAAACAAAACACTTTATCAAAGATGCTCGTTGCTGCTATCAATCATTTGTGTTATTGAAATGACGCGTGACGCGCGTGACGAGCGGTGGACTATAGCACTTTTCACCGCGCGGCACGCGCTGGACGAGCGGGAAGCCACTACGAAATCTCCAGCGGCACCGCCATGGCGGTTCGGGTAAAAGTCGGGCCTTAACTGGGACTTGTACAGAAATTCCTGGCTTGCATTTGCGTATGTTGTGGAGCAGGATAGTCCCAGGATTATTTATGTTGGAGTGGACTTTAATCGAGAAGCAATTGTTAATTGAAACGGTAAAACCGCCACGGCGGTTTGGGCGGCGCCGCTATGGTGGTGCTGAAGGACTATGAAAGTTCGTACCGCTCGTCACGCGCGTGCCGCGCTTGCGGTGAGGACTATGAAAGATGCCTTAGATCAAAGAGGTTCCTTGTCGTAAAGAACAAGTACTGGCTTATGCTTCCAAATGACAAAGATCGAGATAGGTTTTTATCAGATGTTCCGACTCCACCTCAGACTTGAACTTGTAGGGAAGATAATTTCCACTTACGTCGCCCGTGTACGCTTTCAGATTCAGTCGGTTTACCGCGGCTTCCCCTGTAGTTTCCCACACTTTGCTCACGTTTTCCAATACGAGAGCAGGCTCGTTCTCCTTCTCTCTCTGCTCGTTCCAAGACTTTCTCACAGAGTGGTCATCAAGCTGTTGCTGAACATAAGAGAATTAGGAGTGCAGGGGATTGACCAGATTGGGTTGCCAGAAATACCAATGGAGCCACGTTCTTTCTGATCGACTAACTCCCAGGTAGTCACGTAAGCCCATCTTAGGTGCTTGAGTAGTAGTGAAAAAGAAGTTAAGAACCGAACAGTGAAAAAACCCTTCAGGCATATTACCATTAGGATACCGTAACCTGACATAATCCTGAAAAATAACAGGCTGACCTCATATTCATGTTGTACGCCCTAAACTACCCCTGGAGTAAAATTGGTCTTGAAACTTTCATTGACCTCTGCTTTCACAAAAAAAATTAGGTTGGTATAATACCGCTGCTACTCAACGGAGAAAAAAAGGCGGCCTTTTGAAACGCCGAGATGATCAGCATGTTTTGATCTAATCAAACGCGTTAGAATCGTTCGCAAAGTTAAGGGGTCGTATTCGAAATCAACCCGCCGGGAAGTCGAAGAGAATATTTGGTGTGGTATCAGTGAAAAATGCTCGCTCCTCGGCCACCTCTCACCTCCCTTGGCTTTCCTAGCGACCGCCGGATTTTTTCGCATCGCTTCGATGAAGAATGGTCGCTTCGCAATGGCATTTTTTCTTCTCATAGTGATATCGATACACAGTTAGCATTTCCAGCTTCCATAGTGTAAGATGATCCGATCTGTTCCTCTGCTGCGCGCGGTATCATCGCTTCCGCTTTCCTTCGACTTCCCTCGGCGGATTGTTGGCGAATACGACCCCAGGAAGAGCTCCATTCTTAGAGGCAGCATACACGCTCGTAAACGTAACTGAGATAACTACGGAATTAGAATGGTATGGCACCGAACACAACGCCCACGGATTTTGAAGCGTCAAAAACGATACACAATGACGCTACACGAGTGAAAAATTGGCCCCGCCCCTGTATCTGCCCGCCCCCTGTATTCACGTCTGCCACCAAAACCGGGGGATCTGAACCATTACCACCGTCGGCGACGTTTGTGGTTTATCAATTGTACCTATTCTACCACCCACAATCGTCCTTGATGGTGAGAATCGCTCTTCACCTCTGTTTTGAAGGAGGACGCAAATACAGGGGGCGGGCAGATACAGGGGCGGGGCCAACTTCTCACTCGTGTAGCGGCATTGTGGGTCGTTTTTGACGCTTCAAAATGCGTGAGCGTTGCGTTGGGTGCCATACCATTCTAATTCCATAGTTATCTCAATAACGTGTACGAGCGTGTATGCTGCCTTTGAAGTGAAATATATTTTCATTTTGAGAGCGCTAGAAATCGCGTACGGTCGCTCTTGACGGAAGAGCCTCGTAATCTTGAGATGCCATTATTAAATACATGGCTAACTCTATCGCAAAGAGGGGTTCCCACTGGCAAATTCCGAAATATTTCGTATAGGTAGATGGACTGTAGCACGGCGAACATTCCGATTTTTCCGAAATTGAAATGAGGAGCTCTTTCAAGCGAGTCTGTGGTTTTTTGAGATGCTTTAGTTGCCCACCTTGGCAATTTCGCCCAATTTTCCCTTGGATAGCAGCGATTTGAAACTTGTCATTGGAATGCCGCGAACAGTTGGTGTACTCAAAAACCATCGCGACAATAAATTGCCATCAGAGGGGATTGAAGCCGAAAGTGTCGGGATCAGGGGTGTGCGGCAAAGGAATTTCAAATTTCGGCAAACGGCAACGGCAAATCCCAGAAATGACCGGCAATCGGCAAACGGCAATTGCCGCACACCCCTGGTCGGGATGGTGGTCTACCGCATTGGGCCACTCGGTCAACTCAGCTGGGCGGGGTAGTTGAAGGGTGCGGTGATGTATCGCCTCTCCCTTTTTTTTTCTTAGAACATGCCTGTAGAAATTCTAAACCCGTGATACTTGCTTGCCATAAAAAGATCTTCGAAACCGTTGAACAACAATGCGGGGAAATAATTTTTGCAGGATTTTCCTTGAAAATAATTCTAAATGAATTTGTGCGATTTCGAACCTGACAAGTATCTCACATCGTTGCGAATGAAAAAAAAAGAATTTTTCGTTTCGGTTGAGCATTTTCATAGCTTATACAATACATGTCTTTCGTTGGTTCTAAGACGAATAGATTCACAGTGGTGATTTTTTGTTTTCACTTTTTTTCACTCATGCCACGGAATTGAAAATAAACCACGTATTCAAAACTGTGCATTCACGAGCCAAACTCGAGTGTGAGTATAGCGAGGCTTGTGATGTTCAAGTTTCATCAATTTTCGCTAACAAGGGAAGTTTTTTTAGTGGTTAACGCATTTGCGAAAACGACCAGTATTGTCAGTATCTCCTGGGCCTCAGTATTACAATAAACCTGCGCTGTATCCCGCCCCGAGGCGCCGATTTCAAGACGTATAAACGTTATTCAAGCTTTGCGAAAAAGCACGGGTACCTACGTATCAGGCATTTTTCAAGGTTTTCTGAGAGAGTTCTCTCAGATTTTGCTCAAAACTGTAAATAGGGTATAATTAGCGTGCTGTAAACGAATTTCGGCTTCAGTTTAGAGAATTCTTAGGTTTTCAGTGGTTACGGTAGGTAGAATGTCATTAAAGGCATCGTACGCGCTGAAAACCACTCACCGTTTTTTGAGTTTGAATCGTTGGTTGGGCCCGCCTGAGAACGTGAGTAGAGTTTCTCGGGTCACCGACGCATCATTGGGAAGATATGGGTGATCAAATGCCTCGAATTCCACCAGAAGAGGCCGGCCTTCCGACAGCCATGTGGCCTCAAATGAGAAAAGAGAGTAGCTTATCAACAAGTGATACATCAAATTCGACTCATTTACGCGAAATGGCTTGTTGAGAAGCTTCTTTCTTTTTCAATTTATGCCACATGGCTGTCAGAAGGCCGGCCTCTTTTGGTGGAATTCGAGGCATTCGACCACCCATATCTTCTCAATGATGCGTCGGTGACCAGAGAAACTCTACCCACGTTCTCAAGCGGGCCCAACGCCTGAACTCAAAAAACGGTGAGTGCTTTTCAGCGCGTACGATGCCTTTAAGGGGACAAAACTTTTTTTTCCTACTTTAACCAGGCTAATAGGCGTCCAATTTCAGGAATTGAAAAATGATTTCTGACCCTTGTTGTTTTTCCTCACGACTATATGAAATGCTAGAAGCTACTGCATCTCATCATTAACGCTGTCTCTACAGTTAATAAGTCGGAACGAGATGTAAAGCGTAGAACCTACCAACTTCTTCTCATGATACCAATAGCCTATTTTGGCAATGCACATTTTAAGTGGGAAATATTCCAACACCAGAATCAGAGACGCCAACGAAATCACGTGAAAAAAGAGGAAGAAGAGCGGTACATCAAGGCTTGCGATATCAGGATAATGGTATAAGTTCTGGAAACTTGGGCTCGTTCCTAAAATGCATCATAACTTATGGTCAGGTCCGTGGCTTGCTTCCTCAAGAGAAAAAACTTTTAAATTCAAATCGCGGCTGGCGCGGCGGTTAAAATCTTACCAGCAGCTTGCTGGTGGTCGCCAGCCAGCCGCTGATGAGGCTTTCACCGCCGCGCCAGCTGCGTTTTGACTTTGAATGTTTTTTCTTGAGGAAACTAGCCACGCATCTAACTATATGTTTGCGGCGCGCCTTCATTCAAGAGATTGAATAAAAACAAATCTACATAAAAAAAACCCACCCCGGAAATAGTAGTATCGCATGCTAGTGAGCAAACTTGAGTGCCCTAGTAACGGAAACATGTTGTACAAATATTGACCAGGTCCGTTATAGAAATCTCCGGGATACAAGATTATTTTCAAGTAGACTACCATGAAAATTGAAACATTGGTGCTGGCTGAAAACAGGTAAAGTCAACTATTTGATCAGTTGATATACTGAGTCTTGCACTTTACTGCTCAACCAGTTGTTGAACTCAAGTGGGCATTCTGCCTTCGATGTAAAAAAAAAAGAAATCGTGAATTTGTTTTTATACAAAATATCAAAAAGACTTTAGTGAGATAATCCTGAATGTCGCGTTTAAGATGTTTTTTTGAGAAGCTTCAGCAACTATCATGATGGATCAGTAACGAGGAGTCCAATGTAGCACCAAGGGCGTGCGACACGGGAAGAATTTATGGTTGTGCCCTTCACTTGAACAGAAAATGTTCTCATATTATATACGTAATCGCGCTAGCATGAGCATAACTTGCCGTTCACGTTATCGTCAATTTGCCCTCAAGACATGGCTTGCCGAGTGAAGTCACAACGTCTATGTATGAATAGGGCGCTCTCCCACTATTTAAGTCACGACATGGTGCATCAGGACTGTGTTTGATCGGGTGAATTTTTTTTACAGATATAAATTCCGCACACTTGTAAATATAATTGCAGACATCGTTTTTTGCAAAACACTCGTGCCACGCTCATCGCTCTTTTCTACCCAACCTACATCGGCATGTATCGTGAAGAGACTTCGCGTTCACTGTTGAAGGTTGGCAGAAACTCAGTACACCTATGTTATAGCATATGGCACAGTGCTTGCGCCAACCTTCGACAGTAAATGCGAAGATCGTCACGATCCATGCCGACGTTATGTACTCGTTCATGATGTCCCTTGATCTTGAGTACTTTCGTTTACTCAGACATTCTAGCGAGTGTCGCCTTGAAGGGAGGGGTCTATTTTATTTCGCACGTTTTCCCGTCGGCGCGACATTCTCAGGTCCGAAAACTACCAGAGCTTTGCCAGAAGTTTCCCTGTAATTACTGGTAAACGTGCAATTACCAAAAATTTACGGAAGTTTACGGAAAACTTACTGGAGACTCCCCCGTAATCTTCGTATTGAGCCGATTCTGTCAGATTATCGGACATTTACTACAAGATTTCTCCGTAATTCTCCAGAAATTTCTCGTAATCTTCAGAAAAGTTGTGAAATCGGCCAGATCCAGGAATCAACGCCTTTAACCCGAATTTGTCATTGGGAAGCCCCAACCGACGCTGAAACCGCATGTACGCACGCACACACGCTCCTGCCAGCAATCGCACGAGCGCATCTAGGCGCACTAAGGCCAGCTTCATGCTTCGCACGACTGGTCACGCTCTGGAGCGCCAATCATCGATATCTACCGGAAATCAATACGCCTGATATGCGTGGGTGCGGTCACGTGTCGCAGCTGGGTGCACACTTACACAAATGCGCTCACCGCGCCCACACTCACGAACGTTTGCGAAAACACGTGTATGCGCTTGCGCGCATGCACACGTGTGACCGCGCATTTATACAGGTACGCGCGCTTGCGGGGGCTCTTGTGAGCGCTCATGAACTGGCCCAAACGCATGCAGAAACACAAGCACATCATCGTGCTAGTACGCGTCAATATTTACTCGCGCAGACACGCGAGCACAAATGTTCACGCACCTAAGCGCGTATTTACACGCGCGCTCAGGCGCGAGCAAACCCTTGCGCTTTTGCGCGTAGGTGCTTGCGCGCACACACGCGAGCAAACCCTTGCGCTTTTGCGCGTAGATGCTTGCGCGCATACACGCGAGCACAATTGTTCACGCGCATGTGCGCGTATTTACACGCTCACTCAAACTCGAGCAAACCCTTGCGCTTTTACACGTAGATGCTTTCGCGTTTGTACAAATGTTCACGCGCATGTGCGCGTATTTACACGCTCACTCAAACCCGAGCAAACCCTTGCGCTTTTGCGCGTTGATGCTTGCGCGCACACACGCGAGCACAATTGTTCACGCGCATGTGCGCGTATTTACACGCTCACTCAAACCCGAGCAAACCCTTGCGCTTTTGCGCGTTGATGCTTGCGCGCACACACGCCAGCACAATTGTTCACGCGCATGTGCGCGTACTCACACGCTCACTCAAACACGAGTAAACCATTGCGCTTTTGCGCGTTGATGCTTGCGCGCACACACGCCAGCACAATTGTTCACGCGCATGTGCGCGTACTCACACGCTCACTCAAACACGAGTAAACCATTGCGCTTTAGCGCACAGTTGTTTGCGCGCGCATACATGCACACGCATGTGCGCCTGTGTTAATATACGCGCCCCTATTCACAGGCACACACGCATGCGCAAACACAAGCACACCATCGCGCTATTACGCGTTCACGTTTACGCGCCCACACACGCTAGCACGGTTGCTCATGCACGTGCACGCGCATGTGCGCATACTCACGCGCTCATTCAAACACGAGCAAACCATTACGCTTTAGCGGGCAGTTTCTTGCGCGCGCAATTATACGCACGCGGGCACTCGTTCGTGTGTGCGTATTTACACGCACAGTTGCGCGCATATATACACGCTGAACACGCATGGATTCTCTAATTCGTAGCCTACTTAAACTCTGTTCCTTCGCGCAGGCTGCGAGGGCAGAGGCAGTGAGAAAGTGTGGGGGAACAGGAGGCACAGCATACGCACGCGATGATCCGAAATAGACTCCACTTAAATAATGGAGAACATTAGGCGATTCATATCGCGAGTATACGGTTCCACGCCTTCTAAATCACATGTAACTTTGTGCTATCGCCGCGGGGCTGTGGTGCGATGCACTTTGCCACGCCCATTTTACTGTGCAGCCGCGCAATTTGAGCATCTCCCCTGGCTCCCTCCCTTTCGAAACCAGGAGTGTTTGAGGCACGAAAAAATGGGCGTGGCCAGTTGCAGTATCACACCGCCCCCCCCCCGCTGCGATATGTTGTTTCATTTTCTGAGATTACCCACTCAATGAAGGCTTGAAGCCGTTAAAGGGTCCGACTCTGAGGAATATCGCTGGTCCTGAAACGACTGTCCTCCTGAACGTGCATGAATTCGTTTGAACTGGCGTCTGCACGTTTTGGCGGGTCAACTTATCGATCCGCGTCATTTGTCATTTCATTGTCATTTGTCGTCATTTGTCATTTCATGTTGTCGTCATTTCTCATTTCATTTGTCATATCGTCATTTGTCATTTTTCATTGTCATTTGACTTTCACACTCTTGGCTCTCTTTAACTCCCTACTAAAGAACCTCGAGAAGCAAAAATAATACGATACGTGGTATGAACACTGAATTTCACACTTCTCTAAGGTTAAGAGGCAAAACTAGTCTCAGCTCTTCCTATTGCAGAAGCAACATCACTAAGGTTGTAGTTATACTACCCGCGACAGGCGCAGCGGTGCACTGTTTATCATACATATCGACCGAAATTCGATATGCCTTCTATGCGCTGTCGCGGTCGCCTGTCGCGAGTAGTATAACTTCGGCCAAAGAGAACCCACCAGACCAATCTCAACAGCATAAGAAAAGCTCAATATATATAGAACAGACCATTAATAACATCCTTTGAACTTGTTTAGGAAGAACATGTGTTTCCAATTCCCAAGTAAGTGATTCCACTCATACAAAAAAAACCGTCCTTAATCAGTCCTAGGGCTACAGAGGAGTATTTTAGACTATTAGTTAGCAGAAAGTCTAATTATTTTTCTCCATCATGACAGTCCGTCTTGAGATCGAGCCATTTCAACCTTGGAAAACGAGATATGAGGTCGGAATAAATCACGTTGGTAACAACATCAAACTTGGAAAACCTAGCGGAACTTGGATGATTTGGTTGATGGATTTGAGAAACATTTCTGCAGAGCAAAACCTCGTGAATTACACCCATTAGTAATGCCATTACCCATCAAAGCTCCGGTAGTACTCGTAATTTTCGAGGTTTTCGACTGTAGGCTTAGTCTCACTGCCTTAGAAATAGCATGAAAAACAATTCATTAGAAATTATTCAATGTTCTTTATTCTCTCAATGCTTTTCACACATTCTAATACTTGATAGCGAGAATCGTCTCAAGAAGATACATCGAGCACAGCAGAGGAGCAATAGACTACTTTTTAACAGCTGCTGAGATTGGTCTCGTGGGTTCTGCTACAAGGGAGGCTTGCCACCTACCGGTGTCGATTTGGAAAACCATGCTGTCGTTGCTGTGGGTCTGTGACCTTAAACAAATGACCCGTGCTTAAAATTTCCTAAACGGCGGAAGAATTTCCGAAAACGACATTTTCATTACGTCATTAAAAGGTAAGGGTATCAGGGAATTTTCAGGGCGTTCATAACGAAAATCTCGGATTCGGCTCAAAACTTTAAACTGGGGGTTATATAGGGCGCTAAACCCTCATCTGGGGTCTATTCTCCGGCAGACTTAGGGTTACTGTGGGATGCGGTAGTCATAATGCCCTTTACCTGACTTTTTTTACATTATAGATTCAAAAATCAGAAAAACGGATATCGAATTCCTGTTCAGCGTCCCAAATACCACCCACAGTAAAATTTTCAGTCAAATCTGAGACCTTGACTGAGTTACCGTATACCCACCGTAACCTCCCGTAATTAATCGGAAATTCATAAACGGGTTGCAGATTCGTGTTGAGCAGACCGAATAACCCCTATGTACAAGTTTTGAAGCGATTTGATTGCAGCATTCCCGAAATCGTCAAAAGTCGCGTTTGTGCAGCGAAAGTTCTCCAATTTTGAAGCTTCGGACCAACTCAAATGGAATTTTCAAACATTGACAGACGGGTCTCAGATTAGCAATCAGCACTAATAAAAATTCCTAGAAACCAATTTTAGGCTTACTCCAAGCCAATTTATTTGAAAGCTCTGAAAATTGTCATTCACGTACCCGTTTTCTCATGGCAAAGCTTTGGAAATGTCCGTTTTTGCAAATCTCCCGTAAATCTCTGCGGCAGTTAGCCGATTCTGAGTCCGAAATATTGGATTACTACCCTCCCCCTCGAACATATCAAAGTTGCATCTCGAAACTCCATCTTATGTGTGCGACCCTCCCTTGTTAGTGATGTTGATTCTGTAATAGGAAGAGCCTCTTAGCCTGAGAGGAGTATGAAATTCAGTGTTCATATCACGTATTGCATTAATTTTACTTCCCGAGGCTCGTCAGTTGAGTATTGCGCAGAGCTAGAACTCGTTTCGCCTGTAGAAGATGCTGGTCGAATGTATAATCGTGCTCCAATCGTGCTCAATGCGCGCGCCGCAGATTTGCGTCGCACGCGTCACGCCAGCCGGCCTCCGGTGGTTAATCACTTTCATGAGGCGTTCCTCTTATACAGTTTGACCAGCCAAAATCGACCCCTTCATAGCCATTGGCGATTGAATTCTCAAGGGAATTAAACCCATAAAGAAGTCCATATATGCTCCTGAATGTGAACTTTCCAGATTCTACGGCCGGGTGGTCCCGAAGTCACAACTCTGCCCCGGCCGGGTGCCTGGACGACTGGGCTACGACGCCACCTGTGACGTCATTCAGGTCATTCGTCATTCATTTAGTTGTCAGCAGCATGTGTTGCCAGCGTGTACTGGGTTTTGCCCTCTCCTCATTTCCAGCTCTGCTGCAATTAGTAGCACCTATTGCTGACGACGAGGGGCTGAATTCGGTGTCGGCTCTGGAGCGCAACCCTCACTATCAGCTAGCAGCAGCCTGTTAGGTGAATCCAGAGAGATTTTGGGCTGTCATAACCTCTACGGTAGTTACTAGTAAGGTACGATCCCAATCACGGCATTCAGCAAAGAGGGCAACCTTGCCAATGTCCGCCACAGAGGGGCTCTTTCCGATTTCAGAAAAGGGGACGATCTTCTCGGCACCCAAATTTTATGTCCACGAAGTGACTCGAGATCACCATCTGGGCGGACTTCGAATGGCCAACTGCCCTCTCAGCGGGATTGAGCGCCTTATAGCGACTTTTATAACGGACCCTTACCGTCGTAGAACAAGGTCCTACACTGTTCATTCGCACTAGAATAATAAATAGAGGAGATGAACTCAGCACCAAAAGAATCACACAAGGGGAGGAGCTGCTCGACCAGACTTATTAGCAGCACAATTGGAGAAGCAGCAGCAGCACCTCCTCCTATTATGCCGCGAATCTCTTTGTACTCTATTTCGCTTGTTGTTTCAAAGCGCAACCCCACGAGTGCGTGAGCGAGTAGATTGAAATCACAGAATATTGAAGGGCACTTGCAAATCGTGAGTAGCGGCGAAACTGATCATTGAAGGATACTACAATTTTTTCGTTCTCTTCCGTTTCCGGCGTTTTTCAGCCATTTTTCTTCTGTTTCCGTTTCCGAAAATCTTAAAAAAGATTTCCGCACAGCCGTGGTCGGGACCCAAGTTGGAGTGTCCTAAAGTGCCGAGCAGGTGAAATCGGCAGAAAGGCCATGAACGGCGTGTTTTCTTCGTCTTATCTCTGAAGGAAACCTTCGCTAAAATGAAATGAAATTATCTAACTGTTTTGCTTCGCTACGGGAGGTTTATGATTCGGCATAGTAATATTTGTGAGAAGCTTGTTAAAAGACGTGAAATACTCTATGCATTTGACTTGTCATGAGATCTAACACGGAAGAAACACTAAAAGCTCGATGAAATGATGTGCCATTGATTCGGATGTGTTCTTTGTTACCAAAAATCGAAAAGTGAGTGTGGTTTTGAAAGGCCAAATCATGCGCGTTTTACTGAGCCTAGACATACGTATAATCGTCAAGAAATGAAAATTAGGGTGGGAGTCATAAAATAATATTTCAAGGCGCTCAGACTTGCAAACTTTGACCGCGAGCGAACATATGCTCTCAGAGAGTCCGTGGCTTGTTTCTTCTAGAGAAAAAAAATCATTTAAATCTCATCCGCAGCTGGTGAAGGTGGTCGCGTGCGCCGGCCTGCTAGTCGATTCAAGCCGAGGAAAAAGCGCAGTTCATCAGCTTACCACACCGCCAGCCGTGAATGAGATTTACATGTTGATTCAGTTAATTTAGCCACTTCTATCTACCGTAAACTACAATATCGAGTGATTTGAGAGCAAAGCCAAGGGGTTGCCAAATTTTGCAACGGGGGAGGGGGGTCGCGAAAAATCTTGGAAACAATTTTGATGGTGGTGGGGTCGCTCTGATTTCGAAAATTACGCACTCCGGACCCGCTTGACTCTGTTTGAGAGCAGAGCCTTGAGTACTCTGGCAAACTGGGGCGTCGACAACAGGTTGATCCGCCCACCATGAGTCACCGGTGGCCAACGCGCCGATATTCGGCGGGGCCGTGGCCGCGAGTTATGCTCTGGTCGATGTCGAGCTGTTGCACAGCCAACGCTCTAGATACGAGGGATGTATACGACGCATTTTTCAGGCATGCTGTGAATGATGAGAGCGCAGCCGGTTCAATTACCCAAGCTTGCGGTACATTGGCCCCGCCCAGCATCTGGAGGTCCCGCCTATCCGGTGGTGACCCCAGTGGAGGCTGGGCGACCCAGCCGCGACGCGTGTCGGAGTGCCGACCGCGACGCGTGTCGGTGTGCCGACCACGACGCGTGTCGGTAAAAAGTGGTACCTAAGCTAGATGAAACAGTCCTGTAGGATGTGAACTGCTGCTAAATAGGCCGCTAAACGCGACACATCAAGTTGTCAACTGCCCAACAACAGGCGGACGTCGCTGGGCAACGGGCTGGTCTCAGGCTGACAATACGCGCGATATAACTTGTCAACAGGGGAGCGGTTTATGAGATGACAACTTATCAACCTGTTGTCGACGCCCCAGTTTGCCTGAGTAGGATCACTTAACCATTTTCTGGCGAGACAACTACTGACGAGGGTGTGGTGAAAAACTCTGCCCGAAAAGCGAGATTTCCTTCCTGGCGACGCTAAGGGATGCGCTCATTTCTGACTGGGTTCGACCGTTTATGGTGTTTAAAAGGCAATAAAATGTTATGAATATTGCACTATTTTGAATTTTCGTCGGTTTTGCAGTGTGGCATTTTGAAAATATTGCATTCCCAGTCGACTCGGATTTAGAGCATTTCGGGAAAGTTATGGTATTTTCTTAAATCCTCTATTTTTGGCGTCAGTTACTTATGCATAGAAGGGAAGTATACAATGCGTAGGTCGGTTCTGCAGAAACGAATTGTATTGCTAGTATCTCTTGGGAATCTATAGTAAAACTGCGCAGTACCATTTCCCGAGCCGCTGGTTCCGAGAAGTTATAGGCCCAAAACGGTTGTTTTTTGGCTTTTCGTACCTTCCAAAACGCGCAGTGAACATTCGAAAATCTGGGAACGAATCTCATAATCGTGTTCAGCGCCCAAAACCACTCTGAGCCAAGTTTGGGTTAAAGCACATTTTCCGAACTTTGCGCAGACTTATTGCGTTTTGGACATGTACGGATTTTCGGTTGGGCAACTACTTATTAGGGGTTCTGGAAGCGCTTCAGAAAAATGTTCCAGATTCGACTTAATTTATCGGTGCGCTGACCACGAATCGGACGTTTATTTGTCAATTTTCCAAAGTTTTGCCTTGATTCGCTCAAAGCATCCTAGCGGGGGAAATTTTTGAGGGCAAAACGTCACTTTAGAAATTCCCGGATTTCTTCGATAGATGTGTCTCAAAATCATTTTCTGGGGGTAATTTGATGTGCTCAACACGAAATTGATGTCCGTTGCCGATTTTCTACATATTACGGTATCTTGATCAAGGTCTCATATCTGACTCGAAATTCGTATGCGGGGGTTATTCGTGGTGGTGAATACGAATTTGATGTCCATTTGCCGAGTTTCGAACTATTAGACGATTATGATTATAAAATTTCAGCGATTATGAACGGCGAAAGCTGAAGAAGGGTTCTCTACTCTGATGCCAAGGTCGTCTGGATTTGTTGGTGCTGAACTGATTAGCTGTTAAGTGACGAGTAGATGTAGTATTTGATTAGAAGTTGGAGCCTGCTATTTGAGGAGTTGTAAATTAGGTCCACGAGAGTGCAGTGCTCCACAATTATGGATGCACGGTTACTTGAGCATTGTACGAAAACTAAGTTATAATTAAAGGATCAAACACATGGGCAGGTTTACATGAACTATGCCAAAGACTAAATAAAACCTAGTTCCCTCAATGCACATCATCTCCACGATTACTGGATCGTGGTCGATTCATGGCGGACTCGCAGAATTCTCGCGGGTAAAGATCACGAATTCATGTCAGATCCCCTCCGCTTAGCCTTCAAAGTCCCAAACTCGGTATGTGACACTAAGATTATTCCTCACGCATTCGCCTCAACACTGCGTTTGTGGAACAGATGGTCAATTTGGGATGTAGGTGTGATTTAGTCTACGTCATAGTCCAAGTAAACCTGCATATGCATCTGATTCTCGAAATACAACGTAGTGTCTGTAAAATGCCTTAGTATCCGGGCGCACAGAATTAGCAAGCAGCACTTTTACCTAGACGCCATCCACTTATGTGTGCTTTTTTCTGAATCTGTAAACTATGTCCCCTTTCTTGACTGAAGCTTGTGCTATGTTATGAATGCTGTAAAGAAAATATGGAGAAATTCATTGTTGAAATGTTGAATGAATTTTGTTGGAGAAACGGGTCTGTTCTGTCATGTAGTTAAACTATTGAAATTGTGGAAATAGCACGCTGGTTCATCAAGGAGGAAAATTGGTGAAATAGCGGCCACTCGACGAGTGCTGGATTACGGAGGTAGATATAGCTGAGAATTACGTGGGTTTCCACTGAGGCATGATATGAGTGAAAAGTTCGTCCTGTAGCCACTGAAAATTGAGGGAAGCCTCGAGCAGAACAGCTTTGAAAAACGGACCTGAATGCATTCTCAGATGTAAAATTGAAAGATGATTCACACAGCAGTTGTTTCAGTTATTGCAGTCATTAGCGACACATCTCCATCACTGTCACATCTTGATCTGCGTCTATCAGCAGTGTTTTTTATTAAAATACGCAACGGTTCGTCAGCATTTGGCCTTACAAGAATTCCGTTGCGTATTTTAATAAAAAAACGCTGCTGATAGACGCAGATCAAGATGTGGCAGTGATAGAGCTGTGACGCTAATGACTGCAATAACTGAACCCAAGGGCCAACCTTGCTGTGTGGATCATCTTTCGAAGCCGGTTTTCTGCATCTGAGAGTGCGTTCAGGTCCGTTTTTTCAAAGCTGTTCTGCTTCGGGGGCTTCTACCCTCAATTTTCAGTGAAAACACAGGACGAAGTTTTCCGTGAACAGTGCATTCAATTACGGAAGATTCTAGCGAATTACCGGAAAATTCTGGCAGATTACGGGAAAATTCTGACAGATTACCAGAAAATTCTGACAGATTACCAGAAAATTCTGACAGATTACTGAAGAAATTCTGGCAGATTACGGAAAATTCTGACAGATTACGTGAAAATTACCACTAACAGAGGTATTTCGGAAATCTGCCAGAATTTTCTGGTACTTTCCGGACCTGAGTTGATCCCACAAGCGCGCCGAACGGGGCTGGACGGACCTGTAGAGCGACTGTAGTGTCTTCCACGTGTATTTGCCGCGTACGAGATGCTTACTTGAAGTCGAAGCCTCTTGATGATATCGATTTTGAGACTACACTGAGACAGCCTTGTGGGCTGTACGAAGTAAAACCGCTACACCTCCACCTCGACCGGCAACTCTGTCACAACGATAAACATCAAATTTCCCGTCTAGTGATAGCATGGCATCTGTTATCGTGTCGTCCGCCCATGTTTCTGTTAAGCAGAGCATATCACTGTGGTACTGTGTGGCAATGAGATTGAGGAGAGGCAACTTCTTGTATATCGAGCGAGGGATTGGGGTTCAATGATCGAGTTCTCCTGTTGTATGGTAGTTGTTGACGTCTTGCAATGGGTTATGAGAATCTGGGATGATATTTCTTTCAATTCGTTCTGTGCTATTTTCTTTTCCGTCTTTTTTGTCTTGAGCGTGAGCTCTTCACTTGCACTGCTTTGAGTCCTTTTACCACCCATTCCATCGTTCCTGACTTCTCGTTCTTCTCCATGCATTCTTTTCATAAACGACGGTACTGTTCCAGTTCGGATTGGGAGAAATCTGGGCGTGCTGTCCTTTCCTTTATGCCATTGATTGAGGAATTGGCCCTGAGCTTTGTATAAGTGCGTAGAAGCTGCGCTGCTTGAGATTTCTCATGCGTTTGCAACTTCAAAATTTGGCTTTGACGAAAAACCGAGATGTCTTCTTTCTTGATATCGGCCGTTGTACACAAATCATCGACTAGTTTGCCGTCCATTTCTTTTTGAGTGTCATTATCACCGGTTGCGCGGAAGCGAGTAATGATAACGTTCTTTTCTCTGTCTGCAGCCGTTTTTTCCTCCTTCATAGCTGAACGCACAATCAGTATTTGCGAGCTATTCGACGGTATCCCATTACTTGCTGCAGCTGCATAGGTTTTGGGTCGTCAGAACCACCAAAATGGGAAAGTAGCTTGGCGACCATGTCTCTTAAATCATTCCTCGAATCTCGCAGGGTGGACTCAATCGAGTCGAGCTTGCTGTGCATCTGATTATTGTCACGGTGAATGACACTCACGTCGGCATTCAGCTGGTCCACATTCCTTGGCAGTGTGTTGATCCACAATTGTTGTTGACGTTGCTTCGGTCATCTTCCAGAGTCGAGAGCAGTTGAGGGGACCGACCGCTCGGTTTGAAGCCACAGACAAGACACTTAGTGGACCTATAGTTTTGAAGCGGGTGTTTTTCAATCTTCGAGCTCTCAAAATTCGTGCCAAATCTGAATTCGCGTCTCCGGTTCTTCACAAAAGTTTTCGAGAACGCTGATTTCATAGATGACCACTGCAGAACATTTGAGTTAAAGCGAAACACAAAATCAAGGAATTCATAGGTGGACCTATAGATGTGAAACGCAGTGTATGTATAAGCTGAAAAACAAAAAAATCTATTCTGAGGTCGGACTGTGCCTTTAAAGACGCCGAGTGACGTTTTTCCTCTTTGGATATGGCGTTCCCGCCCAAATTATGGAAGCGGCTGCCTACTATCATCCAACTGGATTGTAGCTCACAGTTATTGCTGGTCCGTTATTCCACTAATTGAACGCAGGTTCGAAGATAGTCTTTACGACGAAAACAATAGTCGATATTTAGCTGGAAATTGAAGGATTCGAGGTTCGGCTCCATCCAATACGGGGGAAAAGTTTTTCGAAATTCAATGATGTCCTTTCGAAATTGAAGAATCCAACCTACCCCTTCCTATAATTTTTGTAATCTTGTGTATGAAGTATATTCTTTCCGTACATTTCACATGTTGATCTATGCTTCTGCATCTGCCAAAGCAAAAACTTGATAATATCACTCTGTAGCTGCATGGGGTAGCCATTTTTACCACTGTGGGTCGTCGAATCCATAATGATTGTACCGATTTGTTTCATAGAATTTATTTGACGCTCCAAAATTACACTGCAAATACACGCGTACCTAGGCGACACGCGTCTTTGTGCAAGGCGAGGCGCGAACGAATGTCTGAGATTGCTGCGTACGTGTACTTCACGCTTTACTAATGTTCCACCGCAGCATGGGTCATTTTCTCCAATCGAGGTCCGTTCTAGTCGCTATTAAGATTTAGTTTCGTCTCATCCCTCAGAATTCCACCCTCTTTCCGCGGCATGCTTTCTTCAAATTCATAATCGCCATTGGTTTGGTAACTGCAGAATGCGATTTTTTCAATGTGGTCTCTGCACTCGTCGCGAGTGCTCCAGAAGACTTCTCCACGCTTGTTGCGCGCGCATGGTTAGAGATGAAAAATTGCCTTAAACTCTTCTTTCTGGCCTTGAGATCACGATTTTTTTCCAAAGAAATTTCCAAAGCTTAAACCTTACTCCGTTTCTCGCACTTAAAGGCAGTGGTCACGATGAAAAACGTTATAGAAAAAAACTACAAAAATCAGCATAGATCAAAAACAGCTGAAAAACTATGAAGGTAGCGCGGTGAAAAACGGTCTACAAATAGAGTTTCTAGGGCCCAAGGAAGCTAGTTCGTGCACACGTGCACAGCGATGACGAAACAGATCGCAGTCTCATGCCGAGCAGTCAAAAATCATCGACATTCAGAGGAAGAAATAAATGCAAATTTAACGAATAAACACAGTTGAATAATGAAAGCATCACTTCAGTCAATGTTTTTGACTAGATGTGTACATAAATTCGAAGGTTCATTGATTGACATTCAATTTCAAGCTAGCTGATGTTCTTGATATAAGAGGTCATCGATGCAGATGATGTGGAGAGGGCTCGTCCACCATCAAAAGACAAGAAAGTTCAGGTTTCAAATTCGGCCCAAAACAG
Organism: Aplectana chamaeleonis; assembly: GCA_029168955.1. NCBI lineage: Eukaryota > Metazoa > Nematoda > Chromadorea > Rhabditida > Cosmocercidae > Aplectana > Aplectana chamaeleonis. The sequence continues at coordinate 3,164,806 of JAPDOI010000013.1, read as the reverse complement.
TGGTTTTTTCGCGATTTTTTCTCATAGGTCCTACTACTCGAGACCCAGGAAAGGATTTGGAGAGAAAAAGACGACAAGCATATTTGATCGCGACCACTGCCTTTAAGTGAATTACAGTGCACCATAATAATAGAGCAAACGCGTTCACAAAGGTGCACATTATACCCCACATTGTTGTTCTTCATATTTTTCGAGTCTTTGAATAGTAATGGCGCGTCTACACAAATAAAAGTCGATCTACGTACTTGTACGACTACCGGAACTAGTGCTCCCTGATCGTTCTCTACATCGATGTGCGTAGTACGCACCAGGGCAATCGCTCCAGCCGCGAAGCGGCTGGAGAGATTTGGTTTTGGCCGGGACTTGTGATCACCTAAAATTCTGTAAAGTAGTTAATAAAACCTTTTAAACGAATTCTCCAGGGATTGCCATCGGGATATAGGTGAGAGGGTCCAGGAGGCACCTGCTGACAAAATTTGAGCCGAATTGGTTCAAAACTAACAAAGTTAGATCGGCGAATGCTTAGCGAAAATTCCTGTTGTTCGTGGTGTAACGTGTTCCTGCTTCCTGCTTCCTGCTTCCTCGTGCGTTACGCACCCTTAGTAGTGGCCACTGCCAATGGTCGCAGGCGATCAGTTGAACAGGCAGGTAAGTTGGTATGTGGATAGATAAGCAGGCTGGTGAGTAGGTAGACAATGAGTACTTACTGTTTAACATTAACTACTTCACTTATTGCTGCTTATCATATCAAGTGATATTATCAGTTGGTAGATCAAGTCTCTAAAACACGTTGTAGGCTGTACTTTTCGATGGGAAGGGACAAGAAAAGTGACTAACAGGTTTGTTACTTTCTGATGACGTCATCGAAGTTCATGGGGCATCTGATGATGTCATCAGGACGTCGTGCCAAGCACATGGGGCTTCCGATAACGTTATCTGGACGTCGTGACCAGGTTCTCCAAGTGCATAGGGCATCTTATGACGTCATCAGGACGTCGTAAAGTGAGTCGCGCGTCACTTGTAGCGTGCGGAACAAGTCGATTACTCACTAATTATCACATCATTCCGTCCTATTGGAAAAATATTGAAGATTTTTCAGAGATATTACTTCGTAATATCAAGAAAAAGTTAACAATTCTATCAAAAAGGGGTCTTCCAAGCGAAAGAGGTTTGGATGGCGTCAGAAACGTTCCAACAAAAAGGGAAAAATAGGCAAGTAGGATGAGGAGAGTCTACAAAAATTGAACAATATTTTCTTAGACTGATTTTCTTGGCCGATACTTCTTAACAGCTAAAACAAACCGTTGTGGCGTTTCACGAGAAAGAGTTTAGTGTCTTTCGGAAAAAAGACCTCCATTCGTTGAGGAGATTATAAGAAAATACTCTTATTCGGTGCTGCACTTTGAGTTCGCTTCTCGTAGCAGCTGGAGCTGGCCGTCTGTGTAGGTAAAGCTGACATCATTTTCTCTACTAATGATAACTAATAGGTTCACATAAATATACATTTTTATCGTTGCTCGCATAATCGGAGTCTATTTGGAACCATAAAGTGCTTCCGTGTGGAACACAGCAACGGTTTGTTTTGGCTATTAAAAAGTATCGGCCAAGAAAATCAGTCTAAGAGAATATTGTTCAATTTTTGTAGACTCTCCTCATCCTACTTGCCTATTGTTCCCTTTTTGTTGGAACGTTTCTGACGCCAACCAAACCTCTTTCGCTTGGAAGACCCCTTTTTGATAGGTGCGTTATAAGGTTAACGTGTTAACGCACTAACGGAAAAACGCGGTTTTTTTCAAGAAGGAACGATTAACGCTTAACGATAAAGCATTGAAATCACGTTAATTAAGTTCATTCATGGTAGTGGAATTTAGGCAATGATTGATATGGAACCTCTGATGATTTATTGATTTTTTCTGTGGTCAGGTAAAGTTTCTTATGTTTAACGGGATGCAAAGCTAACGTGTTAACGCATTAACGGGTCGACGCAGTTTTTTTTCGGAATTTAACTAATAACTCTTCACGAAAAATATTTTTTCCATTAACGCACACCCCTGCTACGCACCCGCACTCACAGATAAAAACAACGTATGTATATACATATGGTTTCCGTTATCATTTTAGTCTAACGCATGGAACAGGCGGCTGGCCGTGAGGGGTTGGCGGCCTCACTTTAGAATGGGGTTTCGATTTGCGGGGGGTGATCTACCGTCGCAGCCCCATCCATTCATCAGACTAAAATGATTGCGCGAACTCTATGTATAGGAAAGTGTCTGGCTTACCTTCAACAGCTGCGGAGGAGGTTGAGGTGAGCTGCAGGCAAACCATTACCACAAGAACGATTGTGAAACCTTGCAGTAAGCATGATACGGTCAATAGCGCCTGCGAGTCTTCCTTAACGTTTCAGAAATATGTATGCTGCCTCGACTTGATTTCATCCAGGAGTATAAACTTTTTTCAGAAAGATATTTTTATAGTCTTCCATTTTGAAAGGGGTCGGTTTCTCGGTTCATATCTACTCAGACATTTACACAATCAGGAATGATACTCTATATGATACGATCATCCGCATGTCTCTTGAAGCTACATAGGTGCTCATGGAAAAAAGACGCCTGAGGCTGGGTCCGCAACTTATATTGAGTGGCTGGTAGCCAATGCCCTCTGCAAATAATTGCTACAGGAGGAACTGTAAAATAGAAGCAACGAAGGCACTTCAAGGCACACTTCAACTCTGGGGTAAAATTTTATATTCTAGTCAGCCCACCGTGGATAGCAAGCTTGCCAAGGGCGAAATCTCAATTTGCTGAAATAAGTGAGAAACTACAGGGGAAATGTCGGCCCACCCACAATACCCCAAAAGCCTCACCGCGCACAGCGCCCTGAACGGAAACAAAGAGCTCTGATACTGTATGTTTCTTTGAGCATCGCCACACAAACCAATTTTCCTTCTGAAGGAATTCCGTTTCCGTATTCACAGTGAAGCGCTTGCTAACGGAGTTGAAAGAAACGATGAAAGGGATTGACCAGACCATGGAGAATGCTCTGCGGGAAGGGACCCAGATCAAGGTTTATTCACCTATCATGGTATAACATTACAAAAATTAACATAGACAATGTTACCATTTGCTTAAATTGTCTAAAATAAATCAAAAACTCCCAGCTACCTTTTTCACTGAAGAGCCGCGGGGTAGCTAGAGATACGATTTGACTGAAGACAGCGGCGAAACAGTTTATATTTAGACTTATCCGTTTCATATACATCATTCCATTGCAGTTATTCAAAAAAGACTTACGAATTTTAAAGTTCAGACTTCAGTAGAGTGTTTTTCTCTAATGGTGAATGGATGGAGAAAGAACTTGGAAGAAAGGAGAGGAAAAGCAACAAACGCAGGTTCAGGGCATCTCAGAGAAGCGACCGACCAACTGGCTGACCCAGTACGTCGTGCTCACATGTTCAACTCGACAGTACTCCCTGTGCTCTACTACTAAGCCCCGACTGTCTGAGTTTAGAAAACTACTCTTGTTTTGAGAATCGGTTGTGAGCTCTACATATTGTGTGTCATTACTACCAATTCGCGTTGTAGGCCGTTTCACAGACAGTGGCAGTGAATGCCGATTCAAGTTACACAGATCAGATACAGCATTAGGATACTTAGGCTCTTATAAATCCCTAGTGACCTGTCGATTTCGACTATCACCAGCAGCGGAGCGGTCGGCTTTGGCGAAATATAATCAGTGATAAGGAGTTTTCGACGAAAAAGCCACCGCTCCGCGCTGTGATAATCGGAAGCAGGAGTTTACTTGAAATGAAGCAGAGTCTAGGTCTCTCTTCGCTACAAATTCTTGAGTTAAAAAGAAATATTCAGTTTGCTAGCAGGATCGATAACTTATAGTCTCCGTATCACATTTAGTGTAATGAATAGACCAGGCGCGGCCAAGGCGGTTTCGATCGCGCGTGGCGATTCACAGTCGCAGCCCCATTCATTAACTAGTCTTAAACGAATACGTAGACTCTGCACTCACTTGAACTTGCGATCTTTCATTATGAGTGATAATCAAAATATACACTGCAGCTTTAATGAAATAGTACATGAGACATTCCACGAGAAGTGCACCTTTTCCGAGTCCCATTACCAGTAGCAGCTCCTGCAATATATATGTATCTGTCTTTCTGGAAATGTAAACGTGAAAAGTTTATTAATTTCTCGCGCTGGTACTGCTCTGTTTATGAAGAGCTTAGTCACTGCACTAGGATTACTACATTTGCTGTATTGTGCTCCGAATAGTCGAGAATTCACATTCTTGTCTAACGCTAACGATATCACCTCGCATCTTACATAGTGGACACTATCAGTTTTGCTATACGTCGGATGATTCAGGAAGTACTGCCATTGATTCCGCGTTTTCTTCACTAGATTTGTTCCACCTAGCTGCATGGCGTTAAAAGAATTTTGTGTCTAGCTGTCTAGCTCTCGCAAGTATACCCACGCCGCTGCACGACAGACTACTACTTCTCATCAAATTTGTTTCTTGCCCGAAACCTTCAGTGTGACTGACGCAATAACATAGGGATCAAAGAGCGTGATCTATCAGACAAAAGTAGCGCTCCTGCTTTCCTACACTTCGTTGTGATTGAGCAAAACCTTCAATTGCATCCCGAAGAGTGTCGTTCACGAGCATGGGCGTAATGATCCCGACAGGACCCTCATTTTCCACAATCCTCTCGAATACCTCCTCTCCTACAGCGACGCTGTGCGCGTACTTTTCAGTCTCTATTCGTATGACACCACGTTGTACACGCCACTATTCCACATTGACTTGTCCTCTACGACGCTGCGACAGCTCCTCTTGAACCCCTTTTCACTTTTAACGACACTGCCCGGGCTCCTCTTCAGCTTCTATTAGGTCTAGAAGTTAATTTCCGCGTTTTTTTTACGCTTTTTACACTATTGAAAACTGGACATACTTAAACAAAATTTTTATTCAAAATAATTTCCGTCATTAATAACAACCATTTCCCAGAGTTTGGGTAACTTATGGATTCCATCATAATAAAATTTTTCTGGTTTGGCCTCCACCCATTCATCGAGCCATTTTTTGACATCTTGACGATCTTGAAAGCGCTGCGTTCGCTAGACCATGCGCCATTGACCGGAAAAAGGTGATAATCCGACGGGCGATGTCTGGAGAGTACGGCGGGTGCGGTAAGACTTCCCATTTGAACTCTTTAGCGTATCCTTTACCGTTCGAGCAACATGAGGTCGAGCGTTATCATGAAGCAATATGACTTTTTTCGTGTCGACTCGCCCATTCTGGTCTCTTTGCTTCGATTTCATGCCGCAATTGCGCTTAGTTGATGTTGATAGCGATTCGCAGTAACTGTTTCGCCAGGTTGAAGAAGTTCATAGTACAGTATACCGCGTTGATCCCACCATATGCACAGTAAGACCTTCTTCCCGTGGATGTTTGGTTTTGCGGTCGAAGTTGTTGTTTCACCAGGACTAACCCACGATTTTCTTTCGCTTCGGATTGTCGTAGTACACCCACTTTTCATCGCCAGTTATGATGCGGTGTAAAAAGACTTTCTTTGGAATCGGTCCAACAAGATTTGTGAAGTTGTTTTTCTTCTGCTCTTGTTGCGTTCTGAGAGCTCATAGGGGATCCATTTTCCTTCCTTTTGAATCTTCCCCATTGCCTTCAATCGAATAGAAATTGCTTTTTGGGTGACGCCGAGAGATGCTGCGAGCTGTTCTTGCGTTTGAGCCGAATCTTGATCCAACAAAGCCTGAAGTTCTTCGTCTTCGAACTTTTTGGCTGTCCTGGTCGATCTTTGTCCTTAACGTCAAAATCACCTGATTTGAAACGCTGAAACCATTCTTGGCAGGTTCTTATGGATGGAGCAGCATCCCCGTAAGCTTGGGCAAGCATTTGGTGCGTCAGTGGCTTTCTTTGAGATGAAAAAGGAAAAGGAGAGCTTCCCGCAAATGGCGTTTTTCCGGCACAAAAGTTGACATATTCTGAAACTAAAATAATACTTTTTTTATAAGGTACGTGAAGCAAGTTATATATCAATAGAAAGCTGATAATACAGTGAGCATTATAACATAAAATTCGTTATATAAAAATAATTTTATTTTTTACAAAATATCAATAACAACAAAAACGCGGAAATTAACTTCTAGACCTAATACTTACTTTTCACAAGCCTGCGCGCGCTCCTCTAAGACCGCGACTTACCCTCTATGAAGCCGTGCGCGCTCCTTCCAAACCTCTGGTCACTCTCTACGACCCTGAGCGCGCTCCCTTTGATGCCAGGCTCACTCTCACAACTTTTTGAGCGCTCCTCTTTTTGAGCACAACACAGGAACGGAGGTTTAGAGAACCCGATTGATTGGCAGCCACTATGAAGATCGATCATCTGCCGTGAAATCACATTTGAATCGGATTCCTCGATTGCCAAGAATGAACTGCGCAAGACTGATAGTGACCGCGCACAAACAGTGGCTGTATTATATATTGACTTACCTGCCTGATCGGATGGCTTCCGCCTGACGCGATCAGCCCTCATTTTCGCCGAGGTATGACATCCTACTACTCAGACGTGTCCATTTGTAACGGTCCTTAGCCGCAATTTAAAGTACCCTTCTCACGACGGAATCGAACCGCAGACGAGAAACACTGCGGACGAGTTGTACTGGGTAGAGCGGCTATTGGCTGTTGTGGGTTGACTGAGTATCATAGGGGCGGATGGAGGTACGCAGGGAGTTTCCGGGAATGACATTCCATTCTAGGCTTTGGCATAGTCACAGGGAGTGACTTGATTTTTTTTTGTGGCTGGGTTTCTCAGTGTATGGTCTAATCAGGAAGTTGTTTTATAGAGGCTGAATAGGGCGTAGGGATAGGGAGTGCAAGTTGATTCACACATTGCGTTTCCATGTGATGCTTATATATATTTTTGCAGAAATGGAAGACCAATGGATGCGGCACGGGTGGTGGCATCACCGAAATATGAGGATATGTGGGGCACACAACAGACGTCGGCAAGCGTGCACGAGTTCAGAAGGGACAGTTTTGACACGTGCTCTCGAGCAAGGCATGACGACGACGATAATTCGGCGCAGTGGTTGAGAGGCCAGCTCACAGTCGACGAGGCTTCGAGTGGTTCGATTAAAGATCACGGAAGTTGGCCCGGTTTCCAATCTATTTTGAGTTGATCTTGCCTTGTGTTCTAGTTACTCTCACGGTTCTCCCGGAATATTTTTGTCCGGCGCATGGCTTTCCTGTAGGCTTTGGCTAGGTTAGTCTCTGGTGGATGTTTACGGTGTACGGTTTTTCGCCTCCATTGCTTTTTGATTTGGCAGTTTTTCATGTTATTTGAGTGTTTGTGGAAATTTGTATTTTGTAGTTCTGGCTCATTCGGGCTATGTTTTCATTCGCGTTATGGTGTATGTGCTCATATGGGTGTAGATAGCCTTGTAGCTTTTATTGAGTTTTAGAAGTACGGGACGTTTTCACTCTACCGCTATAGCCTGACGTTCATGGTGCTCGTATAAGGTTTTTTCCTATATTTGGATTTCTCAGTTTTAGGGACTTTTGTGTTCCTACAATGATGTTTGTTTGTCTGTTTTAACCAGTTTTATACTCAGTGTATAGCATTCTACTTTCTTCGATGATATTGAAAGTGAATATAGCTTGTTTTTGATCTGATGCATTGGTTCTTGTGCTTGTTCCGTTACATTCGGACCGTTTTACTTCGATATTGGTTGTTCACTGCCTGTTGCCATATAAAGCCCTTTGCAAAGCATATAAAGCCCTTTGCGCAGTGTTCCGAGTCGGAGAGGAGATTCTAGGAGTGAGAGGGGTGTTTATGACGAGTGACCCGATGAATCGGGTCAGGAGGCATAAACACAATTCACCCAATGGTCGCTCATCCACTTTCCGCGAAATAAATCTTTGCGCCTGATTTTAGTGATTTTGAATCCTCCTTCGCCACATTCGTCCTTTCGCTGCCTTTCGCCTACATGTCTTTCACCTACGTCCAGGGAGCCGTTTCCAGACCTTAGAGCATGTTGAACAAGACGATACGGCGGTATTCTCAGAATATGCCCAAACAGTAGAAGTAGATCTTCTGCTGCCGTTTGAGATGGCGTTGAAAGACTTAGCACTTTTCTCATGTCAAGCGTTGATGCAAGGCGTCTATTCCGTTATAGGAATTTCGTCGTGTCACATCTGCAGCGAAATATATCTTAACAGCTCCTTTTCCATGCAATCCAGCTGCGTTTTCGGTGCTGTCCACGTCTCCGGTCCGGACATCATAGCAGGACGAATAGCGGAGAAGTGGACGCGAACACGTTGTACATTGGCCATGGAATACATGAAAACAGAGTTTACACTCCTTCGCTGTTCTGCGTAGTTTCCAGCGAATAACACAAGACGAAGTACATAGGCGGCAGGCTTCAAAACGAGGATTACAACTATTTGAAGTTCTGTGTTGCTTTCAGCGGATAGCACAATGTCCCCATGTTTTCAGGCGACAAATTTGCATATTCTAGCAAGACAACGAGAAAGTTTACAAGAGTTTATCTAAGGGCGGCTTCTTTGCTCGGCAATAACCATTTTGTCCAAAGTAGTGAGTTTACAGTTCTGATTTGAACAGAATGAAGAATCTCTGAATTATTCTAGTTCGTCGGGTCTGAGCCAATAGCTGGCGATATATCTCGATTTCTGCGCTCCAACAAGCATTAACCGAGAAATGGAGCAAGATCAACTCGCAAAGGCTGGTTAGCTTGGTCGATAGTATACCAAATCGAGTATTTGGTGCGATAAGGGAGTAAAGAGAGCCGATCGAGCATCAGATTTGTGATCACACAATTTTATTGAACGAATATTCCGGCTTAGCCCAGGAGTGTCCTATCTTTTTGATACGCGATTCAAAACAAATATGCATTCTAAAAAAGTGCACAAACATTCGAACTAACCTAGAAGAGGTGAGAGGAGGTTAATCTACATCCTGATATCCTGCTCAACAAACGCGAGACCGACAAATTCCGGAGGTGTCCTATCTTCATGATACAAAGTGTATGAAATTGTTCATGATGCTAGTTCTGGTAAAACTTCCCGACTTTGAACACCATCCACCTCAATACCTTGGCAGTGGCAGATTGCGGGAAAAGATCGCAGCCAACCGTAGTCAGGCTTTCTTGAGCTCTCACAAATTCTAATTTGAGAAGAAAGCCAAAGGTACAGGCCAACGAGTCCCATAGAAAAGGCTTGTGCTTTTCACGAACTCGGCGAACAACAATTTCAAGGATGTAGGTTTTTCAGTGGTTGATGTAGCAGTTAAACGGGAACTGTGCTCCTCGAATATTAATATTTTGATCGTCAAGCATTTATAGCAATACTGAAGGTATCAAATCTTTCGAACAAACCTTCATTCCTGACTCTTTCTCAGACCCAGCATTTATTGTCATCGTAAGTAGGAAAGGCAATAGGGAGAAAAGAAGACCTGAAAAAACCTCCACCGTCAAGCTCTTGGAAGGAACAGAATTTGATAGCTGCGCACACTTATTTTTCGGAGGAACAGCTTTCCCTGGTGCTTTTATAGCGCACAAATCGCTGCTGCGCTATGGCTCCAGAAAAAAGTGTAAATTTTTCTCATACACGCCTTACAACACGATACGGTGCGTGAAAAATTATTTGAGATTAGGATCTGATCCATCGCATCCCTCTCGGAGGCACAGTACACCCTCAGACGTGATTTTTGAAAACCTCATGCAATCATATATGGACATAGTAGTAGACCACTCCTGCATAACACGTTCCAAGTGAAAGACTTGAATTTCTTGAAATAAGCGGGATAGAGGCGATCCTTCCTCACATGCAACAAGACAACAATCGCCACCAAGAGCTACGCCTTTTTCTTAATCTTCAATATCAATGCATCTGGATGGATGGACAATTTTTAAGCGAGTCATTTATTTCGACTACCTTGCTCATTTCTCGTCCCAATTCGGCTCGCTCTTGTGCAGCGACTACAAATAAAGAGGAGTACAAGCTCGAGACGAGTCCTCCTACGAGCATTAGTTTTTTAAAATTTAGGCCGTTTTGAAAGAGCCATAATCTCCAATGAAGGCTTGTCTTTACAGGCAGTGCCCACGATAAAAACTATCTCAGAGTTTCCACTGGAATTGAAAATAAATATGTGGGGCCTATGACAACAGCAATGTCGGAAAAACGGCAGAAAAGAGCCTCCAACTATGATCAAAATTATTCGCCATGCTGCACGGATTGAACAATCTCATTCCTTTTTGGATATTTTTTTCGCAGTCGACTTTTCAGTCGTTTGTTTCGATCAGTAGCCGTTGAGTGGAGTAGGCGGGGAATGCGCTCCACACAGAAATTTTGTGCCGTGAAAGGCTAATTGGGGCTTATTTTTCGTCATTTTCTCAACGTTGCTGCTGCCATAAGCCCCTTCCGATTTCCGGTGTAAACTCGAAGACGGTTTCAATCGTGGACACTGCTTTTGAAGGATTCGAAGATTGCGATCAGCATATCTCCAAATCAATCATGAAATGTAAAAAAAGTTTTTCGAGTGTTCTGTGCCATGTTGCGCTTGTTGAAGATAAGCGGCTCCTTCCTGAGATCTCTCCAGGAACTATGAAAACCATCAGGGCCAACTAAGGTAAACTTCTTTTCTTCGGAAAAGAGGATCTGAAAAACGCAGATTGAATGAAATTGGCCAAAAATGAAAAAGCGCCTTGGGGTGCCACATAACTTACCGATTCCCAATCCGTTCTCATATTCTCACGAGCAAACTGGATTTGGCCGGATTTGTGGAGATCAGTCAGCTTTGGAGCCTTGTTCATAGACAGCCAAACAATTACAGGACTGTCATTTACGGCCCTCCATACCGTAGTCTTTGACGCAGGAAAAGCCAGCTCGCACCTGACCTGGTTGACAGACTTCGTAGAGCAGGATAGAGAACGCCGAATATGGTGGACATCTTTATCAAACAGCACTCGTGGTCTTCCGGCATTCTTATTCTTTCTATAGGAATCCGGATTCCAGACGTAGCTATCAATGCAGCTTGGAGAACGGCCAAGCTGAGCAGCGATGAAGAGATTCGAATGGCCAGCCTGATGCAACGCTTTCACTTGGGCTTGTTCCTCATTTGAAAGTTTGCATCCACGAGGCGTAATGTCAGAGAGGTACACGAAAGTGCTGCCTTTTGAGTGCAGTGCAGTAGAATTCAAACTGTGGAAGATAAAGAAGCACCGCAGGGGTTCCTTTATACTTTTGACACGGTCGGATCTTATGTTGGCGAATATTTCTTGAAAACTATGAAGATGTGTTTTCCATTTAGATAATTTACCAAGGTTTTCGGCTATGCTGAATCCAATGGAATTGGTCTCGGCTCGAAACTCTTTGACTTGTGAGCGAAATTGCCATTTTTTTGGGATGCCTTTATAATTTTGAAACGCACTGTATTTTTTGTTGTAATTGCCTATGTCAAAAGGAGATGTATGGCGCTCAATATCTGCATACCATTTATGGAATTTGTAAGAAGCGTAGATATAAAAACAATAATTGGAAGTAGTCCGTTTTTCTTGAAGTAAAACGAAAAAATCGAGTTTTCGGCGTGGGTGCGCAGTGTGGACACGCGGTCCATTGAGTGTCAACAAACCCCACAAAAGCTACACCAATGGGTATTCCTCCCCCACCACCATAAGGATCATAAATATCGCCCTAATTTCGTTCATAGTTAAGTTTGAAGCGAGTTATTTTAAAAGGACGAAAAAGACGGAAAAACCCGTTCTCGCGCGTTTCCTGGCAAAATCCTACTAGCGGCATTGTAGTTTGTTTTATCACTGCCACACTTCGACCTTCTATAACAAACCGCAGTTTGTTTTACTGTTCATTTATTCACATCGGTAGGCGGGCGTTGCTCTCGAAATGACAAGTTCGTGCTCTTTTAGGGCCCCTTCTGGCTCGTTTCCCTGCGTTATTTCAGCGTCAACGTTACAGTGTGCTCCTCCAATACCCATTCCTAGTGGAAACTGAAACGCATTTTTCATCGCGAACACTGCTTTTAAATATAAATGATGTTAATGGATACGTTTACATTTTTGATGTCAGATTCAAACTCAACGAAACGAGAATCTCTTGTATTAAGTGTTCAAGGTACGTGTATGCATCTAGGTCGCGAAGTCAAAATGAAGGGCGACCTGGTTCCGCAGTTGAATTGATGGTGACGAGCTGCTTGGCTAGCTTTTACCACCATGGATAAAGTTGTGCTGAACGCGGAGAACATCAGGCTCTGTGCCCGCCTTATCGATTATGCAGTCCTTCCATCCCTGACGTATGCTTTGGAACCTTAGGCTTTACGTAAGCAGGACGAAAGTGCGTTCAGTGCTGCTCAGCGCGCAGTAGAGAGGACGATAAACAGATTGTCACGTTTCTTGTAAGAAGACAAAGGAATTTGTAGCTCCGACCTCCAAAGATCGGGGGCGCGGTCACATATGGTTTCCGTTTTCATTTAAGTCTGACGCATGGACCAGGCGGTTGGCCGTGCGGGGTTGGCGGCCTCACTGGAGAATGGGGTTTCGATTTGCGCGGGGTGATCTACCGTCGCAGCCCCATCCATTCATCAGACTAAATTGATTGCGCAAACTCTATGTTGAGTTTCTGAGTATCAGGCCGGTCAGACACGTGATTCGTTTTGGAATTAACCGCTGGACAACAGCTGTAACCGATTGGATACCACCGATTGGATACCTTGTTAGGCGCATACCTGACCTTCCTAAAACACGATGGTCAGATTTCTTCACTGGAAACCTAGACCAAAGGAATAAAAGTTTTTAAAGGCAGTGTTCACGATAAATTTCATTCCGATATCTCCACGGCTTACGGAAGGTCTGGTGCCCTATATAGCAAGGCATGCTTAACAAGGACACGAAAGACGCGTTTTTGAGCCAAAATAGGCCCTCCCTTGTTTACGTTGATTTTTGAGCGTGGAGGAATTGACCGCTAGAAGGATGATACCTATCAATGCAATGAAACGATCAGCTCACTTATCAACACTTCCTTCACTTGATCATTCCTATAATCTGAGTCTTCATTTGTTCCTTTCAAGGGGCGGATCTGGGGCACGGGGCGCGTCTGGGGCACCAAAACGCTTGTTTGCAGCCGTTATTTTGCCACTCCTAGCTCGTTTTCTACCTTTTCCTCGACACTGGGAGCTTAAGATCCTTCTCGCCTATCAGTTCACTGTGGAAAGTCAACGAGGATGATCATCGTGAACACTGCCTTTAAGTTCTCAGAGCGAGAGGATTTACTGGTCAGCTTTTGCCTTTTGCTCAGCACTGTGAGTTATAGTCACCATCTTACTCACAGTAGCTTTCATTCGCGTATACTGGTCATCTTGCAACGGTAGTGGCGTAGCACCGCTCAAAGGTGGAGTGACGCGGTGGGTTGGCCTGATCCTGTTTAACGCCTCTGTGCCGCACGTCGCAGCGCGTCAGAACTGCTGGCATGGAGGAGGCGCTTGATAGGGTGAATCATGAATAAAATAATGCTCGAACCACACTTTTAGGCCTCTGAAGAAGACGTCAGTCGAAACGTCAGGCCCGAAATAAAATATTCCATCTACCAACCTCGTCCGGCATAGGAATTCCAACATAATAATATACAATGCCGAGGTTCAAAGAAAGGAGAACTTGGAGATTACTGGTCAGTCATGGCGGTCAATAATGCAGAAAACACAAGTTACTGGCACCCGCTCGACCGTGGCGGTGATCGAGGAGACGTGTGGATTGATACTGAAATTGTCGTACCTGCAGAATTATATACATTTTCAGCAGGGTTTTGCAATTTGGTTAACCGAACGTAGGCGTATTCCACGGCAATCGTTGTCTTAAAAATTTTGAAGGGTATGCTTCCTCCTTAAATCTGGCGTGACTCTGTATCGCATAATGTATAAACTCACACAATTCAGGTTGGCTTTTTTACATCCCTGAAATTAAAATCTCTCTCCAATTTTACACAACCCTAATTTAATTTGTGTAGCAGACGTGAGAAAAGAATATGATGTGAAGCCCAGTAGTTAAAGGCAGGGTTCTCGATAAAATCGGTTGTTGTGCTATCACCTTAGAATGGTAGATCTGGCCATCACAAAAGTGAAAGTAAGTAAAAAATTGGAGAAAAACCGCTCAGGAAAAAGTTATGGCTTGGTGTCCTCCCGCCCCCAATCATCGAGATTTGGGTGAAAGCCTGTTTTTTCAATTTTTTTTTGCTTCTAAAGTAATTTCTGAACATTTCTGGAGACTACTGATTACTTTAACAGCAAAATGAATGTCGGATAAGCAAGCGTTAATGAAAATCGCATTAATATGGGGGCCGGCCGACGCCGGTAATTAACCGTTATACTTTGGTTTTGAGCGTTTTTCCCGCGAATTTCCGGGTTTTTTCACTTACTTTTACTTTTGTGATGGCCAAATCTACATTCTTATGAAGAGAGCTCAAAAGTCGTTTTTATCGCGAACCCTGCCTTTAAGTGGTCTAAATTAGTGGCAGGGTTTTTGATAAAATCGGTTGTTGTGCTATCCTCACGGAAAAGGTAGTTTTGGCCATCACAAAGGCGAAAATAAGTAAAAATTTATATGTCATTTATGTCAAACTTTGTCAACTTTTATTTTGCTTCTAAAGTAATTTCTGAGTCTTCTGGAGTCTATCGATCAATTTAACAGCAAAATAAACGGTGGATAAACAAGCACTAATGAAAATTTCGCTAACTAGGGGGCCGGCCAACACCTGTTGTTAGCCAATATATCTTGTTTTTGAGCGTTTTTTTCCCAGTTTTTTTCCCTTTTAAAATGACCAAGCCTACATTTTCATGAAGAGAACTCAATAATCGTTTTTATGGCCAACCCTGCCTTTGAAGGCAATGTTCGCGATAATCTTCCATCTCGAGATTATTAGCTGTATTGAATAAGTGGTCCTCGGGTAGAACTAAAAGCGGAAGTTACAAGCATCGGACAACTCGTCCACCACGCTTTCCTAGCTCAATTTTTGAGGGACCATAACTCCGTTTCTAAAAGGTTTTGTAGATTCCAGAGACATCATTGGAATCAGCATGGGAGCGTTTTCAAGATGTCCGATGTGAAATCGACTGGCGTGTGCATTGCGCCCTACGAGGCGTCAAAGCAAGCCGGCCGGCAGCAACCACGGAGTTCTATCCCTTTGTAACAACGGATCGACACCAAGGACGGCCTCACAAACCCGTGAAGCCGTGTTGAGATGAGCAAGTCTTCGTGCGGAGGCTGTTTCGGAACTCCAAACTTTCTGAGTGACATTGTCGTGAACCACCATTCCGACTGAATGCGAAAGCTGGAATTCGGTTTTGATAGCGTGCGACGCCTTTTTGAAGGCATCGTGCTCGCTGGACACTTTTCCATTGAATGTTGATGCGCCCGTTCAACAGGATGGAATACATTTGTGGCACTAACTTCTCATGCAGAAAACCTTCAAAAACGATTTTGGCGCGACATTAAAATCCAATTTAACAGTCAAACTGGCTTTTCTTTACGAAGCAAGTTTTTTCGGTGGCTCTTTCAAAATTTTCGTTCCCTACAATCTAAGCTATACTAAAAGCTTTATAAAATCATATATGGTTTTCGACATGGACGATGCCTTTGAGGAGCGGTCCGTTACTTTCACATTAGTAAAGATGGAAAGTGATGAATGTCTCGTATATCTCCATCGTTATTCAATTGAAAAGCCGTAACGTAGCACTGCGGTCAAAGCTCTTTGAGGTTAATAAAGGGGTAATGGCCACCGATCGGAAAATTTCACGGCTGATAGATGAATACCGTTTTCTAATCGGAGAGCACGGACTATACATTTCGACTAGAGTACAGAAGGAATGCTACTCTTTAGGAGGTGCCTAATGGTAGTACAGTGTAAGCCTCACACGTGACCTACAAAACAACCCTCAAATTTGTATGATGAAGAAGTAAAGATATTGTGCAACACAATATTGAAAACCTCAGTAGTAGAGACCGAAAAGCACAAAATACCCACCATAGCTTCGGAACCGTGAGCGATGCATAGATGAGCGGCTATGAGATTTACCGTGTCTTCCTCGTAAAATGCGGGTGCTTTTACAAGAGCGAGGCCGCTATCATTTTCTCTCTCGAGCTGCATTTCCCTTAAATTTCGTAGATGATTCTACTTTTTTGCTAATCTACGGCATTTCTGGAGCGCAGTTGATTCTGGACACTCCTAAGAGCAGGAGGTCAACTTCAGCAAAGCATAATCGCTGGCGTAGATACTTCTACAGAAAAGGCTACTCGCTGCTGGCAGATCTAAAAATGCGAAGTTGTTTAAGAATTCCTCAGTTACTACTAGAGAACCTTGCATGATGTTTCCCTAGATGAGAGAGGTGATGAATGTTTTTACGTCCCTGATTCCCCCCGAATTTCGAATTACATATTTCTGTTAACACCTCTGAAGAAGATTGTATGCATTTTTCCACATTCGCGTAAAAGAAAGGCTCGTTATAGGGTATTTGTAAGAATCGATATGGATTTGACACGGACCTTCTATGTGAAGGTCATTCGGGTTGCTGAACACGAATCCGCGGCCCTGCGCCGGTATCCTGAAGAACATTGTGGTTTGCGGTACGCATATTGTCCTTCGCGGAACTTAAAGGAAGTGTTCATGATGATTTTCGTTCCTGAGTTCTCCACTAAAAACAAAGTGTTGGCCACCGAGTGTTACAGAAATTACGAAGAAACGGCGGGAAACGCACTAAAACGTCATATTTCAGTGACATTAATCTCTGGCCTGGACTAGTTCTCCAGTTGTATGTACATGTTCACGGTGGTTGTCACCGGAGAAAAATGGGATCAGTCGAAAATGGAAGAATATTCCAGGCGAAATAGCACTAGTTAGGGTCCGAAGAAAATAACGGAACAACAGAAAGCAAATAATTGTTAAGGACCGGCCCACAAATGATTTCATTGTCACAACGAACTCCGGAAATCGTCAAAAGTCGCGATTTGCCATCAAATTCTCCCTCGATGGGAATCTGTGAACGAATACAGTCGAAAACTTCGGAAAATCGATAAATGAATCTCAGATTCGTGATCAGCACCCCGAATAACCCCCCAGAGCGGATTTGTAGTCTATCTGGAACATTTTTCGAGAACGCTTCGAGAGCCCTCTAATTGGTATAAATATTTGCCCAACCGAAAATCCGAACAAGTCCAAAACGCGTCTGCGCAAAGTTTGGAAAATGTTCCTTCACCAAACTTTGCTCAGGGGGTAGTTTTGAGCGCTGAACACGAACATGAGGTTCGTTTCTGAATTTTCGTAAAAATAATGCGCTTTTTGGAGGGTACAATAGGTACGAAAATCAGAGAAAAAATGCTTATAACTTTTTTCAGAGTGTATCTAGGCAGCTTCGATGGGCATATTCGGACTTCTCGTCCGAAAATGATTCTAGAGAAGTACATTTCATTTGGAATGGCCACTATGACTTATTGTGGTTCCCTTGTGAGAATTGACCACGAAATACCGCACTTCTAATACGAAAGAACGTCATGTAAGGTTCCCCTAGTTGGTTCTACGGACGACTGCGTGCAGCAGAACCTGGTCGGAAACTGTTTATGCTTCTTCAATATTTTCGCCTTATTCTTATTCGAATATTTGTGGTTATGTTAGTGACAGATTGAAACCTACTCTGTAAATACAGCCTTGAAGTTCTGAACTGAGGTCCCCGAGCCGTTTTTCACAGTGACAAGTGTATACCGCATAGCGTTGTCGGAGAATGAATTGAAAATATATCCCAGGGAGATAGTTTGGTTCCCTTTTCTGAAAATGGAGCTTTCAAATATGGCCGATAAACCAACAAAAGTTAATCTGTTATGCTTTTTTAGACCTGTTGAGAGCTTCGGATATAATGCCCTATAGAAACGATGTGCAGTACTTCTGCAATCAGTAGTTAACAAGACTATTCCAACACCTGCTCCACGTTTACGAATGGAGAAAAGCATCATCCAATGCTAACTAACGCACCTCGCGTACAGAGGTGTGCGGCAGTTGCAATTAGCCGATTGCCATTTGTCGTTTGCCGGCCGTTTACGGCCAATATTTGCCGATTGCAGTTTGCTGGTTATTTGCTTATTTTAACGACAAAATTCGGCAAAAAGGTGGTGTAGAAAAACTTCGATGAACAATTGTTCGTGATCTGGGACGCAATCTCAGATAATAACACCGGCTGAGCGGGCGGAGAAGTAGGGTCGCCGGTTGAGCGGGCAGGCTTATTTCGGGGGCAGAGCGTCTTACCGGCTGAGCGAACGGGCATGCGTTTTACCGGCTGAGGGGCATGGCTTTACCGGGTCAGCGGGCGGACATAAATTCACGGCGGAGCATGTCACCGGCTGATCGGGCAGACATAGCATTACCGGTTGAGGGGCATGGCTTTACCGGGTGAGCGGGCAGACATTAATCAATGGCGTAGCATATCACCGGCTGATCGGGCAGACACTAAAGCGAACCAGGCTCATGTACGGCGCGGGCGAAATGGGCTTCGAGCTGATTCGGGTGTTGGCATTCGAACGGGTGGTCATCCACACGATTTGGATCATTGCCCCTCACCCCTTACGGTCCGTTGTGACCGTGAGGACGTGACAGCGGGTCACTTCATGATTTTTGAAGCAAGGTAAGGCTTGCCGCTTCAGAAATGAAAGGCAAGCCTCGAACTTGCTTGGGAATAGGGAGGGTCTACTAGGGGCTTTATCTACTTTTGCAGAT
This sequence comes from Aplectana chamaeleonis, assembly GCA_029168955.1. Classification (NCBI taxonomy): domain Eukaryota; kingdom Metazoa; phylum Nematoda; class Chromadorea; order Rhabditida; family Cosmocercidae; genus Aplectana; species Aplectana chamaeleonis. Next base: position 3,145,996 of record JAPDOI010000013.1, on the reverse strand, counting down.
CGATATCATTCACGTGGTAAGCAACTAATACTGGCAGAGCGGACCTCCATTTACCGGCTGAGGGGGGGGGGCAGTGAATACGGGCTGAGGGGCAGCCATTTACCGGCTGAGGGGGCAGTGAACGCGGTGTGAGGGGGCCACCACTTGCCGGCTGAGCGCTCCACCATTTACCGGCTGATGGGGCAGTGAATACCGGGGCTCGCCCGGGTACAATGTTTAGTCAGCCGGTATTGCCTGCCCCCTCAGCCGGCGTTACTGCCTGAGATGCTGTATAATCCACGTCATTTAAGTCGTTATCCACGATGCAGCTCAGGTCTCCGTATTGAATTCAGTCTAGTGAGTGGACCAGGCGCGATCATTCTGTCTTGTCGTGCGGCTCTGGCGACACCACCGGCCAACGCGGTTTTGCTGGCGCGCGGCGTTCTACCATCGCAGCCCCGTCCATTCACTAGACTAGACTGAACAAGTTGACTCTATACAGGATAGGGGCACATGTGGAAGGATGGCAATAATGGCCGTTGATCGATAGTGTCGGGAAAATCTCAGCTAAGGGGAGTTCAAGTCAATGACGAGACATTCGATAGTCTTTTGGCGTCTCGGTTGTCCTAACCGATTTTTCGTTTCATCGACATGGTTGACTCTATGCAGGATAGGGGCGACGTCGGCTAAATAACGGTGGCTACAAAAACGTGGATCAGAACCGTGAGACCGGGGTAGACACTTTAGCACATGGGCTAGTCTGCGCAGAAAAGGCTTGCTCGTAGAGAAGAAGACAAAAAATCAAAACGTTGTCTCGAACTTTATATGACTAAGTCAAACAAGGCAAAAGTCAATCAAATAACTGCATAGTATCATGCAGTCCAACAATTCTCAAAAGACTGCTTCTTTTCCAACGTGAATTTCTCCAAGCTCATCGAGCTTTTGAGGCGTAACTTTATTTTACTTTTGCCGTTTGTCGATTGCCGTTTGTCGTTTGCCGGCCCTTTTTAGCTAAATATTGCCGATTGCCGTTTGCCGACTTTTCATAATCCTTTGCCGCACATCCCTGAAAACCGCGGGCATTTATTCTTAAACGCTGGGTCATCTTTGAGTGAAGGATCGGACTTGTCTAACCCATTCACGACAACGTATCCCACCAGTGGGACACGTTTTTTCAAAAATAAATTTTTTCGCTGCATGAAGGGACTTACAAATCTGCAGGTGATGAAAGCATTGACCTACCCTAGACTCGAATACAAACCTCGTGATCCGCCGGTAGGCCACAGGCAACAACGGATTTGGACCTTTTCAGAAATACCGTTAGTTGAGGTGAAAGAAAAAGCGCCCGTGCAGCCTTTTGAGAAGCACCCTATAACTTCTTTTTGGTTCTATCGCTACTGCTTATGATTAAAAAACGGAATACACTGTTTGGAAATTCTTTACTCTTCTCAAAACTTTGCAACTTAGATGACCGTGTTGCGTTTTCGAGGTATTTTTCTTCTTAGAGGGTGTTGGGAGCTCAAACTGTGGTAATGTTCTTGCAGCGTTTCTAGCTACAAAATGAAGAGGGAGGAGAAAAGCAATCACCAGTAAAACGCTGTTCAAGCTGGCTTGTCCCTAGTACTGACTGAAAGAATCTATCGACTTTGCTATCTAAACCATGCTCCGGTGTAGATCGTCCACTTTAGCCCCATAACAAAACTCAAGCGTTACTTCTTTATTTGCATACCGTTTTCGTCGGCTTTTTGTATTAGTTTTTCATACTACCTGCTACATACCTTCGATTTAGTGCCTGCCGCCTATTAATTAAACTGTCAGGATAAGCGGAGGTGACCGAGATTACCAATCAGGCGTGTTATACTGCCCTGTGAATTTTCGTATGTACCCCAAGAGAAGAATGACGAAAAGTCCGAGAAGTATGGCGAAGAGTTCCAGTGTACACGGTTTCCCACCGAAACTTTTATAAACATTCTCCGGTATGAGTGCAGGCGCAGGAGCCGGTGAGGCGGTGGAGGTGCTTTTCCTCGTTGCCGGTAGCCCGCCCTTTCCTTGTGGGTGGCGTATCCGACTCTTTCGTATGCAAGTCGAGCCAGTGATCTGCTAAATGCAGCAGACACGTTACAAGTGTCGTATAGCCTCTAGTAGAAAGCGTCGAAAACGAGTTAAAACTACTTAAATTGAGCAACTTCCACTCGAAAAACTTCGACAGCCCTACTCATGAGCTTTGAAAACTCCGCCACACGAACACGGCCATTTTGGGATGCTAATCGAATTCACAGCGCTGGTGAGGCTTAGGAGCGGTTCGGCTGGCACACGTGACGCGCTTGATGGAAAGCCGCTGCGTTCGCGTCGTCGTTGAGGCGCGATAGCTGAGCGCAAAGAAATCATTTTAGGGGTCCCACGATCAACGCGCCGCAGCGGCGATCAGAACAGCGGTTTCCGTCACGTGTGCACGTCACATGAGCACTCCTCTGCCTCACCCGCACTGTGGATTCGATTCACATCCCGGTCACTTTGGCAGGCTGTAATAAGAATCCATCGCTCGCGTCACCTCAACCGTTTTTTCTGTAATCTTCGCTGTTTTAACCGGTCGGGCAGGCTGCGTCGTAACTTGTCCTTTTTCGCCCCATAGCAAAACAGTTGTAGATTTCCTTACTGCCATATAGTTTTCGTCGGCTTTTTCGGTTAGTTTTCCATACTACCAGCTTCAAACCTTCGTTTTTTACATAACATCGAAACCATTTTTGATTTCAAAGCAACCAAACAACCGTTTCGGGTGATCAATATGCGGACTCCACCGAAATCAAACCTCCAGCGGCGGAAGGTGGCTTGAGACGGCCGGCTACACTAGGTTCAGTATAAAAACGCTCCGATGAATCTGGTACTAAAGGAATAGCCTGAAAATGGTTGAAAATTAAATGCTCTCACGTTTCGCGGAGATCATCGATCATTTCTTCTGCTGTGCCGTACATTCTGCCAACCTTGAAGAAAAAACATACAACCTGTTAAGCTCACTCAAATGTCAACTTATGAAACACTAGGAGAATGTGTAACTATCACGGAAATGGGTGTGAAGGTTAATAGCAAAATATTGCTTCTCGATGAGAGGAGTGGTAAGGGTAAAAAGATCTTTTGGTTTTCACTTAAAGGTACAAAACAACCAGAAAATCATTTTTCCGTTACTAACCTAACTAGGGAACCTCGCATGGCCTATCCCACCATTTAAAGGCAGCGTTCACGACTAGCGTTTTGGTGCCCCAGACACGCCTGGTGCCCCAGATCCGCCCACTCGTAATGAACAAATGAAGGCTCAGATTACAGGAATGATCAAGTCAAGGAAGTGCTGATAAGTGAGCTGATCGCTTGATTGCATTGAATGCTATCATCCTTCATAGCGGTCAATTCCTCCACACTCAAAAATCAACGTAAACAAGGGAGAGCCTATTTTGGCTCAAAAACGCGTCTTTCGTGCCCTTTTTGAGCATGCCTTGCTATATAGGGCACCAGACCTTCCGTAAGCCGTGAAGATATCGGAAGTGAAATTTATCGTGAACACCTCCTTTAATGTTCTCTAGTCAATTCTGGTCCGCTGTCTCTGAATCTGACATTGGATTTTGCAACGGACACCTCTGAACGAAGTTATAAGCGTTTTTGAAGCTTTGTGAAAAGATAAAAGTACCTTTTAGCCAATTTTTAGGGTGTTTGAAAACAAAATTTCGGATTCGGTTCAAAACTTTCAACTGCTTATTCAGGGCGCTGAACGCGAATCTGGTGTCTGTTTGTCGCTAGAGTTATGTCTACTGTAGGTTACGGCAGACATAATGCCTTTTAACTGGCTCTACTCACCTTAAAACTTCGAAAATCAAAAAATGGACTTCAAATTCGTGTTCGGCGTCTTAAATAACACCCACAGAGAATTTTCGGGCCAAATCTGAGACTTTGACCAAGCTACCGTACACCCACCGTAACCTACCGTAATCTATCAAAAATCGATAAACGGATTGCAGACTCGTGTTTAGCATTGCAAATAACCCCCAGAGCAACAATTGAGCCTGATCTATCATAGCAATTCTAAAATCGGCAAACGTCGCGATTTGCCATCAAATTTTTCCCCCGATGGCAAGCTTTGAACGAATCGAGTCGAAAAGCTCGGAAATTCGTCAAATAGACCCCAGATTCGTGATGAGGGCCCCAAATAACTAACCTGGAAGGATTTTGAGTGAAATCTGCAACATTTTTTTGTAACGCTTTCAGAGGTGAGATAAGCGCCCAACCGAGACTCCACTCAAGTCCAAAACGCTATTACTTTGTGCAAAGTGTGGAAAATGTTCCTTCAGCCAACATTTGCTCAGTGGGGTAGTCTTGGGCGCTGAACACAAGCATGATGTCCGTTTCCGGATTTCGCAAACACTAATGCGAGTTCTTGATAAAAAAAGGAGGGAAATACGAACTTTGACACGCTATAACTTTTTTTCGCAGAAGTATGTCGCAAAATCCGAGTTCAGATTCGAAGATCGCGAGCTAAAGTTGACTAGAAAGCATTTATCAGCTTTTTGATCCGGGGTACACCATGCGAGGTTCCCTAGCACGCTTGGCGAGAGTCACACGCTGATCACAGTGGTATCTCTAAAATCGTCCAGGACCCTTATGAACAGGGTTATTGCTCTTCAAATATGCCAAGATTATGATGGTTAAAATTTGGTTGACGAGTTGTCTCAGGCCTGCATTTCTCTTCATTCGCAATCGTTGCGCCAGATAAGGAGTCAGCCAGGCAACGGACTGAAGAACGACGAGTTGTTGGAGTTCATGCATCCATCGAGCCGCTATCAAGTTCGAAAACCTGGTAGGGGGTCGGGCCTGTGGTAGTCGCTTATATCTCGCTTATTTGAAGGAGTTGAGATCTTGCATTAGGCACGTGTTATACAGGAGGGGTCTTCTACACAACTACATGAAAATCTCAAAATTCATATGTGAGGGTGTACTGTGCCTTTAAAGGCAGTGTTCACCATAATCTTCGGTTTTGAGATTATCTGCTATGCTGATTAAAGGCAGTGTTCACGATAAAAAATGTGTTTCCACAAGGAATGGCTAGTGTAGGGGCCCACTGCAACGACAACGTCGAAAGAACGCATGAAAAAGAGCCAGGAAGAGCCCTACAAGATCCCAAAGTTGCCAGACCTAACTTTCGAAATAATCGAACGCTGTAATTTGCGAATCGTTCCAATTCTAATGGCTATATTGACACTCTGTCTCAAGTATACTAAATTTGTGGTCCTAAGGTTAGTAAGTACACACTTTTCCCTGCTACTTTTGCCTATATCCGACACTGGAACACTTCGAGCTTCGTTTAAAATCTCACACTTATTCAAGAAGACAGATGGAAGAATTCAAATTGTTCATTTTTAATTTAGGAAATGATGCACTTGTAGATCTATCAAGCAGAGAAGCGATTTCCTGCTAACGAAAAACAATCTGTAGCAATGAGAATGTCAAAATAACCAAATAAAATGTCAACGCATACCCTCACCCATGATAAGGGACTGTCGATGGTACTCCTATGGTAACGAACGGGAGAATATTTGACCATCGTAGCAGACAGCGAACACACATCAACAATGGTCTATGCCTCCAATGTTAGCGGTAAAGTTTCACACGATTCTCCAGTTTATCACCTTTTTCATCTCAAGAGTGGCCCAGCACCAAGATGGCTGCCCTTTTCTGAACTGTCTGTCTGGCTGGTCTGTCTGTCTTGTCATTTCATTAATTGGGTCTCCCCTTACATTACAATGAAGGTGGTCAAATCTGAATAGTGTTTCTCAGTGGAAGAGTACCAGTGACAAACACTATCCTGATTCAGTATTTTCTTTTCCGCGCCGTCACCATCTCGGTCATGCCCCACCCATGATCGAAATCGCAGCCGGTGCCTCTCGTGGCTATGCGCCCTGTTTCACTCACTGTCTCGCACAATGCGCTGCCAACATCGACCTCAGCGCCTACCTCACGTCCATGGGTGGCTCACATAGGGCTGACAAATGCCTGCCTCCGCTATTACGATCTATGGCTGCTCGCATGCATTATGATAGGACGGCGCTCACGTTTTGCTGCCTTGACGTGAGCCACAGACTGATGGCTAGGAGGAGCACTGATCTCGCAACATCAGGGGGGTTCGCTACGGGCCCTGGGGTGCTGAACCCGATAACGAGGGAGATTTTAAGCAGCTGCGAAGGGCACATTTGGACGTCGAAAAGTAATTCTAGAAATGCACTTTTCATTTGGAATGGCCACTTGGGCCGATAGTAGTTCCGGTGTTGGCTGCTTTTCAGACCATTTGGATGCACACCGAGCTTCGCGAAACATTGGTCTCCTGTTGAAATTCGACATTGTGTTGCGATCACCGTATCAATGCTCCAACATTCATTAGGATCAATCATACAAGCATACTTAGCAGCGTATGCACGTTACTCTGCCTCCGTATGTATAGGTCTAGATGAGGAGTTTACCTGGTTGAAAGGTTGGGAGGGTCAAGCAGTAGTATTAGTTTCAGTGTTAACTGTTCTTAGCTGTTCCATTATATGTTCATAGGAATGTAACGTACCGGTCCTATAACAGACGAAGAGCGATCTCCTTGGGCTCTCAGGGAATCAAGCGTCGCATTTACTCTGTACGCGTCCGGTCCATTGTTCCTTAACAGGATTTCTTTTCTCAGTTTGCAAACAAAATAAAACGAAGGAGCTCACACAAAGAAAAATTTCTCGCTGGAAAAGAATTTCATGCATGACTGTGGTAAGATCACATTTTCTAAGACCAGGGAAGCGGTTCTGTTTTCAGGCAGCTGTAATAAAAATTTTCTGTAACAAAATTTTGAATAGCAAGATGCTTCCTTACTTTCTCCACACTGCCAAAGTAAAGAATATATAGCGGTCCAGCTAGTTCTATTATGATGAAGACAGGATTCTTATAGAATAGCATGAAATCTTTTCTGGAAGCGTATGAACCAATAATGCAATTTCTTAAAAATCAGCTTCTTGGCAAAATTCACGATTTGGCTAATTTCTGAGGAATTATCAGTTTAAAATCGAAAAAATGTCTTGAAATATTTTTAAAAAATGATTTGGCACACAATATGTTAAAGGCATCGTTCGCGTTGAAAATCAATTTTCATTTTACAGGCTCAATTTCATGATTTAGCCCGGTTGACCACACTGGTAAACTTTGGCGAGTCAAAAACGTTGGGCAGTGAGGTTGGAAGGCGTCAAAGATGAAGAACCGCCACCAATTCTCACCAGTCATCTAGCACTTTTCCCTGGAATGTTGGTGCGACCGTAAGACAACATGGAAACAAGTTACGGAACGGACTCCACATGCAGAAAAACTCCGAAAATGACAGTGACGAGGCCTCCAAAAGCAGAAAAACCTCAAAAAGGATTTTGACGCGAAATTCAAATTCGTATTTACAATGTGTTCCTATTGACTTTTCTTTACAAATGAAGGTTTTTCATGGGCCCCTTCGACATTTTCGTTCATTAGAGAGGCCAAGCTACACAAAAACATGAAAAAATAATATACGGTTTTCTGCGCGTACGATGCCTTTAAAGCAGTGAGAAGGTTAGGAAATGTAGTGAAATGACAAAATTCGACTTTGGCGGTCAATCATAGACCAACTAACGATAAGTAGCTACAGACGAGGTATACGACTCCACAAACTTCTCCGTTGAACCTATCAAAGCGAAATCGAGCTCGCATCGGCTTTGAGGGTTACGTTCACCTACACCTATGCTGATTCCCGTATTAAAGCTTCAATGAAATGTCCTACGGTTTCCGTGCTTGATTTTGCTTTGATAAGTTTAACGAAGACATTGGTAAATACGCATCTCTCGTCTGTCACTACTTATCTTGAGTTGGTCTATGATTGATCGCCAAATCCAAACCTAGTCATTTCACTACATTTTCCAACCTTTTCACTCCTTCAATTCAGTCTGCGCCAAACTATTCCCTCAGAATATTTCAAGACATTTATAGATTCTGAACTTGTGATTTCTCGGAAATGTGCCGAATCGTTAATTTTGGCAGGAAGCTAAATTCTTAGAAGTTCCGATTAATTTTTCAAAGGCTCCCCTTCTTTCTTGATTCGAACCCTAAAAATTTTCCAACAATCTAACATCGCTTTGAGTTTACATTGTTTGTAAATAAGGTCTTGGAGTGCAACAAACGTTTCGAGCATGTCTCTGTTTCCCACTGGAGAATGAGAGTTATACGGTTTCTACAGCATACTTCCCATTAGCGTCCTGAGTACTCCCACCTGGCTGCAGCACAATTTCTAGGGCGTCCGGCGCACTCTCATATGGGTCCCGCACACATTTCACGGCGTCCGACGCACTCCCACTTGTATGCAGCACACTGCCTAAGGTGTTCTGCTCAATCCAACTAAGGTCCAGCACACTTTCTACTGCGTCCTAAGCACTCTGACCTGGTTTCCGTACACCCTCTACGGCATCCTGCGCACTCTTGAAGTCCTACTCACACCATACGGCGTTCCGGAAAGTACTTCCAAGGTCTCGCCGTAAAGCCTAAAACCAAAACCGTCTCAAAGAGGACACAATCATTATCGGAAGCCTATCAGTAAATGATGAATTTTATTAGATCACTGTTAAGGACTAGTGAACGTCGGGTGGTCTATAATAACGTGTTCACATGTTTTTGTCTATCTTCGACCTCAATTTTGAGGTTCTGCTAAAATTGAGCTTTCAACGCCATAAATGAATTGGAGCTAGCTTCATCCATTTACAGCACCCTGCAAAGAATGAGGTCCCTAGCTCAACGGGAAGTGTAGCAGCAAGATCGTGAACGCCGTCTGAAAAAAGAAAAGTGGGTTAACAGTTTTTTGACCAGAATCACGTGGTTTTCTCCATTTTTTTCGAGTTTCAGGAAACCATCCCAACCCATTTTTAGGTGTATAAACCAACTTTTTACGCTCTTTTGAATGGAGCGTCTCCATATTCACTTTTAAGGGTAATTTCGGAACCGCAGAGTTGAGCATGGGCAACTTAAAGCCAAAACTGGTGCGCGCTTGGCGCGCACAACTGTTTTGTTGAGAAAATCAAATCCTTACAAAAGTCAGTGCGACTTGACTCCGAATATTGTTCAGCCCACAAACTTTCGCTCTTTACTGAGCTTTGTTTTAGTAACAGCGCTATTGGAAAACGTTATCTAAGGACTGAAACCACTGCAGGGCAAAATTTTGACGGGAGTGTGAAGTCTTATTTCTTCCCCCCCCCCTACATTCTTACCGGCCACCATTCTCAGCCTTGCATAACTTGAACCAGGGATCTCGTGGATCAACCAACCCATTAGATCACTCCGCCCAGGTCATAAAACGGTTGTTTTGCATTCGTTTCACCAGACGAACAGGCACCGAATCTTTGAAAATCTTTATCGCGAAAGTTTCCAACATCCCAGCATGTGCATTGAACCATATCAGCTTTTAATAATCTGTGGAACAGGAAACAGAATACAGAGAAGTCACTCATCCAAGAAGTTCGAAGCTAAAAACCATTCGCGACGTTTGTTTCGACGTTTTGTCCGCAGCGCAATAAACACACCAGCAGACATAAATGAAGATTTTATAGGTCTTTTCAAACAGTTTTTTTCTCCCATATTCGTGAAAACGCGAAATGCCGGACGGCACCGATTGCCAACACAGGCGTGAAATGCAGTGTTTGGCGGTGTGACTGCACAACACACTGCAGATGTTACGCCTAAGTTATTGATTCCACCACAAATCATGGGAGAACCACGAATTCATAGCGGAAACGCTATTTGTGAGGTAGATGTGCATTTGATACGCTACTAAAGGAGGATGTGAGAGAATGATCAACATAAGAACTAGGAGAGAATTCTAAAATATATGAAACGTGAAAAAAAAGGAAGTAGCAGAAACTAGTAATGAATGGCTTATGCCTTGTAACAGCTTTCGTAGTTTTGGCTTGAAGAATAGGCCGTCACCCAGGGATCTCCCTCCGTTGAAGCAAATAGAGCAGAACGGATTTTTACCCCCGGAATACCCGATATACGACAGATTTTACCTCCACGGAGGGGATTTCCTCCCCTAAGCCACGGTGCAGCCGCAGGCTGCACCGTCCAAATAGGGTTCAAACTGATTTCCACCCCCGAAATATCCGATACACGACAGATTTAGCCTCCACGCAGGGAATTTCCTCCCCTAAGCACAGATTTAGCCTCCACGCAGGGGATTTCCTCCCCTAAGCGACGGTGCAGCCGCAGGCTGCACCGTCCAAATAGGGTTCAAACTGATTTCCACCCCCGAAATACCCGATACACGACAGATTTAGCCTCCACGCAGGGGATTTCTCCTAAGCGACGGTGCAGCCGCAGGCTGCACCGTCCAAATAGGGTTCAAACTGATTTCCACCCCGAAATTCCCGATACACGACAGATTTAGCCTCCACGCAGGGGATTTCCTCCCCTAAGCGACGGTGCAGCCGCAGGCTGCACCGTCCAAATAGGGTTCAAACTGATTTCCACCCCCGAAATACTCGATACACGACAGATTTAGCCTCCACGCAGGGGATTTCCTCCCCTGAGCGACGGTGCAGCCGCAGGCTGCACCGTCCAAATAGGGTTCAAACTGATTTTCACCCCCGAAGTACCCGATACACGACAGATTTAGCCCCCACGCAGGGGATTTCCTCCCCTAAGCGACGGTGCAGCCGCAGGCTGCACCGTCCAATTAGGGTTCAAACTGATTTCCACCCCCGAAATACCCGATACACGAGAGATTTAGTCCCACGCAGGGGATTTCCTCCCCTAAGCGACGGTGCAGCCGCAGGCTGCACCGTCCAAATAGGGTTCAAACTGATTTTCACCCCCGAAGTACCCGATACACGACAGATTTAGCCTCCACGCAGGGGATTTCCTCCCGTAAGCGACGGTGCAGCCGCAGGCTGCCCCGTCCAAATAGGGTTCAAACTGATTTCCACCCCCGAAATACCCGATACACGAGAGATTTAGTCCCACGCAGGGGATTTCCTCCCCTAAGCGACGGTGCAGCCGCAGGCTGCACCGTCCAAATAGGGTTCAAACTGATTTCCACCCCCGAAACACCCGATACACGACAGATTTAGCCTCCACGCAAGGAATTTCCTCCTAAGCGACGAGTGCCGCAGGCTGCACCGTCCAAATAGGGTTCAAACTGATTTTCACCCCCGAAGTACCCGATACACGACAGATTTAGCCTCCACGCAGGGGATTTCCTCCCCTAAGCGACGGTGCAGCCGCAGGCTGCACCGTCCAAATAGGGTTCAAACTGATTTCCACCCCCGAAATACCCGATACACGACAGATTTAGTCCCACGCAGGGGATTTCCTCCCCTAAGCGACGGTGCAGCCGCAGGCTGCACCGTCCAAATAGGGTTCAAACTGATTTCCACCCCCGAAATACCCGATACACGGCAGATTTAGCCTCCACGCAGGGGATTTCCTCCCTTAAGCGACGGTGCAGCCGGAGGCTGCACCGTCCAAATAGGGTTCAAACTGATTTCCACCCCCGAAATACCCGATACACGACAGATTTAGCCTCCACGCAAGGAATTTCCTCCCTAAGCGACGGCAGCCGCAGGCTGCACCGTCCAAATAGGGTTCAAACTGATTTCCACCCCGAAATACCCGATACACGAGAGATTTAGTCCCACGCAGGGGATTTCCTCCTAAGCGACGGTGCAGCCGCAGGCTGCACTGTCCAAATAGGGTTCAAACTGATTTTCACCCCGAAGTACCCGATACACGACAGATTTAGCCTCCACGCAGGGATTTCCTCCTAAGCGACGGTGCAGCCGCAGGCTGCACCGTCCAAATAGGGTTCAAACTGATTTCCACCCCGAAATACCCGATACACGAGAGATTTAGTCCCACGCAGGGGATTTCCCCCCTAAGCGACGGTGCAGCCGCAGGCTGCACCGTCCAAATAGGGTTCAAACTGATTTCCACCCCCGAAATACCCGATACACGACAGATTTAGCCTCCACGCGAGGGATTTTCTTCCCTAAGCGACGGTGCAGCCGCAGGCTGCACCGTCCAAATAGGGTTCAAACTGATTTCCACCCCCGAAATACTCGATACATGACAGATTTAGCCTCCACGCAGGGGATTTCCTCCCCTAAGCGTCGGTGCAGCCGAAGGCTGCCCCGTCCAAATAGGGTTCAAACTGATTTCCACCCCCGAAATACCCGATACACGACAGATTTAGCCTCCACGCAGGGGATTTCTCCTGAGCGACGGTGCAGCCGCAGGCTGCACCGTCCAAATAGGGTTCAAACTGATTTCCACCCCCGAAATACCCGATACACGACAGACTTAGCCTCCACGCAGGATATTTCCTCCCCTAAGCGACGGTGCAGCCGCAGGCTGCACCGTCCAAACAGGGTTCAAACTGATTTCCACCCCCGAAATACCCGATACACGACAGACTCAGCCTCCACGCAGGATATTTCCTCCCCTAAGCGACGGTGCAGCCGCAGGCTGCACCGTCCAAACAGGGTTCAAACTGATTTCTACCCCCGAAATACCCGATACACGACAGACTCAGCCTCCACGCAGGGGATTTCTCCTAGGCGACGCAGCAGCCGCAGGCTGCACCGTCCAAATAGGGTTCAAACTGATTTCCACCCCCAAAATACCCGATACACGACAGATTTAGCCTCCACGCAGGGGATTTCCTCCCCTAAGCGAGGGGGCAGCCGCAGGCTGCACCGTCCAAATAGGGTTCAAACTGATTTCCACCCCCGAAATACCCGATACACGAGAGATTTAGTCCCACGCAGGGATTTCCTCCTAAGCACCGTCCAAATAGGGTTAGAAATGATTTTTAGAGAGTTTCGACCTCGAAATTCGCGGATAACAGCCGAAATCCTCAATGCTATTAAAATTTTCATTCTCATTAATGAATTGCGATCAGTTAGTCTTGAATTGAGTCAGGGGGTCGTGAGTTACAATATAGGCGTAGCTGGGAGCGGTGTGTGCAAGTGCATACCACGCACCACAACGCATTATTTGACGGCTATGCTGGCAATTGGTGCTGTCCGGCATTTCTCCTCCAGTCCATATTCGAGAGTTTTATGGAAACTTTTCCCTATTACTCACTACTTCGGGAGCTTGCCTATTGAAAACATGGATAACAAGTATACTGATTTCATCGTGAACAGTGGCTCTACCAAATGGGCTCAGATTCGATAGCGGCACCCGAAACAACCCCTTAATCAGTTTACCGCAATGTTAAAGGGACATGGTTCGGTTTCGGTCACACACTAAAACTGCGGTGCAAAACCTGGCACTTTCCCAGATTTCGGTTGGACTGTGAATAAATCTTAACGCGGCGCGTCCATATGGCGTGGGTAGCATCGATTGATCGCGGCAATGTACCGATTCGGCATCTCATCAAAAGCTCGCGTCCTGCTTATGGTTAGCGTCTAGAATGAGACAAGCCGTAGTTTCTCACTGGAGCAGAAGGAAAAAAGTTCTGAAGAACGAGCCAGCCATACAGAAATGTTGGGAAAAATGAACCTCTCTCAAAGCTTTTGATTAATGATGCTTGAAGCCTTCGAGTGAGCGATCGGCTTTATCTTGCAGTGTCTCTTCACATCCGAACCCATACATGACTGAAACCTCTCCGGTCATTGTTGGCCAGTTGACTTTAGCCAGCACGGTTTATAAGCATGAAAAGGATGATTGCGGAAGAAAAAAATGAAGCCTCAAAGACATAGTTTAATGATGATCACAGCTGTGGGGTCCCAGCCTCAAAAAGGATATTTTGAAAATCGAGCGAATTCAGCTTATTTTCACGCGTAACCTCTGGTATAGATCCTCCGACTGCCCATTGCGCAATGAATTACCCAGCTACAGAATTTGTCTAAAACTGTACTGCTTGAACTCTCTACAGTACAGACGGATCTTCTCAGACCTTGTGTTTTGCTTCCGAATTCTTAGAAGAGAAGTGAGATTGCGAGCAAGCAAATATTGGCTCTTCATGCCGTCTAGTACTGGGTTAGGAAGATTTTCTTTGCATTATCCCAGAATTAATAGGAACAGGTATGCTATCACGCACAATATTGTTTTTTATCAGTGTGCTAGATGGTTTCAACTGTTGCCTGCTGAAGTGGTAGGAGCTGAAACTACAGCTGAATTCAAAAGGAAGTTGAAACGTCTTGACCTTTTTGGTATTCTAAACATCCCTGGTGCTTCCCGATGATTGATTATCATGTTTCAGTAACACCGATTCCTTGTGTGGCTTATGGTTTGCTCATCGTGTTAGCATATCGGTCGAGAATACGGAAAAATTTTCACCTAGCCTGCACCCATTTGATATCTTACAAGGTCGTCCCTACTACAGTTCGGAGCCATTTAGGTGTTTCATCTTCTCTTCACTGAACTAGTGTTCGTGCCAGACGACTGCAGCTAGGAACGTATTTGCCTTCATTTACACTTATCATCCATTGGCACTCGAAACTGTTTTAAGACATCTCGCCCACATATCTAACTGTGGTCGGAGGACCTATATGCATCCAAGGAAGCCGCGTGGGTAGGGCTTCTTTCCCAACAATCTTTACAACTGGATACGGATTAGAATGAATTGCTTTTCTAGAACATGAGAAACTGATGGTTTCACTCTTCTGGCACTATACCAGTTCTTTCTTACTACCCCCTCTCTACCATTACTGGCTCCAAACTTCGATTAGGGTCGTCCTCCGAAAATTTGATGATGAAGCAATGATCTTGCCCGCTGTTGAATCTTTGCTCTGTGTTTCTCATGACATTTGCGTTTTTCCCGAGTTTCTATCCATTGTTTTCGTTGTTGCTGAGCACGTCAGCAACGACGTATAAATAATTAAATAAATAAATAGTACAACCTCAGACATGAAATCTTTCATGTGATTGTGTAGTAGGTTACTTCTGTATAACATGTGCAAATGCGAGATCTCAAGTACTTCCAATAAGCTAAATACAAGCGATCACCACGAGCCGACCCCCATCATTCACAACCACGGGCCACACCTTCTTCCTGATTTTCGATCTCGACAGTGGCTAGATGGATGAATGAATTCTAACCGCGCCTTCTTCCTTTGCATCAGTGCCGGTGTATTTGCTCATCCTGTATCCGTTGTTGCTCAGCGACTGCTATTGAAGAGAAATTTAAGCCTGAAACTTTTCTTCCACTCAATTTTCGCCCTCAGAATATGGGTGTTTCTGAGGAGCCACAACTTCGTTCTTAGGGGGCTTTGAGCGGTTTTGAAGATACCATTGTGATCAGTGTGCGATCCTCTCTAAGGTGAGCATGCAGTCTGAGACTTAATTCCCAGGATTTCCTGTGCCTTTAAGCCCCTTACATTCTGCCGGACGACGTCGTCGGACACGTTATAAGATAGGACTGCTCCTTCGCTGCGGCCTACGATCAACGTCGCAGTGCGGTGAAATCATTGGAACGGCGTCGGAGCAAATAATAGCGTGTTACTGTTCTTATCTGGGCCAAATTCCGGTCCGCAATTGCGTCTCGACACGCTTTGCGATCGCACGCTCCCGAGTCAGAAGAACAATCAGCGCCGCAGTCGCCGATCTGATGACTTCAGGTGAGTTTCGGAAACTGGGAACTAAGAAAAATTGGAGAAAATTGTGTAAAAAAGCCAAATCGAGTCGGCTCTGGCGTTGGAAACCCAACTGACTCGAGCGCGTGCGGTTGCAAAGCGTGTCGAGACGCGATTGCGGACCGGAATTTGTCCCCGATAAGCACAGTAGAACGTGCTGTTTTTGCCTTACCTTTTCGTACTGGAGAGTAGAACTGACTGTTGTTCACCACAAGCTCTCTCGCACTGGAACGCGCTGCGGTCCGGGGAAGCACGCCACTATTGCGATTTGCGGAGATGTCTCACGTCGGAGGAGAAAACGTGTGGAGGAGGATTCAGTGTGTCTGGCCCCACTGAAATGCTCGTGGGTATGAGAAGGTGAGCTACCAACTCATTCCATGAAAGAAAGATGAACATATGTACTTAGATCGAGAGATCAACACAGCGAATCCTAGCTGTCGACTCTTCTTTTCTAAAAAGCCTATTTAGACAATGTAGGTCCAAAAATGAAGATTCCAGAGATTTTTCCGCAGTTTTTTTCTTCAATGTAGTTCTTATATGCGGTGCACGAGTTTCCATTATGTATGGAAAACTCGAAAACGAAATCCAATGTGAACGATGCGTTAAAGGCAGTGTCCACGATGAATTTCGTTCTTGGTTTTTAGCCGGAAATCGAAAGTTCAGGTTCTCATTGGAGCACTGGGGTCTAAAGAACGAACGAGAACGAGCCCGAAAGAGGTCCATACGGCTCCGAAGTCCGCTCGCGCTAGCCCTTCCGCTCGCGGTCGAGTTTTCCGAGGAACAGTTTGGTCCGCTTCTACATTACCATTGGAGCGCGAGCGCGGCTGAGTTTTAGCATTGGGGCGCATTTCTACGCTGTCTACTTCAGACCCATGCCCGCGCAGCTGATCCACCGTTGAAATGTGGCTCTCAAAAAAACTGATTTTGATTGCTTTGCAGCGTTTTTCATGATTCTCTTTTCACTTATAAAACATTCAGGCTCTAAACCTTTGTTTTCTGGTGGAAACTCGAAAAAGATTTTTATCGTCTACACTGCCTTTAAGGGTATCGAAAAAAAAGCTCCTCGAATCACAGTCTAAAGTCAGGGGTAACTTTTAATATTATGATCCGGCTGCCGCGTATAGCGAGCCTGTCAAGCTCGAAACCTCAATTCGAAGAAAACTTACAACGTTTACGTTGTTGAAATTGAAAAGGCAAGGCTCGCGAAAAAGAGTGGGCGTAGTGGCTGTCCGTTACTTTCTAAGCAGCGTTCACGATGATCATCTTCGGTGACTTTTCACAGTAAAGTGATAAGCATTCTAGGCTCCCATTGTCATAAGAAAGGTAGAAAACAGGGTAGTAGTGGCAAAATAACGGCTTCGAACAAACGTTTTGAAGTTACCGAAGGGCCTTATGCCCCCTTTACCCCCCCCCCCCCGACGTGAACAGATGAACACTCGAGATTGTGATAACAGGAAATAATCAAGTCAAGGAAGTACTGATAAGTGAGCTAAATTGCTTGATTGCATTGATATGTATCATCCTTCGTAGAGGTCGATTCCTCCACGCTCAAAAAGCGACGTAAGCAAGGGAAGAGCCTGTTTTACTGCAAAACGCTGCTTTTGCCTTTTTTCCAGGCATCCCTTGCCGTGTAAGGCAGCAGACCTTCCTTAAATCGTGGAGATATCAAAAGTGAAATTTATAGTGAACACTGCCTTCAAAGTCAGTGTTCACAATAAAACAAGTTACGTGAGACTTTAAAGGCAGTGTCCACGGTAAATTCTGAATGTTCAGCTTCTTACAAATTACGATAGGTCAAGAGCTCAAGGTGAAATCAGCGTCAGGAGAAACTGCAGAAAGTGACGAGAAACTACTTTTGCTCCGTCTAAGCAGGACCTGGGGTGCGTTCCAAAAAGGTTTTCACGGGAGGAAAAGTGAATCTGATAAAAGCCGACCAATGATAGTTTGAGAGATCGCATGAAATGAGTCTATCTGCTAAATTATCATTCGCTGTATCTTATCAGACCCATTTTTCCTCCCATGGAAGTCTTTTTGGAACGCACCACTGTTGCGTGACGTCCTATTTTTGAAAATGTAAGGATTGACCGGTGTTAAGGAATGAAGTCTTTCGATGTGATTACGCGATCCACCTTATCCACTGCTATTTATCGGAGTCATTACCTTCGCTGGCCGGCTGTTCGAATGTTCAAGCTTCTTCTGAAAGGATTAATCGGGAGGCAAAGTGGGCCGATGGGTTGACTGACCCGCGCGATTGTTACCGATTTCCCGATGATTTCTCGTGATTCTCTCTTTGCTGTTTTTATCGTTATGCCCCGAAGCTCACGTTTGTGTACAAAAACTACAGACTTTTTTTCATCGTGAACGCTGGTTTTAGGCTGTTGATGAGGACAGAGGTGGTATGCTACCGAGATGTCATACGTTCGTGCCGTGGCAGTGTGCAGGAAAGAAGATCGCCTCCATGAAACCGACGTCATCCCCTCCAAGAAGAAAGTTTTTGTCATGAGAGAGATGCTGGCTGGCCGGCCGCAGCTCTCTTTCGGATTCTTCGGCGAAGGGCCGGCGTGGAGAGGAATTATGGACTCGCTCAGAAGAAGAAGTACCTATGTGCCACATGTAGCAGGAATTTTACGTGGAATGGAACCAGCGTTCGATGCTTTGGATGCCAAAGGTGGGTGCATCGAATGCGAATAACGATAAAAAACATTCTTGAGTTAGCCCGTCGGCGAATACTTCTCGCCGTTCAATTTCAGTATCTTTGGGGAGTCACAACCCCGTTCGTAGTGAGTAATGGGCAATTTCGGGGACCTCATTGTGATCAGCGTGAAATGTTCTCCGAGACAAGCAGAAAAACGAAAAATCGCATCCGAGGTGAGACTGTGCCTCTAAAGACGGCTCAGGGACGAAATCTAAATTTTCAAGATTATTGTGGTGTAGAACCACCATGCGTGACACCTGAGAAGTACAAGCTCTCGATTCTTTCGAATAAGCGATATAGGAGGAAGTCACCCTGGGGCGCCAACGTCAGAAAATATTTTCGGAACCTCCCTTTTACGATCTTCCTAGCTCAACAGTAGCCAGATGAGCGATGATTTTCAAACAATAGCTCCGTTCTTCCCTCCATTCCTAGCCTCTCTATTCATTCAGGTGAGCTCACATACATCGGTTGGAAATGGCGGAATTTTCATGCCTCGGACAACTCGTCCATGCCTCAATATTTGGGCCACCACAACTCCGCTCTCGGGGGGACTTGTGCAATTCGAGATGCAACTTTGGAATCAGCGTGGGACCGCTCTCATTTACATGAACAGTCGTGGTGTGACTACAGCCAGACAGCTGTCGATAAACCAGCCTTGATAACGGAACTGCGGCCAGACAGCTGTCAATCAACCCCCCTGAGAGTACTAGATGTAAATCAGCACCTAGAGATTTCCGACATGGAAGGGGGTGGCAACACCTCCGAAGCCCACACCACCAGGGCACGCCGTACCCTGTTCTGTAGAGTTTGTGGCTCATTACGCTGACCAAGCTGAATGCTGATATGCTGAATGAAAACTCCTTTAAAGGCAGGGTTCGCGATGATTTTCGTTTCCAAGTTTTCCACTCAAAACAATGCGTTTGCAACCAAGTGTCACCGAAATTACGAAGAAACGGCGAAAAACGCACTAAATCGCCTTATTTCAGTGACATAATTTTAAGGCTTGGATTAGTTGTCTGATTGGATGAACATGTTCACCGTGGTTGTCACCGGTAAAAAATGGGACTTATCGAAAATGGAAGAATATTTTGGGCAAAACAGTATTAGTTTGGGCCCGAAGGAAAGAACGGAGCAACACAGAATGGAGAATTGCAAAAGACGGGTCCACAAACGACTTCATTGTCACAACGAACAGCTCCTGCGATACTTAGGAGGGGGGCTGATACTTGAGGATTTCGTGCCCTTCTAATGCGTTTTTCTCGGTTTCTTCGTCATTTCAGTTCTACTCGGGGGCCAAACAATCGATTTAGCGATTAATCTCGAAATCGAAGATTATCGTGAACTGCCTTTAAAGCCTCATTCATAGCTGGTCGCATCGACTAGTCGCGGCACTGCCAACAGGTACAAAACCCGTCGCGACAACAGATCTTTCACTGTTTCGCGACGGGTTTGGAACAGTTTGCAGTTTCAGTCGCGATCGCCGAGCGAATGGGGTATTTCATAGCTAGTCGAAGCCACCTGCTCGATTTTGTTATTCGTGTAGTCGAAGCGACTAGGCCGTAATCTTTCGTCAGGACGTTGTGTATTCGGCGCCAAATTGCGGACGTCAGAGCTCAACCACATAAAAGACGGCATGTGAAAAGGAAAAACGAGTTTTTTTTACACATTTACGATTAAAGAGATGAGAAAGCTCAATAAGGCTACCGAGAAATCACATTTCATGCAGAGCTTTCGGCAACTACTAACGTTAGTTGACGTTTCATGTTGCTGTACAAGCAAATTCCATCCCTTCGTTTTTTGAAACCATGTTTTTGTTGGAAAACTATGCAAGACTAATTTATTTAGAAGATTAAGGCATCGAGGTCACAAAAAATCAGGAGGAATCAGCAAAAACCAGGAAAAAAATGTTTTTTTCTTCGAATTCCTGCGGCGTTGTCCGCAATCGTCCGTATTTTTACGCAAAACTGCGACCGCCAGAGCGACTCGAAATCAGTGGACGAAGCGATTTGAAGCGAAGCGACCAGCTATGAATGAACCTTAAAAAAGCTGTCAATACACGAACAACACTTTTGATAACATATGGAATGAAGTCTATGCTTGCAGTCAGTCTCATTTCTCATCAGCACATCTCCCAAGTGTAACAGTCATGTCATCTGAGGTTGGCGCTTAGGAAGAATACCGGAAGTTGAAGGAATGGCGTATCAGCGGACAGGATTGTCACTCACGGAGCCGTATCGAACAGCTCTACGGCAGCGTGCGAGCAATCAGCGGTATAGAGCGAAGGAGACCGATCAGCTCCTAACGGCAAAACATAAGCCTGTCGAAGTGGGGTGCTCTTTCGCAACAGACGATCCTCTAAAGATTGCAATTAAACTTAGCAATTGCTTGGGCTTGGCTGACCGCTCGGTTGGCCACATCAAACAGTTTGTTGTGTTTGAAAAAGACTATATAAATCGACGGCTCTAGTGGAATGATCATTTCTTGGCTCGAAACTATTCGGGGGAGGGGGGGGGCACTCAAGAGTTACTCGGAAAAATGAAGGTTTTTCGACAGCTAGTTGTGCTAGAAACGTGTTAAACACGTGATAAACTTGTTGAATGTGTCGTATCACGTGTTAGAGAAGTGTTAGAAAGGTTTCTTATCAATCATTTCATTAGGGATCTTGAGTCTACCCCCACCCCCAACTAGTCTATTCCGGAAGAGTACTTGAAGCGATAAGTTTCAAGAAACTGTCCAAACACAGTTAATCCATAGATACGCCTGATTTGTTTAGTATCCAAACGAGGTCCCGAAGCATTATACTCGCAGTCGCGTAATAACGCTAAAGCGATCTCTGGACGGGTGGCTTTCACGTATTTGATGTGCTGTTGCTCGACGGAATAACTTGAGAGCGGAGCTAGTAACAAGACTCGATGTTGATTACGAATCTGTCCCTTTTCAGTGTTCATTGAGCCGAGAAACCAGCGCAGAGAAGTACTTCAGACGATTGGCAGCGACAGGCGATGAGGTCAGTGTTGTCCATGCAGTAACTTTGAGAACTCTGCCAGTTCTTGACTTGATGCCTCAACAAAAGAGACTTGATGCTCATGTACAAGTCGGCATAAAGTCTTAATTTGCCGCCTTAAATTCACTGTATGGGTGAATCTGCCGCTAGGATTGGTGAGAGTGGGGTAAATATCCCGTGAAAAAGGAGCGAAGTTGCAGCGAGAGAGGGGCCAATTCACCGCGAAAATGAGGCTAATTTACCTCGGAAAATGGGTGAGTTTACTTCAAAAATTTCACGAATTCCTCTGAAAGTGTTGGTCGAGAAATAGCCGCGAAATAGCCGCGAAATGCCTGCTAGCCGCGTAATAGCCGCTACATAGCCGCCACATAATGCTCGCCGCGAAATAGCCCAGAAATAGCCGCTAAATAAAGCTCGCCGTGAAATAGCCGCCAAATAATGCTCGCCGCGAAATAGGCGCCAAATAATGCTCGCCGCGAAATAGCCGAGAAATAATGCTCTCCAGGTAAATTTACGGAGCATTTCAGAGACATGATTTAGATGTCGGCACCTCCGTCGGTTCACTTACCGAAGTTTGAGGTACTTGAACCTCGTTCAGCCTCTGGAGACTCGCAGCTAACCCTCACGGCGGCTGCGGGGTGCAACTCGTCCAAACGCTACCGCTACCCGGGGATTTCCGTGAGGAATTGAAATCTACCGGTGTGCAAAACCCTTGTATGAAGCGCACCTCCACATCTACAAAATAGAATCTGATTCCGCTTTGTGTTGCTTTGCAGCGTTGTTAAGAGAGCGAGGTGGACGAGTTGTCCGCCACCCCGACAGGGCAAGAAGCGAACAGCCCTCTCCTTTAAAAAACAAGGAAACCAATTTTCTTCGGACAGAAATCAAGTGAGGCTCCTGTTCTCCTAAATGTGAGCTATTCCCGATGGTAAAACACGAATTAGTGGGAAAATAGGGACAGCATGCGGTGATTTAACGAGCTAACTCTCGCAGCCGCCGTGAGGATTAGCTTCGAGTCCTCTGGAGGTCCCGCCCAACCGCTGGCGGGCCCAGATGGTGACTCGGCGAGCCGGCGACGGTTGAGTCTTGGTTAATTTTATTTACTTCTGAATATTTCTCGGTTATATCTCGGCTATTTCTCGGCCACTTCTTGTCCGTTCTGTGAGAAGCCGAGAAATAGCCGCAAAATAGCCGGGAAATAGCCCACCAAGAGCCGCTGCGGAGCCTGGCGGGCTAATTCTCGGCTATTTCGAGGCCAAAACTCTCAGAGTCGGAGGTCCACAGCACAGAAAGCCCCGCCTTGTCCGCAACATGGGCGTTATCTTCACCGAGGTCTTTGATGAGGAGCCACCCTCTGTGGACCCCGGCGTAACTGGCCCCCGCCTTGCCGTGAGAATATCCCCTATCCCCCGGCGACCAAAAATATGCTGGCCTCCGGAGAGTGACCCAAAGTCACCTTCCACGGCCGGCATCAGAATGCCGAATGAGGACTCCAGTGAGATGAGGAGGCTTTTATACCGGCTGTGCTCACGGTAAACACACTGAGACGCGATCAAATTGTGGTGCGCGCGAAGCGCGCACTAGGATTTGGCTTTGATCTCTTCCCGCGCGGATGCCCTACAATGAGATCACCTATTCATACCGTCACCAGAGGTATGAGCTGTACACCATTCGACGCGCTGCAAGAAACTACATATGTGTGCAACTTTTCATCCCAACTGGTCCCCGCTTTCTAAAGTTACGACTTCTCAAAGTACGCAAAAACGTTCTCCACCACCGCCTCCGCCTCCGCCTCCGCCTCCGCCTCCGCCTCCGCCTCCGCCTCCGCCTCCGCCTCCGCCTCCGCCTCCGCCTCCGCCTCCGCCTCCGCCTCCGCCTCCGCCTCCGCCTCCGCCTCCGCCTCCGCCTCCGCCTCCGCCTCCGCCTCCGCCTCCGCCTCCGCCTCCGCCTCCGCCTCCGCCTCCGCCTCCGCCTCCGCCTCCGCCTCCGCCTCCACCTCCGCCTCCGCCTCCACCTCCGTCCGTCGAAAACCATTTTTTTGGAAGGCGTGGACCAAATCGCTCGAAAATTTGTGACTAGAGGTAATCGGCCACGGGAATGACGAAAATAATTGTCAGAACTCACCATAATGACTTCTGGGCCCCTAACGGGCGTTTCAAACTCGGAAACCAGCCTCTCAAGATTAGTTTATGAAAATGGTGGGTTTTTCGTTATCAGTCATTGTTTTCTTAGACTCCATATAAACACCTTGCTCTCCAGGGTGGTGTACTCTAAACGTCTGGCTCGGAAGAGGACGCTGTGCGGGAGGGATGCTTTGAGCGCAGCGCGTGTTCGTTTCATGCGCACCATCGATAAGAAGGCGTCGCAGGGTGTGCTGAAGTGTCGGTTGACTATGTGAGACATCAGTAGGGGTGTGCAGGACGCCGTAGAATATATACAGGGCCTCAGTAGGAGTATGCAGGACATCATCGGACGTGTGCAGGACCTTAGTAGGAGTGTGCAGGACATCATGAGACGTGTGCAGGACCCCAGTAGGGGTGTGCAGGACGTCGTAGAATGTGTGCAGGACCTCAGTAGGAGTGTGCAGGACATCATTGGACCTGTGCAGGACCTCAGTAGGAGTGTGCAGGACATCATGGAACGTGTGCAGGACCGTAGTAGGAGTGGGCAGGACATCATGGGACGTGTGCAGGACCCTAGTAGGGGTGTGCAGGACGTCGTAGAATGTGTGCAGGACCTCAGTAGGAGTGTGCAGGACATCATGGAACGTGTGCAAAACCTTAGTAGGAGTGTGCAGGACATCATGGGACCTGAATAGGACCTCAGTAGGAGTCTGCAGGACATTATGGGACCTGTGCAGGCCCTCAGTAGGAGTGTGCAGGACATCATGGAACGTGTGCAAGACCTTAGTAGGAGTGTGCAGGACATCATGGGACCTGAATAGGACCTCGGTAGGAGTCTGCAGGACATTATGGGACCTGTGCAGGCCCTCAGTAGGAGTGTGCAGGACATCATGGAACGTGTGCAGGACCTCAGTAGGAGTGTGCAGGACATCATGGGACCTGAATAGGACCTCAGTAGGAGTCTGCAGGACATTATGGGACCTGTGCAGGCCCTCAGTAGGAGTGTGCAGGACATCATGGAACGTGTGCAAGACCTTAGTAGGAGTGTGCAGGACATCATGGGACCTGAATAGGACCTCAGTAGGAGTGTGCAGGACATCATGGGACCTGTGCAGGACCCCAGTAGGGGTGTGCAGGACGTCGTAGAATGTGTGCAGGACCTCAGTAGGAGTGTGCAGGACATCATGGAACGTGTGCAGGACCGTAGTAGGAGTGGGCAGGACATCATGGGACGTGTGCAGGACCCCAGTAGGGGTGTGCAGGACATCATGGAACGTGTGCAAGGCCTTGGTAGGAGTGTGCAGGACATCATGGAACCTGTGCAGGACCTCTGTAGGAGTGTGCAGGACATCATGGAACGTGTGCAGGACCGTAGTAGGAGTGGGCAGGACATCATGGGACGTGTGCAGGACTCCAGTAGGGGTGTCCAGGATGTGGTAGAATGTGTGCAGGACCTCAGTAGGAGTGTGCAGGATATTATGGGACCTAAGCAGCATCCCAGTAGGGGTGTGCAGGACGTCGTATAATGTGTGCAGGACCTCAGTAGGAGTGTTCAGGACATTATGGGACCTGTGCAGGACCTCTGTAAGGATGATCAGCACGTCATGGAATGTATTTAGGACCTTAGTAGGAGTGTGCAGGACATCAAGACGTTCGCATGACCTCAGTTTAATGTCCAGGACACCGTATGGAAGTCATGCCTCCGAATCAACAAGAGCGATAGGTAAGTGCCCCAGAACAAGGCTATCGTAATCTCACTCGAGTTGGCTCTAAAATTTTCTGAGTTCTGACTCCGAATTCGCTACATCTTCACCACCGGTGGTGTTGTTTTTCTGCTTTGTAGTCCAGGCAGATCCTCAACTGCTGAACTCTGGAGAAGGATTGTGTGTGTATCAAGACACACCGCTCTTCACTTCTTTTATACTTTATCATTGATCAATTCGGTATCATCAAATTTGTTTACGAGAGCCGAATAACATCATTCCTAAGATTACGGCAGTCCTCTTCTGGTGCACTCAAAGGCAAGGTCCGGTCAAATTTTAACACTACCGAAATTTGGGTTAAATAGATTGGGCTGGCCTAGCTGAAAATCGTCTGAACGTTTCACAAACTCTGAGTCCTTAGTTCTGGAGAGAACAGCCTCAATGTCAGGGATTACGGTATTCGCAGCATGATAATCATGGCTGGAATGACCGACAAATGCACAACACTTTTGAAGAATGAGTGGACAACCGCTAAAATATGGACGATGGCCACACTTTTCTGACTTTTCTGAATCATCGGTTAACGGAATTTGCTGGAATAACTTGAAGAAGACCGGTTTTAGGCAGTTTTCGCATGTTCCTTGGGACTAACTGTAGCAAGAGCACCGATTTAGCGGGAAATCTCAAAATCGAATTTCTGCCCGGACCCTGCCTTTAAAGGCAGTGTTCCCGATAAAAATCGTTTTTCTGTTCTCCCGCCTATCTTGAAAACGGCCCAATGCTGATCCCAATGACATCTCTGAAATCGTACAAGACCTTCTGGGAACGCAGTTAAGGTTCCTCAAAAATTGAGCTAAGGAAACATGGTGGACGAGTTGTCCGAGGCTTGTAACTTCCGTCCTTTGCAGCCGATGTATGCCAGCTGACGTGAGTAAAGAGAGAAGTTGAGAATGAAGGGAAAAACGGGGCCATGATTATAAATCATCGCTCATCTCACGATCTCGAGCATTCATTTGTTTACGTCGGTGGGCGTGTGTTGCGCTTTTGGGTTTGCCTTGCGCTCGAAGTGGCAACTTCGGGCTCTTTTGGAGCTTTTCCTGGCTCGTTTTCATGCGTTCTTCCGACGTCATCGTTACATTGTGCCCCTCCACTACCCATTCTTAGTGGAATCCAAAACACATTTTCTATCGTGAATACTGCCTTTAACTATCGTTCTTGTTCCGAATCAGACATATGGGCCGGCGCAGACGAGCCATATCAGCATGAACCGGTGACGTTTGGCTAGAGCGGCTGACCTAGGGTCTATCCTAGACGTGGTGGGGCCACCCAAGATTTACTCATAGAAATGATGAAAAACTCTGATAAAAGATGCCTGTTACTGCACTATCAATCATTGTTCTTATAAGGGCTCTATGGAAATACTTCGACTGGTAGCCTTACCAATTGGCGGTTCATTCCATTTCTGTCTTGAACGATGGGTGCCACCCCCCGTCTAGGATAGTGCCTAGACCCTGTATAATTGGGTCATTTTAAAGCTCTTTTCTTCATTTTCTTCGACTTTTAAATTCGAAAAGTATCCTCCATTCCCCGCTACTCGCAGGGTTGGGCTTCACTATCATAGGAATGGTGCGGTTTTGAGAATGATTTCTTCATTTTGATAGTTGCTTTTTTCGGAAAACAGCCGCTTCGCATCTACGATAGTGATAATACGACTGCGAGTAGCTCGGAAATGAATGCTATCTTATTTGTAGGAAGCCGCATTGCAACTATTACATATCTTGCAGTCTTAGCAGCGGAGCGGTTGTTTCATCATTTCTACCACTATGTTTTCGAAATAAAACAACTTGACTTTCGGAGCTTGAAGATATTGTAGAAGGGAAACCCTTGTAAGAAGTTGTGAAATTTCTGAAAGTTGGGCTCCGCAGAAAAGGTCAAGGATTTGGCATTGCTCTAAAATGTCGTGAAATTGTTCCATTAGATTTGGCTATTTAACTGATTTTCTAAATGTAGTGAAATTGTTGAATCGATTTGGCTGTGGTTGGTATATGCAGATTACATAATCATTAAATGTAGTGAAATTGTTGCAAACAGATTCGGCAGGAGCTCTATGAATTATCAGAGTCAAATCACGCGTCAGAAGCGGTTTTTCTCGGAGCGAATATTGAATCAAATGAGAATAAGAATAATTCTAGCAGCGAAAACGTTTCCATACAATGTGAACCGTGAAAGCGTTGATGACACGAAGACATAGCGTCAGCAGCTAATAAATTGTGTTAGAATTCGTTTTCATGATTTTTATCTAATCGGTGAGGGAAGGTCTGGTACTTTAGTGGGAGCTACACTGAACAGGCAGATTAACATTCGAAAATCTTACTTCTAGCCCATAAGGCCACGTTTCGTTCAGCATTGTTGACTGAGGATTATTATTTTTTCTTTTTGTCTTCATTCGCTCGCCAGAGGACCTTCTGACGCGTGATTTGACTGTGATAATTCATAGAGCTCCTGCCAAATCCATTTGCAACAATTTCACTACATTTAATGATTATGTTGTCTGCATATACCAACAACAGCCAAATCTATTCAACAATTTCACTACATTTAGAAAATCAGTTAAATAGCCAAATCTAATGGAACAATTTCACGACATTTTAGAGCAATGCCAAATCCTTGACCTTTTCTGCGGAGCCCAACTTTCAGAAATTTTTTTATCATGTTTTCACTGAGATGTTTTCACTTGCTTAGCAATTTCTAAAGCCTCTTTCACACTTGCCCGACCGACGTCGGACGACCCGTTATCGAATGTGTAATATCTATCTACCCTACCCTACCCATCTTATCTATCTTAACTTATCAAATTTGATAACGAGTCGTCCGATGTCGGCCGGCAAACAATGAAAGGGGCTTAAGTTGCCAGCACCGGCGGTAATTTCACTCTTTGCGCTGATTGATAACCAGCCGCTCAACAACCGATATGGGGAGTATCCTAGACGGGTTCGAGGACACTCAAGATTCAAGTCAGAAATGAAATGAACCACTGATCTATAATGCTATTCCTGAATGTTTAGGTTCCTGTCAAAAGTAAAGATTTGGCATGGTCATAAAATATACTCAGTTAAAAAGTGTTGATTTTACTTCGCCTAATACGTGAAGACCGCCGCATTACAGCTCCCGAAAAAGTTTTGATGCTTCTCATTTCACGCGTGATTTCGCTTTGATATGTTCTACGGATAAGCACAGACAAGGCGTTCTCTCGTTTTGCACAACTCTTATCAATAGTTGGTTCAAACTCGACTGCCAAATCATACTTTCATCTATTTCACTTCATTTCCCGAAAAACAAATTATTCTACGCCAAATCGTTCTCAGGAATATTTCAAAACCTTTTTTCATTTTTCTTTATCTTCCCTTTTTACCTGAGTATATTTTTATGACCATGCCAAATCTTTACTTTTGCCAGGAACCTAAACTTTCAGGAATTTCATTTATTTTCCTGAAGGTTTCCGTTCTAACATGATTTATGCCTGGTGGTGTTAGATGAAAGTAAACCCACTGATGTCCTGCCCCCCCCTTATATGACGTCCTGCGCACCCCAACTGATAGCCTGCACACTTCTACGGCGTTCTGCGCCTACCCATTTGGGCCCCGCACACTTTCTATGGCGTTCGGCGCACTCCCACTTGGGTCCCGCACTTTTTCTACGGCGTTCTGCGCCCACCCATTTGGCTCCCGCACACTTTCTACGGCGTCCGGCGCATTCCCACGTGGGTCCCGCACACTTTCTACGGCGTCCGGCGCACTCTCATTTGGGTCCCGCACACTTTCTACGGCGTCCGACGCACTCTCATTTGGGTCCCACACACTTTCTAGGGCGTTCGGCGCACTCCCACTTGGGTCCCGCACTTTTTCTACGGCGTTCTGCGCCCACCCATCTGGCTCCCGCACACTTTCTACGGCGTCCGGCGCATTCCCACGTGGGTCCCGCACACTTTCTACGGCGTCCGGCGCACTCTCATTTGGGTCCCGCACACTTTCTACGGCGTCCGGCGCACTCTCATTTGGGTCCCACACACTTTCTAGGGCGTTCTGCGCACACCCAATTGGGTCCCGCACACTTTCTACGGCGTTCGGCGCACTCCCACTTGGGTCCCGCACTTTCTCTACGGCGTTCTGCGCCCACCCATTTGGCTCCCGCACACTTTCTACGGCGTCCGTCGCATTCCCACATGGGTCCCGCACACTTCCTACGGCGTCCGGCGCACTCTCATTTGGGTCCCGCACACTTTCTACGGCGTCCGACGCACTCTCATTTGGGTCCTACACACTTTCTAGGGCGTTCTGCGCACACCCAATTGTGTCCCGCACACTTTCTACGGCGTTCTGGGCACACCCATTTTAGTGCCGCACTTTTTCTACGGCGTTCTGCGCCCACCCATCTGGCTCCCGCACACTTTCTACGGCGTCCGGCGCATTCCCACGTGGGTCCCGCACACTTTCTACGGCGTCCGGCGCACTCTCATTTGGGTCCCGCACACTTTCTACGGCGTCCGGCGCACTCTCATTTGGGTCCCACACACTTTCTAGGGCGTTCTGCGCACACCCAATTGGGTCCCGCACACTTTCTACGGCGTTCGGCGCACTCCCACTTGGGTCCCGCACTTTTTCTACGGCGTTCTGCGCCCAGCCATCTGGCTCCCGCACACTTTCTACGGCGTCCGGCGCATTCCCACGTGGGTCCCGCACACTTTCTACGGCGTCCGGCGCACTCTCATTTGGGTCCCACACACTTTCTAGGGCGTTCTGCGCACACCCAATTGTGTCCCGCACACTTTCTACGGCGTTCTGGGCACACCCATTTGGGTCCCACACATTTACTACGGCGTTCTGCGCACACCCATTTTAGTGCCGCACACTTTCTACGGCGTCCGGCGCATTCCGACGTGGGTGCCGCACACTTTCTACGGCGTCCGGCGCACTCTCATTTGGGTCTCACACACTTTCTAGGGCGCTCTGCGCACACCCACTTGGGTCCCGCACACTTTCTACGGCGTCCTGCGCACTCCCACTTGGGTCCCGCACACTTTCTACGGCGTTCTGCGCACACCCATTTGGGTCCCACACACTTTCTACGGCGTTTTGCGCACACCCATTTGGGTCCCGCACACTTTCTGCGGCGTTCTGCGCACACCCATTTGGGTCCCACACACTTTCTACGGCGTTCTGCGCACACCCGTTTGGGTCCGGCACACTTTCTACGGCGTCCGGCGCACTCCTACTTTGGTCACACACATGTTCTACGGCGTCTTTCGCACTCCTGCTGGGGTCCCGCACAGTATCTACGGCGTTCTGTGGCGCACTTCTGAGTCACACCGTGCGGCGTTTCAAAAAGTACTTCCGAGATCCCGCCGTATTGATTGAAGCGTTGCCCCGTCAAATCCTGAGCAAAAGCCTATCAGTAACGGTGTTTATTTCACTAGTTCATTTTTACGAATAAGTAAACGTCGGATGGTTTATAATAACATGTTTACGTGCTTTTGTCTTTCTTGACCCTCAATTTTGAGGTTCCGCAAAAATTGAGCTACCAACTTCAAAATTTGACAGGTGCTAGGTGCAAACAAAACCAGCCCCCTGGTCAAAAATGAGCTGTCTAGCTCAACGATAAGTGTTCCACCAAGATCGTGAACGCCAACTGAAAAATAAAGGAGATGAACATTTTTTCGACCAAAATGACGTGGTTTTGACACTTTTTCTCGAATCTCAGATAACCATTCCGGGCCATTTTTTGAACAGTTATTCACCTTTCTGAAGTGTTGAAGAATTGTGCTATCCCTGAGCCTCATAGTGTTTCACAATACAGATCAATGGAGGCTGCAAA
The DNA here is from genome assembly GCA_029168955.1 of Aplectana chamaeleonis. Classification (NCBI taxonomy): domain Eukaryota; kingdom Metazoa; phylum Nematoda; class Chromadorea; order Rhabditida; family Cosmocercidae; genus Aplectana; species Aplectana chamaeleonis. Next base: position 3,114,971 of record JAPDOI010000013.1, on the reverse strand, counting down.
ATTTATTGAAAATTTCGAAAAATCGAAAAGTTTCCAAAACGAAACTTTCCAAAGTTCTTGAAACTTAGTTTCAAGAACTTTGGGAAGTTTCGTTTTGGAATCTTTTGAATTTTTCGAAACTTTCAATAAATTTTGCACATTTTGCACACTTTCAACAAATTTATTGAAAGTTTCGAAAAATCGAAAAGTTTCCAAAACGAAACTTTCCAAAGTTCTTGTAACTTAGTTTCAAGAACTTTGGAAAGTTTCGTTTTGGAAACTTTTGAATTTTTCGAAACTTTCAATAAATTTTGCACATTTTGCACACTTTCAACAAATTTATTGAAAGTTTCGAAAAATCGAAAAGTTTCCAAAACGAAACTTTCCAAAGCTCTTGAAACTTAGTTTCAAGAACTCCCACTTGGGTCCTCAGGCGCACTCCCACTTGGGTCCCGCACTTTTTCTACGGCGTTCTGCGCCCAGCCATCTGGCTCCCGCACACTTTCTACGGCGTCCGGCGCATTCCCACGTGGGTCCCGCACACTTTCTACGGCGTCCGGCGCACTCTCATTTGGGTCCCACACACTTTCTAGGGCGTTCTGCGCACACCCAATTGTGTCCCGCACACTTTCTACGGCGTTCTGGGCACACCCATTTGGGTCCCACACATTTACTACGGCGTTCTGCGCACACCCATTTTAGTGCCGCACACTTTCTACGGCGTCCGGCGCATTCCGACGTGGGTGCCGCACACTTTCTACGGCGTCCGGCGCACTCTCATTTGGGTCTCACACACTTTCTAGGGCGCTCTGCGCACACCCACTTGGGTCCCGCACACTTTCTACGGCGTCCTGCGCACTCCCACTTGGGTCCCGCACACTTTCTACGGCGTTCTGCGCACACTCATTTGGGTCCCACACACTTTCTACGGCGTTTTGCGCACACCCATTGGGTCCCGCACACTTTCTGCGGCGTTCTGCGCACACCCATTTGGGTCCCACACACTTTCTACGGCGTTCTGCGCACACCCGTTTGGGTCCGGCACACTTTCTACGGCGTCCGGCGCACTCCTACTTTGGTCACACACATGTTCTACGGCGTCTTTCGCACTCCTGCTAGGGTCCCGCACAGTATCTACGGCGTTCTGTGGCGCACTTCTGAGTCACACCGTGCGGCGTTTCAAAAAGTACTTCCGAGATCCCGCCGTATTGATTGAAGCGTTCCCCGTCAAATCCTGAGCAAAAGCCTATCAGTAACGGTGTTTATTTCACTAGTTCATTTTTACGAATAAGTAAACGTCGGATGGTTTATAATAACATGTTTACGTGCTTTTGTCTTTCTTGACCCTCAATTTTGAGGTTCCGCAAAAATTGAGCTACCAACTTCAAAATTTGACAGGTGCTAGGTGCAAACAAAACCAGCCCCCTGGTCAAAAATGAGCTGTCTAGCTCAACGATAAGTGTTCCACCAAGATCGTGAACGCCAACTGAAAAATAAAGGAGATGAACATTTTTTCGACCAAAATGACGTGGTTTTGACACTTTTTCTCGAATCTCAGATAACCATTCCGGGCCATTTTTTGAACAGTTATTCACCTTTCTGAAGTGTTGAAGAATTGTGCTATCCCTGAGCCTCATAGTGTTTCACAATACAGATCAATGGAGGCTGCAAAATTTATTGAAAATTTCGAAAAATCGAAAGTTTCCAAAACGAAACTTTCCAAAGTTCTTGAAACTTAGTTTCAAGAACTTTGGGAAGTTTCGTTTTGGAATCTTTGAATTTTTTCGAAACTTTCAATAAATTTTGCACATTTACACACTTTCAACAAATTTATTGAAAGTTTCGAAAAATCGAAAGTTTCCAAAACGAAACTTTCCAAAGTTCTTGTAACTTAGTTTCAAGAACTTTGGAAAGTTTCGTTTGGAAACTTTGAATTTTCGAAACTTTCAATAAATTTGCACATTGCACACTTTCAACAAATTTATTGAAAGTTTCGAAAAATCGAAAAGTTTCCAAACGAAACTTTCCAAAGTTCTTGAACCTTAGTTTCAAGAACTTTGGAAAGTTTCGTTTTGGAAACTTTTGGATTTTTCGAAACTTTCAATGAATTTTGCAGCTTCCATTGATTTCTAAAGTATATTAAATGCAAAAAGAACGGTCTTCCTACGTTCACTCTGGACCCTGAAACTGAGATCAGGGGGTAGCGCGATGGCGAATCAAGACCAAATCTTGTGAGTGCTTCGCGCTCACCACAATTAATCTAAGTATTTCTGAAAGTTGGGCTCCGCAGAAAAGGTCAAGGATTTGGCATTGCTCCTAAATGTTGTGAAATTGTTTTATTGGATTTGGCTCTCAACTTGATTTTTCAAATGTAGTGAAATTGTCGAATTGATTTGGCTGTGATGATACTATATGCAGATAACATAATCATTAAATCTAGTGAAATTGTTGCAAACGGATTTGGCAGGAGCTCTATCAATTATCACACTCAAATCACGCGTCAGAAGGGGTTTTCCTTGAAGCGCATATTGAATCGAATGAGAACAGGAATAAACCTAGCAGCAAAAACGTTTCTATACAATGCGAACCGTGAAAGCGTTGAGGACACGAAGACATAGAGTCAGTAGCGAGTAAATTGCGTTAGATTTCGTTTTCATGATTTTTATCTCATCGGTGAGGGAAGGTCTGGTACCTTATTGTTAGTAGGAGCTACACTGAAAGGGCAGAATAGCATTCTGAAACCTTAATTCTAGCCCATAAGGCCACGTTTCGTTCAGCATTGTTGGCTGTGGATTATTATTTTTTCTTTTTGTCTTCATTCGCTCGCCAGAGGACCTTCTGACGCGTGATTTGACTGTGATAATTGATAGAGCTGCTGCCAAATCCGTTTGCAACAATTTCACTAGATTTAATGATTATGTTATCTGCATATAGTATCATCACAGCCAAATCAATTCGACAATTTCACTACATTTGAAAAATCAAGTTGAGAGCCAAATCCAATAAAACAATTTCACAACATTTAGGAGCAATGCCAAAACCTTGACCTTTTCTGCGCAGCCCAACTTTCAGAAATTTCACAACTTTTTACAAGGGGTTCCCTTCTACAATATCGTCGAGCTCCAGAAGTCAAGTTGTTTTTTTCGAAAACATAGTGGTAGAAATGAAGAAACAACCGCTCCGCTGCTAAGACTGCAAGATAATTGTTGCAACGCGGCTTCCTACAAATAGATGCAAGGCATATACTTTTTGAATTTAAAAGTCGAAAAATGAAGAAATGAGTTTCAAAATGACCCAATTGTACAGGTTCTAGGCACTCTTCTAGACGGGGGGGGGGCACGCACCACTCAAGACAGAAATGAAATGAACGGCCCATTGGTGAGGCTACCAGTCGAAGTATTTCCGTAGAGCTCTAATAAAAACAATGATTGATAGCGCAGTATCAGGCCTCTTTTATCAGAGTTTTCCATCATTTCTATGAGTTTTTGCGTATCTTGGCCCCTCTAGTGAAAGAAAATGTTGAAGGGGCCCATGAAAAACCTTCATTTGTAAAGAAAAGTCAATCGGAACACATTGTAAATACGAATTTGAATTTCGCGCCAAAATCATTTTCGGAGTTTTTCTGCATGTGGAGTTCGTGCCGTAACCAATTTTTCCTGTTATCTTACTGTCGCACCAACATTCTAGGAAAAAGGGCTAGATGACTGGTGAGAATTGGTGGCGGATATTAACCACATCGTCCAACGTTTTTGACTCGCCAAAGTTTACCAGTGTGGTCTACCGGGCTCAATCATGAAATTGAGCCTGAAAAATGGAAACTGATTTCCAGCGCGAACGATAGTTAAGTGCGCCAGAAGAGGACTACCGTAATCTCAGGAATGATGTTATTCGGCTCTCGTAAACAAATTTGATGATACCCAATTGATCAATGATAAAGTATAAAAAGAAGTGAAGAGCGGTGTGTCTTGATTCACACACCGTCCTTCTCTAGGGGTCAGCAGTTGAGGATCTGCCTGGACTAAAAAGCAGGAAACATCACCACCTGTAGGAAGATGAAGCGAAATCGGAGTCAGAACTTAGAAAATTTTAGAGCCAACTCGAGTGAGATTACGGTAGCCCTGTTCTGGCGGGACTTAACTATCGTTCTTGTAGATTCGGAGGCCTGGCTTTGCATACGGTGTCCTGAACATTGAACTGAGGTCCTGCACACCCCTACTGAGATCCAGCACACATTCCATGAAGTCCTGCTCATCCTTACAGGGGTCTTGCACACGTTTCATGATGTCCTGCACACTCCTACTGATGTCCTGCACACATTCCACGAAGTTCTGATCATCCTTACAGGGGTCTTGCACACGTTTCAGGATGTCCTGCACACTCCTACTAAGGTCCTGCACACATTCCATGATGTTCTGCACACCCCTATTGGGGTCCTGCACGCTTCATGATGTCCTGCACACTCCTACTGATGTCCTGCACACATTCCACGAAGTTCTGATCATCACCCCTTACAGGGTCTTGCGCACGTTTGATGGTGTCCTGCACACTCCTACTCAGGTCCTGCTCACATTCCATGATGGTCTGCTCGCCCCTATTGGGGTCCTGCACACGTTCCATGATGTCCTGTGTAATTTTACTAAGGCCCTACACACATTCCATGACGTCCTGCTCAACCCTACTGGGGTCCTGCACACGCTTCATGATGTCCTGCACACTCCTACTGATGTCCTGCACACATTCTATGAAGTCCTGCTCATCCTTACAGGGGTCTTGCACATGTTTCATGATGTCCTGCACACTCCTACTAAGGTCCTGCACATTCTACGACGTCCTGCACACCCCTACTGGGGTCCTGCACAGGTCCCATGATGTCCTGCACACTCCTACTGATGTTCTGCACACATTCTACGATGTCCTGCACACCCTACTGGGGTCCTACACAGGTTCCATGATGTCCTGCACACTTCTACTGGGGTCCTGCACAGGTCCCATGATGTCCTGCACACTCCTACTAAGGTCCTGCACACTCCTACTGAGGTCCTGCACACATTCTACGACGTCCTGCACACCCCTACTGGGGTCCTGCACACGTTCCATGATATCCTGCGCACTCCTACTGAGGTCCTGTACAGGTCCCATAATGTCATGCACACTCCTACTGAGGTCCTGCACACCCCTACTGGGGTCCTGCACAGGTCCCATGATGTCCTGCACACTCCTACTAAGGTCCTGCACACTCCCACTGAGGTCCTGCACACATTCTACGACGTCCTGCACACCCTTACTGGGGTCCTGCACAGGTCCCAAAATGTCCTGCTCACTCCTACTGAGGTCCTGCACACCCCTACTGGGGTCCTGCACAAGTCCCATGATGTCCTGCACACTCCTACTAAGGTCCTGCACACTCCTACTGAGGTCCTGCACACATTCTACGACGTCCTGCACACCCCTACTGGGGTCCTGCACAGGTCCCATGATGTCCTGCACACTCCTACTAAGGTCCTGCACACTCCTACTGAGGTCCTGCACACATTCTACGGCGTCCTGCACACCCCTACTGAGATCCAGCACACATTCCATGAAGTCCTGCTCATCCTTACAGGGGTCTTGCACACGTTTCATGATGTCCTGCACACTCCTACTGATGTCCTGCACACATTCCACGAAGTTCAGATCATCCTTACAGGGGTCTTGCACACGTTTCATGATGTCCTGCACACTCCTACTAAGGTCCTGCACACATTCCATGATGTCCTGCACACCCCTATTGGGGTCCTGCACACGCTTCAGGATGTCCTGCACACTCCTACTGATGTCCTGCACACATTCCACGAAGTTCTGATCATCCTTACAGAAGTCTTGCACACGTTTCATGATGTCCTGCACACTCCTACTAAGGTCCTGCACACATTCCATGATGTCCTGCACACCCCTATCGGGGTCCTGCACACGTTCCATGATGTCCTGTGTAATTTTACTAAGGTCCTACACACATTCCATGACGTCCTGCTCAACCCTACTGGGGTCCTGCACACGCTTCATGATGTCCTGCACACTCCTACTGATGTCCTGCACACATTCCATGAAGTCCTGCTCATCCTTACAGGGGTCTTGCACATGTTTCATGATGTCCTGCACACTCCTACTAAGGTCCTGCACACATTCTACGACGTCCTGCACACCCCTACTGGGGTCCTGCACAGGTCCCATGATGTCCTGCACACTCCTACTGATGTTCTGCACACATTCTACGATGTCCTGCACACCCCTACTGAGGTCCTACACAGGTTCCATGATGTCCTGCACACTCCTACTGGGGTCCTGCACAGGTCCCATGATGTCCTGCACACTCCTACTAAGGTCCTGCACACTCCTACTGAGGTCCTGCACACATTCTACGACGTCCTGCACACCCCTACTGGGGTCCTGCACACGTTCCATGATATCCTGCGCACTCCTACTGAGGTCCTGTACAGGTCCCATAATGTCATGCACACTCCTACTGAGGTCCTGCACACCCCTACTGGGGTCCTGCACAGGTCCCATGATGTCCTGCACACTCCTACTAAGGTCCTGCACACTCCCACTGAGGTCCTGCACACATTCTACGACGTCCTGCACACCCTTACTGGGGTCCTGCACAGGTCCCAAAATGTCCTGCACACTCCTACTGAGGTCCTGCACACCCCTACTGGGGTCCTGCACAGGTCCCATGATGTCCTGCACACTCCTACTAAGGTCCTGCACACTCCTACTGAGGTCCTGCACACATTCTACGACGTCCTGCACACCCCTACTGGGGTCCTGCACAGGTCCCATGATGTCCTGCACACTCCTACTGAGGTCCTGCACACTCCTACTGAGGTCCTGCACACATTCTACGGCGTCCTGCACACCCCTACTGAGGGGTTGCTGTAGTTCCACGACGTCCTGCATACTCCTGCGGTCTCGCATAGTCAACCGACACTTCAGCACACCCTGCGACGACTTCTTATCTTTGGTGCGCATGGTACAAACACGCGCCACGCTCAAAAACAACCCTTCCGCATAGCGTCCTGTTCCAAGCCGGACGTTTAGAGTACACCACCCTAGAGAGCAAGGTATTTATATGGAGTCTCTAAGAAAACAATGACTGATAACGAAAAACCCGTCATTTTTATAAGCTAATCTTGAAAGGCCGGTTTCCGAGTTTCAGAAACGCCCGTTAGGGCCCAGAAGTCATTATGGTGAGTTCCGACAATTATTTTCGTCATTCCCGTGGTCTATTACATCTAGTCACAAATTTTCGAGCGATTTGGTCTACGCCTTCCAAAAAAATGGTTTTCGACGGACGGAGGTGGAGGCGGAGGCGGAGGCGGAGGCGGAGGCGGTGGCGGAGGCGGAGGCGGAGGCGGAGGCGGTGGTGGAGAACGTTTTTGCGTACTTTGAGAGTTCATAACTTCAGAAAGCGGGGACCAGTTGGGATGAAAAGTTGCACACATATGTAATTTCTTGCAGCGCGTCGAATAGTGTACAGCTCATACCTCTGTTGACGGTATGAATAGGTGATCTCATTGTAGGGCATCCGCGCGGGAAGAGATCAAAGCCAAATCCTGGTGAGCGCTTCGCGCTCACCACAATTTCTATAGAATTTCACCAACAACAATGACTGATAGCAGCATCAAGCATCTTTTATCAGGTTTTCCATTCAATTGTATGAGAAAATCTTGGGTGCAACCCGCGTCTAGGTTAGTCCCCTCATATGCATTAACATGTTAGCGCTAGCGGTATTTTCACTCTTTGCACTGGCTGATATCCAACCACTCATCAAATTCCCCTTTGCGCGCATAACCTTTGGTGACGGCGCTAAAAGTGAATTTGATGCTTAAAGGCAGTGTTCACAATAAGATCCATTTTTCTGTTTTTCCTCCTATCTTGAAAACGGTCCCATGCTGATTTCAGTTATGTCCCTGGAATTGTACAAAACCCCCTGGAAAGAGAGTTATTGTCTCTCAAAATTCAGCTAGGGAAGTACATATGTATTGTGGACGATTTGTCCGGGGCCGGTAACTCCAGTTTTTTTTTGCAGTCGACGTGTGCGAGCTGACCTGAGTAAAGAGAGACGTTGAGAATGAAGGGAAGAACGGGGCTTTTGATCGGAAACCATCGCTCATCTAACCACGAATTCAGAGCAACTGTTATAGGACGTGAGCGGAGCGGCCGAATGGGTTGGCTGGCCCACGAGATTTTCACCCACTTACCGGCCGTCTTCCGTTCTTAATCTTCTCGGGGGCCCAAAGCTAACGTTTTTGCCAAAAAAAAACGTGCAACTTTTTCTTCGTGAACACTGCCTTTAATGATAACAGAGTGTGACAAAGGCCGCTTTACCGAAGCATTAAGTCTCGAATTGGCAGAGAAGCTGCAATGCAGCTACTCAGAAGACCAAGTCTTGGTAAGGCACCACGAACTGCTCACGGCAGCAGTAACTTATCGAGTGTAAGCTTTGCCCGTTCCCCCGGCAGTGCGCTGCGTGTTCTTGCTCTTGTGGGTTATGCCAATTCTGCTCTATAATGGGTATGAAATAGTTAGGGGGAGGACACTCAGGAGAAGCACGCCCATGCCGATCATTTTTTCCGCAGGGCTACCGTAACCATTCTTGAGCAAAGCATGATAACGAACGATAACACACGCTCATAGCATGCGGGGTATAAGAGGGCAGAGGAGTGGTATGCATACATTCACACACCGTTCTCTTCGAGAAGCCGCCAGGAAGTGGCTGAGGAGGTCGAAATTGTGTAAAAACGTTTGTTGGCTCATAACCAAGCTGACACTTGGAAAATTTTTAAAGGAGGTTACGGTAGCCCTGCGGAAAAAATAATCTTCATGAGCGTGCTTGTACACTCAGGGTTCAGTTTGAGTAAAAACTTCCAAGAAGTACGCGCGGTTCAGAAAATTTAGGTAGTGAACGATTCATTGACTTTTTTTTAAGTTGTGATCGTAATGGAAAGAATTATTTTTAGGGATGGCCGAAGCTTTGTGGATGTCTGAGCGTTCGTGTAAGTTCTCCCCTTTACTGTGTTTTCCGTGATGACAATACTTTCGACGATGTTAAGTGGACTTTGGCTGTCTTGTTAATTGTGAGCTTACTTTCTGCACTACCACTACCTATAATGGCCCCAGACCCCTCTTCGTTCATACTTCTGGGAATCGACGTGAGTCACTTATGCGTACATTTATTTATTTATTTATTTATTCGGGACGCGGAACAAGCACACGTTATGCAAAAGACAACAAAACTTAACTGAAAACAGAATAAAATAACAAACCGGAGCATAAACAACAACCTTAAAACTAGAGTCAAAAACAGAGAAATAAAAAAAGGAGTTCAATCCAACACACACTAGGAACGGAAATGAGAAATATAGACACCAAGAGCTAGGCACAGCAAGCCAGCTAGGACAGTCGGATGGCTTTCAGGAAGGTCTTAAAAGCGTTTAAAGAAAAACTCAAAAGGCTCGGGTTCTCACCCAGAAGCTGGTTGAATTAACTTACGACTCGATAAGAGAAAAAGCTTGACCTTATTTGTGACCTCACCACGGGGAGATAAAGTCTAAGTTTTCCTCTTCTACTTCTTGTGACGTGGGTTCCAAAAAACTTTACCGGTTCTATCGACACTTTCCTAGTAGGAATTTTCAACATCATCATTATATCAGCTTTTACTCGTCTTCTATGAAGATTGGGCAATCCTTGGATCCTAGCCCTTTCAGCACCATTAGGCAATTGGGCGTAAGTAAGATATCCGCATCTCATCATTAGTTTGCGAGAATAATTATTTTGAACGGTTTCCGAAAGCTCAATGTTCATCTTTTTCACTGGGTTGAATACTGTGATTCCACGCTCAACGATGGGTCTGACATAGATTTTGTAGGCTCGTAAAAGTACCTGAGAATTTTTTCTTCTCAGTGCCTTGAAAAGATTGTAGGTGCGAAAGTTCGCTTTTCTAACCAAATTTCTGTAATGCGGTCCGAAATTCAAGTCCTTGGTTACAAGGAAACCTAGGTCTCTCACTTCTGGAACAGGTCGGTGAGTTTGACCCCTCAACGTGTAATTAAATATCTTCAATACCATGCTTATGAATATTACTCTCGATTCGTAAGTGACTGGATTTCTCTATAGCTAAAGGAAGATCCCATGTTTCCGCCCATTGACCTATGTAATCAATCGCGCCCTGTATCGCTTCGCGATCTTCTCTATTTACCACTTTTTACGAATTTTCATGTCATCTGCGTACATCATACAGGTGACACCAAATCTATCTGAGTGCTAAGTAAATAATATCTAGACAGGGAATATTGCGACTTAAACTTTTATATGTGCGAGAGCCGGCTGCGAGCCCTATTCACAATTGTTCCCTGGAGAACTTCACAAACTATACTTAGACATTGGGAGCAGCGGACCGCCGGCAAAAATTCGCCAGTTGCTCAACAGCTGGAGGATAGCTGGCAATTAGCTTACCATTGGCCATCACGAGGCCAACAGTTGGCATATACTCGGCATGTCATTTAATGCCAGCAACGGACGGCTGACAAATATGTGCCAGTTGCCTAACAGCTGGGTGATAACAGGCATTCAGCTGGCGATCGGCAATTACTCAGACGTTCGCCGTTGTCTACAGGCCACGGATAAGATGTCACCTCACGCGATGCTCCCTGTAGACATCCGGAAAGGGCAGAGATCGCCCCTCGAGAACTGCCCGTCGCCCCCCTCCATGGTGCCGTAGACATCCTAGCCGCGGAAACGCTTTTGCTGTAGACATCCCATCGGAGGAGAGTCTCCCTCCCCGATTCCGCGTTCACATCCTATCAACATCCCGTAGACCTGATATTATCATCCCAGTGAAGCATCAGCAGCCTTATAACGTCACCAATCGAAAAGGGTTTATCTCCTCAAGAAACTTGATAATGAGGCTCGATTTTCTCTATTTCGATCGAAATTCGAGTACTTCGTAGAAAGCGGTTTCAAATATTATTCGAAATTCCATTATTTCGAGAACAGACTTTCGAATAGTATTCGAATTTCGAATATTTCAAAAACAGACTCTCGAGTAATATTCGAAATTCGAATATTTTGAAGAGCATATTCGAATTTTTGAATTTCGAATAATCAAAATGCACAATCATCATTTCATTAGAAGTTCTTTTTTTTCTGATCAACCTTCGAAAGCACTCTCTATCAAGGCAGTCAAGGCACCATCTTGGTCTATTCACCTCACGCCCGAATTGGGGTTCTCACACGATTGCCTCGTGCGAAATATTGCGTCACCGTACAAGGTGCTCCATCGGTGGGATAGGCTGGCTTGAACGACCAGCCAACGGAAACTGTTTTTCTCTCGTTTTGCATTGATTATAATGATGTCAGACAGATATGGGCAGTGCCAGACTTTCAGTTTCCGACCCCCCCCCGTTCCAGAGAAACAGTTACTTGAAATGCGGGCGGAAGCGATTGAGCTCACTATTCTACAATGACTACTCTAGAAACATTAGCTTGGGGTGGTCTTCGCGGCTGGGAAGCTTTGGTTTCGCTCAGGCCTCGTGAATTACGATTCGCGAATTACGAGGAATTTGAGAACTTACGATTTACGATCTACGAAATTACAAAATTCAGTCACGCGCAGCCCTGCGCGACGCGGCATGATCGATATTAGGGGTCGTATATACTTCCGCTGCCATGTGGCGCGGAGAGGCGCATATCTGTAAGGCGTCGTTTATAGTTTCGCCGCTCAGCCGCGCGGCGAGGTGTAATGCTATATTATCGATCGTGTCGCGCCGCGTGATCAATACTACAGTAATGCACTTGGCCGCGCCGCTTGGCGGCGTGAGTATGAACGACCCCTAATATTGATCAAGCGGCGCGGCACGATCGATATTGTAAGATTGCATTTAGCCGCGCTTTGCGGCGGAATTATAAACTACAACTTAGAGGAACGCAATACGCCGGGCCTCTAGGCGGCGGGAGTACATATAAACGTCGCATAAATCAATGGTTCACATTATCGCTGCCATGAGCAACAGTCATGGCATTTAGCACAAATACGGGACCAGCATCGGAGCAATGGCACTGGCCGTCGTAGGAAGTTGTCGCGCGCGGTCGCAGCGACGTGTCGTGGAGGGCGCACATACTGCATATGTGCCTATTCCTGTCGTTGCCACTGTTACTGTGCAGCGCACTGCGACAGCGACAGATTTAAAGGGCCGGAGACGATCGCTGTCGCTGTGAAAAGCGACAGGACCTCGTGCCGTAAAACTATACCATTGGCCTGACGCCTTTTTCATACCTTTGCTGCCGCGTCAAATACCGCTCCTTACCTAAGAAAAATGATAAAACGTGGCGGTGGCGGAGAAAACGTTCTCGATCGTTATTACCGCTATAGCGGCGTTTCCTCGCTTTACTGTCTCGTTGCCAGTTCCGATCGCGATTCGATTTCACCAGCATTCTAATGTGGAAAGAAGCTAGTTGCCAACTTCCGGCTAATTTTTCAGTAATCCAATACACTGGTTTCATTGTAGCTCAAAAGCGGCATTTTCCGCGACTGCGAAAGGGCGTAGGGGTTTCAGGCTAGCGTGTTCAGCCCTGTCCCCCAGCTGAAGTCCTGCAAGCTCGTCGGCGGCAAAATTGCCTAAGCCGCGCCGCGCCGTAGTAGTAGGTCTTGAGAGCGGCGCTAGGGTCTTGGCGCTTGGGTGCGAGAAGGCGCTTCGCCGTAAAGGTATAGTGGTGATCAAGTCTCGCCTGAAGTCAAGCGTCTTGTGCTAAACGCGCGTGACGCGCTTACGGAGACTATAAATACTCAAGCGGCGGCGCTATGTCGGAGCGGATTAAAATGGGTCCTAATTTTGCCGAACAAGCAAAATCTGTGCTTGCGATCACTATCATAGTAGCAGAGGATAGCACTAAAAATAATTATTATTAAACGGAATGAAATTGAAGACGGATCAATAATGAAAGTCACGAAAAAGTTGTTACGGCCGCCTCTGCCATGGTGCAGTGGGCGCCACGCGCGTGCTGCGCGGGCAAGGCGTCAGACCATTAATACATCAACGCTGCGCCCGCGCGTGCCGCGTGCCTAACAATGTGGTAGGCCGATGATTATTTCTACAAAGTGATAGTCACAGCAAATGGCAGCTCAAAACATTTTTTTGGAAATAGCACTATCATTCGTGAATTCAAGAAAATTCATCCAAAAAATACAAAAAATTATTCGAAAATTCGAAAATTTTGATTTTCGAATATACTCGAAAATTCGAAAAATTAGTTTTTCGAATGTATTCGAAAATCCGAAATTCGAAAATTTTCATATATACTACTTGATGGGAAAGCCATTTTAGCGTAGTCCGGAATGAGCAAAACGGAGTACCTTGCGAGGATGCCCTCGCTATTATGCTTTGGCATTTTCAATCTTTTTCGAATACTCGACTTTTCGAATGATTCGAAATTTGAGTTTTTCAAATAGTTCGAAAATTTGAGCTCTTCGAATATTCGACTCTTCCAATATACCGTTTTCGAATCATTCGGAAATCGGCACTTTTCCAAAAGTCGGTTTTCGAATAATTGCGAGAATTCGCAATTTTCGATTATTCGGTTCTTCGAATTATTCGGAAATTGACACTTTTCGAATATTCGACTTTTCAAAGTCGAATTTTCCAGTCGAATGAATATTCAAATCATTCGATTCGGTAAGATTATACTCGCTAGAAGTAGTTAAAGGCAGTGTCCACGATAAATTTCATCCTCGGTTTTGGCCGTAAATCGAAAGTTCAGGGTCTCACTGGAGCACTTAGGTCGAAAGAACGAAAGAAAACGAGCCTGAAAGAGCTCCATACGGCTCCGAAGAAGTCCGCTCGCGCTAGCCCTTCCGCTCGCGGTCGAATTTTTCGAGGAACAGTTTGGTCCGCTTCTGCATTAGCATTGGAGCGCGAGCGCGGCTGAGTTTTAGCATTGGGGCGCATTTTCGCACGCTGTATACTTCAGGCCCATGCCCGCGCAACTCATCCACCGTTGAAATGTGGCTGTCGAAAAGAAGAGCTGATTTTGGATGTTTCGCAGGGTTTTTCCCGATTCTTTATTAACTGATGAAACAGTCAGATTCTAAACCTCCGTTTTCTGGTGGAAACTCGGAAACGATTTTATCGTGGACGCTCTAATTTTTATCGTGGTGCTGCCTACTTCCTCCGACATGAATTTCGAGATTTTCGTGTAATGGTGTAGAAAACCCCTCCTGTATAACATGTGCCAAATGCGACATCTCAATTCCTCTAAATAAGCGAGATATAAGCGACCACCACAAGCCCGACCCCCTAACAGACTTTCGAACTCGATAGCGGCTCTATGGATGGACGACTTCCAACTAGTCGTCGTTCTTCAGTCCACTACTGGGCTGTCTCCTTAACCTGGCTCGCTCTCGCGCAACGATTGCGAATGAAGAGAAATACGGGTCTGAGACAACTCGTCCACCAATTTTTGACCCTCAAAATCTAGGCATCTTTGAAGAGCTCTGCTCAACTCTGCTCAGTGGGAGTCTTGAACGATTTCAGAGGTACCACTGTGATCATGATGTGACTCTCTCCAAGATAAGCAGAAAGTCTAAAAATTAATTTTTGGGTGTCCTGTGCCTTTAAAGCTGTGAGTGACTCTGGCCTAATCGCAGATCATAAATCCTTTCTATCTTAGAAAGGTAGGTGGACCATCAAGACTAAAATGTTTCTTCATGTCCAAATTTTTTCCGGGTAGGCTATTTGGTACACATCGGACCGAATTGTTATTTTCGAAAATTATTCGAATGCTTTTTTGGAATTTCGAATCATTCAAAACTCAAAAATCGAGAATTTTGGTTTTCAAATATTATCCAAATATTTCGGAGACTGACTTCCGAATGATATTCGAAATTCGAATCCTTCGTAAAAAACTAACTACGCTTATTTTTTAAAATCTACTTTTTTTCTATCTACATTTACATCTCCCCGAGTACTGACAACATGGATGGGAATCAGGGTAAATAAACACAATCGAATGATCAGAGATTCCTCTCAAACATCTTAAAACGACGACGCAAATGACACATATAAACGGACGGAAAAAAAAACCAAAAATGCTTACGAAGACGGTTGCTGAAAGCTCCGTAAACCACGGAATCCTTCGGGTCCACCACGGGGAACTTCGCGAGGTCCACTTCTCAGCAGGACACCAACACCCCTTCAACGGAAAGACGTTATTGAAAAATAAATTACAGATCTTACATAATCAAAAAATAAGAAGAATTATTATAGAAGTCTACAGCATCATTTAAAAGAACGAACTGAGAATCTAACATAACCAAAAATGAGAATTCGGACGGCCTAATCTTCGTGATACATTGATTGATGGACGCTACCAACACCCCTCCTCGCGAATGTTCTGTAGAACAGCCCATCGACCTACGCCGCCGTAGACATCCCGATTTGTCGTCCTGTAGACAACAACTCGGTCTGCATCGATTTGTGGCACTCGGCGGGATTGCTGGTCGATGGGCTGTTTAACAGCCCGTCGTCCCCTGCTCAACAGCACACCGGGACGATCCCGCGTAGAGCTGCCTGTTCGCCAGCGGTGAGTCGTTCTGGGCGGATCGACGTCCTGTAGACAACGGCGAACGTCTGAGTACGAGGCCGACGGTTGGCTCGTCCTTGGCATCTCAATTTGAGCTAGCGGCGGACCGCTGGCGAAAATGTGCCAGCTGCCTGAAAGCTGCGTGATAACTTGCATTCAGCTGGCAAGAGCAATCAAACTTCGAAATTACCGAGCGCATGAAAACGCAGTTATCCAACAATCGGCACTCGGCTGGCGCATACCCGCCCAGTGGCCTTCGATTGGCATTGAGTCGTCACATGGCTGGCACTTGAGAGAGTTGACGACTACTCAAGTTTTAACGTGTTAAGGTTTGATCTTTGATTTCATTGATAAGCCGAGCTGGCATATAAGGCGATTCAGTTCAATGAGTGTTCACTGGGCACTTTGCTGCCGGCCCTGGAGGGTGACCTGAGGTCACTCTACAGAGGCTAGCATATTTTTGGCAGCTGGGAGGCGAGTCCACACAGCAAGGGGGGGGGTGGTGGGGTGGGTCCCCCACCTCAGACCGTAGGCGATCTCTTACGCAACGATCGCGGTGAGGAATCCACCTCGACTCATCGGTCCGCCAAGAGACTGGCGGACCGCTGGCAAGTGATCGCTCAACAGTTGGCTGCCAGATATCAGCCAAGAGACTGCTAGCGGTCGGCCAACGCCCTGGCGGACGGCTGGCAGGATTTCGGCGGACCGCCGGCTAATGGCTGTTCGACACCGGGAATGGTTTTTGCTCGCCAAGCAAATGCCGGCGGTCCGCCAATCCCAATGTCTGAGTAGCCTGTGACAACGGAAAATTAAGCCCCACTGAAGAAGAGGAAAGCTACATTAACGTAACTGAAAGTCACTTAATCAGCAACATTTTGACTAGGAGAGTGGCTCTAAAACCATTGCAGTCTACCACGTGAAGAATGCCAAGTCCGGCTGTCCTACTTTTTTCAAGCATCTGGCGATACCAAAACCAGCTATAGATTCTGGAAGTTGGGCTCCACAGAAAAGGTCAAGGATTTGGCTTTGCTCTTAAATGTCGTGAAATTGTTTTTTTGTATTTGGCTCTCAACTTGATTTTTCAAATGTAGTGAAATTGTCGAATTGATTTGGCTGTGATGGTACTATATGCAGATAACATAACCATTACATGTAGTGAAACTTATGCAAACGGATTTCGCTGGAGCTCTATGAATTATCACAGTCAAATCACGCGTCAGAAGGTCCTCTGGCAAGCGAATGAAGACAAAAAGAAAAAGCTGTTAATCAATTAACAATGCTGAACGGAGTGTGACCTTATGGACCAGAAATAAGGTTTTCAAATGTTATTCTGCCTTTTCAGTGTAGCCCCCACTAAGGTACTAGACCTTCCCTCACCAATTAGATAAAAATCATGAAAACGAAATCTAAAGAGTTGTAGTAGCTACTGTACTATGTCTTCGTGTCCTCAACGCTTTCAAGGTTCACATTGTATGGAAACGTTTTTGCTGCTAGACTTAATTTTGTTCTCATTTGTTTCAATATGCGCTCCAAGAAAAACCCCTTCTGACGAGTGATTTGACTGTGATAATTCATAGAGCTCCCGCCAAATCCGCTTGCTAAAGATTCACTACATTTAATGATTATGTAATCTGCATATAGTACCATCACAGCCAAATCAATTCGACAATTTCACTACATTTAAAAAATCAAGTTGAGAGCCGAATCCAATAAAACACCTTCACGACATTTAAGAGCAATGCCAAATCCTTGACCTTTTCTGCGGAGCCTAACTTTCAAAAATTTAAAAACTTTTCACAAGGGTTTCCCTTCTACAATATCGCCAATCTCTAAAAGTCAAATTTTTTATCGAAAACATAGTGATAGAAATGAAGAAACAACCGCTACGCTGCTAAGACTATAGTTGCATAGTTATAGTTGCAGATAATAGCTGCAACGCGGCTTCCTACAGATAAAATACAAGGCTTATACTTTTTCAATTTGAAAGTCGAAAAAATGAAAAAATGAGTTTTAGAATGACCCAATTGTACAGGGTTAGGGCACTATCCTAGAATGGGGGAGGGACACCCACCATTCAAGACAGAAATGGAATGAACCGCCAATTGGTAAGACTACCAGTCGAAGTATAGTGGAGCTCACCAAGAGTGTCTCATTTACTTATCAATAAGAAGCGGTCGGCTGGGGATCAATGTGCATGAATCACATACCAGCACGCTCGATACCGATTGAGCGAGAGCGGTGGTGCTGCAATGAGTTTCATGTTCATTGATCCCCAATCGACCGCTTCTCATTGATAAGTAAATGATACACTCTTGGTGGACTTCACTATATTTCCATAGAGCCCTTATAAAAACAATGATTGATAGCGCAGTAACAGGCATCTTTTATCAGAATTTTTCATCATTTCTATGAGTAAACCTTGATTGGCCCCACCCCGTCTAGGATAGATCCAGAGTCAGTCGCTGTGGCCAAACTTCACCGGTTCTTGCTGATAAGGCTCGTCTGCGCCGGCCCATATGTCTGATTAGAAGTCATGACTTGTATACGGTGTTCTGGACATTAAACTGAGGTCGTGCCCACGTCCCTTGTTATCCTGCACACTCCTACTGAGGTCCTGCACCCATTCCCTGACATCCTGCACACCTCTATTGGGGTCATGCACAAGTTCCCTGACATCCTGCACACCCTTACAGGGGTCCTGCACACGTTCCATGATGTCCTGCACACCCATACTGCGACGCTGCACACGTTCCACGATGTTCTGCACACTCCTACTGAGGTCCCGCGCACTATATACGACGTCCTGCACACCTGTATTGGGGTCCTGCACTCGTTCCATAATGTCCTGCGAACTCCTACTGAGGTCCTGCACACAATCTACGACGTTCTGCACAACCTTACTGGGGTCCTGCACACGTCACATGATGTCCTGCACAACAGTACTGAGATCCTGCACACGTTCCATGATGTCCTGCACACTCCTACTGAGGTCCTGCACAAATTCTACGACGTCCTGCACACCCCTACAGGGTCCTGCCCACGTCCCATGATGTCTTGCACACTCCTACTGAGGTCCTGCGCACTATATACGACGTCCTGCACACCTGTATTGGGGTCATGCACTCGCTCCATGATGTCCTGAAAACTCCTACTGAGGTCCTGCACACGATCTACGACGTCCTGCACAACCTTACTGGGGTCCTGCACACGTCACATTATGTCCTGCACAACACTACTGAGATCCTGCACACGTTCCATGATGTCCTGCACACACCTACTGAGGCCCTGCACAAAGTCTACGACGTCCTGCACACCCCTACTGGGGTCCTGCACACTTTCCATGATGTCCTGCACAACCCTGCTGGGGTCCTGCACACGTTCCATGATGTCCTGCACACCACTACTGGGGTCCTGCACACGTTCCATGATGTCCTGCACACTCCTACTGAGGTCCTGCACACAATCTACGACGTCCTGCAACACCCTACTGGGGTCCTGCACACGTCACATGATGTCCTGCACAACAGTACTGAGATCCTGCACACGTTCCATGATGTCCTGCACACTCCTACTGAGGTCCTGCACAAATTCTACGACGTCCTGCACACCCCTACAGGGTCCTGCCCACGTCCCATGATGTCTTGCACACTCCTACTGAGGTCCTGCGCACTATATACGACGTCCTGCACACCTGTATTGGGGTCATGCACTCGTTCCATGATGTCCTGAAAACTCCTACTGAGGTCCTGCACACGATCTACGACGTCCTGCACAACCTTACTGGGGTCCTGCACACGTCACATGATGTCCTGCACAACAGTACTGAGATCCTGCACACGTTCCATGATGTCCTGCACACTCCTACTGAGGCCCTGCACAAAGTCTACGACGTCCTGCACACCCCTACTGGGGTCCTGCACACTTTCCATGATGTCCTGCACAACCCTGCTGGGGTCCTGCACACGTTCCATGATGTCCTGCACACCACTACTGGGGTCCTGCACACGTTCCATGATGTCCTGCACACTCCTACTGAGGTCCTGCACACAATCTACGACGTCCTGCAACACCCTACTGGGGTCCTGCACACGTCCCGTGATGTCCTGCACACTCCTACTGAGGTCCTGCACACAATCTACGACGTCCTGCACAACCCTACTGGGGTACTGCACACGTTCCATGATGTCTTGTTTACTCCTACTGAGGTCCTGCACACAATCTACGACGTCCTGCACAACCCTACTGAGGTCCTGCACAAATTCTACGAAGTTCTGCACACCCCTATCGGGGTCCTGCACACGTTCCATGATGTCCTGCACACTCCCACTGAGGTCCTGCAAACAATTTACGACGTCCTGCACACCCATATTGGGGTCCTGCACGCGTTCCATGATGTCCTGCGTACTCCTTCGGTCTCGCACAGTCAACCGACACTTCAGCACACCCTGCGACGCCTTCTTGTCGTTGCTGCGCATGAAACGAACACGCGCTGCGCTCAAAGCATCCCTCCCGCACAGCGTCCTCTTCCGAGCCAGACGTTTAGAGTACACCACCCTAGAGAGCAAGGTGTTTATATGGAGTCTCTAAGAAAACAATGACTGATAACGAAAAAACCCGTCATTTTTTATATTAATCTTGAGAGACCGGTTTCCTAGCTTGAACTGGCCGCTACGGGCCCAGAAGTCATTATGGTGAGTTCTCTCGATTATTTTTGGCATTCCCGTGGCCGATTACCTCTAGTCACAGATTTTCAAGCAATTTGGTCCACGCCTTCCAAGAAAATGGAATTCGACACACAGAGGGTGAGGCGGAGGCGGAGGCGGTGGCGGAGGCGGTGGTGGAGAACGTTTTTGCGTACTTTGAGAGGTCATAACTTTGGAAAGCGGGGACCAGTTAAGATGAAAATTTGCACACATATGTAAATTCTTACAGCGCATCGAATGGTGTACAGCTCATACCTGTGATGAAGCCAAATCATCTTTGATCTCTTCCCGCGCGGATGCCCGACAACGAGGTCACCTATTCAGACCGTCACCAGAGATATGAGCTGTACACCATTCAATGCGCTGTAAGAACTTACATATGTGCAACTTTTCATTCTAACTGGTCCACTCTTTCTAAACTTATGACATCTCGATGTACGCAAAAACGTTCTCCGCCTCCGCCTCCGCCTCCGCCTCCGCCTCCGCCTCCGCCTCCGCCTCCGCCTCCGCCTCCGCCTCCGCCTCCACCTCCGCCTCCGCCTCCGCCTCCGCCTCCGCCTCCGCCTCCGCCTCCGCCTCCGCCTCCGCCTCCGCCTCCGCCTCCGCCTCCGCCTCCGCCTCCGCCTCCGCCTCCGCCTCGGCCTCCGCCTCTGCCTCTGCCTCCGCCTCCGCCTCCGCTTCCGCCTCACCCTCCGTCCGTCGAATTCCATTTTTCTGGAAAGCGTGGACCAAATCGCTCGAAAATTGTGACTAGAAGTAATCGGCCAAGATAATGCCGAAAATAATTGTGAGAACTCACCATAATGACTTCTGGGCCCGTAACCCGCGGTTCAAACTCGGAAACCGGCCTCTCAAGATTAGTTTATCAAAATGAAAGGTTTTTTCGTTATCAGTCATCGTTTTCTCAGAGACTCCATAAAAATGCCTTGCTCTCTAGGGTGGTGCACTCTAAACGTCCGGCTCGGAAGAGGACGCTGTGCGGAAGGGATGTTTTTGAGCGTGGCGCGTGTTTGTACCATGCGCACCAAAGATAAGAATTCGTCGCAGGGTGTGCTGAAGCGCCGGTTGACTATGCGAGACCGCAATAGGAGTAAGCAGGACGTCATAGTAGAATGTGTGCCGGACCTCAGTAGGAGTGTGCAGGACATCATGGAACCTGTGCAGGACCCCAGTAGGGATGAGTATGACATCACGGAACGTGTGCAGGACCTCAGTAGGAGTGTGCAGTACATCATGGGACCTGTGCAGGACCCCAGTAGGGGTGTGCAGGACGTCGTAGAATGTGCGCAGGACCTCAGTAGGAGTGTGCAGTACATCATGGGACCTGTGCAGGACCCCAGTAGGGGTGTGCAGGACGTCGTAGAATGTGTGCGGGACCTCAGTAGGAGTGTGCAGGACATCACAAGACCTGTGCAGGAACTCAGTAGGAGTGTGCAGGACATTATGGGACCTAAGCACGACATTATGGAACGTGTGCAGGACCCCAGTAGGGATGAGTATGACATCACGGAACGTGTGCAGGACCTCAATAGGAGTGTGCAGGACATCGTGGGAACTGTGCAGTACATTATGGAACGTGTGCAGGACCCCAGTAGGGATGAGTATGAGATCACGGAACATGTGCAGGATCTCAGTAGGAGTGTGCAGGACATTGCAAGACCTGTGCACGACCCCAGTAGGAGTGTGCAGGACATCATGGGGGTCTATCCTAGACGAGGGGGGGCGGCTCTATCCTAGACGAGGGGGGGGCACCCGAAATTTACTCGTAGAAATGAACAAAAAAACCTTTTAAAAATGCTTCATATTGCTGTAAAGCATTGTTGCTATTGAAATTCTATAGAAATACTCCATTTGGTAGCGTTACCGATCAGTGGATCGCTTCGTTTCTGACTTGAATCCTGAGTGCCCCCACCCCGTCTAGGATAGTACCGGGGGGCCTTCCAAGATTTACTGATAGAAATGAAGGAAAACACCGATGAAAGATTCTTGATACTGCTATCAGTCGCCGTTGCTATGAAAACAGTATACAAATACGTGTTTTTATAACGTTTCGAGCAGTGGTTTATTTGACTTTTTTGTAGAATTCTGAATGGTCTTCCCCCGTCCAGAACAGTGCCAGGGGACGTGTATAGGACCCAGTCGAGGTGTTCATTACCTCAGTAAGAATGTGCAGGACATCATAGGACGTGTGCTGGGACAGAATTATAATACTTAAACCGCAGATTTCATCCACCGTAAACCAATGGGTGATAAGAGTGTGCAAAACAACTCTATCCCATCAATAACCGTGATGAGAAGTGGGTTAGTGTAAAATAATCATGCTTTTCCATATGCATTCCTACACTCTTGGAATAAGGTCTCTCATGACCTTGTTGTCGGTGGTGTCGAGAACATTGGGACAATATTGAAGCGCAGGAGGTTGTTGCCGGAGCCTGGAACAGCAACAGGAGCACCTGAAGCTTCTAAAGAGGGCAGCGTGTTGGTGCACCTCGTAGAACAGAAGGGCCCAACGAGCTACCCTGCGCAGTAGTTGGGCAAACTAACCCGTGAAGGCTCAATGTGAATGTCGTTTGTGCCATCCAAAAAACACACGGTAATACGAAACCTTATTCCAAGAGTATCGGAACGAACCACAGTACCCGAATAACATGCCACCATTCCACCGACCCAGAGCTCATCATGGCCGTAAATGGATGCAGAAGTTTTCCTTATTCTTATTATGGTCAACTGTGGATAGAATCTGCGGTTTGATTTTTATAATTCTGTTGTGCTGGGCCCAGTAGGGGTGTGCAGGACGTGATGGATTGTGTGCAGGACCGAAGGATGGGTCTGTAGAACATCATGAGACGTGTGCAGGGCGTCAGTTCAATGCTCAGGACACCGTATGCAAGTTACGCCTCCGAATCTGACGTCTGCGCAGGCACAGACGAACCACATCAGCAAGAATGCAGCTATCACCTTGCTATCTTAGCATAACAGGATCGCGGCTCCCGTTCAGAGATTGACGATATTGTAGAAGGGAAACCCTGGAGAAAGTTGTGAAATTTCTGAAAGTTGAGCTTCGCAAAAAAAAGGTTAAGGATTTGACATTGTTCTTAAATGTCGTGAAATTGTTTAATTGGATTTGGCTCTCAACATGATTTTTCAAATGTAGTGTAATTGTTGAATTGATTTGGCTGTTGTTGGTATATGTCAACATCATAATCGTTGAAATATAGTGGAACAGTTGCAAATGGATTTGGCAAGCGCTCAATAAATTATCAGAGTCGAATCACGCGTCAGAAGTATTTTTCGTGATAGCCTCTGTGTCCTCAACGCCTTCACTGTTCATATTGTATGGGAACGTTGTTGTTGCCTGACTTATTCTTGCTCTGATTTGATCCAAATTACGCTTGAATCAAAACTCCTTCTGACGCGTGATTTGACTCTGGTAATTTATGGAGCGCTTGCCAAATCCATTTGCAACTGTTTCACTATATTTTAATGATTATGATGTAGCATAAAAAAATCCGTCCAGTCCCAAGAAAACTTTACTGGGTTAATCTCGAAATTTACCAAAATTTTTAGTGATCAAACCTAAATAGCTTTTCGCCGAATCGACCCATTTCTCGCCTGGAATGCATCAAAAGACCTTGTTGCCATACACAGTGGCTACCCTTGTAAGCATTTCCACACTACTGCCTACCGGGTTTCTCTTTAATCGTACTTTTTATGTTTCCTTTTAATGTTCTAACGTTTATCTTCTTAAAAATAGATATTTATTTGTACCTGCATTTGTGCTGATTCATGCTCCTCTTCGCTTGGGACGGTTGAGAGGATTAATCGAGTCAAATACTTTCACACCAAAAATACACTTTTGTGCACCGGAGAACCAACAAAAGTATTCCCCTCACCCTGCTTGAAGGCAGTGGTTGCGCTCAAATATGCTCGCCTTCTTTTCCTCTCTGAACCCTTTTCTGGGTATAGAGTAGTAGAACCTATATGATAAAATCGCGAAAAAAACGCTGTTCTAGGCCAAATTTGAAGCCTGAACTTCCTTGTCATTTGATGGTGGACGAGCCCACCCCACATCATCGGCATTGATGATTTCTAGTATTAAGAACATCAGCTGGCTCGAAATTGAATTTCAATCAATGATCCTTCGGATTTATGCACACATCTAGTCAAGAACATTGACTGAAGTGCTTGCTTTCACTGTTCAACTGTTTTATCAGGTGAATTCGCATTTATTTCTTCCTCTGAGTGTCGATGATTTTCGACTGCTTGGCATGAGACTGTGATCTTTCTGTGCACGTGTGCACGAACTGGAAGTTTAGGTTCTTGATTACTCTAATTCTAGCCCGTTTTTCACCGCGCTAATTTCATAGTTTTTGAGCTGTTTTTGATCTGAGCTGATTGTTGTGGTTTTTTCGATAACGTTTTTCATCGTGACCACTGCCTTTAAAGGCACTGTTCTGACACTCCACCTCTTTAACATGGGACTCCTCGACGAAATGGCAAATTTTCGTGAATGCTAGTTTCATTTCGAATGGTAGGTTTTGAATTAGCTGTGAGCTCTAACACTCTCAAAATGTAGGCCTTTCATAATATTCTTATCAGTTTCTTACTGATTTTTCCCAGCACTGTCGTCGAAAAAATAAATTAGAGGCCCTCGATCCGGCGAACTCAAAAAAATTTCAGAGCAGGCCCCGTCTCAAAAACCAACGGAAATTTTCAGAACAAACCAAGTTTCAAAAAACCAAAGAATTTTTGAGAACCAAGCCTTTTAGGATGTCATTTCTTGTAGTGTATTGGCATTACCATGTTATATGTCAGTGAGTAAAAGGTTTACAATGCCAAATATGAATGTGATGCTGTGTTGGTCCTTGCAAGGCTCTTTGAAAATCGTTTGGTTGCGTGGAATATGAAGAGAAATCAAGATACAGAAATTTTAACGAATTTACCTGTATACCAAAATAAATTTCTCGGTAAACGTTTCGGTAAAAATTTCACAGCAAAACATTTCTCTCACACCCCTGATCTCAAGAGCAACAGTGACTGAGCGATGGATTGCAATCGATAGCATCGTTCCCTTGCTGCTAAGCCTCTCTCTCTATCCTGGGGTGGCATGCATGAACGCTGCGAGAAAGGTCAGGGAGCCGCATCGCATCCTTTGCGCGCAGCTTCGAGCCACGGGACGACCCCGAAGTGCATGGCGTATATTGGTGCACCGCGGACATTAATGGGCTTTTCTCTGCGAACTCTACGCGGTAACTTTCAGTCATCCCGGTCGCGTTTACTTCCAATTATTGAGATGCACGGGATGACAAAAAAGCGAAAAAACCACTGGGATGACAAGAAAATGGCGCTTGGCGTAGGATTTGCTGTAGAAAAGGTACTTACGTCCGCGACACACCAATATACGCCATGCTCTTCGGAGCCGTCCCGCGACTCGACATTGCGCGCATAGGACAAGGAGCGACTCCCTGACCTTCCTCGCGGCGTCCATACATGCCGCCCCAGGTACGCTCCGCGAATCTGT
Source organism: Aplectana chamaeleonis (assembly GCA_029168955.1). Taxonomy (NCBI): domain Eukaryota; kingdom Metazoa; phylum Nematoda; class Chromadorea; order Rhabditida; family Cosmocercidae; genus Aplectana; species Aplectana chamaeleonis. Next base: position 3,089,153 of record JAPDOI010000013.1, on the reverse strand, counting down.
AGCGAATGGCGTGAAATGCAAGCCCTCAAATAACTCGGTCACCAAACGCAAGCCTCTTAAATTCATGCACTTTGCGAGGGGTCATAATGCCGTCCGTAGTAGTTTTCATGAAGTCAAGAGGCATCGTTGTGATCAGCGCGCGCGTGACGCTCTCTACATCGCCGACCGCGTTCTCATCTTATGCGTGTCGTCATTACCTTATATTTTAGCTAGTTGTTACGGTCATCGCCGTTGCTGGAATTCATCTGCGTTCTCGAGGATTGATGATTCTCAACATCGTGATATTCGTGAGTTACTGATTAGTTGAATAGGAATGGCGATAACCAGATTTTTCATTGGGACACGACTAGCTACAGCCTAGCTCTCTCAGAGTTGGTGCTTTTCGCATCTGTAACCCACCGACACCCTCCCCCCCAACACCCCCTCCCAACACCCACCTGGTCGATACGTATGATTAAAATGATGGAGTGAGGATGAGAAAATCACCCGGTGTATCCGACTAGAGCCCACCGGCAGTGATGACGATGATTACGTGGCCAACAGGTTTGCACTTCTTCAGAGAAATAGTGAAAGGGAGTAAAGTGAAGAAACGGAGGCACATACGTGTAGCAATGTCGATAGCTTTCTAGTGTCACGCAATGTTTCATCATCGGCCCGCCTACCCGGCGTTTTTCTCATCCCCCGTCATCCAGGTATTGCATGGGTATCGACCGCGTCGGGTACACCGGGTGATTTTCTCAACCTCACCCCATCATTTTAATCATACGTATCGACCGGGTGGGTGTTGGAGAGTGTTGGGGGGGGGGGGGTGTTGGAGGGATACACCGGGTGATTTTTACATCCCGTTTCCAATGCTTTCTGTGTGTATCGACGGGGCTGGAATTTTTGTGTGCGTTAAGAACTGCCCAGCTTTAACCGTCGATGCTGTAGTTGGGACTGGAATATCAATCGAGAAGAACTGAACAAATAATTTTGTCATCAACGTTATTCATGAAGAGCTGCACAGATTCAATTTTTCACTTTTAGATTTTGTTTGGTGTGGCCTACTTGGTTAGTGGTCTTGGAATTGTTCTCGCTCCGGATGCCGTAGCGGAAGGTTAGAGCTCACTGTAAACGAATTTTAAGGCCAAGAGTGCCTAGAATCAGTGTGATAATGATCTGAAGTTAACTTAACACCAAGTTGTGCCCATCTTCTGACACATTGATGTTGAATAGTCAATTCATTCATTCATTCAAAATTCAAAATTTTTTCAGTCAAAAAAAAATCTTCTGAAAATTAGGAACTGATTGGGAGGGAACCTGACTGAAATACAAGAGGTGGAAAAAACTACTGATATAACCTGCTACTCTTAGACGGACAAAGTGCTCACATGTGAGCTGGGGACGTTCCATGTACTTGCAGTTGACTGAATAGATCTAAGAATTCGGGTTAAGATACTCAGAGTGGATTTTCCGTTTAGTTCCGGGATGCAAACTGTTCGGTTTTGGATGGAAAACAACCGTACAGATATATTCTCGCTCAAGCACGCAACTGGCGGTGGCCATACCGAAGCGGGCCCATAGGGACCTCTTTGATCTAAACACGAACCCCGGGCGATTGCTTGGGCCGATATCTACTGGAGCGTACGAGTTGAGCCGCAGAGTGAATATTCTCGCACCAATCACGCAACTGGCCGAACCATACCGGGGCGGGTCTACCTAAGCCTCTTTGATCTTAATACGAACCCCAGGCGATTGTTTGGGCCGATCCGCTCTGAGGAAAACGAAAAAGAATCTGCGAACACCTAGTCTCAAACCAGACAGTTTTTGATGACATACAAAACCATGTCAAGAAAAATATGTGGGAATTAAAGGCAGTGTCCACGATAAAATCAGTCTCGGAGTTTTCACCGGAAATCAAGAGGTTCGAGCCCTTTTTAACCGGAAATGTTGAAAAACGGCTAAGAGCGAGCACAAACGAGCTCTATACGGCCCTAATTTGAGTGTTCCGCTCACGCAACGCCCACTCCCTCATCGGCTACCGATGAAGTTGTCCAACTCAAAATTTTTGTTTGAGAAGGTAATTGATCATCAAATGGGGTAAGTTTAGTCAGGTGGAGTGAACTACAGCTCCCTGAATGTAAGCTGTTTCCTTCGAATGGGTTTTCAAGTTATTAGCGGACCAGAGGCGGTTGAAAGGAGTGGGCGTTGCGTGCGCGGAGCACTCAAGTTTAGGGCCGTATAGGGCTCTTCTGTGCTTGTTCCAAGCCGTTTTTTCAACATTACTGGTGAAGCTGGACTCAGACCTCTCGGTTTCCAGTGAAAACTCAAAGACTGGTTTTATCGTGGACACTGCCATTAAGTCGAAAAGAAAAGACAAAAACCCAAGAACACGGAACATCCATAATTTTTGCTGTTGATGTAAAACGGCTCTTGATCAAGTATACGCAAAAAAAAAACTCATTGAAACAGGATTCTAAATCATACGATCACACACAAAAAAATTGAATCAAAATCAGATGAAAAGCATCAAATTGGACGATCTCAAAAACACCGCATAGTAGTTCTAGGTCGCATCTTGATTGATCATCCTGATAAGGTAATCCAGGAAACCACTTGCCCATCGATATCTGAACGCTTCTGTGCCTAAATTGTTCCATGGGGTTAAAATTCTGGAAAAAAGAAATGCTACAAGCTCTAGTCTTGGGAGCAGGTAGGCGCACCCTGAAGGGGTGACCTCGGGTACGAGAGGCTGAAGGCAAGGCTTCGAATAGGTCCCAGAGCGTCATATCAAGTTCAGGTGTTGTGAGTTTGTACATTAAAGCTAAGTCTGCTATTTTTCTACGATCGAGGAGCGACAAAGCCCCTAGCCTCCTCAGTCTTTGCTCATATTCAAGTCGAAATATTCTTTTTCTTGCAAAACATCTATAGGTGAAGGATCTCTGAACGTTATCAATTTCCTTGATAAGGGCGGCTTTGTACGGCGACCATATAGGTGAGCAGTATTCAAGCAACGGCCTAACGTAAGCCACAAAAACTTGAAAAGAATGATAGGGCTCCGGGTTCTGAAGGCCTTCAAAATAAAGTTAGACCTGGCCTTAGCTTTACTCGCTATGTCGGCTATGTAACCATCATAACTAAACGCGTTGGTGTAACTTATGCCTAAGTCACGGACACTCTAGGCTCGACTCGAAGCCGTGGCTCCCAAGGAGAATACCACTTCAGGGTGGCTTCTACCGAAAGTCATAATAACTGTCTTCTCGAGCGATATCTCCAACTCCCACGTGCTTGACCAACACGCCAGCTCGTCGATCGCGCTCTGCAAACCGTTGCTGTTATTGATAGTATATATTTTAGCATCATCTGCATACATGGAGCAGTGAGTCCCTGAGGGCAAAGCTTTTGGAAGGTCGTTTATAAAGATGAGAAACATTAGGGGACCAATGCAGATTCCCTGAGGGACTCCACTTGGGGTGGGGTAGTATCGTGATTGCGCACTATGTATGATTACAGATTGAAAACGATTTGTTAGAAAACACTTGAGGAACCGATGCAAACATGGTGGGGGGCTGTTTTGCACAGGTTGTCAGCAAGCGTGCGCGTGGTGGCCGCCATAAAATTATTGACAGCTGACCTCCAAGTATACTGTAGGTTGGCGAAACTCGTCAGATCGCGCGTTTTTGAGGCGGAAAAGCTGGGATTTTGTCATGTCAGGTTGAATGTCCTGATTGTAGACCATCTTAACACTATTCAGGCACTGATAGCTCATCAGAATCAACTGATAAGGGGAAAACTGCACGGTTCAAGCATTTTGAGCCGGAGAACCGGGCATCAAATTATATTAACACGGACATTGCCAAATGAATCATTTTCAACACAATTAAAGAACTGATACCTTACTGATAAGGTCAGAATTCTGCGATTTTCATGGTTTCACCTCAGAGGAGCGGGAATTTGCTCCTGATGTACTGGGCATAGCTAAACTAATCTTGCTCAACACAATTCAGGTACTGATACCTTATCAAAACGGACTGATAAGGTCATAACTCTACGATTGCCAGCTTTTCATATCTGACGAGCTAGAAATTGCTCCTGTTTGCGTGGCAGCCGCAAAATAGACTTCGTTCAACGCGGAAAAGAATTTGATAGCTTATCAGATTTACCTGATAAGAGAAAAACTACACAATTTCAAGCATTTTGAGCCATAGAACCGGGGCTCAACTTATTTTAACACGGACATTGCCCAATAAATCCTTTTCAACACTAATAAGGAACTGATACCATATCAAATCGCACTGATTAGGTCATAATTCTGAGATTTTCAGGTTTTTAGCCCGTAACAGCGGGAGTTTACTCATGATATACTGGGCATAACAAAACTAATCTTATACAACACATTTCAGGTACTGATACCTTATCAAATCGGACTGATTAGATCATAACCCTACGACTGTCAGGTTTTCACACCAGTGGAGGTAGATTGATCCTGATAACCTGGAAGCCGCAAAATAGACTCCGTTCAACACACAAAAGAAACTGATAGCTTATCAGAGTAAGCTGATAAGGTGAAAACTCCATGATTTCAAGGTTTTTTAGCCGGAAAACCGGGGCTCAACCTATGTCAGCACGGACATTGCGAAATTGATTCTTCGAAACACGTTTTTCGGCACGAAAATGATTGGTCTCTTCCTGTTATCACGAGAAATGCGAAAATATTCCTTTCTTAAGATTCCGCTCCTTATTTCTAAAACTTCAGGCCAGAGAAGCTTCGACTCTACCATGTATAATAAAAAAGAATCTTTGACTAATTAAAAACACTGATAGGACGATTAGAAAATTTCGAACTCCATCTTTATTTTTCGGAATTCGCTTGACCTCATATAATCCTTTCTCAAACTTCCGAATATTGATTATTTTATTAAGAGCACTATAGAGTCTTTCAATGTCTCGTGACATGTTTACTCAAATATTTTTAACATGGCGTTCTCGGGCGTGATAAGGAATCAGGAGTACTACTTTCTCCTAAAATATCCAAAAAATGCTCCAGAGAGTTCGTTTCCTAAATTTTCTAAGAATTTGTTCAACATCTGCAGATTCGAAACGTTTTTGGAGGTGTGCGATTTGGAGGATTTCCCGGACTCCCAACTTCAAATTCATAGATTTTTCAAAATTGAAAATAGCGCTTCTCACAACTGCAAATTTAAAAAATTAGAGAATTTCTCCCAGTTGAAGGTTTTCCCGAATTTCCTTAGTTGATTTCGTGAAGTTTTATAAAAATTTAAGAATCTATTCACATCTTCAAATTTGAAAATTGTTCATGTTGGAGGTTTTCCGGATTTCCTTCGTTGAATTCTTGACACTTACCACAAGACAAAACGCTTATAAAATTGAAAAACAATGTTTGCGTTGTGCAATTCTGAAAAATACGTATGTAGAGTTCATATGTTTAAGAATATACATCAAGTATGGACAATGACATAATTGAACTCCGACCGCTGCATAGCGGTCCTCGACTGCTGACCTATCGCCCAAGGTTCCAGGAGCTGTGTGCCTCGTCTAACGCCTCACGTGGGGGATGCGGCCTACATGCCAGTAATTACATGACAAAATACACGTGTACACCGTTAAATTACACTACGACGTATGTAAAGTTCATGTGTATAAGACGAAATATATAACAAGTACGGACAATGAAAGAATTGCCATTTTCTAATTATATTATGCCATTTTCTAATTATATATCTTATTCTACAATTTTGTGTGTATTCTATTATTATTTATTTCTATACTAATATCTAAATAATTGCATTTACAGGGATTATTGTGCGTCTTTTTGAGTTCCAATACATTCTTGCATGTTAGTGAAATTTGACTATCCACAAATGTTTCATCTTTATTATGGATTATAAGCAAGTCATCCATATATCTAAAAGGTTTGAAAAAAACGTTATTTTCAATTTTTTCGTTAATAGAGTACCTATACTCCAACATGGAAACTGTAATATCGGCTAACAATGGGCTGAAGTTACCTCCCTAAGGAACTCCTTTCATCTGTTGAAGCACAAGTTCTCCGAAACGACTGTAACTGTTGCGTAAAAGGTAGTCAGTGTGACATATCAAGTCTGTGATGGTATAATACCTGTAAAGGCCTTTATCTAGCTCAGAATCTCGATAAAATACTCTGTATCCATTGGTAACTATCCATTTTTTATTAGCATTTTTGAAGCAAATTTTCAAAAATTCTTTCATGTTGTACAGAATAAAACTGTGTGGAAGGCTAGTTAACATATCCATAAAATCAGCAGCATAAACTTGAACCCCATCGTTACTCAATCCGCACAATTCAGCTGCTATGTTAATGTTGGAGATAGACCAATAGTAGGTCTTGAGTCCTCCCTTCCCTTGGTAACTCACATTGGTGTAACTAATGAAATGTGTCTTCAGAAACGAGAATTTTTTTTGTAGTTCTACTGCTAATGGTTTCATACTGCTGTTTCTTGCCCCCATGATAAATCTGAATTTTATGGGATCCTTATGTAACTTGGGTAAAGCGTAGATGATGGGTAACTCACAATCTATGCCAAATTTTAGTCCTGCTTTGATATTGAAAAACTTATGCTTTAAAGTGGTTGTTTGTCTATAGGCATTTTGAATCAGCTTATATGTATCATTCTGGTTTTGTTCTCTTTCAAAATTACCGTTTATGGTATTATTTCCAAGTTCTTTCATGAGAGTCATGATATAGTATTTCTTACAAATAATCCCGTAATTATTGCTGACTTCGTCTGAAGGGCAGAAAATGAAATGTTTCTGGTGTTCTTTTATACTCTTTATACTGTTTCTGGTGCTATCAGACTCCCTACTGAAGGAAGTCTCTTGCAGTATTGGTTTGAGTCTTTTTCTGTATTGTTTTTTTTTGAAATGCAACTGCTAGTTATCTATTTTCATTAAATTGGTTGTTTTTGGATTAAAATGTTTTAGATATCAGAAAACACATTCTAGCAAACAAGTGAAATCGAGGAAAAATCATGCTCACAAGTATATGGAAGTGTTTCAAAAATTGGCATTTAAAGAAGATTTTTCATTCGAAGTCCCTTTTCATGCTGAAATCTTCATCGGTTTCTATGAATTTCATGTGGAGCGCATGAGTTTGTTCGGAAGTCGTTTCAAAACTATAAAATTCAAAGCTATGGAATGTGAGCATTCTTTTTTTCCCCAATTTTCAAGTGAGAATTTCTGAAATTTTATTTCCAACGTTTTTCTCAATTTTTTTCTATGGCATTCATCAATGTCTATGGCATTGAATTCTCTTGTGAAAATCAATTTCTGACTTCACATTACAAAATGATTTTCCAAAAAAAAGATGCAATACTGAGGTTTCTAATTCTAACAAAATATTAAGTTCGTGCTCTTTCTCGCTTCGATTTTCTGAAGGAATTAGAGATAAATGGAACAACCTTCTACTTACCTTTGAAGGCACTGTTCGCGATAAACTTCATAATCGAATTTTTCATGACAAACGCTTCTCGTGGCTCTCAGAAGCAAAACAGCGTCGAAAAAACGGGAAGAAAAGCTACCCAGGAGCCGCAAAACGGCTTAGAAAAGTGGGCGAACCCCGCCGCTGTGGGAAAGCCCGGTCCCTTTCCGCCCCTCGACGTGAACAAAGGAACACTCGAAATCGTGAGTTGAGCGATGGTTTCCGATCAAAAGCCCCGGTCTTCCCTTCATTCTGAACTTCTCTCTTTACTCAGGTCAGCTCGCATACACTGGCTGCAAAAGACGGAAGTTACAAGTCTCGGACAACTCGTCCACCATTTTCCCTAGCTCAATTTTTGAGGGACCATAACTCCATTCCCAGAAGGTCTTGTACGATTCCAGAAACATCTTTGGAATCAGAATGGGACCGGTTTCAAGATAGGTGAAAAAACAGAAAAGCGATTTTTATCGCGAACAGTGCCTTTAAATCTCGAGATCTCCTACATAAATCATGCATCGACAGTTTTTTTTCTTTCTTTCAAGATGTTCCCAGTTTCCCGGACTTTATACATCCACAGATATGTTTCCTCTTGTCACATCATATCCTTCTACAATACCACAACCTAGCACTCCTACACGACGAGGTAGATTTTCGGTATAGAGGGCATTCCGACGAATTTAGTGAATTTTATAATATCAGGTCTTCAGTCATTCTCAGTAGCTGCTCTATTAGAAGGGACAGATTTTTCAGAAGGTGGGTGAATTATAGTGTATATAAATGCTCACACCTATACCAGTTGAATTCTCCTAATTCAGATCCTTCCACCAGTCAACAAAACAACTCGGTAATAACGGAATTCACGAAGTACCCATTGACCACGCTCTCGACACCAATTCTCTGCCTTCGGATCACAAATTTAGGGGAAAAACAAACATTTTTTTTCGTGTTTAACGGAGTCTATTTTGTGGGTGCCACGTAATCAGGAGCAATTTCTAGCTCCTCAGATGTGAAAAGCTGGCAATCGTAGAGTTATGATCTTATCAGTGCTATTTGATAAGGTATCAGTTTCTTATTTGTGTTGAAAAAGGTCTATTTTGCGGCTTCAAGGTAACCGAGAGCGAATTCCCGCTCCTTTGAGGTGAAAACATGAGAATCGCAGAATTATGACCTTATCAGTGCAATTTGATAAGGTATCAGTTCTTTAATTGTGTTGAAATTGATTCATGTGGCAATGTCCGTGTTAACACAATTTGATGCCCGGTTCTCCGGCTCAAAATGCTTGAAATCGTGCAGTTTTCCCCTTATCAGTTGATTCTGATAAGCTATCAGTGCCTGAATAGTGTTAAGATGGTCTACAGTCAGGACTTTCACGCTGACATGACAAAATCCCAGCTTTTCCGCCTCAAAAACGCGCGATCTGACGAGTTTCGCCGAACTACAGTATACTTGGAGGTCAGCTGTCAATAATTTTATGGCGGCCACTGCGCGCGCTTGCTGACAACCTGTGCAGAACAGCACCCACCCTGCAAACATCCACTAATACCGTATCCCTGGAGTTTCAATAACAGCAACGGTATTGAGATTGAGTCGAACGCTTTGCGGTAATCAATGTAGCAAACAGACACATAGTTACCGCGATCCACTTCTTTATGCCAGAGAGGGACCGTAGAGAGCAGCGCTGACATGGTAGATTTGCGGTCAAGGAACCCGCGCTGGGAGGCGCTAAGGAGATTATTATCCTGCAGGTACTCTGTAATCTTACTACATATCATACGCTCCATAACCTTGCTTGTAGCGCGGGTAAGACAGATGGGTCTATAATTTGTCACTTTACTCTGGAGACCTTTCTTATGAATCGGACGAACTAAGCCGAGTTTCCATAAAGCGGGTATTTCACCATAAAGCATGAAGCGGCGGAACAACAGCGATAACCTAGCAACTAAGCCAAGGTAAGCGTTCTTCAAGAAAATGTACGGAATTTGATCGGGGGATACCGAAGTCCTGTTCGGCAGTTTCTTTAGTGTGCGGTATAGCAACTCGTCTGGTAAGTCAACCCAATCCAGGATCTCATCAGTTTGCGCAGGAAATGAAGGCGTGACTCCTGATGGCATTTTATAAACGCTTTTTAAGAAATCGGCAAACAAGTTTACTTTAAGACTATCGTCTGTAATTATATCCGCGCTGCTAGTGGCCATACCAGGGATATCGGTTGAAATTTTATTTTTTTTTGTTGCAAAATTTGAATATTTTCCTATTATTTCCAGACTTAGCAATCGCCTCCTCTTCGCACGCTGCCAATTTAGCTAATTCTCGTTTGAGCTTCCGAGCGTATTTTCGGTATCTGTGTGACCCGCACCTATGCATATTTGTGTAGCAATGGTTAACTCGAGCTCTGAGCAGCTTGAGCTTACGCGGAAACATCTCGTGCGGGGGTGCTGGGTTAAAAGGCGGAACATATTCGTCTATGAGATCATAGCAGATCGATAGCAATCTGGCATAACATGAGTCAACTGATTCGGAGGAATCAAGCAGGCTCGTCCAATCGATTTGGCATAATTTTCGATTTATGTTTTCGCAGTCTCCTTTGGTGAAATTATGGGAATAATTTTTTGACTTGGGTTTAGGAACACCATGCCCGGTAATATCAAATTCAATCATGTTGTGATCAGACGTGCTGAAAGGTGGCAGTACTGCAAGGCTAGAGACTACATGTGGGGTAGACGCGAAGACTAAGTCAAGAATGTTTAGGCCATGGGTGGGCTCCTCTACGAATTGCGTGAGTCCATGGGATAGTGCGAAACGCAGGAACAATCTAGACGAGTGTGACCCACGACCGCCTCGTTGACACCTGTTTGTCCAATCAATGAGCGGGAAGTTGAAATCTCCAATTAACAGTATATCACATTGAAATTGAGAAAATACCTCAGCTAAAAACTCTAGCATACTCTCCAGCGCAGAGGCAGCGCAAGACGGGCTTCTGTATACGGTTACAATAAGAGCTTCAGAATTATGTGTGAGTACTTTGATCAAAACTACTTGACAGTATTCGGAAAAGTTTTTCGAATCAATGAATGTGTGTGCAAATCCTCTGCGAATGAGTACAGCAACGCCCCCACCTGGTCTGTTTCCTTCCCGGTCAGAACGATACACATGATATGTGTCGTTGTGGCTCAATGTAGCATCACTGATTAGAAAGGGCTTACACCATGTTTCGGTTATGAAAACCCCAAGCAAATTTTCAGACAATAAAAAATTCAAATCGGGAATTTTATTCATAATTGAACGAGAATCGAAGAGTCGAAAACCTTTGCATACAATACTTGGCTGAAGGGAGGTAGTAGACCAGACAGGCGCGCCGGTAAGAGAGTCTCTGTCCTAGCGGCTGCCGCTGAGTGGCGCTATTGGGGGAGACCGCTGACTACACTGTAACTGAGCAGGGGAAGGCGAGTATTGACTGTTTGTGACCTGATCGCCACTCTCATTCGACATTGTCCTCGAAGAGACTCTCGGCAGGTCACGCGGTGTTTTTAACTTCTGTATGGTCAGGTCTCCAACCACGTAGTACACGAGTTTTCCCTCCTGCTGGTTCAATAGACCTGCCTTCCTCCTAAGAGCTCGATCGAAATCGAGCTGCTCACGCGTATAGTCTTGGCGCGCATAGGAGTGAACAAAGTTTTTTGTGAGTGACAGCCTTCCCCTTCTCATCTGCGCTAATAGCCTGTCTCGCAAGTCCTGATTTCGCATTTTAATTTTGATTATGCGTGGGCGAGAGCTATCTGACGTTTTGACACTCTGTTGATGGAGAAAAATTTCGACCTTGCGATCGCGCCATTCACTTTCGAGGTCTTCGTCACCAGACGCATCAATAATCTCCTCAACTGCCTCCCTATCAAAGGTTGCGGTAGCAGATGCATCAGCCTGTTCTTTGATCCCCACCCACGCAATTCCACAAGACTTGGCAGTGATATTATCGGAGTCGGCATGGAATTTGATGAGGGCATTATAGAGAGCAGGACCTAAAAATTCATTCTTGTTTTGACTCAGATAACGGTCTTCCAAGGATTTAAGCGACGAAAGAATCAAATTCTGAGTTTCCTGTATACGCGAGAAAAAACCAAGAAATTCATCCAACCTCATAAAATAGTTGTCCCAGCGCTCGAGAACGAGCTCCATCCATTTTGGAGGTTGAGAGTCGTCACACGGTGGTTGGCTGGCTGACTTAGTCTTTCTGGCAGTCATCAGGCAAAAAAAATCAGAATAGAAGAGTCGAGCAGCAACGAGAGCCGCACGTGAGGAGTGATGTTGATTATTTGTCATTTCACCCTCGTGTTTGTGCGTTCCTTTAACCTCTTTCATTGCGAGCATTACCTCAGTCAGAAGCCTTTTAGTGAATGTTCTGTTCTGTATATATTTATAGTGTTTCTTCCTACGTCTGAGGCTGAGGCAGCATTGAATTCTTTGAAACAAACGCATCCGCCAGTCATTTCTAGCGGGCCAGTCGCTTTTAGTGGGACTGAACGAATCAGTCGCAGAGAACCTTGTTTCTGTTTCACGAAAGAAAAAATGAAGTCCTAAGGAAGTTCTACGTTCTTACCCCCAAGGGCTTCTGGGCTAGAGAATGAACGAGTCAGTTGCGAAGACCCGTTTGGCTATCTACTGCCGCGGCTTTCCACTTTTTATTCCAAATTGTCCCTGCCACCATATGTAGTTAAACCGAGTTCGAATGAATGAAGGCGCTTCAAAATCGTTATCTGTTCACCCGTTCGCTGTTGAACTTTTCCTCATTATTTCATCGGAGGAATCCCTCGAACCAACAGGAAATATGTTCTCTGTTAGAAAAAATTGTGCCATAATTCCCTTATTTATAGAGATGCAAAAACACGAGGAACATGCCATCACAGTGGAAGTTACGTTAATGGTTGGATACGCATTCATAGGTCAAGCTGTATGTGAGTGATACTAAATTTTGACTAGACAAACTCGCATGGGGTTCCTCCGTAATTGAAAGAAATGCTGGACAGCTCTGGCACGCGCTCTTCAAACCTCAACTCAAATTTCCTTGAAGCCTAGTTTTGACTGCAGGTGGTCGCTGCGGCCATGCGAGGGACAGCTGTTCCTTTTTCAAAGCGCGTAATAGAAAGCCGCTCCAATTGTGATCGCTTCGTGGCAAACGTCCTACATCGCTGGGTCGCGGCGACGAAATTCTATGTTTTACTGCATCGCTGCTTGAAGAGCGATTCTCAATGGTCGCTGACCGTCGCCATCGCGGCCAAAATGGCAGCGATGGAGCGATCGCCAGAGAATGACACGTTTCGTCCAGTGAACGTTGACCCTTTCGCATGAGAAGGTAAGTGTTTACGGGTCGAAATGTGCTATTGATATCTACCAGCCATTAATTTCACTGATTGATTGAATTTCTTTGATCATCCGTGAGGCTATGCACTATGAACAGAATCGCTGCCGCTGCTACATCGCTGCAGCAGCGGGTGTGAAATCGCTGTGATGGAAAACAGCAGCGATGCAGTCAAAACTAGGCTTGAGGGCTTACGAGCAGCAAGTTAAAACCTGTCAATTTTAGCTATGTCTAAAGTTGAGGAGATTGCCACATTTGCTTATCTTTCACTTAAAGGCAGTGTTCACGATGATTTTCATTTCCGATTTTTTCACATAAAACAAAGCATTGGCCTCTAAGTGTTACCAAAATACGAAGAAACGGCGAGAAACGCATTAAGACGCCGTATTTCAGTGGCACTATTCTCTGGCCTGGACTAGTTGTCCGAGTGGAGGAACATGTTCCCGGTGGTTGTGACCGGTGAAAAATGGGGTCAGCCGAAAACGGAAAAATGTTTTATGCAAAACAGTTTTAGTTAGGGTCCAAAGGAAGGGACGGAGCAACAGATTGCATAAAATGGCAAAGGATGGGTTCACAACATTTTTCATCGTCACAACGAACAGTTCCTGTGATAGTAAAAAGGCGGGGTGAGAGTAAAGGATTTGGTGACCTTCTGGTCTGTTTTTCTCAGTTTCTCCGTTATTTTGGTTCTACCCGGGGGTCAGTTAATCGATATAGCGCATAATCTCAAAATTGAAGTTTATCGTGAACGCTGCCTTCAAGGCACAGTCCAACCTCAGAACCGTTTTCCGGTTTTTCTGCCTCTCTTGGAAACGGTCCCACGTTGATTCCCATGATGTCTCTGGAATCGTACAAGACTCGGATACGCAGTTACGACCGCTCAAAAATGTGCTATGGAAGCATGCTAGACGATTTTTCCTCCTATATCTCGCTTATTCGGAGGAATTGAGAGTTTGCACTTGGCCGGTGCTGTAAAGGTTGGGTCTACTTCACAGTTATGTGGAAATATCATATTTCGTCGCTAAGCTTGGACTGTGCGTAAAGGCACAGTACACCCTCAGATATGAATTTTGAGATTTTCGTGTATTTGTACAGAAGACCCTTTCTGTAACACACGCGCCAAATTCGAGATCTCAAATCCTCCAAATAAGCGAGATATAAGTTACCACCACGGGCCCGATCCCCTCCAGCCACGACCACAGACCCGGCCCCCTTCCTGATTCTCGATCTCAATACTGGATGGATGGATTATTTTCAACCTAGTCGTCGTTCTCCACTCGTTTTCAGAATCTATCTCATTCTGTTTTGCTTTCGTGCTGCGACTGCGGATCAAGAGAAATACAACGCTGAGACAACTCGCCCACCAAATTTTTGCCCTCGGAAAACAAGCATTTTCAAGGCGACTCCTCTCCGTTCCTAGGAGGTCTTGGACGATTACAGAAATACCATTGTGATCAGAGTGTGACCATGCACTAGATAAGGATGAAACCTAAAAAATTATTTTCTGGGTGTCCTGTGCCTTTAAGTTGCCTTGAAAATAGCGCACAATGGCTAACTGACATGCGCAGCATTACTATGATGTCAGTCTCCTGGGATCCAAGAAATTACATGCAAATATAAAAAAGTAGCTTTAGAAGCGCTCCAGAAAAAGTTAGAGGTCTGACTCGAAATTTCACTGTGGGAGTTGGTTGATGTGCTGAACACGAGCCTAAGATTCATTCGTCTTTTTACGAAGCGAGGCTTCTCACTGGAAGACATTTCGGAGGCTAACTGGAACATTCAGCAATTTTTAAAACACTACGAGAGATTTGATCAAAACTGTTTTGTGAGGGCGATTCGCAGTGCTCAACACGAATTTGATGCTCGCTCATCGATTTTCCATGCATTACGGTAGGTGAAGTTAGGTATACTCTGTTTATCTTGAATGGCACAAAACACGGTCCGCCAATAGTCCTCTAATTGGCCCGCTAGTACCGTAGTGTACGTCCACGACGCGTTTTCGGCAGACCCGGGTGGCAGGGTGGGTGGCCGAGTGACGGCATTGACGAATCGATTGCTCTGCACACCGGGTAGAGGACTATTGGCGGACCGTGCTCTGTGCAATTCATGATAAACAGAGTATAGTTCGGTCGAAGTCTCAGATTTGGTCGAAAACCTTTGCGGGATGGATTCCAGTGCTGGGAACAAATTTTCCATTGAAGTTTTTCGGATCATTCAGGTACATAACGCGTTTAAAGGCAGTGTTCACGCTGAATCATGGTTGTCGAAGTTACCTTATGAAAGTCTTCTTTTGTTCAGTGTCTCAGACTATAGCAGGCCTTGAGCCCACCCCGAATGCACCCGTAGCCGCGTCCATGTTGCGCTCAGGGTCACAAATTTGGCAATTTCCGGGCCACATATGTTGCGTTCCAGGCCGCATACGTTGCGCTCCGGGTGCTGCCGAGGAGATTGATTCACGCAGCGCTCTGAGCGCAACTGTCGGCTGATGACGTCACAGTACATCATACAGCGTACATGATTGCGCCCCGGGCGCTTTCTATAAACCGATTTTAGCAACACAGTTGCAAAAATCGATACATCGACGTGGTTCAGACGCTTCACTGATCGATTATCGCACCCATTTAAGCTGATCGATTTTTCAAGAAAGAATCCAACGATTTCCACACATTCACCGAATTCCCCCATCCTACTGAATTTCCTTGGATTTATGTGACCCTTAATTGCCCCTTTTCTAAGCTAGTGCTGATTATGAAATACCTTTCAGCTTAATACACTTTCCCCTGCTAAAAATTTCGATTCCGTCGCAACATCCCTGACAACTTCACCCATTAATCTTCTGATTTCACCTGATTTTCTCGAACTATAAGGTATATTTCTCTGAAATCATTAGGTATTCATAACAACCGCGCTTTCTCAGAGTCCTTCTAATGATCTCGTTGAACGATTCAAAGCTAACCATGGAAAGTATGCATGGCACATATTTATTCCAAACATTAAAAATTATATATAAATTTAAATACACATTGAAATAAATTTAAATATCCAAGCGATTCGTTTTTCTCATTTTTTTCGAAATGATTAAATAAATCCGAAATATTCCCTCCATGAATATCAGCAAACTGCGTTCGGAAAGTCATGTTAACGTTTATTTTTAAAATACGGTCTAAATATTGCACAAATATGAAGAATATAGTGAATTCTACGATGGTCGAATATTGAGCGCAAATGGAGCAGAGGAGATCAATTACAAGCCCTACGAGAGAAACAGTGAGAATTCCGCTCAAAAATCGCAAGAAGCCCAGATGCTCTTCCTTGTTTCAATTGATTCATCCTATTTCGAAATGCGCGCGTCAGTCAATGCATGCGGCTCGGAGAGCAACCTGATCGCACTGCACGTTGCAATCACAACCCAAACGCACCGCAAGTTCGAATATTAACTGCTCTGAGTTTCGGTCGCAGTGGGCGGGGAGGGGCGGGATCGGTTGCGCTCTGGGCCTGCTACTGTCTGAGTACTACGATCTATACCAGAGAATCACAAAAAAGAACTATTTAGGGTGAAATAGCCCTCTGAATTGGTCGTCTCTTGCAGAATTTGTTTCTAGCAGAAAACAGCAATTCCAGTTCGACAAAAAACAGCAAAAAATCTTAAAAAAGAGCATAGAAGAGAAAACAGGAGATTTTAAAAGCCTTATTTGAGAATTTCTACAGCATCGAACTTTTTACACTTTTTTCTGTGATAAATGGTTCTTTTGCACAATATCCGGAAGCCAACAGTTGACCAGAGAAAAAAATGTAGGCTTTTGAGATACGCAGATTATAAGTGCAAAAGATCCATCTAACCTTCATTTTCCTGCGACAATAACACTCGATTACTCGATCGTAAGCTCAATGTGTGCAACGAGCTCATAGATTTAGTTGAGACAGAATTGCGCTTGCGTTGTATACATACTTTGACGATAATTCAAAGATAATCTATCAAAAAGGGGTCTTCCAAGCAAAAGAGGTTTGGTTGGCGTCAGAAACGTTCCAACAAAAAGGGAACAATAATTAAGTTGAATGAGGAGAGTCTACAAAAAGTGAACAATATTCTATCAAAAAAGGGTTTTCCAAGCAAAAGAGGTTTGGCTGGCGTCAGAAACGTTCCAACAAAGGGAACAATAGGTAAGTAGAATGAGGGAGAGTCTACAAAAAGTGAACAATATTTTCTGAGACTGATTTTCCTGGCCGATACTTCTTAACAGCAAAAACAAACCGTTGTGGTACTTTCTAGAGGAAGAGTTCAATGGTTTCCAAGAATGGAGTTCTATTCGTTGACGAGAATATAAGAAAATATTCTCATTAGATGCTGCACTTTGGTTTCGCTTCTCTAGCAGCTGGAGCTAACCGTCCGTCTGTGTTTTGGCATCATCTTCTATTCTGATGGTAAGTATCAGGTTTACATGCACATACTTTTTAACGGTTCTCGTGTAGTCAAGACGAGTTTTGGAACCACAGAGTGCTTCCGAGTAGAACACCGCAACGGTTTGGTTTGCTGTTAAGAAGTATCGGCCAGGAAAATCAGTCTCAGAAAATATTGTTCACTTTTTGTTGACTCTCCTCATTCTACTTACCTATTGTTCCCTTTTTGTTGGAACGTTTCTGACGCCAGCCAAACCTCTTTTGCTTGGAAAACCCTTTTTTGATAGAATATTGTTCACTTTTTGTAGACTCTCCTCATTCAACTTAATTATTGTTCCCATATTGTTGGAACGTTTCTGACGCCAACCAAACCTCTTTTGCTTGGAAGACCCCTTTTTGATAGAATTGTTCACTTTTTATTGATATTAGGAAGTAATATCCCTGAAAAATCTTCAATAATTCTCGAATAGCATGGATTGCTATAATAATCAGTAAGCAACAACCTTGTTGCGCACGCTACAAATGAAGCGCTACTCACTTTCCACGACGTCCTGATGATGTCAGAAAATGCCCTATGCACTTGGCACCACCTTGGCACGACGTCCTGATGACGCCACCAGATGCTTTATGCACTTGGCACGACGTTCTGATGACGTCATCAGATGCTATGTGTACTTTACATGACATCCTGATGACGTCATTAGATGCCCTATGTACTTTACATGACATCCTGATGAAGCCATCAGATGCCCTATGTACTTTACATGACATTCTGATGAAGTCATCAGATGCCCTATGTACTTTACATGACATCCTGATGAAGTCATCAGATGCCCTATGTACTTTACATGACACCCTGATGACGTCATCAGATGCCCTATGTACTTCACGTGACACCCTGATGACGTCATCAGATGCCCTATGTACTTTACATGACACCTTGATGACGTCATCAGATGCCCTATGTACTTTACGCTGACATCCTGATGACGTCATCAGATGCCTATGTACTTTACGCGACCCTGATGACGTCATCAGATGCCTATGTACTTTTACATGACACCCTGATGGCGTCATCAGATGCCCTATGTACTTTACATGACACCCTGATGACGTCATCAGATGCCTATGTACTTTACATGACACCCTTATGACGTCATCAGATGCCTCTATGTACTTTGCGACACCTTGATGACGTCATCAGATGCCCTATGTACTTTACATGACATCCTGATGACGTCATCAGATGCCCTATGTACTTTACATGACACCCTGATGACGTCATCAGATGCCCTATGTACTTTACATGACACCCTGATGGCGTCATCAGATGCCTATGTACTTTTACATGACACCTGATGACGTCATCAGATGCCCTATGTACTTTACATGACACCTTGATGACGTCATCAGATGCCTATATGTACTTTACATGACATCCTGATGACGTCATCAGATGCCCTATGTACTTTACATGACACCCTGATGACGTCATCAGATGCCCTATGTACTTTACATGCACACCTGATGGCGTCATCAGATGCCTATGTACTTTACATGACACCTGATGACGTCATCAGATGCCCAATTTACTTTACATGACATCCTGATGACGTCATCAGATGCCCGATGTACTTTACATGACACCATGATGACGTCATCAGATGCCCTATGTACTTTACATGACACCCTGATGACGTCATCAGATGTATGTACTTTACATGACACCCTGATGACGTCATCAGATGCCCTATGTACTTTACATGACACCTGATTGACGTCATCAGATGCCCTATGTACTTTACATGACATCCTGATGACGTCATCAGATGCCCTATGTACTTTACATGACACCCTGATGACGTCATCAGATGCCCTATGTACTTTACATGACACCCTGATGACGTCATCAGATGCCCTATGTACTTTACGTGACACCCTTATGACGTCATCAGATGCCCTATGTACTTTACGTGACACCCTTATGACGTCATCAGATGCCCTATGTGCTTTACATGACACCCTTATGACGTCATCAGATGCCCTATGTGCTTTACATGACACCCTTATGACGTCATCAGATGCCCTATGTACTTTACATGACACCCTGATGACGTCATCAGATGCCCTATGTACTTTACATGACACCCTGATGACGTCATCAGATGCCCTATGTACTTTACATGACACCCTGATGACGTCATCAGATGCCCTATGTACTTTACATGACACCCTGATGACGTCATCAGATGCCCTATACTTTACATGACACCCTGATGACGTCATCAGATGCCCTATGTACTTTACATGACATCCTGATGACGTCATCAGATGCCCTATGTACTTTACATGACACCCTGATGACGTCATCAGATGCCTATGTAATTTTACATGACACCTTGATGACGTCATCAGATGCCCTATGTACTTTACATGACATCCTGATGACGTCATCAGATACCCTATGTACTTTACATGACACCCTGATGACTTCATCAGATGCCTATGTACTTTACATGACACCTGATGGCGTCATCAGATGCCCTATGTACTTTACATGACACCCTTATGACGTCATCAGATGCCCAATGTACTTTACATGACATCCTGATGACGTCATCAGATGCCCTATGTACTTTGCATGACACCCTGATGACGTCATCAGATGCCCTATGTACTTTACATGACACCCTGATGACGTCATCAGATGCCCTATGTACTTTACATGACACCCTGATGACGTCATCAGATGCCCTATGTAAACTCTGGTCCCGCCGTAGTGACCTGTTGATTTCGATCAATATCAGCAGCGGAGCGGTGGGCCTCGGTGAAATATAACTAGTGATAAGGAGGTTCCGACGAAGAGGCCACCGCTCCGCGCTGTGATAATCGAAATCAACAGGTCATTACGGCGGGACCAGAGTTTACTTTACATGACACCCTGATGACGTCATCAGATGCCCTATGTACTTTACATGACACCCTGATGACGTCATCAGATGCCCTATGTACTTTACATGACATCCTGATGACGTCATCAGATGCCCTATGTACTTTACATGACACCCTGATGACGTCATCAGATGCCCTATGTACTTTACATGACACCCTTATGACGTCATCAGATGCCCTATGTACTTTACATGACACCCCGATGACGTCATCAGATGCCCTATGTACTTTACATGACATCCTGATGACGTCATCAGATGCCCTATGTACTTTACATGACACCCTGATGACGTCATCAGATGCCCTATGTACTGATAGCCTGCGACCACTGGCAGTGGCTAGTGGCAGGAACGAGGAACGAGGGACGAGGGACGAGGACGAGGAACGAGGAACAGGACACGAGGACGCGTTACAAGAAAAACGCGAATTTTAGCTAAGCTTCCGCCGATCTAACTTTGTTAATTTTCAATCGATTTGGCTCAAATTTTGTCAGCGGGTGTCTTCTATACTCTCTCACTTATATCCAGAAGGAAATCTCTAGAAAATTTGTTTTACAGGTTTTATTAACTACTTTACCAAAATCTAAGTGATCACAAGTGCCAGGCAAAACCAAACCTCTCCAGCCGCTTCGCGGCTGGAGCGATTGCTTGATCTAACATTGTACTACTCCTCAAAGCTCTAAAGTAACGCGAGTACAGCACTAGTGTACCATGTCAGTACAAATGTTCTAAGCGCCGATAGCTTCACCATGCCGGATTCGCTCGTAACTCTATTTAGAACGCGATCATAGATTTTGTGTGAATGGCACAGTTGGGACAAAACTTACCCCGCTCCACGAAAGCTGTGACACTGGAGTACTCTCAGTTTCTGCATACGTGTAGAAAATATCCATACTGGAATGCAGGGCCAGTGCGGGTACGAATAGCGGGCGCTACGTAGTTTCAAAGCTTTTCAAAGTATTTTCACGATAAAAATGGAGTTTTCGCGTTATTACTATATCCCATACTTTTTGAGGGTGTCACAAATGGTAAAGCTCTGGGTGAGGGTGACCAGTTCATGATAAAGATGAAGACTCGGCTTTTTCAATCCATATTGGGACACAGCACATTAGACGTCTATTTTCTAGAGGCTTAGATGCTTTTGAAGCCCATACGAGGCTTGCTGGGGTCAGCCGACTCACCGTTCAGATCCTTCAGCTCCTTACACGAATCTACTACCAATTCATGGACTCGGTATGAATCATGGTGTGCATTCACCATTTACCGAATTTTCGGATTTACCGGTCTTTTCGGCGTAGTTTTGTTAGATCATGCTCCACATGGCCTTTCGAGACAGTTAAGAGTATGAATTGAGTTAAGTCCTTTCCAACCACGAAAAGTTCTACTTTTGTGCGTTAGAGAAGAGGGAAGTATGCTTCACTTATTGGACTCAAAGGAGGGACGGTGATTGTCAAGATTCCATTTTTTCTAAACGAAGGCCTAGCTGTGACCCTAATTGTAGCAAAAAATTGGAAAGTGTTGGTAAAATGCATCAAAACAAATTAAGACGCCCTGTTGCTGCTGGCACTCCACCCCTTTACGCTGGTACTCCACTACCTAAGGGCGAGTTTTAGTGAACGATAGTGGCGTTCCAAAGATATGTTGGGTGGAAAGAGTGATCGTGTTTTGACAGAGCCGTGAGCTTTGTTAGCCTCAAAATCGAAATTTATTTATTCATTTATGGAGGCGTATCATATAGTTCTCATCAGTTCCTTACTCATTTTTCTCGACACTGCTGCCGAGTGGATCAACCGAAGTGTTCCTCTAACCGCTGAACCCAAGAAAAAAACGTTTTCATAGCAAACCCATTCTCAAAAACAAACGAAGGATTATCGAGAATCGAGAGATTCAGGATGTCATTTCTCGAATATACTGGCATTCAGTAGTGAGGATTCAGTGATTATAGGCAGTGTTCACGAAAAAAATCGTGTTTCAGTTCTCGATATTTTTTGAGTAAGTCCGCTAAGTAGGGGTTAATAAGGAAAAGTCCTCACAGAACACTGAAATACCGGGAGAAAACCATCTAAATAAATCCCTGAAAAACTTGCCTGTGCGTGTTTGCGCATCGAACCTGGCGTCAGTGAAATAGCTTTGCGCTTCAAAAGCCTTAGGTAACTGGCTTTGTTCTCTGTTTCCTGGACTGAAAATTTTTTAAAAATAAGAGGGGCTATTATTAATGCTGGGATGTTGGAACCTTTACGCTACTGCTTGTATTTAAGTTCTTTGAAATCCGTATAGTTGGTCGGAATATGTTTCGAAATCGAGATCCAGAACTTATTACCGTATTCGCCGAGAAAAAAATCTCGGTAAAAAGTTTCTGTACAATTTTTACCGAAACAGATTGTCCGCACATACCTGGTAGGGATAGTAGATCTGGTTGACCATGAGCGAGGATCGAACCTTGCCGTGTCTAGAGAACAACAGCGCGTACGGCCACTAAATCACACCAGCTCGGGTAAGGACATTAGCGAGATAGACGTCTTTTCCTTAGGGCATTGCTAAAAATGCGGGTGAGGTCATCTAAACCTATGGGTTTTCCGTCTATGAGTCCGGTCACTGGTCCCTGCGGTAAATTTGCCACAAAAGGCGGTTCAATGTTTTTGCCTGTTTTCTGCCGAGCTTGGCCTATTTTCACAGGGAGCAGAAAACAGAAAACAGAGATCAACAGCAAGCAGGAAACAGAAAACATAAAACATAAAAGTCCGCACACTCCTGGTGAGGGGTCATTAGCTTGCTCAAAACAGATTTGTAATCATTAGCTTCTGATCTTCGGCTCAGCCCTTTTCGATCCCTACCGTTGAAGATAACTTAATTCATACACTTATGTTACTGTTTTCTATAAAAAATTGTCTCTGTATACTCTTCAACTACTTTACTATTAGCTGAGCACGTCGCAGAAATTTGACTAGGCACAGCAAGGAACTCGAATTTGTGTGGGCGGCGCTGTTAAAGGCAGTGGTCGCGATCAAATATGCTTGTCGTATTTTTCTCTCTAAACCCTTTTCTCGGTCTCGAGTAGTAGGACCTATAAGAAAAAATCGCGAAAAACCACGGTTTTGGGCCACATTTGAAGCCTGAACTTTCTTGTCTTTTGATGGTGGACGAGCCCACTCCACATCATCGGCATCGATGACCTCTTATATCAGACTTGAAATTGAATTTCATTCAATGTAACTTCGGATTTATGTGCATATCTAAGCGAAAACGTTGTTTGGAGTGCTTTCTTTCATTGTTCAACTGTTTTTGTTAGGTAAATTTGCATTTATTTCTCCCTCTGAATGTCGATGATTTCTGACTGCTCGGCATGAGACTGCGATCTTTTTCGTCATCGCTGTGCACGTGTGCACGAACTGGCTTCTTTGGGCCCTAGAAACTGTAATTCTAGCCTGTTTTTCACCGCGCTACTTTCATAGTTTTTCAGCTGTTTAATATCTAAGCTGATTTTTATAGTTTTTTAGATAACGTTTTACATCGCGACCACTGCCTTTAATCTGTGCACGAATTGTCACCTCTGTGCCTTTTAGTTTTAGCGCATCGCAGCCTTTGCAGTTCTTCGGCTGTTCTCGAACGCAACAGACTTACGCTGTTTTACGAGAACTTTTTCTATCGTTAACACTGCTTCTTAAACATTTAAGCTACCGTGACTTTCAGTCAACCTCAGAATTTCGAGATCGAGACCCCGGATCCTTGTTCAGCACTTTGGATTCAATAAAAATAGAAGTTTCGAATAAATTTGAGTCAATCTTCCACGAAAACCTAAAAATGGGTTCCTTCAAAAATGGACTGAGCTTTACTCTGCTCAGACATTCGCTCGCGTGTTGCCTCCAAAAAAGACCCGTCTCGCCCAATGACTCGGAGGCAAGTAGTGTAAAATGGGCGGCACCCCTGGTCCGCCCACAGAAAAAAGGCGCCTCACTTCGGAAAAAAGGCGCCCCAAGTCCGAAAAAAGTAGGGCGTTTCACGCGCCCGACCTCGCGCCTCGTGCAGAACCCAGTCCCGCCCTACTTTTTTCGTATATTCTTCCAACATTCTTCGTACATTCCTCGGAAACCTTTCCGACAAATACACTACATTTTACGAACATTCCTCCGATATTCCTCGGAAACCTTTCCTATAAATACCCTGTATTTTATGAACATTCCTCCGACATTCTTCGTACATTCCTATTAAATCTTTCTAACAAATACCCTATATTTTTCTGTCATATTTTTGGTGTTTCGTCGTTCCTTTCATTGTTCTATAGTCTTGTATCTTCTGCTTGGTACAAATGATAAGGATAAGAAATAGTGATTCCATGAAAAATCATCATAATTGATATTTCGATTATTCCCTGGCATCAAATCATGATTTTATCACCCTAACCTTCACTGAAACCCCCTGAAATTAGTATTTTTCTTCGTTACCAGGCAGAAGAAACAAAAAACAATGGAAGAGGGAGCAGGAAAAACGAGGAAAACACAAAAAAATGAGAAAAACCGACGATCATCACTCGGCCGCATTTTTTGCGACGGGGTCGACTGCGGCGCGGTCGCGGCGCACCCCTACTGGCGCTTCGCCAGAGCACGGTTTCCGCCCACGTTTCTCATGGTAAAAGGAAGACTCGTGAAAGAATAATATTAGAATATATTCCTTTTTAAACTTCAAAAACTTGTACAGAGCTGTCATAAATGAAACATCTATTGGTTTCGCTCGTTTCAAGGGTGTCTGCAAACGGAATGTAGGTATGGAGCTTCGGGAAGGATGGCTCATCTTCGTCGGTCGCGCGCGGTCGCAACGCGGCGTTAGCATCGTAGCGCGCCTGCTAGCCCCTCGCACTCCACCGTTCTTCATTTCACATATTTCTCACCAAATACTTGGCTTACACGCCTTCACCTCCAGCTATACAATGCACGGGAGCATACTAAGATTATTTAATGTGTCAGTAGACTAAGAATAAACTTGACAACTCGTAGGATAAACGGAAACAGAGAGAAAAGTACGAGATACGCAGGACACGAGCATTAGTTGATGAAGACACTAGCATCACTCCATACAACTAGATTTATTAAAAATTATGTTGGCACTTGTTTTTTGTTTCATTTATTTCTGGTCGAAAGTGTAAATTGTCAGGTAACCTATTATCACTGCATTCTTTAACATTCAAGACCTATGATAAATGGCAAGAAAAAGCTCGAATGTTGAGCGAAAAGTACAGTCGCCTACTCGGTTTAGCACGAGAGAAAGATCTATATTTGAAGAAGTAGCAATATCGAAACTGCAGTGCAAAGCTTACGAAGAATCCGCATAATGGGGCTGCCAAACTTTTATTGAGGGAAAAGTAGGCGAAAATACGTTTTCAGAGAATCATTACGTTTGTCGGGGGTCCCAACAACCCCGATGAAGAGTGCGATAGGGGACAGCAGGCGCGCTACGATGCTAACGCCGCGTCGCAGCCGCGCGCAACCAGCGAAGATGAGCCATCCTTCCCGAAGCTCCATACCTACATTCCTGCAAACGGTCGCGATGAAACGGGTCAGAGGTTTTCTTCGCGGGAACTAAAAATGCTCTCAAAGGCACAGTCCAACCTAGGAACCCCTTTTTTGTTTTTCTGCCTATCTTGAAAACAGTCACTCGCTGAATATAATGATGTCTCTGAAATCGAACAGGACCCCTAGAAGCGGAGTTATGGCCCTCAAAGTTTGGGCTGTGGAATCATGGTGGACGAGTTGTCCGAGGCTTGTAACTTCCGTCATTTGCAACCGATATATGCGAGCCGACCTGAACAAAGAGAGAAGCTGAGAATGAAGGGAAGAACGGTGCCATTCATCGAGAGTCGGCGCTCATCTTGCCACTGTTGAGCTCGAAAGATCGTAAAAGGGGCGTGCCAAAGTGGCTGCCTGGTGTAGGCGCCCCAGGGTGGCTTCCTCCTATATCTCGCTTATTCGGAGGAAACGAAAGCTCGCACTTGGCAGGTCTTATATGGGGCGGGTCTACTTCACAATTATATGGAAATCTCGGAATTCGTCCCTGAGCTTGGACTGTGCCTTCAAACCGGATGTTTCCAATATATCTAACCATTCAGAGATAGATTTTTCCAAATGCTTCCGCTGAGATCGAGTGGAGATACCTCGTATGTGCAATTGAAGGCATCTTACAAGGGCTATAGTAGTCTTGCCCATGTATGCAGTGAAGCTTCTTACTGCTCAGTACCCGTCTGCTGGATCCAAACGTCATAGTTAAACTTCACAGTTAACGAAAATTTGTAGTAAATATAAACCTCCTCAGACTACCTTTCATAAGATTTAAATAAAGCCCTAATGGCGAGCTGTCATCGATAGTCCAAAACGTCCCCGAAGAATGTTCGGTGTGTACGTCCAAATTTCGCCCACTCCGTGACTGAAAGATATGGAAAAAAATTGAGAAACGTTCAGCATCTATACCGCAATATCCTTACAACTACAAAAAGCTCCTATCAACAGGATCGAGCAGGACTGGATAGCTTGCTAACGGGGGTGGTAGGAATTTTCGGAATTTTTTTCAAGGGGGATAACGCATTTCTGGAACGAAAAAAGTATGTATTTCTAGAAGAACGAGGGTACAGAAAATTATGAGAAATTCGTTGTACAAACCACAGAAATATAATTAAGTCAAGGTTGTTCCAAGCAGTGATGGAGATCGCTTGCGAAAATTCCCCGAGCAAAGTAGAAAATTTGTCGACCAATCCGCCGGCGTCGGTGTCGACACATCTGACGCGATCAATACGTGTGAACCCACTCACACATTAGTTCGCGTCTTGCCTCTGAGGCCGTCTGAGGTCAGTGACGATGTCAGAGGCAAGTCGCGATCCTCGTCGCCTTTACCCGACTATTTTCAGAGTCGCCCTCAAGCCACGCCCCGAAATAGCCGGACCCGATATCGGAATTTTCTCGCGCTCGCGAGAAATGGGGCGTAACCGAAAACGCCCTCAGAGGCAAGACGCGAACGAATGTCTGAGTGAGGCGTCCTTAGTAAAATCCAATTTTGGATTCGGAGAGAAAGTGATGGAGCCGACCAGAAAAATAATCATCACAATTCTGATTTGAGAGACCACCGTGCGAGATTCCCCCATAAGTAAGATTCATGAAATAACGCTGCATTCTTTGTAAGGGTTGGGAAGACTGGCCAGTCATTTACTTTTTTGATTTGTTTAAATTCCTAAGTGCATTATCAGTCTCTCACAGGCCCCCGTCATAGTCGGCCGAGAAACCGGCCGTCCCAGTCACACCCGGTCGATATCTATGAGACACACGCAGGACGGGAAGAAATGAAGTGATAAACATCCTCAACTGATAAAATTCCCCCTTCTCTATGTCGTCCTTGGTCGCTTCAGGTGGATTTTTATCATTCCAGACGGTTTTTATCAGTTAGGCCCCCGTCATAGTCGGTGGATCCACTGAGTCCCACCGCGTCGATACGCATCGAATTCGTGGAAGACGGGTGCAAAAAAATCAACCCGCTGAGTCCGACTGCGACCGTCTGATGCCCACCGCAATCCCCCCCGGTCGATTCTGATGGTTCTCATGCGTACAAGGGCGGGGCCAATGCACCAACTGAGTCCCACCGAAATCACCCTCACCCCAGCCGGTCGATATAGGTGCTTCTCACGTGATTCGGGTGCATTTTTTTCGGCCGACTGCGACCTGCCGAGTCCCGCCGCATCTCGACTATCGTCGTCTGCGCTCTGCCCAACCTGCTGCTGATACGGAAATCAGATTCAGACATGTTGAAAACAAGAAAAATCAGCCATCAATCACGTTCCGATTCACAGCTGAGGTGATAATCGTCACTATCAATTGCGTGTTTCGCAGAGGAGCTGGTTGCTGCTGGGGGCAACCGGACTCAGTGGGACTCAGCAGGTTTTTCGACGATGTCTGACCGGGGCCTTAGGGTCAAACTTTATCATACCATAGGACGATTTTTATCATTCGAGGATGATTTTTATCACTTAATTTCTTCCGGTTTTGCGTGCTTCTCATACCTGTCGACCGGTTGAGAATAGGACGGCCGCTTTCGGCCGACTATAAGCTCATTCATAGCTGGTCGCCTCGACTAGCGACCAACAAAACTGCCGCGATTTGAAATCTTTTGGAATCGCTTCGTCCACTGATTTCGAGTCGCTCGGGCGGCTGCAGTTTTGCGTAAAAAATACTGACAATTGCGGACAACGCCGCAGGAATTATAAAATTTTTTTTTCTCGGTTTTTGCTGATTTCTCCTGATTTTTTGTGACTTCGGTGCCTTCATATTCTAAATAAATTAGTCTTGCATAGTTTTTCAACAAAAACATGGCTTCAAAAGACGACGGGATGCAATTTGCTTGTGCGGCAACATGAACCTTCAACTAACGCTAGTAATAGCCGGAAGCTCTGCACGAAATGTGATTTCTCGGTAGCCTGATTGAACTTTCTTATCTCTATAATCGTAAATGTATGATAAATACACGTTTTTTCCCTTTCACATTCCGTATTTTATGCGAGTGAACTGTGACGTCTGCAATTTTGCGCCACATACGCAAGGTTGTGACGGAAGATTGCGGACTAGTCGCTTCGACTAGACGAATCGCTTCCATCATGGAAGCGACGCGATTAGTCGAAGCGACCTGCTATGAATGAGGCTTATGACGGGAGCCACGCACGATGCATATTTGTGTACCTCTGGAATAGATGTTGCTGAAATACTTAGAACTCTTATTTCATGTTGTTAGGGGCCGTTGGAGGTTGGTCCAAGAAGTCTACTGGCGCTTCAGTACGTTTTCTTCGTTTGACCTCGAGGTTTTAACATCATAATCCTTCACGAAACACAGCTCAAAGCGAAACCGGTTCTTGCAATTCAAGACTTCACCGACCTGAGAGCAGCCGAGAGAAGCAAGTCCACCGCGATTCCATCTGATTGCTCCTAGAACGACTTCGGTCCCTCAGCAAGAAATTTTATCGACGCAGAATATGATCTCTTCAACGAACACGAGGTAGTCACTGGAATACTAGGCGTCTCATATCGGGCACACGAGCAGTTGGCCTTGCAAGGTCGCTTCTCGAAGGTTACACTAGGCTACTCTGTAGGAACGAATACTGGCCGCTGAGGAGTTCTCGTACGGCACACCCGGTTACCCGGGCAGCAACAGCAGCCTGAATGTGTTTCGAACTTCATGGATATGAGTATCCGACCGACCGCTTCTATGTGATCTGCAAATGGAAAACTTTTTGTAGATCACGCTGATTGTAGAATGAGTAGTTAGATTCCGCACTTTTTCTAATGGTGGGACTGGTAGATATGTCGCATTTAAAAGCAGCATACGCGCTCGGGAACGTATTTGAGATAACTACCGAAATAGAATCGTATGGCTCAGAACACAACACCTACGCATTTTGAAGCGTCATAAACGACCAATAGTGCCGCTACACGAGTAAGAAGTTGGCCTTCCCTGTATCTGCCCGCCCCTGTATTTGTTGTTCTCCTCCAAAACGGAAGTACTGGACCATTCTCACTGTTGTCGATGTATTCGACCGCGTCTTCCTTCGGACTACTCACACCATCTTCCGCAGTTTTGGGCGCTTTAAACACAACAAGATGTACAGTGGTTGGCTGGCTTCCATTCCGCATACGTTTGCAAACCAATTAGCCAATCAAATCCGTTTCTCTACCACTTGTTGATGGTCGCGGCTATTTCGGCTAACTCCGTTGCGGATAAGATCGTTTAGGTTGGTTGCTAGAATTTCACGCGAAGGTCTCATTTGGAAGAGCTCCAGCTATCAGGGAACCGATTCAGGCAACTCCACGACCCTAAAACCCATGCAGTAAAATGAGATTTACAAGCGGTCGGAGTTTTTGGGCCTCGTTTTGGTTGACACGTGGTCCCTACTCTGCACACACCAGCTTAGCCAAGCGAATGGGGCAAGCTCCTGCCTTATTTTTTCTTAGATCTTGATCTGCATCCCTGTCGTAGCTATCACCTTCAGTTTGTGCACCACCGAATCCAGATAGTGGAAGGCTTCGACATGCAACAGCGCAGTTACTTTAAAGTATAGTTGTGCAGGAACAAAATTTTCGAAAAAAAAAATTGAAAGATTTTTTGAAAAATTTTCAGTTCGTTTTCGTTTGTTCGAAAAATTGGCGAACGAGAAATTTTTCCAAATTTTGTTTCTTCGAAATTTCATCGAACGCAGTTTTCTTAAATTTCGTTCGTTCGAAATTCCGTCGAACAATTTTTTTTCCAATTTTCTTTCGAGATCTGATTTTTCGAATTTATTCTGAAAATTCGTTCGGGTTTCAAAATTTCTCTTTGGGTTGAACTGTTTTGTTCTTCCACGGGTAAGTTGTCGTTGGCGTGACCGAGCAGCTCTCATCCTTGAATAAGTTGTGCTCGCGGGCGGGAATATATGTACTTCCTCTCTCGTTCGTATGAGTGAGGACTGAGCAAGCAGCGGAGCCATTGGTCGCGGCAAAATATAACACTGATTATGAGGCTTCGGCATGGTAAGCCCGCTAAGCATCACTTCGACTGGCTTGAAATGAGGAAGAAAGGCTGTACGTGCTCGCGACTAGAGTAGAAATCGAACACGTACGGAAAATTCATTCTCTCACTGAGCGACGTATTTTTTTTTTGATTCCGAAAATGAAAGATCCCCAAATTTCCAAAGGGTTTCGAAAACAATTTCCAAATTTGCGAACGGATTTCGAAATAGAACCCAAAAAAGAACTTAATTTTCGTTCGTTCGGATTTTTTTCGGAATTGTACAACTATACTTTGAAGGACACAGGAACTCTAATCCGACTGACTCCATGGCTATGGTCTTGTCCTTGTTTATCCACAGGAAGCGCAGTTCAATTTATGCTACACTCTCTACCAGATTCGTAGCTTCCACATCAAAATCGGTGAACACAGCGATGTCGTCCTCGTTCATCAAGTCGGTGACAAAAGCGTTATCGCTATTTAGTATCCCTCCACCATTTTCGAAAGACTTGTTCAAGAGTGTTCAAGAGCAGCCTTGCAATTATATGACCCTGCCGGACTCCTGCAGTGACAGCGATTTGTTTGGACACCATGTTAACAGCGTCAACGCAGGTAGTTGGACCGCTGTGAAAATTTTTCCCCTATGTATTCGCTCTTCATCGTTTTCAAGAAGAAAGAGTGGACAGTGTTTGCAGTAAATTGCCTATACGGTTTTTTTCCACTGCGGATCCTCTACTCCGTAAGTTATCGAAGTGGGATTGATTACAGATTTGAACAGGTCACGCCATAGTTTTCGCAGTCTCTGACGTCACCCTTCTTGTCAACTAGCACGGAGATAGCCTTCTACCAGGGCCACGGGACGCTTTCTGACTGCAAAATGAAGAAGCAACACCACTTAATGTTCCCTTAGCCGGACGACTTTCTGTTATTCAGCATCTTGAACGCTGCCTGCACTTTGTCCACAGTGTGTTCTGAGTCAACCGCTGCTTCGTGGAGTGCTCATACTAGTTGTGCTTCATCAATAGAGCCTTGCGTTGTGGCTGTAGAGCTCACTCTAAAGGCAGGATCCCCGCAAATTCAAAACATGGGCCACACTATTGACCTCAAAGATGCGAAAAACGGGAGGAAATAACTATTTCTCTTGGTATTACTTGAGGCGTTTACGAAAGATTTTTAATACCAGAAGTTTCCCCGTCGTTCGATGTCTTAGCAATCGTCATCACCTCCCTCACCAGGCGTGGTGGGTGTCGTCTACCAGTAGCGCCATGAGTGCCGTGAGTACGACCGCCCTGCCGCATGTCGCCAGGCAATCAACCACATGCTAGAAAAATACCGACATTTCATCAGTCTGATCATGCTGATATTACCGCATATCTTTGATCAAAGGCCATTTTTCCTAAAAAGCAACGACTTGTAGCTCGAAAAACGATGCTCGACAATAGAACGGAATCCATCGCTTGTCTCGTCCCTATTCGAGAACGAAAATTTGTCGTTGGACGTTAATTACTTTTTTTCTGGGACAAAGTCGATTTTTTTCGTAGTTTTTTTTTCGCATATTCAGAGCCAATCAAGATTTTGCGCTTATCATCGTTGCTATACACGGCGGCCAGATTTCAATATCGAAGATTGTTCTTGAGGTTAGATGGTGTCTTTAGAGACAATGTTTTCGATGAAATATGGTTCTCGAGTTGTCATCCGAGTACAACTGATACAAGGAACCACAGGAGAGCTTTTCACTATGTTCGTAAGACCTTCAATTTACTTAAACTCACAGGTTAACCCTTACTTCGATGAAAAACCTAGAAAATGTGTAATTTTGCTTATACAACAGAACACCACTCTATTATAAGATTCTCAATATCAACAAATCAGTACATCAATAATAATTGCTGAATCAAGTAGGAGAGCATTAAAAGAGGTTATTGACGAGAGAAAAGGGCTCAGGGGAAAGGGAAGGGAGAGAAGCCTGCTGCCGAGGCTGGCCTCCTGGTTTCAGCCGAGTGTCATGAGAGATTTGCCACGAGCGCCGATGAGGAAGATACATATCTACGCTACAGATGAATCTATATTAAAAGCTTATGGCGTAGCCAGCTTGAATACCCTGAATAGCACTTTCTCCAATGCAGATCCTTTCCTTCTCCCTCATGTAGAAAAGTGGGTGTATACTAAGGTGTACTCTTGTATACTCTGCAGTAAATATGGGAAAGAAATGCATTCTGAACGGTGTCCATAAACGCCTAATGCGATCATTACTGGCAACGTGGCCTCAACCTTAAGATTTATCCGTTTGTTTTTGCATGCCTCCCCCTTTGGCAACAACTTTTTCTTGCTTGATTTACTCAAACAAACCTTTTTTCAGTCAATTTCGTCTTGGTAGCATTGTCGTACATATTAGTCGCTTATTTCAAACGCAGCAAAGACATGTCAACTATGAAGAGTCAATCGAAGGCAGCTGAAGGAGCCGAGGAATGATCGCGAAGTACAGAGAAATAAGACAGTCTACAAATAAATGCTCACGCTATCCTCTTTACGGCTACCTTTATAAATATTTTCGCGTTTGCTTATCTTGTGAAAGTTCGAAATACATTAGGAATATGGCACACGTGAGAAGTTAGAGCCTCCCCTCACATCCGCTTCAGAAATCGAGTGAAAAACCTTAAAAAAAAATGAAACGCTATAGTTCCAGGAAATAGAGCAGGACTACGCAACTCGAATGGTTCAGCTAAATGTCGGCGAGCAGGACGGCTATGATATTACCTCAGAGATTCTGATGGGCCGAGAGTCTAAGGATACAACAATGTCAGCTAAGGGCCTTGCTTTTCACGCCTAGGTTTTCGAGAATGGGTTCGGTTGTTCCCGGTCGACTTCTAAAAGCTTTTCTGAATCTGCAATCAGATTTAGCTTTGGTCCTCAAGTCAACAAGCTACAACTTTTTGAAGTTTTGCAATCCGCTTTTTCGTCATCAAATTAGGCTTTGTATTACCAGCTTCTGCAATACTGATAGGCATATTTGTACTGAGCATTGCATAGCTAGCAATAAACAGCTCTGAAGCAGAGATTTGTGCTAATTGTAGTGAGTCATCGCCAAGAAGTCTTCAACTCTAATTCACCCATACCACCACCGGCGAATGGAGCATCAATTAAGGACTGCGGCTTATAGGGATGATTAGGGGTCAAACCTTGGTCGGTGCCAACGTGGTTGCAATTCTTGCAAATGGTATATGAAATTCCACGTTCGACTTTCATTAAATCTCGGCATGGTGTAATAGTTGATTGAGCAATGGTCCGAGATGTTACAGATTTATTCGGCTAACGTTTCGGCGTTATCGCCTTCGTCGGGGCCTGAAATGCGAAAGACACATAAGGATTTAGCCGAATAAGCACTATTTCTTAGCAAAAAGAATAATTTCTCAAGAAAGATAGGCGAAAAAACAAATACTGACCTTTAGAAAACAGATCAGGGACTGCCAGACACCCTCAGTTTAACTCAGATGGTGGGTGAATGAGCGTGACCACATCAGACCACCCACCTCATTAGCCTTCAGAAGGCCGATCAAGCCCATAGGCAAATCAAAACCCACAAAGATCAACAAAAGGGCAAGCTTCAGAGTGATCGCCACACGCTTGTCCTTTCTGTTAATTTTTGGGCTTCTAGAGTATATTAAGAACGCTTTCAGAGCTCTGCGAGCAGCGATATCTGGTTTCCGTGCAAGAATCGTGACGACCACATCGAAGCAGCTGTTTCCATGAACGCGCACCCGATGTTCTTGCAAAGGATGTGATACTTTAGATTTCCTAAGGCCATCCAGGTGCTCTTTAATCCTTACACAAAGGGAGCCTGCCTGTTTCTAATACATACTCCTCTTCGGTCCCTCAAGGTCCTGGGCAAGAATCTCGATCAGCTGGACCATGTCCTGAAGGTCTGCTTTCTGAATGCAGGAACGTATAGCCGCGCTTATCTCATCAGAAATGAAAGGCGCACAAAATTGTGGTGAGCGCGAAGCGCTCACCAGATTTGGCTTTGATTCGCCATCGCGCAACCCCCTGATCTCAGTATCAGGGTCCAGAGTAAACGTAGGAAGTCCCTTCTTTTTGCATTTAATATACTTTAGAAAGTTGAATAACTGTTCAAAAAATGGTCTGGAATGATTACCTGAGATTCGAGAAAAAGTGTCAAAACCACGTCATTTTGGTCGAAAAAAGGGTTCATCTCCTTTTTTTCAGTTGGCGTACATGATCTTGTTGGAACACTTATCGTTGAGCTAGAAAGCTGATTTTTGGCCAGAAAGTTTGTTATGATTGCCGTTAGCTCCTGACAAAATTTGAAGTGTGTAGCTCAATTTTTGCGGGAACTCAAAATTGAGGGTCAAGTGAGACAAAAACACGTAAAAATGTTATTATAAACCATCCGACGTTTACTCATTCGTAAAAATGATCTAATGAAATAAACACCGTCACTGATAGGCATTTGTTTAGGATTGAACGCTTCAATCAATACGGCAGGATCTCGTAAGTACTTTTTGGAACGCCGCACGGTGTGACTCAGAAGTGCGCCACAGAACGCCGTAGATAGTGTGCGGGACCCTAGCAGGAGTGCGAAAGACGCCGTAGAAAGTGTGCGGGGCCCACGTGGGAGTGCGCCGGACGCCGTATAGAGTGCGGGACCCAAATGGGTGTGCACAGAACGCCGTAGTAAGTGTGTGGGACCCAAATGAGAGTGCGCCGGACGCCGTAGAAAGTGTGCGGGACTCAAGTGGGAGCGCGCCGGACGCCGTAGAAAGTGTGCGGGACCCAAATGAGAGTGCGCCACAGGCTGTAGAAAGCGTGCGGGACCCAAGTGGGAGTGCGCCGGACGCCGTAGAAAGTGTGCGGGACCCCAATGGGCGTGCGCAGAACGCCGTAGAAAGTGTGCGGGACCCAAATGAGAGTGAGCCGGACGCCGTAGAAAGTGTGCGGGACCCAAATAGAAGCACGCCCGTGCCGATCATTTTTTTCCGCAGGGCTGCCGTAACCATTCTTGAGCAAAACATGATAACGAACGATAACACACGCTCATAACATGCGGGGTATAAAAAGGCAGAGGAGCGGTATGCATTCATTCACACACCGTTCTCTTCGAGAAGCCGCCGGGAAGTGGCTGAGGAGGTCGAAATTGTGCAAACACGTTTGTTGGCTATCACGATGTGCTCATATCCAAGCTGACACTCAGAAAATTTTTGAAGGAGGGTTACGGTAGCCCTGCGGAAAAATGATCGGCATGAGCGTGCTTGTGACCCCAAATGGGTGTACGCAGAACGCCGTAGAAAGTGTGTGGGACCCAAATGGGAGTGCGTTGGACACCGTAGAAAGTGCCGGACCCAAATGGGTGTGCGCAGAACGCCGTAGAAAGTGTGCAGGACATCAGTGGGAGTGTGCAAGATGTAACAGAATGTGCGCAGGACATTAGTGGGAGTGTGCAGGATGACATAGAAAGTGTGCAGGCTATCAGTTGGAGTGCGCAGGACGTCATAGAAGGGGGGGGGCAGGACATCAGTAGATTTACTTTCATCTAACATCACCAGGCATAAATCATGTTAGAAAGGAAACCTTTAGGAAAAATAAATGAAATTCCTGAAAGTTTAGGTTCCTGGCAAAAGTAAAGATTTGGCATGGCCATAGAAATATACTCAGTTAAAAAAGGAAAATAAAGAAAAATGAAAAAAGGTTTTGAAATATTCCTGAGAACGATTTGGCGTAGAATAATTTGTTCTTCGGGAAATGAAGTGAAATAGTTGGAAGTATGATTTGGCAGTCGGGTTTGAACCAACTATTGATAAGAGTTGTGCAGAACGAGAGATCGCCTTGTCTGTGCTTATCCGTAGAACATATCAAAGCGAAATCACGCGTGAAATGGGAAGCATCAAAACTTTCGGGAGCTGTAATGCGGCGGTCTTCACGTATTAGGTGAAGTAAAATCAACATGCGTGATTTCGCTTTGATATGTTCTACGGATAAGCACAGACAATGCGATCTCTCGTTTTGCACAACTCTTATCAATAGTTGGTTCAAACTCGACTGCCAAATCATACTTTCAACTATTTCACTTCATTTCCCGAAAAACAAATTATTCTACGCCAAATCGTTCTCAGGAATATTTCAAAACCTTTTTTCATTTTTCTTTATTTTCCTTTTTTAACTGAGTATATTTCTATGGCCATGCCAAATCTTTACTTTTGCCAGGAACCTAAACTTTCAGGAATCCTATTTATGACTGCTGTCCGGCATTGCTATTCGCTCTGCGTGGTCACCGCCTAAAAGGATTGAAACATCTGGCAGGATATCCGTTTTCTTGAGCGATTCGCTGGGTTAGTTTCACCGAGGCAGTCTTCTGGACGCTATCTGAGGAGACTGCGATGGCCGCACGGAACAGGTTTCTGATAATGGCCTTTTTAATGTTAGAATCGAAAAAATGAAAATTGCCGAAACGTAAGCCAAATAAAGAGGTTTAACAATCTTGGTCTCGATTCAACCACCGATTACCACAAGTTTTTGATGTTAGTTGGACGAGCAGAATTAAAGCAGACAATGAAGTTTTTATTTGGTGGTTGGCGGTACCACTGCGTTTCGTATGATGACCCGTAAAGTTTGACCTGCGCATTCAGAAAAGCAAGCCACCTAGCAGCCGACGGAACTTCTCTTGTAAATTTGATGTGTTCCGTCCGATTGCTTGTTCAGAAGATCAAAACAGGTGTCCATTTCGGTTTGAGTAGGGCACACTATGAATCGTCGATATAATGGCAGTAGATGACTGGCTGGCGATTTTAAACTGGCCATTCCCTTTTTGACATGAATGCCACAGCCAAAACAGGCGCTTACCCCCTTGCCAGCCCTCTAATTTGTTTGAAATATTCCCCTGACTACCGGAAAACGTTGCAATTGAGGCTCTCCCTGAGCAGAACCATTATTTGAGTTAACATTTGCCTGGTGTTCCGGAAGAATTCCAGAGACCGCCTGCAGTGCGCAATCATTGGAAACATTGGTGTACAAAGATGTTACATCGAAATACTTCAAAACCGTCTTTCAATCTACCGTCCGCCAGTTTTTGGATGAATCTCCCAGTAATTGACAGGTGAGCGGGCAGAAATTTGGAGAGCTGGACAAGAATGGTTTTGAGAAACCATGAAACTCGGTCTGTGGGGCGGCCCATATTACTTTCAAAGTGCACACCCACGCCGCTTCGCGGCATACTTGCGAGCGTGCTTTAGGATCTATGGATTGATTGAGTTGCAGAGCAGTGCCTCGCTGTGCTCATCAGCCTTGAAGGCATCGTACGCGCAAAAGAGGTGTATTATTGTTCTATGTTTTCGAGCAGGCAAACTCTTGAGGTAAGCGATAGTAGCAAAGAAACCCCAAAAAACTGCTGATTTTGGATGAATACCTTTTGAAAAGTTGATTTTTCGCCCCCCCCCCCCCGTCGAATTCGGTGTGCCCAGTGCAAGAAGTTTTTCTGAACGTCTGAAGTGGTTTTACGCTTCAAACCTTCTAGGTGAGAAAATTTCTTTTGCCTTTCTTCTACCAAAATCACTTAAAAATAAAATGCTTCTACTGTGAGAGTTTGGATGATAAGATTTTCCGAGATATTTCCTGACATGGCTTTTTTGTTTCTTGGGCTAGATGGTTGGTGAGAACTGGTGAAGGATCCTCATCTTCAACCCCTTCCAACCTCATAACCCTACGTTTTTGACGCGCCAAAGCTTACCGGTGTGGTCTATCGGGCTCATTCATTAAATTGAGCCAAAAAATGGAAAGTGGTTCCCAGCGCAAACAACGCTTTTAAAGGCAGCATACACGCTCGCAAGCATAGTCGAGATAACAGCATAGATAGGTCCGCACGGCCCGTACTATGTCGTCAACGACGTCTGAAGCGCTGAAAACTGTCCAGGATGACAATATTTGACAATGTTTGAGCAATCTTGCCTTCCACGCCCGTATTTTCACACCCCTTCGAGTAACAGAATGAGAATCGATACTAGTGAAAACGTGTGATAATTGAGAGTGATAGCACTATCAAATGGGAGTGCATGAGAGAAATAGCTTGATTTACTTGGATATAACATGTCTGCATACCGATTGACTCTCGTCCACTTTCGAGAATGCCGCTCTACTTTGGCTGACCTCTTGAAATGGAGGATTTTATCAGTGCACAAACATGTTATATTGAGGTAAATCGAGTTTTTTCTCTACTGCACTCCCTTTTTATAGTGCTATCATCCTAAGTTATCACATGTTTTCTCAAGTATCAATTCTCATTCTGTTACTCGAAGGGGCGTGAAAATACGGGCGTGGAAGGCAAGATTGCTCAAACATTGTCAAATATTGTCATCCTGGACAGTTTGCAGCGCTTCAAACGTCGTTGACGACATAGTACGGGCCGTGCGGACCTATCTATGCTGTTATCTCGACTATGCTTGCGAGCGTGTATGCTGCCTTTAAGCCCGTTCAGTACCGCA